>JARDWD010000484.1:0-1456661 GCA_029034505.1 Ornithoptera priamus
GAGATTGGTCAATCGCTCTAGGCCAACCATGCCTCAACAGATTACCTTTTTGGCGGAATTTGGACAACTTCTTACTAGAAAAAAAATTCAACTCCGATGCGGCAGTCCAAACCGCTTTCAAAGAGTTTATAAATCTTGCTCTCGTGGTTTTTTTAGTAAAGGGATCAATGAACTACCTATGAGATTACAAAAGTGCATAGGTAACAACGGTGCATACTTTGATTAATTGAATATATTTTACATAACAAAATTCACTTTATATTCCTCCAGTACAAAACTCAGATTTCATATGTAAGGATCTAATATAAATTCCGTCTAATTGTGCTATTGCTTGTATCTTTCATCAAGTGTTGTAATTTTTAATTATTTAGTGTACCACTACTATCTTTTCTTTGGTGGTGTACAATGAAGGATAAAATAATAAATAAATAAACATTCAAAGACAAGTAAGGTAAACTAAAATTTTAATTATTGGAGTAATGTCGTCTTGGAAATATTGTTCTTTGTAATAACTAACACAAGCTTTCGTGCCTCCGCGTCCGTATTTCTTTATTCTCTATCACAAGAAATAACTACTGTATTGAACCGATGTGATCCTGATGAATGACAATTAACATGATGAGACAATAAGACTTCAGTTGGTAATGTGCATTGGTACAAACCAGTTTGGCTTTCTGATGTACCCTCCGAATCACAGTAATACCATTAGTAATATGTTGAAAATATATGCCGGTTAGTTGGAATATCTTTTCAATTCTCTATCTCACTTATGATGATATTATACCTGTAAAACTTAATCAGATAATCCCGTATTACAATAAAATCTGGTTAAAGTTGTATTAAGGAAATAATTAAATTACATACTCGTACTATACGTAAATATTGTCCGACGTCAAATTTTTTAGGTGATAAACAGAAAAATGCTTCATGTCTGCTAATATTAAAAAATGTTTTTCTTTATTATCTTATTACTAAGATTTGAAAGCCTCCTCTGCAAAAGAAATTACTAATTCTTAGAAACAGACAGACCATTTCACCTGTCCATTTCTGAATTTACTCTGTACTGCATTTTCCGCCTTCAAAAGGTATTAAATTTACGTTGATATTCCATTAAGTTTAACATATTATTTAAAACTGTTACAGCTAGCAAACAATACTGGATTCATTAAAATTTGCACAAGCGTTTGTATTTATTTAATAAACGATTGTCAAAAGTGGCTACTTGATCATCTGTTTGACCTGTTTATGACGTCATAATTTTTCATTTCTATATGTTTATGTTTATTGATAATGCAATCAGATATTAACAATAAAAATATGACAAATAATAGTTATATGCTGTTGGCCTATTTTTTAATGCATTGTCTCTGTCATTTCAGAAAACAGGTCAAATATCAGACAAAAGATGTTTACACAATCCAAGGAGCAAACAATCATAGTATAGATTTTCCTTCGCGCTTATATGCTGATGACTATTTTTATAACTAAATAATTTTTTTTGTCAAACAACCATTTGTTTATTCCTCATTAAATTTTCAAGATGTAAAAATAAATAAATGGTCAACTGTAATTGTGATGTAGTGCCATTTGTGGAGAGTACGACGAGTAGGGGTGGGGTAGTCAAGTAATATATCCAACAGTGATCATCAATAGACTTATACGGCAAATTAATCGTTGATTAGGTATAATAACCTTATTTTGCTCCTTATAAAGTAAAATACATAAATAAATATTAATAAAATACTTACTCTTTTATTAAATCGATAAATAATCATATTTATAACTAGATAAACATTATCCAATTTATTTTCAGCAAAACCCCATTTTCTTTTGTAAGAAAAACAATAACAAATTGTAAGCAGCCATATTATATGTACGCCCTTTCATAACAATGGTTTGTTACAACAGATATTTTAAATACAAAAGAGCTATTGTTAAAATTGCTTAAATCGAAAAGCTTTTACAATAACGAATTTATATTCCCAAGGTTTTCTTCTCAAATAACTCGATTTACGTTTATGACGATTAGGAAAAAACTCTAAATGTGAGTGCTTTACGTATTCGGTGTAAAGAATAATATTTCAGAGGCAAAACATAAGTGAAATAACGGGGTTCATAAAATTTTCCATCTCAAGATGACAAACGCAAATGCTACGCCGCTCACAATGCACCTCGAAGGTTTATCTTATAAAAAAATTATGACAATTTCTTTTTTATCTTTGAGAATGGTTATGTAGCATTCTCCAAGTATTTCATTTAATCCAAGAGTTTCACCCGCAAAAGGAAACTTAATACAAAGGAACAATGAAATTCTTCGTCACTCTGCTTTTTCTTCTGTCTCTGTGCAATTCCTTCCAGTAAAACAACTCAAATTGAATTTTTAATTGAAAAGAATAAATATCTCACTAGCGTTTTTATTTCATCAAGTCAACCTTTTGTGGAAAGGAAAGAAATGTTAAATTATTTTCGACTTAATATATTATTATGATATTTATTAAATAATTTTTGTTCATTTTGTACTTCAGAATATTTTAAAATACTTTCTTATAATCATCATCATCATCATCAGCCTATAGACGTCCACTGCTGAACATAGGCCTCCCGAAAAGATTTTCTTATTTCACCAACTGTTTACTAGTATCATAAATTTTAAATCATCACTACAAATTAATCGTGTATAGAAAATCAATAAAACCTTGTTTAATGATAATGTTTTTGGGTTAATCAATGTTTAATTAAAAAATAATTTTCACATATAAAATATCACATCACATCATCATTATCAGCCGATAGACGTCCACTACTTAGCATAGGCCTCCCCCAAAGATCTACACACCGATCGGTACTGCGCTGCTCGCATCCAACAGCATCCCGCCAACTTCACCAGATATTCGGCCACCAAGCACTACGTCTTACGGTACGCGAAACACATGGATCAATTTAAAAAACAGATATTTTGCCAGCTTGTTTTTACTTTATTTTATTGTACATAAAAAGGTTTGTAAAAACGTTTTTATTCGTTTGTGTGAAGAAATTGCATTGACGCAACATCATTAAGAAATTGGTTATGACAATGAAAACTATAAATAAACTTACTCAATGCAAAAAAAAATATAAACATGCCATTTTTTAAAAAGATGAAACATCGTTTTCGATTAAACATATAAATATTGATTTAATTTTCTGAACTATTATGACATAAAGAAGTTTCTGCAATGTTGCCTAACTTATGTACGATTGATATAATTCAACAGTAAAAATTCAGTTTTCTCAAAATTACGGAAGAAAATAGCAAAATGACAATAATAAAGTATTGAAGTTAAAATGCCATGTAAAAGGAAGCCAAGGTTTACATTTTGTTATTCTTAAGTGTAAGAAAATAAAGAAGTATAACGTCGAGGTCAAAGTAAGTGTCGTTTAATTAAGAAACTTCGCCGGGAGCATTTATTACTGGAGGAGTCTCGATGTCAACGAAACGAGGTTTAGTGAGTCATTTCTTTATCGAGTTGACATTGAGTTACATCTTCCTAAGTTTGAAAAAAAAAATTTTAATCTAATACTTTACTATAAACGGTAAAAGAGGATTTTTGAAGCTATTTTGTCTAGAGGCTGAAGTCGTAGCTGTTATTGAAATAAATTGTATTGTTTAACATGGATCAATAAAAAAGTAATACATCTAATGCTCATCATGTATGAAATAAACATTAATCATTTTAAAAGTCTTTAAATCTATTTATATTTTTATTATGTTATTGCAATTCCTTCGATATTTTGGATAAGATCAATATACCAGTAATTATGAAATTTTGTAACTTAATCATAGCTACCTTTTTACATGAATGTAAAAATAAAAATGATTATGATAATGAAATTAATTTTATTTTATAAGGTTTTAGTGAACTGACATATCCGTGAAGAATAAAAGCCTAAAAGATCTACATCTATTCTTATTTCTTCGGGATACTCATGACGAGACGACCTATAATTGTTTGCGAAAGAAACATATTTATTTGAATATATTGTTATTAAAAAAGTGTAATATAATAAAAATATAATAGTAATAATAGTAGTAGTAAATAAATTCTCTTTTTTATATACAAACTGATATGATATTATGCCAGCGTATTTCGTAGCCAAAAATGTAACATTTGGCATAGTAGCTAGGCTATTTGTTTATGAAAGGCAATTTTTTTCCAAATACATCACAAATATTTTACGTGATTAGAAATACATGTAAACAATTTCAATAGAGTATTACTAGGTGCCTAAAAGACCTCATTTTACTATGTTCAAAAACAATTATTCATTCATTTTATAATTTCACACAATACACATTAAAAGTACACGAGTTCGTTTATCACAAGTTATATTCAGATAAGTAGTTTCATACGGCTACTTATTGATAAATCAAATTACCCACCTTTAAATTCCAAGACATAAAACCTCGTTATTAAGTTTAATCACATTGTTTTCTAGTTTATCATGTACGTCTCTGAAATAAAGGTTTAAGCTTTTAATGTATGCATGGAATCCTTTTATAGTATTCTTGAAGTTATTCATGTTCATCTGAATGATGATCAGTATGCTATTTTAACGTTCTACAACAATTTGTTCCAAACTTATTATCTTTATACGTTTATATTCCCAATATTAAGAACACTAAGTGGACTGTTTATGGTATATATCCGAATTTCGCAGGCGACATGTGCATATTTGTCTAAAATCGTGTGGTAAGGCAAAATTCTGATGAATGGCGTTTTAAGCTGCTGTCTGAATTTATATCCTACATCATATATAAAAAAGTGAGTTACATTCTTTGTGTACAAAATACTACTTATACAAAAATCGCTGCTCTTCCTTACTCTGCGTTGCACTTCTCAGTGGTATTTTTCTCCACGCTACCCTGTCATACCTTGCGCTACCGCATTTGCGTCGCAAACATGTTAGTTATTTGAGATAGAGCTTTTATCATCAGAAGTCACTATTTTTGTATTGTAAACATTTATTAAACAATAATAAATGTGTAAATAATTCATTCACACCGTTGTCATTATTGTGCTGTATTTCGAAAGGTGTATTTTTTTTGTTAAAAAAATTGGAGCACCCCGGCTGTAGCAGGGATACAAAGTTTGCACAGTTCTCATAGAAAACAGCGCTAACGAGCCACTCAGTATGCGCGACACCGAGTAATAACCGGAGAGGATAATGAAGGAAAACGCAAAGAGTGGACTCGGACGATATTTCATTTTCATTGAAAGTTCACCTTCGGTTTTCGTAAATAAGTTTGTTTTTTAGTTCATTCGCAGTACCAATTTGTGTCCCTATTTTATGTGAAAAGAGAGAGGACAGTTTTCATTTGAATTTTTTCTTTAAAAATATAATTTCTACTCTCTTTTTATTATCAAAATAAGTAACATTCGACTTTCTTATCAATTCACAGATTGCAGATTGCCGAGCCTGTATTTTATTGAAACTGTAAATGCAGGAAAGATTAACAGTATCGAGCTTTAACTGAATACGAATAGACAGAGATTTAAAAACTATTTTCGTATAACCTAGATTTAATATACCAATTATTTTTGGTGATTGAATACATTTGATAATAATTCCTACAAATTAAATTTTTGAGCGTGTAATTGGCGAGGGATGATGACAGAAGAGGGAGGCGAACAAAGATTAAAGGAAATGAAAAGCGAACATGAATTTAATTAAAACATGAGATTTTTCATGTACGTATTCTAATTTTGTCATGAAATTGATCCACAACAGCCAATTTACTTCCCCGCTGCTGGAGCACAGGCCTACGCTCAATATGAGTGCGATGAGGTCATAGTCACCACGCGGGCCCCATGCAGATTGGTGACTTCACACACACCTTAGAATAAATTCTAAGTCATGTGCAGGTTTCCTCGCGATGTTTTCTTTCACCGTTTGTAATTCGCTATTGTAACTAAAATTTACAAATGTACATAACTTAAATATTAAAGTCATTAGTACATGCCGAGATTCGAACCCGCGACCTTCGGAATGAAGGCCGCTCGCTCTAACCATTAGGTCAGTGAGCTACTTCTATGAAATTGATAATACTGTTTAAATGGTGGGAGCTCTTTGTTGCCGGAGACTATCTATGTAAGAACTACCGCAACTCCTTTTTACACCGCCAAACCTAGTTTGCAAACATTACTGTGGTTTAATTTGAAGGGTGCTGTAACTAGTGTAATTACTGCTAACGAGGGTCAGCATATTTTGTCTTAAAGCGACAAGTACAGTGTGGTGCACTGTATAACATCTTAACTAGCACCACCTTATTATAGACGGGCGTATTACCTACTATCAGTTGAATGTCCCTTTCGTCTCCCAGTTGATTAAAAAAAAGTATTGCAATAGATTATATCAAATTTTAAATAAAAAATCTGATGGGGATATAGGTCATCGAGCATGTCGCATATATTGGCGTCAGTTTATATAAAAAAATTCAAACTGCAAATGGGTCACCAGCCGGTGTCGCAAAGTTAGAAAAATCTATTTTTACACTATGTACTGGATTGTATGCCGGAGAATTCTAGCATTTTTGCTATGTCAAATTAAAATGTCTTTTTCAGTTTCACTTGTTATTAATTAAACCACCAGTATATTATACAAATCAGTATAAACGTAAATAAAGAGAAATTCAGTTAATCGTTTTCATTCTTTTATCTTTACGATTTTACTATAAACAGATACTTTTGTTATGTTAGACATGATTTAAAACAATTATTTTCACTGTAGCACATATATCTAGAACATACTCTACAATTTTTTCGGTTAATTTCTTAATTTACAGTGAAGATAGGCTAATACTTGAGTTCAATTTCATAAAAAGTTTGAAGTGACTATGAGGCCGTGGATAGCAAACCAAGGACGCCTAAAATTCTCTAGCTCCCATTTGTTAACAGTCGGAACACAGCAATGCTGTTTTGACAGCAAATTTACAATACCAAGTAGCTATCCAGAGGAGTTTAAAAAAACCTACTATTATCCAACAATCTATATTAAACTCATATAGATGAATTCCATACTCTAGAACACAATAAAACACTTGTACTGTCGTAAGTCCAAAAGACTTAAAAGTATTCCATTATCCATTTGCCTACCTCCTATTTATCAAGTCTGAAGTGCGCTAGTAAATCAAAAACCGGTCCTTAATTACGATAATAAATTATCAGCAACTTTTTTTACATGATTATGCAATCTAATATAAAGCCTAGATTAAACCTTAAAGCGTGTTTAGCGATGATACACGCTTCAGCACGGCTTCCGCCACGTTTCGAAGAAAAGTTATCGTTGTAAATTAAAGGGATAGCGGTCGTGTATAGTTATATTAATCCGCTATTTTAACGGTAATTTACTATTGGTTAAACGGCTCTAGCATTTTATTATTATTTATCTCTCTAAAGTTATAGTATCAGTTCTTTGATTCCGGCTGTAAGTGGCCATAAACAAAAGACCATGGTATATTTTCACAACACACAACCTGTTCATCGTTTCGAGACATAAAATACTAAATTTCATTGTTCATATGATTTCACACAATGCCTCTATAAACTAGTAAACAAGTAAGTAGTAGCATTAGTAGTAGTAGCACCTTTTGTATGAATTTTTTATATACTATTCCTTATTACTTTGTTGCCAGAGACCATGTAGGTACCACTCTAACGACTATTTCTGCTGTCAATCAGTAGTGTGCAAACATTACTGTGTTTCAGTTTCAAGAGCGCTATAGCTAATAAAATTGTTGGGATAACGAGACTTAACATCCTACGTCTTAAAGCGACGAACGCAATATGGTGCTATGAATACCATCATAACTAGCACCACGTTGCTATGAGCAGGCGCATCGCATACCATCAGGCGAACGTCCTGCTCGTCTCGTCGCTTTGTAAAGTAAAAAACCAAAAAAAATTGTAATTTATCGTAAATGTGAGGAGAACACAAAGTATTGTTATATAGGTAAAACGTATCTATCTAAACTATACATAAGCGTTCTTATAAGAACTGCAATAGAGGAAAGATGTAACGGATAAGTTACGTTCTACGACACAATTTTCTACAAAATGTAATATAAAGATAAATTGAAGTTTCCGTATTATATTTGAAAAATGTTTTATTGGCAGTATAATTTTGATTTTTTATCAAGATAAATCATATAGTATCATAGTCTACACAAGTATTTAATATTTTATAGAGATTCTTTTCTATATTTATACGATTATATCATGTTAAATTTATAACAGCTTTTTTGGTACATATATTATTACTTACTATTCATTATATTTATGCAAATAAACATCCCCTATTCAAGTAAAATTATCGTTCATCCGGATTGGATAAAACTTCCTTGCGAAAAGTTGCCTGAAAAGGTGTTCCTTGATAACCGGACCTCTTTTTATCAACACGAAATCAGCATTTCTTCGTGATAGCGATTGTTTTAGGAAATTTGATGATCTGAATTTCACCACGATGTACAAACTTAATAAGCTTTAATGTAATTTTTTTTGGAGTACAACGTTATCATTATGATCAGTTTCTCCAGTAAGAGCATTTTTCATTTCTTAGGTATTATAATAAAATAAGAATGGGCTTATCGTTAAAGAACTTATTCTATACCTATTATTAAATCTGTATTATATTATTTAATGATATTAACATTATAGTTTTATTAAAAATATAATTTCATTAAATTTATATTAATTGTTTTTCTGATGTTATTTACACTTATAAAGAAATGATTAAATTATTCATCGTAAAAGTTTTTATTTATGAAATATGACGAGTATTTTTAAATGAATGGATACGACCTTTTTTGAATATACCAAGAACACATTCCTTATCATAGTTTGATAAAGATTTACAAGTTAACAAAGCAACCAAAAGCTTTTTAAAAAATATTGGAACGCAGAGCGCTTTCAGATAAATTTTCCGCTCACGCCTCGCCGGACTGAAACGTTTATATGACTAAGTCGATTTTGGTTAAATCGTATTTCATTAACAAATAAAAAAAAGAGTTGGTTACTGAATTTTGAAGTCTATTGTTACATTTTTAAGTTGATAGACACCTAAAGAAATATATTTCTATAACATAAAGCGTAAATGGTATCTAATTCTATACAACATGGTTCTTCGATTATACAATCTCAGATATATGTTTTGTTATGTATGCGTTTGCACGCCTATAAAGATAATATTTATATTAATATTATATATACAAAATTACGAACATTTATTCAAACTCTGTTTTAAATTTACACAATACCAATACACATGCCACGCTTGGAGTTTCAAATAAAACAGAAGTAGATGTTGAATGGAAACGAGGAAAACAACCGCTTAAGAGGGTGAGTGAGGCGTACCTGAGTTTTTGTTTGGACTCTTCAAATACGATGTTCTCGCACAATACTGTTAAAACTTCACTATACAATATGCTTTGAATTTAATTATGTAGAAATATAAAAATATACAAAAATTTTACTTTTTTTACCTATAACCACCGACAAACACAAAAGTTGTACGAAAATCAAAATGTATATTTTCAGATAGTGGTATATGATCTTTATTAAAATATATATATATGTATATCGTAGGGAATGTGGGAAAATGTGCGCGTTCTTCGTCTGTTAACTATTCATTCGACAAACTCAGTATACGCTTAATAAGTTTTTATTCCGACAAATTAATTCACTTAGCAAACACAATGTGGGCACACGACTAAGACGACAATGGTTTAATATTTGCAACGCCGCGAAGTTGGACTGAGGTCAGCTACACTTGTGTTCACCGTTAAGTCTATTACCAAAAGTGACCGTTGACCGCTCCACGTTTTATATATATTTTTTTCTTCAATTGATGTTGACATCTTTCAGCTATCAACCTCAGTATTCCCCACTCCCGTATCCTAAAATGCCCAAATCGATTAAGATTTCACATTGCGTTCGAGGACGCAATCGATCAAGATGCATTCAATGCATTCGATGCGTTCGATGACGCAATGTCAAACCTTAATCGATTTAGGCATATTAGGATACGGGAGTGGGGAACACTGAGGTTGATAGCTGAAAGATGTCAACATCAATTGATGAAAAAAATATATATAAAACGTGGAGCGGTCAACGGTCACTTTTAATAATAGACTTAACGGTGAACACAAGTGTAGCTGACCTCAGTCCAACTTCGCGGCGTTTCAAAAATTAAACCATTGTCGTCCTAGTTGTGTGCCCACATTGTATCTCCGACATGTATTTATTATAAGTGTATATATTTATTCGCGTTACGACAATATTTTCACACTATCCATACTGGTACAGCACTAATAAATATAAATTTATGGATTATCTAATTTTTATGGCAACTATAGGTAAACATAAACTAACTTATATAAAGATATGATTAACATACACTATAACAACGGCTATGAAGTTCATTTAAAAAAAAAAGCCAAATCAAATTATACACGAAACAACCAAATATTATATTGAATAAATATGGCTTTATTTTTATAATCCCCAGTGAACTTTTATACACCAATATAAATAACAGGAAGCGGAGGTAACACATTATGTAAATTGCGGAACTACGTACTATACGACTTGAATAGACGCGGATTCGATATCTATTGAAATTAAACTTCCGATGTACAACAGATTTCATTCATATGCGATTTATCATTTACCACTATTTACCCAGTATGGTGAATAAATAAATGGTCTTGTCTCACCCGACGATCGAAAAGGCCTCGAGTCTGAGCAGTAGCAACATTGAGTTGTTTACGTGTTTGCATACATAACAATAACATTTCTTGCTTTGTTTCTAAATAGGACAAATATTTTGCCGAACTTTGCATTTTGCCCAGGGACTAGCATGAGGAAACTGTAAGGAAAATGTTAATAAAAACTTGTGTTGCTATATCCTACGTAGAATAACAAAGTTTTTTGTTTATTCCCCATAGCGTACGAGTTGAATGAAACCTCAGTAGAACAATTTACAATAAATACCGACACTTTCAATAAAAAAAAATGTATATACAAATTTATACATGTACTGACATTCTTCATAATTTACAACCCAAAAGTTAAGTTATAATTTTCATTTTCCATTTATATAAAATATATATGAGGTAATTACCAATAAGAGAAATTTTGTGTTGCTATAGTCCTTTTCCAGAAAATGAAAGACTGTATCGTCCGCCTACACATTAGCAGGTCGATTTGCAGCTGATGGACGTAAACAGTGATGACCAGTTACTACAAGATGACTTACATACACATTTCCCATACTTTTAAATAAAAAGGGAATGACGACTATGACGAAAATTTGTAAAAATTTATTTTAACAAGGTAGAGGGTAAAGTGAATCAAACGTTAGTTTTTGGGTTAACAAGTTTTACCGGTTTTAATTAAAAAGCCTGCATAGCTGCCGGTTAACTTGTAACGAACTCATCTGTTGCTTTTAAGTGTTCACTTTGGATAGATAAGATTACTTACGTGTACACATCTTTAAGTTTTAAATTGTTAGAAAATTATTATATAAAAATCAAATACAATTACTTAACGTTTTTAAGTTTGAACTTAAAACTGGCGCTTGAAATTTCTTAATGTCTAGTGTTGCTCCATTCTTACACACGTTGACATTTAGTAATTAAGTTCACCCTTTGGAACTCAGTTTTAAGGTTTTAATATATAATACATAAAATAACCAAATTATTAACTTCTCTACATATAACTAAGTTTTGAAGTATAGTTAGTTCGTTAAATATTAACAACTCTCCTTTCTTATGACCTTATTACTAAACTGCTAACTTTTAATTATTCAAATGGAAAGGAAAATATGTATATAAACGGGTTTCATAATATAAAAAGTTTCATTGTTTAAAAGAAATTCGAAGAATATGTCCGAATTAAGTAGATCGAGTGCTATGAAAGAAATTTATAAGACATTGCGCCTGTGCAACTTTTTTACACGCAGAGTTGGTTATAACTTTATAGATAATTTGCCTAACACAGTGTTTGGTCATTTGAAGCGTTGTGTTCTGTACATGACAGCACTTTTAATGTCTTTCGTAACGCTTTGTGTAGAAATTAATTATGTTTTCTCGCTAGTAATAAAATCCTCTTCAGTAACTGACTTTGTAGCTAATTTACATCTCATTGGCTTCGATATAATTAGTAAGTTACAAAATACATCTCAATTAGTAAAAGATAATATTGTATAATATGTATTGAAGAAATAATTAAAATTCAAGTTTATTTTCAAAATTTAATTTCCAAATAACATCTTCCTTTTAGTTTTGTACTATAAAAATTTTTTAAAAATTGATTATTTACCTGTTTAACTCGACTAATCTCCAAAAAAAATCATGGATGGATTTTAAAGAAAATTTTACTTAATTTCATTTAAAAAAAATTGGGTTCCGTATATAAATATTAGAATCCATTACATTGCGAACCTGATTATATTTAACATAAAATGTTTACTTTTTGTATTAAAAATAATATAATATTTTAAAAATACTAATAATTTGGAGGCTAAAAATTTTTGAGATTTTTTTAATATAAAGGTTTCGGTAAACTGGTGACAATTTGGTACAAGAGTAATGCTTTACGACGTCTAATAAATGAATTACCTGATATTTGGCTAATATTTATCCAAAGCGAAGAAGGCAACATTATAAAACAAACCCGAAGAATTCCTATGCAAATTATACAGTTTTGTAAGTTTCACTTCATTTCGTTTTTTTTTTACTGTGTTAATCACAGACTAAATCTTATATTTTAACGATTAATAATTAAATTTTAAATGTATATGAAGTCAAAATTTTATTGCAGGCTATATATTTGTAAACATTCTAGGCGTTATGTTGTATAATGTAAGACCTATACTTGTTTATTTATATCACACTATGCAAGGTATGCCTGTTGAGTTTGGATCCATTTGGCATTTAACATATCCCTTTGAGATAACTACACCGATGTTTCATGTAATGTTTTTTATAGTTGAATCCTATGCGGGTAAGATGACAAAAATAACGTAATATTTCAAGTAATAATAACCTAAAATTATTTACTTATTGTTTACTAAAATAAATCATATATGACCTCTAAACTAAATATTTATTACAATGTAGAAAATTTATTGACTATTTTTAAGAAAATTAACGGTTCAATGAAATTAATTTGAAGAAAAGTAATTAATGATTTTCAGGGGTAGTTTCGGTATGTTCCATGCTTGGATACGATATGTTATTTATGACTATGACGAATCATATCGCAATGTTATTACGTTTACTGCAAAACAGAATACGACATATCGGAAATAAAAATCAAATTGTTAATAAATGCAACCTCAAATTACAAGATTGTAATTATTATGATGAAATTATATCAGTTGTAAAGATACATCAACGGCTAATCAAGTAATTATGCATTAAGTATGTAAACAATTCCAACATCTTATCAATATCGCCTCCACCTAGATTTTTCAAAAATTAATAAGTTTCATTGCTATATTTTACTTACTCTTTCTTTGTATATATCATAAGTAATATTTCTGTGTTCAGATTCGTGAATGATTTAGAAAATACGTTCGCTGGAGTTAATCTAATCAATATCCTATTAAGCTCAATTAACATTTGCTGCGCTTTTTTCAATACTGTAAGTGTTATTTCTTTCTACTAGAATAAAGGGTATAAATAAATGATGTTATAACAAACAACAGTCAAATCTATTCAGTTACATGTCCAGAGTAATAAATAATACAAAATAAAATAAATCCTAACTTATATTTCACTCTGGTGCCAAATTCCTCTAGCTAAAACTTCTAGCTACTGCCGGAGACAACTTAATAAACTTGAAAATAAGTCAAAGCGTGTAAGCAACTTGTAACATATTTTTTTAAGTTTCAGCACAAATATTTCATATATTTCCTATAACAATGTTTTTTGTCAACTTTAATCACTTACTTTTGTCCTTTTTTTCTTCCATTATTTATTTATTTTTATTTCGTATATTCATATATAAATAATATATTAGCTATAAGTAAATTCTGTTTACAATTTATTTCTATTGTTAATGGTTTTATTTACTTAAAAGACAATGTCTATCTAATCTACTCAATTTACTTTTTAGTGTTCTTGCAAAACTTACTCGCTCTATATACAACATTTTAGAATAGATCTCTATTTTTTTTTTACTTTATTATCTAGTATTACTTAGGACAACGTTCGATATATTCAGAATAACTTGTAAAATTTTAAACGGGGTTGAAACTAATGCCGAAAGTCTCTGTAGCTAGTAACATTACGATAATATAAAAATGTTAGCGTAAAGCTGATTTTTTTTTATTTTTATGTGTACATCAGAGAGAAATATATATACATGCTTCCTTCTTTAAATTGGATTCATTAGTTTAGATCATTTAGGTCTCAAAGGCACTGTGATTAAGAATGTTTATTAAATAGGTCTCCAACACCCTGGCTGTAAGTCCTCTAAAACTGGTCCCCAAGCTAACGTGTTAACTAGGTTATAAACAAAAAAGATTGAACTAGTTTTTAAAATACTGTTTGTATGTTATATTTTCATCAGATTTTAGATCCTTGGTTGGCTCTGAGTAACAAATTGTACTTGGGTGCTGCGTTGACTCAAGTCGGAATACTTTGCTGGTACGCTGATGAGATTTACACGTCGGTGCGTATTTTTAACTCCCGACACAAAAAGAGGTATATTACAAATTTTATTTTAACATGCGTATCCGTGTGCTATACAAAGCCCACGGATACGCATGTTAAAATAAAATTTGTAATATACCTCTTTTTGTGTCGGGAGTTAAAAATACGCACCGACGTGTAAATCTCATCAGCGTACCAGCAAAGTATTCCGACTTGAGTCAACGCAGCACCCAAGTACAATTTGTTACTCAGAGCCAACCAAGGATCTAAAATCTGATGAAAATATAACATACAAACAGTATTTTAAAAACTAGTTCAATCTTTTTTGTTTATAACCTAGTTAACACGTTAGCTTGGGGACCAGTTTTAGAGGACTTACAGCCAGGGTGTTGGAGACCTATTTAATAAACATTCTTAATCACAGTGCCTTTGAGACCTAAATGATCTAAACTAATGAATCCAATTTAAAGAAGGAAGCATGTATATATATTTCTCTCTGATGTACACATAAAAATAAAAAAAATCAGCTTTACGCTAACATTTTTATATTATCGTAATGTTACTAGCTACAGAGACTTTCGGCATTAGTTTCAACCCCGTTTAAAATTTTACAAGTTATTCTGAATATATCGAACGTTGTCCTAAGTAATACTAGATAATAAAGTAAAAAAAAAATAGAGATCTATTCTAAAATGTTGTATATAGAGCGAGTAAGTTTTGCAAGAACACTAAAAAGTAAATTGAGTAGATTAGATAGACATTGTCTTTTAAGTAAATAAAAGCATTAACAATAGAAATAAATTGTAAACAGAATTTACTTATTGCTAATATATTATTTATATATGACTATATACGAAAAAAAAAATAATGAAAGAAAAAAAGGATAAAAGTAAGTGATTAAAAATGACAAAAAACATTGTTATAGGAAATATACGCGATATTTGTGCTGAAACTTAAAAAAATATGTTACAAGTTGCTTACACACTTTGACTTATTTTCAAGTTTATTAAGTTGTCTCCGGCAGTAGCTAGAAATTTTAGCTAGAGGAATTTCGCACCAGAGTGAAATATAAGTTAGGATTTATTTTATTTTGTATTATTTATTACTCTGGACATGTAACTGAATAGATTTGACTGTTGTTTGTTATAACATCATTTATTTATACCCTTTATTCTAGTAGAAAGAAATAACACTTACTGTATTGAAAAAAGCGCAGCAAATGTTAATTGAGCTTAATAGGATATTGATTAGATTAACTCCAGCGAAGGTATTTTCTAAATCATTCACGAATCTGAACACAGAAATATTACTTATGATATATACAAAGAAAGAGTAAGTAAAATATAGCAATGAAACATATTATTTTTGAAAAATCTAGGTGGAGGCGATATTGATAAGATGTTGGAATTGTTTACATAATTAATGCATAATTACTTGATTAGCCGTTGATGTATCTTTACAACTGATATAATTTCATCATAATAATTACAATGTTGTAATTTGAGGTTGCATTTATTAACAATTTGATTTTTATTTCCGATATGTCGTATTCTGTTTTGCAGTAAACGTAATAACATTGCGATATGATTCGTCATAGTCATAAATAACATATCGTATCCAAGCATAGAACATACCGAAACTACCCCTGAAAATCATTAATTACTTTTCTTCAAATTAATTTCATTGAACCGTTAATTTTCTTAAAAATAATCAATAAATTTTCTACATTGTAATAAATATTTAGTTTAGAGGTCATACATCATTTATTTTAGTAAACAATAAGTAAATAATTTTAAGTTATTATTACTTGAAATATTACGTTATTTTTGTCATTTTACCTGCATAGGATTCAACTATAAAAAATATTACATGAAACATCGGTGTAGTTATCTCAAAGGGATATGTTAAATGCCAAATGGATCCAAACTCAACAGGCATACCTTGCATAGTGTGATATAAATAAACAAGTATAGGTCTTACATTATACAACATAACGCCTAGAATGTTTACAAATATATAGCCTGCAATAAAATTTTGACTTCATATACATTTAAAATTTAATTATTAATCGTTAAAATATAAGATTTAGTCTGTGATTAACACAGTAAAAAAAACGAAATGAAGTGAAACTTACAAAACTGTATAATTTGCATAGGAATTCTTCGGGTTTGTTTTATAATGTTGCCTTCTTCGCTTTGGATAAATATTAGCCAAATATGAGGTAATTCATTTATTAGACGTCGTAAAGCATTACTCTTGTACCAAATTGTCACCAGTTTACCGAAACCTTTATATTAAAAAAATCTCAAAAATTTTTAGCCTTCAAATTATTAGTATTTTTAAAATATTATATTATTTTTAATACAAAAAGTAAACATTTTATGTTAAATATAATCAGGTTCGCAATGTAATGGATTCTAATATTTATATACGGAACCCAATTTTTTTTAAATGAAATTAAGTAAAATTTTCTTTAAAATCCATCCATGATTTTTTTTGGAGATTAGTCGAGTTAAACAGGTAAATAATCAATTTTTAAAAAATTTTTATAGTACAAAACTAAAAGGAAGATGTTATTTGGAAATTAAATTTTGAAAATAAACTTGAATTTTAATTATTTCTTCAATACATATTATACAATATTATCTTTTACTAATTGAGATGTATTTTGTAACTTACTAATTATATCGAAGCCAATGAGATGTAAATTAGCTACAAAGTCAGTTACTGAAGAGGATTTTATTACTAGCGAGAAAACATAATTAATTTCTACACAAAGCGTTACGAAAGACATTAAAAGTGCTGTCATGTACAGAACACAACGCTTCAAATGACCAAACACTGTGTTAGGCAAATTATCTATAAAGTTATAACCAACTCTGCGTGTAAAAAAGTTGCACAGGCGCAATGTCTTATAAATTTCTTTCATAGCACTCGATCTACTTAATTCGGACATATTCTTCGAATTTCTTTTAAACAATGAAACTTTTTATATTATGAAACCCGTTTATATACATATTTTCCTTTCCATTTGAATAATTAAAAGTTAGCAGTTTAGTAATAAGGTCATAAGAAAGGAGAGTTGTTAATATTTAACGAACTAACTATACTTCAAAACTTAGTTATATGTAGAGAAGTTAATAATTTGGTTATTTTATGTATTATATATTAAAACCTTAAAACTGAGTTCCAAAGGGTGAACTTAATTACTAAATGTCAACGTGTGTAAGAATGGAGCAACACTAGACATTAAGAAATTTCAAGCGCCAGTTTTAAGTTCAAACTTAAAAACGTTAAGTAATTGTATTTGATTTTTATATAATAATTTTCTAACAATTTAAAACTTAAAGATGTGTACACGTAAGTAATCTTATCTATCCAAAGTGAACACTTAAAAGCAACAGATGAGTTCGTTACAAGTTAACCGGCAGCTATGCAGGCTTTTTAATTAAAACCGGTAAAACTTGTTAACCCAAAAACTAACGTTTGATTCACTTTACCCTCTACCTTGTTAAAATAAATTTTTACAAATTTTCGTCATAGTCGTCATTCCCTTTTTATTTAAAAGTATGGGAAATGTGTATGTAAGTCATCTTGTAGTAACTGGTCATCACTGTTTACGTCCATCAGCTGCAAATCGACCTGCTAATGTGTAGGCGGACGATACAGTCTTTCATTTTCTGGAAAAGGACTATAGCAACACAAAATTTCTCTTATTGGTAATTACCTCATATATATTTTATATAAATGGAAAATGAAAATTATAACTTAACTTTTGGGTTGTAAATTATGAAGAATGTCAGTACATGTATAAATTTGTATATACATTTTTTTTTATTGAAAGTGTCGGTATTTATTGTAAATTGTTCTACTGAGGTTTCATTCAACTCGTACGCTATGGGGAATAAACAAAAAACTTTGTTATTCTACGTAGGATATAGCAACACAAGTTTTTATTAACATTTTCCTTACAGTTTCCTCATGCTAGTCCCTGGGCAAAATGCAAAGTTCGGCAAAATATTTGTCCTATTTAGAAACAAAGCAAGAAATGTTATTGTTATGTATGCAAACACGTAAACAACTCAATGTTGCTACTGCTCAGACTCGAGGCCTTTTCGATCGTCGGGTGAGACAAGACCATTTATTTATTCACCATACTGGGTAAATAGTGGTAAATGATAAATCGCATATGAATGAAATCTGTTGTACATCGGAAGTTTAATTTCAATAGATATCGAATCCGCGTCTATTCAAGTCGTATAGTACGTAGTTCCGCAATTTACATAATGTGTTACCTCCGCTTCCTGTTATTTATATTGGTGTATAAAAGTTCACTGGGGATTATAAAAATAAAGCCATATTTATTCAATATAATATTTGGTTGTTTCGTGTATAATTTGATTTGGCTTTTTTTTTTAAATGAACTTCATAGCCGTTGTTATAGTGTATGTTAATCATATCTTTATATAAGTTAGTTTATGTTTACCTATAGTTGCCATAAAAATTAGATAATCCATAAATTTATATTTATTAGTGCTGTACCAGTATGGATAGTGTGAAAATATTGTCGTAACGCGAATAAATATATACACTTATAATAAATACATGTCGGAGATACAATGTGGGCACACAACTAGGACGACAATGGTTTAATTTTTGAAACGCCGCGAAGTTGGACTGAGGTCAGCTACACTTGTGTTCACCGTTAAGTCTATTATTAAAAGTGACCGTTGACCGCTCCACGTTTTATATATATTTTTTTCATCAATTGATGTTGACATCTTTCAGCTATCAACCTCAGTGTTCCCCACTCCCGTATCCTAATATGCCTAAATCGATTAAGGTTTGACATTGCGTCATCGAACGCATCGAATGCATTGAATGCATCTTGATCGATTGCGTCCTCGAACGCAATGTGAAATCTTAATCGATTTGGGCATTTTAGGATACGGGAGTGGGGAATACTGAGGTTGATAGCTGAAAGATGTCAACATCAATTGAAGAAAAAAATATATATAAAACGTGGAGCGGTCAACGGTCACTTTTGGTAATAGACTTAACGGTGAACACAAGTGTAGCTGACCTCAGTCCAACTTCGCGGCGTTGCAAATATTAAACCATTGTCGTCTTAGTCGTGTGCCCACATTGTGTTTGCTAAGTGAATTAATTTGTCGGAATAAAAACTTATTAAGCGTATACTGAGTTTGTCGAATGAATAGTTAACAGACGAAGAACGCGCACATTTTCCCACATTCCCTACGATATACATATATATATATTTTAATAAAGATCATATACCACTATCTGAAAATATACATTTTGATTTTCGTACAACTTTTGTGTTTGTCGGTGGTTATAGGTAAAAAAAGTAAAATTTTTGTATATTTTTATATTTCTACATAATTAAATTCAAAGCATATTGTATAGTGAAGTTTTAACAGTATTGTGCGAGAACATCGTATTTGAAGAGTCCAAACAAAAACTCAGGTACGCCTCACTCACCCTCTTAAGCGGTTGTTTTCCTCGTTTCCATTCAACATCTACTTCTGTTTTATTTGAAACTCCAAGCGTGGCATGTGTATTGGTATTGTGTAAATTTAAAACAGAGTTTGAATAAATGTTCGTAATTTTGTATATATAATATTAATATAAATATTATCTTTATAGGCGTGCAAACGCATACATAACAAAACATATATCTGAGATTGTATAATCGAAGAACCATGTTGTATAGAATTAGATACCATTTACGCTTTATGTTATAGAAATATATTTCTTTAGGTGTCTATCAACTTAAAAATGTAACAATAGACTTCAAAATTCAGTAACCAACTCTTTTTTTTATTTGTTAATGAAATACGATTTAACCAAAATCGACTTAGTCATATAAACGTTTCAGTCCGGCGAGGCGTGAGCGGAAAATTTATCTGAAAGCGCTCTGCGTTCCAATATTTTTTAAAAAGCTTTTGGTTGCTTTGTTAACTTGTAAATCTTTATCAAACTATGATAAGGAATGTGTTCTTGGTATATTCAAAAAAGGTCGTATCCATTCATTTAAAAATACTCGTCATATTTCATAAATAAAAACTTTTACGATGAATAATTTAATCATTTCTTTATAAGTGTAAATAACATCAGAAAAACAATTAATATAAATTTAATGAAATTATATTTTTAATAAAACTATAATGTTAATATCATTAAATAATATAATACAGATTTAATAATAGGTATAGAATAAGTTCTTTAACGATAAGCCCATTCTTATTTTATTATAATACCTAAGAAATGAAAAATGCTCTTACTGGAGAAACTGATCATAATGATAACGTTGTACTCCAAAAAAAATTACATTAAAGCTTATTAAGTTTGTACATCGTGGTGAAATTCAGATCATCAAATTTCCTAAAACAATCGCTATCACGAAGAAATGCTGATTTCGTGTTGATAAAAAGAGGTCCGGTTATCAAGGAACACCTTTTCAGGCAACTTTTCGCAAGGAAGTTTTATCCAATCCGGATGAACGATAATTTTACTTGAATAGGGGATGTTTATTTGCATAAATATAATGAATAGTAAGTAATAATATATGTACCAAAAAAGCTGTTATAAATTTAACATGATATAATCGTATAAATATAGAAAAGAATCTCTATAAAATATTAAATACTTGTGTAGACTATGATACTATATGATTTATCTTGATAAAAAATCAAAATTATACTGCCAATAAAACATTTTTCAAATATAATACGGAAACTTCAATTTATCTTTATATTACATTTTGTAGAAAATTGTGTCGTAGAACGTAACTTATCCGTTACATCTTTCCTCTATTGCAGTTCTTATAAGAACGCTTATGTATAGTTTAGATAGATACGTTTTACCTATATAACAATACTTTGTGTTCTCCTCACATTTACGATAAATTACAATTTTTTTTGGTTTTTTACTTTACAAAGCGACGAGACGAGCAGGACGTTCGCCTGATGGTATGCGATGCGCCTGCTCATAGCAACGTGGTGCTAGTTATGATGGTATTCATAGCACCATATTGCGTTCGTCGCTTTAAGACGTAGGATGTTAAGTCTCGTTATCCCAACAATTTTATTAGCTATAGCGCTCTTGAAACTGAAACACAGTAATGTTTGCACACTACTGATTGACAGCAGAAATAGTCGTTAGAGTGGTACCTACATGGTCTCTGGCAACAAAGTAATAAGGAATAGTATATAAAAAATTCATACAAAAGGTGCTACTACTACTAATGCTACTACTTACTTGTTTACTAGTTTATAGAGGCATTGTGTGAAATCATATGAACAATGAAATTTAGTATTTTATGTCTCGAAACGATGAACAGGTTGTGTGTTGTGAAAATATACCATGGTCTTTTGTTTATGGCCACTTACAGCCGGAATCAAAGAACTGATACTATAACTTTAGAGAGATAAATAATAATAAAATGCTAGAGCCGTTTAACCAATAGTAAATTACCGTTAAAATAGCGGATTAATATAACTATACACGACCGCTATCCCTTTAATTTACAACGATAACTTTTCTTCGAAACGTGGCGGAAGCCGTGCTGAAGCGTGTATCATCGCTAAACACGCTTTAAGGTTTAATCTAGGCTTTATATTAGATTGCATAATCATGTAAAAAAAGTTGCTGATAATTTATTATCGTAATTAAGGACCGGTTTTTGATTTACTAGCGCACTTCAGACTTGATAAATAGGAGGTAGGCAAATGGATAATGGAATACTTTTAAGTCTTTTGGACTTACGACAGTACAAGTGTTTTATTGTGTTCTAGAGTATGGAATTCATCTATATGAGTTTAATATAGATTGTTGGATAATAGTAGGTTTTTTTAAACTCCTCTGGATAGCTACTTGGTATTGTAAATTTGCTGTCAAAACAGCATTGCTGTGTTCCGACTGTTAACAAATGGGAGCTAGAGAATTTTAGGCGTCCTTGGTTTGCTATCCACGGCCTCATAGTCACTTCAAACTTTTTATGAAATTGAACTCAAGTATTAGCCTATCTTCACTGTAAATTAAGAAATTAACCGAAAAAATTGTAGAGTATGTTCTAGATATATGTGCTACAGTGAAAATAATTGTTTTAAATCATGTCTAACATAACAAAAGTATCTGTTTATAGTAAAATCGTAAAGATAAAAGAATGAAAACGATTAACTGAATTTCTCTTTATTTACGTTTATACTGATTTGTATAATATACTGGTGGTTTAATTAATAACAAGTGAAACTGAAAAAGACATTTTAATTTGACATAGCAAAAATGCTAGAATTCTCCGGCATACAATCCAGTACATAGTGTAAAAATAGATTTTTCTAACTTTGCGACACCGGCTGGTGACCCATTTGCAGTTTGAATTTTTTTATATAAACTGACGCCAATATATGCGACATGCTCGATGACCTATATCCCCATCAGATTTTTTATTTAAAATTTGATATAATCTATTGCAATACTTTTTTTTAATCAACTGGGAGACGAAAGGGACATTCAACTGATAGTAGGTAATACGCCCGTCTATAATAAGGTGGTGCTAGTTAAGATGTTATACAGTGCACCACACTGTACTTGTCGCTTTAAGACAAAATATGCTGACCCTCGTTAGCAGTAATTACACTAGTTACAGCACCCTTCAAATTAAACCACAGTAATGTTTGCAAACTAGGTTTGGCGGTGTAAAAAGGAGTTGCGGTAGTTCTTACATAGATAGTCTCCGGCAACAAAGAGCTCCCACCATTTAAACAGTATTATCAATTTCATAGAAGTAGCTCACTGACCTAATGGTTAGAGCGAGCGGCCTTCATTCCGAAGGTCGCGGGTTCGAATCTCGGCATGTACCAATGACTTTAATATTTAAGTTATGTACATTTGTAAATTTTAGTTACAATAGCGAATTACAAACGGTGAAAGAAAACATCGCGAGGAAACCTGCACATGACTTAGAATTTATTCTAAGGTGTGTGTGAAGTCACCAATCTGCATGGGGCCCGCGTGGTGACTATGACCTCATCGCACTCATATTGAGGGTAGGCCTGTGCTCCAGCAGCGGGGAAATAAATTGGCTGTTGTGGATCAATTTCATGACAAAATTAGAATACGTACATGAAAAATCTCATGTTTTAATTAAATTCATGTTCGCTTTTCATTTCCTTTAATCTTTGTTCGCCTCCCTCTTCTGTCATCATCCCTCGCCAATTACACGCTCAAAAATTTAATTTGTAGGAATTATTATCAAATGTATTCAATCACCAAAAATAATTGGTATATTAAATCTAGGTTATACGAAAATAGTTTTTAAATCTCTGTCTATTCGTATTCAGTTAAAGCTCGATACTGTTAATCTTTCCTGCATTTACAGTTTCAATAAAATACAGGCTCGGCAATCTGCAATCTGTGAATTGATAAGAAAGTCGAATGTTACTTATTTTGATAATAAAAAGAGAGTAGAAATTATATTTTTAAAGAAAAAATTCAAATGAAAACTGTCCTCTCTCTTTTCACATAAAATAGGGACACAAATTGGTACTGCGAATGAACTAAAAAACAAACTTATTTACGAAAACCGAAGGTGAACTTTCAATGAAAATGAAATATCGTCCGAGTCCACTCTTTGCGTTTTCCTTCATTATCCTCTCCGGTTATTACTCGGTGTCGCGCATACTGAGTGGCTCGTTAGCGCTGTTTTCTATGAGAACTGTGCAAACTTTGTATCCCTGCTACAGCCGGGGTGCTCCAATTTTTTTAACAAAAAAAAATACACCTTTCGAAATACAGCACAATAATGACAACGGTGTGAATGAATTATTTACACATTTATTAGTGTTTAATAAATGTTTACAATACAAAAATAGTGACTTCTGATGATAAAAGCTCTATCTCTTATAACTAACATGTTTGCGACGCAAATGCGGTAGCGCAAGGTATGACAGGGTAGCGTGGAGAAAAATACCACTGAGAAGTGCAACGCAGAGTAAGGAAGGGCAGCGATTTTTGTATAAATAGTATTTTGTACACAAAGAATATAACTCACTTTTTTTATATACGATGTAGGATATAAACTTCAGACAGCAGCTTAAAACGCCAATAATCAGAATTTTGCCTTACCACACGATTTTAGACAAATATACACATGTCTCCTGCGAGATTCGGATATATACCATAAACAGTCCACTTAGTGTTCTCAATATTGGGAATATAAACGTATAAAGATAATAAGTTTGGGATAAATTGTTGTAGAACGTTAAAATAGTATACTGATCATCATTCAGATGAACATGAATAACTTCAAGAATACTATAAAAGGATACCATGCATACATTAAAAGCTTAAACCTTTATTTCAGAGACGTACATGATAAACTAGAAAACAATGTGTTTAAACTTAATAACGAGATTTTATGTCTTGGAAATTAAAGGTGGGTAATTTGATTTATCAATAAGTAGCCGTATGAAACTACTTATCTGAATATAACTTGTGATAAACGAACTCGTGTACTTTTAATGTGTATTGTGTGAAATTATAAAATGAATGAATAATTGTTTTTGAACATAGTAAAATGAGGTCTTTTAGGCACCTAGTAATACTCTATTGAAATTGTTTACATGTATTTCTAATCACGTAAAATATTTGTGATGTATTTGGAAAAAAAATTGCCTTTCATAAACAAATAGCCTAGCTACTATGCCAAATGTTACATTTTTGGCTACGAAATACGCTGGCATAATATCATATCAGTTTGTATATAAAAAAGAGAATTTATTTACTACTACTATTATTACTATTATATTTTTATTATATTACACTTTTTTAATAACAATATATTCAAATAAATATGTTTCTTTCGCAAACAATTATAGGTCGTCTCGTCATGAGTATCCCGAAGAAATAAGAATAGATGTAGATCTTTTAGGCTTTTATTCTTCATGGATATGTCAGTTCACTAAAACCTTATAAAATAAAATTAATTTCATTATCATAATCATTTTTATTTTTACATTCATGTAAAAAGGTAGCTATGATTAAGTTACAAATTTTCATAATTACTGGTATATTGATCTTATCCAAAATATCGAAGGAATTGCAATAACATAATAAAAATATAAATAGATTTAAAGACTTTTAAAATGATTAATGTTTATTTCATACATGATGAGCATTAGATGTATTACTTTTTTATTGATCCATGTTAAACAATACAATTTATTTCAATAACAGCTACGACTTCAGCCTCTAGACAAAATAGCTTCAAAAATCCTCTTTTACCGTTTATAGTAAAGTATTAGATTAAAATTTTTTTTTCAAACTTAGGAAGATGTAACTCAATGTCAACTCGATAAAGAAATGACTCACTAAACCTCGTTTCGTTGACATCGAGACTCCTCCAGTAATAAATGCTCCCGGCGAAGTTTCTTAATTAAACGACACTTACTTTGACCTCGACGTTATACTTCTTTATTTTCTTACACTTAAGAATAACAAAATGTAAACCTTGGCTTCCTTTTACATGGCATTTTAACTTCAATACTTTATTATTGTCATTTTGTTATTTTCTTCCGTAATTTTGAGAAAACTGAATTTTTACTGTTGAATTAGATCAATCGTGCATAAGTTAGGCATTTCAGAAACTTCTTTATGTTATAATAGTTTAGAAAATTAAATTAATATTTATATGTTTAATCGAAATGATGTTTCATCTTTTGAAAAAATGGCACGTATATATTTTTTTTTGCATTGAGTAAGTTTATTTATAGTTTTCATTGTCATAACCAATTTCTTAATGATGTTGCGTCAATGCAATTTCTTCACACAAACGAATAAGAACGTTTTTACAAACCTTTTTATGTACAATAAAATAAAGTAAAAACAAGCTGGCAAAATATCTGTTTTTTAAATTGATCCATGTGTTTCGCGTACCGTAAGACGTAGTGCTTGGTGGCCGAATATCTGGTGAAGTTGGCGGGATGCTGTTGGATGCGAGCAGCGCAGTACCGATCGGTGTGTAGATCTTTGGGGGAGGCCTATGCTAAGTAGTGGACGTCTATCGGCTGATAATGATGATGTGATGTGATATTTTATATGTGAAAATTATTTTTTAATTAAACATTGATTAACCCAAAAACATTATCATTAAACAAGGTTTTATTGATTTTCTATACACGATTAATTTGTAGTGATGATTTAAAATTTATGATACTAGTAAACAGTTGGTGAAATAAGAAAATCTTTTCGGGAGGCCTATGTTCAGCAGTGGACGTCTATAGGCTGATGATGATGATGATGATTATAAGAAAGTATTTTAAAATATTCTGAAGTACAAAATGAACAAAAATTATTTAATAAATATCATAATAATATATTAAGTCGAAAATAATTTAACATTTCTTTCCTTTCCACAAAAGGTTGACTTGATGAAATAAAAACGCTAGTGAGATATTTATTCTTTTCAATTAAAAATTCAATTTGAGTTGTTTTACTGGAAGGAATTGCACAGAGACAGAAGAAAAAGCAGAGTGACGAAGAATTTCATTGTTCCTTTGTATTAAGTTTCCTTTTGCGGGTGAAACTCTTGGATTAAATGAAATACTTGGAGAATGCTACATAACCATTCTCAAAGATAAAAAAGAAATTGTCATAATTTTTTTATAAGATAAACCTTCGAGGTGCATTGTGAGCGGCGTAGCATTTGCGTTTGTCATCTTGAGATGGAAAATTTTATGAACCCCGTTATTTCACTTATGTTTTGCCTCTGAAATATTATTCTTTACACCGAATACGTAAAGCACTCACATTTAGAGTTTTTTCCTAATCGTCATAAACGTAAATCGAGTTATTTGAGAAGAAAACCTTGGGAATATAAATTCGTTATTGTAAAAGCTTTTCGATTTAAGCAATTTTAACAATAGCTCTTTTGTATTTAAAATATCTGTTGTAACAAACCATTGTTATGAAAGGGCGTACATATAATATGGCTGCTTACAATTTGTTATTGTTTTTCTTACAAAAGAAAATGGGGTTTTGCTGAAAATAAATTGGATAATGTTTATCTAGTTATAAATATGATTATTTATCGATTTAATAAAAGAGTAAGTATTTTATTAATATTTATTTATGTATTTTACTTTATAAGGAGCAAAATAAGGTTATTATACCTAATCAACGATTAATTTGCCGTATAAGTCTATTGATGATCACTGTTGGATATATTACTTGACTACCCCACCCCTACTCGTCGTACTCTCCACAAATGGCACTACATCACAATTACAGTTGACCATTTATTTATTTTTACATCTTGAAAATTTAATGAGGAATAAACAAATGGTTGTTTGACAAAAAAAATTATTTAGTTATAAAAATAGTCATCAGCATATAAGCGCGAAGGAAAATCTATACTATGATTGTTTGCTCCTTGGATTGTGTAAACATCTTTTGTCTGATATTTGACCTGTTTTCTGAAATGACAGAGACAATGCATTAAAAAATAGGCCAACAGCATATAACTATTATTTGTCATATTTTTATTGTTAATATCTGATTGCATTATCAATAAACATAAACATATAGAAATGAAAAATTATGACGTCATAAACAGGTCAAACAGATGATCAAGTAGCCACTTTTGACAATCGTTTATTAAATAAATACAAACGCTTGTGCAAATTTTAATGAATCCAGTATTGTTTGCTAGCTGTAACAGTTTTAAATAATATGTTAAACTTAATGGAATATCAACGTAAATTTAATACCTTTTGAAGGCGGAAAATGCAGTACAGAGTAAATTCAGAAATGGACAGGTGAAAT
Organism: Ornithoptera priamus; assembly: GCA_029034505.1. Taxonomy (NCBI): domain Eukaryota; kingdom Metazoa; phylum Arthropoda; class Insecta; order Lepidoptera; family Papilionidae; genus Ornithoptera; species Ornithoptera priamus. The sequence goes on from JARDWD010000484.1 coordinate 28,541, forward strand.
GGTCTGTCTGTTTCTAAGAATTAGTAATTTCTTTTGCAGAGGAGGCTTTCAAATCTTAGTAATAAGATAATAAAGAAAAACATTTTTTAATATTAGCAGACATGAAGCATTTTTCTGTTTATCACCTAAAAAATTTGACGTCGGACAATATTTACGTATAGTACGAGTATGTAATTTAATTATTTCCTTAATACAACTTTAACCAGATTTTATTGTAATACGGGATTATCTGATTAAGTTTTACAGGTATAATATCATCATAAGTGAGATAGAGAATTGAAAAGATATTCCAACTAACCGGCATATATTTTCAACATATTACTAATGGTATTACTGTGATTCGGAGGGTACATTAGAAAGCCAAATTGGTTTGTACCAATGCACATTACCATCTGAAGTCTTATTGTCTCATCATGTTAATTGTCATTCATCAGGATCACATCGGTTCAATACAGTAGTTATTTCTTGTGATAGAGAATAAAGAAATACGGACGCGGAGGCACGAAAGCTTGTTTTAGTTATTACAAAAACAGTATTTCCAAGACGACATTACTCCAATAATAAAAATTTTAGTTTACCTTATTTGTCTTTGAATGTTTATTTATTAATTATTTTATCCTTCATTGTACACCACCAAAGAAAAGATAGTAGTGGTACACTAAATAATTAAAAATTACAACACTTGATGAAAGATACAAGCAATAGCACAATTAGACGGAATTTATATTAGATCCTTACATATGAAATCTGAGTTTTGTACTGGAGGAATATAAAGTGAATTTTGTTATGTAAAATATATTCAATTAATCAAAGTATGCACTTTTGTAATCTCATAGGTAGTTCATTGATCCCTTTACTAAAAAAACCACGAGAGCAAGATTTATAAACTCTTTGAAAGCGGTTTGGACTGCCGCATCGGAGTTGAATTTTTTTTCTTGTAAGAAGTTGTCCAAATTCCGCCAAAAAGGTAATCTGTTGAGGCATGGTTGGCCTAGAGCGATTGACCAATCTCGGTTGTTTAGCAGCTAGTTCTTCCTTTATGGTTTGTAGTTGCCTACAATAGATATATGCCGTAATCGTTTGGTTAGATTTTAGAAAGCTGTAGTGAACGCCACCGGCGCTAGTCCATCAAACACTCTCAAGTAACTTTTTGAGTAAATTTTAGTTTATAGCAGGAACGTTTCCGATTATCGTACAGTAGCTACTTTTTATCACAAGTAACGATTCGATTAAAAATCCCTTTATTATTGTGTTGCTTGAGTAAAGTAACAACACAGCAGTCGACACGTGTTTGCAAGTTCGATTAACTCAATTCATGAGGTACCCATCGTTCAAGTTTTGTTACTTTCCCGTTTATGAATATAATATAAAGAATTATACAATTATTTTGTTTAAATGTAAATGTGCGTATAACAAATAAACATTTATATTTTTAGTCCCAAACATAAAATTTAAGAAATCGAGACGTTGTCTTTATTTCATAGAATCTTTGAACAACCATTATATTCATACATACATACATATATATCACGCCTCGTTCCCAGTTAGGTAGGCAAAGACCACCTCTCTCCACTTGCTACGATTCTGGCACACCTTTCTCGCTTGCGCTCTTGCGCTCTTACATTCATAAATATACTTTATATAAAAAAATTCCTTTAAGTTAAATTGTATAAAAATAACACAATGTAGTAATATAACCCGTTGATAAGCAGATTGTTAAACCAATTAATTAAAAGCACCGCCAACTTAAGCAAACTACAGTGTAATTTACTATCGCTTCAGTTAAGTGCCTAGGGCAATGCGTTGTTAACTGTTTGTAAGCCATGGAAATCCTTCGGAAATTTAGTTGTTTCCTCCACTAATTAATTATAATTAGAAATTATTGTACTTTTGTTTTATGTTTAAAATCATCAATTAAAAATAACAATTTGAAGTAAAAGGTAGGAAACCGATATATTTGAAATATATTTATTAGCATATTCATCATTAACCCATAGACGTTTACTGCTGGACATGGGCCCTCCCAAAAGATTTTCACATTGATCTGTCCCGCTTTGCCCTAATTCCGGCGCCTTACCAACGATCGTCACAATGGGCATGGCCTTCGGTACCGCCGGGCTTCGGGGGCCGTCTCTCGATTCATGACGATGTTAGCGCTGCAAGGCATTCGACTATTACATCTTATTTAACATTGGGCGCGTGGACCTGGATCCACGGCCTGTTTACAAAATGTGTACTACCTGTAGTGTAGTTATCCGACGGCGGAATTTTTATAACGTGTGTCTAGTTATTGGTTACTCTGGCGAATTTACTCGGTCGTCGAGGGGGGGCGCGGATCCGTTCCCCGACTACTTTGGCCTGTATCGGAATCTCTGAGCGGTGAGAACCGCCCCTGATCGCGGGTGTACTTAGTGTACGCGGTGTGTGAGTACCTGTGGCGCCGCGTTCTGAAGCGAGGACGGCGTGATGCGGAGATTCGGAGCGTGTTGGTAGTGTCCGAAGTGTGTGTGGTGACGTGGGTGTTGTCGGTGACTGTGGGTTCGTCGTGTGTGGTGTGAGGGACCCCTGGGGATGACGGAATTAGCGCATGCCGTGGTCTGCGCTTATTGGTCTTGGGATTCGAGGACGGCTCGTAGTCGGCCGCTTTGGCCACCAGAGGGTGCGGGTGAGTTGACGCCTTGTCGAAAAATAATTCGGAGCACTCTCTGAAGTGTTCCGCAATGGTCGGGAGTTTGAGGTCGCTGTGGAGGTCCACATTGCGCTGGTACCATTCGGCACCGGTTGCGATGCGGGTGAAGCGGTTTTGAATAACCTGCAGGGGTTTGAGGCGTGCTTCGGACGAATGGGCGAAGACTACGCTGGCGTAAGACATTATAGGTCTTACGCATACCTTGTAGAGGTGAAGCTTGTGCCTGAGAGAGAGCTTGCTCTTTATGCACAACAGGGGGTATAGCTTGCCCAGCACTTGGGCCGCTTTGTTTCTCGCCCCGCGAATGTGGGCGATGAAGTTGAGCCTGGCGTCAAGCGTCACGCCGAGGTATTTGACCGAGTCCCTCCATGGGATGGACTGGCCGAAGAGGGAGATCTGGCCACGTTTATGACCTTTTAGGACCGACTTCCAGTGAAGGGTTGAGGGCTTTCGATGAGTGAAGTGGATGGCTTCACTTTTCTCCGGGTTTACATCGATTCGCCACTTCCGGAATCACTCGCCTAGACGAGTGGTCGCTTTCTGTAAACGACGCGTTATAATACCCGGAGCTCTGCCCGAGTGGTAGAGAGCGGTGTCATCCGCGAAAAGAGCGTGTAGAGCGAGAAGAGTAACGGGGAAAGGCAAGAGCCTTGGGGGACGCCGGCTTTGATCGGCCGGATCGAGGAGAGAGCGTGCTCGACGCGGAAGCGGAAGGAGCGGTTCGAGAGGTAGGCTCGAATGATGGTGACGAGTCGGTCTGGCACTTTGTGAGCGTAAAGCTTGTATAACAAGCCCTCGTGCCAGACTTTCGAACCCGGTCAAGATGTGTTCCGTCAGTCTGTGGACTTCTTGAACGCAAGAGTGGCTATTCCTGAACCCGAACTGTTCATCGGGGAGTAGCTTGTTTTCGGTGGTGAAGTGGCGGAGACGCTCTAATATGATGCGCTCGTAGACTTTGCCTAAGGTGTTTAATAGGCTGATCGGGCGATAGCTGTCGGGTAGGTTCCTCGGCTTTCCCGGCTTCGAAATATCTATCACTACGGCCTCTTTCCAGGCGTCTGGGAGCGAGCAATCGGCTAATAGGGCGTTAAAGATGGCCACTAGCAGGCCGAAGATTGGGGGCGGGGGCCGTCGTTTGTAGGGGTTTCATATGGAGGACTTTGGGCCATTTTTTACCACGCTGGCTCAATGGGGATTGGTGGGAGCCAGAGCCTCTTTTGTTGATTAGCAGGGTGCCCCACGGCTTGGTTCCTTTGAGCTGTGTGGGATACCTTACACCCAATTAGCATATTGTTATAAAGCAAATGGTTCTAAACTACATTGGAAATTTATTTAATATATTATTAATTTAAGAGTTAATTTCAATGAGAACAAGATACCTTTTACAGAGGGTTGATAAAAGGGATTGGCGATATAAACAATATTTTATTGAAAAGTCGATCACGTAAGTTAATGTGAATTTTTTACCAACCCGACCAAATTTATCAAGAATATGAAAGATCATTTTTATTATTGAATTGTTTTTAGAACAAGTAACTTATAAGAAATAATTAAGCGTAATTTTTGATAATACTCTTTTTTTAACTGTTTGCCCATACGTAAAAGACGTTTTGGTAACAGAATAGTGTTATACATATAATGATTCTGTTTTGTACTATTATTAATTTCGACAAAATGCGTCGATTTTGTAACTGAATATCTTAAAAGGGTCGGACCTTTGCTGAACTTGTAATTGAAAACGTTTGTCGTGGTTGGAAACTGTAGAGCCCTTGTTAAATGAATGGTATTGTTTTTCTCTAATTTCTCTAGCGTCCCAAATAATAACGTTCTGTTATTCTTAAACGATAATTAACTTCAACGTGATAATTAGATTTAGTATAAGCGCGATAGACAAATTTATAGGTATAATTAAAGTTGTATTATACATGTAATGTAATGTAAAAGAAATGTTAAAAAATAGGTAATATCAGATACATTTTAGGTTTCTAAATTATCTATTGACAAATATATAAATAGCTTTAGTCCCAAAGTGAAAGTAAGTTATTTGAATCTATACTTGTGCCTTTTTGAAGTAGTCCTATTATGACAGGATTCTACTCCCACATTACGAGACATAATTTAAAAAAAATCTTACAATTGATTATTTGATAATAAAAACCATGTCAGAAACTCTAAAAATTAAGCAAAATAACGATATCATATTAGTTGAGGTTAAAATCTATATAGCAATTTAACATAGTTTGAAAAATAATCATTCTAAGACATAGATAATAAATAAGCTTTACCAAGTATAATTTTTTTAATTAAATTGCAGTCACTGTATTTGTTATATAATATATGTACTCTATTTTTAATTTAGGAAGGAAATCTTTGGATGTAATATAAATTTCGAAATTTTTACAATAAGCTTAACGACCTACTTGGACGCTAATAGACTCCATTCACCAGCCGAGAGCAGCACTCGGGTTTAAATTAAGGTCAACAATTTGGGGGTGACATTAAAGAAAAAAGATCTTAATGTTGTCTAATCAGCAGTATAATTTTAAGAATTGATACAGGTCTCATTAGCTTGAGGTATATTGTAAATTGCAGTGCGTGTTGACTACTGAGATAACTGCGTACTGATATATCATTGTGTTGCGGTTAGAATGGAACTTTATCTATCTGAGAATTAACTAAGATCAATTATTTAGATCCTCATCCTTTTTCTTGCGGTGAAGGTAGCAACGGGATTGTCTAATTAATCCCATTATTTTTATTAATATTGTAATGGAAAGGTGTATTACTTTTGCAGGTGAACGCCCTATGTATCTTGTTAAAGTAAATTTAATGATGAGGTTAGAAACATAATGAATAAATATAAAAGCCGAAAAAACTTTTAACAAGATTTTGCGGATTTTAGCCCTTTTATTTTCATACTGTTAATTATTATGTGCTTCGTGGCACCTATGATTATGGGAAGATTGTAGGATTTCCCTACTAAACTCACCTTTGTTAATAATAAGTAATATTATAATAATTATAATAATATTTGATGTTTTGATATTGAATACATATTAAACCATGCAAAAAGCCGGGATCCTGAATTCCTGTCGTATAGTTATGAAGTTTTAACAAGAAGATCCCACTAAAAAAATTACAATAGAAATTGAGCACCACTTAGCTTAGGCCCATGGTGCTTACTATTAACCGAAATTCTATTTATGAGGGATTCGAAAGGAAAACATTTTTGACGAAATAGTATTATTATATATTAGGTTGGGGAAAAAGTCTTTTCGTATTATAGTATGTATGAACTTTTAATAAAATCTCTTTGGCTATATTATTTGTATCTGGCTGGTTTTGGTATCATTGAAAGTTTAAATTTTAAAGAACAATTCCAAATATAAATTAGGAAAATGTGTGATTTTTATTTGTTTTCCGTACTGTGAAGATGAGTTAATCTATTGAAGAAATTCGATACATTTTAAAATTTTACTACAAAAAGGTAAAAATACAACGCAAGCCGCGAAAAAAATTTGCGGTATTTATGGACTTAGTGCAGTGTCTGTGAGAGTAGTGATAAATTTAGTAAGTAGTAAATTTGGTTTAAGCGTTTTCAATCCGGAAATTTTGATGTCAAAGATACACGTCGCTTTGGTCGCCCTTTTATGGATAAAATGGATGCCATTTTTGAAAAAGTGGAGTAAGATCGGCATATCAGTAGTTATGACGTAGCTGAAGAACTGGGAATTGACCACAAAACAGTTTTTTTGAAAAAAAACTGGGTACATAAAAATGCTCGATATTTGGGTACCTCACGAGCTCGCTGAGAGAAACCTAATAATGAACCGTGTACTCGTTTGTGATTCTTTATTACGACGTAATGAAACCGAACCGTTTTTGAAGCAGCTGGTAACTGGTGATGAAAAGTGGATCACGTATGATAAGAACGTGCGAAAAAGGTCGTGGTCAAAGGCCGGTCAGGCTTCACAGACCGTGGCGAAACCCGGGTTAACCCGCAACAAGGTGGTGCTGTGTGTGTGGTGGGATTGGAAGGCATTATTCATTATGAGCTGTAACCACCAGGTAAGACCATCGATTCTGAACTTTACTGCGAACAACTGATGAGATTAAAGCAAGAAGTTTAGAGAAAGTGACTGGAATTAATCAACAGATGGGGTGCGGTTTTTCATCATGATAACGCTAGACCTCACACATCTTTTAGCCACTCAACAAAATTTAAGAGTTTGGCTGGGAGGTGTTAACGCATCCGCCATATAGTCCTGACCTTGCATCTTTAGATTTCCACCTGTTTCGGTCTCTTCAGAATACTTCAGGCAGTGTCAGGTTAACATCGATCGAGAGGACTGCCAAAACCACCTGTCGTAGTATTTTGATCAGAAGTTCCAAAATTTCTATAGCAATGGGATCATGTCGCTACCTACAAGATGCCAAAAAGTTATCAAACAAAATGGTACCTACATATTTTAGTTAAATATAAATAAACTATATTGAAATATGTTTTGAATGTTCTTAAAAAATGCGAAGAAACTTTTTCTCCTACCTAATATATATATATTCTGTTTATAATATTTGTTCTAGTTTCGGGTTACGAGCATCGTGGGATACGCTGTTGGGACTATGGCAGAATGTAGAAGCGTTTCCGTAGTGACGAGGACAATGAGGAAATCGTGGGATTTTAGCAAGTATCCTAGATAAATGTCGCGTGGCCTTTGACTGGGAATGAGGATTCAATATAATAGTGCCTCGCAAAAAAAGGTTTGTTATAAGTTATAATATACTATTATAGTTAGTTTAAATGTTGCACATTTCTGTTGTAAAGTGAAAACAAAATAAATGTTCATGTTTTGTGAATGATTTATATTGAAGTTAAAGTAAAATAATTCCAGCTTTACTCATGTTATGTACTTAAACAAAGGTGTAGTGTAAGTTAAATAAACATACTCTGTGAAGTCGACGCAATGTTAACTTTGCGGGGATAGCTTTACAACATCTAAAAGCTTTGTTTCAAAATTTACGAGAGATTTCTCTTTGAACTTTATGAAGGTTAGACGTTGATTTACATTCAATTCTTTCTAATGGTTTTGCTAACAATTAAAAACGAATAAGTATTTATATAATAAATACCACATGGAATATTAGTTATTACATTCTATTTAATAATAAAAATTTAATTACACGAATGCCAGTCCGGGTTTATTGATACTAATGATGTTAAAAAAGCATTTCTTCCAGATTAATATAGGTTAATTGGATATTTGCAGCTGTTTTTTTGCCTACATTATATTTTACATTGTTCTGCTCTGAATGTGGTTGTAGTTAGTGATATTATTAGAGAAGGCTTAATATTTTAATATATTTGGGAAATGATAAGACTGGTGGGGCGATCTTCTGATAGTATGTGAAACGTTCGCTCATAAGAATGTGACGCTAACACGGATATTCTTTTAACACCACTAAATAATCTTTCACTAGCTGCAACTATCTGGCAGCAGATATAGGTATAGCAGTGGTACTAATCTGCAACTTTTGGTATCATAGGCCTAGTACCATTTTAACTATAAAACTGACCAACATTTTAATAGCATTACATTCCAATAAACTTTGGTTTTTACTCGAATGATCGGTTCCTTTTACCTCTTACGTTAGAAAAATTATTTTTTATGTATTCGTAACAATGTCACCAATTTTTTTATCAGTTCCCTTCGAATATTATAGTACGTCCTTTGATATTCAAACAATACTGAACATTACACGTGGACGGTTTCCCCTTATAGGCTATTATTTTCTTCTCTCGGTACGTAAATTGTAATACTAGGAAATCTAATGAACTATTTTTATTGAATAAGACGTTTTCAAAATGATAGGGTATTTTGAAAACGTATTATTAAATTTAATTTGCATTTTGGTGCTAGTTGTACATTTTATATAAACAAAGTTATTATGTCATTATGTTATTGATACAAAAAAAAACCCATGCATTAACTTATTTTGACTCAGAGTGCCAACTTCATCTGAGGGTTTCTCAGAAACGTGGTTTATTGCATGTAGTACTAGTTAAATATGTTTCCAATCTGAAACCTTAATCTTTAAATGGCATTTGTTAAACTTGACGATCAAAATCGAACTTGCATATTTTTAACTGCCTCTGTGGCGCAGAGCTTAATGTTACTCATAAGTGTTAATGTAGCGCAACAGTTAACCCCGTTCCTAACATCCCTGATTCGATCCCATACATATTTTAGATTTTAGTCGGTGGCAGTTTTTTGGAACCCGCATGGCTATCTACCATCTGCGTGATGTAAATAAATCTGCCATCATAGAGGCATTGGTGTAGTGTGGTTGTCTACATTTGTAAGCTAGGGTGTTTCTAAGTAAACATCCACTGCCTTATTGCTACTAAACTTTACGTGAAATAGAAGTCAAATGCTAGCCCTATGCAGAAAAAATAATATTGCAAATATCTTTGTATTATATTATTTCCATACATGGATTCCTAGCGATTTAGAATCTCAGAATATTAATTTTAAAATACTGGAATGTTTGTATGTTTGTTGTAGGAATTATATACTCCGAATCGTTACAATTGTGTCAAAGGATATATCTATTATTATCCATTTTGTTAACGGTTCAATGAATTGAGAGAGTTTTCAATGCGTAAGTAAAAAAAGGCTCGAATGTTTCCTTTGATGTTAAGTAAACAAAGGAAATGAAATTGAGTTTTTACTAATTTCGTAAACGTATTTTGTTCATTTCTTTTATCCCAACACATTAATAGCAACGATTTTTTTAATATAATTATTAAATCCTTATAGAATTGAAAAATTAAATTGTGTTTTTGAACACAATAAAAATTCACTGTTATCGACGGAAAATTAAACATTAAATGTGTTTTGTAGATGTTGAGGACTTGCTTCAATTATGTTATTGAATTAGGTGCAGAATAAATTCACACTAACAAATAATTTGTGTTAAAAACTAGTTTTCCTTTTTGATTGCTTGATGCTTTTCTGCATAGACATAGAACAAACATACGTTTATAAAATTTCATAAACAAATAAAAGCAAAGCATTTTAGTTAATGAAATTTTATTTTCTACGTAAATCAAGAGGTTTAATGTCACCGTATATTAACGAAGATAAAGTTTAAATAAGATTTGTGAGAGAAAATTAGTTTTACGTAATCTCGGCACCCTTAGTATAATGGACATTTTTTATTTACCAATTTAATATTGTTTAAGATTTTTTGGACGATAAGCCAAAAACCTGCGTAATTTTATTTATCAATACACATCTACATTGTTAATACTAAATACATTAGAGTTAACGCCAACGCTATATATATATATATATATATATACATATACATAAGGTTTATAAGATATTATGTCCTTTAATATTCAGAAAGTTTTTGTACTCTTTATAACGTTCTTAGAATAAAGTTACGAGGTGGGAGCATAGGGCTTATTTTATCAGGGTCAGACATGTAATAAATGCACAGTTTCATAGAAATCTGAAATAAGAAACAATGAAAACTAGTTAAATGTACTGCGAAAATAAAATAATGTATATTTTACTTTACAAGTTTATTCGTTTTTAAGTATCGTAGTAAAAATGTACAATAAAATGTCAATTCGTATTAGTAATTGTAGCTCCGAGTGACGGCGTTTGACAATTTCTTTCGTTTTATATATTTAGAAGCTCAGTCGGTTTTTCCGTATTTCATCTAATTTATATTGAATATAATTTATTTTACTGGCAATTTTATCATAAAGTGTTACGCTCTTTAACGTATTATAATTGCATAATACTTCATCGCGCTTTTCACTTTCAAGCACAATATATAACTTATCCCGATAATATTAAATGCTTTAGCAGCATATTAATTTTCGCGAATAATGGACTTTCCTTTAAAACATCGAACCTTACGAATTGCCGCGCCATTGTCAGGTATTCATTTCAATAATGATTGGCTATGCTATCAAACAGTCCAGCAGTGGACGTATAGATGTCTATACGTCCACTGCTGGATAAAGACAGTAATAAAAAAATATATGTTAATAGTGAAATTCTTTTTGGTAAAATTTTAATTTGAAATTATTATTCAATAATGAACGAATTTATGTTAAATAGTTTTAATTACAGTTATAATTTACATTTTTGAACGAATTACTAGTAGTGTTACTAGTACAGAATAAACTATTTTTATTTATGAAATAAACTGTTATGACACAATATTTTTAGGTTACTTTAACGTAACTAGCTTTTTAACTTAACTGTTAACGTTGGATTTACTTACAGTGTGTACTCTAGGAGTTTGTTTAGGTTAAAGTATACTTATCTAAGATTAAGCCCTTTCTAAAGGGTTCAAGGATCTTGATTTTACAGGTAAACTTAAATAACTTATGTTTGCTGTATCCGTAACAGAATATTTCCGAATTTTAATATTACCTGAAGATCGACAGATTAGAAAATTGGTGTGAAATCTGTAATCTGTGTATATATATAATGAGAATGGGTTATTTTTGTTCGCCAATCAAATGAAAACTACCGAACGTATCGACATGGGAGCATGGCCATTCGACGCCGAGGAGCAGCTCTAGTACTTTATAAATTTAAATTTTTTTTTTTTAGACTGCAATACATATCATTTAAGTTATTTTATTCCATTATAAATAGGAAATTTATTCAATCAATTTTAGTTTGTTTTTACATCATAATGTATTGAAAAAAAATATAAGGTATGAAAAAGAGAAAGAACATCTTTTTTGTACAGAACAGAAATTTTTAATACAGTTAGAGTCATTATCATCATCAGTTACTTTTTTCAAGTTAAAGTTGGGAAATCACATTGGGTAAATTAGACCGATTTTCAGCTACTCTTTTTAAGGGCTGGTATTGAAACCATAGCTGGTAACGAGTTATTTAACAATTGTACTTTATTATTTCTCTTCTTTTAGTATGTATGTATTTATGTTAGTGTAGTAAGTTAGCATTCAGAGACTAGATCAGTGGTTATTTGCTCGGTCGAAAATTCATGAGTTTTACGGGAAAAGTATTATTTCTTTTAAAACTGTGGCAATAAATATTTTAAACTTAAAACTGTTTCAAAGAAATATTTGAATGAATGGCATTTTTTTTTATCTGGACATTTTCTATCCTGTTTGTCAGTTTGTCTATGCGGGTACAGTCGTGCGTAAGAAGGTTCATTATTATAGGACGTGACGGACCGCTTGGTTGCTTTACTGGTTTTGGTTTCATTTTCTCAAATAAAGTCAAGCTATGAAGAAAATTGTCATTAATATATTCTTTGATATTTATTTATCCATACACATTAACATATTACTTAATATATACTGTTTTTACGGCGGTCTATCGAGTTTGTATCTATGTCACAGTAAATTTTTTCGTTACAATATAAGTTCTTAAAGATATTTTTAAATAAACCTGTCAGAAAATTAATCAGTCTGTCGTTCTTTTGTACTCTTTATAATTTATTTATTTATTTAGAATTATATTTTGTAGAGATATAGAACATTCAAGTGACAAAATGGGGAAGATTTTGTGTTCAGCATGTAACATTTTAGTTTAACACATTTATTTAAAAACAAAGAAATCTTTGTTTTTAAATATCAAGCATTATAATCAGCAATCTTTATAAATTCTTCCGTTGAATGTTGCCGCTGTACTTTATTACTTATTTAATGCGACACAGTCAGCGAAAAACTGCCATCTTTTGCACCTGGATTTAGCAGACAGAGGTTTTTTTTAAAAGATAAGTCTCGCATCAGATTTATTTTACGTTTGAGAACTAGTACGTTTAAAAATCTTTTCTACTTTTAAATTTATTGGTAATATTTAGTGTATAACGTGGTTGCAAAATATAGAAAGTAATTTTTTTAATTTTTTGTTGTCACAAAAAATATGGAATACTTTTTTATTACGTACATACTATATTTGTGAAATTTATTTTACTCATAATTATTATTTTACGTTTAAGTTTTATATATATTTTTCATGGTATAACAAAACTAATATTTAATATTGTGAGGTAGTATAAAGTAAACATAAAAAGATGATACTTGGTTTATTATTGATAACTCATTCATATTCGTGATTCGTGATATAGATAAGATTTTTTTTTGTATCTTGATTGTTTGTACAAAATATATCAGTTAACATGACGACTACAAAAAGTTAGATTAATTTTGACATCCTAATGAATTTTATGAAAAAATAGGTTAAGGAGAGGAAACTTGAGAATCCGAGCACGTTATAAATTTCGGTATAAAAAAGGGGTTAGAAACTTTACTCCGCCTGTTATGTTCCAAGAATATAAATTACTACATAGTCTCATTTCCTTTCTTACTTGTTCATTAGTAGAAGATTATGTGGACTGAATTAATTTCGTATAATACATTATTTACACTAGTGAATCACCCGAATATTGGTCGGTACGTGGGGGATGTTATGATATGTAAACCCCGCAAAAAGTTAGGCAATCATTTATCAATACATGAAAAAGGTTTCGTTTTCATAAATATTAATGTAATGGAAAACGGTGTAAGGTAGGATAATAACGCAACAAAAGTCTATGTAAAACAATCAAATGAATGAAATTGTAAAATAATACGTTTTGCTTTACCATTTATTTTATTAATAATTCTTTTATGACGCTTGACATACATTTAAGTATTTACTTCTAACATACTAATAAATTAAACCTTAAATTTTCTCAGAACTAACATAAGGAAAATCAATGATTTTCTGCCTCTACTTATACAGGCGACAGAATCCCTTTGTTATATTATATATATTTAAAAATCTTCAAATAAAACCTGCTGCTTTTCGGTTCTTAAATAGGTAAAAAAAAATTCTAGATGTTAAAAATTTATAAAATTTTAAGCAAAGGAAGCGTCATTACAATATAATTATGAAGCCTGGTGTTGCTATTTAACTTAATGCAGTTGTTTTATGGAATTAAAACTTTAATGAGTCTCGGTGAAGAGCAATTAACGCCAACCCTCGTTATGTTTTCGTATTTCTACAATCATTTACATAATTCCTTCCAAAATTAGATCAATATTTGAAAAGATGGTCTTGGAATGAGTACAACTTCGTTTCGATGCGAGAGTTGAGCGTTTACGGTTTAATTTTTTTTATCTTATTACTGTAAGTGATACACACGCTTATTACAATACGAGTTTCTGGTTAGGATAATACTACAGGATTAATTTGAGGCATAAGAACATAAATATCGTTACCCCAGTAATTTTGCCAGTTAGACGTTCAAAACAGAACACGGTCATATTTGCATACCAATTTTAAGCATTAGAAATAGCGTACGCGGTATTAATTGTTCAGCTGGTCCCAGTCAACAGATACCATAAACGCGTAGATATGTTATAACTCATAGTAAATACATCGTTCTATAGATAAAGAAAGCAGACCTCTTGATGTTCCACCAACATGGACTCGAGGCATTCATAAGAAGAGTTGACAACATTTATTCATTATGCAAGCTAGTGGATGTTTGCTATGGAGTTTGTGGATTTCAATAATATATCTATGAAACATATTCTCTGTTGATAACGTCTGTTTTTGAACACGTCGATTTTCTCGCGATGGACATCGAACCTGTGCTTCTACCAGACCTATGGCGTGTACAACAGACAAACTGACTTATCGCGGTTGAATAAAGAATAATTTTCGTTACTGGAGAGCTATGCCTGGAGTTTCTCTGGGCGATCGAATCGGAAATGTGGAAATCCGTCGAAGAACTAAGGTCACCGGCATAACCCAAAAGAGTGCAAGACTTCAGTGCCAGTGGGCACGGCACATTGTTCGAAGGTCGATGGTAAGGTCCCTGAGTGGCGCTAACGTACCGGTAGACGTAGTGTTGAGCAGCCTCCTACAAGGTGGACCGACTATCCGCTGAGAATCTCGGGAACCCACTGGATGCGCGCAACGCGGAATCTATGTCCAACAGTGGACGTCTGCCGGCTGATGATGGTGATGAATTTTCGTAACATTTCTGAAGCAAATATTTAAAATGAAAAGAATGCATGGAGTGCTGGTTGAAGCGCATTCGTACGGGCGAGCGTTCGGGCGTGCGAAACGAGTGCAGGGAACTCTTTCATAGCATCCAACGAACTGCAAACACATCGCTTGTACTTATCCCCCAGTTGTTTTCCAGTGGAAGACTCTGTAGAAATTGTGTTTTTGAATCAGTTTTGTATTCAAAAAATTTTGTAACATATCGAGTGTTTTTAATTAAAGCATTTCCTTTATCCAGTGCAGTACTTCAACATCATAAAAGATTTATAAATGCAATATTTTGATGATGACTAAGTGCTCTGAAAATGTAATATAGAAAACCGTGGGCAAGCTGTATCGACATTTTCTTTAATTTGGCTTTTTTCCAAAAAAACACGCTATGGGGGTTCGAGGCCAATTTATGTTTTGTCGTATAAAGCTAGCGTCGTTTCTACGTTGATTATATCAAAACGTGACTAAATATCATAGTTTGTTCACAATTTTTTTAAATTCATTATTTTCTTTTAAAGAAGTATTAGATTTAAAATGATAAAATAACCTTTAAAATTTGGTTTCTTCCTTATAAACAGTTAAATTAACAAAAAAAAATGCGTTACTACAAGTACATCCTTTTAACTGTTTAATGCTATATATAATAATTTGGACACATTTCAATATTGTATTTTTTATATTAGTTTAGTATGCCACATTTAAAATAAATATTATTCTATTGTAACTGTAATAGCGAGAGAACCGAGATGCGAATGTTAAGATGGATGTGTGGTGTGATGAGGATGGATAAAATTAAGAATGAGTATATTAGACAAAGCCTGAAAATTGCGCCAGTGACAGAGAAGTTGAGGAGCAAGAGGTTAGCGTGGTACGGGCATGTGATGCGGTGGGATGAAGGACATATAACAAAGAAAGTAATGAGAACGAATGTGGATGGTTATAACGGTAGAGGAAGACCGAAGAAAGTGTGGATGGATTGTGTGAAAGATGACATGTGTAAGAAGAGTGTGAATTTAGATATGGCGGCTGATAGACAGATGTGGAAGAGAAGTACATACTGTGCCGACCCCACATAGAATGGGACAAGGGCAGGAGGAAGAAGATTGTAACTGTAATAAATAACACGCTAATATGAACTTCAGCTACCTGGTATCGCCTGGCTATGTAATAAATGAAGTAAATAAAGAAAGTAGTGACTTCAATCGAATCGAATCAAATCGAAGTTCCGGTAACTTTAAATTTGCCGTTAACATATTAAACCGTAATCACAAAGGTTAAAGTTTATTACTCGCATCTGAAAACAAAATTAGAAACGCTTTAACCACAGGCGTTGGTTAAAAACCTATAGATATGTTTGCAATCCAACTATTTAATCATGGTTTATTATTCTTTATATAAACAATATATAGGTATCATAACTAGGTTTCTGAAATGATATGAGTAAATGTAAGTAATGGCGGGGAGTGAATAACATGAACTACCTAGCATTGTATTGTTTATTTCACGCTCAGTAAATGTATATTTAATATTAACTTCAGTGCACGTTAGATTTTCATCATTTTATTACATTTGAACTGGAAGATTTATGTTTTTAAAGGGCGTAGTTTTTAAATATTTATCATGTATATGTAATTTCAAGTTTATTTACTGTCAACTCAGTAGTAAATAAACTCGAAATATATATCTATATCTCAGCAGTAAATAACTCTGAATATCCTATGGAAATAGAACTCAATAAAGAACTTTTAACGAATGAAATTAGATTTCAATGACGAATTTATATTTTATCATGAGCAGTAATTTAGAAGCGTTTTAATATCGCAGAAAATTTAGAATCCTTGTACACATTTTTCGCTCCCTTTGTCATGTGATCCTAAAATTGTAACAGACTGTAATAACGTCTCCGCAGCCTTTATCATTATTCTTCATATGCCTACATATTAAATAAATTTATGTAATAAAAAAAACTTAAGCAACAATGAAATTACGAAATTATTATGAAACTGTGCCTACATTACAGAAGTTAGTTTAAATTAACTTCAGTAAATTAATATTTAACCGTTAGTATTTTATAATGGTAACCTCAAAGAAGTTGACCACTATTTGGTAGAACAATCAATGTTCCAAGCATTTTATTGCACATACACATAAATATCTGATATGTATGTATATATAAAGTATTAGCAGAGAAAATTGAAATATGGTCACATATCTATTAAAAGAGCAATATATAGTTTGACTGTTGTAACAATTGAATTGTATTTCTGCAGTAGACATCCATAAATTGCAGCCTCTGGTAGCAGCAATTCGAACTTATTGTTTTAGAATAATCTGGAATTTCTTGCACAAGTTACTATATCTTGCATAGGTTCTACGGACGATTTAAATATAACTACACTTACATAATTTATTTCTAACTCTAAGCAGTAGTGCATAATGAAGCTGTTAAATATGAAATATCTCGGTTCATGAGATATTTAACCCTTTGGCATCGAGCTCAATGTGGTGCTGAGAGTATCTTGTGGACGTAGTGAATGTCTTATTCTTCTCATCTATTATGTTATTGACAAACTATCATAATAATGAACTACCAAGTGATATAATTGCGTAGCAGGTCAGTTAAATCCTCATTTGCATTCAAACAGCAATAACTTTGGGTGGTGTGCATGCTTTGCATACTGTTCTGGCTTTATATGCGTTAAGTTTCCTCTAACTGTCGAACTTAAACCCTTACTAACGAACTTTGTCCTGCTTACGACAAACAACATTAACACGGAATTACCAGAGTTCCTTTTGAGTTTTAAACTTTGTTGTGTTTTAACGACTGCTCGGCATAATTTTAATAACTTTTTCTCGAATCTCAACCCAGAAAAGTTTTATTTTGTATTCGGGATTCAAGCGAACAACCATGATCAACAGCATATAATATTTTTTTCACACAAAGAACGTGGCAAATAGGCATGAGGTCAGCCCGATGGTAAGCGGTTACTGTGGACTACAGACGCCTATACTTCTAGAGGCATCACAGGAGACTTTATCACGCCCTTTTTAAAGAACCTCATTCTGTGAAATGTGTAATGTGTATAATAAAAATTGTAAAGAAAATTATAATATAAAATATGCGTTACTTTTTATTTTAGAACAACAAGCAAAGCCTCTTCAATATTTTTATTTTTAATTGATGTGACAAGAGTATAATTAATATAAACAACTTTTAATAAGGTTTAAATTACATTTATTTTGTAAACGTGTTTTTACGGAAATAACGGAACGTAACGTATCAAATAAGAACGTTTAAGCTTCATGTAAAATTGGGGTTGATCCCTAGCAGGTATTCCGATCATGCATACCGTATCCGCGTCGTAGCGTTTCACACATGTCTCCACAAAAGAAAGATCAAACATATATAACTTTAAAAGTAACGAAACTGAAATTCAACTGATCTTATTTGATCATTGATCTATGACGGATTAACAACAAAGACTTCTGTTTAAATTTTAGAAAGGTTAATTAGGAATAACGAGGTTGTAGCTGTCTTTCTATAATTTAAAAAACGTAGAACGTTATTCTTTGTTGCCACATTTTAAAATGCTTTAACCTTCGGAATATTCTTAGTCTTTTTAAGAATACTAGAGTCGATCTTAATGAAGTGTTTTCTTTGTAAGATCAAAGACGGCCTGTTATCAAAATTTAATGCGGGTTCCACTTAAATGTTATACACGTACAAGGTACAAGCGCTTGTTATAACTTTTACCGTTATTGCTTTCAATATAGATAAAAAAATATATTTAAATATCGGTACGGTAAAATTTCTAATAAAAAGCATGCGAGACGTCCACATGAAAACAGGTTGGTTTTATTTATTTATGTTATACTTTAGTACCAAAAATTGAAAACCTAGTGGCATTGCCCTTCAGCTAACCATAGAATAAAACACTGAAAACCATATTCTACGTAATAGACATAAAATCCTATATATCATAAAAAATAGTTTTTTTTTAAATTAGAAACTTTGGAAATGATCATCAAATATCGTTCTTAATATCATCAAATTTATTTGGCGAACATCACAACAGTCTAGAATTTCATTAAAGCTCTTTATTTTGACCTTCAATGTTATAAATGGTTAAAAAAGACATTTTTACATTTTAAAATACTACCTCTCGATACATACTTGTACATATAAAAATTTTTATTTACAATATTAAAAGTGGACTACAATTTCCCGTAAATATAAGTGATAATGAGGTTGAAGACATGAAGCGTAATCGATCAGTATAGTCTAGGTGTATGTACCGGAACACAGTAATGTTAATATGTTAACAGATTGACAACATGAGTGTGTCAACTGGAACTGAATCGGAGCTCTGCATGATATTAGGCAACGGGATTAACTACTAAGTCGGGGCATATATAAATATATAAATGAATACACACTACCTATAGCTTAACCATATACACGTTAAATAATTAACAGGGTACAAAGCTGCCTGCTGCTGACAGGCCTTTAAAGAGCTTACGGTAGAATAATTTATTCACGCTATTTTCATATTTCTTATTATTATGTTAAACAATAAACTCTATCGATATGATTTTTGTTTTGATTATTAATGGTTTTGCCTTATTATTAATAATAGTAGTGGTAGTACATTTTAAGACACGTAGTCCTCTTAATTTTTTTACCACAAACAAAAACAAATATTTCGCACTACCGCTGTTATTTCGTCAATGTTGGTCTAAGATAAAGTAATAAAATTATGGTAAAATTTTTATGATTTTACTATCTAAGAAAGATTAAGAGGAAGTGGATATATTGAGAATAAAAACCTTTTTTAAAATGTTTTAATTTAAATAAGTTTATTATATTTATTTTAAATTTTATGTCTATTAAGTAGTTAAATTCTAGAGAGTAAAACTATTATTGAAACCCATACAAAAGAAACAATTACAGTTAACAATAATTAAAAATATTTTTTTTTACGTAGTTAGATGAAAATTCTAAAAGGAATCATAATATATTTTGGGTATAATTTATGACTTTATACAAAGTATTTTAAATTACATATTACATAGCCTACTTAAATGTAGTAAAAAGTTGTGCTTGTAAATGCAGTAAGAATGCCTCCGAATAACTTAAATATACAACCCCCACAACATTTGCATTTCGTCTGCTATGCAGTGTTTGTTTATATCACCAACGTTGAGCATTTGCTTCACAGTATTAAAAGTTTATTCTAATCATAAAATTTGAACAAAATCATATTATTAGAATAAATTCAAAAATTTTGATTTACTTAGACATTAATATGACAAATTAAAAACAATGAAATACAAATAATTTTGCAATTAACAAAGACGCTGATCGCAAAGAATGTCATCTGAAAACTGTTGACCTTAATTTAATGTCAAGTGCTTGCTCGCTTCTGAATAGGCCCTATTAGGCTCAAGCCCCAAGAATTTTGTAATTTCATATTATTTGTTCTGAAATACGCTTTTAATTAAAAAGTTTATTAAAGTCGTACGCAGATTGAAAAACAGAGTTCAATTCTGTGAATTATCAATATTTTATAAACGTAACTGAAATCTGCGGTCGTAAATGGGTGTTTTGAATCGATACTACATAGGGACCTTTAAGAAATAAGCTTACTATCAAACATCGTCAACGCAGGTAGAGTCTTCAAGGTGTCCATCCTTAAGCGCCAGTGACCACTTAAAATGAGCTCCTCCTTATCTTATATTAATAGATAAATTTATAGAAAGTATCGATGGCGTTGGATTCATCAATAGTAGATGTTAAGTAATTGTCATTACTAAAAGTACTTCTTACAAACCTAAATTACTGGTACTTTCAGTAAACTTGAAAAATTTGAATACTTAATATAATGGAGACAAATGCTGCGCGATTCAGGAAAGGTTTATATGAAATATTGGGTTATTAGAGCAACTTGAAATGGCAGAAAGCTAGTCATTTACATCCCCGTTTTTTTATCCGGTAAGAATTCTAAAATAATATCTTGAATTATAATTTGTCGTTAAAAGATTGTTAATATTGTGAAAAAATACGTTTTTGTTTCATTTTAATTGACAGGAAAAATATTATATAATTAAGGATGTTTTAAAGTCATACCATTTTTTTAAAAAGACTTGTTTTACATCTATAAACCCAAACAACACATGGTAATAGTACATAGCTATTTCCTGTTATAATTTAAGTGTATGTTTTGTATATTAAAGAAAAAAATTATGTTTACTTTCATACGAGGTGTGCTCTTTCTACATATAACAATTTGTTAATAATTTTTATGTTTCTAAGTTGCGCCAGTGACAGAGAAGTTGAGGAGCAAGAGATTAGCGTGGTACGGGCATGTTCTGCGGAGGGATGAAGGTCATATAACAAAGAAAGTAATGAGAATGAATGTGGATGGTTATAAGGGAAGAGGAAGACCGAAGAAAGTGTGGATGGATTGTGTGAAAGATGACATGTGTAAGAAGAGTGTGAATTTAGATATGGCGGCTGATAGAGAGATGTGGAAGAGAAGTACATACTGTGCCGAACCCACATAGAATGGGAAAAGGGTAGGAGGAAGAAGTAGAAGAAGCGAAGTTTAGTAAGTTGGGACAGTACCGTAATGAGTTTAAAGGTTTAGGCATTAATTAACAAACATTACAGCATTTCAGTCTAGAAGGCTTAGTAGCCAGTAAAAGTAACGGGATATTAAGTACAAATTTATTATTACATATTCTTTAAAAGCATATTATAATTATATTTATTTTTTTAAAACTTACAATATTGTTATCACAAAACATGATATTACTTCTTTGCTATTAGCATTCTTTATATTTATATAAACTGTTTCACTGGAATTTAAATTACACACTAAAAGTGTTTCTACGGCGTCCATGTTAATAGTCTGTATATTCAGTAGCCGTTATTACTGCTCCTGACATTTTGTGCACATCTTTGGGCGCATAATGGTCTAAAACAGTTTGAGGGGATACGAAACTTGTTTCAAACATTACCATCCTAAGAATAAAGAACGAATAGGGTTTCTCTAAATTATTTTGTATTAAATTCCGTAAAAATGGTTATAACTTAATCATGTTACTCAAAATGTTCTTGTAAAATTGCTTCAGACAAAATATTTATCATTAAACAAATTTATTACAACAAATATACAAATGACTTTATTTTAACAATACTTTGAAATTCCATAGACATTTGTCATAGATGATTAATTATTGTGAAATCTATGAACAATAGAAAATTACATCTTACTCTGTGTCTTAAAAACTAGTCACCAGCAGACCTTTTTATTTATTATAATTAAAAATAAACAAGTTGCACACTAAGCACTATTAAAATAACAGAATTGGTTATAAATTTATGCTGTTTTGCGAAGAAATTGTGTAAGGCAAGTTCCAATATCCAAGAAAAACATACATTTCTTGTTAGTAGGTTAAGTGAATACAAGCAAGATTTTACTTATGATTTTCCATGGCCACATTGAAAGTTGAGAAAATATCTTTTCTTTCGTTTCTCATTCTTTGTTAGCAGCGAATTGAGTAAAGAAATTATTTCTTCATTTTCAGTCTGATGCAAATATTATTTTTTCTAACGAATCAAAAATGATGTTGTATTACAAGGAGTTATATAATAAAGCAGGCTTGGCATACTGGTTTGAAATACCATTCCTCAATCCTAAAACAAACTCATTTTGATTTCTGGCAGTGGAGGAACATTCGGCGTAAAGATTTTTGGGAGAAGCCTATGTCCATCAGTGAACATGTGTTCGCTGATGTACATAGTGATGTAGATGCTGATAGGGTGTGCCGGAACATACAGCACGGTCTTGTCTCGGCCTCTTATAATCACCTGGGCAACAAACCCTCCTGGATGCGCCATCCAGAGGCCATGGGAGCTAAGAGTGAGAACTCTCCCTACTTCCT
The DNA here is from genome assembly GCA_029034505.1 of Ornithoptera priamus. Taxonomy (NCBI): domain Eukaryota; kingdom Metazoa; phylum Arthropoda; class Insecta; order Lepidoptera; family Papilionidae; genus Ornithoptera; species Ornithoptera priamus. Next base: position 51,227 of record JARDWD010000484.1, read on the forward strand.
GCAGTGGATGTGGTCTTGGGTTCCGCCACCGACTGTTATACGGCCGCGGAGGATAGAGAGAGCGGCGAACCGCAATACCGACAGTCCTCTCCCGCCGCGACTCCACCTCGGTTTTGAAGGACAGTATAAACCCCGCACCCTCCGATCCGCCGGGTAGAATCCTCTTAGCTGCACCGGGGGTGACCATGCCACGACTACTGAGCCTGGCCGCCACGATAAGACGGGAACCTGTTCGTGGACACACATAGCTATCCTAGTCTAATAAGCCTTCCTAATTGTATGTATTGTTAGCCACTCACGACTATATAATTAAGCTGTTAAATCAATTACTACTCTCTCTTATAGCGTAATGAAATTATCTTAAGAACTTTCACGTCCTCAAGTGTACCAGTTTAAGTGTTGTTAAGTAATATATATGTGCGTTGTGTGATGTCACTTAGGCTACTAATGAAACTTTATTCTATATACATCGGCTGGCTGTAGCAGTTGGACACTGTGATTGTGACTTTTCTCGATATTGGTGAGCTCAATATATTAGTATCTATGCATAAAATTATTATTATTTTAAAGAACTCCAGAAATTTACGATTAATTAGCAGAAATTTTATTACCTGTGAACCTCGAAGAAAATCTTGTTAAAATTAGATTTGTATATTACTATATTATATTTATTATATTTTACTAGTTCACTCTGTTGTTGCCGATCGTCTTGGTACCACTGATTTGTGCTAATAAATAACACAGTAGTATGTTTATTTTTCCGTTTAGAATACAATAAATTTTTGTACATATATACAACATGTTGTATATATGTACAAAAATTTATTGTAAAGAGTGTTATCGGTGGTGGGACTCAAGTCGGAGAGACTGTAAGTACTGCTGCGCTTATTTCTACTATCAAACATTTGTATACAATCGTCGGCTAAATAAATATAAATCTGGGGTTTAAATTTGGGGTATGAAACTTCATATTATGTGTCAAGACGACCAACAAATTTTATTATCTTTACTAGCATACTCTAGGTGAATATGGATAGACTTCTTTGTATAAAAATCGATCTAGAAGTATTTCGTCGTTAAGAATAAAAAATTTGGGTTAGGAACTGATAAGGTATAAAGTGTTATTAAAGCTCCAAAACTTTAGGTTATAATCAATGTAAATAAATAGTGTAATATTTTGAAGAGCTCTAATAAGTGCTGCAATGTTAAGTTAAAGGAAAAATTTAGGTTATAATAATTGAACCTTCCACAAAGTTCTGGCTTGGATATTCAATAGTTTACAATGGACTCCAAAAAAAAAAAAAGATAAAGACTATAAATAAAAATCTGTCATTGCACTTTTAAACCACTATTAAATTACTCAATAATATATTAATATCTATTGATTTAAAGATCTTTAAAAATATATTCGTTTTCTTTTATGATTTAAATAATTTTAATAAAACATCTTGTAGTTTTTAGTTTACATTTCTTAGGGGTGAATTTAAGCTGTAAAAAGACTTAACGAGAATAATTTTTTAACGAATACATATAACGCTCTCCGCGAGGTAATTTAATAAAAGGGTTGTTTCTTCTATAGAGGTTGCTTCGCTATACTTGCATGTTGCAGTTGCGGTTTTTTTAATTAACTGTGCTCATAGTTTCCAACTACCTTTATTTACAAATCTAATTTAAAAATATGAACTTCGCTAGCAAAAATATTAAACCAGATTAATTTTATTTAGACTCTACATTAATATCAATCAATATCTATATAACTTTGTGGTTTCCAATAGCTATGTAATATATGTTGGTATAAATACAATATTTTTATGCGATATGCAGTTAAAGCAAAGTAATTAAAAACATTGTCGAGTTTTTTAAATATACGTGATCCATAATTTAATATAAAAAACAACATTTTATTTATGCGTAATAACTAACACTATTGAAAATAATGTCGGCAACAAACATAGAGACAAACATTTTCTTTTGATTATTATATTGTTTAGAATTTTGCGATAAATCTCAAATAAAACAAGAGCGTAACTTAGAGCGAAAAATTAATTTTTCTTTTGTAATTGTTTTATATTTTTAATTAATATAACTTTAATTATATTTAGAATAGTTAGAATCAGTAGTTTTGTTGGTCACAAAAAATCATCATCACCAGCATAGACCTCGGCTGTTAGACATAGGCCTCTCCCAAAAATCTCCACATCGATCGGTACTGTGCTGCCCGCATCCAGCGGCTTCCCGCGACCTTCAGTCGTTTCTAGGGGTTCGTATGGGGGGATTTAGGCCATTTCCCATCATGCTCGACCCAATGCGGATTGGTAGGAGTCAGAGACTCATTTGTTGATTAGCAGCGCGCACCACGAGCAGGTGCGTTGGCTTAGATCCCGTGAATTGTTATGCGGGACCCTTTACACCCCTGCCTAATACCCTAAAAAATAATACACGCTATGAATAAAGAACCACATTGTTTTGTTAATTAAAATTTGTCAAAATGGACATTGTACGTAAAAAATTGTGTTGGTTGTAAATTGTATTTTTCGTACATTTTTTATTATTAAAACGTTTTTATGATAACGAAAAAATTTTATTTAAATAATTTACAGTTTTACCATAGTTAACTAGTCTGGTGCCGGTGATCGTCTGGGTATAGGTACTAAGCATCGTAGTAATCTTACGCCAAACAGTAATGAGCAAACGTTATTCTATTCAGGTTTGAAAGGTTGATAGCTTATAAAATTGACATTGAGACTTTACTTCTTCAACCTTAAGATTTACTCCTCTGGCGCAGCCACCCAAAGTGAGTCGTGGCCTCCGACACAAGAGAGCGCCAGCATTGTCTGTCTCGCACTGCCTCTTGCGAGTCTACTGCTTGAAGCTCGGGTCTGTCGTGCCCTATAGCATCCTTCCAGCGATATCTGGGCCGACAGCGAGCTCGGCGACTAATTAGGGTTCTGAGGAACGATTTTTTGAGGCTAAAGTCATCTTCCATCCTTAGCCAGTGGCTCATCTAATGAAATCTGTGGGCCATGGGTTCTTCCATCCCAATCTTAACACGATGAGCACAAAATGGTGCATTGTTTGTTATCCTGACTAACACCTTATTATTTGGCAAACGTCTCGCTCCACTAGTCCCTTATAATATAAAATATTTTGTTTAAAGTTAAATGATTTTTTTTACATACTTAAACCAATTTAAACGGCAATATCGAAAAATAGCGTAATATCAGAAATTGGTTGAAATAAACATGATTAAAATCCTTTAATATGTCAAATATTAGTGAATGAATTGTTTCAAAACCGTAGTTAATGACAATATCATAGACACAGTGCGCAAATGTGCGCGTAGGCGTGCATAGTGAAACAGCCATCAATCTTTTCTTGTAGTACGCGTGAAACGTAAAAGCGAAACGAGTACATTTACTCGGCATAAAATGATGAGAATGAGCGTTTGATCTTACAAAGTACCTTTTTATTAAAGCCGACGTCAGCCCGTATCACAATGATTGAGGATTGTTTGGCGAGAATAAAAAACCAAAACAGTTGATGTAGGTATTGTAAAATACTTTACAGCTTCTTCTTTTTCGCTCACCCAAAAAAATAAAATTATATCACCTTTGCTACTGTAAAATGGGTTTGGGTTTCCAAGTACAATCTGAATTAGAAAATATTAAAGATAAAGAACCTTTTGTTACAAAAAGCAGCGAAGAAATTTATGGAGGCAAAGATTTTTGTAAAACTTGTTAAATTACATATGATTTGGGATTTACATGATGTAACATACGGTTGTACTATGTCATGTAATACCACCAAATATCAGGTATTTAAATATTGCAATAGTTGTTATTTTCATATTTTTTTGTTAACATGTACTAATGAATTTCATTTCATCTGAAATCCTAATAGAACGCAAACATAAAATATTATAGAGGAAATCAATTTGTTTGATAGAGTTAAGAGAAGAGATGACAGCAGTCTAAAGATAAGTTGATAACATCATTGTTTATTATCGTCATTTTGTCACTTACTATTGGTTTAGGTGTGCATACATGCATTGCTGGAAATAAGTTTCTTGTACTTAATTCCACAAAGCAGTATTGCGTTGTTTGAGCTCAGTGGTTTTCAGCGATTCTTTAAATTTTTTAAATTACCATATGCATAATTTTTTTCCAAAAATGTTATGAATTAGTCATTACATATTAAAAATAAGATTAATAATATTGAAAATTAGTTAATAAACACGATAAATATCAACTGTACAAAGGTACAACTATAGTAAATTAAGAAAAGACGTTGACAAACGGACATCTCAATCAATCTAGTGGAGTTGTAGCTCGTTCTTGCCAGGTTTTTTATTCTGATATAGATTGATCTCTCCTTCAAGTAAATTTCGGCAATGTAGCACCGCGTTTATATGTCCTTTAACAATAAAAATTATTAGTACATGTAGAATATTTTGTGTAAAATATTTTACTGGTGTTAGACTGTCTGTCGGTGGGGACCGGATAAGCTAACAACGCATATTTTCACGGCCAAATACTTTTGTACAACGTTACTGAGTTTCAAAATGAAAGGCGCTGTAGTTAGTGAAATTATAGAGGCGTAGAGACTTAAAAAAATAATGTTAGTTCTGACGGATGCGAGCGCGCTCTGAAGTGCTTTGTGAATAAACGCTTCATTATTGATATAAAAATGTTCATGTAAGCAAATATTTATTTAAAATCAAGTATTATAATAGAAATACTCAATGAACGTTTGCTTTATTGTGTACTACGTAACTTTTATTTATTAAAAACAACCAATGTTTACGCTGGTATTCGAAGCGAAGCACGCAGTCCACGCAGTGGTGGGGCGTCTGCATTCTTTATTCGTTCGCCGTACATTCAAACATTCATTCACCAATCCACGGAAGAACCGAAAGAGTGGAGTACACAACACTTCCTTACACACCCGCAGCCATTACTGTAACACACCGGTCTTCTAATATACATTGTGCAATTTTGCAAGTTTTATTTTGACATTCACTTTACGCCACTACAACCAATGTTATATAAAAATTTTGATCATGTGAAAATTTGAACAAGTTTGTCAAATTTAGTAATAAAATATGTAAATTCATTCCCCAACAACAGCTAGCAAACAGTAAAAAAGTTTAATTAGGTGATGGTATATGTCCTTTAAGAACCATTACATAAGTAGAAATTTTTTTTTTATATTGGCTCAATAAAGACCCAATGAAATATTCCAAGAAATTATATATCAATTTCTTTCAACATCTCTTTCATGTGATTTACCTTTCACTATGTCCTTAATATGTGCTTACTCAAAATATTTGATATAAAAATTGTTGTACATTCAACAACATATTTATATTAATATCGTGTTTCCCTGTTCAAATGTTTTTAACGATTTCCAGTGAAAATAATTTTGAAAAAATATTTCTTTTATATTATCCGATGTATAAGTTTATTAAGCGTCAAACATAAATCTTTCCTTGTAAGAAATTAATATTTTAAATACGCCAATACGACATATCTCAAATGCAAAATATGTTAGATTTGTGATTATAACTTTAAAATTTGTTTCTAATCTCAGCAGCTTAGTATAAACCACTGTTTGATTTATTATACGTCCACTCAGAAGCAACTTTGTAGTTGAAGGAGACTACTTATGGGCAACTTATTGCTAGAAAACGTTGTAGCTTATGTTTCAATTTTGCTTTCCGTATTCATTATACCTTAGATAATACCTTATATACAGAGTATAATAATTAAATGAAGTACTAAAACGCATTGTAGATAGAGAGACCCACTGAACTTTTAAAGTTAGTTCATCTGATATTAATTTATTGCAAACAATTTTGAATTTCACGTCTCTTAGTAGAATTAAGCCCATTTGAAATGTTTAAAAATTATATTCGTATTATCTATTTTAATAGTTTTTTTTTAAATAATGAAACAATTGCGAAAACCTTGTCAAAAATAAAACCATTACCTAATTTTTTTTTAAGTGTTAAGATAACATTGAATGCTACTGGACTAGGACATAAAATGTCCCATGAGGAAGAAGTATTGCCTGGTTTGAACCATGAATCTCTTTTGAGAAAATTAATATTGCATATAAACAAACTTTTAGTAAAGGGATTATTGTAAGACAAGAAATAGAACGGAAGTTTTTTATTACCGATGAATAATATCTGTCAAACGTAATTTTGTCTTTTTTTCCATGAAATTTAATCAAGAATAAGCTTAGACTTTTAAAAATGCTAACATATTTTTTTATGTCATTGATTTACATGGACGGTACCTTTATAATTGTATCTTAATAGATTGTTTTATGCTGTGAGTAAAATTGAAATATTGTTGAATACAGTAATGCGACTTGTACAAAATACTGACTTTCTAAAATATTGAAATATAAAAAAGGCTTTTGTTAAAAAATCAGTAATGAACGTATTTATTGGTTACCTAATAATTTGATCATTGAGTACAAAGCAGCTCCGAGCTTTCATTTAGTGAGCCATTATCCCAATTAGCAATCTGAGAGCTTGATTACCTTTTCCCTTCTGATTTACGATCGACCGCGTCTATTTATTAAAAAAAGTAACGAACGAGGAAGTTCTTACAAATGATCTGCGATGAAATCGGATTAACGAAGTATTCATATTTTAATTAAGGGATTTTAGAAAAGTATTACCTATTTTAATGAAGATCGGATAAATTTAAGAAGGTGGATTAATCGCTTCTTAACGAAAATTGTGACTTTACAGAATAATTTATAATATTTTATATTTTCAGAGGTGTATCTCATTCACAAAATATTTTTAGACCTGATTATAAGACCGGAAGAAACAGTTAATGAGGGCTTTAAAAAGTGTAAGCTTTTGTAAATCAGCGCTTAATTAGCTAAATTAAATATGTGAACAAACCTCACTATTACGGATATAGTATGAGACTGAACAGAATAGTATATGATCAGTATAATAGTCAAGTTTTAGAATGATTAAGAAAAGATTTTACAGTAAGATGGAAGAAAAATGTCTTTTTATTATTTTGTTCCGATTTGACAGATGCTGCAGTTAGTAAAGTTATTAGCGATAAGACTAAACAAAGTTTTATCTAGGTCACAAGAACATTGTGTTTAAGGCAGAACAATGTGCTGTGTTAATATTCTTATTACAACTACGTTGTTATGGAAAGGTGGATCACTAACGATTATATGAATATTCTGTTCGTAACGACGAGGCGAACAAGATAATCCTTTGAATATAGGTGATATATAACATGTTGCTATTCTATTGTGTCGCACCGCATTGATCTAATTGCTTTTATAGTTATAGTCTCTCTAAATTCAATTCCCGAAGAGGGTTGGTGTCAGGCAGGCGGCCGGCCCTAAAAACTCTAGCCAAAACTTTTGCAGTATGGACCACAATAAATATGATGATTGCGACCGAGTTAGAGCGTCCTCTGCAGGCGACGCGCCGAGATGTGAGACGCCGAATAAATGCAGGTTGGATGAAATGGCGACAGGTCTCTGGAACGACTTGTGATCCACGAATGCCCCTCAAACTTAAGGGACTACAAGTCGGTCGTTAGACTTGTCGTATTGTATGGATCTGAGTGTTGGGCGACCAAGGGTTCGGATGAAAGGAGATTACATGTGGCCGAGATGCGAATGTTAAGATGGATGTGTGGTGTGACGAGGATGGATAAAATTAAGAATGAGTATATTAGAGGAAGCCTGAAAGCTGCGCCAGTGACAGAGAAGTTGTGGAGCAAGAGGTTAGCGTGGTACGGGCATGTTATGCGGAGGGATGAAGGACATATAATAGAGAAAGTAATGCGAATGAATGTGGATGGTTATAAGGGTAGAGGAAGACCGAAGAAAGTGCGGATGGATTGTGTGAAAGATGACATGTGTAAGAAGAGTGTGAATGTAGTAGATATGGCGGCTGATAGAGAGATGTGGAAGAGAAGTACATACTGTGCCGACCCCACATAGAATGGGAAAAGGACAGAAGGAAGAAGGCTCTTTAAATTCAAATAGTGAGGAATAATAAGACAAGATGAACTAGACAGGAGGACTTCACAAGAAAAAATAGTCATCGATCGATAATTTTAATCTGTGTAGGTTTATCACCAAGTTTATGCAGTTTTATTGTTTTTCCCCAAATTCTGTGTACGCTGTATACATACTGGTGTTACCTGTATGATCGTCCGTACTAGATATTAAAATTTTAGCGCTTATTACTTGAAAAGTAAGTATATGATATGTACTTAATTTTAATATGAAGAAAATGTAGTCGAGATCAACACAGCTGACATCGAGCTCTTGCGATTGAAATGTTAATGTTTTAGGTCACACATTGGAATTGCAAATTCCTTCTTAACTAGGACGTTGCGAATTGATTATGCGGATTTAGCAAACTTAACATTTTCAATAAACAACATTTGATTACTCAAACGCACATTATTTTGTAGAGTTATAAGAAGTAAATACAAATTTACGAAAATAGGACATAATTTCCATACAAGTTATTGATAATTTTAATTTAATAGACAATTAATAGTATAGCTTTTGTAAACTTAGTTTCTGATACAAGGTTTGTGCAATTTACTTTTACGATGTCTTTAATTCGATATATAAAGTCGAGAACAATAAATTGATCTCAATAATTATTACATTAAAATTTGTATAAATTCATCGATTTTTTTCCTAGAAAATAGGAAATTTTTGAAAATTTTTTAAAAAATTAATAACTTCAAAAGCATTGTTTTTCGATGGGGTATTCTATTCCATCTATCTATAGATATGATACGCGCTATACTTTAGCCCCTCCAAATCTTTTATACCTTTTACCCTGTATTTATGGAAAAGAGATTTAAACTTTGTTTATTAATGCTTTACTATAATATTTAATAATTTATTTCGATTCAGCCTTTGCAGGAAATAATAAACCACAATGCAAACTTTATGGTCACATATAAGAGATTAATTACGAGGAACTTAAATTTTTTTTTAAACTGGAAAATGATAAAATACTTTACAAGGTATTTTGATTCATCATTAATATTTTATGACCAATAAATGAGGCAAAACGTGTCTATCCACAGTGATACTATATCGCCATGTATAGCTCTGAAGAGGCAGTCCCACAAATGGACTAGACCAAAGTGGGCTAATCCCTCACTTGTTTGAACCTTTTAATTACAGATATAGAAATGTCATAAAACACTCTAGATTATTTTATGTACAAATCATGTTTATAGAAAATAGGTACTTTAGAAAATAAACGCGGCAACACTATTAAAATAATATTTAAAATAAATAAGGGGAAATAAAGAGTAAGATCTTCAAGGGTTAGACTGATGTCAGGTACCATCACATGCATTATTGGTAACATCTTTACTGAAGTAGTAAAAAGGAATTTAAAATTCTGGTTTCAGTATTAGTGATATTTTCTATCATAATGATAATTGTTACAAAAAGGAGTTATGAAATGAAACATCACATCTTACGCATATAGTGTAATCTATATAAGGGATCTTAAAGATTTATTTGTCAATTATGATTATAATTAAATTATAGATCTAAATGTACAAAAATTGTATATACAAGAGTCATGCATTCATATTTAAAACTATATAAGTTAGTAGATACAATGATTCTCATTTATAGGAATTTACAATTAACACCTTGAACATTCAACATTGATCTGATTTTATTTCTATCAAGAAAATTAGTAAACATCAAAGAATTTTTAATTTTAATAACATTGATCAATATTTTTTTTACAAAAATCAGAATCGTTGAAAACTATTAGGAAATATATTTGCACTTATTCATACTAATTTAAATTGACGATATTCCATAAAACAGTTCTTAATATTAACGCTTTCATTCAACAAGTACTTTAATTTATTTGACCACGCTAATTTGTTTTGGATAAAGTATGTCTACAAACTGTAGTAATCCCAAACCACCTAGCGCTGTTAAATTTCTTGCAATGTCTTAAAGTGACATTACATTGGTATTACAACAACGTAATAATATTATGAACACCAAAAGGAATGTACGAATTCACCATATTTACACACATCTACGCTTTAATTTTTGGCACAATTACGCATTTCATGCACACACGCCGCCACTGAGTTCTATCAATTCTACTGGTTCTGAGCAAATATAGGTATGCAGAGAGATATCTACAGAAATATAACATATCCCCACCGCAAATATTACCTGAAGAGGGTGAGGATTACATTATTTACACCTGCAATCAGTCGTATCTCGTAATTATAATACTTTATGTCGTAGTATAACATTACAATTGGCTTTTTGTAATACTTCTTTTGTTACTTATTATTTCAATACCTCTATCACAAGGGAACATCGATTACCGACAATTCATTTAAAATAAGCCAAGAAAAGAAATTACAATTGTAAAAATGTCAAAAGCAAAGTAAGTATCACGATTGGCACTATATGCAGTCCTAAATAGGCCGGACTAAAAGCTACTCAAAATATTATACTATGTAAAATCGTAAATCTACCTAAAATGTAGAATTCGAATAAATTCTGATGTCGTATTGACAAATCTTCTTGTCATTTGACTAAATCGTCATAAAATTATTAACTTCACAACCTGATGTTCGGTAGCTATAGAACAAACGAAATACAAGAGGATATGGTTTATCTATAGTTTTCACTAAGCCCTACCACTTGATAGTCGAAGGGATGGTATTGTCAAGAAATTCAAGTCTGAGTTAGTGAACATTCGAGAATACGTAATTATTTTTAGAAGTTACTATCGTAGTCGGAACGACGACGCGAGTAGTGCGAACGGGGATACTCGCCGGTGTACCCGTATACCTGCGACCCACCACCGGTTTGTCCATATAGTTGAGAACCTCCTCCGTATCTGTCAAAAAATTCAGATCAGTAAAATTATATTTAATTCTACAGCATTATCAGCTAAAAGACGCCCACTGCCGAGCAAGAAACACCACAAGGAAGGAAGGGAGGATTTGTACTGTTAACTCCAGTAGCTTCTCGCGACTTCTATCGGATACACGGTTTTTCTTTGAGCGAACCTTCTAGCACTAAGCTTACCAGTGTGTAGTCATCACTCGACATTGCTACCATATCGCCGTCTATTATTCGATCAATGTCCTGCCCCTTATGAATTAAATCTAGCAATATATTAAGCTATGCCGTTGACTCTAGTTCTTGATCAGATTTGCTTATTTCTGATTCGATCGCGGAGAATCCACCTTACGGCATATTAAGTCTAAGTAATGTAATTTTTTACTAACCCATAGCCATTTCCTGTTGCACCATATAGCTGTGAACCACGCCCTGAGTCTGGTGTATAATGTTGCATATATTTGTGCAGTTGCGGTGTCCACTCCGATCTCCAAGAATCACCAGGGTTTGGATATGCAAGCTGTTCGATGAACGCTGTTGACATTCTCTATTAAACATAAGAAAGGGATATACTGTATTATATAATATAATCTATCAATGGCAGTATCGCTATACAAGCAGAAAAACTCGAAAAAATGAGATTGTGATATAACTTTCATTATTTTTACACTGTATTCAAGTATTCGGGCGTTCTATTACAATATACGTAGTGGCTATTAGTGGTTCAAGTAGGTATTATATGTACGAATATAGCATAAAAATATATTTAAGTCATTAATAATTAAATTACCTTTCCTGAAGGATGATATGGTAAATCTCTTTCTTTCATTTGATGTGTATCATCGAATCCTCCCATGTGACTTTTGTCTAATTCCCGCAACATGTCTTCACTTAAGGGAATGGGTTGTTTTGCCTTGGCACTTTTTTGGCGATTAACAAGCTACAATTAAGTTAAAATATTTAAAGTGATTTCGAATTTTTTTAAAAAACTTGCTACAAGTATACTTACTACTGTAACACCAAAAATTATGACAAAAAGAAGTGAAGCCATTGCTATAACAATAACTGCAATACCCCATTGAGGTAAGAACGCCTCCTCATCTGGCTCTGCAATAGTTGGTTCTTCCCGTTTCGGTAATACTGAAACAAATTAAGACATATATTAATCATTCTATGGGGTAAATATATTAAAAAGTTATACTCATGTTATATTACCAATGAATTCTGTATAAGCTGGGTCCATTACAAACTTTCCCAATTCTAACTTTCCGACTGATTTATCAATAATTTTAGTCATTTTTTCATCGCTTTTTCTCATTTTATCTTCATCTGGTTGATCACCTAACATTATATCTGGATCAAAATCTTCATTTACAACCTGTTCTTCCATTACAGATCCTGATTTAGCTTCATTGAGTGATTTATGGAATAATCTTTTTAGTTGTAATGTATCAACTCTTTCTTCAACGTCGTTTAATTCTATAAAATAATCAACAAGAACAGATCCCTGAGTAAACCCATCAATGCGAATGTCTTTATACCATTTTTTCAGAAGATCTGATTTTTTATAAACCGTATTTAACTGAAAATAAAGAAAGTTTTATTAGTAAAATTTTGGAAAATATTAAATAAATAACATTTTCTTTTAATTTTTATACTTAAAAGAAGTTTTAGAAGATTGAATTGAAAGTATTATTTACTTCATTATATATATTTATCCTTTATATATATCCTTTATAAAAATGTGAAAACCCAGTTAACAGGAATATTATTTTAATTTAAAAAAGTTAAGGATAAAAAGATGTATATGGGTTTTTTATTACTTTTTTTGATCTTAATGTTCTATAATTAATAATTTATTCAAGATGCAATGAATAATACCTCTTCTTTTACTTCTTTTGCCAATTTTTGCCACTCCTCCGTATGGTGATCCAATAGTTCAGGAACCCACTTAGCCCCTAAACATTAAGAATTTTGTAGTGAAGCAGTAATATTAACAGCTTTAATGTATTATATGAATGTATTAAATTTATGTATCGAACATTTTATTGGTTCGCCAAAATCAAACTCAAAATTTTTGTGTTTGTAAACAGGTAATTGAAAATTGATTTTTTTATAACTTCAACCTAAATATATGAATACCTGCAACTATTTTAATAGTCGCTGCTATATCGCAGTCGTGTCGGCAAACACCAGGTGTTGTTGGTGGAGGTGGTGATACCGTCGTAGTTGTTGTAGTCGTCGTTTTCCTGGTCGTTGGTTCAGTGTGCATGATGTTAAAAGGTGTTGTCGCAGTGGCATTTCTTTGTGCCTCCAAAAGTTTTTCGATTGAAAATGGTGTTGTGGATGGTGATGGCCAACCAGTAAATTCAGTGGAAGCTCTAAAAGTAAAAATTACTATTATTATCAAAAGATTTTAGGAAATAAGAACATATTTTGCTTTTGTTGATTATAATTCCTAGTGTTATTACGTTTGATAAAAAGATAATCACCAAGACACAATTACGAGTACAAGTCCTGGGATGGATGGACAACATTATTCATTAATTTATTGCTATTATTGTTTTATTTTTAAATTAATTTATTTAATGTACAAAGTGAGGAACACACAGTCAATCAAATACCATAGATGTAAAACATTTAATCATCTACAACAATAAATAAAAAATATATCAATGTAATTAATAACATTATGTGAGTAAAAAAGTTAATTACAAAAAAAAATTACCTTATAAAATAATAACCTCAACGAATTAAATTAATTACCTTGTAGGCCAGCCTTTTAAAATTTTAGGTGTAACTGGAGGTGGTCCCATTTCCAAAGTAGATTTTGGAGTAGTTTTTCTTGCAGATTTTCCACCAGGTCTTGAAGGAAAAACTAACTTTATACCTCCGGGTGCTTTTGTACTTGTATTAATTGTACTCAATTCAGAAGTTTTATTTGACTCATTTTGATTAAATCCAGGCGGCAGTAAGTTTGCAATATCAGCGATTTTAAATTTGTTTAATACATTATTATTTTCTACTGTTTCACTACTATTTAGTTTATAATTTGGTGGTAAAAGAGCAGATACATCTACTGGAATCGCATTAACAGGCAATTTAATTTTGCTTTTGGAAGTTTCTGTAGTAGTATCAGGAGCTGTGTTATTAAAATTAAAACCTTTAGGTAAGAAAGCCGATATATCTATGTTTTGGACTTTATCCAAAACGTCAATTTTTTTAGTTTTTGGCGATTCTGAAATTAACTCCGATTTGTATCCCGGTGGCAAAAAATTGTTAATATCATCTTTTTCAATCTTTTTCACTAAGTCATCTTGAGCTCTGTTGTCCTTTGGACGATATTCTTTCGGAAGTAAAGATTTGTCGTCAAGTATGATAACTTTGTTTCTGGAACTTATACCAGACGACCGTCCTTGCGTTCCACTTATAGTCGGAACTTGTGATGTAGAAACTGGAGCAGCAGTTGTTGTTGTTGTAGAAGTAGTAGTTGTTGTTGTTGTACTAGTACGCTTATCTTTAAATGAAAGCTTTGGTTTATAACCTGGTGGTAAAAATCCTGAAAGATCATCCATAACTGTTACTAAAGATGGTTTTTTTCTAGGTTTAGCCGTAGTCGAGGATGTTACATGTGGCGTAAATTTCTTTATCAGTACTGGCAATGGTTCCGGAGATGATCGTTCTGTTATTGTGGTAACCTGAGTGCTTTTTAACGTAAAAACATTAGGTAAGGATGGCGTTGTCGCAGATATTTTGTTCTTAGATGTAGAATTCATTTGTTCGGTAGTAGATTCTGTTATTAATTCAATGTTTTTGTTTTCGCTGTTCAAATTTCCGGATAAAACACTGCTAGACAATTCTGATTGGATGCTATCTAATTTATCATTTATATTTTCAGTAGACGATGAACTATTTATCAAAATACTCTGATCGTGATTATTCGAGTTGGTCACATCTTCGTCTTCCTCTTTTTCATCCGTCAATACTTGTTTCTTTTCTTCCTGCTCTACTGCTGGAAAGGGTAAAAATCGAGCCCCTGATACGCTACGACTAGTTTGTACTGATGCTACAACTATCCAATTTTCAGTGGTAACTGGAGGTAATTCTTCATTATTTTGTTCAAATAAATTTACCGAAGAAGTTTTTTCAAGGGGTTTAGATGTACTGGGTGAATACGTTACATCTGGAATAGATATAGTTCCATTTACTACACTTTTAGTTGTAACAACAGAAACAACTTCTTGACCCAAAAT
Organism: Ornithoptera priamus; assembly: GCA_029034505.1. NCBI lineage: Eukaryota > Metazoa > Arthropoda > Insecta > Lepidoptera > Papilionidae > Ornithoptera > Ornithoptera priamus. The sequence goes on from JARDWD010000484.1 coordinate 66,400, forward strand.
TGAAGGTGTTTCAACCGAAGATATGTCTTCACTGGAATAAACTTTATTATTTGGAGCAGTTGAATTATTTGCTTCATGATCTGATTGATCTATTACAGTACTGTCAACAAATTCTTTGAAGTTGTCATCTTTCACCATTTTGTTAACAGGTTTCATTACAAGAACGTCAAAGGTACTCGTTGTGTTTGTCACTGCGTCATCCATATCTTTTTCAAGTTCTGTTTCAGTAGCATCGTATTCGTCATAAATGTCTGTTATAGGTTCCGTAGCAGAAATAGGAATCGGAGTTGTTGTAGTTTTTATATCATCATTTTCTGTTTCATCATAGTATTCAACATATTCTTCCTCATCATCGATTTCTTCGTTTTCATCTTCATTGCGAAGTTCAGAACTTGAATCTTTTTCGGTAGTAGAAGATGAGGTAGATTTAGTATTCAATGTATTTGATAGTGGCATTTTGAAAGTGTCTGTAGACATATTGCCAACGTTCATAAAACTGGCATCTGCTTTGCTGTCATTAGGAGTGTCAGTAACAGAAACATTCTTAGCTTTAATAACTTGCACATCAAAAGAATTATGTGTATTTTTCATCAATTCTCTGAATGTGGTTATATCACCTATGTCATCTTCAAGTAATGGTTCTATGTCTAATAATGATTTATATTCAGTTGACGAGCCGTCATATATAGGTATATTCTTGAAAGGCTTTGAGCGATTACTTGCGATGTACTTATTATTGTCAGAAATCGGTGAGTTAGATTTACCAGTTGTTACGGGTGAATTAAAATGTGAATATCGTGAACTGTTTGATTTTATATTGAGCTTTTGCTTGGATATAAAATTATTTGGATTGTATGTCGTAACTCTATGTTGATCTACTAGGTCTTGGTTGTCAGTTCCAATTATTTCATCACGAGGAATGTGCCCACTTTGCCCATTACTTTTTAAGCTATTCCCATCAAATGGTAGAGGTTTAAATCTATTATTTTGTAGGTAATCTATATCAGGATTATTAATTGTTATTTGTCCTAAAAACGTTTCCTGTTTTGTAGGATCATTTTGATACGCTACAGAATGTATTTGGCTGACATCTGGTTTTTTAGTTGATGCAGGATGAACAATTTGATAATTATAAGGCAATGATGGCCTGAATCTTTGGCGTTGGGAAGTACTAAACTCAGGTTGATTCACATAGTATTGAGTACCTGACTGACTTCTACCTGTTGATAATTGAAAAGGGGACGAGTTTTGGTTATAATTGGGACTTGGAAAACGACCTTGGCCATTATTAAATAAAGGTTGATGAGAATAAGTTGATACTTTGAAATTGTCTCCCTGGTCATAAAATGAAGCTGTTCTTGTGTTTGGAAAAAGAGACGGTTGAACTTGAGCAAAATTTCTTTCTACTGGTGTATAATAAAAGTCGTTTTCGTCTGTAAAGAATATAAAAACAATTACTATGATTTAAAAAATAATACGAATATTAATGAATTTTAAATATAAGAAGAAAATTTTGAAAATAGTTAAGAGGTTATTATTAAAAATCATGTTAAAAAAAATAACAAAATAGTTATTATTTAATTTGAAATCAATTATAACAATAAAACAAAATTATTAATTCACGTCGGTCAAAAAAAGCAGTTTATTCAACAATGATGCTTGTCGGACTATATATTGTTCAACAGGTTTTACACTACATTTGTTACGTGAATTAATTCATTTACGAGATAACTAACCATACCACAGTCGTATTTAAAGTAGAGCAGTAGCAACTTAACTAGATGTGAGTTTTTTTTTCTTAAAAGGTATTAGTTTTTTGTCATCGAGAATTGAGCCAGTAAATACACAAAAAGTACTTCGTCGGTTGTAGAATACTTAAAGATGTATGTAAAATTTGTTTGTTTAGATCAATAACTAAATCTATAGCAAAAACGAATATTACAATTTTATATTATAGAATGACGATACCGATGTCTAAAGAATTATTTATTTGATTGTATCTATCCTCGTACTATTTCAGTAATCTCAAGTGCTTCAATACATATTAACGTCGTAAACGTTTATGATAAATATCGCGAATCGATGTATGCAAACAAGATCAATAATATATATATTTTAACTATAACATGTTTAGGTATAATTTTTAAACGCTTCTTTCTTGTAATCACAGCGTTGACAAAAAATTTGCAACATTGCGGTACCATTATGGATGAGCTGCTACGATAGTAAAGGGCATGAGCCCATTACATCGCTTAGCTTGCACTATAATGGGCTCATGTCTTTCACCCTCTTTGTATTTTCCTCTCCCATAAACATTTATTTCTTTAGAATCAAATGGAAGTAAAAATTTAAGTTTTAAAAAAATTGGTGAATCATATTACATGTTTTAAAGACTGTTAATCAAATACAAAACCTTACACAATTTTATTAACGATTATTATTTATATACTTGTAAATTATTATTAAATAATGGTTTATTTTAGTTAATATTTGCGTAAAATTTTAACCAGTTTTTTTCTTTATTTTATACTGCCGCAAAATCGAAACTTTATTTAAATCGCTTACTTATGCAGAACTTGTGCGATAACTTAAAACAAATTATGCGGGCTTGAAACGTAGGCGGCAATAAATATACAAGTATATTGCTGTAAAGGCATATAGTATATATATTGTCGTCACATAGTTTAAAGAACCTAAACACATTCTCAATATATATCTGACATCAATAATAAAATCCTTTTTGCAATCTATATAATGTACACATTTCGTATTGCGTAAATTTTTTTTTGGTGTTTAATAACTTGATCATTCAATTCACAATATTTTTTCCGTATATATAATACGGAAAAAACATAAAGGATTTATTAAATGAAAAATAAATATTATTAGGATAAGTACAGCCTTAAATAATAAGACAATAGAAGTGAGGAATATGTTTAGTCGTAAATAAAAATTTTACGAATTGATCTTTTAGTTATGTTCTTAGAATAGCAGCTTGCAATACCTAATTTATCCAGATAATTCAGTCTTTTTCTTTAAAAACAAAGCAATTAGACAAGCAAAACATTCACTTAGTAGCAAGTTATTACTTAACCTTTAACGATGGGGTAGAAAAGTGTTTACACATTCTCTTTATCACCTTAAGATATAAAGCGCCTTTCGAATCGAAACGAAGTAATATTTTACTAGTATGTCACGACACACTAGGTGTCAGAGTTTACGCAGAAAATGTTTGGAAGGTTTTTATTTTATGGGTGACGATTGTGAATTTTAAAATGTGTATAAAAACTCTTTTACGCAGTATCCGTTACATTCATATTTAAGTTTAATTACAACAAAAGTTATACTGTTGCTAGGTCTCTGTTGCCGGAGACTGTCTTGATAGGTCTCGCATCCGCATCGTGGCCTTTATTTTTAACGCCAAACAGTAGTGGGCAAACATTATTGTGTTCCTGTTTGAAAGGCACTGTAGGTAGGTGAAATTACTGGAGTAACGAGACTTAACTACTTATGTCTTAAGGCGTCAATCGCAATGTGGTACAGTGTATTACACCCTAACTAGTGCCATATTGTTATGGGCAAGTGTATCATTTACCATCAGATGAACGTCTTGCTCGACTCATGACTTCGTCGTGTAAAAAAAAAATATTATTTTAGTGATAAAGTTGACCCGTAACTATTGCTTATTCTGGATATAATTATCATTTAAAATATAATAGTCTTAAAGACTACATTACTAAATAATATTAAAAAAGTATACCAATGCTTTTCTGTTCAAAAGCTTAGGGTCTCATTATTTTTATTAAGAATGGCTTAAGGTCTCAGCTGCACGTGTGGCATGTGAATAGGGTCTAATGGCGATCACAAGCGGTCGCCGTTCGTAACTTTGCTCTGAATAATAAATAGAGCGCCAGTTAGTCGACACACGTGGGTTGCTACGGCCGGGGTTGTTCGCCCACGATCGCAAACTCGCATTTTATTGTAACTTCAACTCAAATTTATCTACAGACTAAAACCACTTGACACCTTGAAAAGGGTTTTCTACTGTTGCATATTTATTGGTTTGTTATTCCATTAAAAGAAATAACTTTATTTTAACAAGTACAGATACATGGAGCGGACTTTATGCTAACTAGCATTTCCAGCCAACCCGCAGGATCTTGAAAAATTAGGATAGATGTTACCGTATAATTTTTTTTTTAAATTATAATGGGTTAGAACAGAAAACTAATTTAACAACAAAAACTTTTTTTATCATCTAGTATTTCATATTATTTAAGAATAGTAAATATACAGAAAACACGTTATTGACAAATAATAAGAGTTATATCTGTGTTGACTGATAACATTTTCGTATCTATATATAAGACAAATTTGCAGAAGCTATGTAAAGATTTTGTATTAAAGAATAATAAAAGTTTTTAATGTTTACTTTTACCTTTAACTTTCATTCATTATAATAAGCATAGTAAAAATAGGGTTAGCAAAAGAAACCTCTACACCAATTACCATAACCATTTCAAAGAAAAAGTCATTTACGCATAAAAAAATATTGACTCGTAAGGAAAGTGAGAAAAAAAACTGAACACATCTAAAGAGTATGGAGAATAAATTCTAAACCATTGGGTTTTTTGTAACAAGGTAATGCGGTTTGATAATAAACCTGAATAGTGATTTTGGTCACCGTATAAGAGTTAAATCTCACCTTGGCATTGTGTATCCTTAATTATAAAAAGCAAGAACGCTGCGATAGTAACAATCCTCCAGCGTCGTCTTCCCATTTTTAATTCAAATATTTCACCGTTTCATTTATATTCCTTTTATTTTTGTATGAATTGCAATGTTTAAATTGTTTTGCGATCCTTCAATGAAGCCATAGCCGCAGTGCTGAGATATTTTCTCTAATGAACGTCACATCTGAAAAATCAAAACAAAAATTTTTTTGTTAATACGCAAGAAAAAACTTTTAGTTTTTATACTATAGTACATTTATTAATGATAGTAAATTTTATAGTTTTAAAATAACTTAAAGGGTCCTAACAAGGGTATGTCGAAAAAATTTATGTATTTGGTAAAATTTATTTCGTATGGTTAACATTAAAACACTAAATTGATAAAAATTTTATCAATTTAGTGTTTTAAACTTGGCTGTACAAAATTGCGAAGATAATTCTGATATCTGGATTAGCATGGCATTCTGATGGCTGGGACGTAGCATTTTCTAACATACTGCTTTCAGAAGAACAGCAAACTTTACGTGACGATAATTTAAAAACACTATATATAACAATGTAGCAAACACACATATACACAGATATGTCAATGTGAGTGCTCATTCGTATCTCTTCTTACTTACAAAGAGTACGATTACCATTAATCTTCTATTCACCTTTTTTTTCTATATATTTTACAATATTAATAATGTTGTTAAAGCGTTTTTTTATAAATTTACACAAGAAACAGGTGTTAATTAAATTATAACGAGAATTAGTTTTACATTGTTTTTACGTTAGAGACGTCTTAATTTACTAACAAAATTCTTCTAGGTTCAATGATAAGAGACAAAGAGACAATGAATGGTTAAGCGTGCTTGTTTAAAGAAAACTCTGAATCTTATATATTGCCTAACAGCAACACTTCAACGCTGTTTGCAACAGATTTACAATATGAAGAGGGTAGCTAGACAAGCGGATTTGAAAAATTACCAACTAAACTTTTCAATGTCCGGAATGGCGGCGGTATAAAAACCAGGGATTTCCGTATTTCAATGGTCATCGTATTTCAATGCACATTATGAATTCAAGTCTCAAAGAGTCGGTTAAAAGTTTAAATTGTCTTTAAATTATTTATATTTCAATCAGCCATCAGCCGATCGACGTCCAGTGCTGGACAGAGGCCTCTCCCAAAGATCTCCCACATCGATCGGTTCTGCGCCGTCTGCCGGGCATCAAGAGCTGTCGTTTGTAGGCATTCATATGGGAGAAGAGAGATTTGGGCCATTTAACACCACGCTGGCCCAATACGGGTAGGTGGGAGCCAGAGCCTCGATTGTGGATTAGCAGGGTGCACCTCGCACCAAGCACCAAGCAGGTGAGGTTGACGCTAGATAGTCGCTAGCATTCCCTGAATTGGTGTGTTAGAACACTTACACACCTTTTTTATTTATTAGAATATTATTTGATTATTTTTCCATTGTTATAAATAACTCAATATTCACAGTCGCTGTATAATACATAACTACGTATAAAGAATAAAGAAAGTACGAAGCGGCACGGCCTCTGAATTTTGATATCATCGATGAGATTCCATATAAGAATTCTGAACCAATAACGAGTAAGCCTGTATAAGTGGTAAAGTATTTAACGTGTCGACCTACGTGATACCAATACGAAATAATTGTATAATCGCAAAGAAATTGATTCACATAGACTCAAACAATCAATTATTATTTAAAATTCTGGGACAAACAGTCTTTACATATACAAACATACGTTAAGTACAACATTAAATAAATACAGGATAAGTAGAGTGGAGTTAGGGAATAATAGTTGAGATAGAGTCCTGGAAAATAAACTACTATAATAAGAAAACAATAGATCTCATAATAATAATTAAAACGCGCAATTTAATTCGACTCTTAGGTAGTTTCACACATCATAATTATAATGTGTAGCACATTATTGTAATAAATATATGGCTCAATAATATAGTATTCTCTAACAGATTACATTTATATTCATTATATTTTTACTGATTTATCTGATCCTTTAGCTTAATATACATTTTTTTTTAAATTCATAATGAATTTTTGGTATCATCAATTTCATCTAAAGATATGGATAGGTTTTAAAAATTAGTATGGTTATTATGTACAACAAATATAGAGAAACTGGCAAAAAAATCTCTCTAAAAGGTCTCTGTTGCTAGAGATCGTCTAGGTGGGTACTACCGCAACTCCAAATAGTAGTCGGCAAATATTACTGTGTCCCGGTTTGAAGGATGTTGCAGCTAGTATAATTACGTGGGTGATAAGAGACTCAACATCTTATGTCTCAGGCGATGAGCGCAATGCGGTGAAATGTATATCATCGTAATTATCCCCACGTTGTTTTAGCCGAACGTGTCTCTTACCATCAGATGAACGGTCCGCTCGTCTCACCCCTAATTAAAAAAAAAGAAAATTAACGAACTATACAGTTAACTCCAATCTTTGCATATTATATATAACATATATTTGTGTATTTATATTTTAGATAACAATAATGAACTAACAATCGAATTATCCAATTCAAGGGATTGTTTATTGTGAGTCTATGACATGACTACTCTTGTTATCATTCCGCTGATGCATATTCAGAAAATGATTAACCACCGTTATACTTCCTGAGCATGTTTACTCCATTTATTTTATTGTCAATTGTTTGCTGAAAACACTAGGCAATCGTTATTAGGCTTTAAATTGATAATGACCAGAATGTTGGACACGGTTACCAATTGTAATGTGTCGCACTAAAATAAATGTGCATTATTGTTGTTTTAGCATGTGTAAATAATTACTCTTGTCAGACTTTAATTTAATCAGCAATTATGAATAAGACATTTGCATTATCCTAAGTATTATTTAAATACATAAAATTGTTTTTAATGGCGGCTGGTGTAAAATTTTATTGGTGGTAGCTCTCTGTTCCCAGTGTCCCGTCTAGGTAGGACCGCAGTGCCTATTTCTGCCGACACACTGTAGTGTGGAAACATTAATGTGTTCCGGTTTGAAGGGCGCTGTAGTTAGGGTAATTACTGGGGTAATAGGACTTAACATTCTATGTCTCAGGCGGCAAGCACTATGTCGTATATATCATCCTCCATGGCATGTGAAGGGTTCCTCCCAACATCTAACGTGCCCAAGTAAACCTCACCAGAACGCGATGCGCCCTGCTAAACAATACATGAGGCTCTGACCACTCATCAACACTGTATAAAAAAAAACTGTCCTGCACACAAAGAGATGATTTATAATTTTAGTTTGTCAAAAAGCCGACATTGATTTACCTTTTTTTAACGAGAATAATTATGTTGATACAGCAAATAAAAGAAAACTATAATATATATCATATTATCATTATTATTTTTAAATTTAGTATAGTTTATTTAGAAGATGATCTAAAATATAAAATTTGTTAGTAAAATTAAATAAATGTCGTTTCGAATGTTTCCGTTTGCGAATTGTCAATGCCGTTAAGTTAACGCGCTCGCCGAATGCAATTTGCGGATGTCGCCGAAAGCTGTTTCCCTAGCACATGCCCGTTTCCTCACAGTATTTCAGAAGCTTAACCGGAACCTAGCTTTCTGCGCGTTGTGTACGTTTAGTTCTGATTTTCGAAGTGAAATGTTGTAAACGTACAACATTACGATTGTGTCATCCTGAGATCGGTTGGAGAGGTGATACTCTGTAGCCATGTTGTCTCGGTCTAGTGAGGATAAGACTACGGTAAGGTAAGTCTTACCTATCGTAGAAGGCAACCGAAAATCTCCGGATTCGTGAGTCTTGATCACAGGGACCCATCATAGCTCGATAACCGAGTACTAGGAGGACAGTAAAAGCAATGTGGTCTTGTATTTGCCGTAGTATAGTGAGGGTGTTTAACCTGAATACAGAGAGCATCGGTGTGTTTCGTGGGAGATCCCGGAGGTCTATACCGTATACTAATAGCCCGGAGTTCTATACCGGATATGGAAACCACCGAAGTTCTAGTGAGTAGGAATTCTACATAACCTTGACTTGCCTCCAGAAGCAGAGTATCTTTGAAAGATTTGCAGGCCCATACAACAAAGGATGCCCTATTTTTAAAATAGTAATGATTAATAGCAAAAAAAATTGCATGTAAAATGTAAAACATATATCGAAGGTAATTATATCATGCCATTTTATCACTAGTGGTACGTGTCTATTACCGGAAATCGTCTCGGTAGATATCACCGCAGAGCCTATTTCTGCCGCCAAACACTAATGTGTAAACATTTCTGTGTTCCGGTTTGACGGGTGATATAGCTAGTGAAATTACTGGGGTAATGATACTCAACATCTTATGTCTCAGGCGACGAGCGCAATGTAGTGCGGTAGTTATCATCCTAACTACCGCTCCGTTGTTATGGGCGGGAGTATCACTTACCATCGGAGGAATGTCTCTTGTTTGAATAAAAAAAATAATTGTGTGAGCATCGCTACTGAATGCGAAACGTGGAGCGACGCGTCGGCTGCGTCGTGGATACCGGCGGCTGCGGCTGCGCGTTCGACTCGTGAAAGCGGCTCGTTACGGCTCGATGGGCAGTTTCTCGCATACGCACTCTGCTATCGATACATATATATTTATTTCCACTTGCGTTTACCTCCACAAAAAATACGTTTTCTTCCGCATAATCTCTGTTCACGTATTTGATTTGATACTTAACTTTAAAACACTTCTTTCCGGTTCCTCATTTACTGATAGTGTTCCATTCATAGATATTATTTTCAGCTGGAGACCGGCTTAACGTTATATGAACTAATAAAAAATATATTATAGTAAGTTTATCACATATTGCCTAAAAATATGTAACGTATAAAAAAATTAAAATAAACACAGTTAAATAAAGTTAATAACGGGTTAAGAAAAATAAAATCCTGAAAAATAATATCAGAGAGAAGCAGCAAAACAAAAATAGCTACTTTTTCATCAAGATCATCTTTGTTTTAAAATGACTGAGCCGGTGTTCGATCTTTCGCTCCCAGTTTTTCCTATTACAACTTGTCTATTCAAATAGTCTGCTTGTGTCCGGGCAATAAGACCAAAGTTGCATATCCTACGTGCTACCAACTAGTTGAACCACTTAAGCATCATGATATCTTTTAAAAATGCATCTAACCCGTCAACGCTTTTGTATCACGTTAATCTGTCTAACAATTTAATTTATACCGCCCCTATATTGAAATTTGGATTAAAACATTTCAAACATTTAAGTTTTAAGTTTAATTTAGTTAATGTATTTTAATGAAGAAATAAAGTATAAAACATTTGAGCTTCTAATTTAAAAGGGGTCAAAGATTCGGCAGACTTTGCTTTAGATCTTTTTTAAATTAGTAAATTTAGCACACAAAACAAAGTAATGGTAATGCCTCTGGGTTATTTTCTATCTCGACATTATCATCATCATCAGCAGCTAGACGGATGAATATAGGATTTTTCCAAAGATCGCTCCTGCGTTAGTTTGGAGGTATCGAGAATATGATTTCGAAATCAGTTTCTCAAGATCTCGGCAACATAAAATTATAGTATATTTTATTTGTTATATCCTACCCCGATTCTTTCAATAATAACGATTTAATTTTTTTATAATAAATGAACAATATTATTAATAATATGCTATGTATACTCATAATATTACTTTCGACGTTAATAATTAGTAAATTCCCAGGTGTTAATTACATCGAATGTTAGCTAATCTTTAATGAGTTTCAGATTCTTTATATTTCAGCACATCAGATGCTAGAGATAAAACGAATACCTTACGATGCACCTACCGTCGCAGTTAAACTGTTGCACATATTTTCGTGGTTAATTGCTTTGCGAAGAACGTTGCACAACGAGCCCCCGGTCTCGTACAAGTAAATAACGTAAGCCTAAGCGTGTCTGAGGCAGATTTAAATTGGCCCCATTGTGGAGGTTATGAAACATTCTCACGGCCGACGTATTGTCATGTACGGGCCCATACCTTTGCGTCACACCTATTAATATTCAATTTCGATTATTTCGCTGATTTGTTAATGGACGCAAGACAATCAAAAGTTTTCTGTTTGTATTGCAAAATCATGTTTTTCAAACCATACACTGTATTCACGAGGTTTGAAAAGCTTGCCATTATGTGAATATAATTGGTACACCTGCTCATATATTGTAAAAAAACAACATTCTATGTAATGTTCTTCTATTTATATATTATCTTCTATTTATATATAATTTCTATATTAATATTAATAAATATAAGGTGTAGTTTTTGGTTATTTTTGTAAATTTTTCAATGTGATTATTTTTTAACATAGATCAATGCTTGACTATGATTCCACTTGATGATAAGTGGAGATGTAGTCTAGGTGTCAACGCGGCTCTAATCTAGAAGAAAAAAATTTAATTATGTTGTTATTGTAAATAAATAAAACAATAAAACTTTTACGATATTAGTAAACGGAATATTGTTTTTATGTTAGTGGTTTTGACCTTCGGGCCTGGGTCATACGGATCTCAAGGTATCCACCGTAGTAATAACTATGCGAAGGTCTGTTTGACACTTTATAAAAGTAAAGTGATAAACACGGCACGATCCGTCAATGATCAATTAGTCGTGACTTAAAGACATAAATAGCGTCCATCGGCCTTCTCACATGAACCTTTATACATTAAATAGTTAAATCTATCAATTACTTATTCAATAAAGTATTATTGCTCGGTGTTGCTAATCGTTTTATTATCAACAGATTTTCTCTTACCGTACGTTAAATTTTTTGTGTTCACAAGATATAAATTTCTTTATTGACATAACATTCGATGATTACAATTGCTATTCCTTTTAATTTATACTCGCAAACTTATAATCATAGTTAAAATTAAACTGAAATAAATCATGACAAAAAACTATGTATCTATATATTATATATGATTCAGTAGTATTTGCTGTATTTTTATAACATTAATTTTGTTGTTAAGAAATAAAATTGGTAAAGTTTCTAGAACTAAATTTACGAAAACAGTTTGATAATAAATTCGGTTTAAATCAAGCTAATAATTATATATTATAATGCACTCTACCAATACCAAGAGAGAATTTATTCTCCACCAGTTTGCAAAGCGTTAGAATCTCATATTTGGAAATTACTGTTTAACAAGTGATGAAGCACAGGGATGACCAAGGTGGTCTCTCTCAATTAAAACTTACTACCAGCATGTATGCAAACTTCTTGTAAAAATTCATTTCGATTTGGGCAATGAAATGAAATTTTAATGTGTTTTTTTATAATGTGTAACCTTCCCAAGAACTCGTTAGAACATTGTTATTATACAAATTTTGTTAAATACACGAGCTGGTTTTGTTCCGACAAACTTTTATTTATTGAAAGGAAAACGTGGAACAGGATATCTGAGGTAAAGGTGGTTACGTGACATAAAAGATACAGACGGAAATGAATAGATGAAAATAGTAGAAAATAGAGATATGTCGTAAAAGCTAAAGGAAGTTTGCATGCGAAAAGGGGTTCCTATCTAAGATAAGGAATGCAAATGAAAAGTACGAAAATTACTCTTTTCTAACGTTAAATTTAATTAAACAATGTTTATTACTAAGAAAATTTGCGGAAAAGGAAATAAGGTTAGCTTACTGTTAATACTGATATTGAAATTATATTTATAAATATTTAAAAATAAAATTTTACGTTTTTGGGTAACAACTTATATTATCGTCTGATATATTCTTAATAATTGTATTTTGATTTTCACCGGTAATTATACACATTTTTATTTATTAATAGACTTCGTAGGAATTTGAACTATGCGTATGTTTGTAATAACAATGTTACACTATAAAATTCAATGTACATAATGTCTATTCGTTCCAGTTAACAAAGGTAAAACAATTAGAGCGTATAAAAATTCTTTCGGCTTAAGTAATACCGTAAATTGAATTAATCTTACTTATTGCAAGTAAAAATAAAAAATTGCCCCGTACCCATTCATGAACATTTCCAAAGGTTTCATTTATTGTATTACAATGACATTTAAAATAAATTCCTTTCTTATGTTATTGACAATAATCCTATAACTTTTCTTACGTTTCTAAACTTAAAATATTTGTTTAATTTTTATATGGATTAAATAAAACAATATATTTAATTTAAACAAGATCTTTTGTCATATTATATTCTAAGTAGATATCAGTAGTTAAGGAAATAAAAGAATACTATTTTAACAAAATAATTTGAAAGATGAAGATTTTTGTTATGAGTGGGTCAGTCACTCATAATGCCTTCCTCTCTTTATAACCGAAGTCCTGCGAGTTAAAAAGACCATAGTCCATGAGCCCTGGAAGCAGTACCAGTGGTTTATGTATTTGTTTTTAATTTTGTTATTGAAATATTTTAAGTCCAAGGTAAACTAGTAAGGTTCAATAAGTTCACCCGCGTAGATTTTTACATAAACTTTACATAAAAACAATTTCCGGTACAGTGAAAAATAAAATGTATCCAATTTACAATGCAAACATGTCCGGAAGTTGAAAATCCTTGATACAAACTATGAACTTGGTTGAACGAATGATTCAACTATTACTGTGCTTTCTAAGTTTAGTTACGTAAAATATACTTAAAGGTAAAAACGTTTTGTAGAATGTATAGGTTATATATCATTTAGACAGTATTTCACAAAACCTTCTCTTTGCGTAAACACTTTTACTCGTAAGTTTCTCGTATAAAGTGATAGATCTCGCTTGTCTGAGGACTTCTAGGTAGATGAACACATACTAAATAGGATGATATATAAGTAATAAATTAAAAATGTATAGATATTATTTATATATGGTTTTATCAAATAGAACTTTAACACCATTATAAACTATTTAGTTAAAACATGTATACAGGTGCTGACAACATAATCATCATTGTTTTCAGCTTGTAACAATCCACAGCTGGATAGAATCTAATAATATATAAAAATACTTTACATTTTATATTGCTTTCGCTGAGCACGGACAATAAGTAACTAGAAATATAGGACACGACTTCTAATTACGGCAAAGTAGTCGGACACCTTACCGACCGAGAAAACAAGAAATAAGTCTCCTTTAAGAGAAATATTTATTATTTATTTGGTTACTGAACATAGTTTTACTTCAAATATAAACGTAAACGTAAATATAGCTGAACGGAAACGACAAAATAACCAATAAAAATTGATTATGATGGGGACAACATGGACAACTTGCTCTCGTATAATAAGGTTTAATGGTAACATGTTATTTAATCACAGATTCCCTTTTCTCTAGTAAACCTAGATGCTGAACATTTCGTGTTCTTGGGGCTTCTTTAAAGCCTTAGTAAGTAAATTATATAATATAGTAAATTCTACAACGGTTTATGAAATAATTTATGTAATTAATAACTAAAAAAAAGGTTTTTATATTAACAAATAGTGATTTTACCAAAAACAAATACGTTTTTATTGAAAAGCAAGAGTTAGTTTTCTAATCTAGTCTAGTTATTCTAGTCTAGTTACGATAAAGAGTTAAAGCAATGAACATTGACCTAGCCATCAAGTCTAGACTTTATAGTAACATAAACAGAGCATAAAACACAACGACTAGGAACTATAATAACTGAGCACATCACTTTAACATCTATAAGGTTTATTAGCGCAATTTCTATTATTTATTACTCAACGAGTTTGTTTGGCACGTTTGAGGTCGGAGCAGTCGGTTAGCAACCTTGTTCCCCCTCTTTTTATATCCCCCCATCCCCTCCTACCTTCCTTGATATACACTTTCACTCGCTACGGCCTTCCTACGTACTTTTGACAGCGTAAATAATACGAACGGTTTATATACTGCCGTAAGGATTAAAACATTTTCTGAAACAGTTTTGTTGTTGTATAGTTAGTTATATAAATTTAATGTACAACAACATATTTCGCAGACGAGTTCGAAATATTACTTTAAAAGCTTCGTTTTATGTAGAAACAAATTGAAGTGGCTGTTTAACATAAGTAAGAGAAGAAATATGAATCAAAAACACTTAAAAATAAACTGAAAACACTTTAGCTTTGCATCAAAGGAAGAAAAAAACAATAATGGAAACGCAGTCGATATAAGTAATACTTAAGTAACTTTGTACCCTTCATGCTTTTAAAGCAGCAAGATAAAAGATTTTTTGAACCTAATGTGTTATGTTTCCATTTAAAATGGCGGGTTAAATATTTTGTTACTTTAATACATTGCTCATCTCTATGCAAATTATTAAGGCCGGCAGATTACTCAAGCTTGTATCATCCTCGCGTCCGGGTCTTAAAAAAAATTGTAATACCATATTAAAATACCGGTTTATGTGAATAACACGACGCGCAAATTATACACAGCGGAATTCTTTATAAATATCACTTGATTTCCTCGGCTGCGTACCAACGACATCTCATTGTATGAAGGTAGAGATATAAAATTTAATAAATATAAGAATGAAAATGTGTAAGAGGATAAGAATTTAATATGTACTTCAACCGTAATTGTAACATTATTTGAATTTTATGAAACGTTATAAAAAATTTAACAATCTATAAAGCAGCATCGTTGAAAACAAAGGACATACAATTCTTGAGGAACTTGCGCTATTTAAGATAGCGTAATGAACATAATATGTTTCAGTAAGAATTTAAAATAAAAAACATTGCTATAACTACTGTACTCAGATAACAAACTAATGTTCATAGTTTTAATTAGTTTTCTATAAACATTTGTATTTAAAATGAAATTACTGAATGCGCTGTATAAGTTTGGACTAATACCGTCAATATACTACATACACATGTTGAATTACATGAAGAAGCAATAAAAGCGATGGATCTACTAGTTATACCACTCTAAGATGCATCGATACGAACTTCTTCTTAAGGTTCAGGAGAAGGAACACGTCTGGAGGAATCCAGCATCTCCCAAAATTAAAAGCATTCGAGAACGTGCACTAACCAGTATTTGATCAAAGTAATTTGTTTTGACCGACTCTTTGTCTATTCAATAGTGAAAATATTAAGTTGAATATTTATTGGATTTTATATTTACTTGAATAATTAAAAACCAAATCTGCTAATGTATACTTTGATTTCAATTAATAGTTTTGTTATAAAAATGTATACGTTAATATTTATAGTTTTTTGTCTTTCGTTACCTTTGATGAAGTTTAATCATTTCACATATAAATACTCGTTAGTACGTAAAAAAATTTTAAAACAGAAATGATAACGTCCTCTGTCAGTGATAATTTTTGTAAAAAACGATAGTAACCTCCACAATCGAGATTCACGAAATGTAAATACTGTAATCCATTAATAAACCTTTATAAAGATAAATCTGTCTGATTGATAACGTAATATACTTGGAATGGATCAGAATGTTTTTAGTTTTATATTATTTAATATGAACAATTAGCTTTACATTTAAAACGCTTAAAAATTTTACTCTTTATTCGATGTTAGAAGTGTGGTGCGATTGATATATTTTCCCAATCACGTGAGAAAATATTTCTCTAATATGCTTTTTATTTGTACACGATTAGATAAACGTCAATCACAGATTTTTTATAGATCTTTGATCATGCTTTGATATCTAGTTCACCTCTTTGCGTCGCCAATACTTGCGGTGGTCGTTGATTGGTGTAAACTTTCGATTTCATAGCACCAGGCGACCTCGATGCACCACGCCTTACCAGAGAAACCGCCGCTCACATGCCATACTTAGTCGTGATCCTAAACTTGTTTGCCAACTGCGTCGTTGCTTATATTCTGTGCACATTTATATTCTACTTTTAACCAGTTCGAAGAATGCAAGTAACTATGATTGTTATACACGCATTGTAGCTATTTATCGGCCTGCGATAGTATTAAATTTAGCGAAAATCTGTACAAGGTGCATAATTGCACCTAATTTAAATCTTGTATTCTAATATAATTCCTCTTAATTTAATGGTAATATTACCACAGAGCAATTTCTTCCATGATTGTCCTAAAAGTACAATTCGTGTAGCTGTGAAATGACCTAGAATACGAGTATAAACAAAAAAGTATTTTGTAATCTCTGGGGTACCGTATACAGAAGGGTTGTAGTGGAAACTAAACATTTCACCAGGGCCCGTAATGTGGTTCATTATTTTCACAATTTATTTAGGTTAGGTGTAAACAACTACATATTACAAAAATATTTTCTTTAAGATTAGTGTTTTCCGCATTATTCTAAAAGATGTTTATTATCATCCACCGACTGCGTGCACGTTTGTCATTTGACTTTTATCAAACTACCTGTTAGACAACTCTATCTCATTATTCGGTCAATGACGATATCAACTCTGTCTTATTAGAATTGTTTTGATAACCTTCGAAATTTTTATATTTGTCTTTGTAATGTTAATTGCAAATTATTAATAAAGATTTATTTTAATCTGATCTGATTGCAGTAACATACACAGAAAGACCCTAAAAGAATCATGACAGCACTTACTACGGGAAGATTTTTGATAAAAAAAAATTAATTATTTACTGTTGCTCTTTTCTTGTAAAATTTCAACGAAAATCTTGCTCGTTTCTCTGTTTTCATCATATCTGTATACTTGGTAATTTATAAATCACAGTTTCAACTAGCATCGACATACTTTTCGAGTATTTAAAAAAAAATATATACTTCTTCGAATTCCCATCAAAATGTAGTTATGATACCAAGCACTTAATTATCAAAATAACTATACTTTAACTATGTTTTATTGTTGTACAAGTATTTCCTAAATTTATTACTTTATCACGAGATTTTATTAAGTAACGCAATAATTGTAACAGAAATATAAGTAGACCAGAACAATTTTCGACATATTTTAAGGTTTAATGCATTATGAATAGAAAAAGAAATAAAATATTACTTAAACGAGCCTCGACCTGTTACGAAGTTTCTTCTAGAAGTTTTCCGTTCAGACATGAATTCATTTTAAACAAGCTCATAAAAGTGTGTGATGTGATTTAAATTTAATATGGGAAAGATTTATCACGGCTAAGCTTTTTTTTGTTTGTTTTAGTCTAGTAAATGAAACAGACTTATACAGAGAAAAGTCCTACAGATAAATTGCTGATAATGTATTTTTTAAAGTATATTATGAATAAAGGTGGAATTCTTACGAGTGTTTATGACTGTAATAGCAATACAACATTAGTGAAAGTCCCCACATTCTAAGCAAATTTTTTTAGCAATAAATGTTAAACATCAACTCAATTTGACTATTATTTATGTTAGTGTTATGAAAATATGTAATATTATAATAATTATAAGAGCTTTCGTATCAAAAATGTTGAATATTTTTTACTTATAACTAAGTAATTGTTCGTCCTGTGTATTAGGAGATCGCGATACCGGATGGAAAAAAAATCGATCCTGACTAAAAAAAAAAACATGTTTTTAGAACGTTTTATTAGTATTATTTACGCTTCATCATGTTCGTATAGCTAAATGAAACGATAGTATCATAAAAATACTTTACTAAAAAAAAATACAGCTCGGATCAACGAATATACGGGCGCGGCGGGAACTCGAGATGTATTTGGTTTCAATTTGAACCTTATTTCATAGGGCCACGGAGCATTTAGAATGGCGCGGCTTTTGATTAATGAAAATAAAATTATAAATTTGATTTTTCGTTTCATTGCTGTTTTTTTTAGTAAAGTAATGTATTTTTATGAAATTCTAGTTTTATTTAGGTGTACTAACATGATGTAGCGAAAATAATGGTAATAAAATGTTTTAAAAACATAATTTTTTTTTAATCAGGATTAATTTTTTTTTTAATCAGGATCAATTTTTTTCCGTCCCATCATCAAAGATGTCATTAATACTATCGTCTGGCTTCGTTTTCGGAAGAGGTCTTTTAATACACTAGGAGTATAAAATCGAAGGCGATGATGCAAAGTAGATTAATTTGCTCAATGATGGTCAATGTTAATAACAATAATTGTACACACTACTATAGCTAAAACTAAAGCTAAAACCTTTTGATAATAATTAGCTCTAATTATTATGATCGCGAACAAGGTTTTCTATGAAGAAACTGTAGTAACAAATATATAAATTGTAAAAATTTGTAAGAAAATTAGTACGAAAAATATTTCATAAGAAAAACAGCTTAGTCTTTGTAAAATTTGGTGTACGCATAACTAGGCCACGGTTGAAGAGATACACAAAGCAGCAAAAACACCATTTTTGTAATCTAAACAAAAAGAGACATTTTAAAAGAAGGCTAAACTTACCTGACCATGTATACATGGATTTTAATATTTTGACCTTCGTCGATCATGGACTATGACTGGATTTGTAACTTTATATTCTCAGCCTTTTTTTAACGACTCGGAGAGAAACATTGAGTCACGCGATTCAAATTTTATTAATAAATGATCGTTTATAACGTGAATATAGCTAGTAGTCATTAATTTAACTTAAAATGAGGCAATATTTTAACAAACTTTAAGTGCGCATTTATCTATCTAGCTTATCACGGAACCTAAAGGTTTTGGACCGGAAATTTTTAGTAAATTTTTATACCGATATTACGTACAGTCTAATACGTTAGTGTTTTTTGTTTGAAATTCTATGTTTATTATTAGCATCAATAACACGTTTTACATGTGCAGCTTATGAATAAATTATACACAGCTAGATATCAGTGCTCTTGGTACCAAATATAATAATGATTATAGGATTTTGATGGGACTTTCCAGCATTGCAATGCGTCAGATTGTTCGCCCAAGCAAAGACGAGTGACTTCTTTGCAATTCTGCGCAAAAAAATTGCCTCGATGCTCTGCAGGGTTCGGGATAGTCCCAATAAAATTCTGAAAATAATTGCCGGACGGTATGACTCACCTCTTTTGGACCATTGTGTGTGGAGGTATATGTCTGCCGCACGTTTAGTTAATAAGTAAAATTAAATATTAACTTAATTTAAAAAAAAATCTAAAATACTAACCTGTTACTAACAGTGGACGTCTATCGGCTTATGGTGGTGGTCATTAACATAGCATTCAAGTAGATGTTAAAACTAAATTACTAATATTCTATACATTATTACAACAATATATAAAATTAAGTTAATTTTGAAATAGTA
Source organism: Ornithoptera priamus (assembly GCA_029034505.1). Taxonomy (NCBI): domain Eukaryota; kingdom Metazoa; phylum Arthropoda; class Insecta; order Lepidoptera; family Papilionidae; genus Ornithoptera; species Ornithoptera priamus. Next base: position 86,314 of record JARDWD010000484.1, read on the forward strand.
AACAAGTTAACCTGTTACCTACGTAACCTTTAAGAACAACATGTTGTTAATTTATTAACACTTTATGGCCTCAGAGAGCCAAATAAACTTTATTTATTAATATTTCAATATTTTTCAGTCCTTTGACGTTGGCTGTTGAAAGAGGGCTTTCCATATTTTTTTTATATTCTCTACATGCCACACTTATCATGGCAGGCGCATTACGCTGGCAACCTTCAGAGATCTCTGGTCGCCGTTTACGACATACCGTAGGTTGAGTAGATGTGAGGATACCCCGATCCGTCTCCCATACAAAATAATGCTTTGCCTAAATTAAAATTTATTCCAGCACCGAATGTAACTATGTGCAATATAAGTGATAATTAATTTTATGCCAGTAATTTGTAAATTAGTCTGTATTTGCAAATATATACCTGAAATCGAAAATTATTAAAGCAATAACTTGGTTGTTCTAATTATGTTCTTCACTCCAATGCTGTAGTAAAAGTAGTTCATGAATATATGACACAATTGTAAATTGACTCTTCACTAAATAAAGGAGGTGACCCTATAAACACTTTACCCGTATCGGTGAAATAGCGTCGGAATTCCAATATCGTCTCCACTTCTTACAAACGAGTGTCAGTGGATTGACGTAAAAAGTACAAAATAAGATATTTCATATATTGAGAAAGAGGGACCGTATCCCTTGTCAGAAGAGGTGAACGAAAAGTTTTACAATATAAAGAACACTTCCTTATTTTCACATGATATATTTATACGAGGTACACGGCAGTCAATAATATAATAAGTTCAAAATTGATTTAACATCATTCCACTTCTACAGTTTAAACGAGCGCCCTAGCTTTGTGGTTTAAGTTTCGAATAAATCAAAATAACCTTTGTCGTAAATTGTCTACTTTATTTTCTCTCGTGGGGAAATCTTTAATCCTAAATTGGATACTCTTCTGCTGCTGGGTCAGCAGAAGAGTTATGCTGGAATTTTACCAGCTAAAACCCCATGGTATCCTTCTCAAAACCCTTGGTCGGAACTACGGGAACTCTTGCGCATACTTCCGCTGTCCCAACGGCATTGATCCATTACAGGATCTCGCCTCAGAGTTGAGCTGCCACTCCCTACCTTTCACTAATGCGCAGAAGCACCGTACGCGCCACACTATATATGGCAACGAGCGACCTCCGAACCCGCTGCCGTAGCCTCTATTATGGGGGTTGAAGGCTATTATGCATTCCCCCACCGCCCAGGTCCCTGACTACGAATAGGGGCATGAAAAGTTCTTTCTCTCTCCCTCTCCGCAGCCTCCTTTTACGACATCACTGGTTCGCAAAAAACTACGCCTGCACTTCACGCCTTCTCGCTTCTTGTCTAAGCCTTAATAAAAGCTTGAAGCAAGAGGTCTCTCCCTATTTCAGCGATAAGATCTCGACGCAAAATTGTCTAACTGAGATAATTCTCCAACGTATGCTTCGCCGAGTCCTCATCGCTGTCATAATAATGGCATATAGTTGTTGGCTGTTTACTAATACGGTACAGGTACTTACCAAAACATCCGTACCGGGTCAGAACCTGTACCATTCGAAAGGTCAAAGCGCTATATAGTCTGTTCAACCAGTCTTTTAAAGCTGGGATCACAGCATCAACATTTCTGTTACCAGCTCTGGGATGTGCAAGTCTGTTCTTCCGCCGTTCAATAACAGACTGGAGAGCGTGTAAACTCTGGAGAGCTAATTCTTTTGTGGACAGCTGTTGTCCTTGCGTTCGACGTACCGAGCGCCATACATAAGTCGACTCTAAAAACTCCGCCTCCAGATCCCATGGAGGGGACTCTGCTATAAGTCGTAAACCGTCTCCTAGCCCAAGTGAAAAACTTAGTTGAAATGGTTAGCGCAAATACTTTAGCAACGTTTGTAACATTAATAAAATATTTTAGTAATACGTACTTTATGGAAAATGTATATGAAAATCTTTAAAAATTTATACTTCACAGCTGCGTTAACGCCTTTGAGATAAAAGTAAGCTCTTTTCTCGTTAAGGTACATTTTTAATTTTCATAAAATATGAATTAGATATTGTTTTAAAATGTATTTGATACATCAAAGAAGCTTTACAATTGTTTCTGTTTTATTTCTTTAATTCCTCTAAACTGCTTCATAATTGGTTTAAAAGCTGTAAGTTCTCAAATTAATTTATTAAACAAACACAATAAAGAAAACATCCATCATTGTTATAAGTCGTAATTAAAACAAACTCACAGATTTTTGATTTCTTTATAAAGATACATACATGTGTTGACAAATGATAAGAGAGTGGAAATGAAGAGCAAAGTATATTTTTGACTGATTAATAAAATATTTAGAAAATTGTCGCAAATTCTTGGTTTATCGGTTTTCTCATAAGGCATTGAAAAATTAATTTCTGAAGGTCCAAATTAGTTTAACGTTATATCTTCTTTCTCTAATGAGAGCTTGGTACTTAAATTAACATGAATTTCTTTAATTTTGCTTATCAATTAAAAGAATTTTACTTTGCATTAATCTATTGTCTTGCTGTGTTAAAAATTCAGTCAACCTAGTGAAGCTTGGAAACGGTTATTTATCCAACAACTAAATTTATATTCATCCCAATGCTTCTTAAAAAGCGAGAGAACTGTCCGTCGTAATATAATACTATGTAAACTTTCAACAAATTCCCAGCTCTTGTGGTTGTTGGAGCTGGTTGAGACATCAGCGTAATTATTTGCATATTCGACATTTACCTACGGCTCGCGAACTGCATGATAATGATGTGACATCGTGTTGGAACTTCGATGCGAATGTATGCAACGAAAAATATGCTAGTTTTTCTACGTACGCAAGCGCAGCGTTTGATGTTTTTTTAGTGTTTATAATATGACTGTAGTTTATAAGTCTATTTACATCTTTATTTGTGATGGGTTTTTCTTATCTTTAAACTGTCTGTCACGGTAGTTTCGATTTTTAAAGGCTTTTGTGTTTTGTGAAATTATTAGAATAACAAGGCTTCGAGACATTGTGTCTTATAAGGAGCAGCGCAATAAGGAGCCATGTTGTTACATATTTTTTTTTTCAATTTCCAACTTATTTCTCAGAAATCTGATTTATATAATATGAGAGCAGTAGCACCATCGTGTAAAAAAAAAACAATAATGTTTCAGTTATTTATAGGTAATTAAGGTTCAGTACATATTAAATATACTGTGATAATTGTATTATGCATAATGATTGTATTTGATAGTTTCCAATGTTTTTTATCATATCAAAAAAATTCTACGATTTTTAATAACAAAAAATTTATGTTATTCTAGCAAATGAATATAAAAGGGGCGAAACCGAATAGGTTTCTTTGTAAAACTATAACTCTTGTTAGTTTCCGAATGTCGACGTGATCGACTTTCCCCTAGGGATGATCATAAAAGTCTTACATATATTCCATATTCAAATAAGTTACATACTGTATAATATATAACCTCTAGCGATTTGTTTACAATGAATGCTAATTAACATTAGTTAATACTTTAAAAGAAATATGTATTTTTTATTATGAATTACATTAGCTATAATATAGATATATATAATATATAGAATTTTGTAAAAACATTGACAAAGTAATTGAAAAACCGATAGTACCTATAATTAGTAAATTGCCATAAGTAAGTCTCTTAAGTGGTAGTAGGTCTTTATTACCGGAGACTGCTTAACTTGGCCACTGCAGTGCCAAATTGTAGTGTGCAAACAGTACTATATTCCTTTTTGAAGAGTTTTGAAGCTTTTGGAAATACCAATATCAATACTTAACCTCAAATCGACGAACACAATATGATATAGTGTTTAATATCCTAACTGGAGGCACATTGTTATGGGTGGAGATATTATTTTCTTTCAGATGAACGTTTTACCAGTCGTGGTAGTAGTCTCGTCGCTTCGTGGAATAAAAAAAATAAGTTCTGTAACAAAAGGTTTAGAATAAAACCTCTGCAAATTGTTTGCGTATATCCACAAATTTCGTTCCCGCGCGGTCACATTCCGCGCGCCTCGATGACGCCAGTTCGCGTCAGCCTCCGACGGCCATTTTGTGAAATATTCGCAAGGTCCGAAATTAGGTGTATCCTCCATAAACGAAAAACCATTTTATTATGAGACATTGGCAGGATTTCTCCGTTGTATGCACTGCAAATTGTCGTATGTATGTATCTTAAATATCAATTTATCGCACTAGAGTTTTTGACCAACTTCTCTAATCACACATTTTTTTTGATAAAAATCACTAACCACTTTACTTATAATTTGAAAAAAATGTGTGTGAGTTCACACGCGGTAGAAGTGAAAATTTGTAAGAGAATAAGACGAATACACTAAGGAGGTAGTGGTAGACAGAGAGAGCGATTGATCGATATTTTTTTTATTGATTAAAGTAGAAAAGAACTAAAGAAACAGATAATTTGACGCACTTAAAGTGACATTTTATTAAGGATAAAAATTGTTCTGTTAAATATAAAACATCTTTCAATTATATATTTTTACAACATGCGGTTTCATCTATCCGTCGATGAGTCCATACAATACGGAAGAGAAATGGAGAAGCTACGTACCACAAACACAGACGAGATGACAGATTGAACTATATAGAAACGAGTTTTATCTCATTCTTTCAAAGCATAAATCTTATAGATACATCTATAGTTACGTATTTTTCGTTACACTTTTTTGTTTCATGAAAGAAGTTTCCCTTTAAAAATTTCAGTCTTCGCTATTCAACATAACATATTAACTGTAGTTAGGATGTATATTATGAAATTTGAAAATGTTTCCGAGCAATTTATATTTGTGAATTCAATCAAAAGTAAGCTATATCCAAAAAAAATATTCAGATTTTAAGATAGAAATCATTTCCTATGTCAGTTATCTCTATCTTAAATTCTCAGTACGATGTCACTCAATAGCTATATGTTAATGTTATTACTACCGATTGAGTCCATGGCTATGTTTGTGGCAATAATTCTGTTATTGTGATTTGCTAATTCATAGGAAATATTTGAAGCTAATTTAAGACGCATCGACAAATTCGTTGAAGGTGAAAGTAAACAGGTTAGAAAGCATTTCATTGTCATCTATTGGTGTTTTCGTTAGAAATCCGCTAAGCGCAGGTGCTGCTTTCCCACGCGGTGATTCTTCGGATAATCAAATTTAGAAAAGGCTTTGTAGTCATTTCTAAATTGAAGCAATTAGAAAGGACAACAAAACCTTAATTAGTAACATATTTTAAATTCCATCAAAATTATTAAACAAACAAGCAAAATATTAAGTTTTTGTCCTTCATAAATATCACGTTAACTATAACAAAGTAATTTTTTTTTTTTCGATGAAACGACAAGGCGATGGGAAAATTTTCCTGATAATAAACATAGTAAAGAAAGGCCCAATTCATAACAATATGATGCTAGATAAGATGTTAACCACATTGTGGACGTCTTGATACACATTGATGTTGTCTCGTTATCCCAGTAATTTCACTAGTTACCAGAACACTGTAAGGTTTCCATATTACTGTTTGGCCAGAGAAATAGTCACTGGATTGATATTTACCTAGGAAGTATCCGGGAACAGAGACCTACTACCAGTAGATAAGTTATGTTAGTTACGATGTTTACTCCACATTACAATTGTTGTCATGAAACATAAAATATTAAATTTCGTTACTCTAGTAATTTTATTAAGATATAACAAAGACATAGACACGACATCATTCCGTTATAAGTAAATTCGCTCTACTACTGTTCTAGTTGTTATAATTAGACAATCTGCTGTTTCATGGAACGTGATTGATTAAATTATGAATGAGAAGATCCGTTTCCTCGCAAATATTTTCTCTTTGACACTAGCTATATTTAACGATATATTATTTGAAAGCTAGAAATTTTTAAGATATAAAAAATTAAAAACACTTCATTGCAATGTTTTTCGTGAATAAATGAGCTTTGCTTTCAAGTGGCATTTATTGCCTTATCTCAAAGAGAATGATAGCATTATATCCCGGACAAAAACTCGTACCATGTTTTTGAACCTTGGCACGATGTCTTGGAATACAGCCAATGTCATTGTGCGAGGATTTTATAAAGAAAAACTTAATAATTAATTCCGAAACTAAGCAGTTAGTAACATTATTTCAATCAACAATATCCTCGGTGTTACGAAGGCGTTGCAGCTTATCTTAAGTTTAGATTTACGAAACCGTAGCCGCTAAAATTTAGACATGGATATCATCATCATCGTGATGGTAATGGGCTCTATATGGTAGGAGGATAAAGTGATATTTAGCGATGGGTAGTGATAGTAATTGTAATTATTTTGAAACATAAATCAATAATCAATAACTTATCGGCCAATACTAGGAATGTATGAGCGATTCTTACACTCGCCTTATAAGTAGCGATTGTCGAAGAACAGGTTTTCTAAGCGAATGCAATCGATCCGTTCGCACACAACGTTCATGCTTATGTGTACAAAATAATTAATCATATTCCACGCACATCGAAAGTCCTTCGGTCCTATTCACTCGCTGAAAGTGGCTCACGTAACAAAGGAACGGTAACCTAATACGTGACAAGAAATATGATGCATTAGATTCTTTATAATATTCTATTGTGGCAGCAGAGCCGTTCACCGATTAATTGCTTCCGACATATCTCGAATTATTCCTGACTTTTCTACCGTAACGTATTTGTGGTGAAATCGTGAATCCGCTCTCGTAAGCAATTTACTTCTAATTGATTAGTAGTTTACGTCCCATTGAACGTTTGACGTGCGTTACTCGTTATCCAACCTATTACCTAATAACATGAAAATTCCGAGCAAAAGAAAATCGTACTCTTGTAATACGAGCAGTCATCGCCATTTTGTTTCAAGTGTGACATTGTGTTTATATCTTCTTGTTTTTTTAAGAGTTTCACACAAAGCTTGAAATAAATTCTTCGGTAAATTTTTTGACTATATTCAGTCTACATGAAATCTATATTGTTATTTGTTCTAGTCTTGTATGTAATGAATCACTAAAGTAAATTTCATGCGATAAATTAGTATATATTTTAGGCATCGATGCGATGATCAAGCTGGAATAAGCCCACAAAGTCTATATTGCGTAAGCTTCAAAAACTTGCGTGGATAATCTGTTTGTATCGAACGAAGGCGGATACTGTGAGATGACCTCGAGTACAGTTACTAACGTCTGAGTCACCTGACTGGAGAATACTCTTAGTAATAAGTTACGCTGACTGTGTAACATGATTATCTTAAAAAATGTTTTAAAACAATATGCATAAGGAGGGCAAGATTATATTTAAAAACATAACTGGTAGTAACAACCGGCAATAGTGTTATATGCTTCTTCTTTGTCGTAACCTCATGACTGAGGGACGTGACTATGGTGCGTTGCCCTGGCCACCATTTCTTTCCAGACATTTCTGTCTTGCGCCATTTGTATGGCTGATTGCAGGGTAGCTCCCGTAGCGTCCTGAGTTGTGCGTGTCCATCTTGTAGGATACCACCCTCTCGCTCTCATTCCTTCCGTACAACCAGTAATGATCAGTCTTTCCAGATTGTCTGAGTCTCGCCTGACCGTGTGTCCGAAGAATTTGAGGACTTTCTGCCTACAGATTGTTGAGAGGCGTGTTGTTATGTTCAACTGTTTAAGGATTGACTCGTTTGTGCGACGTTTCGTCCAGAATATCCTCAGCATTCTGCGCCAGCACCACATTTCGAACGCGTCAATCCTCGATCTCACTCTCGCTTTTAGTTCCAGGTTTCAAAAACATATAGAATGATAGAAAATATGAGCATTAGCTTTTTTTTGGTGTTGCGGCTAATACCCCTGTTCCGCCATAATCGCTCCAATATATAAATAATATATTAGGTCCTTACATATGAAATTAACGTTTTGTACGGAGGGAATATAAAGTATTTTTTTTTATAAAATATATTTAATTAATAAAGTAAAATAAATTAAAAAATTAAGTATGCAGCATTGTTATATATGCACTTTTGCCATCTCATAGGCTATTCATTGATCCCTTTACTAAAAAAACCACGAGATGCGAGAATTTGAAGGCGGTTTGGACTGCCGCATCGACGTGAAATTTTTTTCCTTGTAAGAAGTTGTCCAAATTCCGGAAAAAATTGTAATATTTTGAAGCAAAGTCAGGGATGTACGGTGGATGTCGCAAACATTCCAATTGTAGCTCATTTAACTTAGTGATAGTATGTGTATGATGGTGGTGTGTATAGTCTTGCGTTGTCGTGAAGCAGGTGTGGCCTAGAACGATTGACGCTAGTTCTTCCTTCATGGTTTACATTTTCAGATAATAGATATCTGCCGTGATCGTTTGGCTAGATTTTAAAAAGCTGTAGTGACAGACACCGGCGCTATTACACCAAATATTCACAAGTAACATTTTATGAGTCAATTTTCGTTTAGGGCAGGTTTTGGCTGGGTCTCCAGCGTTCGGCCATTGCAACGAGGGCTTCCCATTATCGTACAGTATCCAGTTTTTATCACAAGTAATGATTCGATTTAAAATCATTTCATTATTATATCGGTTGAGCAAAGTAACACAGCAGCAGCAGGCGACGCGTGTTTGCAAGTTCGATTCACTCAATTCATGAGGTACCCATCGTTCAAGTTTTTTTACCTTCCCGACTTGCTTCAAGTAGATTAATACAGTTTTGTTACTTACCTGAAGCCCGCAGCTATCTCTCAAGTGCTTTGTGATGGATCCGCTTCCACAATAGTCTTTAATTCTTCATTTTGGACTTTGGTCTCCAGCCGTCCACGGGGTTATTTCTGAAGGTCGAAATTTCCAGAACAAAAACGTTGAAACTAAAAACGTACCGCGCTTTCTTTTACAAGATCAGCGCCATACACATCATTAATCCTTCGAGCTGTTTCTGCAGCACTGGTGCCACGGTAGAACTCGTACCCGTGTCTATACCGATACTTCATGTTTTCCATTGTGCAGTAATAAGCGACGGCAAAGAAAAAAATAATGAGGAAAAATCAAATGAATGACTGTTTTCAAAACTGAAATGTACCAGCTAAATGAATTTATAAATTTGAATTTGAAATTCTTAACCAAAGAGGAGATATTTCAGATTAAAGTGGTTAGTACGACAAAAGGTTAATTTCACATGTAAGGACCTAATATTAACATAGCGGTAGATCAACGTTATTATTAAAGTTATATAATTATGCTATCGTGACAGTCACAGAACATTCCGATGGAGTACCAAATTGCTTACTATTAAACCGGATGCAGAAAACAAGTTAGGTCAGTCATAGAACTTAGATTATGATATGAGGTGAGATATATCTATGTTACCTTGATTAGATACCTGAATTTTCTATCTAATGAATTAAATAAAGTGCACATTCTTTCTTTCATATTTTGACAATAATATTAAGATTAAATGCATTGGTTGTCGTACATCTTAATTAAAGGATAACATAACACTTAAAATCCCTAAGGAACACTGACAAAGCTCATATGGCGTATTGAAATTTTTTTTATTGTTTTAATCTTTATATATGTTTACTGTTTTTATTACTACATAACAAAATCTTTGAATTTTCAAGCTGAAACAAGTATTTCTTTATTATTTATATAATACAATATAGCAGAAATCGTATTACGAAATTAATATCTAGAAACAACAAATTATTGTGCTTGTCAAATAGAGAATAAAGTAATGAAGATATTGTAAACGAGGACAGGAGGAGAATCCTAATAATATTAAGTAGAGTCATTATTTTTATACAGATTTTTTTAGAGCGATTTGACAGTAGTCTATTTATGATTTTCTTAATATTATAACTATGAAAATCATTTTAAAATATCATACACTGTAATAGTGTGTAATAACAACTGATTTTTTTAGAATAGTCAAAGGTACATAGAAATTAACAATTTTTTTCTTTTAAATATCCAATTCTAATTCTAGGAGTATAAAGAGTCCCGCACAACAACTCACAGGACCCTAGCCAATCTCACCTGCTCGTGCCACCAACCCGCATTGAGCCACCGTGGTGGGAAACGGCTCAAATCCCCATATGAATCCCTACCCGATAGATGTAAAAATCTTTGAGGGATGATATGTTCAGCAGTGGCCATCTATCGGCTGATGATCATCATCTATGATGATGAAGATGATGATCTAATTTTAAAATATTATATTCCGTGTAAAGCCTTGTTATCTGTAAGAGATCCAAACATATTTCGCGTATAATTGGTTACAAAGCAAATGCAATCTCGTTGTAAACTACCCATTAATTACCAAGCTAATTAAGACTAAGTTAACTTCGGAAGTAATCTAAAAGAGAGCGTATTTCCGGCCGATATGCCCTTAAGCTTCCTTAATCAATGCCAATACACGGTCGTAAATCTCCAATCTAGTGGACTAGTACTATAAATTTTTTTCTTATATACAAAGCTATAAGAAAGTTATTGTTTGTATTTAAAAGCTTTTTGATTTTGTAAATATTGTTTACTTATTGAAAATTCACAACTTACCAATAAGGTAAGTGACAATCCAAGCAACCCGTACTCACAACACAATTACGATTGTTTTAAGTAAAATAAACTTCACAAAACCAAGATTATAATACGCTGTCAATAATCACCAGAGCTTAATAGGATACGCACAATTCATGGAAAACACGAAAGGACACAATGTGTTCACTGAGTTCCTGCGGTTGAGCCGTAAATCTGTGAATGGTAAACAGTGCCGTAACGTAAAAATGGATAGAAACGTTTTATAATCAATGCGTGAGTGTTGCAATATTTACGTAATTTTTCAGATTGTCAGGTGGTCGAAACGTGTAGTACCGTCGCAAGCAATCGAACCGCTCCCGGTGAACGCACGGGCCGCACTGCCTGTCCGTAACGGCAAAAGGTCGTTCGTTACCCACATTCTCTTTCCGCGCAAGCCTCCGCAAGTTAGAGCAAGACATCGTACCAACTACTTAACAACCCATGTGTGCGCAAGAAAGACGGCGATACGCAACCTCGCAGGAAAACCCGAATTCGAATCTTGATAGTTTCAACTTAAGACCACGCGTTGTCATTGTGAATTATCTCATTTCATCGTTGCACAAAAATGCGAGCGAGCGAAAATGTAAACAACTAATTGTTTTGCACTAGGAACAAAATGGCAATTAATATCCATAGTAATTTATGTATACATTTCATTTACTAATGTAAATAGCCAATAGTTTCACGCAAGCGACTATTTATTATATGACAGTCACTTGGTATTCCAATCTACTAATAAAGGTTTAAATATTGTCTTATATTCTCCCAATATCAGTTCCGGTATAGTATTCAGGTCATTATTCTCACATATAGCACATTTATAGAGTCAGGGAAGACGTCAATAATAACAATTTGTATATGTATATTCACCAAAATACTACAAACTTGTACTTTTTTTTCAAGGTTTTTTAATCGTTATCTTGCGTCAAAAAGTTATAACTACATCACACATCTACTGGTGATAGATCTCTGTTGTCGGAGGCCGTCCAGGTAGGTACCATCACAGCGCCTATTTCTGTCGTCAAACAGTAGTATGCAAATATTGCTGTAGTTCGGATTAAAGGGGGTTGCAGCTAGTGTAATTACTGCGGTAACGTGACTAAATATCTTATGTCTCAGGCAATGAGCAAATGCATATATGATTCTGATTAGTGCCACGCTGTTATGGGCAGATGTATCATTTACTATCAGGTGAACGTTCCGCTCCTCTAGTCACTTAATTGAAATAAATAAAAAAAATATCTTTCTTTGGCAAAATTATATTTTTCAATTAAGTCTATATAAAGAAAAGAAATATCTAAGACATTTTGGAGCATGTATATTTTTAATGTAACATCTGTATGCTACACTTAAAAATTTTATTTATATCTTACTACACAAGTCCAATTACTTAACTATCCATTACTAATAAATTTTGAATGTAGTAAGAAAAAGGATAATATCATATTATAATAATTATATAGCTGTCTTTGTACTTATTTTAAATGATATAAATAATTTAATTTTTAATGCTAAGAATGTAAAGAATAAGCAGATAAATTTACTATTTCCTTGTGTTTTGCTTATTGGGGTAAAGAAAGAGCTTTAACCACATAAACATTGAATTGATTACCAAAAATAACTTTGCGACAATCTATGAACTACTCTGCATTTGGTATTGTAGAGAAGTGCTGACTTACCCACTGTATTTTCTTGAAGTTGCCCCAAGCCATGAAGGGAGTTATAATACGTTCAGTGAACGGATAACTTCTACAGTATTTATGCTTAAACTGAAAAACGTACTATTTTATATCTACATCCTGTATTTAACTTTTTTATTCAACTACGCCATAAGATGGACAAGACGATATGATGTTAAGTGAAACTACTGCCTGTAATAATGAATTAGGATGTTTACACCACACCACACCACATTACATTCGACACTGAAGGATAAGGTCGTTACCCTAGAAAGTGTATCGTTTTCGTAATTTCAATAAATACATGTCACCTTTCGAATCGGAACGCAAATATATATATACGTTACGGTGGTGCATAACCACCGGATGTTTTTCAAAAATTGACTACTTTAATAAGTACCAAATATTTTGATTGCGCATTGTTATGTGGCTTACACAATATAATAAGGTCATTTACTTCCGCTTCGTTAATATTCGTGCGCCTGTGGAAGCGGAAACTGCTCGTAGCGTAAGCCAAGGTGTAGATCGTATGATTATTGATTTTAAAACAGATTTCGAAATTTGCATATATTAGTTATTACCGAGCATTAGTGTAATATAAAAAAAAAACAATTGTTATCATCGCACTAAGTAATAACATACACATTATTTATTTCAATTCTCTTTTTCGTTGTACTTAAGTATCGACTAACCTGACGTAATGCATATTACGACAGTACAACTTAACTAAGTAAGACGAGTTCAGTTATGAAGCCTACATTTGTTAGCGTGTGCGATTACACAATGTTTATACAATAAAATTTGCAACTTACCTGTAATTACATGGCTTTCTCCAACATTATTAAGCCTTTTTAAGTTTGCAAAAAATCTTTAGACGAAGAGGAAAAAGTAGAAAGTGTCCGAATAAACTTGAAATATATGACTATAGACGGTTAGTATAAGAGCAGTGTTATAAAAATTATATTTATCTAATATACATTGTAACCTATCAATATAATATTTTTGATCTTATTTATTATTTTGAATTAAATGAGCCAATATATTAGCCTTATGTAGCTTAACCGTAACAACCCCGGAAGCAATTTTGAGGGTAAAATTTTGTTAAATATGTTCTTAGCTTACCTATACTATATTCGGTAAAAAGTATATTCCTACCACATTTCAAGGTTTTAGGCCTTATGGTTCCAGATATATTGTGATGAGAGTCTACATTGATGGGAATCTCCTGCATGTATATATAGATGATGTTTTTTCATTGTAAAATACCGTCGCAAAAACTCTGCTCTTGTGTGTACATTACTACGCACACAAAAGATTAAATTTGTTAGCTGCAGCGTATAATCTTCTTTAATTTGCAAGATAACAAAAAAAAAGCGAAAAAAGAGCGCTATTGAACGGATGCGAGGGTTAGTGCTTCCACGGCGAACGCATAAACTTTTTATTGTTTCCGGGTCACGAACCTTCACAAGTTGTGTTTCGCAATCAATACGTACATTTTGACCACAGCAGGACTGCCAATTTTGCACAGGTTTCTAAATGGCAAAAGAGTTAACCTTTTCATCATCACCGTCGCCGTTACCTTTCACACAAACAACTCCGGCGCATAAAAATATTATAGTTACATATATATTATACATCAACAACTTTCGTATATAAATAAAAAGTTTTGTTGTTGATTTAAAATTTCGACAATCTTATAAATTAGCTTATGTTAGTTAATTAAATCTATAGCAGTAAAAACAGTTAGAACGTTATCGGTAACTGACGCGGAAATATTCTTTATATCCATAGAAATCTATGGCCTATGAACTTAGGGTAGTGACTTGCTCCATAGGTTTTGTCTTCTCTTTGTCAAGTGAGAATAAATTCAATGAATATAATGTTTATTATTCTATGAAGAGGGATGTAAAGGGTCACGCACTACAACTTGCAGAATCCAATCCAACTTCATCTGCTCGTGGTGTACCCTGCTAATCAACAAACGAGGTTCTGGTTCCCACCAACCCGCTTTAGGCCAGCGTGATAAGAAATGACCCAAATCTCCCTATATGTATTCCTACAAACAAAGATGCCGCTGTTTAAGGGTAGTGCAGGATTGATCGATGTGGAGATCCTTAGGGGAGCCCTATATCCAACAGAGAACGTCTATTGGCTGATGATGATGATTATACGAAGCAACGAAATGAACTGGACGTTTACATGGTGGTATGGGTTACAAATGCCCATAAATAATGTGATATATTCAGTTTTTAACCTTGCAGTTGCCTCGATAAATTACATGATCGATTTCAAGCAATTTCACTATTGTGCAGAAATAGGGCAGAGATATACTGTTAGTAAAACTATAAATGATGATCGTAAATTATTTACGTGATTGTTCAGTTCGTCTTGTGACTGTAATAAAAAACATATATACGCTTATGTGTAAGATGGTTTGTAACAATAAGATGACCATGACGTCAATAAATGATACAAAAAAACTGTTGATTTTTAAACCCATTACAAGCTTCGGAAGGATAACAACTAATTATATTTTTAAAATATTTGAAATTAAGTAAACTTGCACATAATTAGTAAAACCGGCTCAAATCGGAAATTTAATATGTCCATGAGTTCCGTTCTCATTAAATCAGTACTTCCCTTAATTTAAATTGTAAAATCAAAAACAAGGTTTATTTTATTGAAGACAACATTATGTTAAAAATTTAAATCGTATGGTTAAAAAGGTAATGGAAAAGGACCTTTAAATCATAAAATGAGCTCTTTTCAAAACATGTTTGCAACAACTTCTTTATAGATATATAAACAGGATTTTGGATACAAATAATATAATTTTATAACGTATATATGCGTATGTATATTCACGCCATAAGTGTTAAAGCAGGGAAAATGGCTTTATATCCCCGTAGTTCCGACCCCTGTTCCGGTGATAACATTAAAGGGCTAATATAAACGTTTTTGTAACGTAAAACCGGAGTCGGAAGAATATATTTTCGTTGATAATCAATTTCAGTAACTGATATTCTAAGAGTCAAGATACGGTACCACCGAAGCCTTTAAAAATTACTTAGTGGTGAAAATTGTTTTAACCGCAATATGTTCGCAATGTTGGAGAATGCAGTAGACGTTAACAAGTTGTGCATTGTGTCATGTTATGAACATTTATTAGTAACAAAGATATGATACATATGCGGCCATTCCTGCCAAATGTCCCCTGGGTTTAGCTTGCAGAAAATATAAATTGTATCAATATTCTTTCTTGATCTACGTTTTCGGAGACCGTCTATGTAGGAACTAATGCAATACTTACTACATCGCTAAAAGATACTATTATTACATTACTATATACATATACATTACTACGGTTCGATTTGAAAAGCACTATGGCTTATAGTATAGCTTATATATAGAGGGGTAACAAGATGGCACGCAGTATATTGACTGTAGATCTCTGTTGCCGGAGACCGTCTAGATAGGTAGCACGGCAGGGCCCATTTCTACTGCCAAACAGTGTTGTTTAAACATTACTATGATCCAGTATGAAGGTCGTTGTAACCAGTGAATTTACTGGAGTAACGAGACAACATCTCATGTCTCAAGGTGACGAGCAAAATGTAATGCAGTGTATATCATTCTAATCAGCGGCACATTATAATAAGTAGACAATCTTACCACCAGGTGAACTGTATTGATCGTTTCCTGTTGTACAAAAAAAAAACAAAACAAAAAACCTTTAACATTTAACACGAACATTTTTGAATATTAACCATTCTATACTGGCATATGCTTTTAATACATAATTTATAGACACTTTATATGTGAAGCCGTCACTAAAAGGAAATTGAGTCATCGGTTATAACCGTAATGGAATGTGGTCTACAATGTGAAACAACACACGGTTTTTTTTTGTGCAGACTAACCAGTGTAAGTTTTATTATCTTTATATAAAGGACATATCCTGTGATTCATTAATTAATCATCAGGTCTCTGAAACTATTTCACGTAAAATTTTAAATTTGGTAGAGCTACATTGTTTCTGCCATTTAGAGTTGAGCTAATGATGAACTTTATAAAGTTTTTTCGCTTGAGGGAGTTACGGAGGTGTTATGGCCAGCGAAATGGGCAGGGAACAGCTATAATAGTATAATATAAATGACCTCAATGGATACGTTAAGTTGTCCTTACAAATTTAAAGACGTCTTTTTTTTTGTGCCCCTCCAACTAATGATGATTGGACACCAGTTTTGCGAATCCATTCCTATTGCCCGCTAGGTGGATGGATACTTACCAGAATAACATAATTGAACACATGCACACCTAATAGATAATGAACATAACTGAACAACTAAATCAATTTTTATTTTCAGAGTTTTAGTTTTTTTAATAACCGCAGCCTTTTTGTTCGTTGTATTTATTCCCAAAAATATCTTAGTGAAAGTCCTATCAAAATCTGAGACTCCTTATAACAATCAGTTTTTTAATATAACTATCGTGTAAAAATTGTGTTATTGTAAAAAAATTGTGTATAACATATTTCATATCATTCATTATATATAAATAATATTTTATTTTTAATACTACAAACAAAAACAACAAATTCCTTTATTTACATGAAATAATATGTAGTTAAAGAGTACATACAATTATTTAATATCATCGTAAGTTAAACGGAATAAATATTACATAAATGAAAGTTCTCGATTAAAATCGATATATAAATTGACACAGTTGTAGACATAACATTTTACATAAATAATATATTTTCACTCCGAAACCTTTATATTTTTTGTATAACCTATCATAGTATCAAATAGAAAATTTAAATTATAGGATACATCTTTATATACCTAGACATTTAATAGTGATTAACGAGAGAAGACACACACTTTCTGTAATTTATCAATGTTATCAAGAACAATAAATTGACTTATCATCACGTCGCCGAGAAAGGGAAAAAATCTGTATAACTAACGGCTGCCAATTATTCCCTGAATAACAAATAGATCATTATGTACATGACTTGGTATAATGGAGCACCGTATAATATTCACTGAGATTCATTTACCAAATTTTACCCTAGATCTCCATCATTATTTATGTATTAATTTTATTCCTTCATTAGCGTATTAATTATTTTTCTTTTGGGGTGTGATATAGAAAAATAAGTCTATGTGGAGATGACGATAACTATTATGGTATAATTATGCATATACAGTGATTTATTTCTTTAATGGGGTGTAAGGAGTCCGGCACAACAACCCTCGGGATCCAAGCCAACTTCAGCTGCTCGTGGTACACAGTGCTAATCAACAAATGAGGCTTTGGTTCCCAACCCCCATTGGGGTAACGTAGGGGTTAATGGTCCAAATTCCTCCTGCAATGAATCTTACAAACGACGGCCTTTGTGCCCGGTGGTGCCGGAGGCCATGTTGATTGCTCCGGGAAGCCGCTGGATAAGGGGTGCGCACCGATCCATGTGAAGATCTTTGGGGAAGGCCTATGTCCAGCAGTGGATGTCCATCGGCTGATGATGATGATTTTTTTTTAATTTTTAATAAGTTGATTCAGACTTAAAATTAGTAAAAAATTTCTTTATATTATTCCACAATTTTGATTTATTTATCTATACTTTTTTAAATTACTTATAAAAAGACAGGTTATAAATTAATACCCAGATTACACACTCTCTCAGTCCATACCATCGCCATTTAAAATTTAAGTTAGATAAAGAAAAAGAAAATACAAGAATTACAAATGTGTATTAAAAAAACAAAAACTTATTATACCCAAGAAAGTTATTACTTAAAAGTTTCAAAATAGTATACACCTGCAGATCGTTATATTGTGGTCGTAAGTTATAACTGCTTTGCTCGCATCACTCAAAAACTGGTTAAAAAATACGAGCACACTTTCTACGTTCTACAATACAAATATTTCTTATACTTATGACAGTAAAATATTTAATAATGTCTAGTACGTGTTCTCATGCGTATTATGTGATTAATTAGTTAATCCATTTCATATTTACCAACCCATAATAATAATCAACGAATATAATACATATATAATTTCCTTTGAAAGTTTCATGGTACTCTGGTTTAAAATATATATTTTATTCTGAAAATTATAAACAACAAACTATTTATAATTTAAAGCGTAATAAAGGGACAGGAGGTAAAATTTTATAATTCGTTTACCCATCATGTATTTTTTTACTACAGCCCTTCCTACCCCTTTGTTGTTCATAGACTTTTAACAATACTTTTTTTATTTTTTTATATTATGTATACTCCATCGATCGTTACCCTTCTAGAGCTCTAAGAAAAAAAATTACAGGACATAACTCAATAACCGAAAAGGGCGAAGAGTATAAAAGTAATATCCTCTGAGAATTCCCTTTTGTGGCCCTCTGAGATTTTCGTAAATTTTCATCGATACGCGAGAATCCCGAAGCACTCCAAAAATTTTTACAATTCCACTGCGCTTTTATTCAATAGAACCGATATCGAAATTATGTATTAGGGACGAAATACGGCATGAAATTTATTTGTAACTATTTATAAATTTATAATTGGCGTTAAAAACTTTATAATATTAAATTTTAGATTACGTGAGCACATGAAAACAATATTTCCGAAAGAATTTACCTATACATATAAGATTTTCACCTGTGAAGGAACTCATCACGATATCTTTGGAAGCATAAAGCTAAGAGACTTGAAATTTGGTAAGAATATTCCTTTTACCAAGTGTAGGTCAGTTAAGAGCGGATTTTACACAATGTTACTAAAAGGGTTGCGGGGGTGATAATAACGGGAAGGAGCCTAGGAGGCGTCGGGTTGCCGCCAGGCTACATTTCTGAAAAATTTCAAGTCCAAATTTCAAATCTAATTCTATATAACGGCTAGCAAAGTGAACGGGAAATAGCTAGTGTGAATATAAATAAAAAGTTTAACCTTTCATGCAATTATTTATTTAGAAACTGGAAACGCTGCTTCACTATAAATCTCTGAGTGCAAAAACGTGCACTTGACGTATGGAGGATAAGCACTTTATCATGTCAAAAGCGTTTAAGATAAATAAAATGATAGATACTCCAACTAAATTGAAAATGAAAGACTTAAAAGAAACACGTTTTTAAAGAGGCAATTTCGATATTAAATTTTAACATTAATTTTATTATAATTATGATATGTAATTCTTCCAGTCAAAAGACTTAACCAAATCAAATGGTTCATAATGTTTAAGTTTACATATATCATAATAGTTAACTTAAGTAGACTATTTCTCTTAAATGGAAAAGGTAATAACCTTCAGGTACCTATATAGTACCAGTCTGATTAATGATAAAAAGTTCTAAAAATGTATCGGTTTCAGAAGATTATCAATATACTACTCGATGACTATAATGTATACACACATAGGAATCAAACATTACTCTATGTAGGTGACATAAAACCTAATTTTGTTATTCACAAAATTTGGCAAACGCTGGTAAAGGATATATTTTTCCTTTGTCACAGACAGTGTTGAGTCAGGATTTATTTTCAGTGAAATGGTATACGTTTCTCATGAATTCTTTTCGGAAACTGTACAGAAGAGCACACTGTATAATGCTAAGTAATTATATCCTTTGACTTGAATGAATAAAATAAAGTCTATGTCCCGATTAGCTTTGCAATTCTTTTATACAATAAACTGAATAAATCCTGTGGACTTTTCAACGTTAAATGTTAAAACTTTGACTAAAGCGCCTACATTTAAAAATAGTCAAAGTATACGTTTCTGGTTTAAAACTTCAAGTTGCATAAGGCGTAAGTAAACTTCAACTATGTCAAATGATTAAATTTTGAATATTTTATTCCACTTTGCAGCTATTTATTATATATAAATGTGAGTTAGTACTTTAAAATAGTTTATTACGATGTTATTATTTTGTTTATTGTTCTTAATGATTAATGCACTACTAGTACAAAAGCTACACTAAATCTTTTATTATTATTACTCAGTAAACAAACAGAAGTGATGTGTAGTTTAAATACTGTTGTATCTAGTATTGTCTATATGATGAGGCAAGGAGTAGTAAATTCACTAGCAACAGTCTACAAACCAGAACACAGTAATTTTCTTCAATACTCTATCGGTAGGAACCGATGTTAGTATAGAATCTTCCTAGACGGTTTCTAGCAACTGAGACCACTTAACCTGTTAACCGGGGAATTCCCTTTTTAATTGCGCTAGATATAACGGGCGCGAGCTCTTTCGTTAGGACGTGTCAGTACGTCACATCCGGAGAACGTAATTTTACATTTTTATTTTTTACGTCCCACCCGCTCCAGGGTGCACATATATTTCAAGGACGTATTATATGTCCTACCCATACTCGCTACTGTTTCCATTTGACGTATTTATACGTCCCGCTCGCTGGCCTAATAGTAGCTCGCTGGCCTAATGATCAGAGCATGCGACCTTTATTCCGAAGGTCGCGGGTTGGAATATCGGCATGTACCGATGACTTTCATATTTAAGTAATGTACATTTGTGAACTTTAGTAACAACAGCAAAATACAGATACACACGCATGACAGGAACACATCGTGAGGAAACCTGCACATGAATTAAAATTTATTCTAAGGTGAGTGTGTGAAGTCACCAATCCGAATTGGGCCCGCGTGGTGATTATGGCCCATCGCCCTCATATTGAGGGTAGGCCTGTGCCCCAACAGTGGGGACGTAAAATGGCTGTTGAGTGAGTTGAGATACGTCCCGTCCGGTTAATAGGTTAATAGTAATACTGCTTAAAAACGTCTGTCTAATTAATGTATTATCTCTTATCGCAAGAAGATAGAGGTAATGTTGTTTTGTAGAAGGTTTTTACTTAAATATTTTAATAAAATAAATAGCAGAACAATGACCTATTCCTTTCTAGTCGGTGAATAAACATAAATATATATTAGCTGTTCTACAACAGCTTTGCTGCCCGTAATTTAAAACTACTTCTTATAGCGGCCGAATAAATAATACGATATGAAAATGTTTATATAAGTTAATTAGGAATAAAATGATGTAAGATTTATGAAATTCAAAAAGTAAATAGCCTGTAACCATCTACAAATCATTCCGCGTCGAAAAGTCATGTTCTCATGTCGTTCACTAGTTTCCACGTGATTGGCGAACAAAGAAAACCCATTTTCATTATATGTGTACATTTATGTTTATGTCTGTATTTGTACTACAATTATTTTTTTGCATCATTATTCTCTTTACGGCTAAGGGTAAGGTTGAGTGGAAGAGAATGGATTATTGCATTACGTCCACCTACTTATTTATTTGTTTTTAACTTTAAATATATACAAATAAAATTTTACTGTGATAAGCACTTAAATTGCTATACCATTTTTATGTTTAAAGTTTAGATTTTTATCTGAAACGTTTTCAGTCAAGCAAAGTTCAAAGGAAATTGCTGAATGTGTAATTCTGCCGTAGTTGAGTGGTCGAAATGCCACTTGGCATATTCAGTGCCGTGTCATATCTGTTTGATCACAGTTTAGGAAGCTTATTTTAAATGTTGATTTTTAAATTCAATAAAGTTCTATTTAAGTGAGGATTTTGTAGTATACATTTATAATCGAAATTATCAAGATGTCATATCTTTAGTTTACGATAATGTGTTGTCAAATTGAATATACTTGCTCTAAATAATGGTCAAAATTCTTGTTTTTACAATTCATGCAACGATGATATTTTTAAGCAGTTTATATATTTTTCTTCACTGTGCTTGATGTATTTTTAAAAGAAATGCTTTCTTAATACATTTTTTGTTAGGTATCAAATTTATCATCCATTATGGTTTATGATTTTGACGAGTACTAATGGAGACGGAGAACAATTGACAAGAAATGTAAGTAAAAAAAGGGATCTTTTTTTGTAATGCCACGGTATATAAACAGTATAAAACGTGCGACTTAAAATAAACTATCCATTCTTAAACATTATAATCTTTTTATGATTTTGGGGCAAAATGCGTTTATATATAAAATATATATAAACGCATAAGTATATTGTTATATAAATATATACCTTTTTTTCCCAGTTATATTCATGACCAAGAATGATAATGTTTAATCAGACGTATATTTTCTAACCTTATTTTTGTACCAAATGACTTACTCATTTCCATATAAATTGCCCCCAGTTCTTCTTTCTCCCTTCGTATTTAAATGGGATAGATTACGATTTTTAACAAATTACATTCAGACAGATTTACATAAGAATTAAATAGACTTCAAAATTACATTCAAAAATATTATATGGATAATTGTAATAACTTGTAATACAATTTTACAACAAAAATTAGCTGAATGTGTACAGAAACTGAAAACCACACAATTTCAATAGAAATATTTAGCAGATGTAAAATCTACGTTTATTATATCCCTATTGTTTGTTTTTTTTTTTAAATACTCTGGGTCTAATTTCAAGATATAAGCTATGTAAGTAAATAAAACCCTAAATCAAACCACATTTTGACTCTAGTGACATGCGTGGTCATAATAATAATAATAGAAATTAAAAAACATTGCGATTATAATAGAAAACCTTTTCTTTTCGTCGATACCTAAAGTACGGTAAGATTAATCAATGATCAAAACGAGTTTTCAATATAATTCAATAGTTGAACGTTTGTAGCATAAAAAATTATAAAGTCAACATCCAAATCTGGTATTAATTATACGACAATTTTCAATACTTTACGAGTTGTGTTCCCTTAAACAGTCAGCGACTTTGGAAAGGCAGTGCCGCCAACAATTAAAGCATTTTTCACTATAGTTACAAATACTTGTAATTCATATTAGTCGTACTGGATTATTTAAATGTTATTAACTGTATATCATACTAGCTTTTTCCTGTTCGCTTTACTGGCCATAACATCCATGCGACTCCCTTTAGAGAAGAAATTTTGTACAATCAATTCAAAGCTAACTTCGCAACAGCAGAAGCAAGCTGTACCAAATTTTGAGTCTTTATGATTAATCATTTCAGAGATCTCTTGATGAGTCCACGACTCTTTGGTTAACACACACACATATATATATATTATATTATATTATATGCATTTGATAAACTTTTTAAGAGATAAATTTAGATAATTCTTGTTTTTATCATAATGTTATAATAAGAAACATATTTTATTTAATTATAATAACATGTTCTTCCATGTTCACTAACAACAGATCCCATGTCTTTGAAACAATAGCTCCCAGCTATCTGTATCAAAATGTTTTCCAGCCATGTATAATAGTGAAACATGACAATGTAAACCGCCATCGTCGTGTACAAAGTGATATTGTCTGCTAATTACTTTAATTCATTGCCTCAGAAACGCATTAACAAAGATTAATTACTTGCTTTTTAGATGTGGGAGTGTAAGATGATTTTTATCATGTGCCCACTGTTGGACATAAAAATCTAAACATCCGCTTTATAGAGAAACTTCTAACACCATGTCTACCAGTACACGGCCGCTTCTCGTGGACCTTAACATATAAGTATATGTATATACACATATATAACTAGATGACTCTGGCCACGGTATACTTATATAGTGTACTGCACTTATATCGTTGCCAAATGTGTCTCATAAATTCAAACAATTGATAGTAAAATTTATCATGCTGAATAATATTTCATTATAGTGTTAAGTTTAAGGCTACGAACTGAGGGTTCTCGAATTGAGCAGCCGATAATCATTATAACATCATCAGAGAATAGCTAGACATAAGAGTTTTCTTTTGGAATCTTAATAATTTCTTTAAATAATCTAGCTAGAGTATGTATGTATGCTGAATAATCTTCACTGGATGGTACTTGTTGCCGGAGACCGTCTAAGTGGGTACCACTACAACGCCTATTTCAGCCGTCAAACAGTAGTGTGCAAACGTTACTGTGTTCTAGATTAAAGGGAGTTGTAACGGGTGAAATTACAGGGGTAACGAAACAAGATCGTACGTCTCAGGAGACGAGCGCAATGTGGTTCTGTGTATATCATACCAACTAGTGCCACGTTGTTATGGGAAAGCGTGTCACTTATCATCAGGTGAACGTCTCACTCGTCTCGACGTTTCGTTTAATATAAAAAAAATAAAATATAAAGCTGATATCACAGTTTGTATCCTCAGCTATATACTAAAATTTCGATGAAAATATTTATAAATTTTCTGAAATGAACAAATAAACAAAGATCAACTAATCTGATTTCCTATTATTTAAAATCAAGTTAGCGACTGCTAACCACTACGCAATCAGTTTCTAGTTAAATATTTTTTTTTCAGTTACAGCAGCTGTTTTAGAGTTTTGTAATTACTGAACTCGGTCGTTCGTTAACTGAGCTCGCTGTTCCATGTATTAACATTTTATTTAATAAACGACGGTACAATTTGTTTTATTAAAAAGAAATCTAAAATTGCTTTATGCTTACTTTTAATTAAATACATTTACTACCATTAGTATATACCTAAATTTATAATATTACTTTTTAGTAATTTTTATTAATTTCGTACCTTAATTCGTTTTCTTTTTTAAAAAAATATTGAAATCAAAATTCATGTGTTAATATGAATATGCAAATATCTCACTGAATCATTAAATTTATTTTTATTATTATTAATTAAAATTAAAAAAATTAAATTTACTAGCGAGAGAAAATTTGGTGACAAGTTACTGCTTAAGGGGGTCATATCAAATATTACATCCATAAGAACTAAATATAATTAATCATCTTATATTTTTATACCACATATAATACATATGCTAATGAAAGTCTATTCGGAGTTTATCTAGAACAAACAGAAAACTGTTGTTTGAAAAATTATGTACTGTAATCAAAACACTTATTATTTTCATTCCACAAACTTTACGTAAATTTGTGTACGATAACATAATTTTTTAAAGAAGTTATTATTGATTACTATTACGTTACGATAAGAACCAATTATGATACATATTTACTTTAAAGATATCAGTCCGTATAAATATCTAAAGTATCAAAGCGTGTTGGCTGAAGTATGAAAGTATCAAACGAAGTTCAATAGAAAAGGTCAAACATTTTTACAAATAGCGAATGCCGTAAAATGGAAAACCCGACCAGACACCGAGTGAAACAATTTCCTCTCCTTTCAGTTTGTTCCGGAGATAAACAGTTAAAATGGTTTTCTTTTCGTTGTGTTACTTATAAAATTTTTCTTTGATTTAAAACTTTTGTCAGCGTTATTATTAGTAATCGTTTGCAATTTCATGTTATATGACGTTTATAACACAACGTTACTCAATAGGGGTTCTTAATAGTAATAAATAATTTTTCTGAACAAAAGCAGATAATTAAAATAATATAACAATAATTTTGTTAATTTATGATAAATACCGTTAAAGTTAACACGTAACTTATTAGTTTAATAATATCAATTTGGGCTTGGACTCGTGCCCAGTGTTTAATTTTGGCCTCCTAGATCTTAAAGTAGGAAAAAGCTTAATATGGTGTTTTTTTTTCCAACAAGTAGAACGTGAAACAATTATGTTGAGGTCTCACACGTTCTGCTGAGTGTGCTGAACGTAATTGATACGTGGAATTCATATTTACTGAACAATAATAGAAAGTTTTGTGATAATTGTAGAACAACGTTTTCATAACGTGTTTATTTTATTATACATTTCTTTATCTCGTCTTCACATTCTTCTCTATCTCGTCATATTTGTATATTTATTTCTCGATACCTAATATATACCAAAAATTTATTTAAAAAATCGCTGGAGTTTTTGCTTTCCGTCTGTTTGCTTCCCAGATCAGGAAGGAGCTGTGACTGAATTTCAGAATATTTTCACTGGCGTATACATAAAGATGTAAGACTTAACATTAAAAAAAAAAGAATTATGCTTCCTTCTCAGCGGAAATGACACTAAATAATTAAAAAGTATTTTTAAGGACTATTGTTACATCAACATAAAGTTATATATTTTGTATGTAAAAAGTATTATCCTAAAACAAAGATATAATTTATTATTATACTACAATCAAATAATTTCACTACCGACATTTTAATTCTGGATTAAATAAATGATTTTCCTTATAATAACAATCCTGTAACTTTATTCCTGTAAAAATCGGAATTTCGTTTATTATTATTTAACAAGAACGATCGTTTAATATTGAATATTATCGTATATGAATTTTTATTTAAAAAGTTACTACAATCAGAACCTTATATCGAATGTGAATAAAGCGAAAAGGAAAGGGATAAATGCTGATTGAGTTATAAAATTTTCAGCGTATATTTGTTTGACTGTTGGTAGAATGAATTAGGTAAGTGAAAATCTTTTTTATTTCAGACTTCTAAATTGTTTAGTAGGAAATCGTTTAGAACATAGTTATTCAAAAGGCATTTTTTAAGATACAGCAATAATTCAATCTCCTCATAAAATAACAACTCTGTGTTTGTATATGACAGAGGTTGCCCATAAATTGATTGGGACAGTGTGGTAAAAATCATTATTTATAGGGACATTAACATTTTTTTTGGTTTATACGCAATTTCTTTTCATACTTATATTTTTTAACGAATGAACGCTTTCTGTTTTCGAGACAAGTTCGACTATAAATTCTTACCTTTTTTATTTTGGATTATGAAAACCTCTCTGGTTTAGAAACAATTTTTTAAAACTACATTATTTAACATTCAACGTTGCTATTAAGTTTCGCTACTATTTATACTTGATACTACTTATACTAATTGCCTTTGCATCAATATTTATAAAACTTTAAATTTCACTATTGTCAAACACATTTTGTCAAGGATTATAAATCTATAATAAAATTGTTTTAACAATTGTACCCATGTATCTATAAAACTAAAGTTTTGCGAATATTTGTTTTCATGTAATGCATAACGTCAACATGAGCTTATAAAAACTATAATATGAATTATATCATTATAAAGGAATAGAAAGTTCTAATATAATCCTCGTTTCTTATTGATGGTAGGTTCTATTTGGGAGAGGACGGTTGGGTAGGATCCACTAAAGCATCTATTTCTGCCACCAAACAGAAGTGTGCAAATGTTACTGTGTTCAATATGACTGAGCCCTCTGTAGCTCTTTAATGAAATCACTGATATAAGTAGCGCAATGTGATGCCGTATTAATCTTCACTTCCGCCTTGCGAAAAATAGGTATCGTCAATAACTCAGTTGCACGCCGACTTGTAACCTAGCGTGATTGGTTAAAAAAATTGCTCTAATCTTGTAAAATAATAAATTAAAATGTTTCATATATGCAAAACGTTACACATGAAGTGCATGTTATATTTTTCAACCGTCAACGTTTGCTGCTGTAATTAAAATAAAATAGACCACCTGACAATATCATCTTGAGGGTAATAATTTCTACACTAATTACTACCTAAAGCATAGGTTAGTTAACATTAGCAAATAAACAGTTAACTCAAACTCAAAGCTTTCATATATTAACTAATTACTTTTTCTAAAAAATATGTCACTATTACTGTAACAAGTTACGTCTATTTAGAAATGGCTTTATGAAAACACTGAAGGCCGCTCAAAGGCCAATGGGGCTACGCACGGAGTTTCTTGAACCAGAGAGAACCAGAAGAAACAAAAATCAATAAAGTGAAAGGATATAAAGGCCTTAAAGATTCCTAGAACTAAGTGGTAATGGGCAAGGTACATGCTTGAAGGACTGACGGCCGATGGAGCAAGAAGTTCCTCCCACAAAAGCCTGAAGGCCCTCATTTACGTGAACCTACGATGTGGTTGAGGTAAAGAAGGCGTTAAAAGCTGGCAATGTGGCACTAATAATCATAGAGGTCTTTAAAAAAAAGGGTTGTTCAGTGGACGTCTATCGTCTCCAGATGATGAGATACAGCATGTCATCATATAAATTTTTAATAGTGTATATAACACACTGATATTAATATATATGTATATGACATACGGATCAAGTTGAATTACATATATTTCAACCGTTATTGAATAAACGTAAACCTAAAAGTTTTTGTCTCATTTACCTATTCATGTGTAAGCGATATATCATTTTTCACGTGTTTTAACAAACAAAACCGTTGGGTTTGAATAGGGTTTGCCAAAATGTTTTCTTTACAAAATAAGTC
Source organism: Ornithoptera priamus (assembly GCA_029034505.1). Classification (NCBI taxonomy): domain Eukaryota; kingdom Metazoa; phylum Arthropoda; class Insecta; order Lepidoptera; family Papilionidae; genus Ornithoptera; species Ornithoptera priamus. Next base: position 114,765 of record JARDWD010000484.1, read on the forward strand.
TTTATCTCTTCCACACAGAAATATTACATCCAATATTTCATGTTTACGTTATAAATACAGCGACTTAACAATGCGAGTTTTTTTTTAAATCAAACACTGAAATATCTATAATTCTTCTATAAATTTCCATCTTTTGAATTGCTGTCGAATATACTACAACAACTAATTATTTCAATATTCACTAAACACTATTCATTCAATGAAATGTATTGTATGTTATTTATGTAACACAAATCTAGAGTTTTATACTAAATCATTCAATACTATACAATATCCTTCAATTAAATATAGATAATATAATTTAACTAATGCTTTGCTCACATTATCATATTCAGATCATATATTATCAAAATACTATTCATTTCGTAATCATTTAAGATAAAAATTAAATGATAAATTAAGTATGAAAGTGGGAAAATACACTGTAAAGTATTCGCGAATTGTTCAAAGGTTTTACAAAGACTTTTGCTCTTTGACGGTTCGGTGTATGACCAATTACACCCTACATTGACCGCATCACTAACATCTGCATACAAAGTGTTTGATTAAGCTTATGAATGTACTTCGTTAGCCCCGACAAGAGTGTTCGTTGCAGCCGTCCTCACAGAAAATAGCCGCTTCATTTTACTACTATACATACAACCGCAAAGTATGACTTACGGTTGATAAAATGTACGTGTTATTTTCTTTTACTACAATTACATTTATTGTTATTTAGTTATAAAAAACCTTTTTTTTACAAACCTTCGTGGTTTTTTCAATGCCTACTATGTTACTATTGTTGAACTTGATTAATAAGTAAATGTGATAAATGAATTAAAAAAAAAATGTTTTAATAACATTAAGTTAAAATTTCTATTACCATTACAACTATATAAATGAATGCCAAACATTGTTTAAGAATATTAATAATAACAACATTAAAAGTTCGTTAATATTTTACCTATGCTAGATCTCTGTTGCTGGAGAGCGGCCAGGTAAGTACCACCGCTGCGTCTATTTCTGCTGCTAATCAGTAGTCTGCAAACATTACCGTGTTCCGATTTAAAAGGCGCTGAAGCTAATGAAAATACTGGAGTAACGAGCTAACGAGATAACATCTCATGTCTCAAGGTGACGAACGCAATGTAATGCAGTATATAGACACACAGGCGTATCACTTAACATCAGGCGAACGTTCCGTTCAACTTGTCGCTTTGTTCCATAAAAAAAGTTTATTTTTAGTTGAGTCGATCTTTTTATTATTCAGTATGCTGTAGCTTGTGAATTTCTACATCGTTTAACGAATTCCCAGCTTATTCTTAGCAAAGAAAAATTAATATTTTAGTAAAAAAATCACCGTATTACACTCATCAGTTACTGCTGAAGATACAATATCTTACGTACAAGTCCGTACCTATGACAGCGATTTACTATAAACTCCATTAAGGAAAGCCATTAATAGTGCCCGGAACAAAAGCCTATTATAAAGCTCATTCTGTCCTTAATAGGCTGGTTGTTAAACTCGATACAACGTTGGTCCTGTTAAATTAATGACAGTGTGAAAGTCTTTTAAAGTTACTTTTCCTTTTTATCTTTTCTTTGGTAATTTTTCTAAGACATGATAAACTGAAATAAACTTTTTAACAGCTCAAGTACACCAAGTTTACTCTAAGAGCGGCTACTAATTTATTTGTATATTCACTTTTACAGCCTGAAATAATTAATATTTATATTATAAACAGTTTATCAAAAAATATATTATATTTATAAAATTATTTAATACTATTTTTATTTTTACATACAAAGAAATTGATCAGCGTGGTAAAAAGATCGGTGTTGACTCTCATCTAATGAGAAAAGACTTATAGTCTAGTTAAAATGTTTTACTATAGAAAGGAAATTAACAAGAAAGAAGGTCGATAAACACAAAGAAATTAAACGTGAAATAAAAGGTAATATTTAATTGATAATAAGGAAGTAACTTTTCAATTGCTATGACACTAGTCTACATGAACTAGCTTCAAAAGCGCTTAAATTTACTGAAGTAAATCCGCTTGGAAGTTCATTCGTCAGAGGGGTGCGATTCAAGAAGCGAAAGTAACGCGACAAAGTTTCTTGTTTCGCTACGATTTATTTCTATTAAAAAATATAACTACAGAAACATTTAACAGGAGTATTTTACCTTCTACTTAGTTGATGTCAAGGTATGTAGAACCGCAGCGCTCCTTTCAATAATTATACTACGGTAACGAGACTTAACATTATATGTTATTATGGGCTGCTTATTTCATCGCTGAGTCGAATGAAATATTGACACAATAAATCCTTTTTCTTAACTTCAATAATTAAAGGGTTTCTAATAAAATGGCACATTCAAATACAACAAAGAATAACTTTTATACAGTAACGCTTATATAATTTTGCAAAGCCAATGCATTCGTGTTAAATTTTTGTGAACATAATTTTACAATAAAAAAAGTATGTAACTTATGTAAATAATTTCATTAAAAACATATTTTTTATAGTTTTTGCTCTCTGCTTGTTAGAGAATGAAAATAAACAGATTAGAAATGGAAATGCACTGCGGGGTCTTTGATCTTGGCACTACAAAAATGCAAGGCATTGTGAGAAAAAACACTATTGACCCATAACTTTGTAGATAAAGTCACTGAAAATAAAGTCATTTAACTAAATAAATATCTTTTTCGTACATTAAGTTATTATTACGTAATATAAATAAAAAAAATATAAGTCACCATGTAAGAACTCATAAATAAATAATTCTTGCAGTATGTTTGAATAATGTAGTTTTTAAAGTAAGTTTGTTTTAAACTATATAAATTTTTTATTGTTCTAAGTGTGTGTTGTGCCGCTGAATATTTTATTTAGGAAAAAGAGAAACGGGTTGTTTATATCATATATTACATTTTAATATTACTTTAACATAATAAAGGAGAAGTGTACATATTATACTGCGACAAAATATAAATTGGAGAAATGTAAAAATTTCAGGAGTGCGTAATGAATGTTAACCCACTTTATTTCAGGAAATATTTTGAACTACGAGACTGTGAACACGTTTGCGAATGACAGGTTATTAATCAAAACAAATTGCGGTAGTATTTTTAGCAAAAGCGTTTGTGCAGACTTACACACGAGTTGAAACCATGGATGTGGTTGAAAAATCAAAAGAAAAGAATGTTATTAACTTATTAATAGCTTTTTGCGTCCCAAAAAATTTTTTATAAAAGCTTTCGTCTTTCTTATGATTTACAATTTCTATATATCTAAAGGTTGCCTGGAGGAGATTGCTTTAACCCTTAAGGCTGCCCGAATTATATTATGAATTTGATCCTGATATCGGATAATTTCGAAAGTACATATAAGTTGTACTATTTTTTAATATAACAGATGGCTGTTATTACAATATTGATTGTTGGTAAGAAAAATGACTATTAATTTAATGAACGCTTTGTATAATAAATTCAATTTGCTGTAAAAAATTTGAGTCTCCAACAATAACAAAATAAGCAATATAAGAAAACAGCTCGTAGAGCTTAAGCTGATCCAGCGGCTGAAACCCGTCAGAAACCCACTTAGTGAGAGATTTACGAAAATTGCTAACACTTATTTATCTACTAAACAAAACAAATTGAAAGTAAAAATACTCTCTGTAAAGATGAAAACTTTTAATACATATTTCTACTCTTTCTTTACTTACTTGTAATCAAGTACTAATTAGTATAAAATATAAACACCTTTAAAAACAAAAAAACTTATTTAATCACATTAATATGAAAACTAGATATTGTCCTGAATACACAGGTAAATTTAACAAGGATAGATTTTATTTACGAATACTATAAGTTTAATAACATTTTGCGGAAGAGTTGAGAATCATCTTATTAATCCAATCAATCAAATGTCATGGATATCGTTAGAAGACTTTTAGACACAGCGAGCTTGTTCTATATATATGGGACTGTGAATAATAATAAAAAGCTGTAGGTACTTTTACTGGTGATAGGTCTATGTTGCCCTAGACTATCTAGGTAGGTACCATCGCAGCTCCTATTTCTACCGCCAAACAGTAGTGTGCAAATAATACTGCATTCCGTTGCTAGTAACAAGACTTAGATCTCATGTCTCAAAGCGACGAGCACAATGTGGTGTTCTGTATATAATTCTAATCAGCCTCCCGTTATTATGGGCAAGCGTGTCACTTACCATCAGGTGAACGGCCTGATCTTCTCGTTGCTTCGTTGATAAAAAAAAAAATTTACTGGGTTGATTGACTTTAGTACCTCTGTCACTTTAGTTCTATGATCAGCGATGCTGCGAGGTAATAAACATAGGAGTACATATACATAATTTAGAATAGTTCACAGAGCAAATAATATTAATTAAGTATAACCTTTAGTTAATTAAGTTACATATAATTAACGCTTGTTAAGGAGAAATATGATTGCTCGGTTTCCATTTTCTGCGTCAAAGTATTACTTCAAAGGTATTCGGGTTACGTGTTTGTTTCACTTAAATATTTCAACATAATATTAATAACAGTGTCTATGAATACCTTGCGGTTCGTTTGATTCAAATCTCCCTACTTATAATTGAAACTATGTTGTAGCACGAATAATCTAATATGTTCTAATCTATACCGTTATATATCATTAGACACAGTATAGTTTCGACTCTCGAAACTTTTGCATCGGAAAGTTCAGCTGATGCCGTATGGTTGAGTGCTTTGTACAAGAACAAGTACGCGAGAGAATCTCTGCAATATGTGTACTAGTTTCTATCATCTATACTCGTCATATGTTTTTAAAACACAGATTTTTTTTATATATTTTAGTTATTCAGTAGTCAATCAAACACAAGTGTTAGAAAACCGACGAGATGAGATGTTCACCTGATAGTAAATGATACGCCTGCCTATAAATCCGTGGCGTTAATTAGAATTATTTACACTGCAATGAGTTCGTCGCTTTGAGATATAAGATTTTGAGTCTTGTTATTCTGTAATTTCACTACTTCACTAGCTACAACTCCCTCAAAACGGAACACAGTACTATTTGGACACTATTGTTTGTCGGCAGAAATAGGCGCTACGATAGTACTTACCTAGACGGTCTCCAACAACAGAGATCTAACACAACTAATATAATATTCTCATCCTGATTACAGATATTACCAAAACTATTTCGGTTAATACAGTTAAAGTGACATTAATAAATTGGGTGAAATCATTAGTTATTCAATCGTCATGCTATAAACTATTTCCAAATTGTTAGGTTCGCGTTTGAAGTAAACAATTTATTTATTGTACCAACAACGGGCACGTCGAAGTAAATATTAGCTTGGGAATACAGTTTAGTAAACCACAAAATACTGCAGGAAGTTGCTCACAATACAAAATTTTCATAAACCTATTCTTTATTATTCTAATAAATTAATTTAATATATTTAAATAATTTGAAATTCTTGTTAAGTGTTAAACAGTTTTATCACACTCTTACCTAACTATATATTTAGATCATCGATTTATGTAAAATGATCTGTAATGATTGCTTATATTTCCATGATAGATAGATATATCATCCCAACCATTGCATCATCAAATATTTGCGAGCGATTTTCGATAATTCACGAAGGTAGGTAGAAGCATCTTAATTTTAATAAAGAAGATGGTTGGATTATACTACCGATATGGGGTATTTATTAATAAAATTAAACAAACAGCAATGATACCACTAGAAAACTTCGAGACACAGTGACCTCGTACTACGTAGATCGGATTGCAAGTAATAAGTAAAAAGATGTAGGTACTCCGTGATGAATAAGACTACGGGACATCTATCACCTCCACCCCCGTGACTATGATTGCTGTAACGAGGTCGAAAGGTCGGGGTATAAAATAAATAATCGCCATAAAATACGTAAGATTCAGTTTTATTTTTTAATTTTTAATTTATAATAAATCTGAGATATATTTTTTTCTCCTCTTTTACTTCTCTTCCGATTCAAAATATTTTTCTTTCTTCTGGTGAATAGTCCGTCATATATGTATCAATAAAATCATATATGTAGTCAAGTTTTGGAGAGGCGGAGTAACATTTTTAAAAAAGTAAGAATAGAATTTTTATTTCTCTAGTTTACAGCATAAAAGCCTTTGATGGTTCTTGAGCGGTATAATCTCATCCGAGGTTCATTACATCATGTGTCTCATCATGTGTGGCTGTTACTTCATGTACAAATGGCTTAGCTGGTATAATTACTTATCATTCAGAGAACTAAAGTGCTACGGTGATAATTTAATAGTGCGTTCTGTAAGCACAGATGGTATAAATATCCACCAGTTTAAACTTCTCAGTTTACCTATGCTGCTATAAGAGATTATAATGGCATTGCAGACACCGTATTGCATATCAAAAACTTAATAAAAATCGACAATAAATTATAATCTTACACTCTTACCATCTTCCACCCGGTCTCCAGAATGTATCGGTTAAGATTTACGAACTTTTGTATTTATTTAGAATGAGACAATGTAAATGTGGCCTACATTACAAAGCTTAAGCGCAGCTGGCCTACATGCATGGGCTAGCGAAGACAAATGACCATTGTTAGAGTGTACTACACTGTAAATTATATGTAAGAATCAACTAACACCTTTACAGCGTTATTATTATAAAATATATAGATTCAATCTATTTTCTCGGAATCTGTGGACCTGTTTGCACTTATAAATTCTTTTCTCGTTGATCCTTAGACGTCAAATAATTCTAATTTATTACTTTGGTTGATCTGTGAAAGGCTAGGTTTTATTTTCTTATTTATCTGCCACTGCGTAATGTGAAAGATATACTCTGTCGAAAAGTCTTTAATGAAATTTTACGTTCAAATAACATGTGTACCAAAATTACTTTTCCAACTTATAACTTAAATAAAATTTATTTAACGGGTTCTCATTGTCTGATCTATTATATAGAAATTAAAGTCATAAGATTTAGTAATAAAATTATACCTCTTAAATTTACATCTCAATCAAATAAGATAAATTAATCTTTGCAATAGAACCTAAATTTTACCCAAGAATTTTTATTTTTCCTCTTGAAATTGGCAACATTTACAATTCTAATGTATGCTGCTTGTCATCAGCATTTCAAAGACGTTGGATCGCGCTTGCGGCTTGCATAAGGTATTTTAATGCTTCTGGAAAGCAAAAATGAAAAAAGATTGTTTATTGTTTTTATATATCTTAAAATGTTTTATTTTATATAGCTAAATGCACACAATCTATGTAAGCATACATTTTGTACATCTTCGACAGTACTATTGTATTACTTTAATACAAGGTTATTACAAAAATATTACATTTTATCCTTAAATATATTCTGGCAAGCGTTGTTGTTATTAATGTATTTCGTATATACAGTCTTCCGCACACAAAACACCAAATCACATAATAATATTACTGTTATATTCTATAATAAAATCAGTTAAACGATGTACTAAATCGCGCCATGTATCCCACGCACACCCATCTGCATGAAGTGCATTTCTCTGTACTGCAATGCAGATGGCTGGGACTCAATAAAATAAATGTTAAAAATCTACGTGGGTAGTTATTCACATAAACAGTGCAGAAAATCTTTGTTAAAATCCTTATTCAATGTATTGTGTATCATATATAAATTTTCATACATTAAATTTAAAACACGCGGTAAATATTCACAGGGAATTACTAAATAACATTTTATACATAAATCGACTTTGAAACCACAGTAATATTTAACTACTCACTTTTAAATTTTTACAATGTTTGAGAGTAGAGAACAAGTAATTTTATTGTAAATATAATATCGTCAATCACATTGCACTTTCTAATAACTGTGAACATATTTCCAAGTGCCAAAATGAAACAGGAGCTTGTATGGCCATCAAAAACAGCTGCTCTCGTTCTCACGTGTCTGTTCAGAATATTAATAACGGTCTAAGTTCAGTTTCCACTGAAGCATTATCGTATTTACAGGTACATCGCAGTTATTTATACGCAATATTGAAAACTACAACATTCAATTGAGAAAAGTTTTCAACATTATTTAATATTTATATCAAAACACTGTACTAACAGTCATCTTCTCTTATATAACATAAAGAGCTGACTTTGTTATTCTCGCAACTGGGAGTTGTGATATTTTTTCGATAATAGAGAGTCATAGCACCACCACATTGGTCAAGTGTAGTTTAGCGAATGACACATGTCCTACAGGGAAGTTTTTGACGCTCATTACTTTCTTCAGTTTTCAACACCAGTAGTTCTGTACAGAGCTACATTTAAGTTTTTTATAAGCAATTTACTTAATCATTATCATATCACCTTTTTGATGTGCAGTAATAATAACGTAAGTCTCGCAAATTTGGACATACTATATTTAAATGCAAAATGGATCCTTCAATATTGTTGTCTAGAAGAAATCAATAATAATTTTTATGTTATCAAATAAAAAATTATAGGACATTAACAGACATTATAAAATCAACAATAGTGTCAAGTCAAGCTCTAAATTGTCCCAACTGATAGACGTCAGTAATTATTAGTATTTTTACATATTTCTTACTATTAAAATTATTTTAAAGTTAATGTAAAAAGGATGGAAGGTGTTTAATATAATACGTTATAAAAGTTTCGAAAACATTTCCTTTGATGTTTAAGAGTTGCATTAAAAGGTAATTCTCTTCAAAAGCTATTTTACGTAATGAAGCGGTACAGTTTCCGGGAGAGTGCTGCAGCGATTACTGTTGCGGTCGAAGTTACTACCTAGCACTTTTATAAGCTTCGATCTACGACACAATCTATTGTATAAAATATTTTTTGCACCAGACCAGACTTCAAAAATACTTTTTTATATAGATATATGGATGCATAAGAACGTAATATTTATTTATAGTAATTTCTTTTAAGATGAAATTTGCTTTAACCAATAACATCGAAAATCTTTAAACTTTTTCCATTAAAAGTTTTCGCGTATAGTAACAGTTGCAAGCTTGCAAGAAAGTGGCCGAAGTAATAAACAATTTTACGTATGGCAATAAAAAGTAAAAAAATTGAAATAAAAACAAAGTAATAAAATTTTATTCTTAACACATAGATACATCAAAAAACTTTAACACAATTATTCACGCCATAGTAAGGAAAAATACAATAAAGTAAGTTTTCGTTGAACAGTTATAAATTAAAAATTCAACGTTTAACTACAACTAACAAGTAGTATAGTAACTCGACATCAAAAAAAAGAAAGAAAAAATATTCAAACTTGATATTTAAGGAGATGTTTGTTTTAATTCATGTTTTGCTTAAGAAGATTTTTTTTAAATATGTCATAGCTTAATTCAAATTAAACTTCAGTTATTGTTAGATAAACAGAAAGTGTATTAAAAAAGTTAAAACATGTAAAAGGTATCATCCAAATGTCTACGAAAAACCCACTAATGTAAAAAATTACGTTGGATCTTTTGCATAGTATACTTTTCACACATTTTCTATTATAAGGAGTATCAAAAATATATACACAACGAATATTTTATATAGTTATCGAAAATATCCTAAAAAAGCCGCATCCAATAGACCAAAGAGTCACATTTTCTGGCCCCTGGTTTAGAGAATCATTACCGTGCAAACATTGCTTTGTCCTGTTTTGTGAGAGTAATTAGTGAAATTTAGCATGGCCGTGACGAGATTTAGCATCCAACAAATGAAGAGAACGAGCACAATGTGGTATTTTGTGAACATCCGTAAGTCTAGCCTAGCTCTTTGTTTTAGATAAGCTCATCAACTATCATCAGGTTTACTGCTAGTATTTTTTTTTATTCTATTAAGCGACCAGACGAGCGGAACTTTCACTTAAATAATACGCCTGCCATAACAATGTGGTGCTAGTCAGGATGATATATACTTGACCACATTGTGCTCCTCGCCTAATGGTTAGAGCGTGCGGCCTTCAATCCGAAGGTCGCGGGTTCGAATCTCGGCATGTACCAATGACTTTAATATTTAAGTTATGTACATTTGTGAATTTTAGTAACAACAGCGAAATACAAATGGGAAAAAAAAAAAAAATCGTCCCCAAAGATTCCCAAAAAGAGGGTTGATGTCAGGCAGGCGGCCGGTCGTAAAAAACTTTAGCCAAAACTATTTACAACATGTTCGGTAATGAAGAACATGTTGTGCCGACCCTACATAAAGTGGGACCAGGGCAGGAGAAAGAGATTGTGCTCCTCGCCTAAGACATAAGATGTTGAGTCTCTTTATCTAGTAATTACACTAGCTACAATACTCTTCAAATCAGAAAATAGTGTTTGCACAGTACTGTTTGACGGCAGAAGTAAGCGCTGCGGTGGTACCTATGTAGACGGTCTCCAGCTACAGAGTCCTACCCACCAGTAAACCGTGGTGGTCGGTTTAACAAGACTGAACATGTTATAGCTCAGGCGACGACCACAATGTGATCCAATATATATCATCCTGAGTAGCACCGTTATGGGCAGGCATATTACTTACCATTAAGTGAACGCACCGCTCGTGTCGTCGCTTGATAGAATAAAAAAGTTTCTCTCTTTACCTAGTCGCGACGTTGTACAAAAAAACATACATGTCAATACATATTCCTCTCATTATTTTGTTACCCTAGTAATTTCGCAACTTATAACATCCATCAAACAGGTACACAGTTTTGCTTGCTACTGTTTGGCGATACATACAAAAGCTGCGGTAGTATCTACCTAAAGGATTTCAGGCAACATTAATCTTAACAATATATTAACTTATATTTCAAGTTTAGTAATAATTTTTCCAGTAACTGAATTAAACGGAAATCGTTTTTGCTGATGTAGTAATATCTAATTGGTTATACTATGATTACAAGCGACTTTTATCTATTAAAATGTTTCCGCATGTTCATCTTTTTTTTACGTATGTATGAAATATAACATAAATAAGTTGAGTGTGCAATTGCAACTTCCCCTTTACTTAATTTTTCTTCTTCTTCTGCTCATCATAGAATCTATATAAAGATATTTTAATTAATGATCATATCGTATACTTACTAATACTAGATAGATTTTGTTAATGTACTATTATTAATTGTTTTTAATGGCGATCTGAAAAAAAAATGAAGTACACTAGATGAGTTATTACAATTTATTTGGAACATTAATTTATATTGACAGATACATTTTGAATAAAAATGTTGACTCTGCATCATCTAGAGACGGTATTTTAATCTTTGTAACGGAAATTCAAAGTAAGCCCCGAGTTTAAAATGAATCTACGTTTTCTCATGGAACGGTTATATTCCTCTTGAAAGTTTACATCGATTATTTTAACTTATATTTTAATTTTCATATCTAAGCATTTAAAGCTTTCAGTCCATTTTTACTTATTTAAAATAGGTTACAATTATTTCTATCATAGACATCAAGTACTTTGGTATTTTCCTGTTAGGTATAGGCTTCTTTGCCCTGTAGTCTTGGGCTATTAAGAATAGAACTAAGGTAAGCCCTTCCTGTCGTAGAAAACGACTAAAGGGTTTTCGGGTCCCGGGCTTTGAATGTGAGGGCCGAAATTGTCCACTAGACAAGCTCGAGATGACGACAAGTACGATGTGGTTTAGTGCTTGTCGTACCAAAGCGAGGGTGCCGATGATCTAGTCATCCGGATACCGACAGACACCGGGGCGTTCCGTGGGAGATCTCGGTGCCTACCGCAACGGTCTGAGGATAACTACTGAGAAGTTTTAGTGAGTAGAAATCCCACATAACGTTGTCTTTTCATCCAAAGAAAGGTATCTTTTTAGAACTCCTAGCCTCTCACTGAAGCACGAAAAAGGCGTACGCTATTTCTAGATATTTATTTAAAACGTTAAATTCCAAAAAAAAATACTTTACGGAAAGGATACGCACTGATAGCACAAAGGTCTTCCACATACTTTGTCGGATATATCTCACGCCAAGTCCAAATCTTACAAAATTGGGGTGGGCTACGTTCAATTTTGGTCATCAATTTGCTAGAATTAAATGAAAAGTCAAATGCAAGCAATCAATTAAACTTCAGCTTTTTTCGGCAGACCGTTTACTGTACTTAATATATTTTTGTAAACATGCATAAGTACAGGTTCGATTTAAGTAACTATTGCATGTAGGTATGTATAAATGAAATAGTTACAAAAATAGCGCTTACATCGTATTAGAGCTTTTTTAGCCATTTGACGTGGTCTGGTTGTGCTTAAAATTATTTTGAAATATTCATTTGTGTCATCATAAGTTTAGAGTATTATCATTATGAAAAATTAAATAGTTGTTATCTCTTTTCACAGATTCCATTTAATTTTTTCATCTTTTCTTGTACATTAATGTAATATTTATACTTCAATATCTCTTAACCCTTATCTCATTTCAGCATTGTTCTAATTATATAATGTAGATGATAAAATTTGTACAAGTTTCGAATTTCGTAAAATACCATTTAAGCCTAACGTCTTGGAAAGTGAAACTTTGAACAATTTTGTAACAGAAGTTTTTAATGTATTTATGAACTTCCCGGTTTAAATAACGGTAAGAAGTTTTAACACCTTGTTTATAGAACTACGCCGGGAGTTTTACTGGTTTATTATGTGACCATTCGGGCATACGGAAGAAATTGTGCCACCGAATTTTAATTCTGACATAAAAACAATTTTTTGCTAAGAAAAAAGGCATTACAGCTTTTATAATTACCTCAACTACGACGTACATTTGTTATTTGGATCCCTATGTTTTGTAGAGGAAGTAAAACGTACTCAGTATATCTAATTATTACGGTAGTCGGTGAAAATTTGGTTAAAAAAATAGCTTTTTATTAAAACGAAGCAAAACTATGTTTTTCTTTTTAAGTTAATCTAAATAATTCTATTAAAAAAATAAAATAAGTAATTAACTACGGAAGCATTAATTAATTTAATTCAACCATTCAAATTTCGCAAAACAATTTTCAGCGCCTAAATAAACATTTAAATCCTCGATAAAGTTAAAAATATAAGTTTAAAGGGACTTTAAAAATTATACATGTAACTAATTAGGATTTAAAAGAAAAGCTTTTATATAATAACTATAGATAAGTTTTTAATATTTTTTTAATCAACTAACCGATACGCCTGCCCGTAACAACATAGCACTTGTTAGGATGGTATAGAATGCACTACATTGCGCTCGTCACCTTGAGATGACAACATCTTATGTTTGAACATAAGATGTTGAGTTTCGTTACGCCAGTAATTACACTAGCTACAGCGGGCTTTAAACCGGAACACAGAAATTTTCACATTACTGTTCGGCAGCGGATATAAGCGTTGCGGTAGCTTCCAGCAACAGAGTCCTGCCGACGGGATTCAACTGTCATTGATATTTGTGGATATTTTTGAAACAACAATTTTAACAAAGTTATATGTTAATTAATATCTTATTGATGTTAGCCATGAAATTTTAACAGTGTAGTAACACCTGATATATATTATCAGACTAAGTTATTAACATTTATAATTTTTTTTTCTATTTAATTTGACGCGTTGTAACATTAAAAATCACTATTAATTTCTCGATGTAAAACTTAAAAAAAACCATACATATTTTACGCTAAAAATAATAATTTGTTGTGTATTAGCCTCGGGGAGCGCAGGAAATATACCAGCGAAATGCAGAAAAATAAGAATGAATTGTTCTGTTCCCATTGTACGTAGCAATAATAAAAACAGAGTATAATGAAAAAAAAATGAAAATTTATTTATATATACATATAATTTAAATTTTATGTCATGGCTAATGAAAATTTAAGTAACCTGAAGCTCATAGTACTTTTATAATTAATTGTAGTTGTAGTAACAATAAACCTTTTTTATATGTCACCACAAACCAAACGAAATTAAAAATATACATATATATACTTGTTTTCACGTAATTGGTGAACGAACAAAAGCTAATGATTTAAAAATACGGATTTATAGTAATCTGACCCTCATAGTATTTTAGAGATAAATAACAACGGTAATTTATATAAATTAATCTTATCTCCAATTTTATCCAATTTAGTTTAATTTTGAATGCTTTAACAGTATGTAATTTTGAATAAGTTTTTATTTTAGAGCAACTTCAAAAATTTATTTATATCTATATACAAAACAGTCTTACTGGATCACTTTTTAAATCCTCTTCAATAAAGTAGTGCTCTAAAAATATGTATTAAAATCCAAACAAACGACATATATATATCAAGATATATGTGTCACATATCTATTTAAATCTACTTGATACCTACCTACTATCAGTAACGGTAATGTCTCTATTGATGAAGACTGTAGGCAGGTATCACAGCAGCTCCTATTTCTGCCGTGAAACAGTCGTGTGCAAATATTTCGGTGTTCCGATTTGAAGTGCGTTATAGTTAGTGATTTAAGGGGTAACAGAACTTATCATCTTATGTCACAAAGCGACGAACACAATATGGTGCAATATATATCATTCTAACTAGCGCCACGTTGTTAAATACCAGTGTGGTATTAACCATCAAATGACCGTTCTCCTCGTATTGTTGTTTCGTAGAATAAAAAAAATGCATATTTAATACTATAGTAATTTGTTGCATATTATATATTCACATAACAATAGGTGTATGCTTTTGGTTATTGATTTTTATTTCCCAGGAGGAAAAGGGGAGCATTAGATATTCTAATGTGTAGGTCGCCCGTCATCAACATTTCAAACACGACAGACTGCTTGCGGCTACTACGTGACATTAATTTTTAGGGGTAAACTCCACTGTTTTCTTTGTAAAGATTGTATTGTAATAAGTGAAAATACAAAGATTTATATATGTGCTATTTATTCTTCCTATTCATATTAATTTATCATATATATTGTAATTCTACGGGTCGTGATCAAAAACATTTTTTAATACAATTAAGCGATGACACGAACGGGACGTTCGCCTGATGGAAAATGAAAGTTTAGGGTTTATTGGAGTAGATTTAATGTAATGTAAATTTTTTTATTCAACGATAAGATGAGACGAGCAAGATGTTGACCTAATGATCAGTGATACGCGTGCCCTTTGTTATGGGCTAGTAAGGATAATACATACTGCACCACATTGCGCTCGTCGCCTTGTGACGTAAGATGTTAAGTATACGTTACATAAGACGTTACCCCAGTAATTACACTAACTACAATTCGCTTCAATCCAGAACATGGTAATGTTTGCACATTACTGTTTAGCGGCAGAAATAGACGCTGCTGTTGCAACAACCTAGATGATCTACGGCAACAGATACCTAGATCCAGTAAAGTAGCGGTGATGAGATGGTGCTTTATAAACATTTTTGAAATAACACCACATTCTTGTGGGTAGTCGTGTCACCTACCATCAGGCACATTTTGTACTTTATTTCTAAATAGAACTACTAAGGTAGTATTAAAATTAATGTTTATCTGTCGAAATGTACCAGTAACAAAATAAACAAAAACATTTCGTTACCGGTATCAAAATTTACTCAACGGATATAATAATGTACAAAAAGAGCGATTCTATCTTAATTTAGAGCCCCGTTTCAGAATGCTCTTGTATAATTTTAGCAAGTGCTTTATTAAAAGGTTCATTTTGAACGGCACTTGACGCTCTTTGTACAATTTGCAGTATTCGAAAGTACTCATAAATTACGTTAAAATTTCACCATCATTCATCGTACTAACCATATTTTAACATACTAAGATACTAAAAATATGAGGAAATGAATATATAAAATAATGTATACGAAAAACGTAGCCAGTTACATTATAAAACAAAAAAATAGTACTCACAGTGTTTATATAACATATTTATTTCAATAAATATATTATATTTGCTTATAATTTGATCATTAGTAGTAAATTAAAAAAAAGTCGATATTTTTCTTGTTTTTGGTCATCACGATTCATGCTGTTGAACAAAGGTTTTCTGCAAAGATCTCCACCCGCTACCTGCATTCAAATACTTTTCTCAACGTTCACCTCGTCATCATCACAATAATTTCAGATCAACGGTCTACCTTCAGAGGTGTCTACCGACACTACGGTTGCTATAATGTAGTTGGTACTCGAGAACCTTACAGCCCCAACTTTCATAAATCTATCCGTATGTACATAATGAAAAAAGATTTAACTGGATTGCCAATCACGTAAAAATTAGTGAACTTATCTACATGGCAACATGAGCGTTAGATGCGGAATGATGGTTATTGGCTAGTTATTTTTTGAACTTCATAGATCCTTTATTTTATTTTTAATCAACTTTTATAAACATTTTCGTATTATTTATGCGGTTGCTATAGTAACGGTTGCTATATAAAGTTGTCTAATTTTATATTACGGCCAACAATGCGGGAGGAGAACAGCTAGTGTTATATAAATGTAAGACAAAATATAAAATATCAAAAGTTTCTTGCAGCTACTTAGAATAACAAAGCCATACTAATCTTCTAAAGAGGGCGACCGACCTTTGTGGTTAAATACCTCATTAACTACTAACACATTCATTGCGACTCACTTCAGTATAAAGAATTTTTATTTATTCTTATGAACGAATAACAAAACGACCTTTTTTCAAATCATTCGTTGTTTCGTACAAAAAAGACTCAATGTCGTTTGTACAATATTTTTTTGTGACTGAAAATTCAGATTAGTTAAGTTATTTATCCCAACTTATAACAGTTTTTACTTTTTTAAGGAATTTTCGCATTAATATTTTAGTTCTACTAAAAAAAAACTATATTATAATTACATTATATCTCGAAAGTGATATATCTACCTGTAAGGGACCCAATAAACAGTCTTTTCTAATACTGTGGTCATTTTTACCATAGTAAATAGTTTCTTTCATTCAAAGATCAAGTAATAACTTAAAATAACTGCTATAATCACTTAAACTAGGAATAACAACAAAAAGTACCAAACTTGTCCTTTTAACTCCAAAATAGAGCGTCTTTAACTTACAAAAAGTATGTGAAATATACCGAAAGATGTTTTTATTCATTTAGGCGACTCGACGAGGGAGACATTCTCCTGATGGTAAGTGATACACTGGCTCATAACAACGTGGCACTAGTTAGGATGATCTATACTGCACCACACTGTGCTCCTCGCTTGAAACTTAAGATGTTTAGCCTTGTTACCCCAGTAATTACACTAGCTACAGCGCCCTTTAGACCGGAACCGGTGTTTACAAACTACTGTTTGTCGGTAGAAATAGACGCTACAGTGGTACCTACCTAAACGATCTCCGGCAATAGAGACCTACCACCAGGAAAATCTTTATAGGTTAGTCATTATAGGAATACTTAAAATACAGTTACTTTATGTAAACTGCGATAATAAAATAAAATTAATTGAAATTTCCTAACCTACATTAAAATTGATATATGAGAAAGTTAAAATATTACCAGAATTTAATTTTCCAGAAAGCTTTTGCTCACTTAAAATTAGGTATATCCTTGTGCACGCACAATCAATCATAAAATACGGAAGCATTCTCTCTCGTGCCTGACATAAACATTTTATCATTTCTAGTAGATTTATGGTAAATAAATTGATAAATGCACAAACTGAACCGCAGGCACAATCTAGAGAACTAAGTTTTCTCTTATGACGAAGACAAGATTTCTACACTGAGGAGTTCGCAGAACATTATCACATTAAAACAATTTGCATCTAAACATTGTAACAACAATTGTTTAATAATAGTTCGTGGAAACAATAAATTTCACTTCTTTCTTGTTGTTCTTCAAATATGTATTAATATCCTTTTATATAACATTAGCAAAGTAAACTTTACGCACAAAAGCTTTTAGACTATGCGGAAGATGTTAGTTATCATTATAGAAGATTTCTTCTTAACTGTAACATTACAAACTTTATTAACATCACTTATTATATATTTTTTTTATCTTTTACGATGTAGCCATTTAATTAACATTAAAACAGATCATACTTGCAATCACTTTGTATCGGAACTTGTTTCGGTACTATAAAAATAATTTTGATTATTAATATCCAATTTATTAAGCACTACGAAGAATAATACTTGTTTAAAGTTCGATACTTTAAATACGTCAAATAGTAAAAGATATTTTAGAAAATGAAAAGTCAGTGTACCAATTTTATTATTCTATTTTAATTATATTTATATACCTTCTAACAAAAACCTAGTAGTATGTAGAGATAGAAGATTCGTTAATAATAAAAGATAGAAGTTCGTTAAGGGGAAACATTATTTATTTTATTTTGACCAGTCATGTTACTTTTATAAAGTAATTATTCATAAAATTGATTATTTAAATATTATCCTCATTTTTGATATAACCGTATACTTAGACCATTTAAGCCCACACAACTTAAATTAAAGAAAAAATTTAAACTTCTTCTGTGACACATTCACTCAAAACTTAATTTCACTGCACTTTGTGGAAGGAAATACATTTATTAAAGTCCCGAGGATTAAGTTACATAGCAAGTTACGGCGTGCCAAAACTTTATAAATTTAATTTGTATGAGCATATTTGCGGCACGTTCCATATGTAGTAAAAACATGAAATAAAACTTTACTGGTACTGGTGGTAGGTCTCTGTTGCCGTAGACCGTCTAGGTAGGTACCGCCCCAGCGCTTATTTCTGCCCCTAAACAATACTTTGCAAACGTTACTGTGTTTGAGTGTGAGGCCCTTCAGCTAGCTAGTGTAATTACTGGGTTAACGAAACTCAACATTTTATGTTCAGGCGACGAGCGTAATGTGGTTCAGTGTATAATATTTTAACTTGGTATTAGGCGCTACGGTGATACCTAACTAGACGGTCACTGGTAACAGAGACCTAGCATCAGCGATGTTCTTAAATACTAATAGATATTTACAATTTCTTATTTTTCTAATTAATTTTGATACCAATATTGTTTCTATATGTCACTTATCCTATGCTATATACCAAATATATTACAGATGATAATACTGTTAATGGTTTTTTTTTTCTTTTAACTTAACTCGCTAATCTTTACAATAATCAAGAAACATGTCTTACTGCCTTATTGTTTTTTAATTCATAAAATTCTCCTACAACTAAATCTGTTTTTAATTCTACTTCTAAATATAATCAATAACTTAAATATGTAACATAGTGCATTTAGAAGTATCACATGTTATACAGCGCGTGATTAAAAAAAATGCACTACTTCACACACAGTGCAGTCTAGTGAAATACTGTGCAGTCTAATGAATACAATACTACACATAATACAGTCTAGTAAACTTTAGGGTGTAAATTGAATATATTTATTTATTCTTTAATACCAACGGTAGATTTAATTCTGAGTTGTAGGGGTTGTTATTTAAGATTATTCAAATGTTAGGCGAATGTAAAATAAGATAAAGGAGCGTAAGGGTCTAGCACAACAACTCACGGGACCCAAAACAACCTCACCTGCTCGTGGTGCACCCTGCTAATCAACAAACGAGTATCTGGCTCCCACCAACCCTCATTGGGTCAGTGTGGTGAGATACGGCCCAAATCCTCTATACAACTGACTGACCTATTGAAACCTTTCTATACAACTGACTGCCCTTAGTGCCCGGCGATACGGGCGGCGCCGGATCGATCGATGCTAGGATCTTTAGGGGAAGCCTATGTCCAGCAGTGGACGTTTATCGGCTGATGAAGATGATGAAAAAAAAATTATATAATACTTTTCAAACTTTTTAGAAAAATAACAAATTTTAGTGAACCATAATTGACTGAAACGATAAAAGAACACTCGTATAAAACAGTCTAATTTTTATATAACTAACGTATTTTAATTATTTGATTTTGAAAAGTAGTAACATATGTGGACTTGTTATATGAATTTGTGAAACTTTTTTTTTGTAAGCAAAAATTTCAAGTTTATTCAGTCGCAAAACAGAAGTTCGTTAAGGGAAATTGTATTTGAAGCGACAGTGCGAGTGACAGGTTATTAACCAAAAACGAATTGCGTCAATATATTTATGTCAACATTTGTTGAACTGATCAACATACAATCCAGCAGCAAAAAAATATATATATATGTACATACACATATATATCAATGTTGTAGCTAACATTGCTGTTCATATCTAGATACGATTCTTACAACGATTAAAAATGCAGATAACTTACTGTTGCTGGAAACTCGTAATTCTGCTACTAAATAGTACAATGTTACTGCGTGGAGGATTGGAGGACGCTGTACCTAGTGGGATTACTGAGGTAATTAAACTTCGTGTCTTAAAGCGACGACCATAATGAGGAGCAGTTTAAATGACACTAATCAGCTCGACATTGTTATGGGTAGACATTACCACCAGATGAACGTGCTGCTCTTATACATACAAAATAAGATATGTAATAATGATATTGTGTAATAAATGAATGGTACGATTATGTTACTATTAACATTAATTATTTAAAAATATGTACATATATAATAGCTTATAAATATTTGTTAAATTAATAGGAAAAGTTAATTTCGCAATATAAACAAAATAATATTTTTATTAAAATTCTTTAAAATAATAACCAAAAATTTTGCGAAAACGTTGATTACTGCAAAAAGAAAAAAACTTGATCTATAATAGCTTCTTCTTCTTACCGCTTATCCCGTCTTATGATAGGGTCTGCTTTGTGACTTCTTTCACTCCACTTCGCTCTATTATGAACATCGCTATCTTTAAGATCGCAGCCCATCACATCCTTTGTCACTACACTCAGCCATCGCAACTTTGGTCTTTCCTTGCGCCGTTTGCCGGGTATGTTGAGGCTGAAAGTTTTGTTTCCTATGTATTTAGATGGTATCCTTTTGACATACCCCATACCATCGCTGCCGATTTCCTGCAATTTGTTGACGATATCGCGTACTCCGAGACTACCACGTACGCACTCATTGCGGATCTTGTCGAGTCTTATTACTCTGCAAATACACCTCAACATTTTCATCTCGGCCGCGTAAATGTAATGAACATGCCTTTTTGTCATTGCCCATGTATCGCTTCCATAAATCAGAACAGGTCGTATGACACATTTATAAACCAGCTTCTTAAGTTTGATAGACAGCTTAGTATCGCAGGTAACTCCAGTGAGCTCGTGCCATTTAAGCCAAGCGGAGGATATACGGCGTTGCAGATTGCTCTCCAAATTACCGGATTTGTGTATCAAACTACCCAAGTATTTATATTCATGGCACTGGTGGACAACCTGACCAGCAGCTACTATTGGGTCAGTCGGAGGGGTACTGATGTTACAATCCATATATTGGGTCTTAGCAACGCTTAGTACCAGGCCTCCTGCCTGTAACTGTTTCTAAAAGTAGATTTGTAACGGTAAATAACATATATATATATATACAAATCATTTGACCTACATGTATATTGTACATATTCATATATGAAGATATAGCCGCGACGTCGGAAGTGGAGTGGAGAAAATATACAAATAATACTTCTCTGTATGTAAATAATATTTTATGAATACGAACCAAACGAATAGGATGATCGTAAGTCACATAAGACAGAAATGTAATACGGGGGAGCGTTACGCGGGGTTGAACCATAATTCTTTTTGGCAGGCACATAATACAGTCAAATAGCTATTTATGTTCTCCGAATAATCAAAATTGTGTTTCGGTTTCTTTCGGCACTCATATCATTTTTTTTTATAATGAAAGAGCGTACCGAAAAATTGTTTATATTCGTAAAAAAAATTATTAGTTTTCGAACGTACTCTTGTATAGCACATTAAAAAGTTTTTAAAGTAATGAAAAGTACTATATCTTTTCTATGATTGTTGAAATATTAGTTACTATAGTGCAGAACAATTTCCAACTCGACATTCGGTATAAGCAAATCTAAATACTTTGCAAAATTAAATACTTTAATGTCCATATACATGTTCACTTGTAAAAAGGTCGTAACCTTTATTGATCTGTCACAAAATATTAAAGAAATATATTTTTTTTTGTTCATCTCTCATGTATGGGCTGAGATTCTAAGACCATGCTGCCTCGTTTTAAAGAAAAAAACTTCTTTCATAGGATTTTTGTTTTTAATTCAACAAAATTATGAGACCAGCGAAACGTTCACCAGATATTAATAGTTACGCCGTTTTTTTTTATACAACGAACGACGAGACAAGCGGACTTTCACCTGATAGTAAGAGATATGCTTGTCCATAACAACATGGCGCTAGTTATTATGTTATATACTACATCATATTGTGCTCTTCGCCTTGAGATATGAAATGTTGAGTCTCATTACCCCAGTAATTAAACTAGTCACAGCGCCCTTCAAACCGGAACACAATAATGTTTGGCGGCAGAAATAGGAGCTGCGGTGGTACCTACCTAGACCGCCTTCGGTAACAGAAACCTACCATTAGTAAGTTCGTAGCCAGCGTAAGGAAATGGCAGGTTTAGGTCGATGAAAACCGTCTTGGTAGCCGTTATTAGTACTTTTTCTTTTATAAATAGTGATTTCTAGATTATGTACATTTTCTTTACCAAAGTGTGATACACGTGGTAGCTAGGGTAATTAAAACTGTACAAATTATTATAATTCTCACATTTCATAAAAGGTGCAATATGATCTTTAAGATCCTAATTAGTATAGGAATCACCTCTTCTGCACCACTTGGTGTTAAAAGAAAACAGAAATTGCCTACATTTACCTACTCTTAAAAAAAAGTTCGTTAACGGGAGCTTCGTGATTTTTATTACACTTCAGCGAAACAGAAGGAAAAATACAAATACACTGAAATAAATTCTGAAACTCCCGCATTCAATAAACGTTACCTCTTTTATACATTGAGAAACAATACATTGTATATTACGTTTGTCCATTCCGATATTAAAATACCTTTGATAGTAATATGAAAAAGAGTTTTTATTTTAAATGTATGGCATACTAGCTGCACCAGTTTGCTAGCCGTAACATATTCCTTGAAAGCAACCGCAAATTACTTTCTACAGCAACTGTTACTATAGCAACCGCCTAAATAATACGAAATAAAAGTTAATTAGAAAAAAATTATAAAGGATCTATGTCATTCAAAAATTAAATAGCTTATAACCATATCAGATCATGCCGCGTCGAATAGTCATGTTCCCATGTCGGTACATTTACCAGTCTTCACGTGATTAGCAAACAAAGAAAACCCAAGAAAAGGTATGACATAAGGTTTTGTAATTTATTAAAATTATTACTAATTATTACATTTCACTTTATATTCAGTTTATATCTAAGCAACATCAATTACTAAATGTAAAAAGTATGTAGAATATCCGTTAAAAGACAAAATTTATGTTAGCCATAATTTCTTCAAAAATGGATATCTTTTATGTTAGATCCCTGTTGCCGCAGTCCGTCTAGGCACGACCGCAGCTCCTATTTCTAAAGAAAAAAAGTAGTTTGCAAATATTACTGGGTTCCAGTTTGAAGGGCGTTGCAACTATTTAAATGATTAGTGACGAGATCTTTTGTCTGAAAGCGGCGAGCGCAATGGTTTTCTGTGTGTATCATCTTAACTAGCGTGACGTTGTTATGGGCAAGCATATCACTTACCATTAGGTGAACGTCTTTGTCGACTCATCGCTTGGTAAAATAAAAAAAATATAGGACTCTGACCCTTATCAATCGCGGTAATGCTTTTCGCTTTCCACATAACTCGAGGATTCAGATATAAAGCACAAACTTTCTTTCGGTCGGTAGGCATAATAACTATAGGTTTAGAATACAGTTATGCTTATATATGTATATAGCATATATATATATATATATATATATATGTGTGTGTGTATATGTACTTATTTGTTTTGTATTATTCTAATAATGTGGCTTATCACGAAAAACACTTGCAACATTGTAAAGATTACGGCGTTAATACTTCGTTGACATTCTTCTTCTTCGTCTTCATCTTTGATTGCTTAACATAACATAAGTTTTAGTACACATTTTCATTAAATACAAAGCTTCAGTCGCCATGTAAAATAATTAATGGCATCTTAATTACACCTTACCCACAAGATAATATTGCTCCACGTCATATTTTATTAAACGCGGCTCGGTGTAGCGCTTAATATGTAATAAGATTGCGGGTAGCTATTACGTTTATATTCTTATTATGAACCATAACTTTACATTGTAATATTTCTTTGTATGTTTAAATAAATCTTAAATAACATATAGCATGTTAACAGATTGTTGACCGGTCACGAGTTAACTCGTGAGACGTTTTTTTTTTCGCATCGCTGTTGTTTTCTCTATTGGCGGCCATAAAGTGCAATTGTTGGTCAGTATAACACAAGCTGTTTCTCTCACTTATAAGACCCGCCAAATCTTTTGTTCTCAAAAATATTTAATATAAAAAAATTTAAAAAACAATGATAGAACGTAATGAAGAATCTTTCATGAAAATGATACTGTATCAGACGATAGCGACTCTGCTTAGGCCATCATAATATAAAAAAAGAAAGATAATAAACAAAAATCATTTAGATGAAAATATATAAGATAATTTGCATAACATACAAATGTACTAAGTTTATTTTTATTGTTTTATTACTACATCCAATTACGAAATAATAGCTGGTGACATGAGATAAATTTTTTGTAAAATTGGCGGTAAACAGTGTGTTAAGATATAATATTGCTATTGATTTTTATTGATAACTCACTGTTGTCCCTGACTATGTCGATAAGTACCACCGTAGCACTGCATTCTAACAGATTCCAAATGTTCACATCCTAATCATACCTAACCTTCGTTTTTAAAGTTTTTACATTAATTCAAAAATTTGTTTTTGTACACAAAAAAAGAACTAGTTAATGTACTTGTAAACTATACTGAAATGCAAATTAATTGCAGGTGATAATTATTCAAGATCTGTACATTAGGATATACCCGTGTTCGAGTTTCCGTGTTAGTTCCGTTTTACTCGAGGCTGTTGCTATAATTACTGCGGTCATACAGGAGCGACTATTGTAGTTATCAGTGGATAGGTCGGTTAAATCAGATGTACTCTCCGAAAATTTAGCTCGGAAATACAATAGTAACATGGTAGAGAGAAAAAATTTATTTAAAAAAAAATTATGTAACGATAAAGATGACACATTTCATTCCAATAGGTGAAGTTTAAAAATACTAAGAGAAAGAATAATTTATATTAATTTTAGATCTCTGGACCTTCCTTTAATTCATACCCATTACAGATCTTTGTTTGATAATAGAAGCAATAAAAAAAAATTATAATAATTTCGGACAGAACTTTGCTGTTACAGTTTCCTTTCAAACGATAACGCCAATTAAAATGTACCGCCATCTTAATCAAAATAATGAGGCACCGATAGTTTATTTTTATTTTTATTTAATTATTAACTTCTATCGCAAACGTTAAAAGTATCATTTTTTATCTGCATACTTTGCATTATAATAAAAAATAAAACAACATAACACAAAACTTAGTTAAACCTGTAAGGAATATGACTGCTGATTAATAAATTAATTTGCATTATTATAAAATCCTTTAACATCTCCATTTTTTTCACAATTAAGCGACGAGAAAAACGGGACGTTCACATGACGGTAAGTACCATAACAACGTGACGCTAGTTAGGATGATATATACTGCACCATATTACGTTCGACGCCTGAATCATAAGATTAGAAGTTACAGCGCCCTTCCAACCAGAGCACAGTAATGTTTGCACACTACTATTTAGCGGTGTAATTATGCACTTCGGCAATACCTACCTAGATGATCTCCGGAACAGAGACCTATCACCAGTAACATATTTCTAAAATTCGTTACGAAGTTATGACGAAAAAGAAGATATGATAATATTTTAAACTGCTAGTGTAGTGTAATTAGTGGCAGTTCTTAAATTTTAAGTACTTTATTTAATATTAGCCCTCCTCAGTAATGTTAAATTGAGGAATCAGGAAAAAACCCTTAAGCCAGAATAAACAAACAAAGAAAGCTTAGCTACTAATGAACAGGTTTGGGATGTTGAATATTTTATGCCTAATCTTCGAAAGTCGATCCTCTTACTTCGTAAAGTGACAATTAATTATTCCTCAAGGCGGGCGATGGTGATGTCAAATGAACTTGATGCAAATTTAACAATGTACTCAACGAGAACATGGCAATTTGTTATAAAATAATATTTTCAATACATTTGTTCAAAGGAAAGTAAGAGGTAAAGAACAGAAGTATGCTGTTCATAAGAAATTGCAATAATAAGACAACAAAATCGATCGTGTATTTCCTATATTGAATGTATTGCAAGTTATGTATTTCTAGGTTTATATGAGTACTTTTTTTAATTTATTCACCATCATTAAAAACTATTATCGTTCATTGATAAACATATGAAAACTCAATTGATTTCCAGTACAGCTTCACCAAGGTCACCTTTCATTTTATTATGTTATAATCGTATCAGTTTGTTGTTAGCTAATTTTAAAATAATAAACATTTTAAAATTTTAATTAAGTCTAATATGGAAATCATTATTAAAATTAAGTAAATATTGAAAATAAATATTCCTTAAAAGTAAACTAATAACAATCTGTATCATAAAGACCTAGATATTTATTTATGATTTGCACTCGTAGTTGTAATCTAATGTATTTAAAAATTTTATTATAAATCTTTATACAGTATAAAAACATAAATAAAGTAATGTGTTAGAAAATAGTACAATAATAATGAAGTAATTTTTTTAATCACGCAGAAGAATTATACAGCAGTAAAATAAAGAAGCGTTAACGCTTGCGTCGATGTGTACGCTTCGTATATTCAGCATTACGTGGCCGTAATTATACTAAAACACGACGTTTAACAATGTCATCTTGCGGTAACAAGTAATTACGGGAGTAATTGGCTTACCCAGCGTTGAGGGCATTTGCGAGACATGGAAAATTATAAAATATTAACTAAATATTTCTAGCGTCATAATTTAGTTATATCTAACAAGATATTTAAATTAGGTCGGAATTTTCAAGAAATCAATACTCAAATGTTATAATTCTCTTGGTGCTGGCACTATTACCGAAAAATTTATTAAATTTAGTAATTTATTATATATCTATTCTTTGTGTCTTTTCCTTGAAAAAAAAATAAGTTTCTGATAGGAATTGATTGTTTTACGCTGCTCATATTTAACCGCAAGTTAATATCATATCATATTGATTTTATTTTATTTTGTTATAGAGACTAGCTAACAATTGTTTTCAGTGTTATATAATATGTATTAAGTCTATAATATAAACACACAGTATGCAACAATATGAGCGTAACAATCTCATACAGGCTGGTTCCACATCCACAAACACAACAAAATAACTTCAATACAAAAATTTTATCTTAATAAAAGTATTAATTAATACTATGATTGCCGAGGCACCACCGTTCACTGAATTAACTATCTCTTTAAGCTTTAAAGTTTTTGTATAAAACTTAGCAATACGTTCTAAAAGCTTGTGTAAATGCAAGTCTACCTACTCACCGCAACTATCTAAGACCCTGTAAAATCTAGGTAAAAACAAATTTGCGCCTAAAACCATCCTTCTGAAAAGAGGACACGAAGTTGTGATTATCTTTCGAGAATAGCGAGAAGGCGCATAGAATCTTATTTAGGGTAATAACTTAGGGTAATCGATTTTATTTCTGATCAATTTATATAGAAGTAATGAATGAGTGAGGTTACTTCGACAGGACAAGCTGTGCATCTTGTAATGTTGTAGGCGGCTGCTGTAGGTACAAAGTTGCTTGCTTTGTCCTTTAAAGTAGCCTCGATATCACAAAAAGCGCTACCGAACTGTTTCCAGTCGAAGTGCATGTGATGCAAAATGTAGCTGCCAAACTACACTGCAGTATTCCAAAATACTCTGCACCAAGCTGTTGTAAAGCATTATTTTTGAATCGCCCCTATACAAACTTTGATATTTCTTAAGATGAACCCTAGCATTTCATTTACTTTTTTGTTGTGTATTCCATTTTTGGAATAAAATTATTTCTTTTTTTTGTCGTAGAATGCTCTTAGATTCCTGTATATTTCTACCTCCTGTATTTTATTATTGTCCAGAAAATAGTCAGAACTCAAGTATAATTATTGACCACATGATAATATAATAATTATTAAATTGAATGTAATAATAAAATTTTAGTTTTTTTTTGATTATCCATCTTTATAGTCATCATTATTTAGCCTCTGTCCTACCACCACCACTGAACCTAAGTCTTCTCGATTATCACGATAATACCATCTACCTTTTTTCGGGTTACTTAAAGGATTTATAGAAGGTTTTTTTTTGCAAAAAAATTATTGCGGCCACATATTCATTGCTCCATCTCGTCGGGCTATTCACGTAAGCGTGACACGTCATTATTCAACAAATCCTTGAAATATTTTGGCATCAAACAAAAGCGTTAGAGAAATGAAAGTGTAGAAAATATTTTTTTTAATACAACTAAGCGATGAGACGAGCGGGACGTTCACCTGATGGTAAGTGATACACCCACCCATAACAACGTAGGGCTAGGACAATAAATACTGCATTATATTGATTGCGCTCAACGCCTGACATAAAATGTTTAGTCTCGTTACCCCAGTAATTTCACTGGCCACAACGCCCTTCAAAGCGGAACACAGTAATGTTTGCACACTACTGTTTGACGGCAAAAATAGGCGTCACTGGTACATACTTAGACGGTTTCCGGCAACAGTGACCTACCGACAGTGAATAATTTCTTCGATCTACACTTATCATTTTGTCTCTGAAATATTGCTTTAAAACATTCACGTAATGAAAAAATTGAATTTTTCATTTTGTTTCTAACTCTATGAGAAACGAATTTCATAGAATTTTACATTTTCAAATATAACACATAACTACATTTACATTGCTTAAGTGATCTTAAAATGAAATATTTTTAAGTTGTAACTCAAATTAAAGATTGTGAGTTATGATCCAACTTTATGATAACACGAATAACTATTTTATTCTGTGAAGAGAAAATATATATATTTTTAATTCAGTAAACAAATGAGTATCTAAATTTGCAGCTGTTTTTTTGCGGAATATAACCATAAGTACGTACATTTAGAGTTTATTCATTAAAACTCACAATAATAAAAGAAATACAAAAGAGAACGCAACATTAATATATTTATATCTAACATCAAGTCCGAGTATATCATCATCTTCATCAGCGTAGTAATCCACCGCTTGAAATAGGCTTTTCCCAATGCCTTCTACCAAATTTGGTCCTTAGCTCTCCGCATCTAACTCACATAATACAATATGACCTTTAAAAATACCTGTACTTGAATGTTCGTGTCGACATTGGAAATTATAACTTACGTCACCAAAGGAAATTAGAAATCAATACATCCTTTAACCATATAATGTTCTATACTTTGTACGCAATTTGTAACTAAATATGAGGCAACGGCCGACCATTTTGTGACACAGGGTCAGTCAAGTCCTTGGTCAGATTCCAAGACTGTAAGTTTTAAAGTTTAGATGTTTCTCAGTGTTTTTAAACCCTGTCTTTCTCAGCAGCATTGCTGTGTTTGAAGTGTAAACATATAAGAACCTATATTTTGAACAAGCACGCTTCAACACCTTGGGTCGATTTATCACTGAAAATTATTTGAAATAGAGTTAAAAGAAACAATTAAACATTAGTCCATTGTAAATAAAAAAAAAAATATATAACTTTGTAACAAATCATTAAATTTCCACATTACATTTAATTCGTTTAAAGACATTTTATTAAAATCTAAAGTAAGAAAGCCTTTTTGAACCTACGAATATTCGCTATCCGTGCAGTATTATTAAATTTGCTAAATAAATCATCTTCCATGTGAATGGATTTTAAAAATCGTCGCTGGCAGCTACAATAAAATATTTTCCACGAGTACCAAGCAACTGATAGTTTAGCAATAAAATTTTAAATGAAATGTTCCAAGAATCGATATCAGTTAAAATTTAAAGCGGGCCGCTCGGTTACTGAACTACTATCGAAACTTTAAGAATCGTGAAATTCACAATTTTTATTACGACTAGAAATTAACAAAACTCCAGCTATTGAATTAAAAGTAGTAATCAATGTGTTTTTGGAGAATTAGTGGTGGTACAACGCCATTTTCTGCCGTAAATCAGCAGTGCTTAAACATTGCTGTAAGAGCTAGCGAATTTACTAAGGTAACGAGATATGTATATTATCTTAGAGCTAAATTCCTATGGGCAAGCGTATCACTTACCATCACGTAAACATCTCTCTCCTCTTATAGCTCCATAGAGAACAAGTTTTTTTATATAGTAAAGCAATAAAACAAATATTAATTAACATCACAATATAATGCTGATTAGGTAACAGCAACCTTTCGCACATAACTTTTTGATACGTCTGTCAAAATCGAGAGGTATATGGATTTTACTAATATTACCATGTAAATAAATTAAAAAGTACTAAAGGTATGTGTGTATTACTTTTAACATACTACCACACAGTTGAATACATGAACTTAGTAGGCGGTCTACGCTACAAATATAAAGGTAAACTTCTGCTGGGTGCCCGCTCCCTCTAAAGCCTTATTGATATGCAGGTCCGCCCAAATGGCTGAAACTTCAGCAATTTTATAAAATTAATGTACTCTATATAATTTGCGGCTCTGTATAATAAAAATATAAAGGTATTAGCATATTTAATCTCCGACATATTTTTACTAGGAGTTTACTAATATAAACATTTATAAAAGACGTATATAACAGGGACTTGACGTAGAGATTTTGATTAGGATATACAAACCACACACGAAATCTCTGTGCTTATCTATACTTAAAAATAAACTTACCAATTTAGCAACAGTCAAAGCGTAGTTGGTTACATAGGTATAGGCAGCCAGGGCACGCAGTGCTTATTTACCTATATAGAGCGCACGCCCCTAATGTCATTATAAAGTCAGTATAACTAAGTTATTACCATCAATTCAGCAGACGTGTTTAGACCAAATGCACAAGGGAATTTGCCTACGGGTTCCGCGTAGATCCGCCATACTTAGTTCTTACATCTAACATTCAGGTATAAAAGGTAAACTATATTAATCTTGAATATTTTACCGGTGGCAGGTATCTGTTGCCGAAGACCGTCTAAGTAGGTCTGAGTAGATACCACCGCAGCGCCTATTTCTGCCGTCAAACAGTAGTATGCAAACATTACTATGTTCTGGATTGAAGGGCGCTGTAGCTAGTGTAAACACTGGAGTAACAAGGCTCAACATCTTATATCTCAACCGATGAACGTAATCTGGTGCAGTGTATATCATCTTAACTGGCACCACGTTGTTATGAGTAGATGTATCGCTTACGTAAACGCCCCGCTCGTCTGATCGGTTAATTGAATAAAAAAAATTAATTCTCCAAAAGATTCAGTAAACATAGAGAAGATAACTAATGTCAAATTATAATTCAAGTCTGTGGATCCAAAACCAGATACACTAATAATGATCTTTCATAACCCAAAAATAATTGTGTAAAATAACAACACAGTTAATGTAATGAATAAATACTTTAAAGGTTTGTGACGGCGTTCGATTTCCGAATGCATCCCATGACTGAAGTTGAATTTGGAATTTGGAATTAGCTCTGACAACAGGCCGAGAAAAGAAAAGGAGAGCGGCGGTAGTCAGAGAGTCGAAGTCGGTGAGACATAACGTTACAATCCGTATCGCACGAGTGATTATTAAAAGACTACAAACTAAGAATGCTTTCATTTAGATGAGACACTAGGGACGACTACAGCAGCCTATTAACCGTCATACTTCCCTAACATCCCCTAGGTTGAATAAACTAAGACGTATTGATTTAATAAACTGCATTATTGCCACCAGTCATCATCACTACCACGAGCCTTGACGCGATGTAAATACTTTAGACTAAAAGGTTTTTATTATTATTATATATTCCCAATAAGAATAATTATTTGCAAGTTAGCCAAAAAGCAAAAACAGAGTACTTGTCAAGATTAAAAAAAATACATTTCCTTTGCCATTGTTGAGCTGAATTTGTATCAGCACTACTAAATTAAACGGCGAATCTCTTTAAAAGCTATTTTACGTAATGAAGCGGTGCATTTCCGGCGGAGTGTTGCAGCGATTACTGATGCGGCGAACTCAACGGCTACCACTTTCATAAGCTTAATCGAATTTTTTCCGGAGCATTTAAAATGTTAATTTATGGAATAAGAAGTTCTTTTTAAGGAAAAGAAAATAACGAGATTTTAACATATATTGTACTTAAGAAAGTATTTGAATTTAATATGATTTACGACTACGTTTCGGAAGTGAACTTTTTCATTATAAACTTTAGCAATTTGAAAGTTTAATGCAGTTTATGTAAATTTTACGTCTTCGGCATGGTAAAATTTTTGTCATTTTATATAGTTTGTAATAAAAAATAGTCGATCGATCTACTTCATTCGTATGATTTTAAGAAAAAACCTGAAATATATAATCAAGATATATTTGTTGCAATTATTACTGGTGGTAGATCTCTATTACCGGAGACCGTCTAGGTGAGTACAGACGCAGCTTCTATTTCTATCACCAAACAGTAGTGTGTAAACGTTACTGTGATACGGTTTGAAGGGCGCTATACCTAGTGAAATTAGTGGGGTAACGAAACTTGACATTTTATGTATATATAATTCTAATTAGCGCCTCGTTGTTATAAGCCAGCGTATGTATCAGTTGCCATCGAGTGAACGTCTCCCTCGTCTTGTCCTTTCGTGTAATAAAAAAACATTAAGTTATTATTGCACTAAATTCGGTTGCTGTTGACTCGTTTCATGTTCCAATTGATAATATATTCTTTTAGGGTCCCTTACATCTATTTAGTTACATGAAAACAAAAAAAAGCACCCGAAAAGAAAATTTCCATCCCTTAACTTTTCCGTTCAAATACGTCTGCGAATGTAATTTAATTATTCACAGTGCCACTCCACTAATCGTTTAACTGCCGTCCACAGTTATTCGATTAGCTTTATTTGTAATTCATTTAGGTTTATTTTATTCCTACATGATAACATAGCTACCGATAGCTAATATAGAAATATGGAATAAGAAATACAATTATATTTAAAAGAAGACAGGTAAAGTACATTATCTATTTAGAAATAAGAAAAAATGATCTTCGACTTCTGTATATATAAGACACTATAAAAAAAAGTAAATCAAAGGAAAGTAATTCTTGTAAAAGATTAATATAATACACAGTTAACATTATATTTGATTTCAAGTATAACGAATATATTGGGTAATTATGTTATACATTAAAATTATTTTTGTAAAGTTTTATGTCCGTTTTGTACCGATTTATAATAATCGTAAAAAAAAATAATTATATAAGTTTTTGTCTAAATTAAACTTGACTAGTTGCATTAGAAATAAGCACCAAAAAATTTAAAATAAATAAATAATCAAATTACTACAATCAAATAGAAGTTGAAAATTCTGATCAATTTTTATTTTTAATTTTACTTGCTTCTTCAAATATTACTTCTAACACGAGTTAAATAATAAGAAAAAGCCCGCCTAATGTTGCCTAAGGTAAGATTCGGGGCGTTCTCTCAAGGTGAGCAAGGTTATTTTATCAAGCACCCAGGCCTGATAGAAGTAGTCATATGTCTTACACCCACCAAAGCTCGGAACGACTCGATGAACTGTTGTTTTTGGTTACTCACGATGTTTTCCGTCACCGGAAACTAAATGTAGATTGAAACCGTGCCTTAGACCACTGCAAAACAAAACTGGTGTAAAACAGTTTAAATAGGTTATAAGTGTAACGTATCTTTACCTATTATATTTTGTTATAATCTGATAATACTGTTAAAGAATTTATAAGAGAAAAAACGGATAAAATGAAAATTTCACATGACTATTACACATCTAATAATAAACGTATGTTTAGTGAGGAATTCAGGAAATACCGCTACAGCGTTAACCGCCACAACAGATCAGAGAGTGAACTTAATCAAATAATTTTCCACATGCACGAAATCGTGAATGGGAAATTGGCTTATTGCGAATTGTTAAATTCTCAATGAAATCCCATTGTGAATTATTAAAGCGAAAACTTGATGTAGTAATAACCTATTTTTATACAAAGAAAATTAACTCCGCCGGCATATTTCTTTTACAATCTCGTAAAAGGCGACTAAAAGAAATACCTCCAAGACAAGTGCAGCAGCTCTTTCTGTGACGACAAGCGGAATAAGTATTATATAATAATAGTCGTCGTTCGGTAGATCTATCTTCAGCAACAGACCCCATACCTTACCTGAACATATGACAACTTCCAAGCCACACAAGACCAGCGTGATGGATAAATAGTCTTAACTCTCTCATTGTCAAAAACCTTGAGTCTGAATGATAAAATCATTAAAAAAGCTATTTAATGTTTAATAGCAGTTTCAAGTCATAGTAAATTAGAAAAAAAAACAACTTTGAGACATAATAAAATTCACATTTGCATTTAAAGAAAATATATTCTGTACCGAAGAGGATATCGACAGTAAGCCGCCAGGCGTAGATAAGACTTCAAGTGTGCTTACCGGGGCATACTCAACCTGGATAAAATACACTATATCTCAATCAAAATATTTCTTGTGCTATTATGAGATTTGTATTTGTATTATTCCAGTTCAGTTATTTCAGTCCAATAAATGTTACACGAACACGCGTAAATAAATTTTCGCCAAATTTCACACATGGCATGTTACCGATTTTCACTAGATCTTTGTTAAATCGGGTCTGAATTCGGAGGAATCGGGGTCGTACGTTATTGAAATAAAACTCGTTCATGCAAAAATGTTACTGATATAATTTTGCTGTTTATGGGCCATAATTTTTTTTTAATATCAGTCATACCTTTACAGTTTGCATTACATTATTTGACCATAAACCTTTTCTTCAGACTATGATGATTGAATGAGATATTCCAGTATCAGAAAAATCACCTTTTTTCTCTAAAACACTCACTTTATTTTGGCGATATACATTGATGTCCGAAAATTGTTTTTTTATCTGCAAGTAGCTACTACTACCACTTGTCTCGATTGTGAATATGTCATATCATGGTGAATCCGACTCGCCTAAAATACTGTGTTAAAATAATATAATAGTGTTGTGGTGGTAGATTTACAATATAAGAGTGGTAGCTAGTCAGGCGGATTTGTAAAAACCTACTACTTACCAAACTCTGCACCATGTGGCCTTGCAATCGAAACAAGGCAACGTGTAGCAGGGCAAAAGCTTAACCACCACGACACGATGGGAATTAAAAGTTGTTTCAATTCTTTGCTCTGTTAAAAGCTTTCTTTAAAAATAAAAAACAAAACAAAAGTAAAAAATATAATCTGCCTGCCTCGAAACAATTTCCTTTTCCTTCGGTTTGTGGAGAGGTGCTCAAGTTGAAATGGATTTTTCTATTGTTGTTTGTTATACAATTCACTCCAAGATTGAGCTTGACTTTCTAACCGTAAGACCGACTGTGATGACTTCACCTGATTAATGTTAATAGATAATCTAGATATTTCTGTTCGGAAATAAACAGAACGTGAACTTCCATTACATCCATTCATGCCAATTAAACTTAGGAAG
The DNA here is from genome assembly GCA_029034505.1 of Ornithoptera priamus. Classification (NCBI taxonomy): domain Eukaryota; kingdom Metazoa; phylum Arthropoda; class Insecta; order Lepidoptera; family Papilionidae; genus Ornithoptera; species Ornithoptera priamus. The sequence goes on from JARDWD010000484.1 coordinate 150,529, forward strand.
ACTTCTCCCTAGGTCTTACTATTACTTGTACTTCATCATTCAAAGATACTACACAAAAATGTACGTATTAATTATATTCAAATATGAAACTGAAGAGAAATTAACAAATTTTTTTTAAAATGTAAAAAATTTAGCAAATAAATGCAAATACCCACCCTTTCATGTATTTATTATGATATTGTCTAATTTCTTATTCCTAGAAGTTAATTACGATTGTGGATTAGACGAACTGATAAGTATAAATAAAGATTAGATACGTAAAATTCGGAATTTATGTCGTAATAATAGTCGTTGTAGGATTTTTTTAGATATCCGCCACTTTACTCCTGATTTTGAAATTATATTATTTTTTACACACGACGTTTAACCTATTAAATAAAAAAATGTATATAATTTTCCGATTACTATGCAGCATCCATTTTTCATCAGGTATTAAAACGTTTACTAATTCTCTCATTATTGTAGCGGTTGAGTAATGTAATGCAACATTCAATGTGTCTGTTGCTCGTACTATTTCACTTGACTAATTTCTTTCATGTCAATTAAAATAGTTTTGTTATTTACACAGAAGTCAGCCTAAGTTAACTCCTGACGTGGTTTGCGACGGTGATTCCGTGCGATTTACTTCTTCATTGTCAACAAGGTTAAAATTACGAGGAAATGTAATGTAATAAGTTACCAGTATTAAAACAAGTCAACTGTATGTTATTAAGCGTGAGTTATCTATAGGTAGTCCTAAGCTATATATTTTCGATATGAAATAAATAAACTCATCTTCCGACATACTCTACGATTGATATGGAACCTACTTTTGTAACAGTCCTCAAATTACTCTGTCCAAATATAAAACTATAACAATATGACGTGGATAATTATTAATAATATGCGTCTGCTTTGCAATACTTTAGTATTCAATAAAATCATTTATTTCTTAACTTTTAACATTCTTTTCGTATCTTCAGTATTTCAAAAAAGCTAAACACTTATGGCATAATATTTTTAAATTTTACTATACTAAAAAGTTTAAAGCTTTTTATGGCCGATATACAATTAAAATCTAAACATTTATTTAACAAACTTAATTACAAGATTTAATGATTCATAACAAATATAAAAAAAACTCACTTTAAAACCTCTCGTCAAATTTCGGTGAAGAATCCTAAATGTTATCAATTAAGCTGTGAAATGTCTTGGAAACCGTTTAAAAGTCAGCTCTTTTCATTGTCTTAATTAAGAGCTTTCATGCCGTGGCTTAGAAGAGCTTCCGTCAGAACAAAAATTTATTACTTTTACGTCATTAAGCAAAATAAAAATATGTAATATACTAATAGTACATTATTTCGAGTTAAATATGTTATACATCATAAACCGATTTTTAACTTATCATTAAATAAGGCTATTAAGTACCTACACCTACCTAGTTTAAACTTATGAAATTACTAACTTTAGTACAAAAACTATTGGTACCTTTAACACAATCCTTTCGGGTTACTGAAGTCAAAAAGAGTTTTACGGTTAATTTCTTGTAAATTGTAAACAAAAACATTTACACAATGTTCATGGAAAATGAATACCTTCATTGAACTGTTCAATTAAGGAAGATTGCCTATTTTATTTACGAAATAATCCTTAGAACCTTTTTTAGACATTCGCCTGTGATAAATGATTCCGACAGACTTCATTCATTAATTGAAATCCGGTCTGATCTTTGTTTTTGTGGCATTGTATATGGCTATATTTATACGAAAAGGATATTCTCCGCAATGATTTATAATAAACATGAACGAATAATATGAAAAATCTATATTTTAATAAATAAACCTGTTAAACGAGTATGCATATATTAATCTTTATTTAACATTGAACTATTCATAATAATGTAAATCTGTAATAATTATTATATGCACATTTTGTATAAAAACTTTAACTAACATATTTCCTTATAAGATATTTAGTCATTTCTATCTTTACTAGAATTTAACTTTATGAATATTCACAAGAGCAAACCGTATTTTTTATCTTGTCCTAATAACATTAAGAATAGATTCATATTCATTATCACGAAGCGCCTGGGAGAACATGTAAATTTTTTATGCTGCTGATTACTCCGTTCTGATTTCCATAAGAATAAAAATATAGGAGCACTTCAAATACCATAAATCAAAGAATAAGAATTAAATTAAAAAAAATAATACAAAGAAGAGCCTCGTTTGTGCAATCATTTTTATTGTACGTCGACACCAGTACCGTTAATGCAAGAGAGAGGCAAAGAATAGACACATTTAAGATGTGATGCTGAAGACACTTTTTAAGAATACCTTGCGCATATTAGCGCCCTAACGTGTCTATTCTGGCGTAGGTTGCAACTGCTTTTATCCATATATTATCAACGAGTACTTTCATATTCTTGCCAAATTATGTGACCTGGGAATAAAAATTTAGAAAAAACTAGGGATACCATTTAGTGATGAAATGGTCTGATCTATAGAAAAAACTTACAAAAATTACCAATTTATAGAAGCCGGAGGAAGTACTATAAACCTCCTTGGATGAAAGAACATCAAGATCATGATCATGAGAAATAAGGAACAACTAGAGAGAAAACTATAAATATACTGAACGCTGAGATGCCTATTGAAAGTAATAAAACGTAGAAAAGAACGTAAGAATATACTTCAAACCGAACTCACCTAGTAGGATATGGACGTTAAAAAAAGCTAAATTAATGAAGCTAAAAATGAAAAAGGCAAACAATTAGAAAAGCAAATTTCATATACAATAAAAGTAAACAAGAAAATTCTTTGCTTAAATCTCACTATAAGAAATATGATTAATATGTATTATCCGCAAGATGGTTCTTTTCCACTTTGATAGAATTTTACACTAGATGACGCTGTATTAAACGTCCATTTTAGCACACAAAATTAATAGACACAGGCAAAATTACGTTTACCGGAATCTATAAATCAGTGACATAACAGTTGAGTTTTGAATCGGATACTATTTACATTTAAAATAACATATACAAATAATAAAGATTGAAATCGAACGTTTTCCATTTAATGTCTGTAAAAAATTTAGTCTTGCAAAAATATTCATTAATATTATTTGTGTATTATAATTAAAAGTTTAAAATGTGCAATAATTATTTATTAATAATAATTGTTTAACATATACAAAGTAGGAAAATTACATGGTAATGAATCAAAAAGTCTTGCAATATTGCTTATATAGTAATTTTTAAGGTCCCCATGTGACAGTTATCTTTAAATAATGTTAATCGTGATCTTATATCTATGAACTTAAAAGTTTTGTGAATTCTTTTGCAATAATACTTTAATAATCAAAAAACTTACTTTTAACAAAACTTTAAACGGTATATGACCAAAGACATTTTTAAAAAATCATAAGTTTCTAATAATACCCCTTTTATAAATATCAGCATCTGTACAAAAAATCTAACATTAACATTGCACTATGAGATATCTTCAAATAAAACTTGTATCAGTACCTGAATAAGGAAATTGAAAATGTGTAACCAAAAACCTTAGCTCTCATAAAAAAAATGTTCGAAAATCCACATTTACAGTGTCATGTATATCTTCATCAAAATCTTTAGGTTTTAAATCAAAACATTAGGTATTCTTATTTATAATTGCCAATTTGTTCAAACTAAAAATAAACACGACATTCTAATAATATAAATAATTACATTTTAATCTTGGTAATCCAGTTTTATACATACATAAAAATTCACAGCCATATATTCATTAAACAGTGTGTGTACTGCACAACTTCAAATATACAAATATAACAAACACTTAAAGGCACAAATTATACATATTTTTTATGTAAATAGCATGCATCATTATAACAACATAATACTGACTCCTCGGGCCCGAAATAGCTATGAGATGAATGACGACGCTTTAATGGACTAATGGTCGTCGAGGTCTTAAATTACTGGAATTAGAACACATTGCCAGACTTCCGTCTAACTGGGCAGGTAATATCAAAAGAATCAGCACCAAACCACATTTTGTGTAATACGTTATAAGAGACCTGTGTTCAGCAGTGAACATCCATCAGTTGAAATGATAATGAACAATGACTAGTTTTATATTTTTATCTAGTTTTATATTACATTCTATTTATGCTGAAAAGCACTAACTGCTTGATTGTGTATTTAATTCAATAATGGTTAATAATAACATTTTCATGATTTTATATAAATATATTGCAAAATCATTTATTAATTTTATTTAATATGACAGATATTTGTATAGCTTAAAGTTATTCCGATATTCAGGAGTAAATGCATAAAGTTTAACAAATAACAAGTATAATAGTAATGCGAGAATATAATTTTTATATTCATTGAAAATACAATATTGGGTTCAAGCAATGTAAAATGTGAACCCCAAACAATACATTACAAATACAAACAAAACTTATTCTTGAATGTATATAAATGAGCATAGTGTTAACATGTCTTAGTGAATTTTCCATAAATCATGAAATCAATACCTTAATTCTCCTTTCAACATTTGATCTGCACATAGGGCATAAATCAATGTCTGTAGTTCCACATCTCTGACAACAACACATATGGCCACATGGGACAAAAATGATTTCTGATTTAGCATCCATACAAATAACACATTCACCTTCCAGAACATTATGTCCTTCATTAGATACCAGTACTCCTGAACAGCCTGAATCCTTAATAAATGTTGGAGCAGTGGGTTCATAATTTGTATCTAATGTGTTTGCTACCTTAGAATTGATATACAAATTTATAGCTTTCATTATGGCATCTCTATCTGCTGAAAGTGTTACACCATTTGCTTTTAATTTTTCAGTAGTTATGTCCCCTAATGAATCACCAGAGAACAAAAATTTTACTAAAAAGGGCAAACAGTGTATAACTTCTTCCTGCAAAAGATAATTTGCAAATTGAGGGTCTAAGTGTTTACTAACACTTAGCAAGTTTTTAGGTGCTGAGTCTATAACTTTTTGATAATTTTTTAACCAGAAATCTGTGCCAGTAGTATTTTCTGTTTCAAGTTCTTTAATGGTTTCAATTAATTGCTTTCTTCGCTTATTTCTTTGATCAAATAAATCATCTAAAAAATTTATTAATTTAACTCTTTGCTTAAGCAGTTCATTATAATTGTAGGCAATGTTTAATTTTTTCTTTTCTTGTTCAATTACACTTAATTTAGCTAGATGGGAAGAAATAAGTGATATTTCTTCATTTAAACTCCATGTTTTTGAATCTACTTTCTCTAACAAAGATGTGACAAGAGCTTTCTGTACATTTTCATCTTCTAAAATTTGCTGAACTAAGACTTCATGCGAATTATCTTTAGCACTCAAATATTCAGATAACTTTGATATACTTTCAGATTCTGTCATAAGAATGTTTTCTTTTATATTGTTTAAATTGTCCTTATAATTTTTCACAAAATAATGAACAGAATATTCATCATTGATTAGATTTTCCATAGCTTTTAACACATCTGATTTTTTGATATTATCATAGTTCTGTCTAGCTAATTCAAGTAATCTGTCATGTTCAGCTTTTTCATATGCAAGTTGTTGCTGTATAACTTCAGGCTTTAGACCATCAGTTTGAAAGAAATTCTTAACTATTAAATCAATTTCTCTTTCATCATCTTGTATTGTTTTTAATAATCTTTGTCTTTCCACTTCTTTTCCTTCATGGACTTTGGCTATTTCTGTATCTAAACTTAATTGCTCCTGAATGATTTCTGAAAGAAATTTATCCCTTTGCTTCTGATTTGCTTCATGTACCCTTTTCTCTTGTTCTATTATTGCTGCCTCTTGTTCCTCCCAGGTTACAGTATCATGTTTTAAAAATGGATTATGAATTTTATTTAAATCACGAACAATTGAAAGTTCTGATTGCTGAGACACGGGGGGCACATATTCAATATTTAAGACATTACAAAGGTATCTCATTATCTCTTGTGTGTCTTTATTTACAACTTCTCTAGGAGGAAAAGTAAACTGCTCTCTGTCAAGAACTAGATATACTAAATTCCGTGCTAAACAAAGCTCAGCACATAGTTCTTTTAAATTTTCATTCTGAGAAATATTTAGTCTAGTTAAAGCTTTCAAACTCCCTATTGATGGAGACAAATTGGTCAATTTATTATTTGATACATCCAAAATTTGCAAACACTCTAAGTATTTAATGTTGTCTGGAAGTGATTTTAGAAGATTGCTATGTATATATAATTCAGTAAGGTTTACTAAATATCTTATATCATTTGACAAGAAACTAAATCTATTGCAACTTATATCAAGTACCTTAATTAAATGTAAATCGGACAATATACCACCATTATCTAATGAATGCAAAAAGTTATTTTGTAAGTATATATTATCTTTTCTATAAACTTTACAAATAGAAAATATTCCAGATGGTAATTGAGTTAATTCGCAATCAGAAAGATCAAAGTCTGACTCTGGCGACTCTTTAGCCATATACAATTTGCGTTCTAATTTAGCTCTGGCGTCGTTAGTATTCTTACTGAACAACGTCATCGTTGCTTTGTGGACACCGGACACAGCACAACCCATGAAAATGTGTAAAAATATTTTTTAAATGATTATAATACTGTCACCAAGGCATTTTATTCACATAACACAAGTTTTGCCGGTTCACTAAGATTCTAAATAATAAACTATATCAAAAATAAAGTTATATAATTCATTCTTTGTTTTAAATATAACAATGTAATTAGTAACTTCAAAAGGAAAGACAATTCTTTGATAACAATAATCATTAAGGTATTAGCAGTCAGATAACGTTAACTGTCAATGTCATACTTTTTTGTGAAAGACGACAGCACGTTCGTAATAAGGGTTTAAGTGCGACAACATTACTTATATTTGTTACGGTAAAATAAAAACATTTATGTAACAATAAAATATTCTCTGTCAGAAGTTGTCTTCATAGTTTAGTTTATATTAATTATTTTCGATTATATTTAAAATAGGTATTATATATATCTAACATATATATATATCTAACCCACAGACGTATAAAGAAAAGTAGATCTAACTTGCTAATAAAAAAAGCGTGCAAAAAACTCCCGCATGCTTTATTCACACTTATAATTTAATGGTCCGCATTTAAGAGCCTTAAATAAGTAATAATAAAAATCTGTTACTCGCTTTGCACATGCACTTTATTATACTAAAGTAATTACAATGAAGTTAAACGAAAGACAAATATCTGTTCAAAAACTCTTTTATATTTCAACAAATAATATTTTTTTATTCTACTTTTATCTAGAACATCACATTACAACTCACCAAAATATTTAAAATATAACACATCACATGATGTAGACTGACAGACCTGTCTCTTCATTTTGACGCGAATTTGACATCTAAACATTAACAAAAATATCACTGTATCATTTAAAAATGTATAAAAAACGCACAGAAAACTGACTTCTAAAACGTAATTTCAGGTATTCGTTTGTATGTTGCATCGACACACTAACGCGCACTTTACTTCCCCATACTTTTTCAGTCCTCAGTTACGTCACTTAAGTGCGCTTAACTCGCTTTTTGCTGACTCCATATGCCGCTTATTTTACTACTTAACTAAAAAAAATCTGTTACGTTTGAATTTTGTATATGTTTGTGGTAATGTCGCTACAATAAAAAAGATAAAGATAACATTATCGATCTAGGATCAGTGTAGAAGAATAAATTTAATTATTCCTATTCATTTGTTGTGAATTCTCATTAGATCTGCCTCTCTTTATACGTCTGTGATCCAACCAACGACAAAAACAAAATACGTTTATTTTGAATTACATATTTTATTGTTTAATTTTGTATATAAGAATATTTAATTATATTTACTAATTGTCTGAAATATTTATCATAAATATTTCATTAAAAACTTTCCAAAAATAGTGACTAGTTGTCACAATGTAAATCTTTTAAATGGCTTATGAAAAACGAACACATTACTTTTTCGTCTTTATTCCTACAAGTTTGCCCGCTTTTAATTACTTATATAGTATGTTTTCATATAAAAAAATCTGTCGCTATTTATTATTTTTACATTTAATTATTAACGTAAACGTTTTATGGATCGCTGTTAAAATGTAAATTAAATTATGATTTTATTACTAACGACTTAAACTGACTGGCTCTAATAAAAAAAGTTATGTTCTTTTTAATAATAAGACGAATAATTATTATCCCTTAAGTTAGAAATTTGTGAGAAATTTGATGCATTTTTGTGCAATTTATACATTAATAGATCTTGACTATGCCATTGTTAAAGTATGAATTTACATCACTCTCATCTGTGTATCCTTTGGACTCAATATTCCTATGCCAGGGTATGTATAGTTTTTGATAATCATTTTTTAGACTAACAATTTTTGTTAATAATTTTGAGTCGTGTTTGGGTACAAAATAATTCACTTTATCTGTTGCGAAAGAGTTCCGAGATGATGAATCTATTTCTTCATCAGAACTATCGACCGGTCTTAATGGTCTACGGTTTATGTCATCGGTGTTATTTTCAGACCGACTTTCATGACGCTTACTATTAGTGTCAAATTTACTGTAAGAAACCACTTTTTTAGGGATGGAAAATGTACTGTAATCATTCTTTATTTTATAACCAACTGTTTTTTTTATAGGGTAAACATAAGATTTTATGACCTTATTTATCTTTTTAAATTCGTCCCCAATGTCTGAATGAGGCAAATCATTCACCACTTTTTCTTGAAATGGCAATTCTTCATCATTTTCTGTGTTTGATTGGTACTTATCTTCATTTTCCTTTGACATAGGGTCGGAAGTATTATTTTCACTTGGTAATTTTATTTCTCTTATTATACTAATATTGTATTTATACGGAAACTTAGCAATAGATGCAGAAGGCTTTATGGTTTCATCTTCTGCATGTGTAACTATATCACGTGAAGTTACTATTTCTTCTCCAAATCTATTATTTTGATTAATCGTTTCCGGCATGGCTTTCGATGTTTTACTAAAATAATCAAATATATGAAATTTTGGTAAATCAGATAATCTATAGGTTACTGCTGCAGGAAGCTTGATAATCACAGTTTTACCTTGATGATATCCAATTCCATGACCTTCAAAAGGCTTATTTTTTGGACTCTCTTTTTTGATTGGTTTATTTTGAGATACTGTGCTACTAGCATCATCATTATTGGAATCGGAATCACAATACATTTTATTCAATTTTTGTGTATCTTTTTGAGACAAACCAATTCTTTGTCCAATGTCAATGCCATTCTGAAAATAAAAGCAAGTTATTCCCCTTCCTTTTTTACTTACTTTAAATTCTTTTGATTAATATTTACCTGCTTTGGCACTAAAGTGTCTTGTCCATTAGATGAGAATGCTTTTTTACTGTAATGCAAAACACTTTCGTAGTCATATCCAACACCAAAATCGGAAACAGCAAATGTGTTGTATTTTCGAAAGTTGTGTCGAGCCGCTGTAAGTAAAGGTTATAATGAATAATAGACGGATCAATAAAATATCTACGTAGATAACTTATTATTTTTATGAAGATTATTTTACAATATAAATTTAGAGGAAAGCCAATAAATTTTGAATTTCTCACTTTGTATTTATCGTGCGAACTAACTAAATGTATCATTTAAGTTTTAAAAGAAAAGTAAGTTATGGATTCTTTGCATACGTGTATTTTAATAATCTTAGTTTCTTTTATAATAACAAATTATAGCCAAATAATAATGTTAGATTAAATTCAGGTTTTCCTTGTTTATTGAGTGAAATGAGAAAGTTTAAGAACATTTTTTCTACAAAGTCGCAGGAGACAAACGTGGTAAAAAAATGACTTTGGATCTCTGCTTGTGAAAAAAGACCTCGAGACCCAGTAATAAGAATAATAAGAGTGCTATATATTGTTTTTTTTACTAACACTGTTAATGAAGTGACTGTAAACAAAAGTGTGTTACGGTTATGCGCACAGAACTCATGGGTCTATAGTAAGTTGCAATATGTTGGAATAAAATTAATGTTGAAATAAATTACAGCAATATATTACTTACGCTGAAGTATATTTTCCCAGATGACATCAATATAGTCGTCTCTATCGGGGCTACTCTGCATGTGATAAAAACCGAGGGTGTGGAGAAATTCATGAACCACAGTACCATGGCGAAAACATCCTCGACCGACTGGATGTCGAGCTGATAAATTCAATACTTGGTAGCCTCCTTGATAGCCAACTTGAGAAAAACAACCGCGTCTACTACCCTAGAATAAGAAAACAATAAGGAATGCATGTTAATAACAAATTCTACTCAGCATCCACAGATTACCATTGGTAAATAGCAGGTTACAGATGTATGCAGAGTAACGAAAAAAATCGTACAAAGTAAAACCCATTTTATTTTAGGTCACTAAATTTAAAAAATTTTTGCTCTCTTTAGTTTTTGTTTAGATAACTATGTCAGGGGTGCAATAATCTATCTATATACATATAACTCAAAAGAGTTTTTTCTGTTCGCCAGTCACGTGAAAACTAGTGAATGTTTCGACACAAGGAAGATGGCCATTCGACGCAGAATGATTTGACGATTATAGGATATTCATTTTTTGAATGTCATAGATCCTTCATCATTTTATTTCCAATTAACTTTTATAAGCGTTTTCATTTTGTGTTATTGTTGCTATAGTAGCGGTTGCTAGAGAAAGTAATTTGCGGTTGGTCGCAATAAATATTTCAGGCAAAACAGGCGGGGAACAGCTAGTTTTTTTTTAAATTATATCTTCACCGAGTTATATGAAGATCATTAAACCAGCATAGAAAACAATTTACAAAACTAACATCTCAAGTCCGAACCAGTTTTTTAAGAAAGATAATAATCCTTTTCTATTAAAAGCGTCAATCATTGTTAAAATATTTTTGCGGGAGCAATAGTAATGTAATAGACTCTATTAACAATAGAAACAATTTTTACAAGTGTATACATAAATATTTTTTCACATAATGAAGCCAATAACTTTTAAACGTTTAACCTAATGTTTAAATCTTTTGTCCCTGCATCGTAGAATATGTCTAGATGACCTAAATCCTACCTACTTTGGTATTGCGACCGCGTACGAGAAACTCGATTGTATTAGGTTACCTGCAGATACCAGTAGCTAAATATTCACGAATTATTTGTTTTGAACAAATTTGGCATATACTTCGCGCACGCGTTTGTTCGTAATCAAATTATGAAGATTTTACTTTTTTGATGTGAAATAATTTTAAAACTGTCTTAAATATATATGTTCTAAATAGAGTATATTAATTAAGGTAATATTTTAAAAAGTCATCATCAGCAGCAACATATAGACGTCCACTGCTGGTCATAGGCCTCCTGGCCCTTTCCTACCGGGCTGGCCCAATGCGAGTTGGTGGAAGCCTCATTTGTTGATTAGCAGTGTGCACCGGGAGCAGGTGAGGTTGTCTTGGATCCCGTGAATTGTTGTGCGGGAACTGTACACCCTACCTTACGACTGATATAATTGATGGAATTGTTATACTATAAGAGTAAATAATTATTTTTATTTTATTATTGGCAATAGAAACCCAGTGTTTCTCACAAATTCAAACACTTGCCATTTAAAGACCATCAAACTGTATCAGAATTAGGGTACGGCATTTAATAATATTAACAAATACTAATTTTAATTATTTTACAGATTTACCTGTATCACCACAGCGTCACGATCTCCCTTTTTGTACGGACGAAATTTAACACATGACGCTTGGGCTATATCATCTATTCCGTTTTTTATTGCTTGTAATTGTTCTTCATCTACAAAACAGACCAAATTGTGTGAATACGTGAGTTATTAGAGTAATATATGCAAATACAATATGTAAACTGTAGCATATTTTAATCATAGACATTTCTAAGGGAAGTTTATCATCAGCAGATAAGTACTCTGAATTAACTAAAATTATTGAAGCGCTTATATATATTACAAATAATATAAGGTACCTACTAAAGTGTTCTGGTTGAATATAGTAAACAACTTCGTTGTTAGGCCACCTTTTAGTACTATCTCTAAGACCATTCCTCGACAATCCTTCGGCAACTTCTTCAACAATCAATCGTCTTTGTCTGTCATTAAGAATTAGATCTCCTTCGAATTTACCACTTTCTTCCCACGCATTATCCAAAACTGTTTCGTCATCGTCCGCTTCAATGTCCGGATTACCTTTAGAATTTTCTTTATTAAATAAATTAAAACTTTTTGGTATTCTGATGTTTTGTTTATAATTTATAAATGTTTCAAACTCATTGCAAAATTTATGTACACCAAAGGAAAAAAAAAACTTGTTGATATCCTATTTAAATACGGACACAAGTTTAAAAAACTCAATATGTTAAAAAGTTTTACTTAATTGGTATGCTCTTTGACTTACTCTTTAAATTAAGATCCAACTGTGAAGTTTTTTCTAAAAAATCACTGAACTCTTGTAACTCAAACCGAGTCATTGCCCAACACTTTAACACAAAAATACTAAGTAAAACTCCTACTTTAATCCACTTCATACTTGATTTAACTTAGATTTTTTGGCACTTAGTTTAATTTTAAATTAGCGTGTAGGTCATATTAAAAATGATGAAACGTCTAGACCGCTGTTGTATTTTATAGTAAAACCGATGTTTAGATGCGAAAGCGCGCGCTGGTCACTTGTTTTTTCAGTTTAACAAAACCCATTGGGACAGGTCGATTTTAATATAGCTTCAGATACGACCATTTCACAAGGTGTTAGGCCGCAACTGTGTCTTGCGTCAGCGACCGAAGCCCGCGCTTGTTCGCCAACCAAGCGGGGCCTTACCTTACCGCGCAAGAATAAATTGCTAAATTTGACGCCCGAGTTGCCTCGCAATTTAATAGAAGTTCTATTTTTTTACACCACAATACCATTTATGTCCTATTTGTGTAATAATACGAAAAGTGTGCTATTGTCATTTACAAATACTCCATTGCGTTCTACTACAAATAATAATTAAAAAGTTGTAGGAACTCTGTGACCGCTATGACGTCGGACTGCAAAGCGGTCGAAACGTCGGGATAGTACAACAATAAAATTATTGAATAATTTCGATAAAATCTTTAAAATTTACTTTTTATTTATTTATATATTTTTTTATAGTTTCACCCAATCTTTCATCTATCGTGACTCCTAAAATGTAAGTAGTACGGTACGAAATACCATTTATTCTAAATATTATACTTTTTGTACAGAAATCATTCAAAACTTGTTTGATTTTAACTGTCTGATTTTTATACCTGCTAAATTTTACGCAGACAGAAAAGATGCAATTTTCTCCTTTAATAAATAATAAAAACGGGTCTCTTAAATTTTTTAATAGAGAGTTAAAATGGTTTGTACGAACTGACTGAATACGTTTAAATTTTTTTGTAGTAAGACTTAAGTTAGTGTTCAACTATTGTGGATCTATAAGTTGTAAAATTAGTTTTTTTTTTAGCAATTTTCGTTAGAGAGAAGTAGACGATATTAAGAAAGTTTTAAACGTTACTAAACTTTAAATTAATAACACCTATGAAGCAAAGCTTAAACAAAGTGATCATAATTTATCTCAAAATTGCGATGTATCAACAATTATTCAATTATTAACATTTATATACACTGACATCTTTCATTTTACAAATAAAAAAATTCAATTAGAGTTTCAATTTATTAAATACATCATATTGTATCAAATTATCTCCATCGCCATCACTATTGTACATTTGCGATTCGGAAAGTGGCCGGGTCACTTTCTTTTAGTTTCCGATTTCAACTCCGTTGTAAGGATCTTGTGCTACTCACTGAGAACTTGTTTTAGACTGTTTCAAAGAGAACTACCTCTTACGTAAATAAACGAACAGTGCCTATCGTTCCTTGTCTGTACAGTATCATTTTATTTAACTGTTTTACAAACAATTGTGGGTTACATAAAGATAAAATCATGTAAAATGTTAAAGCATAATAAGATTTTTTTAGAGAGAAATCTATGTCGCTCCAAAATTGAAAGCTTCTTTGCGAGGTGATATGTTATATTAATGCAAATACATTACATAAGAAGTTTTTTTATGGTTTTAATCATGTGAGAAATAAAATTATTAGAGAGAATTTAGTATTAGAATCCATACATAAAATTTTCTTGTGTATAAACAGTTATATTTTTTTAAATAGATTGGAATGATACATGATAACACTATTGTTACTTTTACGTAATAACCATTAAGTATTGTATTAAATTCAATTTCTCATAATATTTAATAATAACGAGGATAAGAACATTTTCACCCAAAATATTTTCGCTTTCACAATATATTGACAGCCGGTATATATCATATCACTATTATAGCAACAGATTTACAATACATATTATTCAGGCAGGTTCTAAAACTCCTACCAACATCACTATATGCAAAAACATCACTATATAAAAGGCCATGGGATCGAACCAGGGATCTCTGGTTCAAGGCAAACGCCACACTGCCGAGGCATAAACGACACCGTTGTGCCATTTTTAATATTTCCTGATGTAATAACACGTTGTAAACTATCAATATGGAATTTTTATCAGTTTAATTCTGTGTGTGTAAAATGAAGACAGAAAGTGAGATTGCTTTTCCATAAAAGTCCATTGCTGAAGATTAAAGTGTTTTCATGTTTATCTTTAATTTAAAACATACTTTCATGCAGTTCCGTATTGCTTTTACAAAGGGCATACATATCCTCCAAGCAACTTAATAAAGTAATGATTTGAATTTTCTACAACTTTCCATCGTGACTATTGTTACCACCAAACCGAAAGTGATATTTAAAAAATATATTGAGCTCATCAAAATCCTAGTTCATAGGAAATATTTTAAAATTTATTGTAGTTACATTAAATTTCTTCTAGAATTTTAAAAAAACGACAATTTTATAAAAAATTACGCCACGGGTTAAGTAATAGAAAGTAGTTTTCTTTTTAATATTTCTCTCAACCATTGTTATGACATTTAAACGTTTTTAATTAAGTATAATAAAGATATACATTCTTCTTTCTCCTGCCCTGGTCCCACTTTATGTAGGGTCGGCACAACATGTTCTTCATTACCGAACATGTTGTAAATAGTTTTGGCTAAATTTTTTACGACCGGCCGCCTGCCTGACATCAACCCTCTTTTTGGGAATCTTTGGGGATTTTTTTTTTTTTTTCCCCTTTTTGTATTTCGCTGTTGTTACTAAAATTCACAAATGTACATAACTTAAATATTAAAGTCATTGGTACATGCCGAGATTCGAACCCGCGACCTTCGGATTGAAGGCCGCACGCTCTAACCATTAGGCCAGCGAGCTACTCAAAGATATACATTCAAAAAATATAATTATTTTCACAGTGTCTTAATTTCTTACAAGAAAAATAGGAACATTCGAAAGAATATGATTAATATCCTTACGTTTTTAAGTCATGAAAAATATGTATTAAAAATAAATTTTGTACAAAATAATCTTTATTAAATGACCAAAGAATCTAACAGCATATTTAGATAAAATATAATAGTTGTTACTGTTAGAGACTACTTACATTTAGTTCACAGTGTTTGTTTGATTGCAATACATCCTGTTTAACTTTAGAATGTCTCGCTCTGACATGCCGACCCTTTGTCCAATAGTTACACCTTTCTGTACAAATTATATATTAAGTCAAGCTGGATTAAAATTTGTGAAAATCTATTGTGGTCATCTAGGAAACAATAATTATTAAAACTTTATTAGGGACAGAAACATCATGACGTAAACACCCTGTTCATTTCGTCGTTTCTATTATATCTCATTATATATGTTCTAATATTTTCAATTTTATAAGCCACTGGGCAAATTTGTTGTAATATTCATTTAAAATACGAAACTCCTCTTAAATTTAAGTACATCTGAACACGTCTAAAATCAATAATGTTACAATTAGCTACTTTTGTGAAGAGACCATTTTTCTATTTACTAGAGTAAGTGATTTCGCGCTATGTAAAAAAGTATTTATTGAATACAAAAACTTCGAAATGCACTTAGAAACATAAATAAGGGATATTTAGACTATATAACTGCAATCATAAACATCTGATAATTATGAAACATTAAAAAATATTTTTTTTATCTACAATGGGGGTAACATGATGTTAATTTCATATGGTGTTAAAAGACAATGAGATCGTGGAATGAAAGATGTGCTCGCCAAGAATACTCTGGCTATCAACTTTACAGCCCGAGAACAGTAATACTGTTATGGCGACAGATTTACAATATAATAGTAGCTAGAAAAGCAGGTTGGAAAATATCTCTGCTAACAATCTAACTCAACAACATGTAAACCTGGAACCTCCGTGTTAACACGTTTAGCCACTATGTCAACAAGGTAATTATTTAATCATGGAGGTAAATATGTAAAAAAAGAAATGCAAATTTAACCTGTAAGGGCACTATTGTCCGAAATCCATTCCACGAGAAGGCTCTTGAACTGTAATGCATTACGCTGCCATAGTCATACATGACGCCAAAATCTGTTATTGTGTTGTTACTGTACTTAGCGAAATTTTTCTCCATGCCTAAAAAGGTTGAGGACAGTTCGAAAGTTTATAAATTTTTAAAATTTTCTGCTCATAGAGTCTTAAAAATTCTTTTCATTTATGACAAAATAGAAATTTCGTACAAATTATAAGTATGATAAAAACACATTGCAAAAATACAATAAAATTGGCAAAGTTAAACAAGAATATTTGTTATTTTACATATTTTTCAATATGAGATCTGATACTTTTAAGTTAAAAACCGAATTAAAAATATATCTTAATGTGAAATTTTAATACCTATTTGGATATTTTCCCAAACAATTCTTACGTAGTCATCTCTGTCGTATGTGCTTTGCATATGGAAGAATCCAAGCGTATGAAGCATTTCATGTACAATTGTTCCATGATGGCGACATCCATTCCCCAAATTTAATACTTGATCGTTATTTTTGCTTTCCTTGTTATAAATATAACCCACGTTAGAGAAACAACCACTGCTCGCATTCTAAATAAACATAACAATATTGATAAATAAAAAATATCTATGAATTTAAACGAATATATAAAAACTTTTTAATTTCTCACTCAAAACTACTTAGTCTGTATACAGTACATCGAGATTATTAGTAATTATTTAAGTATTTTATATCTTTTTATTACATATAAAATTTCTTTACAAAGTCGAGCTTATTGGCTAATAATCTTTCCAATCAACCCTCGGAGTTGCAAGATATCGAAGAAGTGTAAGAAAAAAATTTTATTCAATTTCTTACCTCACCTAGGGTAGATTGAAAGCTTCATATTAGAAAAGATAAATATAGTACTTTTTAACATTCTGATATAAGAATTAAATACAACATAAACTAAGAAATATATGTAGTTAATACGAAACATAGATCCCATGGTATCAATAAATCATTTCGTAGAGACTAATTCAAAATAAACAAATAATAATAATCAACGTCATTGAGCAAAGATGATAGATAAAAGAAATCAAACACAAGATTTAAGGTAATTTCTATTTTCTTTTTTATGGAGAATGGCCTTAAAAATTGCTCTCAAGACAAAGAAAAAAAAAGAGGTCAATATTTAAACTTTAGTTTGTCGCTTGAATAGTTTATATATTCCTATCAAAGCAAATCAAAAATATCTATTGCAATTATTTTGAAAGCACTTGAGCTTATATAAGAACAGTGCGTCAGCGTTTGGTAAAATAACATCGCCATCAATATTAAATAAATACCACTCGAACACTATCTAAGATTCTAAGATACTAGTCCAATGACCTGGATAAGTCTTTTATAAATTATAAATATTAATGATTTAAATAAAGATACTAATCTTAGTAAAAACGTATACAGGGTGAAAGGTAATAGTAAAAGATCTGGAGAGTCTAAAATATAGCTCGTATCTTATCTATCTACGTATGAAATACCCCATCCAAAAACAATGGTTCTGGAGTTATTCATTTTTTAAATATTTTTCAAAAAATTCACGATTTTCTAGGAAAAACTCCGATAACTTTATTTCTAACTTATTTCTACACAAATTTTAATGTAATAATTGTTGTTTAATCATTTTATTATTAAGTTAAATTAATAATCATTACTTATAGGCTAAAACTTTTAAATTAGGTTCTTTGAAAGTCTTGACAGTAAAAAATAAGGCGTCATACTTACATTTTTATTTAATCTTAAAACAAAATTTTATTTATAAATATAGGTTTAAACACATAAATAAGTACCTGACTTCTATACCTATCCGACCAGGTATAAAAAGTATCGTAGATGCATAACCTGTCTGCGTCATGTCGTCTCTGTTGAACGCTGCCAGTTTCGCTAACGCGTTGATACGCCGCAGCAGACTCTATGACTCGGCAGGTGACGATTTGGGAAACTTAGCTGATATTATCTTCGAGCTTTTAAAGAATTTCCATTACTAAGTCTATAACAATATAAAATGTCAGCGTATCCTTCATTACCGTAATCCGCCATTGAAATTAAATTTATTTGGTATGGAAAAGAAAAACTATTCAGAATTAAGAAGACAACGATAATGTACGTCCGCCCATAAAAGTAGTTAAGATTAGAAACTTTATGTACTTTCTTATATCTTGTCGGATAGGTATTGAAGTCAGGTACTTATGTGCTTTATACGTATTTTCTATAAATACAATTTTGTTATAAGATTAAATAAAAATGTAAATAAGACGCCTTTATTTTTTTTCGTCACGACCTTCAAAGAATCTTATTTAAAAGTTTTAACCTCTATGTGATGATTATTAATTTAATTTAATAAAACAATTATTAAACAAAAATTATTACGTTAATTTGTGTAGAAATGAGTAAGAAATAAAATCATCAAGTTTTTCCTAGAAAATCGTTTTTTTTTTAAATATTAAAAAGGAATAACTCCAGACCCATTGTTTTTGGATGGGGTATTCCATACATAGGTAGATAGGATACGAGCTATACTTTAGCACCTCCAGATCTTTTACACCTATTACCTTTAGCTAATATTCGGTCCCTGCTAATATGTTTAGCATTTAAGGGAATAACATTTGATGACATTGGTAAAAACCTCTTTTTTGATCAAGATATTTATCCTATTTCTTGGGGCAAGACTAGGTTATGTGGGATTTTAACCCCCTTTGGTGGTCATCTTCAGTGCGATGCCATAGGCCCCGGAATCTCTTACTGAACGCACCGATGCCTCTCGGCACTATGTCTAAAGCACATCCCTCCGGCAAGTAGGGAGGGCTATAGCCTTCCTCGGCACACTCTCTTTGATACAACAGGCACTAGACCACCTCGTACTTGACGTTCATCCCTGCCTCGCTTAATGGGTAATAAGGATCCCCACCTGCAAAGCCTATCAACTCGAGAATCCTATTATTCGCCTTCAACGACAGACAAAGCTATTATATTCCTAACAGCCCAAGATTACAGAGCAATGGTTTTTTTATTCTCATTATTTGGTGGGTTTTTGTTTAGTTAAAAAACTTAACTTACCGTTATTTTCACTGCGTATTCATCGTTCATTCTTTCTCTAAACAAAATACACGAATTATTAGCGATGTCCTCCATTCCGTTCATGATTAAAACTCTTTCGTTGGCACCTGGTAACATAATAATTGAATAAAATTTGCATATTGTAAATATATATATATTTTCAAATGTAAATTTAAATCATAATAACAAATGAATTTTTAACTAATCGTTTAAAGTTAATGTTGATAAAAGACAAAAAAATGTGTTTAATATAGTATTGTACTCACTGAATTCATTTTTATTAATGAAATAAACAATAGTATTTTGTGGCCATCGTTTAGTGACATCGATGAGGCCGTTACGACTATTTGTTGGTGAAAAGAGACCTAACTTTTGCTCATCTGTCAAAACCATATCACCTTCGAAGTGTTCACCAGTTTCTCCTTTCACGACTAAAGGCTCTAGAAAACATTATCAAAATGTATAACATTTATACGTTTATACTTAACGTCGTTAAGATTTATACTCTCTACCACTTGAATTGCTACAACAAATAACAATTAGTGAAACTAATATTCATGTGAATTAATAGAACTCCTAGTAACAATGCTTAGTATACAAGCACAGGTTTTACATTAGCATAGTACCAAAGGGTGTCAAAATTCGAATATTGCAACTTCATTACATCCCCCCAACGGGTTCCCGCCTTGTCGTGGCGGAGAGGCTTAGTAACCGTGGACCGAGAGACAGTGAAGCGAAGTGGAACCCACCCGACCGGCCCACGGCGAAAGACCGGCTGAAGCGGCCACTCCAGGTTCGAGCACCGGTTGAATAACTGGAGTTCCCCGGAGCGGCGGCAGGCTGCAGGGGCGGTTTCATACTGCCCCTTGCAGCCGAGGTGGAGTCGCGGGTGGAGTACCTTCTGTGACTAACCGGTGTCGTACCGGCGGTGTGGCGGCAGTGGGGCCGCGGGGGAAGAGGAGTGTCGCTATTGGTATGCGCCGTTCTCCCTATCCTCCGCGGTCGTTAACGAGTAGCGGCGGGCCCAACATCTATCCGCCGCAAGAAGCCGGGAGAGGTTTTCTCCCGTTACTCCCATGGCCTCTGGGCGACAGGTTCGAGGGAACCCGTCGCTCGCGGGATTGCAGGAGGCCGAAGAGGGGGCGCGCTGCATTTTCCGGCACGCCCTGGAAAAGGAGGGTTCATTCCTTCCTTCCCGAAGAGGGTCTGCGAAAGCGGCCAGCGCCGGCAGGGTCGTGGTTGTGAGCGAAAGCGTTCCCGTGACCCTGCCATGAGGCGATAAGACGTAACATCGTGGGGGTTTTAGTCTGTACAAGTCCGACATAACCCGTCTTGCCCCTGCGAGGACGAGTATGCGCAGGCATTTCTCCCACGTAAAACAAAAAAAACCCATTACATGACAAGTTAAAGTTGAATATTAAAATCCATGAATAAATAAATAGCCATGCCAATTTATAGCGCAATAATACGCCTATATAATAATGTCTATTATATGTTTAATTATTACAACAGGTAAAAGCAGAGAGCTCATTTTTCTATGTCGAAAGATAATAAATAATATATTACCTGTACTACTTTAACATGATAAAGAGTAATATATCTAGACAACCCTGAGTATCACGCCCGTATCTCCTCTAACGATCAAATAGCAATTGCCCACTCATCCGCTGAATGACAAACCGCGACCGCGCACTAACTTTATTTATCTATTACCCTATTATATTTTATCTGATCTTCAATTTTCATTACTTCATTTTCACAATTTCCCTCCGATGCTTTTCCATTCAATCCTACTCCTCGTCTTATCTATCATTTATTTTTTATTAATATGTCTACCGAATTTCAAATCATGACCCCATAGGCTAACTGATAAAGTCGTCCAAAAGACTAACAGCATAAACATCATCCTAATAAAGAAGGACCTGTGCATATGCACAGAAAATATTTTAATCAAACATATTTACCAAGAAAACGTTGGATCGATTCATCGTAATTTTTCAATTTATATAAACCAAAAACAACGGTGCAATAAATAACTAATATAACACAAAATAAATGATACATTTTATGAAATGTGTATGCTCTACAAAGACAAACCAGAAAATAGTAAGACGTAGTCGAATTCGTTCCTTTTAAAGAAATTCTAATTTGAATAAGCGATTGGAAAAACGTAAATGTAAATAAGGCTAATTGCTTTTCCTATCTATTGGTATTATGTCCTACTTATTTTCAAGAACATCTTATGTCTAAAATTCTATTTAGATATTCACCAAATAATAAATACTAGGTACGTTTTAGAGTCATAAAAGAAAAATTACCAGCAATAGGTAATTGCAGTTTTTACGTGGGAATCGAAAGTAAACTTTAAAATTAACATATGTTTAATTAGTACACAAGTTCTACATATCGGTACTTAAGAGTTAAATAGTCTTATCAGCGTCTACTGTCCCGCAGTACATTTTATTTAGTTTTATTATATCACTTTGAGACATTCCTTCTCTTTGGCCAATTTTTGCACCTTCCTGTAACAAAGTAAAAGTTAAAATTTATCAAACAATACATATAATAAAAGTAAAATCCAGCTTGTTTATGCAAATTATTTAGATATATCTTCATATGAAACGTATATTTCTCTACGAGTTCTACTAATGATAACTATATTATTTTAGTAGCTATACTTGTTTAGAATGTGCACATAAAAAGATCAAAAGATCTATTACAGCTAAATTTTACCTGCAATGGAATAATTGTTCTATTTCCATTTTTTGAAAAAGCTGTTTCAGGGTAGTGCATGACACTGTTGTAATCGTACGGCACACCGAAATCTGTTACTGTGTCATTGTTGTACTTTGCAAAATTGTGTTCAGTGCCTGTAACATATTAAATACAAATCATTTTAAATACCTCTACTAAAAACCTCTAGAATGTTGCGTTTTTTTTTTCAATTCAACGAAGCGACGAGACGTGCGAAATGTTGACCTATTGTTAAGTGATATGCCCGCCCATAATAATGTCGCGATAGTAGAATTACCTATACAGCATCAAATTAAGCTCATCTTGAGAATCCAGTAATTTCATTAGCTACAACGAAATTAAAATCGGAACATAGAAAAGTTTGCCAATTAAGGTTTAGTGACTGAAATAGGAGCTACGGTGGTACGTACCAAGATTTCCGAAGACAGAGAGGTATTACCAGAATTTTATGGATACTGTTGAAATTATTCGCGTCGCCAGTGCTTTGGTCCCAATGTCTTATTGTTGGCGACGGGATAGAATATCATTAACACAAAAGGGTATTGCGAGAAAACATTTCCTTCTAGAAATGAAACTACTTTTTTCATGTAATCTTTACTAATATCACATCGCTTACTCTCACACATCCTAAGTTATACAAGACCACTTTTTGCCCTAAATTCGAGAGTTTTATGTTTACCGCATGATGTTAAAAGGCCTAAAAATATAATTAAGATAATTCGCCTCACCTGTTTTAATATTCTCCCAAACTATCTTTACAAAATCATCTCTATTGTAAGTGCTTTGCATGTGATAGAAACCAAGAGTGTGCAGCATTTCATGCACCACGGTGCCGTGACGGAAACAAGCCCTTGCGAGATTCAGCACTTGACTCACTTCCCCGTCATCTTCACTTGTACTGTTTACAAAACCAACATTGGAGAAACAACCATTCGCGGTGCCCTTAAATAAGTAAAAAAAAAATAACACATCCAAAAGTATTATATGATGATGGTAGCAAAACGTTTCCAATTATAGTACTTAAAGTATACTTAGCTGTTATCTGTGTACTTTCCATAAACACTGTACAACACAACATAGAGAAATTTACATAAAAAATACATTAAAATAAGAATGATTTAACTTTTTTGTTTCGCTATTTTTCAAAATATATTGGTTAGAATTCTCCATTAACCGAATGGATATATTCGGTAAATAAAGAATCTATATAACTATACATTTTCTTAGATAAATTCATTGTCTTCTAACCCAGAATTTTGAACAAGAGGACTGAGGCAGTTCTCGTTCGTCGTATAATGCAACAGAAACGGAACATCAGGATTCCAGGCGCAAAAATGTGGAGGTCCTCTTCGCCCACTTAGTGAACTCAAGGAGTAAAAATATAGTCTTAAATATTCTATAACATAGTGCTGAAGCGCACTTACACTTTCTTTAGGCAATAACCGGACCCCTCACAGTACTTCGTTTACCTAGTTGATTTATAAATTAAAAGTCCTAGATAAAGATAAAAATATTCTGAAAGTGTCCCATATCTACCAAAAAAAAACGATAAATAGAAATTTATTATTTGTTATATAGAAATATATCTTAAAACGGAAAACCTAATCTTTTATTACCTCTGTATACAAATAGTATTCTGTCTGTAATAAATATTATTATTAACATATTTTTATTAACTTCTTGAAATACCTTGATAAGAACTGCGTGCTCATCTTCTTTCTTTGGCCTAAATTTAATACAAGACTTGTTAGCGATGTCTTCCATTGCATATTCTATCATCTTAATTTGGTCCTCATCTAAATCGGTCGTCAATATCATTCATTAACGTTAATAAATAAACTAAAATAGACTATAAAAATAAAATGCTGATAAAGCCTTTCTTAAAATATAGACAAGACAGGCCAAAAATTCAGCAAAGCAGAACTAAATACCGATTAAATTACCACAAAATTCTTTTATAAGATGAATTTGTACAATCACTCAAATTTTCAATTGTTTATTATTAATCATCAATGCAACGCTGTGTTCTATAAAAACTGACAAGAAACTCTGAGCTTTTTTTATTTTTGCGATAGTGCTTACAATTACATAACATTAAAAATATATGTTGCATAGTTATACATTTTCGTATTTTATGCTATAAATTAAGACAAACAAAGAATTACGAGGCTTTTATTCGTAGCACCTAAGAAACGATTTATTTAATTCTTTCTTTGTTAAGGAATGTTAAGAATGCCCATAAGTAACATAAACCATTAACCATCGCATAAAATTATAAACTGTATCGATATTAAAAAACAAACCAAAATCGTCTTCTTCTATACAATAAACAACGGTGTGTTCTGGCCATCGTTTGATACCATCGACAAGTCCGTTACGACTTTTTTCTGCTGCTATAATAGCTTCCTTCTGATGGGCCACCAATAACATATCACCCTCGAAATAATTTCCGTACTCTGAATTGAAATTTGTCACTAAAAAAAATTTACGAAATGAACACTGCTGTTTTTTCTAAAAAAAAATTATTTTAATATTAACAGAATACAGAAATACACAACATCCTCTCAATATTGGAAAAAATACGTTTGTTATATAGACTTTCTGGTTGAAAGAAAAAAATGTTTTTATG
The DNA here is from genome assembly GCA_029034505.1 of Ornithoptera priamus. Lineage (NCBI taxonomy): Eukaryota > Metazoa > Arthropoda > Insecta > Lepidoptera > Papilionidae > Ornithoptera > Ornithoptera priamus. Next base: position 175,561 of record JARDWD010000484.1, read on the forward strand.
AATTTTACCATCCTGGTTTATTTCAAAAGCAGATTCTTCTAATAGAGGAGCAGTAAAAGTCTTCGTAATAAAAAATACTAGAAATAAAATCAGTGTAAACATTTTTAAAACTATATATCTGAAAGCAATCACCACCAAGACCACTAACTGATTGCGCTACTGAATACTGTGCCACTTGACATTGTGTCACGATCTTATAAATGTGGTGCTTACAGTTAGTCCTGCCAGCGGGATACGACTATCGATTACCTAATTAGATAACTTAGTAGCACATTATCTAACACATTTTTTTTAAAATAAATGAAGTGTTTAACACATATTTTGTAAGTGAGTTAGCGGATTCCCCGCTGAGCCGTTATCAAGGTTTCCCGGTGAGTGACATGTTAATAGGTCTTTGTAGCTTAGGACGACTTTTTTACACATATGGTGTAACGCTTGACTAACAATCCCACCTGATCATAAGTCGCGGTGTAGTCTTTCGTGGTGAAACACATTTTTTTTTATTTAACAATACGCTTGCCAATAACAACGTAACGCTAGTCAGAATGATATACTCAGCACCACATTGCGCTCCACGGTTGTGACATAAAATAAGTGTCGTACCACAATAATTTCTCTAGCCGTTCGAACCGGAACACAGCAATGTTTGCACAGAACTGTTTGGCGGCAGAAATAGAGGTCGTGGTGGTACCCACAGAGACGATCTCCGGCAACAGAGGCGTACCACCAGTTACAATAGTCTAGAAATAGTCTATTCACTCTTTCCTCGAATATTCCCGCATCATATCTGGACGTAAACGCTGACGCCGGCAGTCTGTTTCAATCCTTCGCTGTTCTAATAAAAAAATATAAATAGAAGTAACTGCTATTTTTACTTCCAGCTAGCGGATTACAAATTTGCAACTCGTCCAGTCCGATAAGACTGGAATAGTCAAAAAGACAACAGCAAGTAGATTCATTCGAATATATATTTTATCAGCATCATCGATGAAATATTTTAAATAATTAAATGATCGATTGATCCATGATCATTTACACTTAGAGTATACGACCATAACCTAATTAGATAACACGCAACAGATAATATTTAATACAGGTTCTAAATTTAATGTATATTTAATTTATAAAATAGTTCACCTTAAACAAACATAATTGAATAAATTTCGATCTACACTTAATTACAGTCGCTATTTCTACTTTCTACGGCTTTTATTTCTAATTTTATACACAATCCTGAAATGTATCGAGTTATATAGATATTAAATACTAGCTACTCCACGCCCGCTTCGCTGGCCGTAACACCTTTGGGGAACGAATTTTTTAAAATTCATTCCTAGCTGACCTCTAAATAGCAGAAGCAATATCTCTACCGAATTCTGAGTTTTTATGTCTAATAGCTTCAGATATCTTGTGACGAGTCGATGAATCTCTGGATATCTCCTGTAACTAAAGTAAATGACTTACACGCGCAGTTAAATTAAAAATTATATTTTTTGCATGATAGTTATCTATGTATAGTTAAGTATCGCGTAAGATTTTAAAACAGAAGTTCTGAATAATAAGAACTAAATCAAGGTGTGAAATAAAAGTTTCGTTTATTGTAAATAACGTGCTATATTTATATTACAAAGTAATTACAAAAAAAATATCGACACACAAAATGTAAACTGTACATACATGCAATTAAAATACAGTGTGAACCATTGATTAAATATAATGGACAATCTAATGTAATTACTGCTTTAAGATACTTAAAACTAAAAAAATAAACAGTATACCGTGTAAAACGCAAAACAGCCGATGATAATAAAAATAAACAAAAATAAATCCATACGTTATGGCGTTTTCATAATATAATACTGAAATTGCTAATACAACAAAATTATGTACGCAAGCATTCCTACAGATGACCAAAAACTGTAAATGTGTGTTGACCATTCATTGTTTATAAATATCGAATTGCAATAGGCGACCATTACATTACGTTGGTACAATACACTCTGCAATACAATGAGACATTTAAATAAATTTTTCACTAATTTACACATCAAATGTTTATTGAGTAATTAATTTAGGCAGTCTTTAATATATTTCATTTAATAATAATTATATACCACACCGTTATGACGGTACTGTATTTTTAACATCGGGCAACAAAAATGGTAACGTAATACAAACTTAACTACATCGAATATTTATCCGTAATAATCGCCGTACCAGCGAAGTGAAACGGTAAAGCGCTGTAAAACCTTCTAAATATTGGTCTACTTAACTATTGCCTCGGACTAAATAGCCTAACATTTTTAATTCGTTGAGTCGTTGCGATGAAATTATTCACACAACACTGCCAAATACAAGAGCGCTATGAAACTCGCTATGATGGAACCGAAATAACAAACTAGTGTATATACACAACTATCAATCGCGAAATCACTTCGCGATCCGATCGCACTGAATCAAAATGTACAAAGTATATCTCATCTATAATAAAAAGCGTGCCCACAATTTGACTAGTGCGATCAGATCACTTGTATACACACCGGAAATAAAACAAATGATCGTTAAATATATCATTATATATTATACAAAGGTATTGTTCTTGTGAATAAACACAAAAACAAATCTATCCCTCTCAGTTAGATACCACCGCAGCGCACATTTCTGCCGCCCAACGAAAGTATGCAAAGTAATTGTATTCCGATTTGAAGGGCTTTGTAGATGAAGAAATTACTGGGGTAAATAGACGAACATCTTATGCCTCAACGCGACGAGTACAATATGGTGTAGTGTTTTATTATTGTAATTAGCGCCACATCCTTATGGGCGGGTGTACTATTACCATCTGGTGAACATCGAGTTCGTTTCATCGCAACGTAGAGTGAAAATCTTTTTTTATCTACAGCAAGGCAACACTTTATTTTAATTTTTTATATCGTTATAGATAAGTCCTTAAATGGAGAAGTGTGCATGCCTAAATGATCTAGCTCTCATATGTGGATTGCCGGAATAAAGCAATGCTGTTATGGCGGCAGATTGCAAGAATGGTAGCTAACCAAACAGGTTCGAAAGAATATTACCATCAAATAAACTCCACGCGACTCCGAATTAGAACCAGGAACCTACGTTTTACAAGGCAAGCGGCGGTTAGTCCCTGCACACGCAGGCATCTGGTTACTTGTATTATCGTACCGCCTCTCATTTAACGAGAGCGCAGTAATCTCAACAAGTTCAAACTAGTTGAGACTATATCGAACAAGTTCCAGTGTAAGCTAAGAAACCAGCACGTTGGGGTTTACTCCAAGCTTACAGCTACCGCTAACATTTGCCTAGTAAAATTGTCTATGTGCAGTGGACGTCCACTGAACAGTAAGCAGCACTATAAACGAGTTTTATCACAAATTGTGCAGCAAGTCTACTAACAATCGATTATTTTATTGCTATTCCATTCAAGACCTCAATCGTCTTAAGGCAAATCAATGCTATAATATTAGAGCTTATGTTAACTTCACTATTCGTAACGTGAATGTTTCAAACTCCCAAAGTGAATCTTATCGCTTAATTATTAATTAATACAACTTCACGCTATTCAAGAGCAAGTATAGAGTAAAGCTTTAGTTATAGATTTAAAGACATTTCTGACAGAGCATTCTATATAAACAAGTTTAGATCTCAAAAGTATGTTTATCGATAAATTTAACGTTTCCTCATAGGAAGCGTTTTATAAGTAAAATATAACATTTTGAATATCAAAAATAATAGTACACACGCATTTAAATTTGAAAATGTAGCAAAAATCGTTAAAAATTTTGCATTAATCGTTATGTCCACAATGAAAACTAACGGCGATAAAGAGAAGAGTACTTTCCGCGCTTTTATTTAAGCGCCTTATATCCAATTTGTGGACACCCAACAGTGTTCAACTACTTATTAAAAATGTTATCACCGATAATTTTACATAATAATTAAACATTAATGTTAATATTTAATAGAACTGTTAACATTTGTATGGGGCTCTTATTTATACTTTTTATTTAGAAGTAGGTGGATGACACATAAAAACTTTTGTTCTTGGAACATGTTAAACTTACGCTGTATACTTTAACGAAAGGTCAACGTTAATGAAGACCGAACTAGCGATTCTTTAAAACGTGCTACTTTATCAACTGAGCTATCACGACTTCACTTTAATGTTCTAAAATTCAGAAATGAAGTGACATCGCTTGTAAAGGAACATATTATCTTCTTCAAATTCGAACAATAGCCCCATAGTAAATATTAATTACTTGTACTTTACATTAAGCACTTTCGACGCCATTACACAATATATGTGGAAATGAGACATATTGGTACTTATCATTTGGCACTATCGTTGTTGATATATTTTATTAGTCAAAAGGAAGTATTATTTGCCATAGCGTAAGTTTTTACTGAAGCTTAGAATTCCGAGAAAAAAAAGGTTAATATACAATAACAGTCTACTTAATGTTCCCACGGCTCGGACTACAGCTCTGCTCACACTTAGAGTAAGACAAAATGATTCATCCACCACACTGGTCAAATGATAGCAGAGAGAGGAAATAATTAATATGAAATTTTATTAACTATTGTACTCATCATTAGGTTAGAGAACAATATGTCCCAAGCCACATATAGTCATATTAATTAAAAATCATCAAAACTGACGCTAGTACTATTACACTAATAACATCCAAAATCGTTACGAATTTAAAAGGACTGAACTAATTCGATGTATCAATGGAGTAATATCGACATGAAATTTAGCTTAATAACTTTATTACAAAATGGCGTCATTGGCAAGTCATGACCGCGATAATATATGTCCAAAGTATCCTACACTGAAGAGCCGAAGGCTTTATTGTAACCTATTCAAGTCACGTGCTGATATGTAAATGACAGTAACTTTTATTATACAGAGCAGAGATTTTATTTAAAACTATGTCCAGTTTGCGCATTTGAGATGAAGTGTAGTTTGTTCTAAACGCGATCTCGTCACCATTTTGTTGCTTCGATTTTTTCATCCCTCACCGCCGTAGTCCAGATCGATCACAGTTTGAATGTTAGCATATTTATAAACACTAATGATAATTAGGCCAATTTAGGACATACGATCACATTAATCGTGTTTTTTAATACAAAATTCTTTGCGTGTATATTTCTAACATTTCCGTCGAAATGATTCTTTTGTCTTCTATATTCTTTGGATTAATTATTACCTGAAACCAAAAATAAAGTAATTTTAAAAATATTCCTAATAAACGGTAATAATTATTACATTTATTTTAGGACAAGTCTCTAATTAAATCACAATTCATTTTATAAGTAATTTGTACTGTGTAGTAGTGCAGTATACTGGTGGTCTTGGTCGCCGAAGACCATTTAGGTAGGAATCACCGCAGCATTTATTTCAGCTGCATACCAGTAACGTGCACACTTTACTGTGTTCAATGTTGAATGATATTGTAACTAATAAAATGTAATTTCACTAATTAATGAGGTTATATGACTTACATTTTATATAACATGACAAGCGAAATGTGATACAGTGTTTATCATTTTAACCAGCACCACATTGTTATGGACAAGTGTCGTATTTACGATCAGTCGACTTCCTGCTCGTTTCATTACTCCGTCGAAACAAAACTATTTAAAAAGTAACTGTTCACTTGACAAAATTTCGCCCTCACCTCTTTAAAGTACAGCAATTTAAGCGACTTAAGCAGTTTGTGCATGCGCTGGCGCAGAGGTGGGTGCAGGCGCAGGCACCGGTGCGGGCGCCGGCGGTGAAGGCGCAGAGGCATTCCTCGATCTTCCTCCCCGCGGCTTGATGCTCTCCGACACCTGCCACATAGCCTCCTCACTCAAGACATCGTCGAACCCGTTGAACATAGCCTGAATGCGCTCGCTTTTCTTGAACTTGTACTGCCTGCAATTTAAAATTTAATTTTTAATTACAAATAGATTTTATTCTGTAGTAACTTAAATTATATACCTGATGTATTTGATCACTTAAATATTATCATTACTATACATTAATAAATATAGTTGTTATACCATTTATTATCAGGTAGCTATATAATAGTCCTTCTACGGTAAATGTAGATTTAAGACAATTAGGTTTAGTCATTGCAGAGTCCATGTACCAGAAATTGGCCAGGAAGCGTATCATCATCGTTATTACGATGTGTATAAAATTTTTTCCATAAGCAGGCAGGAATAGTATGGATTATTAAATACTGATAAAATAATAGATTCATCATTTACAAAGATGACTACAAAAATTATCACAACAATGAATATTAATTACAAATATTTCCAAAATTGTTATTTTAAATAAAAATAAAGTCACGCACTCTTTATGGAATCTCTTCATACTCTCCATAACTTGATACTGTTGCCACCTCTTGGTGAAGTTTATTCTGCCGTCGGGCAATAGATCAGGATTACCAATATGGACAAATGTCAGATCTTGTAAGACTAAACCACTGTAACATAAAAGTATATCTTTTATAAAATAATACACGTAATCTATTTTATTCAATATAATTCGGAAGAATACGGAAATCTCTCACATTCGAACCATCCTCATATTATAAAATAGCTGTCAACTTATAAAAGTCAAAGTATTTTAAGCGAATGCGCTTCACCATCAATGGTCACATTCTCATTTAACGCCATGTAAAACTGATGTCAAATGTTATTCCATTGTAAATAAAAAAAATAACAATAATAGGTACTACTCTGTCTTCAATATGTACTCACATGTACGGTATGCAAGGCGGTTGTGTCTCCGCGAGCGCGTTCCTGTACGCACTGAACGACTTGGAGGAGTCGATCAGTGCACAGTGATCATGCAAGGTGTCGACAATGGCTCGAGGCCAACCCAACCGGCGGACTGGAGGCGAGTCTAAGGCGGACACCAAAGCTAGGTAAGAATTAAAATTGTTCATCTTTCTTAACGCCTTCATCACCTTGAGAAATTTACTTGCGTACTTCTCTCGCTCCCTCGCTTCCTCCTGTAAATATATGTTGTTAGAAAATGTAAGAATTATGAAAAACTTAAATTTTCGAATGTGAGCATGAGGGGGGGAAAATCAGCAAATCTACAGTGTATGGATAAGAAAATTTTTTTTATACAATTATGCAACGAGGGAAGCGGGACGTTCACTTGATGGTAGTGATACGCCCGTCCATAACAAATTGGAGCGAGTTAGTTGCACGTGACGGCGCGTAGTGCACCACATTACGCTTCTCGCCTGAAATACGAGTCTCGTTACCCCAATAACACTAGCTTCAGTGTTCTTCAAACCGGAACATAGTAATATTTGCATACTATTGTTTGGCGGCAGAAATAGGCGCTGCGGTAGTATCCACCTAGATGGTCACCGGTAACAGAGACCTGCCACCATAAGAAGCGATTCCTAATAACACGGGAATAAACAACAAGTATTTTCTTTATACTAAAAAAGAACAAATACATGACATAACATACTAGTACTAAAAGTATACAATAGCTTTAAGTATACCTTTTAAACCTTTAAATGTTCTATGATGGAAAAAAATGTATAACTCAAAGTGACAAATTTTTATAACTTAATTAAAGAACAAAATTTTCAAACTATGAAATGTTAAAATGAAAATATTATAAGATTTAGAATTACATAGGTCAACGTTGAGGGATATCTAAGACTATTAGAAATTATGCGCAAACGTCGTTTCGTTAAATAAAAAAAATACCAACTTGTTCTAATATTCTAGAGCGAGCCCAGTAGCTCATTTTATTGAAGTGCTCGGTGAACCTGGTGAGATTGGGTGAGCTTTCCTCTGACTGATCTCTGGGCCAGGATAATACCTCTGCTGTAGTTATACGGACGAACAACGCTGCGTCTAACAACGTCATCTGTTCCGCCAACTCCGATGCCTTGAAATCCAACAAAGTGTCACGTCGCAGTGACACAGATCCATAACAAGGCGTGTCGTATTCATACCTGTTGTTCGTCTGGAAATTATCTCAACGATTAGGATTATGTTTATAAACATATTAATCTAAAACAAATTGATAGAACTACATCGCATTTTAAGTTATACTCCTGTCCATAACATCCGGATGTGCATCAGGATGATAAACATTACGCCACAATGTGTTTGTAGCTTACTTTATATTCTACTTTAATAGATATACTATATGTATTAAAAGTAATGGATGTATGTGTTATATTCAATTGCTCACCTGCTGGAAATGTAATTGTTTCTGCTTATCAACTAATATTTGTCGCAAAGCCTTCGCTATTGGCAACTCTTCAGCATCAACTAACCAATATATAAATTCCATTATCTCTTGCATAAGTGGACGATCCAAATCTGCCAACCTATGAAAAATGTAAGAAATATTTCAATGGATTCAATTTTATTATTCCTGTACTACATAAGCTTTACCTTCCAGTATAAAAAAAACGCTTTGAGGAAACTGATATGTTGTTTGAACAACATAAATTGTATAAATAACTGCTCCATACAAATATTAACAGCTAATGTTTAACTAGTACCATATTTATCGATAGCGTTTATACAAAATACTTAGGACATTTGATACTGAATAAACTGATATTATAATACGTTATTCTTTACACCTATAAGAATAAACAGTTAAGTTATACATAGTAAAAAGTATCATACAAAGTTGTTTAGATATAAACCGATATAACTTGTATTAATATTAGTTTTATTGTAAATACAAGATCTGCTACTCACGTAAGATCCGCTACTATCCTCGTGAGTAACGCTAGCGTGGACCTCAGCTCGTGCGTGCGCGCGCGCAAATGATGTGCCCGCCTCACCAAGCGTGCCACCAGCCCGCCCGGCGACACCCACGTACGGTACGTGGCCAAGAATGCCTCCTGGTATGCGAAGTCTGCGCACACAACAATACGATAAAACACGATTACAAGCACCTATGTACTAATCAAACTGTAATACTACAAACAATATTCGCGATTATTAGAATAATAACCAATAAGTTTCTTGCGTTAATGGATTTCAATCACATCTCAAATAGTACTGTAAAAAATATTCAATAGCAAAATTATGAAAAGAAAAAAAAAATAGTCAAAAAGTATCGCGTTTATATTGTTTGATATCTTTATTTCATTGGTATGAAATAATTTCTTATAGCATTCATTAGACCGCGTCGCTATATATAATCCATAACAGCATTACTATTTTGTTACTATATATTTTATTATTAAAACAAATATATTATTTATTATCATTTATTTATAAATATGAGTAATGTTAAATATAATTAGTAATAGTAACTCATGAAATATTGATCAGTTATTTTATCACAAATTAGTTATTAGAGAAACAGTATGGTTTGGATATGGGGACTGTATATAATAAATGATACACTTATTATATATTATGCATAAATTTATGTACAGGTGGTGTAGTCAAATAGTTATAAATTAATTTGTAAGATGATCCTCGCTTTCAGGAGTCCCGGGTTCGATTCCCATTAAACTTGTAATCCTGGTAGAAGAAAACCCCATGACGAAACTTACATATGTTAAGCTTTCGTGGACATGAGACCTCCACCAACCTACACTTGGATTCTTATATGTATTTTTACACTACAAGAATACTTATTATGAATAAAGTTCCAATGCAATGTGCAATCTATACTATATCTATGTGTAGTATATATATTTCATGCATTATGTACATAACCAAAATGATTGCGGCAGTTTTAAAATAGTTAATAAATATTTATACGAGTACAAGTTAGTACTCTTCTGTCATGCTTTGTGTGCAAAGCAATGTTATTAAGTAGTAATAAAAAAAACCAATGAAGCCACATGAAATTATCAAATAGTTCAAATAGCAATTTGGTTTTAAATTATTCAAATCCAGCAATATTGGCTAAGCTTTAATAAATATTAGTGAAAACCAGAGCTTTTTTTCAGTCCCAAGTCTTATAATGAGCCCAACCACTTACACTCGTCCATTTCTGTAAAATGAAAGCATGAAAGTTACAAGGTTAGCTGCGAGTTTTTCTTCATTATGAAACAAATAAAAATCATAAGTTAAAATGTCAGCGAAGAAAATATAATCCGTATTATTAGTATTATTTATGAGAGATATTTACCCCCGAGTTACCGTGTTAAAAAGAATATTTACTAAACATTTTAAGAAATGATACTCCCTATGCACTCTATGATAATAATGTATGATATGATTTAAAAAAAAACCCTTCATGCTTTTAAAGAAACAGAACGCATCCGATGTATGCAAGTATATGTCATAAATGACAATCAACAGCAAGGTGCATTTTATTATTTTTTCATTTGCTTTTTTGGCGTAACGGCTAACCGCCTTCCTGAATACACAAACGACCCTCGCATGATCTCGGGGCTACATGTTGTAGAGTTTAGTCGGCAGTAGGGTATTTTTTTAACCCGCCGGCTAGCGGTAATAGTATTGCTCTGGACGACTGTTAACATATGGGAGCCAGATTATTCTGAAAGAGTACCCTTCACCAGTTTTGACCTCATTGTCACTTAACACGTGAAATTGAGATCAAATGTTAGTCTATTGCAGATAAAATAAAGTATTTTTTTCAATGATGATAATGTAAATAAAATTCTAATTTAAACCTTCACATATTATTTTTTTGTACTTTTGGCATCAAACAATATAAGAAATTGTTCATACCTTTGGTAGCCTTTGTAGCCAGTACAATAAGAGCGTCTGGATGTCCCCCTCTAACTTCTGGCCCCTCTTTAGCTGGTGCCTTCAACAACAGCCACTGACTTATATCCGTTTGTAATATAATGTCTTCTGATTCTCCGGGGGTGTTAGTACTGGGTTCTATTGTAGCTACCATCGGTTCATTACTACCTTCACTTCTCTATAAAATAAATAAATGGTTTTTTAAATAAATACTGATAAATTATGGTGGAATTAAATATAGAAAAATTAATCCCCAAGTATTCTTTTTTATCTTTATTTTAAAACTAATGTTTGCATTCCTAACCTCCAGATGACTAATAATACAAATGAAAAAAGTATAAATTTCTTAAGAATATAAGGGTTTGCCTATTTTAACTGATGTTTCATGTGGAATTTACATAGATTTTGGTCATTATTATACCTACATTTTTTGATACTATGTATACCCATTAAAATTAAGAAAAATTAATTAGGACCATTCCTAATAAATGCACTTATATTATAACAATACATACCTGTGATGGCACTGGTGAAGGCATTGGCTGTTGTACAATATTTTCCAATTCATCTTCAAGTGGAAACTTCCCCGGGGTATTTGAACTTATGTACAATTCTTCTGAACTCTAAAACCAAACATTTGTTTCATATTCAGTTGTTGTATTTGAACTATTATTATTAATAATTTATATGTCATATAGTGTAAAGTAAAAAGTTATTTTTATTTACAGATTTATCTAGTGTACTTACCACATTATTCATAAAGGACTCATCAGTTGAACTATTGTGTGATGAGGGTCGAGGTGATGGAGGAGGCAAGAGTTCATTGCTTGAGTTTACTGCGATCTATGAAAACACAGAAAACTTAACTTTGTAGAAATGAGTCATACGAAACATTATAAAAGTGGCAAATTAACTTTCTAGTACCTGTGGTTTGTTTTTGTTCATTTTCGGTGGCAACGCAGGTGGTTCTGGTGGTACAGGACTGGTCCCTGCAGATTTCTTCATCATACTTTCGTCTGACCCACTGAACAGTGTTAATCATAGTTTTACATAAGAATAATATTTATGACACGATGTTTCACTTGCTCTGTTATAATAAAACTAGTAAAAGCTTGGCAGTCAAGAGAGTAAAGAATAGACTGCTGTTCTACATATTATGAATTGTGATTAAGAATATCTATGCAAAGGTGTCTGCTAATTCAAATTGTAATTTTCATTATTTTTTGTGGATATTTAATTAAATCTATGATAATTTTATTTACAAACATTACAAATTGTTGTTGGAGTCAGTAAAAAGGTATGTGTATATGAACAGCTGTTTTACATTAAAATCTTATAAATATTATCAATTTTAATTGTTAGGGAAATTAAATTTTACAATGATAATTATGAGCATATGACTATGTATGGACTATTTAAATTCCGTGGCAACTTCCTTCCATTGGCTGACACTGTTACGGAAAAAATCAATAAGCTATTAGAGCTATAAGACAAACTGAGAAACACTTAAGCTGCATATGAATAAGAAGGTATAATAACACAAAGGAAATACATTTAAAATCAAAAATTCTTTAGTTACTTAATATAGACTGTTTTTACTTAATAGATTCTTTGTGGTTTTAATTAACATGAAATAGACAAAAATCTATACCTTAGTGGAGGTGGAGGGTTACCAAAGTGTTGAACGGTAAAGGATTGAGCAATGGATCGTTGAACTTGTTGGTGACGCTGTACATTTATTGTACCACTTGCCGTGTGTTGAGTGCTGAGAAAGAATATATTCTTATAATATCAAATATTCCACTACATGTTATACCATCTATATTCAATAAAAAAATGGTATGTCGTAATTATTATAAGAGTAATTAATCAAAAGTGGTTTCCTCGCGATGTTTTCTTTCACCGAATGTCAAGCTTTATGAGTATCGAACCAGCATCTCTGGAGGAAGTACAGCAGGCTTACAAACTGAGTTTGTCCTGGCGTCGTATAGCTCAGGTTTAGATTAATATCTTAAATACCAGATTTTAAAAAAATATGCTAGTTGAGGAACATTTTATTAACAATTTTATCACAGTTATTTAAACACAAATGGTTGTTTGTTGCAAAAGTTATATTTTAATAATTACCTTGCCAAATTGTAAGTGTGAATCGAATGCCGGAACATATCCGTCGGCGCAGCGACGTTATTAGGCGGATGGCTGCAGTTTCCGAACATCTCCATGTAAGCCATAACTGCACGCAACAAAATATATTTCACACCAAAAAAAAAAGAACTCATTTGCGAAACTCTTAAAAATATTAGTGAAAACGACGTACACTAAAAACAATAGCGCAAAATGTGCTCCTAGCGGCGATGACCGCCAAATTAACACGATACAGCAAGGGCTAATGATCATAATGAAGCGCTAAGTACATCCATCATCTCGAGTGTAAACTATGCGAAATTCCGTTCCGGTTATCCGACACATCTAAGCGGCGCAAGCCTATTAACATTTGTGTAGCACGTGTATAAGCAAGCTGAATTGAAAGTTGATGTAATTTTCTTTATAGCCAGGCCGTGAGTCCGCTAAAAGCACGAAGTATGAGCCTCCAACACGTCATTATCTTGGAGTGGACCTGTGATGTCTAGAGCGAAAAGTTGTGCGCCTTCGTCCCCTACCTCTACATTTTAGACACCCCGCACATATTATACTATATTCCAATAACTACCGACTCGACAAGAAAGAAAATAAAAAGATTAAAAATAAGATTGCACACGTTTTAAAAATAGATAAAAGTAAATAAACTAACATACCGCATATTATTTACTAAATAAATCGAAAAAGTAAAATTTAATATCAACATCTTATGTATAAATTAAATTTTAAACTCGTTACAGTATTTTTATAGTAACGAGTTTCGTGTTTTTTTTTTTTTAATTTGGCAAAGCGAAGATTTGAGCAGGACTTGCATCTCGTTGGTAATAATAATTTACACATTGTGCTCATCGCCTTAATACATAAGATGTTAATTCTCGTTACCCCAATAATTTCACTAGCCACAACTTCCTTCAAACCGGAAATAATTTTTGTACTTTAATATTTGGCATCTGAAATAGAAACTGCTCTGGTACTTGGACCATCTCTGGCTACAGAGGACCTATCACCACCAATAAATAGTTTATCAATATTTATACTACTTGCAAAATTAAGGTTTTGTTATATTTTTTTTGAATATTTAGATTTCGAAATCATTATTTTTAAATTTCCAAGGACTTTCATTTCGGCAGATCTAGCCTGCAACCTGCTAAATGATGGCACAATAGATACTGCAATGAAGTCTACCTAGACAGTGCAAATGCGTGATAGACCTGCCTCTCTTCTATGTTATTTCTTTAATTAATCGAAGCGGCTTTTAAATTATCTAAAAATGTGCGGAGTCCTTAATAGAGGCATATTCCGTAGCTAATTAGCGCTTTGCATGCATAGATCCACTCACCACTGTACGCGACGCTTTGGAACACTGCCGCGCCGCACCGGCACAACAGACAAACATGCCGTTATAGCCCCCATTTAATTACTCATTAAATATTTCTAACAAGCCCCATAAAGAGTCACATGAAGGCTAATAGTTAATTCATAAAATTATTTCGATTGCATGCTTTTGACTTTTGCTTTTACCAAATGTGACTTATAATATGTACAAAGTATAATTTTTCTTTTATCTACAATGAGCTAACACTTGACCTCAATTTCACATGATGTTAAGTGAGAATGACGCCGTGGATAAGGAAGCGTTCTCGCCTAGAATACCATGGAGTTTTTAGTGGTCCCAGAATCGAACTGGGCACTTTCGCGGTGTAAGGTAAATGATTAGCGACTGTGCCACGAAGGCAATCGATTATAATTTAGTAGAAATATCTCTTAAAAGAGTATACAACATTACACATATTTTACAGCATCAAAAAATCATGACGGATAGATATTACGACATTCAATAGATCACCAATATCAAGGTAGCATGAATGATTATCGCATGTACTAATATGGTATTGCACAATTAACACATCGGTTGATAGTAGAAAGGTCGTTGTGCACAATTGACAGTTGGCATGCAAAATGCAGGAAGGAATTGTTATAGATGATATTCAAATGCTTTCCGGTAACGCCACTAACGACACGGAAGTTCAGCTGATGATACACCTACCCATAACAATGCGGCGCCACTACATGTATATTTAATATACAGCACCACATTGTGTAATTATTATAAATATCTTCCATATTCCTTGTAAATACGACATATAAAAAAAGAATTGATAACGATTTTAATATTGTTTCTGAGATTTTTCACCAACATCTAACTGGTTACTAAATCCAATCGTTAGAAATTGTTAAGGAATGATTATTACATTTTTAAAAATTAAAAGACTTTGTTAAATAATTATTGAACATTTGTAATAATTGCTACTGAATACAATAAATATTTTTAACATTCCTTAAAGGAACACGACAGGCGGGACGTACAACTGATTGTAAGTAATACGCATACCCCACATCGCTATGGTTTTAAATGTATATTCCACCACGCCATACTAAATAGAGCTCGTCGCTTCGAGAAATAAGTTGTAAGTCTCGTAACCTCAATAATTTCATTAACTACAACGCCATTCAAACCAGAAAACAATAACTTTTGCACACTAATGTTTAACGGCAGAAATAGCCGCTATGGTGGTGCTATCATATATACTTTCTGGTTACAGATACCAGACTAGTAAACAACACTTACAATATTTTTTAATTTAATATGCAATTAATAATATGACGATGATTTTAGATTAAAAAATCTGAACGGGTTTTTGTAATTAATAGCTGAATATTAAAGGTGTATAATGATACTGACTGTGTTTTTTCTTTAGTGGTAAAGGCGGCGGCCGCGGAGGGTGGTGATCGGCTAGTGTGTGAGGTCTCGCGTCTCCATGCAAGGAACATATTGGACTTTGCCTAAATAAAAAACAGAATTATTTTTAATGTAGGTTTGATCGATTACAAGTAAGAAAGGATATGATTTAATACATTAAGAATTTTATGCTTTGGGATTATAACACCTCATCACGATGAGATAAACACTATATGGTGTAATGTAAATCATCCTTATCTGCTGATAAAGATGATTTACTATTGTTATAAGCATAAGTGAATTTTCCCATTAGGTTTACTTATATATTTTTTTTGCTAATTGAACAACACACTATAGAAAACTTTAAACACGGAAGATTGATGAAATAAAAAAATATTATATCACTAGTATTTTATATGTAAAA
Source organism: Ornithoptera priamus (assembly GCA_029034505.1). Taxonomy (NCBI): domain Eukaryota; kingdom Metazoa; phylum Arthropoda; class Insecta; order Lepidoptera; family Papilionidae; genus Ornithoptera; species Ornithoptera priamus. The sequence continues at coordinate 191,610 of JARDWD010000484.1, forward strand.
CTAAAATTCAAATCCCGGGACCTGTAAGACCTCAGTAAATAAAATTTAATGTTTAAGTATATACCATCACAGTGCTAAAATATTCTATACTTAATTATAACTTAAAAAAATAATATTGATTAGTTTACAGTTTAATCTTATTTTCAAAGTTATCTTGAATAATTTCTTTGAATATATTTTTTCGTTAAAGTACCATATACAAAAAGAAAAAAAGAATTTACCTAATTTCGACAGTCGGGAAGTGCTGCTGTACATCGGCTCTGATGTTGCGTCGTGTCTTCACAGGCAACTCAGGCGGAGTTTCGCCCTCATCTGATGTGATACTGGCTAATCTGAAATAAATTAGGATATTTCTTTAATAAAATTTAACAAAGCAAAAAAACAGTCCTGAAGTATTGAGTGGTATCGGAGCAACGAAGTAGCACTTCAATATTTGTGCAGCCATCTAACTCCTTCATTATCATCAATCAGCTGATAGACGCCTCCCACTGGACAAAGGTCCTCCCCCAAAGATCTCGACACCGATGGGTTCTGCTAACTTTAAAATTTTTATCCACTTTGGTACAAGTATTTATTTTATATAATCTAGTTTACTTTCATCTGGCATAGGGATCATACCAGATGAAAATATGGTCATCAACAGAGCAGCCTTGTCTTTTTTTATTTTTTGATGAAACATCCAGAGTTTAACTAATTAGTAATCCTATGCTTCTTTTACTTTTTTATTTGCAAAATTTAATAAACATCTGCAGCGTCAGATAGATTAACTCCAAGAATAACATCTTAAGAAATGGTAGTTTACATTATAAACATTAATTACTAATCGATAATTTTAACACATAATATTAGTACTAATATTAAAAAAATAAAGAATTTTAGAAAAATGTGAATAAAAAAACATGTAACTACCACAAAACATCACAAACAAAACAAACACATTTAAGATGATTGGAATAAATTAATTGTGACTAATGAAAAAAAACACTCACTTTGATGAATGGTGCGAGGTTACACTGTTCATATTGATTACATTCATGCGGCCTTCAAAGCTTTGCATTGTGCACTTCATTTCGGTCACATAGTCTGTACTTTCAAAAGTACTGCAAAAATAATGGGGATGCATAAAGGGCGTGGAAAGGGTTAAAACATACAATCAGACAAATGTACATGACAATTAAAGTGTATTATGGATGATTAACGATTGTGTTACACAAACAATTCGATTTAAAACTAAATATAATGTGATTAATGTTTAAATATACCTGTCCGTATGGCTTGAATAGAGGTGAGATGAAAATGTTGAAGTAAAGCTGTGTTCGGTTGATATCTCTGCATGACCAACTGATACGAAGCCGGATTCGTTGGAGAAGCTGTTAAAATAAAGTAATAAAATACGCTACAAATAGAATCCTGGACTCTTGGTTCTGATTCAATTGGATTATTGTTAAGAGCTAGTCTAGAAAAGTCCAAAAATGTTTACCTAGTGGTAGTGTTAACGTGACTACCTATAACAATGTGATAATACTTTTAATAATCATTGATGAGCACAATACATTTTTGTACACAAAACATTATTGTACACTCAATCCTTAGAAACATTAAACAATACATTACCGACATTACCAATTTGTAGATGTACTAATCCGGTGAATTCGTAAAAATCCGTCCACTATCTTAACTTCACCACATTTTGCCCCGGAATTGAACCAGATATTTGTGCAAGCATTTAGAAGAATCAACACGATAATATTCTTTATTAACAATAATGTAGAAGGACGTAGTATACCATTTCATAGCATAAAAATTAATAATACTAAACAGGATCCACCATAGAAAATTATTGATAAATTTCTATTAAAATCGGTTGACGATAACCGAAAAGATTTAAACTAGTCAACTTAATGAGTATAATGTATAAACTGGTACCGGTTATGATTAGAGTGCGTGTGGAGATTATTCATGTGCATTTCGTGCGACTCCATCGATGCTCGTATTTCGTTTGCACTGTTACAACTACACAAACCTGAAATATTAAAAATCAACAATAATTATAATAGCTATAAATTTAGTTTCATTTATTTATGTAAATTTAAATATATTTATATATAGCGTACCAAATTAATTTTATTTTGTTATTTTATGCGACGAGCAGGACGTCCGTCTGACGGTAAGTAATATGTCTGCCTACAACAATGTGGCGTTAATTAAGATTATAAAAACTGCAATAGATTGTGCTCGTCGCCTCGAGACAATAAGTAAGTCTCATTACCCCAGTAATTACACTGTCTACGCGCACTTCAGACCAGAGAAAGAAATGACAGTTGTTTACACCCTTCTATTAGGCGGTAGAAATAGAAGCTGCGGTGGCACCCACCTAGACCGTCAATACTGACCATCTTGCATACACAAATGATGTAAATATAATATCAAATTAAAAAATAATTCTATAACGCAATACATGTTGCATACAAACGTACCAACTAAGTCGGAGTTAGGCGGAGTGACAAACACTTGGTCGTGGTTGATGGAGTCGTGTGCATTCCTTTCCTCGTCGTTGGAGACATTAAGCATCGAGTCCAAGGAACCGCTACTGTGAGATTGTAGAGACAATCTGAAAAATATTTATAAGTTGTTTATGACTAGTGCATATTTCTATCCAAAAGTAAGGTGCAAACATTTACATTGTAAATATCTAGCTACAACATCTTTGAAATTAATATTTTATCTAATTACTGACGTAACGAGATTTAAGATCTTTCCAAGCGACGGGACAATGAGGTGCAATATTTATTAACCTAAGGTCACATTCGTCATGCGCGGGCACATCACTTACCATCAAGATCTGTTCGACAGGTCACTTCGCGAACAAAATAATACGTAGTGTCATTTTCTATGGTTTATGATTTTCTCGGTTATCAAAAAAATTTAAGGTATTTTTTACTTTCATTAGTTCTTTAACTATAATATGTACCTTTAAAATTATGTTATAATTTCCATTAAGCATAAATACGTAGTAGTATTCATTAATATAAATGAAACTCGAAGTCGATGTACGTCTTAAGCGATAAATTTAGTTTTTGCTTCACATAAATAATATCATTTAAATAACAAATCACGTGTTAAAAACAACGCATGTACTCATATCAATAGAAATCGAAATAAATTATGTTTAAAAAAGAATATTAAAAGATAATTGTATTAGTTATTAAATTTTCAGGAGCTAAAATTTTTTTAAAGTAATGCAAGAAATGTTATGAATATTGTATAGTTTTTTAAAGTGCGTGTATAGAAAATAATGTTATAAGTATGGAAATAAACAGCAATTATGTTTTTCCATCAACATCGAGCTTGAATACTTGACCTTAATTACTTAAGGTCTAACTTTACCTGCTGTTAAGTAACAATGAGGCTGTGGACAGTGAAGCTTGCTCGCCGAGAACATTCTGGCTCTCATTTCGTTGGTTTAAAATAATTATATTTTATATATAATTATATTTGTCATAAAATATGAAATTTAATTTTTTCGCATAAAGTAAAATAGAACATAAATAATCTTCATTGAATTTGAATTCAAAATATTTAGGTATATGTATATGTCCATTCGATATACGATATGTTGCCAGCCTTAACACAGCCGTGCTGTTATTTTGACAGATGCAATAAAGAGATTATAGCCAGTCAAATCCGAAAAAACTCTACCACCGACCAAACTTTTTATTTCACCCTTAAGTATAACTTAATTGAGACTGTCTCCTGATGGCAAATGATGCGCCAACCCAAAAGAATATATCGCTAGTGAGGATGATATAATCTACACCATAAAATCCTTGACTATCCCCCACCCTTCGCTGTTCGCATTATGAAGGACTAGATAAAACGCTTTATCCTAACGCGCAGAACGAAGGGATGAATGTTTGCCGTATGAATTAAATCAAGTAATTCTTATTACCTATCTAGCCTATAAAGAATAACTTACCTGTCAATAGACAGCGCCAACAGGGAGTTGTCGTTAGCAGACTTCCGCTTTGGCGGCAAAGGTGGGGCCAACTCGATTTTCCTGTAACAACTTTCACTTTTACTATCTAAACGTGAAGAACTTCCGATTTCACTTAAAGTGAAAACATAAAATGCTGCGGTCTCAGTGTCAAGGTCACGTGAATATATTAAGTGAAGCCATATAACCGGTATAATCATATCCAATTTGTTTGAATGTACCAACCAATCAATTATTAGAGAAACTACGTTTTTTACTAAAATTTAAAGCGACGATAGTTTGGAAAAACACAAAAACAATTTTTAGTAAATTGAAACCGTGATAACTTTGTGAATAATAGTAACTTTCCGAGTGTCTGGTGAAATAAAACACCCTGATAAGCTTTCGGAACCATGTAACGTCCATGACCAACCAACAACTGGCACAGGCCCATTGTGGTGGATAAATAAATGCCTTCAATCTCGCCTTATGAACGAGGGAATTCTCATTTGCGGGAATATAAAGAAGAAGGATATTTTTTATTAAATAGTAAAAACTATTCCCGTCTACTATTATGTGATTAATTACAAGCTCACTTTAACACTAAGATTATGTAACTTAGAATTGTGTAAGCTTTATCTCAATGCATATAGTTATTCATTATTAATGTCCCAAAAAAATTAATAAAAGTCATTAATTAAAAAAAAACCATGTTACGACTTGAAATGACTTTACGAAATTACGTAAGTTATACTTATCGATTGGAGACAACATACAAATGGGTAGTGTGCGGATGATGGTCGACGTTTGTTTACCTTATGGGTCTCGCCGGTTTCGGTGGTGGTGAATCAGGTGCGTCCAACACAGATTCAGATGAATGGGACGCCCGCACTCCGCTGCTCTCGGTCCCCGTTTCACCGGTTAACAGCGATCGTTCCTTTGGTGTTAGAGGTATATCTGAATCAAAGATGCATAAAATATTTTAAAATAAGAACTTTATTATAGTGAAAAAGAAAGTAGATTTACTTTTCAGGTCATATTTCTTGGTATAACTAAATTTTAGTTTAAAACGATATATTTAAGTAATAATTTATTAACACCATTTTGTTAAAGCAAAAATGTATTAGTTACTATAAAACTGTTTTCTGTAGATATAACTTTGTTATTATAAAAAATTACCCGGCAATGAATTCCTCTGCGTAGACCTCGGGGATACAAGGGGCGGCCTCGGCGATAGTGCTGGTCTGGTCATATGCTGCTGTGCAAGAGCTGCCACCTCCTCAACAGCAGCAGTCACGCCCTTAACCACTGAGCTTACGTGCTCGGGCGACAGCGCTGCTGCCGATGTATCCAACTCCTCGTTTGTAGCGTCCGCGCGCAAACTAACAGCTGTGACTTCGTCGCATAACCGTATGAGCATAGCCAAAGCCGTGCATAATCTCTTCACGGCTGTAGTGAGCGGCGGTGATCGACTGCAATACGGCTTTATTGCTGCGAACAAACCACTTTTACAATACAAATTATAAGTTTACATCACAACAACAACAAAAATTGAACTGTCAATTACCTTTATGTATGTTAGCGATCGATTCGAATACTATTGTCCCGTTGTCTGGAAGCATCTCCAATTTTCGTTTTGTGATTACATCGGAAAAATGTTTTAAACCAAAAGTGACCTGGAAATAACATCACCGTTTATATTTAATTTTAAGAAATGTATAATAAAACACTCGTACTGTTTACAAACGGACCTCCTTGACTAGTCGTTCCAATTCTTTGGCAGGCGTAACCTCACCCTCTTCTACTGTTGCGACCGACTTAGGCCCCATGTTTCTGAGTTTCGGACTAAGAGGAGAATGTGACCTGCAAGTTGATTAGTAATTAGATAATAGTTTCCTTTCACAATCGATAAAGTAACTAACATAAAATTAAAATAATTTATTCTATAAACGTAATAAAAATTCGATCGTTAAATTTTTTTGGGTATCCAATCAATAAGATGCATTTAAAACTTTTTAGTCATAAATACTAAAGACTTCGTATACAACACGATCGGTTGCGAAACAGGCTGCTTTATATGAATGCACACTTCACCACAAAATAAAACGGAGGTAGCCGAGCAATATTTGTTATTCCGCGGAGTATTCGATCACTGCACTCGTCGCATCCTCAAACAAAAGAGAAACGAGTAAAAAAAACACTAAATTGTTTACGTTTCAGATACTTTAAAAATAACTTATCACTCACGAATACAGAGTTCACCGATAATACCAAAAAGTATTGAAGTGTGAAGGTTTTGAAACGACTAGCATTGTTTAGACAGAATAACAATTAGTAACACATCTGACTCGTACCGTCTTCCATTGTTAACGAGCCGTCGCTGCAGTCGGTGCGTACGTTTGTTGAACCAGCCGCTGACCGGCGTGCGCGATGCATTCGACATTTGGCAATAGGTGAACGCGCACGAATCGCAATGAATGATACAGCGCTAATTACCCACAGGCAACTTTCCAATAGCCCCGGAAATAAGAATACCGTATCACATTGCTCACACGATGCATAAATAGTATAACGGGCGTGCTGACGGGGCGGTTGCGGGTATGTAAATGTAATCACTTAACACTGCACGCACTAAACTAATGAGATTTCTGCGGACGGTGTCATTAATGAGCGCCGCAATCGCAGGTCGCGACAGTGACTCATTGTTACACGACACATTCAGCAAACTTTTTACTACAATGTATATAACTACATTAAAATCAATTATTTGTCACACCATACTTAAAAACAATTCTTATCACATGGACGAAAGAAGTTCGAAAAGAAAAACTTTTCTTTAAGTTAATAACTCTTCTATAAGTGATTCTTTCACGCTGACAGCGTAGATACTGGAGTTATGTATGTTCATAATATTTATCAATTTAGATAACAAAAGAACCAATATAGCGTCTCGGCTCGTAGATTTCATCGCAATGTACACAACTTGGAAGATAAGGTGATATTGCGAGAAATGTTTCAAAACCTTACTAATTACATGCAACTAGCTCAACAAACATTATAATGTGACACAGTTCAAGTTGACCTTAACGAGTTATATAATCCTTTTAGAATATAATCAAACCGCACACATTATTTACTTATATTATTGGTCTCTATCTATTATTGAATTAACAGATAAAACAATATGTTAGTATGATATCAAATTTAACGTTATTGATCTAGTTTTGAGAGGCTATAAAATACGGAAACTCAACTAGATAGACGCTCGTTACATTGTTAAGAAGCTTGTTACCTTCGGTATTTTCCTGCAATATAATTAATACAAACTCCATTGTTTATTTGGCCAACACTATCGACAGCGAGAATACGTCAGAAGGAGATAACGTCAGAATTGTCTTATAAGCACATCTGTTCAGGCACGCGATGCGATAAACTCAAGATGAATATTCAAATTAGGATAGATTTCATTCAAACAAAAATCAGATAAGGAACAAGCGAAATGGTTATCGTATGCTGAATATACGTTTAAGTTACTGGTAATTTTAATTTTAATGTTATGTTAAAATATTTGTTATAATTAATGTTATGAGATAAATCTTTGAAGTTGTGAACCTCAAAGGTTAAGATAGTAAATGATACCTTATTGCAGATGACAGATGAGGTGGATGGTGGGCTTGTGCCGGTGATCGCATGTTGGAGATGCGCTCAAGTAAGTCGTCCTTGAATGAGCGAGCGCGACGAGCCAACTTGTTGGCGCCGCGCAACGACCCACGATGGCCCGAACCCGCCTCCCCGCAAACTTCGCTCTCTGCAATGAGTATACAATATATACACAACGCACAAATCACGTTGATATTAAAGAACAAATAAACATTATTAGAGAAAAAATCTTTACAATATGAAACTGTAGTGTCCATGTTTGAAACTATACAATGGATTTTTCATCATACACCTGTTACAACTTTTTACATAGATTAATCGGATCAGCAGTACGGATGAACTTTAAAAATTTTATAAAGACTTCGGTATGTTTCAAACCATATATTATACTTTATACTCAACAAATTTGGATGGCAATTGTTTACACTACATCGGCAGCCGTATAGCATAGCATCATAAATAGCCTCTAGTAACAAAAACACGTCACTATGACGACGTTATTACTTGTTAAGCAGTGACCCCATTAATAAAATAACACATATATATTGAATTGAATATTTGCCTGAATTTTTCAGGAAAAAAAAAATCATCAGTAAAAAAGCAAGGTTATGAAATACGAAAACCCAATAGAAATAGTTACTTACAAAAAGTTTTGTTTTAAATTCACTATTAAAACTTATTGTTATGATTACAATGTGGTGTTGTATAGAAATCCGAAGTAGCAGTTTTGTTAAAGACAAAACGTGTTATTCGCCAATAGATGAATGTTATGTTTGTCGCTTTGAATTATATAAAAATCATGTTATTATGAATTCTCCAACAATATCATAAAAGCTGTTTAAAACAATAATGACGAAAAAAAAAACTTTAATTTAAATTACAAGTATAGTAGAGAATTATTTTAAACACAGCTTGTTTTGAAAATTGTTTATGTATTAATCTTAGCTTATGTTCACGTATTAAGTACACGGCTTTAGTTCAAGGCATTTTGGATAGAAACTGTCTTCACGCACCGTGGACATTAATAGCATTCAACTAAAGAGGAAGTAGCATCCGTATGTCTCATCCGTTCATAAAATATCATTAGGAATATTTTTAAAGATATTTCATGTTACAGTGGATTTACATTATATTATGTACATATAAATAGATTTTAAAATTAATCCGGTAAAATTTTCTTAACATTCGATAAAGTTTTTTTAACATAATTACAGAAGTTTTAAGTTGTTGCTGTTTATTATGCACAAAAGTTAAAATAAATAAAAACACCTTGTTGTTTTCATATATAAACGTAACTTATTAAATTTTAATAACAAATTTAAAGCAGTATCATCAATTCACTTAATATTATAAGGAAAATACATCAAGGTCGTCTACTGCGTTTAGAGTGTAGTATGTAGTCGTGAACCTTGACGAATGATACCAAATTCATAAAGTTAATTATAAACTTTACAGCTACTCGTGTTTGTTGCACCCAAATAAAGAAGTGACCATCGGTTCATGGTAATATTGTAATGTCAAATGATTTTCTATATACTCCTTAACGAATTGCAATATTATTTGTAACAGAATAACTAATTAAGAATTCAATAAAAATTTATTCTCTCGTTAGTAATAATATAACCCACAAGTATAAATTAACAAAAATCTTATCAAAGGTTGCATCAATGTGTACTTATATAAAACCCGTACACTATTATTTGTCCTAGTCTTTAATAGGGTGCTGTATATTATTTTCAAATTCCAGAGCAAAACATTAAAAAATAATACTAACTATTAATGTTTGTATTTCTATTATATATAAATTATAATCGACCCTATATTAAAAGAATTCCATCGCCACAATTATATTTAATTATGCTTCTCATGCGTGCATTATAAGTTATAAACTTTTCCCTATTGATTACCTAAACGAAAATGTTAAAACTTCAGTCCGTTTAAGAGTTCATAATAATTACACATTTTTAAGTTAAGTAAGTCAATCAAACCAGCGACATAGTCATCTAAAGTTTATTAAACGATGACGTTAGTTGCCGAACTTGCTGTCGTGTATAAGGTGTAAACAGGAATAGTTTCAAAATAATAGAATTAATATTAATGACGGTAACGAGAAAGTCTACAATACGAATATTTTTTTATGCTAAATCACCTACTAAAATCAATTGGTATTTTAAAAAAAAAAGCGTAATTCTTTAAATGTTCCATTTCACAAATCGAATAACTAAATTTACCGTCATATAATAATACATACTTTGATTATAACTTAGGTATATACATAAAACGTGAAAATCATGAATTAATTAGTATTGAAGACCGAACTAAATTTAAACAAAGTAGCGCAATTAGATCTATTATAAAGCAGGATTTATCAACCAGGACTTTGACCCTGGATGTGACAATGTCACACCAACATGTCCCCACAAGAGGCGTCGAATCAGTGACTTCCTTATTTGTTTTCATTGTTAAGTCATACCTGAGTCCTGTGATGATTTGATCTCTTCCAAATTGAAGTAACACCAATTGCAGAGAAAGCACAGGAGTTCGATGGGGAGGGGCTTTATGAATGTGGAGCACTAAGATGAAGTAAACAACTGTATGGGATGACGCGGGCGTTTATAAATATGCGCGGTGACAGGACGCGCCCAGGCCGCGACGCGTGACGACTGAGGGCGGCCGGGGCGCGGCGACGGCGACGGCGACGGTGACGGCGACGGACGGTCGGCGGGACGGATGGCGGGACGGACGGGAGCGAGTGCGTCACATATCATAAACACCGAGACGACACTACCACTACTTAGCATGCAGCCCCAGCGATTCCCGTCCGTCGCATTCGACAAATATATCCTCGATCTTATAAGTCCAGGACTACATAAAGTTTAAATCGTTACTTTGAAACATTTTAAATCATTGTTAATTTCACAATTGCAAACAATTACCACTGATTACCACAAGCAACGAAATCAACCGCCAATAATAACAGGTAAAATTTAATTTATACCGGCATTTAAGACAACAACTGCCAAATTGAAGATAAACAGTTAAAAACTCAACAATTTTTTATAATTGACGCGGCGAACAAGACGTTAACCTATTGGTTAATAATAAACCTAATCAACGCTGCTAGCTAGGATAATATACACAGCATCTCATTGCGCTCGTCACCTTAACACAAAATAATAACTCCCGTTACCCCAGTAATTTCGTTAACTACAGAACCCTTCAAACCGGTACACTGTTTGCATATTTGACGGCAGAAATAGGAGCTATGGTGGTACAGTGACCTAACGCAACTTAAACCGAAGGCTTAGAAATAATTCTGATTAAATCTAATCATCTCTAAACCGTAACTAAAGAAACACTATCAAAAGAACCAGTCGCATTTTTTTTTACTAATTCCTTTACAATGAATATTGGGAACAAACAATCGTTCAAAAGTACTTTACCTGGTAAAGATTATCATTAAAAAATACTTTAAATATACCAATTAAGTTGATGCAAGCAAGTATGTTTACGTAATATTTGTATATGAAATCGTTACGAAAGAGAACGGAACTAAAATTACAGGGCCGTTACATGAAACGTGTTAAATTATCTCTCAACTATAATGAATACTTGAGCGTTTTTGCGACGATTTCGTAACTTTCAACAGCTAAACACTTGTAATATACAACATTTTTAGGAAAAAAACACGTTTATGAAAACGTTTAATTGTTAACGCTATTTACTTGCTCCCTCTCATATTTGTATATTTTATACGACGAGACGAGCGAGATGTTCACCTATCGGTAAGTGATCCGCCTATCCATGACAACGTGGTGCTAATTAGAATGATATACACTGAACTATGTCATTCGTTTTTGGGACAAGATTTGATCTAGCCGTAGGGGGTTTTAATGGGTATAAACCTCCATATAACTCTGATTCCTTCTAGAAGACAGAGTATCTTTACGAAGAGTTACCTTCGAAACGAAAAAAAAACATCAGGCGATCGTCTCGTCGCTTCACCATATAAAAAAAAAAAAAAAACAAAATAAAATTAAGATTTCATTGTATAACATTCAACAAATACAACACAATGCAATCGCGAAAAATCAGACATACAAATTAAATAAGAGCGGAGTTAATGAGACATGGCTACGGCCTAATGACGGAAACAATCACACGAGTAAATAATTAAAAGCGGTTAAATGGACAAAATGAAGTCAATTATCGTGTACATCGTGTGCACCGTGTGGGGTCGTTAACGCACTCCGGTTTTTGCGGGCGGCCTTAACATTATCGTAACAATAGACACAATGGTGCGTTCCCGCGTCTGTTACGCCTGGTTATACAATATCAGCGGGCTCGATGTATCCACTGAAACTACAAGCGCAATGACACACACGAGAGAACACAAAAACAATGCACCGGCTCTCTTCCGTCGCTTCTTTTCGAGGCGCTAATCTTATCGCACCACTGGGGCTTTAACTATCCATCTATATTCGTTTGATGTTCCCAATAATTTATTTTTATTTATTTTATTTTAATTATTGGGTCTACAATCAATTATACACTATTATATTGACAAAAATATAACAAGAATTTATAGTCGACAATATCGTTAACCCGAGGTGGACGACATATACGAGATGATCATGTGTTTGTAACAAAACGAGGCTGCTGGGGAGAGAAACAGCTTTCCCTGCGGCGTGCCAAAGTTTAGTGTAGGTATGTCCTGTGACTTGCGTTATTAAGAATAGGACTAAGTTAAGCCTCGCTTGTCGTAGAACGCGACTAAAAGGATTTTCAGGTCCGTGGGCTTTGAAGTTGGGGCCCCTATTGCCTACTATACTAATCCGGGGTGAACGACAACTACGAAGTGGTTCCGTACTTATCGTAGTAAAAAGAACGTGCTGCGGATATGGCATTCCTCGAGCACGTGCTTAGCCGCAGCGTAAAGAAGCACCGATGTATCCCGTCCGAAATTCCGGGACCTTTCGCACTGAGGATGACCACCGAGGAAGTGAAGTGGGTGGGTACAAACCCCACAAAACCCTGTTTTCCACACCACAACCAGGATGATATATTTTGACACTATCTCCCACGACAAAAAAAGCTTTATTGCAGGGAAGCACTTATTGCATATTGTAGGACATCATAAAATCTCAGCACGGAAATCTATATTTAAAAAAAAACAAATACACATAACCTTTCATTAAAATTTTATTGAATAAATAAACTTAATAATAAATATAATTTGCAGCATATGAACAGACTAATATATATGTTGATACTGAATATCATGTCCTGAAAGTTTTTAAGCTACACCTGCCGCTATCCCCTGAACAGGTTCATGCCTTGTCATGGCAGTGGTGCTCAATAGCCGTAGCTTGGTCACCCACGATGAAAGGAAGAGGAGCCTATCCGGCCGGCCTGAGGTGGCCGCTCTAGGAGCTACGTGAGCTCACCTCGGATGTGTGCCGGTGGGTTGCAGGGGCGGATTTATACTGCTCTTTGCAGCCGAGGTGGAGTCACGGAGGGAGAGAAGAGTCAATATTGTGATTCGCCGCTCTCCGTACCCCCCGCGACTAAGCGGATGCAGCGGCGGTGAGGCCGCGGGGGAAGAGGAGTGTCGGTATTGCGTTCCGCCGCTTTTCCTATCCTCCGCGGCCGTAGAAATTTTCCTCTTGACACCCATGGCCTCTGGGCGACGGATTCAGGAGGTATGGTGCGGCGCGCCCTTACGGACGTGGAAAGGAGGGTTTCTTCCTTCCGGAGGTGGGACTGCATGGTGCAGCTGGCGCTGGCGGGGTCGCGGAGGTGAGCGAAAGCGTACCCGTGATCCTGCCATAAAGCGACGAGGTGGAACATCGTGGGGGTTTTAGCCAGTGCAAGTCCAACATAACTTGTCTTTGCCCCCGTGAGGGCAGGTAAGCGCAGGCATTTCCTCCGCGTAAAACAAAAAAAAAAACACATGCCGCCACCTAGCAATGATGATGTACATTTTTCGATATGTGAACAATTCTAGACACATCTATGAAACGAAGAATATTTTTATATTGCAAATACTTTAACACAAAGGAAAAATCAGACGACTAGAGCTTGGCTTTGTCATTACTGTAGAAAATAAACAAAATATATATATTTAATTAAAAGGAAATTAACAGAGAAGTAAGTCGGTTAAGGCTGCGAGAAGCCGTTATGATCCCGAAACCAAATATTTATTCTTATCAACAGGTCTCTTCAATTATTGTTGCAGTACCTATGTAAAAACTTAATGTAAATAATAACTATTCTTTTGTAAAAACTATAATTATCGATCAAGCTCGTGAAACAAATTTTCGACTCATATCAAATGTTTTTTCTTAGTTTACCGTATCTTAAAGCACATTAAAACAGATCATGTCTACTATATTTTTAAATTTACTTAATTTATTAGTTTTCTCAATCTGATCGCCAAACTTCAGTTTGAAGATTGCATGTAATGATAATAACTACTTTTTCCATAATCTGTAAGGTTCTGTTGCCGCAAACCGTCTAATTCGATACCACCATAGTCAATACTTTTGCCGACAAAGAGTAATAAGCAAACATTACTGTTTTGGTTTGAAAGACACTGTCGCTAGTGAAATGACTGGCGTAACGAGACTTAACATCCTAACTAAACTAAGAAAATCTGAAACAATATTGTATTTCACATAAAGTCAGGCAATAAAATTTCTTCTGTTAAAACAAATTACTACTAAATATTTTATTGAATATTCATTTGCTTTATAATAAGAATCATATATATATGTTATTAATATTTTATTGTTCCGTCGAACCAGAGACAAAAGGGCCTGTACCACGTTGATAACCATCATTCACTAGTTGGAGAGGCACTTTAAGAAGAAGATATATATATATATATATGAGTAATCTTCGTGTTTAATCTATATCCCTTCATGAAAGTATCTTTTTTGAGAATGCCGCGTAATATTTTCAATGATGCCTTAAAATATTCCTTTTATATTACATTCATACTTTATAAATATATAACCGTTATATACTGTATAAGCATGTTACAAAAAAGCAATAAGACGACAGTAATTAACAACAGTATCTACCCTTATTATTCTTTTTGTCAGCTCCGCGATCACCAATCTGCCTATAGACGCCGATGCCGGGGGTTGCGGTGCTGCGCGACGCACGTCGCATAGGCCTTCGCCGAGCCTCAGCTACTGAATAAGAATTTCTGACGTCCTCCTTTCGTGTGGCAACTAAACATTCCTCTGACGGCGACGAAAAATGTTTTAAATTTTCATCACACACTAGATTCTGGAGACTAGTACCATTCCGAATTTTCTCCCTGTACAAATGTGATTCACGATTTCGAGTCTTTTTCAATGTTAAATTATCAAAGCTCTTACACGAGCTTAATGGTAAAACATTATTGTTTCTTATATCGTAGAATTTGTTTGGATCGAATACACTGATCCTGGGAGTGCGAATGCCCAGTACGTCTTGGGTTTTGTATTTAACATTTTGCACGTGGGATGGGTATGAATCTGGTTTATATCTGCTGCCTCTATGTTTAATATTACGAATATTTCGTTTAATAACTGAAGTACCCCTCTCCTCGAGCGCTTGCAAAACATCACCTGATTCCAGAATACTAAATGGAATTAAGCCGTTCTTATAAACACGGTAACTTCGCTTGTTTCTTTTTTGATTTTGATTGTCATCGTGGAAAAAACTTTCATCGTAATGTGGCATCGTTGAATACAGTACATGGCTCATTATAATATCAAATCATCGTTGTAGCACTTTGTCTGTATGTAATAAGCACATTGGGTTACTATAGGAGATGATTTCAAAATACTTTTTAATGTGATGTACGCTAGGCGGTCGGTCTAGTAGCTAGTAGTGAAAGGGAGTGCCCTGTAGAAATCTTTGAAAGTAGGCAAAACACCTGCGACAAGTTACGCTTATACAAATCGATGTATTTTATGGTAAAGGTGCGTTATTTTTACAGTTTCTTAAGCTTTGTTAGCTTACATATCTTTACGTGTATCAATTATAGACCGAAATAGCAGACACGCTAGCCACCTACAATTAGGTCATTATTTATTTACAGTGGACGTTGTAACGTAACGTCGTGTTCACATGCGCATCTCCTGCCTTTTCACATGCTATACCAGCTATACTGTACGAACAAACTCGAGAACCTTGACACCGTAGTTATTAAAGGAACACATTCCACGAGAACAATGTAAACACAGGATTACTAAAAAACTGAACTAAACACTAAAACATCAGGACTAAACGATGTAAACAGAGATATGCAGAATGACTTGTATTAAATTATTATTATTTCATAAAACACCGTACACGTGATCACGAATGATATTATCAAATAAAATATAACAAACACTATAAACGTATGTAATGCTGAGAGATTTTAGATATAGAGATTTTAGATGGAAAATATTTTCATCACTGTTCACAGAACACAGAGCGTTTGGTAAATAAGCGCGGCCGGTCAGGTGTTGCACTTACGCAAATATTCGGAATATGTAAAAGATAGGAGTTTGCGGTGATTACATGAAACAACACTACATCGGGCGAATAAGCTATAAATAGACGTAGATTTTTCGCGGCGCGATCTCGATATTCAGCGGAGCAACGAGCGGGCGAACTCGTGCGCGTCGAAGCATACAATTGACACGGGGTGTCGATCGGTCGGAGGTTCGCGAGAGCGGTGCGGCCGGCGGCGGCGGCGGTGCGACGGCACTGCGGCACTGCGCCAGGCGACGGAGACGGCGACGGCGACGCAGCGCTGCCCGATAGTGAAAGTGCCATGCATCTCCACAAACCAACCACACCTGCCTCAAA
This sequence comes from Ornithoptera priamus, assembly GCA_029034505.1. Classification (NCBI taxonomy): domain Eukaryota; kingdom Metazoa; phylum Arthropoda; class Insecta; order Lepidoptera; family Papilionidae; genus Ornithoptera; species Ornithoptera priamus. The sequence continues at coordinate 208,096 of JARDWD010000484.1, forward strand.
CCGACCGGCTACGCAATATCACAACTAAATCAAAATAATATATTTAATTATATTTTAAAAAATATATTAATATAACGAACATTTTAGTAGGACTACTGCTGCTTGTGCAAGGAAACATCACACGGATCAATCGATCATGAAAATATTAGGCAATGGGTTTAGTTAAAAATGTTAAGATAGAGGTCTGGTGTGACGAGGATGGATAAAATTAAGGAGTGTATTAGAGGAAGTCTGAAAGTTGCTCCAGTGACAGAGAAATTGAGGAGCAAGAGACTAGCGTGGTACGGGCATGTTATGCGGCGGGATGAAGGACATATAACAAAAAAAGTAATGAGAATAAACGTGAATGTTATAACGGTACAGGAAAACCGAAGAACGTGTGGATGGAATGTGAAAGATGACCTGTATAAGAAGAGTGTGAATTCAGATATGACGGCTGATAGAGAGATATGGAAGAGAAGCACATACTGTGCCGACCCCATATAGCGGGAAAAAGGGCAGGAAGAAGAAGAAGGGTTTATTTAAAAATGGATCCAATGTTACAATGTTTTAACATTACACCTTTTGCAACAATTGAATTATATACTTCTATACAGCACCGTACAATTAAATCATAGCACAAGTCACAATTATTTGTAATAAAACTACTCGGTTTTATTTAAATTTTTTTATGCCTCCTTATACATCCCCCAATAAATGATATAAAAACGGTAAAACATTAATACGTTAATATGGCTACGATGAAACGCCTTGTCCTGTAGTAGATTTACGATAATCAAACCATTGCGTAATTGTTACGAGACTGCACGTACAAGATATGATATCGATGGCCTTAATGACAAAATAATAAAAAATCGTATGGAAAGTGACGTGAGTCTTGGATATTTTTACATAAATAAACTCGTTATTTAAAATCGAATTAAAGAGGAAGTAGATTTTTGCATGCATGACTTAATATTGGTAAAATAAAATTGTTATTCCTCCATATTACGTTGATTGTAGTTAGCTTTAGAAATAATATGAATATTGCAGATGTATAAAAATATATGAAAGTATACAAAACACAATGAAAAAAATTGTGCATTGCAAGTGTGTCACTTGACCATTCACGGCTTGCGCCAGGGTTACACGCAATGGTATTTGTGAACTACTTATAACTGTATTGTACACGCGAATAGAAAATAATTAATTTAAAAGCCAGTAGTTTTGTCAGACTTACGCTATGGATTTGGAGATATATAAAAAAAGCCAAAAAGGAATGTACAAAGTAGCAAATTTTCACTCAAGGCCTATTGCCAAGACCAAGACCTATAATCTATACAAAATCAGATGAGGAAGAGAAGAACGAGTAACCGGTTTACTTTGATCACTTGCTTAATTTATGTACAAATACCAACATTTGTTCAATAGAGTACATAAATCTAAATAGGACACCATTAGATGGAAACATTTAGTGAGACGAGAATTTCTTACATATTAGGATACAAATACAAAGAATTTCTAAAAGTCTTTATTGCCGTCAAAACATTTTTTTTTTATTCTACGAAGCGACGAGGTGAGCAGAACGTTCACCTGATGGTAAGTGATAGCCCTCCCTTAACAACGTGGCGCTACATAGAATGGTATACACAGCATCGCACTGTGATAGTCGTCTTGAGACATAAGTAGATTTTTATATACTTAAGTTTTATATTCTTAGTTTAATAAGTATAGCGTAAAGAATGTATACAAATCAAATTGGCAGATGATTCTACATAATGTGGTTAAAATGTTTAGACATTGTGACAAACGCTTAAAACTTTTAAACATTTTTACTTATAAGTATTTGGTTCAAGCAAATATTCGTAACAGGAAATCTAACCGACCGAACGGTTCGATAAGAACACAAATAAAAAATCGTCTGGTCACGAATAGTTGAATTAACGCTATGTTGACAGTAGAACGAGGAAACCCGAGAGTTCAAACATATAGTTTATATAACTGCCAACGGAAGACACTGTTTATAACTGTGACTACGGGCAATGCCTTTCCACTAATTTTTTTTTTCAAATACAAGATAATAAGAGAAGTATTCATAAATGTAAAAAGCTATATAAAATTCATGAACGTAAGAGTGAAGAAATAAATAATGCTGAACAGAGGTAATGTAACAACGTGTATAAAAGGAAATATTTATTGTTGTTTAAATTCTTTGCACGTGTCATCATCATCATCATTTCAACCGATGGAAGTCCACTGCTGAACATAGGTCTCCTGTAATTTGTTGTTCCACAAACCACGGTCTTGAGCTGTTTGAATCCAGTGGCTCCCAGCGATTTTTTTTATGTCCTCTGTCCACCTAGTACAGTTACACATGTGCATGTACAAGTTGTTCTATTATGCAGTCAACATATTAAGTTAAAAAAAAAGCCAGTGAGATGAGGGTAACTAATTGGATTGATATTGAACAATTTGACGCTTTTGATAGTTTACTTAAACCGTAACGCCGTGCCTTTTCCGAGCATTTTCCCTCTCTAAAGTTTATTGACACGATCAGTCTAATCGTTGTAGTTAAAGAGTAAACAACTTTAATGCGCGTCGTAATGGTTGTCGGCTTGGACCTTTCTTCCGATAACAGGAAGCGGGCAAATGCACTAGCTAAGCTAAGCGCGACTCACTTTCCAATAAACTAGCCCGATCGTGATACCTGGCCTAACGGGATCGCACACTTCTCGACAGTGCCATTACACCCACGGAACGAGCCCGCTCCTTAACGAATTAAACTTAATCGTACACATTATTTAAATTCATCACACGTTACTATTTCGTAAAAATACAACATAACAATTGGTTCGACCAATTGTTATGTTGTACGTTAAAGTATTGCAGACACTTGAGACCCAATTACGACACCACAATGAACTGACTTAATTCTCTGCGTCGTGATGACGACGCTCTTCACACTTCTTTCACCGACGTTCGGTAACGTTGAGACAAATTACCTAAATCTTCTGTCGCCGTTCTATTAGTAGAGGAAAAAAATAACCTCTTTCGTTCCGTAAACAGAATCAAGCGAGACTAAACTTAATAGCATGCTTTAGTTTCGATTTGCTCCTAATATTGTAAAAACTTAACAAAATAAAAAACGCGCTATGTTGAAATCATGATGATGCGCTTGACATTCAGCTTTTTGTGCTTGAATTTGTACCCAAATATATTTTAAATGTCTTCGGTAAAAGTAACTGCACTCTAATAACTTCATCGAAGTCATTGTTATCTATGTTTAGCTGAAATACATTTAAGATTGTAAACATTTTTCATATCATTGCATACTTTTTTAAAAATAAACAATTTACATAAATCTAACAGTAGTTAATAAATCGATTAAGAAAATTAAGAACTTAAATTTGTTGTTAAAAATTTCACAGAAATGAAGCACATTGGCAGCGGCCGAGTACAAAGATTTACATGGTGAAAAACGTTGCAAAACAACAATATAACGGTATGCCGTGTCGCAATACCAGGAGAACAAATCTGTAGATAATGGCTATTCCAACACGTAATAAAGGTTACAGCGACTAACACATGTTAAAACTATTGCTCAGTCGCTTAAAGCATAAAACTGTAAAAATAATAGTTAAAATTTTGAGTAACAGAAAAAAAGCAAGGAACAGATCGATTAGCGACAGTGTTATTAAACAATAAGAATGTTTGTACTGGGATTAGTATTTCAAGTATATATACTGTCTTGATAGGCATAATGTATAGCAAGTCAAGTCGGTTACAACATAAAAAAAATTTTTTTTGAACCGTTGCCTAATTAAGATCGTTTTGATCTAACTAAATTCTTTAATACCTCGTTTGATTTATTTAATGTCTACCGCAATCACACTTAAAAAAAATTAATGCAATAATATCGAAACACTGCAGAACTAAAGAGGCGAGGCCGAATCATTTAAATTTCATACCACTCTGAGAACAGCACATAATATACCAGTTGTTAAATCACGACATCGGTCCATTAAATAGTTAAAACCTCAATTACTCATAAGGTCATACAGTCGGCGGTACCCAGCCGTTTTGTTGCGGGGTTTGCCGTTAAAGACCACATGCTCAGTGTAAGACAGGTACAAAAACAAAATATTAATGATTACTACTTATGCTGTAACTACTTGATGTAGTGATAATCTTGCCATCTACATAGTAAAATGAAGCATTATTGAAGATTTGTGTAGTCAAATAAACATTTGCAATCACAAAAGGTAAGCGAATGGAAGTGGTAATCGAGGCAGTAATGACATGTGCCTACAAATGCGTTCCCTGTAACGGGTCTCCACATACCTATATCCAGTAAAAAGCATTATGTTGAACGGTAATGCAAATAGAAATCTAATGTCAAGAAATTCAGAATACTATAGTAATTACAAAGAATATATATACACCTGTAAATAAAGAATAATATTCATTATGTTATTTAAATTATTCTTGTTGATTTTTTTTATACAACGCATCCACGGGGCAAGCGAGACGTTCCCCAGTAAGTGATACTCCTGCTCATAACAACGTGGTGCTATTTGGGATGGTATACACTGCAGCATATTGTGCTCGTCGCCTTGAGACATACGATGTTAAATTTCGTTAACCCAGCAATTTCTACAGCTATAGCGTCCTTCAAACCGGAACTCGGTAATGTTTGTACAATATTGTTTGACGGCAGAGATTGAAGCTGCGTTGGTATCTACCTAGACGGTCTCCGGCATACCTCCAGTAATTAAATATCATAGGGCTTGTTGTAAAATATCGAGGTCCACTTTTAAAATTTAGTAATTATAAAATCATTTCATAATCAATCATCATTGTATAAATATTGTTTTTTTTCATGCTTGAAAAAGTCTATACGTTTGATTTTTACTATGTCAGTTAAAAGTGAAGGATGAAAACTGTGGTTGGAACTATCAAAACTATCTGTACCGGCACAGTCCCGTTAGCAGCGTGTTAGTTCGAAGCTGCAAGGCCTGTGCATAAAACGTAACACAACCATTGAATTGGAGGTTAATTCTTCAGCAGATTATTATATTTTTTAATATTATTATTAACAATATAGCAGAAAGATATATTTCATAATAAAAATATAGATCATGAAATAAATTTAATTTGAAAACTTAACATGTTATCCAAAATTAACATTATATTATAATAATATAACATTTAATAAATATCTTCAGTAACAGTACTTTTTAACAAAAATTATCTCGATGACAAGAAAATGAAAAACGTCTATTTTTAAATAAAATTAACAGTATTAAAAATATTTATTTTCCATTTACCCTCGTCATTAAGGGTTGCTAAACTATCCTAATAAGAGAATAAACCAAGTCGGACCTCTGTATTAAAAGTTATTCGTGCACATATACACCATTACAGAAAGAAATATATGCAACGAATTAAGAACTTCCTCTTTATCGTTGATTAAAAATACTACTGCCGATAAACCGATTATCAATTTAGCTTTCATATTTTTTTTTAAACGCAGCGATGAGACTAGCGGGCGGTTCACCTAATGGTAAGCGATAAGCCTGCCCATAACAAGGTGGCGCTAGTTAAGATGTCATAGCGACACTGCGCACGTTTGACACAAAAGATGTTAAGTCTCGTTACCTCATTAATTACACTAGCTACAGCTCCCATCAAACCGGAACACTGTATTGTTTAGCGGCAGAAATAGGATTTGCAGTGGTACCTACCTAAACAGTTTCTGGCAACAGAAATCTACCACCAGTATCGTAAAGTTACAGCTTAGTGTTACATAGCTTAGTTCACAGGTTGGTGTTAGAATATCTATTTACTTGTAACTCTCATCATACTTATAACGTAAGTTAGTTGTCAGTAGAGACCCAGTGAATGATGCATTTCCTCTTCACTTTAAAAAGAATTAAGGAAAATGAACAATGTCTTAAAATGTTCCATTTTGCATGATAAGAAGTTATTAAAATCGACCTCTTTGGGTCAAGTAAATAACGTTATTGTTACGTACTTATCACTTGTATGTGATAGTATTAACTTATATGAAAATAAATCTGAAAGGCTTCATGGTCGATGCCACGGTCAACCTATAAGTAACCGATATAATGTATATGTACAGGAGATATCCAGATTCATTAACTCATCACTAGACCTCCGTAACCATTAGACGTAGACTAGAGTTAGATTTATTACTTCTGCCATTTAGAGGTAAGCTAAGAAAGGATTTTACAAAATTCTCTCGCCAAAGATAATTGCGGAGATTTAATAACGAAAAAGAGCCCAGAATCGGGGGAGGAGTTGCCGAATATTTCCGACCAATTTCAAGTCTGCATTTCAAATTTAGTACCTACAATATTCGAAATACTTCTATAAAAAAGTTTTCTTTTAAACATATGTTTTATCTATTTTCTAAAGTTTATATTTAGCCTATCACCAAATGCGGATAATGCTGAAATCCCGTTCCGATCCTGTTCATGAACACAGATTAGATATTTTTTTGTTCTACAAAGTGACGAGACGAACGAAACTTGCATCTTATGATAAGTGATACGATTGCCCATAACATGGCGCTGGTTAGGTAGATATACACTGCACCACATCGTCATCACGGCCTTGACACATAAGATGTTCAGTCACGTTACCACAGTAATATTTGCACGCTACTGTTAAGTAAGAGCAGACATAAGAGCTGAGATCGTACCTACGACTGACCATATTTGTTATATTGGAACACTTCTTATTTATAAGATGTAGTATTTCACTTTTTAAAATGATTCAGATTAACAGCTGCGAATATCTCTCTGGAGATTATTCTTCATTATTAATATTGAGAAGTAAAACAACGATAAAAGCAATTTTTTTTTGCTAAAATATTCATTAGAATAAATATGGTTAAAATTACAAAGTATTTAAATATTTAATGGGTATTATAAAAATAATATGAAAATCACATATTCATTTACGTAGTCCTAATTTTTATTTTATTTACTTGGACTATCAATAGAGATTACAACATAAAATTAACGTTAGTCTACATGTACATGTGATTCTACATTTTCATTGCATATGTAATATATTCACACAGTGCGAATTATATACATATTTTAGGGTAAAAAACGTGAAAATTACACTTTTAAACGATACTAAAGACTAATAGTGAAAATTAATATACAAAAATTTAATGAGAGACCGCGACAATGTAAGACAATATACTGATAAAACGTAACTCTTTTTCTATGTCGGGAGGGAGAATTTTTTAAAAACACCTTGCTTATAGTGGAAAGGTTGGTTATGTGAGATTTTTACGTACTAAAACTATTAGCAAGCTTCAGAACGGGCCCTGCGATCTCCCAACGAACGCACCGGTGCCTCTCTACACTTTGGCTTAGCGACTCTCATGGTATGACCAAAACCCTACTGAGGTACGATAATCACGAAACCATGGCGTATTCACTGTCAACACGGGTTTGTTTATTGAGCGCTACAGGCACATCACCCTTGAGGTCCGCGAACCCGTAGACACTTCTAGTCGCCTTCTATACCAAACAGAGCTTACATTAATTCTATTCTTACTATGCCGTGAATACAGGGCTGACAAAACACACCCATAACATTAATTACTTAAATTAATCTGTACGAATTATTTCACAAATTTTTATAACAATGTAACATATTAATCTAACATCCTAATGTTAAACTTAAATAAAGAATTCCATTAATTAGTACGACTCATTCGTAGACAATCGTAGTTAAAAAAGTCAAGTTTTCAAAGCAAATAAATTCAGAGGACATAGTCGGAAGAAGAGAGGGCAACTTTCACAGTGATGCATCAGAAAACGTATGCGATTTCCTATTACATTCACGTGCGCGCCATAATGTTATTGTGTATAAGAAATGTTAATAACAGAAATATTTAAATCAAAAATTAATACTACGGTTACGGAAGTAATAAAATCTCTGATCTCTTATTTGTCGAAGAGACAACACCACAGAAATTTTGTTTGCACACAGTAGATAATCTTCATATACTAGACGATTATTATTTTCATAAATAAACTATTGAAGGAAAGACATTAGACAGATTACTTTTTTTAATTTTACGAAGTAACGAGACGAGCGAGGGGTTTACTTGAAGGTAAGTGCCCGTAACAACGTGGCGCTGGTTAAGATGATATACATTGCATTACATCGCCTTGATACACAAGATATTATATCTGGGTACCCGAGTGTTCAAAACTGTACTCAGCAATGTTTGGCGACAGGAATAAGATCTGCGCTAGTACCTGCCTAGACAGATTGTTTCTGACAACAGAGACCTACCACCAGTATATATGTTATGTAAAAGTAAGGCAAAGGTTTGTGTTGCGTTTTTTTTTTTGTTCAAGGAAGCGACGAGACTAACAAAGTTCATCTTATGGTAAGAGATACTCTTACCATATACCAACATAAAGTGATATATACTGCACGACATTGTGATCGTTGTCTTGAGGCAAGGCGTATCAAGTATTACAGCCCCTGTAGTTTCTAATCGGCTATATTATTATATAATTTCTAATTAGTGACTTGCTTTTAATTATTTATTTTATAAATTAGGCAATAATGAGGCGAATCTGTTAAGACGTCCTACATAGGCGAATTGCTTTATAGATGGTTGGCGCGGCCAATGAAATATTACTTAGACTTTACATTTATCATAATACTTACTGCTTATTGTCCCATCGCTTTTCCACGTCACGGTTTAAGTGCTCGGGGGAGACACGGCGAAGGAAACTTTCTCAATGTCTAGAAACTCAAACAACGCAATCGCATAGCGTTTAGTACGAAAAATAACTTGGTAAATTTACATATGATAAACTTCCAATTCAATTCTAATATATATATATAAGGGATTCCCACTTAAATAGACACTTATCACGAGATCTCCGGAAGTATTGAACGTAAACTTAAAATTTGGTAGGTATATTGCTTCTGCCATTTAGAGGTCAGTGAAGAAGAATTTTACAAAATTGCTTCCTGAAAGGGAGCTGAGGGAGTGTTATCAGCTAGCTAAGTGAGCGGGGAACCACTAGTAACAAAATATACGTAATAAATTTATTATTTAGTCACACGTCCACTAGTAACGATTCAAACAAATTAATATGACAAATTTGGATAATCTTATTTATTAGTTTATTTCGTAAGTTTTGCTCGTTTCTTAATAACGTATTGTACAACAGTGATTAAAATATGTTTTCTCAAATGTTATTTTCGTAAAGGAATTTTTCTGAAAAATTATACATAAGAATAAAGATATAATTTTAACTTTCCATTTATTCATTGGTAAAGGATTTATTGTTTTAAATTTGTTATATGTAATCGCAACGTTATAGTTCATCTGATGTAGGTCGTCATCAGAGGGAACGGGCGCCGGATGCTATAAAGCAGGATGCTTGTAATCAATTTAGCAATATAAATTTGATTTTATTATTAAAAATCGAATCATAAAAATTACGTCTTGTTACTGCAAATTTTGTTTTTCTCACATTTTATTAAATGCTTGTTAATGCCTTGTTAATTTATTTCAGTTTGGTAAAACTAACATTACTACTCTTTTAGTTTTGAAAATATTTTATAAATTAGAAAATGAAAATTCCCGTACGGCAGTTATATACAACGGTACTAGACAACACAGCGTATTGGCAAACGTAATGACAGACAGACGCCTAGTAAAGGAGCTGACGAACTAATAAAAGCTTTCGTTTATAGCAAATTTGTTTAAGTACAGAGAGAGAAACAAAATAAGCTAACACTTGACAGTTATCAGTATAAAAACCTATTACCAACCAAGGAGTAAGCAATTGGATGATTATAAGAATATATATAAAATATAATTAATTATTTGTGCTGAATAAAGATTGTGGTGGTCTACATAAAAAAATGAACAGCAGTTAACTTGACGCCGAAATATGCATTTCGATGTTAAACCTAACAAGAAAATGTTACAATAAGTGTAATTTTAGTTTAACATTGGACTAACTGAAGTACCCATCTGTAGTCCTGTATATTATTATGTACTGCCTCTACATACCAGAAAATTGATGGTAAAAACGAAAACTACTATGATTATTGCCATTAAAACAAGATAAACAATGTCGAAATTTAAATGGTGTGGTACCTACTAAAGAATTGCCTAATTTGTCTATTCACATGTTTTTAGGTATGTAATGTGAGGACATTCTTAGGTTCCATTACCGACTCCATGTAAATCAAAATTTAGATATCTAACAAAAGTAGCATAATTATAAACCGTATATTCTTTATATTTAAATACCAAAATTATACACAAAACAAATCAATGTTTGTTCAGTAATTTAGAAAATAAATGAAGCATGCTAATACACTTTAATTTTTATATTATTGTATATGAAGGTGTGTATTAAGCAGTAGATGTCTATCAGCTGATAATAAAAGAATGGGGGGAGTCATATAACATTTTAAAGAATTGAAGTGCATTGTATACATGCAATTCCTAACTAAAAATGTGCATATTTACATAAAACATAACCTAAATAGATACTGCAGCATAAATAAGCAGCATAGGCAGTACTGTTATCAATGAGTTACCAATAAAAACTGTATTAATGATTGTAATAAAAATCAAGTATTATTATCATTTCTTTCTGTGTAAAAGGGTTATTTTTTAAAGAGAGGAATTGAAATATTTGCAAAGCAAATCCACTTACAGTTGGTATAAATATAATGTAAACAAAGAGTGTATGAATGAATTGTTTATAATAGCAATTAGCTCTGTGATGATATCAAAATATCTACAATAATGCAAGGTTAAGTGCATAACATAGACACATTCACTGTTAATCTTTATTATTCATATTTTTTTTTAATCTTAAACATAACCTTTAAGGTGAAAAGGAAGGAAAAGGCTTGACATTTTTTATGAAACACAAGGATCTCACAAGTTCTTTCACTTTTGAATAAGTATTTTGAAAATAAAGTCATCATATTCTATGTCTTAAAGTCTTAATTGTTATAAATAAAAAAACTACATTATTTGTGAATAGAACTTAAAAATAGTGTTTTTCAGAGAATATAATAAGTATTAATTTAGATATTGCCTTTATTAGTTGTTTCATAGTTACATGGTTAATTACATTGTTTTTACATATCATTAAGTTTACACAAACAGTGATGTACACAAATTATAAGTCTAAAACATGTTTAACATATCAACTAAGGACAGATATTATACTACATAGTAATTATATGGGAACTTGCAGCACCAACACAATGGACATTAACTCTTAAAGAAATGTGTATTAATAATAAGAGGTATTATTACTTCAAACAGTCATTAAATTTTAAAAACTATTTAGTCTATTTTAATAAGATTTAATAAAATTAGTAATCTTAAGAAAACTAATATACATAAATATTAACTATAAGAGAAAAAAAATTATATACCAAACAACTTAATTTATCATTAAAGTTTTGAATTGATTTAAATTTGTATTTGCTACGAAAATTATTTGGTTTAGAATTTTAGTAAAAACCTAATAATAATTATAGTCCCTTAATGTTAAAAAATATTGGAACATAAACTAAATCGTATCAACAAAAATAAACATGAATGAGTAAAAATTCATTAATAAAAGTTGTCTTTCAACACTTGTTGACAATAATTATGTACTCTATTTAATGTATATGGTAACAAGAGAATTAAATAGTAATAATCGTCTATATAAAACATGACATGAATGAACGCATATTTCGATTAAGGTTTTTAACTTAGACCTTAAACATGTTAAATCGGTGTTTTTATATTCATAAAAAAAAGATAAATTTATATCATTAAAACAGTAAATCTAACTCACCTTGCCCGCATTTTTCAGATTTTGGTGTAGAAGTCATCATTACTTTAATACAAATCACTAGGACATATTAACGCACAAAAAGTGTCTTAAGAAATTTAATAAATAGTTACAAAATGCTAATAATATAAGAATCGACCGGCAGCCATATTAGACATCTTATTTTTATTCTGTCAATTCTGTTTATGCCTCAAAGATCTTATACAATGTTGTATTTTGACAAACTATATAAATATAATAATCAGCAAATTAAAAACATTGTGATTAAGGTTAATTACTATTTAATTTATAGCAGAAGTTACTAGGATAAAAGAAGTTATTTTTAAGATAAATTTTGTGTCATTTACTTTTATAGTTTATAGATACTGCAAAAACTATGAATTATTAAAAAAAAACTGCAGTAATTAATACTTGCATTTTGAAAGGTAGTTTACATATTATTTCTTTAAACTAAGCGGATTTATTTGTACCTCATTAGAGAACCCATAGGTTTAACGTTTATTTCAATATTATGCTTGTAGTTACTCTAGGTAATTAAATAAAAATATGTCATTTATATTTTCGGTACAAAGGTATTTATTTATTGGTTCATAAGTTCATTATGTTACAAAATAGGGTACCAATTCGTTAGTGAAATTAAAAAATCTGTGTTAATCATTATTTTATTTACGGTTGTGGTACAGTTAGACTATTGTAATACTTTATACTGAATCTATAAATTATTTGTAAGATATTCTACCGACAATCGTTATCATTAAAAATATGTTTCAGTTAACTCGGTAAAAATTTTTGTAATAAAATATTATTGTCTAGATATCAATATTATAAAATATAAATTTATAATTACATGACTTCCAGGATATATTGCTCATATATATATAATACATATACGTGTATGTTATTCACTAAAATCTAATACTGACGGTACTTGAATTAGCTGTGTTTTTTTTTGTTATGTTTTATTAATCTGTTAGGTTTGGTATTCTGTGATGATATAATTTGACACGGCTGTAGTTTGCTAGATTGATGCATGAAACGATATTTTAAATTAAAATTGGTGTTTTCTTTTGCAGCTATGGAAGTTATATACTGAGTAAAACAATACGTTTCAATTTAGTGTAACGTTTTTGGTTGTTATTAACTGTCAGTTTATAACGCCAACAGCACTACGTAATCATGGCGGATCCTTTAAGTTTACTTCGACAGTATAATGTAAATAAAAAAGAAATTATAGAAAGAGACAATCAAATAATTTTCGGCGAATTCTCCTGGCCGAAAAATGTGAAAACCAATTATCTTATGTGGGGGTAAGTAGAATTGTCTAAAAAATAATTAAAATAAATTGTGATGAGTTTCACATGTGCTTATTTTTCCATAGATCGGGTAAGGAAGGGAATAATAAAGAATATTATACTCTTGAATGTCTTCTGTTTATTCTCAAGAATATTCTCTTACCTCATCCTGTGTACGTTAGACAAGCAGCAGTAAGTAATTATTTAATATTTTTTTCATAACATTAGTTTTGGTGTACTTATTTATTAATTTGTAGGCTGCAAATAAACCTGCTGTTCGTCGACCTGATCGTAAAGAGCTCCTTGCTTATCTTAATGGAGAAACTGCTACCTGTGCTTCAATAGACAAAAGTGCGCCTTTGGAAATCCCTACTCAGGTATGTAACATGCCAACATTATTAATTTAACTCATAAGTATGGTACAGATTTTAAATTCGTAACAAAAACCTCAATAATTCTATTTTTATATCGACAATTATTTAATATAATTCATTAACACTGCTGCTATATAAGTTTTAATACACAAATAATTTTTTGTGAATTTTTATTATGGAATTATATTGGTCTTAATTGGTATGACAATTTATATATTGTAGTATATCTGTTTATATTAATCAATTCATCTAGGTGTACAGTCTTCTTCCTTTTCTTTAGTTTTTGTCTTAAAATAATAGAAAAAAAACAAAATAATATAATAATTGTTTTATTTTCTTCAATGGCAATTAATACAAAAAATATAGGTCAAACGCACTCATGATAATGATGGAGGTGAATCGGCAGCAAAGAAACCCCGTATTGAAGAGACTCATGTACAAAAAGTACGAGAGCAGCTTGCTGCCCGTCTCGATGCTCCAAAGGAAGCATCAGTCACTGTTGACAACATCAAGTAAGAATTACGTATCTCAATTTGTATAATTAACAATCACTGTACTTTATTTTATGAGTTTGTGATTTTTCCTTTCATCTTTATGTTAGGTCTTTATCAGAAGCTATGTCAGTGGAGAAAATTGCTGCAATCAAGGCAAAGAGATTAGCAAAAAAAAGGACTACTATCAAAAGTAATGATTACTCTGATACTTTAGGAGTTGTTGGTTCAGATTTAAGAGCTATATTGGACTATGATGTTGATCTCACTAAAGACATCATCAGTCGTGAAAGACAGTGGAGAACTAGAACTACAGTATTACAAAGTAATGGCAAGGTAAGTTTTACTATGTTTATTTAGAAAGGCACCAAATATTGTAGGTACAACTCTTGAAAATAAATAGTCATTATAAATAACCTAACGAAAATTTTACTAATTAAAATTTTTAGGTAGTTTAAAAGTTGTTAAATAATACTTATGTATATAACAAAAATAAAAATAACTATTTTTTGTTCATTAAAGTTAATAACAATTTATAACAATCTCTTACATTTTTAGATGTTTGCCAAGAGCATACTGGCTCTCTTAGGTAGTATAAGAGCACGTGAAGAAGGACGACCTGGGGCACCAAGACCCCAGCCTGTGGTTATGCCTCCACCTACAGTTTTACCTACACAACAAACACAATATAACAGATACGATCAGGAAAGGTTTATTAGACAAAAAGAAGGTATGTAAAAACTTACTGAAATTACTATAAAATAGAAAAACTTCTATCATAACTTTTGTGCATTTACAGAGACTGAAGGTTTTAAAATTGACACTATGGGTACTTATCATGGAATGACATTAAAGTCAGTGACTGAAGGTCCAAGTGTACCTGTAGCAGCGCGCACTCCTCAAACACCTAACCATCCACGACAAATGCCATGTGAGTATGTAGATGAGATGATACATTAGTATTTTCTTAAAAAATTGTCTGTCTACCTAACAAAACTATCTAAAATGGTTTATTTAATATAGTTTTAAGATTAAATTGTGTAATTACAGTATTTATATATAAAATGGAGCTTTCATGACAAAAATGTTATTTATTAAACTGTTCTGCTCATGGAATAAGGCTTTCCAGTGGCTGCCATGTGTCAATAAATGTAGAACCAGATGGCACTACACAGTGTGAACTGACAAATTAGTGAAACGGCAAGGTGAGGACAGCACTGGACCACTATGTGCAGAGATCTTTTGTGGAGGCTCATGTCCAGCAATGGATATTTATTGATTGATGATCACATGTTAAAAATGGGTTTTAATGGGTTTATAAAATTTGTAGTGATTTAAGTGTATGTGTATTGGAAATGTTTGCAGCCGCGAGTGGTGGTGTGGTGGCAGGGGCAGGAGCTGCAGGAGCAATGGTGCCGGGACGCCGTGAGCTGTTACCGGCGGCGGCAGCACGCGCTCCTCCTGCGGGCGCCAAGCGACCCTCGCGCACGCCTATCATTATTATACCTGCTGCCGCAACTTCGCTCATCTCCATGTACAATGTCAAGGACATGTTGCAAGAATTCAAGTACATTTGTATTTTATTATCCTTATTAATTCTAGATCATAAATAAAAAGCTTATTTAAATAATAAATTAAATAAACAAATAGATTCATTAATGTTCTGTCTATTGGGACTTAGAGCTTGCACTCATAGGGAGAAAGTCAAGACTTACTTCATTAGCTTTTTTGTATTTGTATATCACATCTCTTGTGTGATGATAAGTCATCGCTATAATATATTTTTATTTAATAAAGAAAATAAGCATATTCTTGAAAAATTATCTTTGAATTATAAATAAACTTTATCATTATAGGTTTGTCCCAGTTGAACAGAAGAAATCTGAAGGTGCTACTCGTGAAAATGAAGTATTACTTCAAAGACGAAAAGGACCAACTGGTGATGCAATTCCAAATAATTCAACTACTATTACTGTATGTTTAAACTATTTTTTTTTTTATTGCTATGTTATCATCAATATTCTAATTTACCTTACATATTAGGTACCATATCGTGTAGTGGACAATCCTGGCAGGTTGTCAGCAGCAGAGTGGGATAGAGTAGTGGCAGTATTTGTGCAAGGACCAGCATGGCAATTCAAAGGATGGCCATGGGATGGCAACCCTGTTCAAATTTTTGCAAACAGTGAGTATTTAGTAATTGAAACAAAGTTATTCATTCATTATTAGTGATAAATGAGATATTTATCAAAGTATATAAAAGTATAAAAGATACTATATTTACATACATTATAGGTATTCATTAGCATATGTATTCATCATAGATTTAGCTGCGCCTTTAGCCTCTTTGATCTCATAGTAAAGTTTATTTGTTGCAGTTTGTGCATTTCATTTGAAGTATGATGAAATGAAATTGGACTCGAATGTTGCGCGGTGGGCGGTTACTGTGCTCAATCTAAGTCGCACCAAACGGCATCTTGATCGCGCTGTTTTGCTCGGCTTCTGGGAAACGCTTGATAAGTATGTTGTACTATGTTAGTTTTTTAACAAACCTACAAGAAAAGCAGTTCTTTGTCTTCTTATAGCAATGAGGTAGGCTAAGATGTGTGTTCAACCATATTGCACATTGATTTGTGTCCTAATTTCATTAAGTCCAACTGTCCTCAAACTGAAATGGCTTTATCCACATTATTGTTAGGGCAGATAAACAGGTCTCACGTAATGCCTATATGGACTACATGTAAGCCCAGGATTTTGAGAACAGCATATATTTCAAGTAAAATGCTTAAAATGGATCTTGTGTTTGATGAAATTATAAATTATAGCACCCCATTCAACTGAAACTGTAGTAAAGAAATAGCTTTTTCTATGATGTCAAAATAAAAGTTATTAAATGTTTTTTTTATATAAACAATTTACTAAAACTTGATCTCATTTTAAAGTGATAATAATTGCTAAAGTACTCTGGTTCTCTCAAATTTACAATACGAAAGTGGTTGTTTGTTCGAAAAAACTACAATCAAACTCTATTCATGGCCTGCGAATCGAACTCAGAACCTGCATGTCTCATGGCAATCTATTCTACAGCTATTGTATGAGTTCAAAAATACTTGAATAACACGATGTTTTTTAAAGTATCATAAAACACATGCTATTGGTTAGAGTATTAATATATTTAAGTATATAAAACGTCTAGAACGTTGGACATTTTTTTAGCATTCCGGGTATTAATATTTTTTTTCTTATAATATAATTTCGACTCGCATTATGGATTTATTTTCTTGTGTAGTCGTAATAGCAAATGATGTTACATAAAACTCTCTTCTCAATTTTCTCTTTGTTTCAGGCACATGATGAAAAATAAACCACATCTTAGGTTCTAAGTTTTGTTTTAGAATTTTATCTTATAGACCTATGTAACACCATGTGAATATCTGAATGCCTTTAAAAGCATAGAGAATCTAAGTCAATTAAAACTATTTAATAATAATTTGGCTACCATACTTGACATATTTATATTCATCATAAATACATAGAACTGATTTATCTTTAGACTATGAATCATTAGATTTTTGCAATTTTGTAAATTACCCATGTATAAACAATGCAGTTGTTTTTTAGCATTGTTATATCAAATTGTGTGTAAATGTATATTGATACATAAACAATATTAACGGCTCACTTAATGTTCACTGTTAGGACACAAGACCTCTCATAGAAAAAGAGTTAGTAGAGTGTAATATAAACAAGTTGAAAATTGTCATTCATTTACCACTCTAGCCAAGTGCAGGTTGGTGGATGAACAATAATTTTCAACTTTTGTATATTAAATTATAATGAAAATTATGTATTTAAAATATTTTATTTTTAATCTCCATTTATTCATCAAAAGTAGCTACTATATTTGTGAAATATTCTATCATTCTGTACTTTATGGTAGTAGTTTTAGTGTGTTTGTATTTAATTATACCTAAATTCATTATAGTCAGTTGATAATGATGATATTATTTGCATTGACAACAGATTTTATTGCATTTTTTGAAATAATATTTAACACTTTCCATTTTTATATTGAAACTCTGTAGTTTATATGTCACACATAAATTTGCAGTTAACATTCAAATTAACTCACTTTTACATGGAATATGTATGGTTGGACCAATGTCCACTTTTTATCATGGATGATTGTTATAAAAAGTTGTTGTTGCCAATAGCAAATTATAAATCAATGCAATAAGAAATGTGTCAGAAATAATGTGCCTTTAAAGTATCATGCAATAGGAGCAATATATAGCAAATTATAATAAATCTACGTTGTTAATATCGATTTTATTTATTTACCATTTACAATCATGTTTGCATTTAATGTACCGTTTATATTGCACGACATAAAATCGTACAAATCATTCTATTACTACATTAATACAGTAATCGAATAAAATCTGTGATATATAAGAATATTTGGTATCGTCGATAAAATTGCATCCATTTTGTTTTCAAAATTCTAATTCATTAAAAAAGAGCATACATTTTAGTGTTTTATTAGTACATTCAAATCTGAAAAGGAGTAGAATCATTATTTTCCGCCTTCGTCTTTTTATCTGATGAAGGTAGTATAAGTAGTTCTCTGAAATCCGTCCTCATTAGTATGTCGTACTAGTTTAAAAGGATCAGCATTAGATTTTTATAATCCAAATAATCCTTGAACAGAACTATACTTTGAAAAGAAATATATCAAATTATCGTAACCAATTTTTGTTGTTTTTGAGAATTTTAAAACAGTAAATTGTTTTCAGTGTATTATAATAGTACAAAGAAAAAAAATTACTACTAATTAAAATTTAAATTGATAAGTTCAGCATAATGAACATAGAAAATATATAAGGCATGATGTTTATAACAGTTTCTCTTATTCTATTTATCTAATTGATTGCTCCAAAATAAATTCAAATGAAACAAATTAATACTTTATGAATCTTATTGCGCGCTTTGCAATAGTTCTTTATAATTTTTCAATATTAATAAAACTTCATGACACATTGTTTATGACTCCTCAGTGAAATTGAGATGCATTCAAATTAATTAAATAAAAGTCATGACAAACAAGTACCACTCGGAAATAATCACCAAGGAATTAACATATGAGAAATCACCTTTTTATCTTTTTCACGAGAGTCCGCGTGGAAGACCTTAATGCTAACTTACAAGTCAGATACGAGGGTCGGTAACCTCGGAAAGAAAAGAGGTGATCCGTCTATCTTGTCGAACGAATTAAAGATTAAACAAAAATATTAATTAATATAATGCACATGCCCGAGTTGTGCAATGTCAGTGTATATGTACATAATTCACGCAAGAAGATACCAAGCAGCTAAAGATAACAAGATCAGGCAATAAATACGGTTCTGGCAGCAACACCGCATTTTGCTCTCGCGCTGACCGTAATTTACTCTTAGTGAACGATCATTTAACCTCTAATAGGGCTAAATTGGGTACAACACATACGATTCAATGTTTATTTATGAATGTTCACATTTCAATAAAGTTTATTGTGAATATTGCTAGTTTGATGTTTTCGTATTCGCTAAACATGATATTTACGTATCAATAAAATCGACCATTTCTAAAGTAATTACTGATCATTTATTTTAAATCACATAGTTTAATAATGCATTGTATAAATCTTAATAGGTAGCCAAAATATTTTTAAATGGTTTTGAAATAATCAAAGATCTGTGATCTTTGTTATATTACAACAATATTGTTAAAGAAAACAAGTTTGTTTTATTTTTATAGTAAACCCTTTTTAGAATAAAATAAAAAGTGAAATTTCATCGAGTTTACAAACATCTTTATTGTCGCATTTGCAGACTTGTAGAAACGAACGTTACACAAAAATATTTGAATATTAAATTTTTAACATCTAACGGTGCGTGAGATGGCACAATAAAATGTCCGAAATATAAAATAAAAAATATTCTTTTAGTGATTAAAAATTTTGGAAACAATTTATTTTAATAGTTAGAATAACCGAGTTCTAAATTATTGCACAGAGACAACTTTAGACGTTAGTTAATAAATTCACTGAAGAATTTTGTCGATCTTTACCATTTATTAAGACCCAAAACCTACCTTTTTATGGGCAGGTGTACTTACAATTAGGTAAACCTCCCACTCGTTCCGTTGCTTAATTGAATAAAAAAACTTATCAGTTTTTATTACAAAAAAAATACGATTTACGAGTTAATCTGCACAGACTTGGTTGTAGTGATATCATAACAGATAGAGAAATAAAACAAACAGTTTATTATGAACTTCAAATTGTCTTTATTTAAAATAATACAGTATATAACAGTAAATAATTTTGTCACCTCCCAAGAGAGAACCATAGTTACATAATGATAACATTTTAAGGTCGGTAGAGGTTTGTTATTTATTTATCTGTAGACAAAATAAAACCCTTTATTTTTAATTAACAATATTACGTAGTCAGAGATGTACTTATGTGCCCGAATTCTCTATGAGGTACTGAATATTAAACTCGTCAGCAATTTTTAAAAAGCTAGATATTGGATTTATTATGCTCTAGATAGAAATATCATTACATCACTTTGTAAAAGGAAGTTCTTTTTGTAATTTTATAAAACACCATTTATGAAAATACTTTCATTTAAAACACTTGTGGCAGCTTTGTTCCGCCCCGGTAAGGAATGATAAAACCAATTTTTACCGATCGCAGATTCCAGCCGTCTCTAAAATTTAAACAATTTATTTATCCACAAAACGAAACTTTAGTCTTTAAAACAGGATATCATAACAAATTTTTAATTTATTAATAATGTAGTCATCGTACCGATATTCAGAGAAAAATTTCATATATGCTGATTTAACAACTTCCGAAACTTACTACAAACATTTAATTAGTAACATTATAAAAACACTATTTTATTTTTATTTATTATGTAATTTTCGGATTAATTTCGTCTACTCAGTATTATTTTTATAATGTTTTACACTTATAAGGTTTTTCGTGTACAATATTAATATTAAAAATTTGTCATCTATCCTTTTGAAATTTTCTTAATCTTTGTAAAAGCTAATGAAATTAATCAAATATAACAAACACAATTGAAGATTATTGACTAAGGTTGCCTATTAATGAGGCGTTAAACTACTAACTATGAGTTTAGCACAATCACTCATAGTGACGCAAAATGGCTCAAGCCCATTCGAGACCGATACAATAAAGTGTGGCTTACCAATTATTACAAATCCATATTAAAACATGTTAAAGCCAAATTCTCGAATTTGCTTGACCACAAAGGAATGATTCGTGCAAACTAATGAAATGACCGATGAAAAACTACATTCTAAATTATAAAGAGCATTTTGCTAGTCTGCTTCGCATTCCTAATGCCTACGTTGAGAGGTTGAAAAATAAATGTACAGTTAAATAAATTTAATTAAAATAACTGAAACCTATTTAGTAATAAAATAGTGTTTAAGTAAATTTTACTTTAATCACGATATTGGATACTTTTTTTCCAAAACAAAAAAAAATTCTTATCGGTCCCGGAGTTAAATACATAAATATAACAATTACAATTTTTTAATAAGTAGATAACAAGATTCATTAGACAAAATTAATTAAAATAACTTCATTATTAATTTGGAATATACATTTTAAAAGGAACATAGGATTTACACATACATTTGAATTAACGACTAATTAACGTAAACGTATGTATGTATTTTTTGAAGATGGAAAATTTTACCGAATATTAATAAAATTTTTAATGGCTTTAATCCTAAATTAAAAATTATAACTTATTTATTCCAATGTAATATTCGATTAGTATTGTTAAACTTTTTCATTCTTTAGTTTTTTTTTTCTCAGACAGAATATATTATTTGATTACTCATAGTTAACTGGTTAAAAAATCGTAATCCTTTAAAACGTGTACAGATCGTACATAATCTCACCATAATCAAATAATAAATGTAAACGATGTAGATAAAAACTATAATAACAGCGATAAATTTGAAAATGCTTTTTAAAGTCAGCTGAGACTTCAGTATTCAAATGTTGTTGTTGTTGGCACCACTTCAAGCACCATTTGCAGGAAAACTGTTATTTTATCTAAAAAAGGAATTATAATAATTTGTATTAAAAATTGATCTATCGCTCTAAACTAGAATCAATTTAACTACATCTTTTATTAAAATCTTAGAAATACTTTAATAAAAGTATAAATTTAGTTAAACTTTTTGTACTTTCACAGAAAGCTACATTTACAGTATTTATTATATCACGCCCCCGATCTTCTTCTTCCTCCTGCCCTTTTCCCAGCTACGTGGGGTCGGCACAGTATGTACTTCTCTTCCACATCTTTCTATCAGCTGCCATATCTAAATTCACACTCTTCTTACACATGTCATCTTTCACACAATCCATCCACACTTTCTTCGGTCTTCTTCTACCCTTATAACCATCCACATTCATTCTCATTACTTTCTTTGTTATATGTCCTTCATCCCTCCGCATAACATGCCCGTACCACGCTAACCTCTTGCTCCTCAACTTCTCTGTCACTGGAGCAACTTTCAGACTCCCCCTAATATACACGTTCTTAATTTTATCCAACCTCGTCACACCACACATCCATTTTAACATTCGCATCTCGGTCACATATAATCTCATTTCATCCGAACCCATGGTGGCCCAACACTCAAATCCATGATTCACCATATCACGCCCCCGATCACGGTCAAAAAATTATCGTACTAGAAAATATTTTACAATTTTATTACTACATGAAAGACTTAAGAAATAAAAAAAATTGATCTCTTACCCATAAATGGCAATGAATATCCCCATTTCACAAAAGGTACATACACCAGCAATCCGCCCAGAATAAAAGAAGCGGCGTAAAGGTATTCCCACTGCGGTTTGTCCACTATCGGAGCTACAACCAAATACGTCGACACCAAGAGCACGATGTATGGAATTACAATTGGCACCTACAAATACATTATTTTATCATATACAACAGAATTAATACTTACTATTCCTTGTTTTTTTTCGCTTCCTCTTGTTTATTTTGTATTTGAAGAGAAGTCAAATATACGGTTTAAATATTGAATTTTTTAACATTTTAAACTCTCAGAGGTGGAAAATGATTAATAGTGTTTTTATTATATTTGTAACTTTATTTTTTTAATATGTGTTATTTTAGGAGGACAGAGAAAGCTTTTAGTTATTTTATCCATATAATAATTTAATGGGTATGTCCGGTTTATTTACCTTGTAAGGTCTGGGCGCATGGGGCTTGGTGTAACGCATAACGATGAGAGCCAGCATTGCCCCGCCGTAGAATATCCACGCAGTGAATGAGAAGAAATCAATTAAGGAATCTATTGTTCCGTAAAGAACCATAGCCACAGCAATCAGGGACTAAAATCAAATAATGTTTTGTGTCAAGCAATGTGTTGTTTAAGACAAAAAGTGTTTTTAAAAATAAGTTTATTTTACATGAAATATTAGCCCCGGTGCCGGAGTGAAACGGCGGACATGCACATATGACAGTATATCGAGCAAGTGCCCCTCACGCGAAGCAGCAAAACATAATCTGAGAACAGAAAACCAGTCCAAATTAAAACAAAATATTTAGAAAACACATTATAAATAACTTAAAAAGATCTGATTGATAAATGGGAATAAACCTACAGAATTTAATTTAGTTTAGTTTATTACCTTCCGGCTACAAATAAAGTTCCATTAGCAGATCCGAATGTGGAGATGGTAACTGCGAGAGGCATGAGCCAGGCCATAGGGCCCAACAGCCTATTCCCGAACGTGACTGCAACCGCTTCGCTGTCAGCCATCTCGCTAACCGACATCACAGCCAAGTACGACACGTTCACCAACGCGTAGCATAGGGTCACCAGCGGGATTCCGATTATTATACTCAACGGTAGGTTCCTATAACAGCGCATATTTATTTTTCATACTAACAGCCACTGCAGTGTTATTTATATAATTTATCTTTAGAAGTATATTTCTTATTAATTTTCATAACCTAGATTTTCGAATAATTCTGTTAACATACGAGGTACTCGTAAAAGGGTGAAATAAATACTTCGGTAGGTGTATCATATTTTAAAGATAACTGATTTAAAAAGACTTAACATCTAGATTTATGGTCTAGTCTATACATTCAGAATAAAATCGATAAACACATGTCATCTACTTATAATCTAGAAAAGTAAAAAAGTCATGATACAGACGCCGCTACAACCGCCTATGGTCACGATTAATGTTTTCTATTGGCTGAGGTGCTGCTACGTTTTATGAGTTAAAATACGCGTGATGAAGTGAAGATGACCAGTAGGAAAGTTTTGTGACTTGCCGCCGCATTACAAGCGCACTTACTTGGATGGGTTTTTAATTTCTTCGGTGACATAGTTGAGGTTATTCCAACCGTCGTAGGCCCATAGGCCGGTGTAGAATGCTGTGGCTATGTTGCCCAGTGTCGCCGTGCTACTGGCGAAGTTTGGCTCCTGTAAATGTCGCGTATTACCTGCACCATACGGACACAACCAGCTGTCAGTCTGTATCTATATATTTACATCCCATTATGATAACGTGATCAGTGATCTTAGCTATGAAAATATTATTGTTAGTTTTGTTCATAGTGGATAGGGAAGTCAGATTATTTAACACAAATTTGCGTATTGTCTAAGTGACAATGTTGTTATTCAGAGGTTATACTCTGTCCCATAACTTTAGACCACTCTGACAACCCTTCTCGTGATAAATGATTGTTATATGAATTTTAGAAATGAAATTAGTTTTGTAAATTACAAAAATTTAAGTACTAATCAGAATTGTGTAATGTACACTAATGTACTCCAATGTAATGTACTATTATAAAAAAAATTGAACGCATACATTTGCTATGAATATGACTATAATAGAATATTACTAATATATATGACATTGCTAGGCATATAAAAATAATAGATAATTCTAAATGATACTATTAATATGAAAATTAGAAAATTCCTTGGGATCACAGACATCAAGGAAAACTTGAGAAAATATTACCTAATATAAGTTTGTAAGCTCCACCGCAAACAATTATGGCGATAGCTACTAATTTAGCTGCCGTAAAGATGTTCTGGACGTTTGTGGCCAAATTGACGCTGTAACAGTTGACCGCCAAGATCATCACTGTAACAAAATATTCAATACAATTGTAAATACATTAATACTGTTACAAATAACTACTGCCATTTATTTATCTACATGGCTTATGATGCTGCCGAAAACGTGTACGCCCCCAGAATACTACAAATTCCCTCTTGTGAAGAGTTACTGATACATTCTGCACTGTAAGAGTACTTGAAGCGAAACAAGTTCATATAATCCGCCATGACTCGTGAATACTTTCGTGATTAACTTCTTTATTTTCTGTCTTGAATAAATATGCTTCACTGTAGTCCAGAAAGTAGACCTTGGTGGTGGTGGTGGTGGTGGTTTTATTGCGCTTATTTCATCCGCCCAGTTCAGGACAGTATAGGTTATAATTTAACTTGGCTTTAATTTTTATACTGTCTCGGTAGCTGGATGGTGAGCTCTTTATCAACCAGTCCTGCATAAGATTTTACACTAAATAAGGAGATGTCGCTGTTATGGGAGTCACTTGCTTTAACATCAGCTCGTGACTATACATCTAAGTGGTGCATTGAAGCGTTGTTAACAACTACCTTCTTACGCCCATCGCGAGTCAATGTAAATTTCAGGATTTAGTATTATTTAGATCTAATACGATTTATTGCTGGAACACATTTGTGCTGTTTTGGCAGTACATTGTTTGAAACGATTGTAAATTAAATATGTAAATTTTTTTTTTACAAATAACAAAGACATCTTGTTTTTTAAGACAAGTGATAAGCTGTTTCACCATAGGTTTTTGTTAATGTTGAGGCACTGTAAATATACTGTTTTTAATAAATAAAATTTCCAATAGTAGTTACAGTTCATACAGCCAAAGTATGAAAAGTTTAATAAACATTTAAATACTTGCCAATGGAAATGACGGCTACAAGTTTGACAAGTGCGTCTGGTGGCTCGCATTCGGACACGAACGGCTCAACAGCGTATTTGGCGAAGCTCAAGCAGATTATGGCCATCTGCGAAGGTTTTAAAACCAGTGTCGATACCTGTAAAGTTTAATGTTAGTTAAGTTAGACTGGAAGTTATTTTCTGTCTGCAAGCTGTTGCATCAAATAGTACGTTATAAGAGATAACAGTACGATAAAGCATTTGTAAATTTCTTTCTTATTACATATTTAGATATATACAACAAAACGGCGTACACAACGTTCACTTTTTTTTATTCAATTAAGCGGAGGAGCGTGATGTTTACCTGATAGTAAGTGCCCATAATAACTTGGAGCTAGTTACTATGATATATACCACATCACTTTGCACTCGTTGCCCGAGTTGTAAGATGTAGAGTCTAGTTGCCCCAGTAATTACACTAGTTACCGCGCCCTTCAAACCGGAACACAGTAATGTTTGCACACTACTGTTTGGTGGCAAAATAGATGCTGCGGTGGTACCTACTTAGACGGTCTACAGAAACGTAGACCTACCATCAGTAAAATATATTCCTAACAATGTAATTTTTTCATAAAACTGTTTGGCCCAAGTGGATATTATACAAAGTGAGATTATCAATACTAATACTACATGTCGAAGTATTCGATTATGTTCATTACCCGACTAGTCATATACATGGGATAGACTTTTTATTATTGAAGATAACACACAAATATATCTATTTAAATTACAAAATGATGAGATCTAATGAGAGTGTTAATTAGTTTAACTAGTCACAACATAATTTAAACGTGTCATTGAGCGAAATATCTTATCGGCTATGATCTTATTTCCAAACATTAAAACGTTTTATATATAATGTGAATATAAATTTAACGTTATAATTCCTTTCTAATGAAACGTTACCCATGAAAACAGGAATGCGGGTGGCCCTCCAAACGCGTCCATGAAGTATGCGTATTCAGCACCTGACGACGTATTCATTGTTCCCAGCTCCGCATATGCGAGCGCCCCTGATCAAATTGCATTTAAGATTTGGTTATTAATTACAGTATATAATTATACATTACATATGTATCTAATTATAAAGACTAATGCACTTATAGCAACAGTCGTCTTGTACATTAACATTTTGTTTATAACCAAACTTCCGGATAGTATATAACTATACGATATCCATCTTTTTTAAAATGACTGTCACGCAGTAATGTTCAAACAGTTTATATGCGGTGTTGTGAGTTATATTATAATAGTGTTGTGATATAAGATAGTACGTCTTTGTTATACCAGTGAGCACTTTCACTATTATTAAAATCCATAAACTCGCCGCTGTTATACCTGTTTCTCGACGGTATCCGACAAGCGAGATCATCCATTAGTCTGGGGAATATTATGTGAAAGATTACTTAATACGATATTAAATACAAGTATTTTATACCAAGCAGCGAAAGTAGGCCACATGCCATCCATATGATGAAGCTTATGCCCACTGAGCCTGTGCGCTCTAGAAGCCCAGAGGGCGAGACGAAAATTCCGGATCCTGAAAAAAATTATTAAATTTAAATAATTATTGCTTATGTTGTTATTTCTACCTAGTAAGTACGTATGTACACGCTTACCGGTGGCAAATATCTGTTGCCAGACACTGTCTTCAAGCAGTAGTGTGTGTGCTGTTTCAATTTGAAAAGAGTTGTAAAAGTAAAATTACTGGGATAACGAGATAATATTTAATGTTCCGAAGCAACGAGTACCTTGTTGTGTAATATAAACAACGTAACTAGCGTCATATTATTATGGGCAGACGTATCAATTACCGTTACGTAACCGTCAAGCTCAACTCGTCGCTAAGTTCTATAAAAAAAGGCTGAAAACCAAATGGAAAACTAATAGGAGGGCAAAGATTCTACAGGCAATATTTATTATTCATTGTAATCTAGTTTCAGATAATTTTTTTTTGCGACGTTGTTCTTCGTATCTAAACCTGCTTGTATTATCGTCGAGCAAATTTTTCAAGTGTTACAATTGTTTAAATCTTAGCATATTATTTCACACAAATTGACGTACGTGTAGAACGTAAATAAGCTACAGTACCGAGCATGTGATATAATATAAATAAAGTTTGTGTCAAGGTTTACTTCGCACATGATTTTTATCTTTTTGAAATACATTGGAAACACCTAGAACTAACAGATGCTGAGTCAACGTTTGTATTAATATATTAAATATCATGACTAAATGTTTCAAACGTTTTATATTTATTATTAATCACGAGGACATTAGAAAACACAGGTAATTATTTTTAAGACACTTAAATGAATAGTTTATCGAAGAAAAATATATCGATCTTCTTACGTTTGGTCGCACAAAAATTTTTGGGATTATTCCGTTCCTTACAAAAGCAGTTTTTTTTAAAACATTAACGTAGATAAAGCAGCTGTAACGCCACTGTTGTTGCAAGTGTCACTGGTAATGATGAGGAAAATTGGTCTTGATCTTGAGAAAAAGCAAAACTAAAAGTAATACCAAGACCAATTATACACGAGTAAGACGAAGACCATGGATGATTAAACGAAAATTTAAAATTCCGGTGAAATTGAGTTAAAATATGTATCACAACTTGAACATATATGACATAACTCTCAATATATAATACTGACTGAACTGACAAGACCAAGATTAATATCACAATAGTCTAGTCTTGGTCTTGTTCTTTCTACCTACATTACTGTATGCCACGTAATTCCTCAATATTGCCTATATTTCTATTATATTCTATAACTATAACAAATAGATTTGGATCGCAGTGCGTTGCATTCATGTTTCAGTTGGTAATGCATATCGGAAGCTTTGTTGCGCAATTTGGACATTGGCAAATAATCGCGGTACGGCAAAGCCGACGTCAAGTCATGCGACTAGCGTCAATAACATAACTTTCGCGCGATTCTGATGTGTGGTTATCTATTTTCGCCTTGGACGCGTTTATTAATAAGTCTTTTGCCGTGAAACAATTTCTAGTTTCTTTTTTACACTCACAATAATGAAATGTTGGAAGTGTGAAACTTTAACATATTGAATAAAGGAAATATTATATATATATTTACTAGCTGTTCTCCGCCCGCTTTGCTGGCTGTAATATAAAATTAGTATTGAAATTCGTCTGAAATATTCCATGAGAGCAACCGCAATCGGAAATCGATTTCTATAGCAACCTTTACTATTGCAATTCCATAAATGCTAAGAAATGAAAATGTGTATAAAAGTTAATTAGAAATAAAATGATAAAAAATCAATGAATTTCAAAGAATAAATAGTCTTCTAACCATTTATAAATCAATCCGCGCCGAATGGTTATATTCCAATGTCGATAAGTTCACTAGTTTTGACGTGATTGGTGAATACACAAGGTTATTTTCATATATTTCTATATATATCTATATATATATATATACATATATATGTATATATATATACATATATATATATACATATATATGTATATATATATATACATATATATATATACACATATATATATATATATACACATGTATAACATTATTAATTTTTACACATACCCTTTCTTGTTATTTTACTGATAGTAAATAGATTTTTTTCAATGTAATAAAACGGCGATATTATATCTCTATTGTATTGTGAGTAAAGAAACCTTACCGATCATTGTACCGACGATTAAAGCCACCCCACTGAAGAGTCCCACCCGTCTCTTGAGGTGAACAGGGTCGTCCGGAGCTGCGTCCGACCCCTCCAACTGTATAATTTAAAGCAATATTTGTATATTTGAAATGAAAACGTTTGTATCAACAGTACTTGAGAAATTTAATGTTGGACTGAACTTCTTCCAAAAGTTACACTTATGAAATATTCCCGATAAATCCATAAAATATTTTATTTAATCGCTCTTGCATGTAATGATAAATAGCAAAAATAGTGCAAGTGTAAATATTTGGTAGAGGTTAAAATGTGGTTGCAGATATATTACAATTTATTATAATGTTAATTTACGGGTAGAAACTATATAGATGGAATGAGTAAGATTTGGATTACAGATTTTATATATTTTTTAAATGCTTTTATGTAATTCTTAGTCTATGTACTTGTTCCTAAAATTCTCTATAACTGAAAACCGTTTGCATATACCACGGTGATGTCGCCTATAAATAATGTGATATTATTGTATAAAAAAAGTAGAAGCTACTTAAAATCTCTTACTGTCATCACATTGTAATAATCTGTCTTGTCACACAACCAAATAAATATGCAAGTTGGTTTTATTGTTAAAGATATAAGCACTTGTAAATATCGTATATTATATTAAAGAAAAAATATAAGAAGCGTAAAATCTAACAGCTATTTTAAAATTATACTGTAATGTGGCACTGTCGGTATTGTAATAATACTTAAAGTTACTTTTTTTTATTTTGAAGAAACAATGGGACAAGTGAAGCGTTCACCTGATGGTAAGTAATACCCCTGTCTAACAACGTGGCATTAGTTAGTATAACATGCACTGCCCCACATTGTGATTGTCACTTTGAGATATGAAATCTTAAATCTCTTTACCCCAGTAATTTCACTAGCTTCAACGCCCTTTAACCCGAAACATGGTAATCTTTGCACACTACTGTTAAGCAGTAAAATCAAGCGGCAATAGTACCCACAACACATTTTCTATGGAAAATCATTGCATTATTATATTTAAGTATACCGAATTTATTGTTTATTTATAAAATATAGAGAATGTTATAATATTCCTCATAAAGTCTACAGCTAATTATTACATATATACTTCTTTGATTTATACAACGCGAATTAAACTTTAGTTTATATACGTAGCATGAAATTTATAAAAAAAAAAATTGTCGAATTGGATTAAGAATTCCTTCACATAATTTTATTCTTTTTTTTTAATTTTTACTGGCGGTAAGTCTTCGTATCCGGATACCGTTTAGGTAAGCCACCGCAACGCCTATTACTGTAGCAAAATAGTAGCGTGTAACTTACTGTGTTCCGGTTTTAAGAACACTGTAGTTAGTGTAATTAATGGGGTAATGAGATTCGATAACTTATGTCTCCAGCCAGGATATAGTGCAATATATACCGTCTTAACTAGCGCCGTATTGTTATGGGTGGGCGTATCACTTAGCATCAGGTGAACGTCCCGCTCGCCTCGTCACTTAATTAAATAAAAAAAAACACATTTTTGAACTTTTCCTCCCAAGAGGCATATTAATCGTAACTAATACACTATAATACAACACTAAGTTAGTCAAAATTTGCCAGACATCATTCGCGAATTTGGATTTTGGATCCACTGAAGCTTTTTGAATTACGCCAACATCTATGTTGTTCACTTTATAATTGGTTAAAAAGGTATTTCTTTTTAACTTGTTCACAATTTTTAAATAATGTTAAGGGACTATGAGGCCATAGGTGATGAACATACTCGTCTAGATAAAACTCTCTTTCAGCAGTAACGGAACACAGAAACATGATAATGACGATAATTAAAAGATAATTTGATGACTATTGTTTGGCAGCGGAAATAGGATCTGCTGTGCGATACTGAGAATATTGTTCACGGTGATCGCTCGAATGGTTTCAGAGTTTTATGATCTCACACATTGTGTATTATAACAGCCATCCCATCCATCATATCTGCAAATAAAATGAATGTTAAAAAAATTGTGTGTAAATAGTATATACCTTGTCTCCAGGGTTGAGGTTGCCGTCGGAGAGCGCTCCCGCCGCGCCATCTTCGGCGTCGCACCCGCCTGAACACCCGCGCCACACCAATCCGCCTTCGCGTGCGCCCCCTTCACCAACAAATATAACATTAAATAATATATACACATACAAATAGAGTCAATATATAGAATATCACAATTGTCGTGCTAAACACAACGAAATGTAACTCACTTTCAACCTTGCTTTGTTTGATAGCGTGATTAAATTTAATTTTTATTGAAATCGAAAGACCAATGTTGAACACAAATTAACAAATAGATAATAGATCATATATATTTTTTCCATTTTTAACACTTGAGTTTTGTTTTTAAAATGTTTAATCAAATTCAAGTGACACGTAATAAAGTGTAAAAATATTCTGCTTTTAAATAAAATATAATTACAGTATTAAATAATAACATAGTATATAAGAAAGGAATAGAATTAGGTATCATCACCGTCATCGTTGCAACATTTTTTTTTATTCGACGAAGCGACGAGAGATGTAAAATGACACCTGAAGGTAAATGATACGCTTACCCATAACAATGTGGCGCTAGTTAGAATGATATACACATCACCACATTGTGATCGTAGCCCTGAGCCTTGAGAGAGATAAGATGTTAATTCTCCTTGCTCCAATAATTACACTAGTAACAGAGCCTTTAAAACTGAAACACAGTAAAGTTTGCACACTGCTGTTTGGAAGCAGAAACAAGCGTTGCGGTGGATAGGCAGCGTTGGTCTCCAGTGCAGCTTTTATGGAAGGACGCCGTTCAACGGAATCGGAAGTTAATTCGGCTCTGAGAAGAAGACGTCGGGACGATGATAACGTCCCTATCAGCCTATCTCAGCCTATCAGCTCTCTAGTCTCGGGCTAGAAAGTAGAAAGAGTCTACGGGTTACACGGGCCTTGAGGGTGGGGACCTTTAACGCTTTACAAGCGAACCTGCGTGGGACAGCGTATGCATGTTGCCGTAGCTCAACGGTGGTGCCGAGCTTTTGACCTTTCATTTGATACGTGCTAACACAAAGTGTAGAAGGGCACCAGTACTTTCTGTAAGATAACCCGTGACCGATCCGAATGCCCTGATGTAGACCACCGACAGTTTTAGTGAGTAAGAATCGCACCCAAACCTGACTTCTCTTGTAAGCACGATATCTTTAGAAGATTTCCCCCTCGAAACTAATAAAAGAAAATGAAGCTCCGATGATACCTAACTAGACATGTAAATTTAGTGAAAAGAATAAATCGAAAATAGTAAAATATGTAGACAACAAAACAGATTAATATTGAAGAGCAATGGGAATAACAATTTTTTTTTAGTGCAATCATTATTTTATTCGTAAATAGCTTTTACAATGTATTATCGCACAAAGTATGTGTTTATAGTTACAAATACAACGACAGTATTTGTCTGCATTGCGAAATTTAATTGGCAATAAATTATCCGAATTAGTTGTCCGCAGTTCTAAAATGCGATAATTGTTCAATCGCTGCCAACTTTTTTTGTTTTACCTGATAGAACTGAATGCTATTCAGCTACTAGTGTAACGAGGAGATTGTTATTGATATTTAAAGTAACAAATCTATTACCCCTTCACTCATTTACTACATAATATTATCATTATGTAGTAAATGAGTGAAGTGTGTGAAAGTGAATAACATATTAACAATTATTTACTATGTATTGTTTTGTACAACAAAATGAGAGGACGAGCGGGACGTTCACCTGATTGTGAAACGGCCGCCCATAACAATGTGGCGCTAGTTAAGATGTTATGCACAGCACTACATTGCGCTCGTCGCTTTGGGACATGAGTCTCGTTACCCCAGTAATTTCACTAGTTACAGCGCCCTCCAAGTCTGAACAATAATGTTTGCACACTACTGTGAATTTTTACTGTTAACAATTTTGTAAATAAATGTAATCTTTGTTAGAATAATGTTATTTAAATTTTTTTATGGAAACAGGGGTTGTCGTTATGAACGGGTCATTGAGCAGTTTTTAACATTTGCATCTTTACAAAAACCCGTCTGTCGCCAGTTCCTTTGTGAAGGTTTCTATAGTTCATTGACTTCTTCACCGACGTTACTATGTTATTTGACAATGGTTTAGAAAAGATTGGTTTACAAATACTTTTATTTTTTTTAAATTGTGTTTAATGTACAGGAAGAAATAGCTTTAACTGTTTTTCAAAACTACTTATTTATTTAATTCTATTTGCATATATTCGTTGCCGGGATTTATGTTCTAGGTACCTATTTCTTAGGTATTAGTAGATGTACTAAACTGGCTGTCCCCCTCCCTGCTTTTCAGGATGTAATATCCTAGTCCTCCTTCGGCTAAGGAATTTTGTAAAATCCATTCATAGCTGATCTCTAAATGATAGAAGCAATATCTCAAGCAAATTTTGAGTCATTCCGTAATATAGTTTCGAAGATTCGCGTGATGAATCAATGAATCTCCGGATATATTCTATATATATAAATTACTACTACCAAGTACTAAATACGACGAATACCGATGAGCCTTAAAATAGCTTTCATAACGTTTTCATTGATTCGAATAGATTTTACTACATTAAATTTCCCCTATCTTTTATTTTATGGCATCGCTTATTTGTTCTTGTATATCGTAAACTAAGGATATATAGTATAAGTATAGTTGCTCAGCATATAACATTGATATCCATTTTATGTATTATTATTAATATTCATTGTAAAAAAAAACTTATTGCAATAAGAATAAAGTTTAAAAAGTAGTAAATTTATTGCACGATCGAAATTTTGTGTTGCTTTCTATCGCAAGTGAATTATTAATACTTTTGTGGCAAAAAGAACTCGTTAATAATAACCGTCTACATTTGCAAAATGCATCGTCCTGTTTGTAACAAAAAGAGAAAGTACAGCTTTTACACAAACTATTAGGTCCAAGAAATCTAGAAATCATAAAATATTGTAAACTTATTTATTAAACAAAAAGAAAAAAAAAGATTTTAGGTACTTGTCATGCGTTTCATACACATTAAAACGAAAAGTGAATAATTTTCTAAATTTGGTTTACCAGTACTCTGACGACTACTTTGCCCGGCCGACATTGCTATATTTATCTTCTTCCTCTTCCTTCTGACCTTTTCCTAGCTGTATGGGATCGGCACAGTATGTACTTCTCTTCTTTATCAGCCGTCATATCTGAATTCACACTCTTCTTACACATGTCATCTTTTACACAACCATCCAAACTTTCTTCTGTCTTCCTCTACCCTTATAACTAAACACGTTAATTCTCACTACTTTCTTTGTTATACGAGTATATCCCTCATCCCTCCGCATAACACGCCCGTACCACGCTAACTTCTTGCTACTCAATTTCTCTGTCACTGGATCAACTTTCAGACTTTCTCTAATATACTCATTCTTAATTTTATCCATCCTCGTCACACCACACATCTATCTTAACACACATTGCTATATTTATCAAAAGCATGAAACATTTTCATTGAATTATTTAACGTCCGCGTTGATTGAATACAAGGAGACAGATCTGTCTTTCATACGCGTCTATAATGATGTCCAATAAAACTTAACGTTCATGGCATAGATAGATGCCATGCCAATAATATTTAATTGCAGGAATACCAATCCAAAATTGAGAAGACATCATTTTTTTAATGATATTTGTAAATTATCGCTCTGTTTATAATTGTTTGTTTATACAGGATACAATAAACTTTATAAAAAAATTGTAATATAATAATATCCGTAGCAGGATATATATTATTTATGATCTTAATAATTTTATACAAATGACGTAATTACTAGGAAACGTACTTGATAAACATAACGCCTGCCCATAACAATGAGGATGGAGTTTAAGATGTTTACATCACAATGCTCTCGTTGTCTTTGTGATCGTAGATGTTAAGTTTTGCTATCCGTATAATTTTACTAGTTACAATGACATTTAAGCCCATACGATTTAAGGTTCCTTCAAAATCGCCTGGTAACAGAATCAGGCGGTATCATAGTTTACCTAACAGTCTTCGGCCGATACGCAATAAGCTTCATCTATGATAAATGAAACATTTTTAGTATGAAAAATAAGATAATTAATTAAAACAATATAAGCGTATAAACGTTTTGCTTTTAAAAATAAATACAAAAACACGAATTCAAGCCGCCGGTAGCAAAACATTTATTATCTACGTTACGACTTTGGACGATAATCCAGGGCCAGTACGGAAATTTATCATCCAAAAGTTTTAATGTAATAAATAACTTTGAAATTGATCGACTAACGCAAACTGCTTATTCAGTTTTCCGTGAAATATGCAAGAGTTTGCGGAGTGACGAGGTTTATGTTACTTTGTCCGTTCAAGTTTCTATTTAATGTCATATGGAACCACCGGACGCAGCGTAATCAAAACAACGCCTGCCTTACATCACGTATGCCATCTATTTAGTTGGTACAATGCTGATCGTACGCTTTTGAATAAATGTTTGCAGCGCTTTTACGACCTATCCGATTCAAATGAATAAAACAAATAATACTAGTAATGAACTGTTATTTAGCAATGAATGTAGAATTGGTTATCCTCAGTACTTTAAAACTTTTTATGCTACGTTATAAGCGTTAATAAAAACAAGGAAAACATGGTATTAAGGTGGTTAATATTATTTATTAAATTAATTAATTTATCAAGACAATTGAAATTTTGTAGCTTTGATAAAATCGAGAATCGCATCCATTTTGAACCAATGCAATGGAGGTTTATGACAAATGATAGGATTTTAAATTTCCACGCCTTATGGAATAAGCTTTTTAACTTACACGAAAATCATGAGTATGTTACACAACAAACGCATAAAGTAAGTTGAAATGGATATACCTTTAAAAGTATATCTATTCTAAGCTTTCGTACTAAACTTAAAATTTTTGTTGCGTAATAATTTAAATGTTTAAGATAATCTTACACAACTTATATATTTTCATAAGTAACTTTTTGAAGACTTAAAAATGAAAGCAGTGTGTGATTTAATAAATTTTCTGGAATGACGTCATCGACATCGTCACGTGCTGACGTTGGAATACTGGAATAACCCTCACGCGGTTACGTCCCATCGGTTTACATAATAAATAAGAAACGTAAAACATATCACCTGCGATCGAGAATAACAAATGGTAGAAGCAACTGAAATTATAAATTAACCGTGCGTTTCTACTAAAAATATTAATGAATTGTGGTAGGAAATGTTACACATAATTGGACATAGTTTAGCAGAAACGACCTTACCCACGAAGTATTTTTCGATTGTTTTAGTCTTTAAGTTTGGATGATGATTTTATAATAATATACTCAAATTATTTTCAAGTCATTTCTATGTGAGGGTAATACACTTAGACTTTTATTTGTCTGGTTCTGTCATAATCATTACATTTGTTACATATACTAACATATTGTTTTAGTTATTGAGGATAGTATGAGTTTGAGTCATCAATGTTCATGTGGCTTGGTATCCCTCATTTACAATAATGCCATTTACCTATTTTTTCCTGGATGAAAGGGCCAATCATTAGGACCTCTTTGGTATTCACGTCTCATGTTTACTTGCCTATAATGAGGTCTTTCTGCTAAACCACGTCCAATTCCTGTATTAATATACTCGGTGTTAAAACCTGTATCTAAATGTGCGAAAGTTTCCCCGTAACTGTTTTATAAAAGGAGGTAGATAGAATTTTGTCGGAGTTTTAGTCGGTAACATTCCGTCCGACATAAACTATCTTTCTTTACTTTCGTGTAGGTATTTCCCTCGGGCAAACAAGTAAAATTTAGACCTTTCAACGCGAATGATTTAGATAAAACTATATAACAGAAAACACACCAATGTTTATCCCGTACTAAAACAGTTCAAAAACCCTGATGAAGCGACCACTTAAATATATTTAATATAATAATAATAATAGTAGATATTATTTAAAACATTTAATTGTAATAGTTATAACTGTATTAATTAATTTATATAAATTCTAGTTAAAAATAAAAGTAAAGGTACATCGAAGCATATTATCGCCTACAAGACGAACTTTATCGTAATTAATAATTAATATCCTTTCAAACTATAATTTTACATTCAAGCGAAAATTACACAATTTATAAAAACCCATTTTATAGATAATTTTTTTTTGTTATTTTTATTATTTATTTCATCGTTATTTATTATTCACTACCCCGGAGTTTGGGGTTGTTTGTAGCGCCAAAAGCTACGAAAGTACTAAAGGGACATATAACTTTTTAATTATTGTTTACAATTGGATCTAAAGCTGTAGATACTACATAATCTTATAATGTAGTATTGTTTACTTTTATTGATTTTTTTTAATTTACATATTTTTCGGCTCAAGAAAACTGAATAAATAATGAGGTTAAATTAAAATGTGTTGTCAATGTAACCTTCGTCGGTGAAGACAAGGACGGGAGCGAAGGTGTCATTCTGCAGTTTTTCCGTGGTGTCGGTATGCGCGCGCGCACGCACTGAGCCCCGCAGCAGCGCGGCAAGTTTGTCACGCATCACATGCGCCCGTCGCTGCGTCCCGCGGTGGCGCCGGCGCCGGACCAAAGCCAACTATCTACCGTACTCTAAATAAATATCAAATTTCACGACCACAATATTATCCTTGCGGACGTATATCGAAACAGCTGCACACTGCACAAACACTTGCTATTTCTTCAGTCATACAACTTTACACAATGATAAAACTCAAAGTCTTCGCATACGAATTGGTGGTAACTTAAATACAATTTATGAGTACACTTTATAATTTATCAATACTGGGATATAATCTAATTTATGTAACTAATATTTGAATTATAATTTCATTAAAGATATGCATAAATTTAAATAAGTTAAATTATGTAAATATCAAAGCGTAGTGAGCTAAACAGTCGCTCGGGGCAGACTGTCTATTCCGGGCTACAGCGTGCAGCACGTGGGCGCACCACCCGCCGCCCGCCCTCAATGGAACTGAGATTCGACACCTGAGCATTTACAATTAATTAAATATCCACACAGTCCAGAAAAGACTACCAAATTTTCAGTAGAATTAACTATACATAATTATAAATACTGCTATCACAATTTATATTAAATTTTAATTCTTTATTAAAAATAATCAAACGCTCTAATCCCAAAAACATTTTAAATGGCTATCCTGACGAAGAGATTTTCTTAAAGTGAAAATCGTCTACGAAATTATAATCTATTTACATAACCATAATTTTAATTTAATACGTCCTTAATATAAAGGTAATGTTTCCTACATAAATTAATATATTAATAATCTTAATGGAAAGTGGTAAAAGTTAAACAATAGAAGTCATTTATTTAGTATTATAGTTACTCTTATGTAACACTGTTTGTGTTACATAAGAGTAACTTTGTTTTTTAAAGTGAATTCAGTCAGTTGTACTAATGTTTTTCTTTAGCCATTTAACACAATAGTAGAATGACTTAGAACCTGTGACTGAAGTCTGAATACTTCAAATAAAGCCTTAAACCTTTTGGCTATTGGTATTAATAATTGAGAAATTTGAACTCTATCGATGTTATTATACACAAAAAAGAATATTGAAATAAAAACATGCTACATTTCTTATGTTAGTAAATTTAGGTAAGTAAATTGAATTATAATTTGATGAAACTCAAACAAGAAGTTGAAGAGTGTGAAATATTTTTTATGACAGTTTTTTCTATATTTTTATAATAATTATTTATCTTTTTTCGGTAATGATAATGAACAGATATTGTATAGTATGCAACTGAAACTTATTAATTTAGTAAAACTAATTTTGAAGCTTGATTAAATTAAAATTAATAATACCGGTATCTTTAAGCTACTTTACTGTCGATTTCTTTTTGTTTATATCAAATT
This sequence comes from Ornithoptera priamus, assembly GCA_029034505.1. Classification (NCBI taxonomy): domain Eukaryota; kingdom Metazoa; phylum Arthropoda; class Insecta; order Lepidoptera; family Papilionidae; genus Ornithoptera; species Ornithoptera priamus. The sequence goes on from JARDWD010000484.1 coordinate 247,926, forward strand.
AAACAATTTATCATGTAGAATATTTAATTTTGGAGTCAAATATGAGAAGGACATTTAATTTTAGCAATAACGCGCTATAACGTGACCCGTGCTGAAACGTAGCAATAGTTTGGCACCCGTAGCAATGGCCGAGCCCAACGCCGAGTCATTTATTATCAACACTGATTGTGACCCATCACAATCTTTTGTACTAATTTTGAACATATTTAAGGCCCGTATCATCTTATAACTCAAGCTGTTAACGTCGTCAATGGAAGTCGAGTTAATGTGTTTATCAACCGAAATGCGACTTAACTGTTTTATCATTTTATAAACATAATTAATTTTAAAACCAATTTCCTGAGATCAATTTCTATTTCACTCAATTATATATATGCAGAGTATTTATTGTATTGTGTTATTTAAGGAGTACATCAATGTGGTTGGGTACATGCAACAAAGTGTAATTCCTCACAATCATTGGATCGTATGACCTAATTTTGGACATTGTAAAATGTACAATGACTGCACCATCTAACCACAACAAATCATACCTTTTTTCTTCAACAATTGCCTTACTGTGAGGCTATGGATTGTGAAACGTGCTCGTCCATAATACCAAAACACAGTAATGCTGGTATGGTGACAGATTAACAATACGAAGGTGGCAACTAGACAGGCGGGCTCGAAAAAACCCTACCATCATCCAAACTCTATAACCTCTCAATAGAACTTTCTTATTTCAAGGCCAGCGTATACTCATAGCGCCACGGAGGCAGTAAAAAATAAATTATTTCATTAGATTCTTAAATAGTCTTTCCATTTTCACATTGCTATCAAGTTTTAAATCTAGATTATTAATTGTAACTATTTAGAGAAAACTTACATTGAAGATAAAAGAGATTGTAATTAGTATGAAACGGGCAAATATTTTTTACTACTTAGATGTACCTTTACACCATAATAGATCTCTGGAATATAAATTAAAGTATTAAAATTATATTGAACGTTAAATATAAATTTTCATAACATAAAAGTTAAGAGGACTCGCACTATCGTTTTGAATATTCCATCTATATTTTATATCAATTGTAAATCAAATATTATTTGACCATGCTTCCTCCGTCTTCGTACATTGCATGGTTCAATGCAGAAGTTTCCTTTGACGTTATAAAAAGATTAGTAGGCAATATTGAGTTTAAAATTACTACTTAATATATCGCCAGAGATATACATAATTTATTCATGATTCTCTCGACAAGCTGAGGATCGTATTTAGTGGAACACATTGGGGAAGGATTATATCCAGCAGTGGATAAACAAAGGCTGATGATGATGATGATGACCTATGATTCAACATATAAAGAAGGTCATTTACATATGTAGATTTGAAATTTACGAAATTAATATTGTAGGCAAATTTGCGATGTCATTTTAACTCTCTCGGACGTTGTCCGTACTGTTGACGAATTTTACTACTTCGTCAGATTATTACTTAGGATTCGGAATTAGCTAAAATTTAAAGATAAAGGAGACAGAGATAAAAAATAGTCAATAAAGAGATGAAGTGAACATGGAAGAAAATATTACAAAGGAGGTTAAGAGGTGGAAATTAAAGATGCTGCTTAGTGCGCGAGTGCTCCTCGGAAGTTAGACGTAGCTGCATATCAAACAGACTGACATTATTACAATACTATTCGGAATGTTGCAAGACTACTCGTGGTAGGTTTCTATTACCGAAGACCTTCTAGGTGAGTACCACAGCAGCGCCTATTTCTGCCACCAAACAATAGTGTGCAACAATACTGTGTTTCGGTTTGAAGGGCGCTGTAGCTAAAGTAATTACTGGGGTAACGAGACTCAACATCTTATATCTCAGGACGACGAGCACAACGCGGTGCAGTCTATATAATGCTAATTAGCGCCACGTTGCTATGGGCAGAGGTAACATTTACCATCAGGTGAATGTCCAGCTCATCTCGTCGCTTATTTAAATAAAAAAGCGACAATATATTTGTATCGTCCCCAATGAAAATTTAGAAATTTAAAAATAATCAGCAAAGAAATTCGCATAAAATCATTATCGTGACACATAAAATACGAAGGCATAACTTGTTACAAATTAAAATGAACCGATTCTTCTTCTCTTCATTAGCTCAAGAATTTATATTCTTAAGCTAATGTTTATACATATAAATAATCCACTCTTCAAGTGTATAAAAATAAAACTTACAGACATTTGTAACTATCTTCTATTCCATTCTTTTATTTACATATTTATATATGCACATTTCCAGAAGTAAATATTTTTATATAGTTTTCGAATAATTGACACCCAGCCAAGTGTGTGTCGTGATCTCCAGTACAGCAATTTAAAGTTGCCCATCACAATACAAGAAGCTTAGAACGGTTCATTTTGTTCGATACTTTGATCATGTTTACTGCCGTGTTTACGCGAATTTTAAAATAGCGAAAATGTACTTTAAACACCTCCACATACATATTATGAGTTAGTAGCTACGAGGAGTAATAAATCCAACAGAGTTGTGGTTTATTACTTCTACTAATCTTTTTAATTTCAGTATAACTGTAAATTTTTCTTATACGAAAGTTTTAGCACTTCGCGAAAACGGTCCATTTCACTGACAAATTAAAAAAATTATCGAAATACTTTTTAGTATTTGTAATTTTTTTTTTATTATAATAATTTCATGACATTAATTAAATGGATGCGAGCAACGTGGGACCGATTGATGTGGAGATCTTTGGGAATGGCCCATATTAGCAGTCTATCGACTGATAATAAGGATTGACCAAATACTTGAAGCTTCAATTTCCTGAAGTTACAATTTAATCTTTATCTAAGAAATCAGTGTACATACCCAATTCTTTGCTGAACTAGATAACTATATGTAACAACATATATTAAAAGAGCATCTTTAAGTTGGTGAATATAATAACTATACATTGTTCAACAACCAATTAAGTTCAATCCACGCAATAGGGAAAATGAGAAAAAAAAATTTTGTAATTTTTTATTCGACCTAAAACAAGTCATAATATGTTTTTTCATGATTAATGTTCTGGTATATCGATGATTAATTAAATCTTTCTAATACTATGAGTATGATCGAAGCAGCATATAGGTAGAAGAAAATGTATGCGTGTGATTGGATGGAACTGTATGGAACCATAAAATGCTATAATATGAATATATTAGGTCAAAATAAACGTAAATACCTACAGTTGACACATTCAATATTTGAAAGGTTAGGCCGATAGTGTGGTGATGTTATTACATTTTCTTAGTAACCATACTTCAATGAGACTAAATGTGCTATATAAATAATAAATATATATTTGTGTTGTAATATTATGTGTATTTATTGACACGCAAAATACATATATCAAAGTCTTTAAAATTTATATATATTATACTGGTCAGAATAATGCACATTAGTTCCATTCAAAGCCAAATACTTTTATATTAACTTTAATAAAATTTATACCGGGTGTTTACTGAGAGGGTTTTATTAAAACGGTAAATAACCCCAAAGATATTTCTGACAATCAGAGACGCTGTGGCGCCTTTGAATATTCTCTGCACCCTTCCAATGACCTTTTTTGTCCACAAAGTAATCAAACGTAACAAATTATAGAAGTAGTTTATTATAAAGATATTTTTACAGTATATGTACTGAATAACAGTACATTACAATACAGTATATTTTCACTTTTCTTTAAATCTCACATTATTTAGTATATGTTAGTTAATAGTAATAATTAGATAATAGGTGCTTAGGTTACGATGGGGTTGACATAGCCTTGATAGGTTAAAAGCCCCTAAAATAATAAAGATTTAAAAAAAAAAAAAATAATTTAGTATTTTTTTTAAAAAAAAATTTTAAACGCTACCTATAAGAGGAATTTATTTTACGATTCCAGCAAAAAAAATCTACGAAGAGTAATTTTTCATTCTTCTATTCGAATTCGCGTTGCTGACAAATATGAAACCGTTAAATTTATCCTTTAAATGGTTAGTGTGCTAACCAGAAATAAAAACAATTATTTGTATGTAGACACTGACAGAAGACCCAGGATGTTGTAAACGACATTTGTATGTTATCTTACAAAAATTAAGCGCTCTTAATTATTGAGAAACATTTTATAAAGAGTGTTAGATAAACAATTAAAAATGTCTATGGATTGCAACCGACATGATAATGAATGATTTTTTCCTGAATTGGGGTTAATTTGATAATTATTAGTACAACTCCAATATGATATATGTAGAATACATTATTATTGTGTTACTATTTCCTAAAATAACAAAGGCAACCTCATCTTGGTATTTAGTAGCCATCCTTCAATTATAAATCATGAAATGCGCATAAACACAGTGTGTAATATAAAGACAGGCGAGTTGTATAATTAGACACGACGACCAGTATTCCGAGATGACGCAGTCCCGTGACCGATATAATAGACGAAAAGATGTGATTAACACTTCAAATTTGTTGCTGTTTTGCACTTAACGAAGTATCAAAGGTACTTCTAAATGTACCGACAACTATACCACAATAACGCTCGCTTCCATACCAATTATCAGGGCAATTGACGATATCGATGTAATTAGGAACACGCCTCATTGTCTTGCAATTATTTGGAGTAGAAACCTAACAAAGGTCACCTTCATGATGTTGAGAAATAAAGTAATTTAAAGAAAAGAACGCCTCTTATAAATTTTGAAAAAAAAAATACAGGAGCAAAGGAGCTCTATCAGCTTCTAACCAATCAATATATTTCACGCATGCGTCAAACTGAAATATCTTTGCAAGGTGAACAGTATAGATGCTGAAGGTTTCATTGATAAATTTAATTTACTTCGATTATACAAACGAAGCTAATAAGCAATTTGGTTACTTATAATAACAACAAAACAAAAGTAATTGTTTTCGCACACTAGCCTTTAAAATTTTCGATGGAGTCCCTCGTAATTACTTCCCTGGTATCAAACCATGGTCCGATCCCGGGAAGAACTATCACATGATTGACTGGAAGAGAAGGCTTGGCGACATTAAGATCAACTGCGCTCGTGAATTACAAGGATAATACATAAATGCAATTTTTTTACTTATAAAACACAATTTTGTTACAGTTTGTTTTAGAGCATTATAAATAATAAAAATTAACTATTCTGCATATTTTTGAAAATTTCTAATTAAAAAAAAATTATCAAATATGTAATAGCAAAGAAACATTTATTTCCGATTTCTCACATAAAAGTGATTTGTCAAATAAGCGTCTCAAGATACCATCGATAAAGAATTTATATCTAATCTGTTACTTCAAAGAACTCGGGCTATTTTATTGTAAATGGTTGTAACGCAATGACATCACTTTATGATACAGTTTCCATCGAGGTTTAATAACGTTATTTACCGGTATTACCATTTCGTTTAATTTTTCATTATCATTATTTTTGCGTTAATTGCTATATTGGTGTTATTTGTAAAGGTCACAAGATCAATTGTTATCTTTTAGTTGCCTTTCGTCGATGGTAGAATGGCGGAAGGAAAATTCTGGTTTTACTTGGAGTATAAACCATAGCTATCGACATAGTCCTACGCTGCGAGTCACGAGACTGAAGTGGCAATGGGCAATGCACACAGCTCGTAGAATCGATGGACGTTTAGGACCCAAAGAGCTGGATGGCGACCCCGCACAAGAAAGCGTTGGCAGACCCTCCAACTGTGTGAACAAATAACATTTAAAACATCGCTCGGAGCCTGCATTCAAACAGCACAAAGTTGAATTTTGTGGAATAAATTACAAAAGATTTATATCCAGCAGTGGGCGTTCATCGGTTGAGATAATGTTTATGATGATGACGACTGGAGTATATCGTATATTTAAAAATTATCCTCATTTGTATAATAATAAGTGTTAATAGTATAATTGATTTCAGGCACGGTTTAACAATCACAAATTGCAAGAACCGTAACGAACATTTTTTAACTGTGAAAACTTAAATATAAGTTAGGTACAAACCTGTTATTTTGATCAAATTTGAATAAATTTGATTTATTTTTAAAGATTGCAATTTAAATAAACATATATACTACAGTTTGTACTCGTTTTATTTACAATTGTGACATGAGTACTGCATTCGTTACGTTGTTTACTTAAATATTCCATAAAGTACACATCTTATGTTAGACACTACAAAAATCTGCGTTGCACTTCAATAAAATACATAGATAGATATTAAGGTAACAAAGCAAAGAAATTCATTGTCTGTGTTGATGTAATTTGTTACTCATCTTCATTTCAACCAATGGATGAAATTTGTACTTAGTATTAAAAGTGGACAATTCTAGACAGGCATTGTCCTGCTAGTGATCATTTATTTTATCTCTACATATCTGTTAGTGCTTATTACATATCAACTAACATCATGAAAATAATTCAAAGGGTAGTTATGTTTCAGTTCTTACAAACACTCAACATTTGGGTTCTAATATGATCTGAATTAAACGTTCTTTATTAAATATACAATATAAACATATATAAAAACAAATATAAATAATTTAAGTTGTAACAGACAATATCAGCTATCTGCCATTGTAAATCGCGTTAAAATCGGTCTAATTGTCATAGAAAATATCCGCAACAAATGAGAGTCAGACAAAAGATTCTAAAATTTGTCGTTTTGACATTTATACATACATACATATAAGTATGTATATATTTTAAGTAAAAAGTTATACCGATATTTCATATAAATTTTACAATTTTATAGATCTAAAATAAATAGGTTGCTCATACGAAATCTCCTCGAAAAATCAATATCACAAATCCTTAGTTTGTTTATAGAATAGGTAGAATGATTAAAAACATTCCATTTATATTTACTTTCTCATGTTAAATTTTAATTTACTTATTACTAGTAAGATATAGCAAAGATTGAGTTCAGTCAATTATACCATTGATTGAAACTTATAAACGTCTTCTTGTATGGTTAATTACCGTAGGCATACATATATAAAAACGAAGCCATTTGTCATTGATTGGGGCAATGACATCTACCAGTGTCGACACAAGGGAGCTCTTAATTCGAACTGCGCCAAAGAAGGTCATCTCATCTTCTTTTCATTGGAAGTAGAAAGTATTACGTCAACAAGAAAATCAGTAGCTTTCTTTATATTCCACACCATGAGCGAAAAAAATATTATATATATAAGACTTGTTCTTTCTCTAGCATACATTCAATAGGTATGCTTATCACAAGTTTACCAAGTTCGAGATCTTAATGAAAAGTTTTTGCCTTATAAAGATCTTAGTCTTCATGGCAAACAATAACAAATCTTCAAAAAGTAGAAAAATAAGTATTTGTATTCTTTATCTCCTTTACATTACATTTGGCAACCTAAAAGATGATCACCTTACCTAATTATTTACTGATTGGCGAGATATTTTTGTTAACAATAAAGTTTGTTGTTATATAAAACAATACCTTTTTGAGTAGATATTAGAGTAAAACAATAAGGGGACGGACATCTACTTTAAAAAATTTGGACGACTTGGTATTTTTTAGGCTTATCCCTGAAATAGCTAGATTAATTATATCCTCTTGGTGGCAAACATTAGCATTGTATGGTGTAATCCATATATTATATAAAAAAGGTATAATTTTTTTTAAGTTGGCTGATCTATCAAACCCTTTGATCTATTTTTTTTTTGTGTCAGTACTTAATTTTCATGGAGTAGCTTTTTATACTAGGCAGTTGTAACTGTCGCCAGATAGCGCTGAAGTATATCAACATCATTGCGCTGAAGTATGTGATTTAATTAGCACAAGTTTGATCGCCATTGAGTACTGCAATAGGACAACCCTCTTATTCAAGACTTTTTCCTTGTGAGGAAAGACCCCGTGCTCCAAAAAAGGGAACATCAAGACAGCTGTTTGATAACGTTAGCAGGATCCAATGAAACATAACACATGAGAGTCTTTCAAATCTTCTGTATATTTTTAAACAAACGTTGTTTTGGATGCCACGAATTTCGCCTTACCTGCTTTTACATTACATTTCACGCATTTTTTTAAGTATTTTATCTACATCTTCTGGCTTAAAATAGTAAACGCTTACATAATGATTTAACTCTGCACTATTGATAGCATAATCCGATCTAGAGTTAGATAGATCTATTTAGATAAACAAAATATGTAATTTTTTTCGATTGATCAATTCTTTTATTAATATTGTGCGTTAACTCAAAACTGACTTAGACTGTGAAGTCTATCACAATTTTATATGGTCGCCCAGAACGTCACCCGCCAAACTTTTTGACCTCATGAACCAAAATCTGAAAAACAATACCTTTAAAGGATTGTTTAAGTATATTAATTTTTGTGTGTAATAATTCCTAATGTGATGGATGAGTAGGTATATTCCAGATTTTTCTGCCGACTGCCAAAATTTTCATGTGGACTGCTAGTAGTTCGCGAACCACCACTTTGGCGACCGTTTATTTAGAATACTATCCTCTCTAAAGGTTATAAGATTAAAAATTTAAATGACTTTATTTGTAATATCAAAATAACAGCCTTCTTAATTCATTGACTTTAAGTTATACTTGAACGCACGACGGCCTCTACATCGCGGATTTTTATTTCGGACGCCATTACGGCTTATCAAATCCTGCGCTGACAAGAGATGAATACGTGCCTGGTCAAAATATTCACGGGGCACGGGGGATTCTCTGAGTACCTTCATAGGTTTAATCTCAAGGAGAGTCCCTCGTGCCTCTGTGACCCTACGGTGGATCAGAACGTACTGCACGTATTGACTTCCTGTCCCTTACTTGGTAAGGAGCGCTTTGACTGTTAGATGGAGCTGGACAGAATATAAGTGCAGGTAGCATCGCCTCTCTGATGAGCGTAACTCATTGCGGAAATCACTGCATATTTTTAAAAATTTTGGGAAAAAATTTTAGGGGATCCAATCAAAAGAAATAAAAATTAAAGTAAAAAGGTGTAGATTGAATTAATATAAGGAAAGAGACAGAAAGGAATGAAAGAAAAAGTGTAACACAAAAAATAGGAATAATAAAGTAGCAATATAAAATAAATGAGAAGCATATATAAAAGAAAGATAACGAAGCAATAGTATAAGCGGCAATTGAAATCTGGTAGATGATGCATGTGATAGGAAACAAGAACATGTAAACAATGTATAAGAATCAAAGATTGCAAGCATGAAAGGAGAAAAGAAAATGTAGTAAGTAGGGAAAAAGAAAAGCATATAAAAAAACAAATGAAGAAAAGAAAGGAAATACTTCGGCCCAGCACAACCGTGAGGAACGATTTAAAAAGAAAAAAAAAGTTATGCATGATATTCGTTTCATAAAACCGATTTTTGTTTGTACAAACCTACGGCGAACTGTTTGTTCTGGATAATCTCCGGAAGGGTTAGAATGATTTTGACTCGACTTAAAGAAGACAGTATATAAAATAGTCCACGTTTTGCCCCATATATCTCCAGGTAAAATGGAATAAGAGAATTAACATTGGTGTACAAAGTTAATAAGCTTTTAAAAATTATAAAAAAAATCATTTTAATCAATTTGTAACAAGATCATTAGAAAATCCTTCACAAACTCATAAAAAAACAATTTAATAATATTTTTGGGCGCAACAATAAAATAGGAACATGTTAATAAACTGAGGTAATATTTTAAACTTAAGATTAGATAACTGAACTACAAGGATTAAAGGCTTAAAAACATTGAGCAACCTAAACAACTTTTCTATTAATATTATTAAAATTAAGTATTTTAAGGTAATATTTAGAGGTTTTACATATTGTTACTACCCACAAGCTATTAATATACATTATGTTAAGATTAAGTATAAATTAAAAAATAAAGTAATATTCTATTTATTTATTTTTTATGTTAAGAGACTAATTAGAATTAATTACGACTTCTAAAAGCCATTTATCTATTTTTTTCAGTCTATTGACTTGAAATACGATCTTTTTATGTAAGTAAAGGCTTGATGACTAATTGACGAAACAATGAATAATTAAAAATGTATTAATCATGTTCAATACTATCATTAAAAATTCATATACTATTTTCAAATACTCGTGTAACAATTATTAGTATTAGTTTGAAACAAAGAACAATTTATTATATATTATTATAGTGTACTAAGTTTCCATTTTCCTTAGGTACCACCATTCTTATGAATAAATGCTAATTAAGGGAGCCCTTATTACCTTAAACGAAAATTGTTTATACAATTTTATACTCTTCCCGGATATATGGTATATATGCATTAAATTTGATAAGGGTAGAAGATGATTTCACGATGATTATTATAGGAATTGCCCTTGCTTGTTAGATATATCCATAAACATATTTTACAAATTTATTACTTGATGTTATTTAAACTCTTTATAAACTGTTAACACTTTAAATAAAAATCAATTCGCGATTCGATTGCTATGATATTGATAAAAGTTAACGCTATTGATTATGCTTGAGTTTTCGCGATGGTTAGGAAAGTCTTAAACACTTATTTTAACTTGTACGTCAGTTTTTAATTGTTACGTAATTGTCTTTTAAATTTTGTTTTCCAAGTGAAATATTGTTTATTTTTATATAAATTTGATTGTTCATTTTTAGTAGTTTCAAATAAAAATGTTAAAGTATTTTCCATATTTAATACTACTAAGAGAATTTTTATCGAGAAGGGATTAAAGAATAACGTTGTTCATTCAAAAGCGCAAAACAATTATCGTTATTAATTACCTTTAAAACAATGAGTACATAATTAAAGCTGGAAAGGCTCTGTTTGAAATATTGCAATTTGTAAAAAAGAAGGTAGAGCTGGATTTAGTTAGAAAAGACGAATGGTCTGATTCGACCTTTTCAAGATCAAGGTCGAAGGATTGCAGAAATGCAATCTTTTTCTATTCCTTCTCGTAGAAATTCTACAAAATCAAAAGAGAAAGTTGTAATCATTGTAAAAATACAATTCTTTTATTGAAAATAAAAATACCCCTGCTTTTATTAAAATGAATCCGATGATATTTTTTTAAATCTTAGTATAAATCAAAATAGTGCTTAAATTGAGAATATTTTGGTTATGATGATTTACTTTTTTCAGGTTTCATTCTTTTATCATTAGCATATCGTAAGACGTGTTGTGTCTAATTTAAAAAGCATTATAAAATATACTTAGTTTATCGTTGCGACATAATATTACTATATTATATATTATGCTATTGTGGACGAAATGTTAGTCAATTTCATTTCCTAATAGCTGTTACTTTAAATTTAATGTGAAGTAAAAAAATATTTTTAAAATAAATCTCGAATAAAGTTAAAATGTAAACATTTTTATAATGTAATATATATACATTATAAATATTTGAACATTTACTAGTGAATATTAAAAATCGATACAAATTTTCACACTGTGTTAGCTTCCACGGAAAAAGTGCTTTGAAGAATATCATAAAACTCGCTGTATATTATTCTTGTATATAAAAGGACTACGTACCATTACATGCATTCGCTGGCGGTTGTTCATGGTGATGCATTTCTCAAAGCACCGCGATGCGTGAGAAGGATCGCGCCCTTTCATGTCACAAGCGAGACTAAATTGCATGAGTAACTGGATGCCTGAAACACTGGAGGTTTGCCCCCTCTCTCCCCCGCATAACGCCCCCCCCTAACGTTACCCGCATGCGCGAACTGAAATAAGGCCGTATTTCCTTTAAACACGGTTTGTACTTCGTACCAATGAATGACTGATGAAACGTACAATGGTGTTATGTAGCCAAATATACAGTATATAAATCACGCCGGCGGAGACCGGTACATTTGAATATTAAGTTTTTCAAAAAATAACATTTTATAATTAATCGAAATTTCAGCAATTAAGTTTATTACGTAGATGTATAAGTTATCAGAATCTTTTCTAAATAATATGCTCTCTTAAGATATATATAATATTTAACGTATGATAGTACTTTAATAGTATATTCTTTTAAAAAAAGAATTTACTTTATGGCTTTGACGCTAAGGCACATAACATAAAGCTATATACAATTTCTTTATTCTATAGAGCGACGAAACGTACAGTGCGTCACCTGGTGGTAACTGATACACTTACCCAAAACAACGTGATACTAGTTAGGATGATAAATCCAGAAGACAGTAATGTCAAAACACTACCACTAGCCGACAAGAATTACAGTGGTATCTGCGGTCATTGATAATATAATCTTGCCTGCAACTATTTGGCACTTGTATTTATTAAACATTATAGAATATCAAAACTTAAGTATACTTTGAACAGGGGTGTTATAATATTTAAGTTAGTGCAGAGTATTTTTTATACATCACTTATAATTTGTATTTAAGTACAATGAAGTAAAAATAAAATAACCAGAGTAACTAATTATTATTCATAAATATTTATTAATTAGTGGAAATTAAGGTTATTCTTTAGATCTTTAGATAGATTTTATCAAATTCAGAGGTGATTCTCTGGATAATATGATAATTAACACTAGGCAAACATTTTCATTGCAGTGTTTTAATAACGACAAACAATAATATTAATGTTATTATATTTTGTAGTATACTAACATCTATTAGATAATTTGTGATTATTTAAAGTTAATGTATCATATTATTTTTATTAAGAAAGTCTTTGGAAGGACACATTAATGTTGGTCTATAGAACAATATTATTAATAATATTCTGTAATATTGCAAATACTTATACTATATATACTATACTTGGTTATAAAAGGATTAATTAAACAATGATGACTGTTTTTTTGTTTATTAATATAAAATTAAAAGCAACCATTATTACAGTATATGATTCCTCTCTACAATGAACTCTATTCTGAAGATAGGCTTTGATATAAATGCTTTTCATGTGATAAAGTTAAGAAAAATTATAATTTTGATATCAAATGGCAAGAGAAATTAGGTTTTGAAATTTTTTTGCGTTATTAGTACATTCAATAATGTCTTGCCAATTTGATTAACATAAAACACTGGAATTTCTTTCCTAAAATAACATTAAGCATTAGAAATAATAACATTGTGTTTACTGGTATATTTTATAAAGGCCTTATATACTTATTAAAAACATTGAGTAATTTCTATTATAACCATTTAACCATATTTTATTGTTATAGCTAACTACTTATAACTAACATAAATTTCAAATATATACAGGAATATTTCATATGCATAAACAGTTGATGCCAATGAAGTAAAGACACTAAAGTTTTTACATTCACTCCTTGATTTACCTAATTGTTTAACAGCTTAAAATCTGACCACAATGCTTCCAACTATCCCTACCTCTTTTCATCCTCTTGAAGCAAATAAGGCATATAAAATACAAATTGTTGAAAGTTACCAAATTACTGACATTAAATCATGGCTCAACAAATTATTACAAATAAAATCTATAACATGTTATAATGAGTAACAAAATTTATTTATCAATATATTTTTAATCAAAAAAGATTCTACAGAGAGTCTATATTCTGGAAATATAGATGTATACACATCAGTAATTTACAATAAGTGAATAGATGTGACATACTAATTATCATAGTAAAAGTTTTTTTAAAAAATAATAACATCACAAGGATGATGCATCTTGTGATTGACTTGAAACAAGAAAAAATAATGTCACAAAAATAATTTTTCTTAATTTGTTTAGTGTTAAAAGTATCATAAATGTAACAGTTTCGAGATTGTAATAGAGAAAATAAATTCTAATATTTAAAGTTATATTGGCCTAATAAACTAATATGATGATACATAAAGAATGAGTTGTACTTTATGTGAATCCATGTTTTTACACTAGTAATAAGCTCAATTAATTTGGCTAGTTAAGTGGAGTGCATACTACTAAAACATGTGCAGCATAGACAAAACAAAAAAATATGTGGTTAATAAAACACCTTTACATTTTTTACACTTAGATAATGACATCATCTGAGAAAAAAATCTTATGAAATATTATATTTTATTGAAATTATTTGATATAAAATGAGACACTATTATATTGCCAATAATGGATGTTTTAGGAATCTAACAAGCGCAATTATCTCCATCCCTGTTACGGCCATTGTCATTAGCATTGAGTTTGATTTGATCTGGGAACTCATTGTACAGCTCAGCTTCTGTTTCCTGTGCCAATGCATTTCGAGCAATAGTCTGGAACGCTAATTCTACATTGACAGCTTCTTTGGCACTTGTTTCGAAATAAGGTATATCATTTTTACTTTGACACCATTGTTGCGCACGTTTTGCTGATACTGCACGATTTTCTAAATCAACTTTATTTCCTAGAATGACAAACGGAAAATTATCTGGGTCCCGCGGCGACGCTTGTATCAAAAATTCGTCTCTCCAACTTTCCAAGGACTTGAAGGTATTAGGTGCCGTTACGTCAAATACTAAAACGCAACAATCCGCCCCGCGATAAAATGCCATCCCCAAAGACTGAAAACGCTCTTGACCGGCAGTATCCCAAATTTGCATTGTTACAATTCTATCATCGACAATTACTTCTTTCGTTAGAAAATCTGCGCCTATTGTTGCCTTGTACTGATTGGAAAATTTCTTGTTGACAAACTGATTCATTAACGAAGTTTTTCCAACGCCACTATCGCCCAATATAATTACCTTTAACAAAACCTTTTTCCTCGATGCCATTTTGCACAAAAAAAATACAAAATACGTATAAATACAATTTTAATTCACTCTTTGTCTGTTCTTTTGACATAAAACGGAATTGATAAATGCGTCACCTGTTAACGATGTTACCAGACTATTACTAATTAAATTATGACAATTGCATATTTCATACTAAATCAAATACTATTTAGACTAGATTGTTCTATAGAATCCCCTTTTTTAAATATAATAAATAATCATTGTAATGTTTTTTTAGAATTATTTACTCTGAAAACTGAACAAACTTGATTAAAAAAAATTAAAAATGTCTTAAAACAATATATGATATCATCATCAATTCAACCTATGGATGTCCATAGCTGGACTTAGGTCTCTTATAATGTGTTCCACAAACCAAGGTCTTGCACTGTTGGAATCCAGTGGCTCCCAGCGATTTTTTTTCCACAGAGGACATATATGATATATTTAATAGCAATTGCTAATAAATATATTTGATGTATGTTGTATACTAAATATATACATGTATAGGTATGAACATTTGACATTAACCGTTCAACAAACCTTTTAAGAGCTATTTATAGTGTTACATTGTTTATAAGAGTTGATTAATTAAAATATTACAACTAATTGCTTTATAGTAAATAATATTTGTGAAACAGTGACCAATGAAACTATTATTTATGATAAAAAATTTCGAAGTAGTATAAAATTTTTGTTTTGTATTTATAAACATAAAACTAAAACAATCACGAGTCTGTGTTAATGATTGTGACGAAAAACAGAAGACTGACAAACTTTTACGATTGGTTTACATTGCAGCATACAATAAAAAAAATATTGCAATTTGTTAATGCGTTAGTAACCAAGCAAAACTTTTAAGTTTATATAAGAAGCATATTTAAATAATAAATAAATAATACTATAATTACGATTCTACATTTTGAAGTTATCTGTCACATTTTCTATCTGTTATGTGTCTGTGCTGAGTTCTGCAGATTTCCGTGTTTCATGAAATACAGGATCAGAATTACTCCTATTAGTTTTTGTAACATTAGTTCTGTTTAGAAATTATGAAATGAGACACGTTTAAGTAATGTTTTTTATTAGCTAGATATTTTTTTCTACTGAAAAGTGCCAAGAAAAAGGGTGAGGTCTAATGAGATTTTAAAAAAATTAGACAGTCCGTTAGCAAAATTTTAACTCGGTATGTTTAACTTTCTATTTAAGAATGGAGAACAATTTAAGCCGAAGTGCGAGCCGATCGAGTTCCGTATGTGAACTGGAAAAGGATTTTAACGATATGAAATTAATAAAATCTAGGACGAATCCACGTAATTCTGTGGGTTCAGCACGAAAAGCCAAACGAATAAGATTTTTTCGAAACGGTGACAAATTTTATTCAGGAGTGACGATCCCAGTTTTGCAAGAACGATACAGGTAATGTTCTTTTAAAATATGCCATATAATTAAACATTCAGTCGATTCTTTCACTTTTTCACTATATAATTAATGTCTTTCTTTATTCTTAATGTGTTTTCTACAAAATTTTTATAATTGCGAATGGCTCCAATATAGAGTAGTTACTTAATACAATTATGTGTGTAACATTTTATTATAATTGCTTGATATTTAATTTTAGTTTATTAAAGGGTTGTTTTTCTTTTTTTTTCTCTATTATTTCAGATCTTTTGATAGTTTGACTGCAGATTTGACTAGGGTGTTAGTTGATAATGTAACTTTACCAAATGGTGTCAGAACAATTTACTCTCTTGAGGGTAAAAAAGTAAGTATATTAACGACTTTTATAACTATTTGATGCATTTATGTTAAAAAATTGATCACGTTTTATCTTACAGATAGGAAAATTAGAAGATCTTGAAGATGGACAATCTTATGTGTGTAGTGGTGTGGGAGAACCTTTTAAACGGTTAGATTACGAAGCTAGTGCAATAACACCACAATCTTTTAGACTTAGTGGCCCAGAGTCTTTAAGTGATAGTGCCAGTCCATCACCAGCAAGAGCTAACAATAGACTGTCTCGTTATTTACTTGTATGTAATTCTCTTATTATAATCAAATAAACCACAGATTATTTTAAATATTTCACTTGTCATAAAAATTTTATTAAAGCTTGTTAACATTGTTTATATATTTATCTTGAAATTAGATTTACATTAAACTAAGAGGTTATGAAAATTATACTCATTTCCATATTTAACTTACTTTTTTCATGTATTTGAATTAATAATTTGTTCAGTGTGTTAGATCTTAAATATTATCAAATATAAATATGCCTTTACAGAATAGTCAATCTGCTATCTAGCCTGTACACAAAATTCTATCATTTCATGAGCTGCACTGATTCCATATATTATATCACACTGAAAAATTTTTGCTGTTATAATTATTATTTGTGATACTCACTGTAGCATAAATTTAATTGTTGCTGTTATAACTGTATTTTCAGTCTGTTGCACTTTATTACTATTTCAAATGCTCTAATTACAGAGTAAATGTAAAATACACCTTTACTGGCATTAATTTATCTACATTCTGGAACAAAAATGTATATAATACTGAACAACTAGTGAAAAACAATGGGTTTATAATTTTTTTTTATTTTACTCTTAAACATAAAACAGAAGCATCTTAAAAAGCAGAAAATATTAACCACAATTAACATATTTTGCTGTTTTTTTTAACTCGGTTTACTATTATAAATTATTGTCAATATTGGAATTATTGTTTTATTAAAAATGTTATCTCTCACACAACAATTTCAGTTTTAATATTTAATGCTAATCATTTTGTTTATAATAACAAATATTGGTTAATGTACATAAATTAAAATGCTATTGTTAAATTTTCAGACAAATGGCAGTAGTAACACTCCTGGTAATGGAACAGCTCGAGTTAGTCCTGCTGGAGATAATGTTGTACGACCACGCATAGTTACTATTATAAGGAATGGAGTCAAACCACGAAAGGTAGCATTAATTTGAAATAATAATGAAGTATGTTGTACTTATGTTTGACATAATATTATGGTCTATGTTTATTTCCAATTTTAAGTGTAATGTGTTATTTAAAAGGTATTTTGAAAGTACAAGCAGACACTATAATTTTATTAATTTGTGTATGTTAGTTATATAATACTTTAAACTTTAAGGATATATTTTATGAAATAGGTTTATGGCAATACTAATCAATACATAAGATTCTTTTTTTAAAATACATAAATTTATTCAGGTATGCAGATTGCTTTTGAATAAACGTAACAGTCCCACTCTGGAGCATGCCCTGGCAGCGATAACAGAGTGTATCAAACTTGATACAGGTTGTGTACGTAAAGTATTCACTCAGTCTGGCACTAACGTAACAGCACTTCAGCAGTTTTTTGAAGATGAAGATGTATTCTTTGCTTATGGCAATGAAAGGTAATTTTTTTTAACAGCATAGTGACTATACATGTGACTATAAGTGGAACATTCACCTTGTGGTAAGTGATATGTCTGCCTATAACAATCTGACGCCAGTTCAGATGATACAACACCACAGTGTTCATTGCTTAGAGACAAGAACTTAAATCTCGTACCGTAGTTGTTTCACTGCCTACAACAACTTTCAAGCCAAAACAGTAATGTTTGCATACTACTTTCTTCCTTGGTGGTTTCTGATATCATAGATCTATCACTAGTAATTTATATTCATAATAAGTTTTTCTGTTTAAATATCACCGATAAAGATATGGATGGGGTTGCTCATAAAAAATTTAGATTTTTTCTCGTTTGTTTTAACAAGTGATTCAATGTCAATTTTATTCATTCCTAATTTAACAAAAATATGTGAACACTTTTTAAGATTATAGTTTTAATCTATCGTTTTTCTGCTTTGCAATGGGTAGGACTTATTAAAGGTAACAATTGAATATTGACATGGAAAGTTCGTACAATATACTTATCTTTATAATGAAGGTGTACATGTAACTTTTTTTCAGAGTTAATCAAGAAGATTTTGAATTAGAATTTGAGGAAAGCAAGGCTGTCTTACAATGCAGAAAAACGCCAATTACTAAAAATTCCAGGTGTAGTGTTATTTATTTTTGATAATTTATTACCCTTTTAAGTAAGTCATGTATTTTTAAAATCCTTAAAAGGTATTCTATATTACATAGTTATATTAATATACTCTTTCCCAGTTAAATGTATATTTAAATTATGGATTTTTGTATAAGAAACTTTAGATTTATATGTCAATGTGTTGATACTAATGTTTTCAGTTGTTGTTCAGTTATTTTTGATGTTGAATGCTGGTGTTTGTTTGTATTTATGTGTATACACTGTTAACTTCATGAAATTGTGTACTATGGTATGGATATATTTTACTATCTATTTGTAAAGAATTCTTCTCTTCTTCTTTGTTGTAATCTCATGACTGAGGGACGTGACTAGGATGCGTTGCCCAGGCCACCATTTCTTTCCAGACATTTCTGTCTTGCGTCAAAGAATTATTATCGTACAAAAATGAACCTATTGTACTAGATATCAATTAATTTGTTACATATTTGTATTACATGTTAATTTATGCTACATACAGATCGGGCCCTAAACCACGTATGCCGGTAAAGGCCAGCGGCGCTGTGGCAAGTGGAGAAGCACGCGGCGATCCTGAACCGGCAGCTACCCAACTGTTGCCACATCCACTACGCCTCAAATACTCTGTCGGCAAAATTATAGGTAAGTAGTATTATATTAATTCTCTTATAGAATATTTCCGTATCCACTCCTATCAAAACAGGCCAGCTTCTATGATTTTGTACTGTTAACTTTTTAACTTGAAATTTGATTAACTTTATTTTTTTTTTTAAATTAGGTGACGGCAACTTTGCGGTTGTACGAATATGTAAAGACAAGAATACCGGCAAAGAATATGCTCTTAAAATAATCGATAAAGCGAAGTGTAAAGGCAAGGAACATTATGTTGAAGCTGAGGTAAGTAATGTGCAAACAATATTAGGTTCCTGTTTGAAATGTTTTAAAACTAGTAAAATTACTGTGGTAACAACAGTAAACTTCTTACGTTTCAAGGCGACGAG
This sequence comes from Ornithoptera priamus, assembly GCA_029034505.1. Classification (NCBI taxonomy): domain Eukaryota; kingdom Metazoa; phylum Arthropoda; class Insecta; order Lepidoptera; family Papilionidae; genus Ornithoptera; species Ornithoptera priamus. The sequence continues at coordinate 267,748 of JARDWD010000484.1, forward strand.
CACAATGTGGTACAGTATATATAATTCTAACTAGTGCCACATTGTTAGGAGAGGTGTAGCATTTATCATCAGATGAACTTTTCACTGACCTTTTTGATGTATAAAAAAAGTTATTGAAATTATTAAAATATGTATAAATACACGTCCTAATGTTCTCACTGCTGGGACTTGAGTCAGCCTCTAACAAGAATAGAGTTATTGACATTTTTAATATACACCTTTTTCACTTTCATATTAATTAGCATAAAAATTTATTTTAATCAGGTGCGAGTTATGAGAAAGCTATGCCATCCACGCATTGTGTCTCTTATAGAGGAACAAGACTGTCCAGAGTGGCTTTTCCTTATCATGGAACTAGTGAGTGGTAGGTTCCTATTTTTTTTTTTTAAATATACATTTCATTACTAAAATTGTGATAAATTTAATATATAAATTAAAAATATGCTTAGAATTCCGTAATATATTAACAGGGCATTAATACTTTCTCAATTATATATTAGTCATAAATGTTCATTTTAAGTGTTTTTATTAAATTTTTGATTTCTAACAAAACAGCTTTTTTTTTACTCTGGTGTTTACAGACATACTGCGTTCGCCAACTACCTGCCAAGCGTGGTTATTATGGCAATCATTTCTAAATGAGGAGATATGTTTAGGAGTCAGAGAATTAAAAGGATGTTAACATTGCTATGTTCTGGCTATCAAAATATAAGAATATTTTGGGTGTGCATGCTTTACCATCCATGACCTCATTGTCACTTAACTTCAATTATAGATAAAATAAAAGTATTATTTATATTTTAAGAACAATAATCAAAGCTTACCGATAATGAAACCAAAAATATATTAGGTTTTTTTTGTAAAAAGGGATTGGTTATGTAATAAGGATGATATATGTGGAAAGGGTTATTACTAATAGTTTAAAATTTTTAGGTGGCGATTTATTTGATAGTATCGCGGCAGTGTGTAAATTCTCTGAACCCCAAGCGCGTTTGCTAATTGGTCACCTAACATCAGCTATCGCATACCTACATTCACTGTCCATTGTGCACCGTGATATCAAACCTGAAAACTTATTGGTAAGATCATCTATTAACAATCATAATCATGGTTATGGTTTTTATTATGTATTTTATATGAATGTTTCTTATAAATACTGATAATTGAATTTTTCTGACTCAATGGATTTTATTATTAAGCCTGCTAAAAGTCTATTTATTTAATATTTGGAATTGTGACTTACTTTGTAAGTGCTATCGTACCCATGATGTTAGTCGAAAAGTGCAGGTTCGATCGCCACTAAGACAATTAACGATAAAGAAAAACAGCTATAAAACTGACATTTTCCAAGATCTTATGGACGCGAGAGTATTCCGGGAGAGCACTTTTCACTATATGCGGCTTTATTGTCATTTAACACACTGTGAAATTAAAATTAAGTATTAGAGGTAAATATATACAGTAAAAAAATACAAACTAAAAACTTTACAGGTAGAAGTAGGCCTAGATGGTAGCATACGCGGGCTGAAGCTGGCCGATTTTGGGCTTGCTGTGGAAGTATGGCGACCATTGCATGCTGTTTGTGGTACACCAACATACGTAGCTCCCGAAATACTTCTAGAGACTGGTTATGGTTTAAAGGTGATTTTGTTTTCTTAACATCTTGGAAAGACGCGTCTAACCGCACATAACAAATACCATTTCAATTTATTTTCTACGTAATGACTAGACGCCTGCCGCCAAATAACATTGTGGTGCTACTTAGAATGTTATACACAATACACCATGTTGTGAATGATGCCGTGAGACATAGATGTTCATTCTCATTACTCTAGTTATTTTACTAGCTACAACGTCTATTGAACTGGAACACAGTAACATTAGCATACTTCTGTTTGGCGGCAGAAATAAGAGATACGGTTGTAATAACGTAGATGGTCGCCGGCAACATAGACCTACCGCCACTATTAATAATTATTTGCAGTGGTCGAAATTTCTTATACGTAATTAGTAATCCTATAAACTATTAACACAATTGAAAAATAAAATATTTAAAAAAGTTATTGTTTATATTAAACTTTTTAATAATCATATACGAGTAATCTTTCATTATATTCTTGTAACAGATTGACGTGTGGGCGGCGGGAGTCATCCTCTACATATTACTTTGCGGTTTCCCTCCATTTTCGTCTCCTGATGGGGATCAAGAGAAATTATTTGACGCCATTCTCTCTGCTCGTCTTGAATTCCCGGCACCACACTGGGAAAGGGTTTCAGCTGGTGCTATAGATCTTGTTGCTAACATGCTCTGTCCACAACCTGAGCTACGTTTTGCTGCAGAAGATGTTCTCGATCATGTTTGGATGTCGGTAAGCTCGGTAATCTTTTCTTTCAAAACTTTATATCTATATCTTTAAATTAAATTTATAATGGTAGGGTTTCTCTATTTGAGATAAATGCTATTTTGAATGAGATAACTTTTATCTTATGATGTGGCCGCTTGCAGTGAGCATTGTGACAAGGCTTCAAGTTGATCAGACAGCAAGGAAAAGGGCTATATGCTCGAGAGTTTCCCTGCGTGATCAAGTCAAAAATGAGATCTCAAAGAGAAATCGGGTCACTGACATAGTCCAAAAGATTGCTAGCCTCAAATGGCAATGGGCAGGATACATCGTTGAAGGACTGACAGCCAATGGGGCACCAAGGTTCTGGAATGGCTACCGAGTATCGGAAGACTTAATGTTCGCAAGCCCCCCACTTAGTGATCTGACGATCTGGTGAAGGTTGCGAGAAGCAGCTGGATACGGCAGCTCAAGATCGATCGATGTGGAGATCATTGAAGAAGGCCTATGTCCAGCAATATATGTCTGTCGGCTTATAAATATGATGATGAGATGCTACCTTACAGTTTACATTTTAGTTACATTACCGGCGGTAGATTTTTTAGGTGGGTACCATCGCACCATCTGCTGCCTCATAGTGGTGTACAAACATTAATTACTGTATTCCGATTTGGGATTGCTGGGGTAATGAGAGCATAAAGTGATGTAGAGTAAATCATCGTAACTAGCGCCTCATTCTTATTAGCAGGTGTATCACTTACCATCAGGTCTCTCTCTTTGATGAATAAAAAATTGTGTCTGTATGGTAGTGTTTATTTGTACTGATGTACTGTATTGTGTCAAGGTGGCGAAGGTAGTACAGATGATTCCTTAGTTCACTGTTTCGGAATCAATTGATGTATATTATTATCGACATTTTTCTTGCTTATAATAAGTTCAAGAAATATGGCATCTTTAATTTTCTTTCAGGATGACTATGACGAGAGCTGTGACTTCCGCACGTGGTATGATGAAGACTCCTCATAGCTGAGTAGTTGTAGTATATTGGGAACCGTGTCTGAACCCACATGATCGCTCCCAAACGGGACACCAGCCGATCTCGTTCATAAACTATTGCTACATTCTCAGCGTTTAGTCTTGAATTGACAACAGCTTTGTATGCCTTTTCATGCATTAACACCAATACCAAAGTTCTTTAATGTTAAAATTTTACAACAAAGGTATTGCTCATTATCAATTTTCGTATTTTTTTAGTAAATTAAAATTTAAATGAAGTTGCAGTATCTTTGTTTTTTCAAATTTGGTACTTTATACATTTACAAAGCAGTCACAACTGTAATTATTTATCGTACTTTTTGTAAAATGGTGCGTGAAAAGGAAGTATTTGAAATAGTGGCTGTTTTAAGTATTATTTTAATAGATTCTACTTTTTTGCAGTTGTAAGACAACAAATATGGATATTTCAGTTACTTGCCACAAAAAAAAATATATAATTGCAGGTGTATGTATTATTTGCTAAGGTTTACAATATCTCATTTATGTAAATGAAATATGCAATGAACCTTTTGCTGCAAAACTTAGAATATGTTTGTTTTGCATATAGTTAAAATAATAAAAGTATGATATACATCACTATTTATAATTTTTATTTAACTGTTTTTTATATACATGTAAATGAAAAATCCAAGTGACTGAAATAATTATATTTTTTTTTTCATTGTAAAAGTAATTTATTCCAGGGGTAATAGGGCATATCAATAACATAACTGTTCAAAACATTTATTATGACAAATCTATGCACCCTGGAATTTACTGATAATAACATTAATTAGAAATTCTAATTGTAATAGGTTTAAAGAAATTATATGGTATTTATAAAAAAATATTTACAATAAGTTGCTGAAGCAAATGAGTAATATATCTTATTAAATTATGATAATATATAAATTATAGCGCATGCTTGAATAGATAATGGCCGATTTTATAGACACAGCTTAAATTATATAACCATTTATAACATTCCCCATAGGCAAAACTGATGCTAGTACATATTTACTACAATTTGTGTTCTAAACCGAAAGGTTCTGATAAATTCTTTAAAATAATTTAAACATCTATTTAAATACAAAGCCAATATTCTTTATTTTTAATAGGGCGGATATTATATTGGTGATAACATGATTTTGTTGATGTTACCAATGAAGTAATTTTTTTTTTGCAATAATGAAAGGTTTTTTATAAGAAACGAGTTATATTAATGGTAGCAGTGTTCAATGCTAATAATGTAAGTTACGTTATGTTGTGTATTGTCACAAATTTGTTTACTTTCAATTCTGGTTACTTTGTGCTCTCTTGAGTATTTGAAATAGGTTTGTTGTAAATCAAATCATCGATATATTTAGGTTATGTATTGAAAACTTGCAGTGAAAGTTAGTAATCAAATAGATGTCACCCGCGAATTCACCTACCATCATCGAAATTGCCAATTTTTAAAGTGACCAGTCTTACAGTTTTGGAGATTAGCACTTCCAAACAATTTTTATATACCATTTTTTTATATAAATATATAGTAAGTCTCGAATATAGTTTACCCTTAATATACATGTGGATTATCAAATTAAACAATTTCTAAACATTAGCTGTCTACGTTTCGGTGGTGATGGTTCTACTCAGCTGTACACAACAGCATTCTATAAACATAAATACATTCCGATCCAATCTGCCAAAAAAACCTGTTTCTTGGGCAAATATAGTTTCTTTATTTTAATAGCTTTGATAGGTACAAGAGTAAATTTTAATGAAGCTTTAAATTTATTCAGGCAAGAGTAGATTTTCAAAATATACATGTATCAAAATTGTTACATAATAAATTAATGAAGTAGACATTTTTGAAGCAAGGTCAACAACAAAATATAAAAAAACATTGTACGTAAATTAAGTATATTTTTGTGTTTTAAAAATGAAATATACTTATTAAGAGTACTGAAATGAACTTTTATATAACACCATATAGATTGTGTGAGTTAAGTTTAATTTGCCGATATAACAACATCTCTTGTGTATTGTGTACTTGTTTCCCATTTTTATATTGCACCTTATTTACGCGGGACTTTAATTAACAGGTTATTTTTCAAATTATTACTGCTTCTTGATATTACTGTTATTCATTAAGAATGAAAGGAAATATATCATCTCACGTCGATTACAGTAAACTTTTTTGAGGCATTTAGTTTGGTATGTGCATTTGAGCAAATAAAAGCATGAAAACTTTGTGTAACAACTTGTTTTATTGTATTTTACATTTTATAAGGTCATATTATTAAAAATTTTGAAACGTCATTTAAGTATGTATCCACTTAATAAAAAACCACCACCATTATTCATGATAACTTCTGGATGTGTTCTTTCAGGCAATATCTGTAACAAAACATTAAGATCGTTTAAACTTTTAAATTATGTGCAACATTCATATGAACTTTTTTATATAGTTTATTCTGATCTTAACAAATTATAAACCATGCTTTTAGCCTAAAAATTAAGTTACATTAAATTTTTAAAGTTAACACTTTAAAAGGATAAAATTAAAATGTACTCATATTTTTTTTTGGATATTGAGATGTAGGGGAATTATTGAAGGGATACTATTTCTATCTGGTAGCCAGAATTATGTAAAGATTTTTACCCCAAAAAACCCTCCAAGTGGGTGACTACAACATTTAGAGGTTAGAAGATGTGAAAAACTACTGTTTTATTGGTTAATTGTTGAACACAGAACAAAATCTTTGGTGCAAACATGTTTTGGTTTTAAGAACTAATTAAATTTTTTCCATTACAATAAAAAAATACGCATTTTAGAGCAATAGCAAAAGCTTAGTGGATGATTGTATAATTAAAACATCAGTTTCTCAATTTATATGAAAATTGTGTACTAATGTAATGCCCAAGAGACATATTTATCTTTTTGTTTTGAGTTAGTTAAATTCTAATGTCTCAAAATATGTTATGATTTACCTAGATTTTAGTATTTTTATTAAGTTTTATATGATGGAAATTTGTGGATAAATAAATACCTGATGATTTCTGATCCAATTGGAGGTTAATTTTAAGGCAGCTATATTACTTTGCATTTTTAATGACATATATAACTGTTGCAAAGGCTCGGCAACACCATAGAATATGACAAATGGTCTACCAGGTTTCACAAATGGAGACAGTTCATTAAAAATATTTTGTGGATCTTCTTTGCAAGCTATTACTAATGAATCTGCCTTTTCTGATAAAAGTCTGGAAGCTGTTATGTTCATAAAGTGCCATTTTGGCTTCTTTGGTTCATTTTCAACGCATTCATCATTGTTAATTGATACCATTTCATTATTTTTAACATCTGTAGATTTTTCATTTCTAGGTATTTTATTTACATGACCAGGAACATCTCCTTCACATTTTCTTTTTAATTTATTTTCATCATTATTTTTTTCTTCTTTTAATGTTCCATTTGAATTGGTATCGCATCCTTGATAGTACTGCCGTAATGCTGAATAAACATTAACTGAAATACATCTCTCATATTGTTCTTCACTAAAGTTCATAGCCATCAATGCTAACTTTTGTGACATATTTCCAGGATGCATATGAATTAATTTACCATTGGTATTTTCGCCAATTGCACTTAATAATGCTGCTGCTAATAAACCATTTGAACCCGAATCATACAATAGATGATTACCTTCACAACTAATATTACATAGTGAAATAATTTGTGATAGACTGTCTATTCTTATACCTTGAATTTTGCTCGGATCTAACTTATACAATATTTCAGTTATCATTCTTAAATTAGGTCTAAGTATTTGTATGTATTCAAAATATTTTTTTTCCTTTTTTCTTAAATACTTTTCTTGTGAATATTCAGTTTTATTATAAAATGTGTTGGAATTTGTTATAAGAGTTTCTACAATGTCTGACGCCTTGTGAAAATCACTTTTAAGATCGTTTATTTCAGCTGCTGTTAACTTCTGTGATAAACCATTATCAACAATATTTCTGTTATCAGTGCCTGATACTTTCACATCTATTTCATTTTTAAGATCAACGGCTTCTTGAGTCAGTTCCAAGTCGTATTCTCTATTTCTCTTGTTATTTTTTGGTGACATCCTAAAAACAGAAAAATATTCACAATCCTCTATACTGTTTAGATTAATACTGTCACGTCCAATATTTACAGTTGAATTCGCCTTATTAAATTTGTGCAGTTTCTTATAGTTTTGTTTTTTAATAACAATGTATTCTCCTATAGTAATGACACCAGACATTTTAATTCAACTATTGAAGTTACTCAACTGTAGGTAAATAACCTATATAAATGTTACACGTTCGGTTGCTAATGTCAGTTGGAAGGATGTCTATTTTAATTCGCAAATATTTAAAGCAAAGTTATTAAACATCAGTCTATAACTGAACAGTTTCTATATGTAACAGATTTTATTCACAGTTCATGATTATACAAAAAATAATATATTAAATGCCATAAAATTGCAGTAAATTCCATCGATTTTTTGTATTACAATATTATTGTTTTAGATATCTTTTAAACTATAACAAAAGTATATAAAAAGAACTATTGTTATTCAATAATAAAAGTTAATACAATTCATTTCAATGTTATAGGAATATTCTTTAATGTTGTTTAAAATGACAGGAGATGCTGTATGGTCTCTAAACTTTGCCGGTCTAAAATGAAATAATAACAACAACACACATCGAATAAACCTAATGTTTATTGGAATATAGATTAAATTTTTATGTATTTATTCAAAGTAAATCCACCGTTATTAGATATTCGAGTTTCTGTTGTTTCAGTCGACCTTTCAACATTAAAGCTTAAGTAAATGAACAGATTACAGTATCAAATATGTGCCTTGTGTAATATAAGGAGTCAAAATGATCAAGAGATTATATTCATCCGCTAATATTGTTCCTCGCGTTTGTATTGTTGGTTCTGGTCCAGCTGGATTTTATGCAGCTATGCATATTAGTAAACATCTTAATAATGTTAATATCGATATTCTAGAAAAATTACCGGTACCTTTCGGATTAGTGAGGTTTGTACTTAACATGACTAATCGATATAAATGAATCTTTTTAGTTGTAATACTTAAATCTAGTCAGTAGTTTCATGTGTATGACTACAGTGCGTATTTGTTTTAGATAGGCTTAGAGCAGTCATAGTAGGCTAACTTTAAAGACAAATTGTTGACGAAGATTCTGGTGGCAAATCTCTGTTGCCGGAAGCTGTTTAAGTAGGTTCCATCGCAGCGTCTATTTCTGCCGCCAAACAGTAGTGTGTTAATATTACCGTGTTCTGGTTTGAAGCTTGTTGTAGCCAGTGAAATTACTGAGGTGACAAAACTTAACTTCTTGTGTTTCAAGGCGACGAGCGCATTGTGGTTTTATGTAAGTCATTCTAACTAGCATTTTGTTATGGGCAAGTGTACTACTTACTATCAGGTGAACATTTTGCTTGTCTTGTGGCTTCTTTGAATAAAAAAAGGAATTTATAGTTAAGTCAGCTTAATCAGTAAATAGCCTTAAACTTAGCGCACCACTAATCAGGCATAATAAGAAAGAATCAAATATTGAATTTATAATTCACATAATGTTTTCTTAATTATTAAAATTTAATAGTTCATGTAAAAGAGGCTCATTATAAATAATTTCATAATATTGTAATTTATATATAGTTAAACAAAGCATTTAGTCAATAAAACCAATTGATAAATGAGAAAATAACATTAATAATTGAAAATTTTCCTAGGTATGGAGTTGCTCCAGATCATCCAGAAGTTAAAAATGTTATAAATCAATTTACCAAAGTTGCTAATAAATCTAATGTAAATTTTTATGGTAATATTGCATTAGGTAAGGACATAAGTTTATTACAACTAAGACAACATTATGATGCTGTTTTGTTGGTAAATATTTTTATAATTTTTGGTATTTTCTGTTTTTTTGCATATATTTTACATATTTTTACTTATATCCTTAAAAGACATATGGAGCTGAAGAAGACAAAACCTTGGATATTGAAAATGAAAATCTGCAAAATATAGTAGCTGCTCGCAATTTTGTTGGATGGTATAATGGACACCCAAGAGATAATAACTTGAAGGTAAATAGAATGATAATTAACATAACTTTAAATTGGTGTTAGCTATATAATTTATATTTCAGATTTCCTTATCAATAAGTTATGACATATGTGTTGATTTGTGTCTTCCAAAACTTTAAAGAAATTTAAGTTTATTTTTGTTTAAAATCACATTTATCATTGTAATGTCCAATGTTTGCAAAATATCAAGGACCAAACACTAATTATAAATGGTTAACATAAGTGTTACACTGTTTATATTTTTATTGCCAACAATCATCATGTTATCTTGTATAGAGATTTGAAATAAAATTTTAGTACCACTTCAACCTTTTTTACCTTTTCTTATGAAATGTATGTTAATGCATCAATCCTTATGTTTCTAAATTACAATTACTATACCTTTTCTTACTTTGCCTTACTGTTTCTTCATTTCCTTACTTTATCTTTAAAATAAGTTGGAATTCAATTATTATCATAATATATAGCAATATCTTTTTTAATTGTTACTTAATACTATTTAACAGTTAGTATAGTTTTACATATAAATAAAGTAAATTGTTTTTGTTAAAGGTGGATTTATCTGGTTCCACGGCAGCTATTCTTGGTCAAGGAAATGTTGCTCTAGATGTCGCAAGAATACTTTTAACTCCAATTGATATTTTGAGTAAAACTGACATTACTGAACATGCTCTTTCTGCTTTAGCAGAATCTAAAATAAAAGAATTATATTTAATTGGCAGAAGAGGACCTTTACAAGTTGCTTTTACTATTAAAGAATTAAGAGAACAGCTTAAACTACCAAATTGTAAAACTATTTGGAGAGAAGAAGACTTTGCAGGAGTTGCAAATATAGTTAGTACTTTAGGTCGCCCAAGAAAAAGATTAACGGATCTTATGTTAAAATCTGTTGCAGAATCTTCAAAATTGAGTGAGCCTAAGGATAAGTGTTTTAAACCTATATTTTTTAGAAGTCCCAGTAAGTTTTTAACTGACCGAAAGCATAATGTCGAAGGCATTGAGTTAATTTGTAATAAACTTGTTGGTGACAATCTAGAACAACAAACATGTGTTCCTACAGAAGATGTGGAAATATTAAATTGTAGCTTGGTATTTAGAAGTATAGGTTATAAAAGTATTAAGGCTGATAAGGATATAGTGTTTGATTCAAATGGATTTGTTGTTAATGATAATGGTCGTGTGGTTGATGATTGCACAAAACATGACCTAGCTAAGCTTTATGTTTCTGGGTGGCTAGGTACAGGACCAGTTGGCGTGATATTGCATACTATGAGTAATGCATTTGCAGTTGCTAAAGCAGTATGTGAGGATTTAAAGGATCGGAATAATTCTTCTAAGAAAGGTTTTGAAGAAATCAAACAAATGTTGGCCAATCATGCAATAGTAGATTGGAAGGGATGGGAAAAAATTGATAAATACGAAATTGAGCAAGGCAAAAGACATGGTAAACCACGGGAAAAGATTTGCAATATTATTAAGATGTTGGAAATTGCATCTTCCTAAAACTTGTGCAGTTGTATATCTTGTTTAGTATGATGTTGCTTAATCATGAATATATATTATTTTTTTAATTATTTACAGTAATGTTTTTTTGTATTATTTCGTCATCCTTATTGAGCTGGTAATGAAGTTGGCCCTATGTAAATGCTTCTTTGAAAAAACAAATTAAGCAAATGGAAAAAGATTAACTTTTTTCTCAGATAACAATTATTACGAAAATAAATATTTTCTACTTAAAAAAAGTGGTAAATTTAGTGAATAAGAAATATAAAAGAGCCAGAAATAATATAGTCTATCATATCAGTTCATGAAATCTGGATTCGTAAGTACTGATTACGATGTAAAAAAATAAACTATTCGGCGCCTAACTAAAAATTATATTAGTGAAAAGTTAGTTTTATTAATTCCTGGATTCAGGATCCGAGAACTCTGAGTTTGGTGAAGTAGCGCCGAACTCCAACTGTATCAATACAAAGCCTATTTTTTAGCTCTGGCGTAAGTCTAACTAAAGATCACAGAAACACACATTACCAAAGAACAGATACAAAATAAATGTGGTGTACCATTTTAAAAAATAGATTAATAATAAATAGATAAATTAATGTCATTGAGGCATTAATTTCGTATACTCATTTTATGTTACAGCAAATTATTAAGATGAACACTTTCTTTTATATACTTTCGTATAACCGCAACTTTTTAATGCTGTAACCACAGATTAATAGCTTAATTCCGGAAAAACCATTTAATTGTAGTGTCATTTGATTGAAGTCATTTTAAAAACAAATGCCAGAAAATGCATAAATCACTTCATGTTTTGAAATATTTTGTGTAACTAAAAACTTAAGGATTTTCTTAGTAACAATGGGACCGAAACCTTCGCCGAAAACAAAGACGAAATCAAAGAGCAAAACTAAGATACATGCACAAGCACATCCTAAGGTATTTCAGTATATGCAGTATGTGTGCTTTTTGATTAATTTCTAGCATTTTATAAAGGGGGGATAAATAATTTTTAATAATAGATTAATTTATAACAACGAATTAAAAATCATAATTATTTAAACTTTCAGAAACCAATTTTCACTGGATTTTTTAGAGATCGCGTGAGTCGCATAGATCTTGTATTAGTCCTCAACGATGATGGAGATGGTAAAGTTGAGATGTTAAAAGTGAATTTTTTATCCAACATAGTTAAAACTGGTTTGGATATCGAATTGGAGAGTGGAGTAGTAAGAATAACTATAACTTACTTAGATGTAATCTTTTTAGGAATTAAATGAGTAGCGTTTTATGCAAATTAGAAGTTTTATAAATTAGATGCTATATATAGCTAAAATTTTATTATAATGCTGGATATATTGGTGTGCAGATGATTCTGTGTTTGCGTATTGATGGGAGATTTAACTAGTGAAAATTTGAGTCTTAAGACGACGACTAGTCCGGTGCAGAGTATGTCGTACTAAATAATGTTACATTGTTACGCGAAGGCGTATTAGTTGTCGCCAGGTGAATCCCTTGCTCATCTCGTTGCTTCGTTAAAGAAAATAAATAGATGACGATCGTTTACTGAAAAATTATATGTTAAGCGAACGACGTATTTAACGTTGTAGTAATAATTTTTATATTAAATTAGTATTCATACATGATTTTTATATAGTCAGTATTAAATTTTAGTTGGAAAAAAATAAAAAACTTATTTTTGTGAAAATACACGCACCCGCAAGCGTTATTATAGAATATGGTGATTATTTCAACACACGAAGATATTTTAAGGAAAGTCATGTTGGTTTTGTAAATGCTAAATATGAATTCCTCGGAATGAGGAACGAAAGAGAGTTAATTAATGCGATAAGGTTAGTTTATTTTAATACCTATTAAAAGTTGCTTAAAGTTTTTATTACAGTTGTTATTACATGCATTACATCACATGCCTTTCGAGAAGGTTTAATAATAATTACCTACCTTCTGAAGGATCTTGAGGGTTATGTACACATTTTTACCTACTAAATACGTTCGTTTTAGAATGCAGGATACAAATCCGCCGTATTACTCAAACCTTGAGAGAAGTGTTATTGTTTACAAAATTCTTCTTATGTTGCCATTTGGAGAATACGATAACTATTTTGGTTTAAACAGGTATGTAATGTACTTTCCTTTTTACTGACAGAGTTTTAATATTAGTTTCTAATCAATATAAATGATTTAACCAATAACATTTGAGATGAGAAATATACTGTTGGTCGTTACTGGTAGTAGGTTTCTGTTGCTAGGGGCCGTCTAAGTGGGAACCACCGCAGCATCGTATCTCTACCACCAAACAGTAGTGTGCAAACATTACTGTGTTTTGGTTTGAAGGGCGTTGTTGTGGCTAGTGTAATTACTGAGGTAACGAGCGCGATGTGGTTTAGTGTATATGGTCCTTACTAGCGCAATGTTGTTTTGGGCAAGTGTATCACCATCAGAACGTTCTGGCCGTCTCGTCGCTTAATTGAATAAAAAAAAATACGTTGTGTATGTTAGAAGGTTTAGAAAAGGGCTTTTGGGATTAGCCCAATTGGTATATTTTATTTTAAACAATTTAAAATTTCGCGACGGTTAGAAAGATTGGGACCATTGGAAATGTTAAATTATTATATACGCGTTGAATCTGTTCTTAATTAACAAAATCTGAAACAATCAAGAACCAATGGAATCATTACTATTCTTTTTATATTGCGTCTTGCGACACAATTACTATCGTATTTTTAGCCACATGAAATTTTTTTAAGTACAATTGGTTTAGAATAAAAACGACTGTACTAAAAGAAAAAAGCTGATTAAAGTGCTAAATTTCTAGAAATCGTTTGAAAAATTACAGGTTACTTAAAAAGCGAATTATACTCGATGTTTACCCGTTACATGATGGTCCTTACTTCTATCTTCAAGATCAAGATCCATATAAAGTTAATGGTCGGCAGGTAAGGTTTTGTGTAGAAATCGACTATGATTTGCTTATAAGCCTTAAACATAATTATTAAATCATGATCTATATTTAATTATGACAATTTTAAAGGTAACGTAATCATCTGTAAAAACGATGCATCTTTATATACCAAGTAGTATTGATTTCCAATTATATAAAAAAGGTCATTTATTTTTCCGACTTTAATTCTTTTAAGTTGAAGTTCATTCTTCGGAATCAAAACGTTATTAAAATATCAGTAGTTCTTATTCCATAAATCATCAGTATTGTAAAGTGTGTTATTGCTGTTCAAAATAATGACAAGTTTTGTGACCCATAATTCGATGTTTTTTTTTTCTATATTTAGGCATAATTATCTGTTCTTTTTAAAAATTAATTATTCAAGGGTTGGAAAATCTGGAGTTTCCTGAATGTAATATCTGTCAATTTCAAATTAAATAATTTGTTTTTCAAATGTGCGTGCCACCACTATTAGACAATATTTTATGTAATGATATGATATATTTATAAAAAATAAATTTTCAGGTACTCTATGGAACGTGGTTGAATTTTTGCAACATAATTGGTCGACAGCCACTAAGTCTTATAAATGAGTATATGGGTCAAAGAGTAAGTTTATTTTGATTTAATGGACATTAAGTCTCTTAAGTTTACTTAAATAACTTTTATAGACAAACGTCGTTTTAAGAACAATTGTATTGCATGAACTCTGTTATAAGATAATAGTATTTCCGGTCGAGCTTAAATATCAATTTGTTTAAACTTCTTGTAATAATTTCTTATATTTTCGCGAATATTGCAAATTAAATGTTACTAAACTTTATGGATTCTATCGCGTCTATTCTACTGTTTTAGACAATATAGGTGGTCTTCGACGATTCGGCTGTTTTACATGTTTTGAACTTGGCAAGGATATTTTTCACTTGTCGACGGGGTGGGGGGAGGACGGGGGGCCTGTCTCCACCTACTAGATTCATGATGATGTATCTGCAAGCCCAAGCAACTCTTACAGTTTATCTGATACTGGGCTCGTGGACCCGGATCCACGGCCTGTTTCTAGAAAAGTGGTACTACGCGGAGTGTAGTTATCCAACGGCGGACTTTCACATTATGTATCTGAATTTTTGGTTTCTCTGGCGAATCTACTCGGTTGTCGGGGGCAGGCGCGGATCTGTTCCCCGACTACCTTCGCCTGTATCGGAATCTCTGGGCGGTGAGGACCGCCCCTGTTTGCGGTTGTATTTCGTGTACGCGGTGTGTTTGTAACTGTGGCGCCGCGTTTTGGAGCGAAGGCGCCGTGATGTCGAAGTTCGAAGCGTGTTGGTAGCGTCCGAAGTGAGTGTGGTGACGTGGATGATTTCGATGACTGTTGGGTTTTGTGTGGTGTGCGGGACATCTGGGGATGACGAAATTAGCGCATGCCGTGATCTACGCTTATTGGTCTTGGCATTCAGAGGTGGCTCGTGGTTGGCCGCTTTGGCCACCAGTGAAGTTAATATCTAATAAATATGATGACTCCCTTATAAATATAGCTCAACTAGAACACGAGATAAGAGAAGACAAAAAACAAATTTCTTTGTTAGGAGAGAAATTGGAGTACATAGAACGAAAAATTCGCTCAGCAGGTATTTAAGTTAAGGAATATACTTAGATCTGCCGGACAAAGGAGTCTTTGATAAATTATTAAACATCTTAGACATGTAGTAGAATATGAAACTCTACGAACTATTTACTATGCACTTGTTCAATCTGTCCGGGCTTATGGATCACAGTTTGGTTTGGTACGTATAAAATTACCATAATTAGATTGGAAAGAGCTCAACGATCATTGCCTAAGCCGTATAGATACCATACTTAGACTGTGTACGCTAGCTGTGCGTTCTGTGAGACAAATATATATTTTGAAAGAATGTAAGAAGAAACATGTCAGAAGCATCTTGTCACTCCGTACGTTGACGATGAGATGAGGAGATGAACTACTAATGTCATAACACCACTCAATTTTCAAACATCTTTTGCTAAAAGACAGCACAGTCATCTGTCTGTTTGTTTATATAACACTTAGGTATATAAGTTTGTTATATAAACAAACAGACAGAGTTATATGCAGAGTTTGTTATATATATAACACTTCGTTTTTACCAACTTCCTTATCATAAATGTAGAGCAAAAATTAAGAACTGGCTTATGTTTTTGGACTATAAACAAACGGAGGACTTACTGCTGCTTCTTGTATAATTTGATTAGGGTCTTTTTTGTTATTTTTCTTCTCATACTTCTCTTTCCAATCCGTACATGTACACCACACATATACCTACACCCCAACACTCGCGTATATGCACACATAGACGACACAAAAACCACTGAAACATATGTATAAAACATACAGACAAACTCACAGAACTTTTATAATTTTTTTTTTCTTTTATTTAAATTTTGGCAATATTCTAATTTCTATATTTTTAAGAGATTGCACTTATGTAATGATGAAACTGGGAGGGGCACTGTTTTCTGAGATACAAGTTAAATTCTTAGTTTAGGAACCAGGGGCTTTAAGTATCGAATACATGTGAAATAATGCAATAAGTTATCATTATCTTTGTCTGTTTGCCGCACCTCTTTGGTGGGGGGACAGACAGATGCGAAGACGATTAATTGATGACCGGTCAGGGAGGTTTTGCACGCCGAGACTTCTGTTTTTGCAAGGGGTGGACTTTCAAGCGATATGCAGTGTAAAGACCGTTTAAAGTAGATGAGGGTGCCGCCTTTAGGGGCGGTCAACCTATCGTGCCTAATTGTGTGATAATTGGCAATGTTTGGGTCGCGATTGAACAGTTTGAGGAACGTTTCCTGAATGAGCATGACGTCGACATCGTGGTTCCTAAGAAATATGCTTTTTTCTTTCTTTTGGGACAGGATGTCGTCCGCACTGGAGTACACGACAGTTAGTGAGCGGGGTTTGATTCTGCCCAAGATTTTGGAAGTCATTTTAATGATTAAAATGAACCAAAGGTCTCGGACAGAGTCTTTGGGAGAGAGGGTTAGGAGTAGTTCTCCTCCAGGGCGGCGAGAGTGCCGCTGTGCTCGAGGAAGGTCCCGAGTCGGTCCTGCGAGTTTTTCGCGGTTCGCAGTTTTTCTCGGAAAACCAGAATGTCTTTAATTTTCACCTTTTTAATGTAGATGATTAAGCCATAAATTTCCGAGAGCAGAGATATATGGCTGGGAGCAGCCTAGGGGCTTAGGCGGCTCCGTCGGAGAGGTAGCTTTGGGAGCTTTGGCAGCTTCGGGAGCTTCGGACGATTTCGGTCGGGGTTGGGGTTTACTCCATGTCGAGACTGCTGACAAAGGGGCCGGCTGCGCGGGCGATGGCCCAGAGGGGGCGGAGGCGGAGGGCGTTGGGGGCCTGCGCGGGACCCTGGAGCACCCCCGATAGTTACTGGGTGCCCCTCCGCTTTGCACAGGACGCAGCTCGGCGTCGATCGCTTCCGCGGTGCGGGAACACCCTTTAGTCCCCTTTTCCCTGGTGCACTTGACGCATCTCGGGCGAGCATACCACTTACGCGTCGAGTGGCCGTAATATTAGCATCATTGGCATTAGGCGATGATGCCTTTCTTATGCGGGACTTCTACCTTGACGCTGGTGAGGTTGCATCTATGCCAAATAACTTTTTGCCCTCCGGGGAGAGTTTGAGACTCGTGAGCTTGAGCGGAAGTGTGCTTTTTGTGTGCACGTTGGTCATGCGACGGGCTTCTAGCATGGGGAAGTTTTGACTTTTGAGGTCATCGATGACCTCGGAGATGTCTATCTCCAGGAGGATTCCGCGTATGACGACACGTTGCTTCTCCTCTGGGAGAGCGAAAGTCTTGAAGGCCGGCGTTCCGCAGGTGCTTGGTAGCACCCCTGAAGTCATCAACCGTGGCTAGGCTGATGCGGATGCCTTGCGCGGAGTTTTGCGCTTTCGGGCACACAATTTTGTGGTCGGTAAACCACTTGGAAACTGTATTCCATTTTGTTTTGTCCTGGGGGACAATGGGGGACGCGGCTTGGGGTCACGTTTCTCGGGCTGGGCCGTGATGTTAGGGGGGTGCGCGAGAGGCGCAGCCTTCTTCTCCGACGTGCTCGACGGCGAAGCACGGTTGGTTTCAAAGCGTGTTTGCGCTTCTTGACGACGAGGGTAAAGCCGTCGTTTTCGCCACGTTTGGAGGATGGATATTCCACCTCCATATCGCTCCCGCTGTTGATTCTTTGAGAGTCTGAGTCGGAACAGGCGGGTACGTCAGCCTTTAATGGCTCTGCCTTGGAAGCCCGTTTGATTTGGGTGGTGCGTGAGGCGTAGGGGTTGGGTCCGGAGAGGCTTATCCGTGTCGAAGTTCACGGATCGCGTGGTCAAAGTGGAGGGACACTTCATAAATTGTTCCCAGGCTTCTGGGAACTGCTTGCGTGCATAGCACGCGAACTGGGCAAGTAGATCGCCGAATTGCATGGATGCCATTTTGTTTTGGTGCCGCCCCGCCATACGGCGGGAGGGTTGAATGCCTATTTGCGTAGGGATCCTAGCCGTCGCCTAATGCGACAGGGACCTATTCAAAACCTACGACTACTACAAGCCTCTGAGGCGAATAAAGAGGCTACCCACAGTGCCGGAACCAAGCTCCGGCAGGGTTTTCCCGCACTGGCTTTCTTTTGACTGGTTTATTACGTATACATGACTAAATACAACTTTGATCCTTATAAAGATCTGTATTTTTTTTTTATACCCGTAGATTAATTCATGTTATATTCAAATGGTTACTTGAAATTTAGTCAATATCAAAAAGGTTGTATAATGATGATATGTGATATAACCCATATTGGAACAGGTTAGTTATAATACTTTATTATTCTCAGTTGATTTCTAACCTTGGCCATAATGTTAATATTTTTGACGAAGTGTAGACGGAAGTATTAAATTATTAACAATAACATTATCTGTGTATGATTTCGTCCATAGAGCCATTTATCTTTTCGTACAAGAAATTTTAAGACTTTTCTCTACATAAAATACCATATCATTGATGTGTATCATCAGTCTTGTACTCATCTGATTTGTTTTTTTTTTCAGGTCGCGTTTTATTTCGCCTTTTTAGATTATTACATTAAACAGTTATTTTTATTAGCCATTTTTAGTATTCTATTTACAATGTGGGCCATGAATGACAAAGACCATTTCGAAGCGAAGTAAGTTGCATTTATTTAATCTTGTTGTAATGTAGTATAATTGATTTGGCAATAATTTTATTTGTCGCCTTTTTTACTTATTGTTTTTGTTTCAATTTTTTAGTACGAAAACGTGTAATCCACCTGATGCTTTAAGTAGTCATGTCTGTGGTGTTTGCCTTAACTCAGATTGGTGTCCCATCCGGAATACGTCGGAATATTGTTTAAAAGCAAAATTGGTTCACACAACACATAGTTACCCCGTTTTGATGCTTTGCATGTTAATTGGATTTTTCAGTAAGTATTTATAATGATTTTTATATGATGTCTTTCTGAAGTAAACTACTTTTCTGATATAATATGAAAAGGACAAGGGGTTGCATTGATAATAGGAAATCATATATATTTAAAAACCACAAAAAAGTTTTAAAATATGAATAATCTTTCAAAATCAAACTGACCTACGAGGTTCTAATATAAAGAGCATCTTGTGCCGTTTATAATATCGAAACATCTTTTGCCTCAATGCCATGAACGCTATAAGGTTCAGTGCGTACTTTTCTAACTAGCGCTATATTGTTATGAGTAGGCGTATTACTTAATATCATCGTCTCATCAAATAAAAAAAAATTTGGGACTAAATATGTTACATACGAATAACTCAACAACTATTCAAAACCAGCTGTTCGCCGTCGTATTGAAGTTTAGACTTGAAACTAGTCAGAAATATACCTTGAGAGCAACTGCAACCGCAACCGCTAACGGCTTTTTTTAGCAACCGTTATTATAACCTTTAGCCGCCTAAATAAAAAATGAAAATGTTTATAAAAGTTAATTAGTAATAAACTAATAAACGATCTAAGAAATTCATAATATAAATATACTATAACTATCTACAAATGATTCCGGGTTAAAAAGTCATGTTCCCGTGTCGATACATGCACTAGTTTTCACGTGATTGGCGAACAAAGGTTACCCATTTTAATTATATTTATATAAGAGATCTTTTTCTTGCTGTTAATTAATAAATTGAATATTAACCTTGAAATACTGTATCTTTACATTAAGTGATATCAATTTTTTTGCCACTAATGTACACACAACACACTAAATGTTACAATCGTAATAGTGACAAAGTATTTTAATAACGATTATACGTACACTACTGTCCTGCTCATTACTGATATGTCGTTGGGAGAATTTTTTTAAGTGAGGCCATTAAGCTTGAATAAGATGAATAATGCAAATACTACGTATTTTTTTACTCAGGTATCATTTTAACGATTTTATGGGAGCGAAGAACTAGATACCTAAATTGGCTTTGGGAAATAAATAAGAACAATGCTAAAAAGGCTGTAAGGTAAATTTATGGTCAATAGTTAATAATGTAATGGCAAATTTTTTTTTTATACGTTTTCTGAAGAGACCATATGGCTACGTTATTGGTTTGAAATTACAGAGGTAATTCTGGAGATGAAATACTCATTCCCAGAAAAATTGATTTTACTGCTGTTCTTTTTTTCACGATTTTTTTTTTATTTTTGGTTTAACGTCGTTTACGTTTTTGAAAAGATGTCTTTGGCATACTTTTGTGTATTTAGAATTCCATTCTCTATTCTACGTAAATAGTAATAATAACATTTTCCAGGCCTGAATATAACATTTCGAAAAGATTTACTGGACCTTCGTCGTTTATTTTTCGGAATATTTTTTTATTAATTTATAATATACTTGTCTACGGGCTATACGTAAGTTATTTTCATTAAATTCGAAATTGTAATTTTTTTAGGTGCGTGGGAAAATATTACATACTTCTTGCTAACAATTTTTTTTAAAACATAATTTACCTCTTCATTACTTTTAAATACTTTTACTATAACTTTTTTTTACACCACCAAGAGTTCTGATGATAGGAGATTACATGTGGCCTAGATGCGAATGTTAAGATGGATGTGCGGCGTGACAAGGATGGATAAAATTAAGAATGAGTATATTAGAAGAAGTCTGAAAGTTGCTCGAGTGACAGAGAAATTAAAGAGTAAGAGGTTAGCCTGGTACGGGCATGTTATGCGGAGGGGTGAGAGACATTCGTATAACAAAGTAGTGAGAATGAACGAGTATGGTTATAAGGGTAGAGGAAGACCGAAAAAAGTGTGGATGGATTTTGTGAAAGATGACATGTGTAAGAAGAGTGTGAATTCAGATATCACGGATGGGCAGAGGGATACGTGCCCCTGAATTGTATCCGATCATAACGCACCTTTTCTCACTTTCTTACATAAAAAGGACATTTCTGTTTTCGTGGAAGACCGCTAATGTCCATTCCATACCTAAAAGAGATGATAGATCTGGCCCGACGAATTATAGACCAATTGCTATTACCTCTCTCCTCTCTAAGGTATTAGAACGTGTAATCAACAAACAGCTCCTCAACTACGTTGAAGAAAACAGTTTATTAAGCGACCGACAGTACAGTTTTCGTAATGGTCGCTCCACTGGTAATCTTCTAGTGTACCTTATACACCGCTTTGCTCTTGAGAGTCGACGAGAGGCTTTAGCACTGAGTTTGGACATAGCCAAGACATTCGATCGGGTCTGTCAAAGCAGTCTTCTTATGAAGTTACCATCGTACGGGAGGAACTGTGTCAGTGGATTACTAGCTTCCTGTTCTGCGGAAACATAAGAGCCGTCGTTGACGGCAGCAGCTCCATTTGTATGGACACAAATGCAGGTCTTCCACAAGGCTCTGTGCTGCCGCCGACGCTCATGTGTCCGAAAGGGGTCGCCTCAATTTAGTTAATTTTAATCCATCTAAGATACAAGTTCGCGCGTTCACCGCTAAGAAAACTCCATTTATTGTAGCCTGTATGTATTGTAGCCTGATCATCTCAAGAAATATTGGGATTTTAGGCGTCGAAATCTCCAGTGACGTTCAGTACCGAGGGTGCTTGGAAAACAAGGTAAAGCTGGCATCTAAAAAGCTCTGTGTAATTAATAGGGCGATGCAGTAATTCACTCCGGGGCAAAGGTTGTTGCTATATAAAGCGCAAGTCTGGCCTCACATGGAGTATTGCTGTCATCTTTAACCGGGAGCACCTAGATGTTAGCTGGCATCTTTAGACTCAGTGCAAAAAAGAGCTGTCAGAACAGCACTAGTCACGTTCCAGAGATGTTTTCTTCAGAGAACACTCAAATTGTGGAACGAATTGCCTGTTGAGGTTTTCCCTAGGAGCTACAAAATGAAGTTCTTCATAAACGCCTTTTAAGGCGTGATAAGATTTCTACAGGTTCGCTTTATCCCCTCTACAGTACAAGAACAGCAAGATTTCTCTCAGACATAAACTTCAACGTTATATCTGCGTAAAACCGATAATGTCTTAGACTAGCGTAGTCTTCGTCTAATCTTCCGGGAATAGCGTCAATCTCTTTTAGGTACTCTAAAATCGGTTCTCAAGGATCTCTTCTGTTTCTAAATGTTACCAACACAATGCGGACTTCCACAGTGACCATGTATTATAGCCGCTTATTTAAGAGAATGCTCTAAGTCCTACTTCGATAAAACGCTCTCCACTCCTATCGACCAGTGATCAACGTGACCAATTACGAGTGCCGACTACGCCATGTGCTAATCCGTGGAGTGCCGTATAATACGCACGTCTCCACTGACACCAGCATGCACTAAACTGGACAAGGCACAGACACTACAAACACAATTCATAGATCAACATCACGCCGTCCTCGTTTTCGACCATGGTGCCCCAGCTAACCCACACACATTGCGGTGTACAAGGCATACCCACGTCGCAGGGCGGTCCTCACTGTTCAAATTTTCCGACACAGGCGAAGGTAGTCGGAGAACGATACCTAGCTCGTCTTTGACCAAGGTATGCTTTCGCGAATGCAAGAGTACACCAGGCACACAAAAGTGAAAATCCGCCTCCGAATAGTTATTCGGAGACACTCTTAATAGAAATAGTAATAAAAGTATTGATTAGAATTATTCACGCCGCGGAGTCCGCGTCCGCGATCCCAGTATCCAATGATTTGTCTAATTCGCCAAATAACAAACAACATCATCAGATAATACCGACACGATTTGTGTATTTTTTCAGTTTATCGTCATCGGTGTGATAACGATAGCTGTAATGTATTACAAGCATTGGTTCCTTTATAAAACCCTTGGTCTTTATCCTTATCATAACTTTTACATAATACTCGCAATAATAGCGGCCTTGTATTTTTGTTTCGGAATGATAATGCAAAATGTGAGTACTTTGTCATATTAAAACGTTAAGTATTTAATTCATATAATTAAATCTCGTAATGTAAAGTAAATAAGTGATTTATTATATTTTATGTTTAAATTATCGTCTGTAGTTATTTCATATATGATGCGGTTGTGTTTAACACAATTGTTTTGTTTATTAAATTAGGCTAAAATATATTGGAATGTTCTGAATAATTTTGTAAGGACCTACAATGTTGGTGCCTTACTAAATGGGCACAGTACTTTGTATCGGTAAATTAAAATTTGATTTTTTACACATAAACGGTTCCCGTTACAATTTTTGTGTAGATGACTACAGACAAGAAAAAAAAGGACATCTTTATATAATACAAAATAACAGCGCTAACATTAAGTGAAGGAAATCAGAAAAATTTAAAAGTTTATAGTTATTTTCGCTCAAAATATTTTGATATGGATGAGATCAACAAGATATTTTAATTATGATAAATCTGTTCATAAACAGTAGGAATTAGGTAAACGTGATATCTCGTTGTCACTAAGTGATATAGGCTCGTAGTTGCTATCTAAAAAGTGTTTTTTTTTAATTATATTGGAAATATTACAGGTTAATAAATCATTGGCTGCGATGCTAGCTTATTATGAAAATCCCAAGACGTACGCAGCGTATGAGAGTTCCTATGTCTGGAAATTTTTTATTTTCAATTTGCTATGTTATTTATCGTTGCTGTTTTACTATACATTTTTCATGGTAAGCATTACGAGTTATTGTTTCTAAACAATATCGATTTCGACTAAACAGGTCAGTTATCTAATTTAAAATATATTCTTCTTGTGTTACTTGGTACACTTTCAACCGATTTCTAACATCATAACATCATTTACTGGTGGTAGGTCTCTGTTGTCGGAGATCGTCTAGGATAGGACCGTTGCAATCTATTACTACTAAATGGTGTAATGAGTTCCAGCTCCACCCCGAGACGTGGCTTTATCGAGGTCTCTCGCTGTCGGAACCACGGTTGTGTACGAAAGCGTTCCAGTGATTTCCGCTAATAGCGTTGAGAGGTACAACGTCAGGTTTTAGCCGTTAAGAGCCTGGCATAACCCCTCTGTTGCCTCCACAGCAGTAGAATATGCAATGCATGATTTCTCCACAAAAAAAAGGTTCCACCGCAGCGCATATTTCTGCCGCCAAAAAGTACTGTGCAAACATGACCGTGTTCCGGTTTAAAGGACGATGTAGCTAGTGTAATTATTGGGGTAATGAGACTCACACGCATCTTATGTCTCTGGCGACAAGCGCAATGTGGTGCAGTATAAATCATCTTAACTATCGCCACGTTGTTATGGGCAGGCATATAACTTACCATCAGGTGAAGGTCCCGCTCATCACGTCGCTTAATGGTATAAAATTAAATCTGACACCTTAAGGTACCAGATCAAAAAAGAAAATCCCTGAAGCCCTAACCATTCAGTTCAAGGCACGTGGTTCGTAACTTTGAGCTAATTGTTAAAAACAAATTAAACAATTGTATTAAAATTTTATTTTATTTTGTTTTGCAGTTTTTCGCAGAGATTTTACCATCATATGACCATGATCCGACTCTTAAAGATAAAATCTTATTCATGAATTGTGGTATTTTCGGGTGTGGGGATGAGTTATTATTAAATTTGATGGTGATACTATTCTTAAAAGAAATTATATTTAAAATACCTTCATGGTTTTCTTTGTAAGTATATAAAATCGACGCTTTTTTCTTTCTTTTAAAATTAAAATTATCTCAACTTGAAAGAAGATGAAGATTTTTTTTTGTTTTTAACATATGTTTGTATGTTAAAATATTTCAATAATTTTGGACATTATTATGAATTTTTTTTTTATTTATTGCAATGCCCATTATGTTAAAATTTTGTATAGTTATTAAAGTTTGTGTGTTCATATGTATATGATATTTAAATAAAATTTCCGTTACAGGTTAAAAACCGATTACAAATTAGGTACTTCCGTTAACTCAACTGTTCCTTGTTGGGAAAGAGAATACGAATTATGTCGAATCGATGATAACTCTTTAGATGCGAAATACTTGAGCTTAGGTATTATTAAAATTTACTATTTATAAAACTATGAATAAATAAATGCAGGTTGGATGAAAGGAGATTACATGTGGCCTAGATGCAAATTTTAAGATGGATGTGCGGTGTGACGAGGATGGATAAAGTAAGGATGAGTACATTAGAGGAAGTCTGAAAGTTGCTCCTGGGACAGCGAAGTTGAGGAGCAAGAGGTTAGCGTGGTATGGACATGTTATGCGGAGGGATAAAAGACATATAACAAAGAAAGTAATGAGAATGAATGTGGATGGTTATAAGGGTAGGGTAGAGGAAGACCGAAGAAAGTGTGGATGGATTTTGTGAAAGATGACATGTGTAAGTAGAGTGTGAATTCAGATATGGCGGCTGATAGAGGGATGTGGAAGAGAAGTACATACTGTGCCGACCCCACATAGCCGGAAAAAGGGCAGGAGGAAGAAGAAGACAATTTATAAAACTATCTCTTTGTAGTTTTACGTCTAATAATGTACAAATAGTTTCAAAATTCGTGTTAAGATTATTCCATATTGCTTACTACCAGTTAATAAACTTTACACTGGAATTGTACCATGTACCAATTTTTTTTAATATTATTGTTTTCTCGTATAATTTATCGTTTCATGAAATATATTGTTTTTTTGTTTTAACTTCAACTTCAGCAGTGTTTCTTTGAATTGTCGTTTTGTTTTCATTTTTATTTAATTTTTCAGTGTTACAAATTGCTTTGGGAATGTTTTTTATATCAGCGTTTCCTTTGGCGCCTGTATTTATATTTATCATGAATATATGGGATATATGGTACTTACTTTTTTTATTGAAGAGATTATTGTTACTGACAGAAAACTAGAATAATATATATTAATTTAATTTATTGTACTTTAAAAAAATGCTTAAGTTTTAGTTAAAATTCAATTAGTATTTAACTACTGCTTATATGTGCTACATAGCCTTTAAATTGAGTTTTTTTAATATGTATATAGCTCTTTATCTTCGTAGTAATAATAGTAGTTGGGCTGATTGGAGACGTTTTCATTCCTGGGACCTTAATCTGGATAGGAGCTCGTCTTATTAGCCTCTGAGTTTTATTGTTTTTTGACGAATTAGGGTAAATATATCCTTGCGAGACTTTTATATTATTTGATGTATGATGTGACATATAATATTTTTGAACAGCTATAATTCGAGGTATATGTTGACAAGTTGCCGACGACCACTGGTATTAAATACCTCGGGGATTGGCGCTTGGCAATACGTTATCCTTACAGTTGGATACGCGGTGCCATTTTTTAATGTGAGATACTTTCACTTCTGTAATTTTATTTATTTGACATTTCTTATAATGACAAAAAAAAATATATAAGGGCTTATTTCATATCGTAGTATTGTAGTTCACTGCATGTGTGTTTATATCTACTTAGAAGTATTTGTTTAATTTTTTATAAATTCAATTTCTGCAAATTTTTTATAGAGCTCTGTCTCGAAGTAACTGTAATAATGTTATTATTCTTCTGGATAGGTTATGTGCATGGCTTGGAACAGCGAATTTGTAGAAAGAGCACTTTATACTGATGTGTTGGTAACAACTAACCGCTCTGTTCTTTACGATCATTATCAAAAAACATACCCGACGCTCTTCAGTTTCACCACGACAATGGTAGTGTATATCTTTGCATTCTAAGTCATTCAACCCAGACTTTAGATATTAAATAACTATTATTATTTTCAGAATAAATTACGGTCATGTAGTTATCCAAGTAAGTCTTTTATGTATATATTCTATTATATCAATCATAAGAATTTATTTAGTTCTTTATTTTTTAAACTCTGTGTATAATAATTCCAGACATAAGCGTAACATGACTGCAGTTCTATCTTGGATTTTTTATTGGTGTTAGTTATCGATCTTATGCACATTGCACCAATTTTAGCCAGTTTTAAACTACTTAATATATCTAATGCTAGAAAAATGGCTTTCCATCCTTTTAGTTCCTCTTTGCTGGAACTTTAAGTATATCTTGCAAGTCCTATCCTGTTTTTGCTTTTAAAAAAAGCAAAAATAAAGGGCAGAAACCGTAAGCTGATGAATACAGACATTTTAGTATCTGTTGATTCTTTAAAGGGCCATGGGGTATATCCTCTATATAACAACGACTTTAAACTTGTAAAACTTGCAAACTTGATGATTAAGTGGAATATTAGATGAACTCTTTTTTATAATTTAGCACGGTAGCATATAATGATTAATTAAAACTTATCAACTTTTTATGCATAGATATGTACGAAGAAAATCTTCCATTAAATCGTTATTGGGAGCCAAAACGGTGGAAATGGCTGATGTCGTTTTATTTAGAGGTTTTGTAATTATTTTTTATGAATTTGTTTGTAACGAAACATTGAATTGTGTATTAATTTATTTTTTTTGTTAAAATTACAGCATATTTTTATTATATTGGGTGTTTTACTGCGATGGTTGATCCTTACATTTTCAACAAGGGAACTGAAAGAAACAATTCATCGTGAGCACGAGATAATACATCAATATCATGTTACGAAAGAGGAACTAACGACTTAAAAAGAAATCAAAAAATTATTGTACTGAAGATTGTAAAAATATAATGAAATTTATTAAATGTTTCCGTAACTCAGTTTTTTTCTATGTTGTTACAACGGAGAACAACTTGGTGTTTATTAGAGAAAGTGTTCATCTAACGATTAGGTCGCCACATACGTAGTTTTTTTTTTTTATTAACCTGTGTAACAAAATGCTGACGGAACGCACACCCCGGAACCAAAAGGGCCGGCAGTGAGGTAGTGTCGGACTCCAACCGACTAAAAAGCTTCAGACGGCATTCCAATCACTTCCGAAATAATGCACGGGGGTGACGGGATAACATCGAGCAGTTCTTCCACAACCCCCGATCGGCGCCTGGATCGGATGGGCCTGCCTCGGGGAGGGATGTGAAGCAGCCCTCCCGACAAACGCCTTACGTAGCGGCGCGTCAAAAGACGAGACGCGCCGCCAAATATACTCTGGGATCCCTTTTCAAGGGGGGCTCATTACGTTCTATTAGTAAAGTTTTAAAGTCAATTGTATATATTACGTATAATATTAAGAATTCATGAAAACTTACAATGCGATACAAGCATTCAAATAGACGACGCTGAGATAATGTTGCTCCATATTACTCCATTGAAACTTAATTAGTATTTCAACAGTTCGGGAATCAATCTTACAGAATGATTTAAAACAAGAGTATGATAACACCAAATGCTTATTAAATGTCAACCAGGTTAGTATAAATAACCTGTTCGAATAGTATTCACGAGCAGACCTACATTAAAACTTGAATTAAACGTCTACTGTCCAGTTAATCATTCTAAACAGTAAAATAGTTTACATGGGGAATCACTGAAAAAACGCATATCGAAGTTGTATTGCTTGTTTTATACTACACTTACGACCGCTGCATTAAACTCTACTGGAATATAATATAGTAATAGTCGGTTTTCCTTCCCTCCGCTCGAATTCCTCCCACTAGTCATACGTGTTTGTTTTATTTCATTAGCTTTATTATGAAAAGGCCAGGATTGTTGACAAAAGTAAATTCTGGCTTATTAGAAGATCTTAACCTAATTTTGTCATTAGAGTAACATGAAATGAAATAAACATTTTTGTTTGGCTTTATTCACTGTAAGCGATAAAGTAACTGTATATATTAGGTCCTTACATATGAAATTAGCGTTTTGTCGTACTAAACACTTTGATCTGACATATCACCTCTTTGCTTAAAAATTCCAAATTCCAATTTATAACTTCATTTAGCTGGTACATTTGAGTTTTGAAAAAAATCATTCATTTGTTTTTTCCTCATTATTTTTTTCTTTAGTGTTGCTTATTACCGCACAATGGAAAACATGAAATATCGATATATTTACGAGTACGAGTTCTACTGTGGCACCAGTGCTGCAGAAACCGCCCGAAGGACTAATGATGTCTACGGTGTTGGTGTCGCAAAAGAAAGCACGGTACGTTTTTGGTTTCAACGTTTTCGTTCTGGAAATTTCGACCTACAGAATCAACCCCGTGGACGGCCGAGGACCAAATTGGAAAATGAACAATTAAAGGCTATTGTAGAAGCAGATCCATCACAAAGCACTTCAGAAATAGCTGCAGGCTTCGGGGTAAGTGACAAAACTGTATTAATCCACTTGAAGCAAATCGAGAAAGTAAAAAAACTTGAATGATGGGTACCTCATGAATTAAGTGAATCGAACTTGCAAACACGCATCGACTGTTGTGTTACTTTGCTCAACCGACACAATAATAAAAGGATTTTGAATCGAATCATTACTTGTGATGAAAGGTGGATACTGTACGATAATCGGAAGCACTCGTCGCAATGGCTGAACACTGGAAACCCAGGTGAATCCTGCCCTAAACGAAAATTGGCTCAGAAAAATTTATGTGTGAGTGTTTCGTAGACTAGCGCCGGTGTCGTTCACTACAGCTTTCTAAAATCTGGCCAAACAATTACGGCAGACATCTACTATCAGCAACTGCAAACCATAAAGGAAGAACTAGCTGCTAAACACCCGAATTTAGTCAACCACTCTAGGCCACTGCTGCTTCACGACAACGCAAGATCACACACTGCACAACAAAGAACTACTAAGTTAGATGAGCTACAATTGGAATGTCTGCGACAATCACCGCACTCTCCGGATCTTGCACCAATAGATTACCATTTTTTCTAGAATTTGGACAACTTCTTACAAGGAAAAAAATTCAACTCCGATGCGGCAGTCCAAACCGCCTCCAAAGAGTTTATTGATTCTCGCCCTCATGTTTTTTTTTTTATTATAGGGATCATTGAACTACCTATGAGATGACA
Organism: Ornithoptera priamus; assembly: GCA_029034505.1. Taxonomy (NCBI): domain Eukaryota; kingdom Metazoa; phylum Arthropoda; class Insecta; order Lepidoptera; family Papilionidae; genus Ornithoptera; species Ornithoptera priamus. Next base: position 298,149 of record JARDWD010000484.1, read on the forward strand.
AAAGTGCATAGATAACAACGGTACATACTTTAATTAAATATATTTTACAAAAAAAAAATTACTCTATGTTCCTGCCGTACAAAATGCCAATTTCCTATGTAAAGACCTAATACTTCTTACAGACATTTAAATTTACAAAATTAAAGGAAACTAGTTCTGATTGACATAACTCAAAATATTCTTTGGGTATTTAGATAAAAATATTCCAAATACATAGTTGTGTAAAGTCAATAAACCTACTGCAGTTTAAACGTGGTAATAAATTGAAGAAAAATTTAAAACACAATTTTATAGAATTATTATTTGTTTATTTGCAATAAAACTTAAACAAATTTCACTTACTGAAGTAACTATTATTGTACGAATGGTAAAATACGCACACAACAGCAAAAGATCTGCAGATGTATAGTATGAAAAGATTTCTCAGTATGGTAATAATAGTTTATTGAATTATTACAACTGATTGTTAATTTTTTTTATACAATTTAGGGACGAGACGAGCGGAGCGTTCACTTGATGGTAAGTGATACGCGCGCCCATAACAACGTGGCGCTAGTTAGGATGGATATACTGCACCAGTGTTACCGCAGTAATTACACTGCCACAGTGCCCTTAAAACCAGAACACAGTAATGTTTGCACAGTGCTGTTTGGCAGCAGAAATAGGCGTTGCGATGGTACTTATCTGGATGGTCTCCGGCAACAGAGACCTACCAGTAGTAAAAACATAAAATAAAGGTAATATTGTATGTACTCCCTTAAACGAAATGTTTACGAATACTAATCGACGATGAGCTATCGCAAAAGAATCGTACTAACCCTGAATATTCTAGCTCCCATAGGTTGAGAGCGGGAACGCAGCAAATGTTGACAGCAATTTTCAGGCCATGGGAACTCGAAAGAATCCTACCAGCATCAATAATCTAAAACCTGTGGCTGGAATAGCACCAGGGACCTTCATGTTTCCAGGCAAACGGTTAGCAGCTGAACTACGAAAACTATAATTTTATATGCAAAAGATTAGATAAACTGTTAAATCCATCCACATTTTTTTATGGTGTTGTGATTGAGATGAGTGAATAAATTATTATTAGATGTTTGTTAAAATTTGAAGCATTCTTCATATGATGAAGAGAAGGTAATGAAAGACGAATTGCCGTGCGGTAAACGATGCTTAACAGAAGAATCGCCAAATGAAGATCCGTGTGTATTTACGGGACGTACATTCAGAGATGGTATCCGACACATAGATCTCATTATAGTAGTCAAAGAACAAGAAGATCCGACGTCTATGACCATGAGGAATAATTTTATTGTTAACATTGTCAAAATGGGATTAGAAATTGAATATGAAGCAGGTGTAGTAAGTAATACACTCTATCAAACATTGTTAATATTTTAAAAGACGTTAAATAAGTATATTGTTCGCATAAAATATTGAATTGCTCAAATTCAAAAATAAAATTAGGGTTTCGTTATGTTTTTTATTTGGCCTATAACGTTTGTTGTGTTGATATTAGTCTTTAGTAATTCTATGGATATTAAATAACATTTCAGATGGCGAAACACAAACATTTATTATTTTTTAAAGTACACTGTCCAGATGAAATTCTTTGCAAATTCGGTGATGTGTTGAGTGTAAGGTGTGTTCAAAGCAATCGAGCTTTGCATATCATGTCTTATCAGGAACGTGATTGGATAAATTTGATCAGGTACACAAAACATTTATTTAATAACCTTTATATTGCAAAGTGTTATCCTTTGTCAGCATATTAAAGTAATTTTACTTTTGTACAGAAATGATTACCAAGGTTCTCTGCGATATTCAAATGCAGAAAGAAGCCTTATAGTTTATACAATTTTGCTAAATTTAGGTTTTGGTGAGCGACAAAATAACATAGGAATAGAAAGGTACATACCTCCTCATATGTAATAAACTTTTATAAAAAATCAAAAAGTATATTTACTTTGAAACTAAATGCTTTTAGACTGATAAGACGTAAGATTTTGATCGACGTTTTTGCGTTACACGATGGACCGTATTTTATTTCACAAGGTGGAAAAGTAACATCCATTAATGGTCGTCAGGTAACTCGATTCTATAATTTTCTACAATGAAAGAAAATGTTGAAATAATTTCCTATACCGATGCTTTTCAACGTTGTACAAGATAACATGTTTCATACTTTTTTATGCGACGAATCTATAAGACAACCAGAGCGATAGATACCCTGGTCGTAGGAGAATCGCCTGCTCATAACAAATAGGTACTAAATGTAATACGAGTTTTTACACATTTTTATGGAATATATTACAAGAGACCTATGTCGAGCAATGAACGTTCATCGGTTAAGACGATTGTGATTTTTTACTTCAGTATTTTTTCAGCGTCGTTAAACTGTAGCAAAATAATCTTCAAAGCGTATTGCTTGACGGCAGAATCCATGTCGATACCTATAAGATTGTTTTACACGTGATGTAAAATTAGAGAATTTTAATTAAAAACACACTCGCTAATAGTTTAGTGCTCACATAAATCACGAGACAACTTATTACTTTAGTAATCGGAGACGAAGATGATACTAAACGGTAGCAGTAATAATAAAGACGTGCAGCGTTATTATTTTTACATTATTTTATTATTCTATTAATTTAATTATTATGATGGTATATTAATTTATACTATTATTTATAATATGTTCCCTTTATAAATATAGGCATAGTGCTATGGACGAAGCCGCTTAATAATATTCTGCGATCTTATGTTTTCAGATTTTATTTTATAATTGGGCTGGATGGAGAAATATGTTCAAGGGGCAACCATTGAATTTAATTCATGAATATTTTGGACCAAAAGTATGTGACTAAGAGCATGAGCAATTTTTATTAAACCTAATAAAGTAATAATATATTTTTTTTGTAGATTGCAATGTTTTTCGCTTTTTATGGAATCTACATTCTATTTCTAATTATTGCTGCGACTGGCGCTATAATAACAACTTTATTATCTGTATTCATGAACGATAAATATACAAGTTTGACGTAAGTTTGTGGATAATAAATTAAGTAGTTATCATAATCAAATAATTAACAACGATAATAGTCAGAAAGTAATACTTTGAAACTCTTTTGTGGGAGATAATTGTAACCTTTCAATATGGAGGTAAAGATTTTTCTCCCATGTAAATGAACAGGTCTAACTTTTATTTTCTAACTACCGAATCCCAGATCCTCGTATTGCAGACAAACTAGTTCATACACGCAAAGTTGATGTTAGCGGATCACGCATGTCCTTCTTAGCTGTTGTTCTTAGAACGTTTCTGTTTTCTCACGCTATTATCTTTAATAGAAAAATCAGTATTGTTCTGAAATCTTTATTAGGTATAATTGAGCTTGATATATAAAGTTAACAGTTTATCACCTGTTGTTTAATTTAAAATATAAGGGCAGTGACTTGGTGGGTCTGAAAAGACCTTTCCACGAACTTCTTCACGGGTGTCCCAAAAATGGAGTCAGAGATGTGCATGCAAAAATTTTATCGGTATGCTCTTAGGTATTGTAATCTATTAATAATATCTGTTTTACAGGGATGTTGTATGCAACTACAGTCACCCCTATATAGCCCTGTTCTGTTCAGAAATAGAGTATAGATGTTATATTTCTCCCCTGTTCGATTTTTGCTTACAGTACCCTTTAGAAATCTTGCTTGATAACAAGTTCACTCCATTTTTTTCAATATTTATCATGTTATGGGGTAAGTACTTTCTGTGGTTCGTATTATAATTAGTAATTAGATTGTAATAAAGTTAGAACAAAAAAAAGAATATATTTTTATTACATTAAAATAAATTATTTTAATATAAAATAATGTAGTTATATCAGCGCAAATATTTTATATCGTTAAAAATAAATATTTGAATAACAAAAATTCGATTTACCGTACAAATATGACGTCACCTTTCGACCGTCGTCGACTGGAGAGGACGACACGTCGATTGACAGACAAACATCTGTTACAACGCTGCTTCCACTACCGACACTACTTCACTAGACTATGTAAAGCACGTGTGGAGTGTGGACTTACAGTCCCAAGACCAAAAAGCGCAGACCACGGCATGCGCTAATTCCGTCATCCCCAAGGGTCCCTCACACCACACACGAACCCACAGTCACCGACAACACCCACGTCACCACACACACTTCGGACAATACCAACACGCTCCGAACTTCGACATTGCCCTCGCTTCAGAACGCGTCGCCACAGGTACTCACACACCACATACACTAAGTACACCTGCGATCAGGGGCGGTTCTCACCGCCCAGAGATTCCGATACAGGCGAAAGTAGTCGTGGAACGGGTCCGCGCCCGCCCTCGACGACCGAGTAGATTTGCCAGAGAAACCAACAACCAGGCACACAAAATTCCACCGTCGGATAACTACACTCCGAGTAGTTTTTGTAAACAGGCCGTGAATCCGGGTCCACGAGCCCAGTGTCAGATAAGCTGTAAAAGTTGCATGACTTGCAGCGCTGACATCAGGAATCTAGTAGGAACTTACAGTTCGTTCGTTACTCGCTAGATAGACGGATCTGTACAACTGTGTAATAATTTTGGTAATGTGTTTGTTTATTTGATTCGTTAATTTCACGATACCACTGTGTAAATAATAATAAGTTAACCGTTTCAATAAACAATCATGAATCAAGAACGTAGTGTTGATTGAGAAGACGCCCACAATAAAGTTCGCCGTTTTTGATATACGCTTCCGGCATGTCCAACTATTTTATTGTTTCTACTATTTACGAGTTCATTGAGTTCGTGTGATAATGTTATCAAAATGTCCTTACCCGAAAATGAATTCGTAATCTTTTTGCTTCTTTCTTCTTATGTCTACGATGCTTAGTTTTATTTTATTTATTATATATTTATTTTAAGAAGGTAGGATGGTACTTAAGGGTTTCTATTTGGTAGATATCTATTTATTCTATTATCATATCTATCTCCAGCTATACTGTACTTATTTTGATTGATGTACCTAAAGGCATCATCTGTTCTAAATATAATTAGTAAAACATTTAATACACACGTAGATCCGGTAATGATTTTATTTATGCTAATATTAAGTTTTTGTTCTAGCGTTTGTGTTTACCTCCTATTGGTCGAAAAAAGAAAAGAATTTAAGATATATTTGGGAAGTGCGTAATAAAGATTATGTTGAACAATTGAAAAGGTCCAGTATATAACAACATAATGCGCGATTTGTTGATAAACATATCTTTAAGTAAAATTAATGTTTGGTATATGTATTGTTTTTATGGTCATGTTCCCATGTCGATACGTTCACCAGTTTTCACGTTATTGGCGAACAAAGAAAACCTGTATAACATATATATATATATATATATATGTAATTTTTTAGTTGTCACTTTTAATAAAAATTCAAGTTTGTTTTATTTTATACAGGTCTGAATTTGACCAGGAACGTACAAAATTAAGTAAATCCGAAATAACTGGTATCTCTTCAGTTAAAAGACGAGGTGGTGAAACAAGAAAAATATATGCAATGTACTTTGGCATTGTAAGCGATATCATAATTTCCAAAAATATATCATGGTGTAAACAGACCGCCTACTCGTTGCCTTAGAAGATCGTGACAGGACTTTAGACCAATTAAAGCTCCATCTCTAACATCTTAATTTAAATGTTATTCAATCGTAGCTGTACTAAGAAAGTTGTCACTATCCGGATCTTTCAGTGTGGCATCGTGTCGAAGTATTCTCATCTGAAAAAAAAGCTTCATCAATCTATCTTTCTTGTCTTTTAAATAGATCCCTTATATACATATCTGATAATTATGATGATTATACGTATCTGTTAAATGCCACAAAATGAGGTAATAATTATTTTCAGTTTAACAGCTGCATTTGTCAAATAATGAACCCTTTTTGATTTCCTTTCTGCAGATGAGGTTCGAGTCGAGGTAACGAATTTATATAAGCTCGTTATCATTTTCCGATGATTTACCCTTTGATAATATCAGCGATATTTATTTGTAGCCTTTTTGTAAGGGTGCAATGTGCTACTTTGGACTTGCGTTTATTTAGTTACTCAATAAAAGTAAAAAAAGAACCGTTTGGAATATACACGACGTTTCTCTCTGTTAAAGCAAATATTTTAATGTTTCAGGTTTTCTCTCACAAGCTGACCAAAACAATCTATCATATCAATATGACTAAACATTTTCTAACAAACAAATTTGCTCTTCATATTAATGTTTATTATTTATATTTTGTTAACAGATTTTCCTTTGTTTGTGTCACGCTTTTCTAACTATAATGTTGAGAAACTCCATATATAATAAAAAAGGTGGCTCTCTTTACGGGGGAAGAATACCAACGAAAAATAGGATGATAATCGTTACTGTGTGTTTTTTTATTATAGGAGTTTTTATCTTGGATCGAGTAAGTACTTGCTTCCAATATTTGTATAAACTTTTTTCAGTTTTTATGTTAGTAAAAATAGATTAGAATTGATGTTAAAATGTATATTATCTATATTTTGATTCATTATCACAAATAAGTTTGTTGAGTTAATTTTAACAAGTTTGTGAGGGGTTTATTTTCTTATCAGGTGAAACGTCGCGAACTGACTTATTGAGCAAATTAAAGTGATTGCACAAATCCAAATTTAAAAAGAATGTTAATTATAACCTAGATAAATCTAGAAATATAACAAATTAAAAGTAAAATGTAATTAATACATAATTATTAATTTACAGGTTAATAAAAAAATTGCCTGTTATGTAGTCACAAGAGAAAATAATACTACTTATCAAAGTTGCAAATGCTCACTAGCAAGGCTTCTTTTCATCTTGAGCTTTGTTGCGCCGTTTCTAGTACTTTTTTACTTTGGATTTCAATGGGTAATAAAGTTAATGTATTTTTTTAACTAATGTTACCAAATGTTAGCGACTTGCTCTGGCTTTACACTACTGCAATTCACGAAAAAGAAAATAAACGTTTAAAAAGATGTATTAAATGGTTTAATAAAATATACATGTGTTAGAGTTTAACCATAACTACCAGTTTACCACTCGGTAGCACTCGGTACTTATTTGAGCAAATTTCGATAACATATTACTTGCGTTATACCGCGATTCGTCTTTTTATTATTAGAAATTTTCTACTTAGTTAGTTTTCTATACTAGGACATGTACATTTTGCAAACGAGACATTTATTTTAAACTTGAGTTTTACTTTTTATTCTTGATAATAATAATCATTTTATAGACTTTTTATGCTCTATACTTCGTCACTGAAAATATGCGTTTCAATAATTTTCAAGATGTAATTATTTGTGGGCTCACAAGCTGCCTGCACGAACTTGCGATAGCATTCGCATTAATACTACTAACAAAATTGCCTATTATGGGTGACTGGTCAACGTATTTCAGGTCTGTAGATTATATTAATTATTAGTAATTTATAGATTACAGTTAATAATTAGGCTCGACAATTTATAGGAGGACCGATTACAATCAAGAACCTAATATTATAAAAAATACACCATGCTGGGAAAGAGAATACCTGTTGAAACCATATAATGAAATAGACTTAATAGACAAAATGAAATTACTTGGTAAAATGAGCACATTTATTCATTAAAAACGCATCTAAATTGACATCAATAGTACTATAAACCGAAACACTTCACCAGTTTCAAAATTTGTTGTGCAGCAAAATAGCAGTGAACAATAATTATAATGTAAACTTATATACCTAGTCCGGTCATAAGTTCTATTACAAGTGTAAATGCATTTTTTTTTAATGAAGTAAAGTAATATTGCTCAAATTTATACCTTCATATTTATTAGTCTCGACAAAAATAAAAAATAATATTCTATTCGAAATGGTCACCGATATATTTTTAAAAAGTGTATTGCTGAGATGTTTCACGACATGATCCAAGACTGTATCTTGATACACTTTGGCTGAAGTTTTCACTCCTTTTTCACAAAAATGTAGGTTTGTGACTCTTTGACTTATCACGGTGTCTTAACACGCCCCACAAAACCATCACTGATACACAATGGTGACCTTCTTTAGAATTGTGAGCGTACATTTGATCATTTTACTTATTGTAGTGTTCTTCAATCATAAACCCTACAACCAACCCAACAATATATATCTTATATTATATATCTTATCTTCCTTATGTGATTTTAATACATCTTTAATTTATTTCAGTGATACAGTTTCTTTTAATCATCATATATGGTTTTTCATCACCACTGATGATAATAATTGTGTTACTCTTCAATTTATATGATTTAAGGTTAAATGCAATTTTAATATTATTTTTAATGTCGTTATTTAACAGCACATATAGGTATCTAAACACTTTTTTCAAATTATTTATTTTTCAATGTTTTAGTTAAATATAATAGTTATAAGTACTGAAATGAAAAATAAGACCTGAGGTGTCTGTGGTATAATAATCTAAGGTATTGTGATTTTTCCAAATATTTTTGAATAGCCAAGAGTGTTGTGTTTTAGTAACTTTACAACTGCTTGTGAGAAAATTTGTAGCACTACTTGCGTATACTAAACTATTTCATGTTGTAACAAATAGACAAATAGAGTAAATATATATATATATATATATATATATATATATATATATATATATATATATATATATATATCTCAAGGTACTACCAAAATCATTACATGTAAACTTATTTGGTAAATAATATTCGTGTAATTTATATATTTAAATTAGTAAAATGTGAACTTTTCCAGACGATACGCGCAGTTGAATTTACTCCATTATCGAAGGCCCTTGTTTCTCAAAGACAACTCCTTCTGTATATGGTCAAAGATATTAAAACGTTTGATTTATTTCGGTATTATAATACATGTAATGTTTTTTTTTTTTTTATTTGAATGTAATGTAACCTTTAAAACGTATAGACACAATAGTATGTGTATTATATTTCTAGGCTGTTACATTAATATGCCAAACAGATTTTATAGAGAAACATTTAAACGAACAACGACGTACAACTGTACCTGGTATAGATGGTTATGTGGATCCAAGAAGTTTCCGCAAAATAGCACCTAAGGTATTCTATTTCAATATTTATGTTATCTTATACATCATTATTATTATCATTAGGTCCCCTTTTGAATCTGAAATTTGGCGATCAGATTGGGAAAACTAATTCGATCCTCAACTATACTTCTACATACATAATATAATTCTAGAAGCACTTGGACCTCGTTGGAATTTTTAGGCTTACCTATTTTCCTGTGTTGCGTGTGTATAACTATTGATATCACCATCTTTGTATCACAATCCAACAAAGTAACTGCCGTTTTTTGGTTTTGGATATCCTCTCCTATGTACACCCTATTGATTTGATGCAAGGGCATTGCGTTTCCGCTATATGTGATACTTTCGAGGTTTTTATCTAGTTAATTACACATGTACTTACGATAAATTGTTATAAACTTATTTTAATATTGATTTAAACATTTACAGGGGTCTAGAGTTGGACAATATTACATGCATGGTACGATAACAGATATTTTTTTTAATTTCATTTGGTACTTCCTTAAGTAAAAGATCATAATATCATTTAAAAGGCAATACCGCGGATATCATCAATAGAGTTTTATCCATTTGACTTGGGATGAACACTTGTTATAATTTAGATTAGAAATAAGTCGTTCTATCGTCTTATAAAAACATTACTCTAAATATTAAACGAATTATGTAGTGTCTTGAATTACTCAAACTTTTTTGTAATCCCTTTTCATATTATTCATTTCGCTGTCATTGGAATCTTCAGGTAGTTGTAAAGAGACTGCGTTCGCTGGTGTATGAATAATTTTGAAAATACATAATTTTTTGTTTCAGGTTTTTTACACTATATAGGATCTAAAGACGTAGACTATTTTAAGACGGTGTTAACATCCAGTGAATATCGCACTTATCAATATATGTATATTTTTATATTTGAGGTAATCAATAATCTCATGGAACAGTGTTTAACTATGTTTTTTTTATTTCTTAAATTTTTGTATTGTGTCTAATGTCGTCATGATTTTTTTTGTAGCATGTGATGACCGCTATGTTTCTTATGATACAATTCATTTTTTCGAACGACTCGGAAGCTTATAGAAATTGAAAGAGGAAAGATTTAAATACAGACAATATTAAGTCTCTATCGAAGACCTTTCATAAATCATGATATAAAACATGAGTATTCCGTTTGGTAATTGTTATTAAATAGTTGTATATCCTATTTTGTAATTTGCATGTTTGTTAAGTATGACCTTAAAACTACACCATAATTAATGTAATTCAAACAAAAACATCTTTTTCGACATGTTGTTTTTATAAAATTTATATTTATCAATAAAACATACGTTTATAAAGTGTTTATTATTCTATACATTTCTATTATCGAATGTAACTTAGGATTTACCGGACATAGGTGAAAATATCCAAATAAACACTTTACATAAACGCTTACCTATATACAAAGAAAGTCAGACTTTTATAAAAGTCATAAACTACAAATTTTTGTTCAAAGAAACGACGCAACAAGCAGGGATTTCTTCTGATCCCTCGGAAAAGAATTCGCCGCGTCTATGCGGGGGTCGTGCAATCAATAACTCTATGGTGCTCCGGTTTGGTCACATCGGTTAACCAGCGGCCGATTTTGCCGGGCTAAAGTTAACAGCCTGCAGCTAAAAATAGCTATTGTACCGCACGAGGATATCTCTTGAGGCGGCCACTATCCTGGCCCGGTTCTCACCTCTGGCGGAAATGGACGCACAGATTTATACGGGTCTGCGTTCTCGTCGTGAAAGAGCCGAACCTTTGGATGCGGTGGAAGTGCACAGGCAAGAGCGCTGCCGCGCTTTGGAGGTATGGAGAGAAAGGCTTGCGGGGCTGTGAAACGCTGGGCAGCGTATAGTAACCGCGTTTCTGCTAAACATCGAAGTCTGTTTGAGATCGGAAGGACGCATGTCACTTTCAGGGTGACTCAGATACTACCGGACACGAGTGTTATGGTGAGTATCTGAATAGGATTGAACGCGAATCAATTACGCTATGCCACCATTGTTACGGGGACCAGGATTCAACTCTACATACGACCATCCGACGACCAACCGACAGTGGTGCACCAAATTATTAAAAACTATAATGCTTGGTCTCAGATGCAAGCAATAGCAAAATTAGACAGAATTTATAATTTAAACTTTATGATAGTAGTTACTATGGGGATTTGGCGAAACGAATATGGTTCGGTATGGAGTTCCATAAGCGAACCGCCGTAACAGAATTATGTATGGATTCGGACCACTGGTTAGAGATACCTATGGTTCAAACAACTCAGCCTAAGTCATTTAGCATTAGCAACTGCAAGGTACTTGAAATATTTAGTCATGCAGGTCAATCATAATGTATCTTTTCTTTGGTGAAGCACAACACAGTCAGACAAAAAAAATTTAATAAAGTAGGGACAAAAAGTTCAATTATTCTCGCCTTTCTGATCTTTTATGGAAGTATCTAACAATTGCTCTGTTCAGTACTTAATTTTTAATAAGTATCTAAAACAAGCAAACATTTCAAATATACATATTACAAAACAAAATAAAATTATGTACGTATACCTAACGTAACGTAAAAATAAGCTGATAAGTACTTAATTTTTCGACGCTTACTTTTCTATTCGAAATTGTGGAAACAAATGAGTAACTTTTATCCTTAGCATTCAATTTTTTCATTTCATCTGTAAAGATTCAAACAAGTTCATGCAAGATTACAAGCACATATATCAATAGTCGTATTTCGTCCCTTTCCACGTTTCAACAAGCGTTGCGGATGGCGGACGGCGGCAGCAGCGGCGCTTTGCAAGCCTAGACACGTGGTACTGATTAAGGAATATGCCAGTTTTTACAAGTCAACAACAGTTGCTGAGGTTCTTATAATATTATCTGGCTACATTGATAGGTGAAGTCAGGCCAACGTTGTTAGTTCTTCACACTATCGAAAATAAACCAATTTTCATAGATTCCCTGCTTACTAATTGTGCACCCCCATTTCTTTGTCACGCCAATGTACACCATCATCGAGTCTCCCGTGGACCCCTGGGGGTTCACCTGGACCACTTCGGGAATCACTGCTTCAATAATTGTTGATGCGTCTCCGAAACATCTCATCAATATGCAAGTCTTTCGACTCGAAAATAGAGATAAATTCTATTTTTTATTGTACGAAGCGATAAGACGTGAATGGTTATCTGATGATATTTCGTCTGCTCTAATTTGTAGTTTTAACAGAAAGGATAGAAAGCTATATTCGAGTTCGAAATTAAACGGATAGTATTCTTTGTTTTGTTAATGTTATTTGTTTTTGCCACACTAAATATCATCAGAATTATCATCTTCAGCCCATACACGTCCACTATTGGGCATCGGCCTCCCGTACGATCTTTTCGTTTGTAGGGGTTCAAAGGGGGAGATTATGACACTGTACTATGTATAAATACTTATTACTCTCATTCGGCCACATAAAGTGTAAAAAAAATGTAATTCGAATTTGCATAGATAAAAGTCATAGTAGTCTTTTTGATCCCAAGTTTATAAACATTTGTAATATTCAAAATAAAGCTTTTGCGATTGTATTTAAAGAGGTTTATACAGAATATTGTAAATAAAAATATAAACCGTGTGAATAAATTTTTTATAGCGGTTATTATATTGGAACTAACATAGAATGGCATGCAAGAAATGCGAAAATCTTTTCGTGGAGGTTAGTTATCGCAAACAAACTCAAACAATAATACTTTATTAACATTTTATCATCTATTGAAAACTGATAAGAATTACTAGAATTTCTAAGGCAGCAACCACATTTTTTTGTTCTTTAAAAGTAATTAATTAATAATTTACTACTTCAACATAAGTCTTTATATTTTTCGTATCTGTAGTTTCATAATAATTTTAACGAACGTAATTATCAAGGCACCAAATGAAAGATCCGATGAACAAAATCTATCCCAAGAATGTTTCGGGACAGCTTCCATGCGTCGTACATTTAGGGATGGAATACGAAAAATTGACCTAGTCATGGTAATCAAGGAACAAGAAAACCAAATGGCAAACACTTTAATAAATAATTTTATTGTCAATATTATAAAAATGGGACTAGAAATCGAGTCTGAACCCGGAGTAGTAAGTAACATGTTTTATACAAAGTTATATTTTTAGTTATCAAGTTAGTTCCAAAATTATGAAAATTGTATTTAATGTATACCACAGCATCTAATGAGGTTTTCTCCTGCTAATTATATGTTAACATTTTAGATGCCGATTCATGAACATTTAATATTTTTTAAAATCCATTGTCCGGACGAAGTGCTTTGTAAATTCGCTTATGTTTACGGAGTGAAGTGTGTTCAGAGTAGTCGTGCTGATTACATAATGTCTAAGTATGAACGTGAGTGGATAAAATTAGTCAGGTAAAAAGAGTTTTATGTAAAAAAAATATGTGACAGCAATATTATTGGGGGTCGGAAGTACGTGAATTAAGCAATTGCAATAGGAATATAAAGCTTATTTATTTATATATTTACTTACTTATTTCCTTATTCACTTATTTATTTATTTCTCTCTTTCTCTCCGCCTCCTTCTCCTCCTCTTCCTTCTCCTTTTCTTTCTTTCTTTTCACCAACTGTGTTATTATTTAACAAAATTTTACCAGTATTGAAAATTTATGTATTACGCTACAATAGTAAATGTGGAAAATTAATGTCAGTAAAGAATACATAGAAGTAAAGAAGACAATTAACAACACACAAATACATATCTTAATTTATTGAATAAGCTGATGTATAGTAACATTTATTCGAAATATTTTTAATTCATTAGTTTTGTCGAGAAGTCTCGGCGATGTGATTTCTAAACAAAAATAGATTTTTAAATAATAATAAATCTGTGTCTGGAAATTTCGTGTTATATATTCGTGGTATTCTTGTTAATGGTGAATTATTTGCGAAATTTGTCGACAGTCCTGGTGCATGTAGCAAAGGCGTGGGTCAAGTGCAGCCCGGTATGCAGAACAGTATACGCGCCACCAGCTCTTCATAATCTAATTTACCGTTTATTATATCATAGAGAAAACACACATCCAATATTTTACGTCTATTCTTTACAGTTAAAATACCAAGATTCGTTGTTCTATTATAATTGCACATATATTTAATTGTACAAAACACTATAGAAATGTTTGCTATAAAATTTATATGCATTAGGGTAATATTAAAACCACTAAGTGATAAAATCAGTAAAGTAGATAAATAAAACTCGTTCTTTTAATTGTTTAGAAAGGAATATAAGGAACCTTTACAACATTCAACGATTGATAGAAGTCTTACAGTTTACATGATAATTTTGCATTTGGCGTTTGGTGAACGAACTAATCACATCGGAATAGAAAGGTCACGATTAATCTATTAAATATTTCCTTTCATTTACTAATAATAGATTGTTATGATTTTAGATTTAAATCGATTTCAGATTAATCAAACGCAAAATCGTACAGGACGTTTTCGCCTTACATGATGGACCTTATTTTTTTCCATGCGATGAAAATGTGTCGAACATAAATGCACGACAGGTATTGTTTATTTTAATTAAAGCTACGAAATTAAGATATCTCTTAAAACAGAGTGCTATTTCATGGAGTAGTTTGGAACATTTCATTTCAATAAAACATTGCGATTGTTACTCAGGTTTTGAAAGAAAAAAAGCCAATATTTTTGGGTAGTATTTAAAATTGCTTCTGTCCTTTGAGATACAATTGTTCTGTTTGTGTTTTTCGGACACCCTTCTTGACGCTTGAAAATGAGGCGTTTGTTACATAAAAAGCGCCTATACATAATTTTGTACCAAATTATCATTTGAGAATTTAAAGATTACGGAGTAAATTTAAATAAAATGCTTCTGGTGTGAAATTTTTTTGTCAAAGTAAATTGTCAAAAGTAAATGAACTAGGCGTTACAACCTTTTAAATGCTATAAATTTTCAGATTCTTTTTTACAACTGGGCCTGTTTTGGAAACATGTTTAGGCCCCAACCATTGAATTTAATACATGAATATTTTGGACCAAAGGTAATTTTTTATTTACCCTATAACAGAAATAGATAATTTAAAATTCATTTAAAAAAAACTTGTAAGTTTATGTCGTTATAACTTCTTTTAGATCGCTATGTTCTTTGCCTTTTATGGTCTTTATAATCTATTCCTCTTAATTATGGCAATTGGTGGAATAATAACACTTTTGTTTTCGATATTGATGAACGAAACATATATGGATTTGATGTGAGTTTTTATAATGTGTCTTCTCAAATACGTCTACCAGTATTGGTTTGTTATAGGTCTCTTGTGCTGGGGAATATTAAAGTAACATGACAGCGGTAATTTCTGTTGCCTATTTGATACAAATTTTGCCTGTTTTCTAAAAATTACTGTTTTTTTTTTTAATTTGATAATGCACACTAGGATAAGAGCTCAATGTTATCCCTCGCCCAGCGCAACGTAAAGCTGTGTGACCATTTATTCTAAAATAGCATTTTTAAAATGGGTTGCCCCAAACCATAGGAAATTCTTAATGCATTGTCGTATAACATATAAAAACATTTAAATATATTTGTGTATAATATAATGTGCATGGTTAAGTTTAAGTTGATGCGAAAGTATTGATAGGATGTACTTTAAACAAAGTTAAATATTAAAATTATTCCTTTTTAAACTATTTCAATTCTGGGTAATAAATTTCTTTTTTATAAATTTTTAACATTTTTATATTAACTTTTCAGTTATGTGCAATATAAAAAAAAATCTATATTTACAGAAATCCGGTATGCAACTCTAATACCTATTTTGCTACGGATTCCATGGGACCACTTGAAAATAAATGGTATAACGTTGAATACCTCAACGGTTTTTGCTATATGTACGCAATAAACACCTTAGTGGATAATAAATTTACTCCTTTTTTCTCAACGTTTCTTATGTTGGGTGGTGCGTATATTTATTTTATTTTATTATAATAATTATTGGACTAAAAGATTACTATGTGTACGATTTAGCTACTGTGTTGGCATAAATTACAGCTACTTATACAAAAGGTATATATTATTGGGCTATCACATTATTATGATTTTTTTCTGTACTACGCTACGTATCCCGCCCTAAAGTTTTTATCTCAAAGGAGAAAGACATCACACCGCTACGTAGAGTTAAGTTTCTCCTTTCATATTATGAAGGTGTAGGCCATAATAGTAAAATAATTCATTAATCTCTGCCAGTGGAGAAAATTTATTCTCGGCTTACGTCCGATTGTATTCAGATTCACTGAATAGCTGTGTTCACTAAATTAAAAATATTAGGTCTCGGCTATAAATTATGAACCTTTGTACACAAAATGATAAGTTCATCAGACCGGTTATTTCGTATTAAGCGGAGTCCCTACAGTAACAATGAGGCGCTTACACAGTGCCACTTTTACCTGTTCCCAGGTATAATATTTATGACGTATTGGTTAAGAAAGGAAAAATATTTAAAGCATGTCTGGGAAGCACAAAGTCAAGAAGTTATCGAAAAATTTACGAGGTAATCATAAAGATTAGTTGATAATAGTAATATTTTACAAAAATTATTGATTAATATGATTATTGTTGATGTATAAATCAATACTGTCTCTTATATCATTTTCTGTTTTCAGGTCACAATATGATTCCCAATATGTAAAATTACAAAAATCTAGAATTACTGGAATAAGTATACCAAAAACACAGCGTGTTGATAGAAGAAACATACTTTTCATGTACATCGGCATTGTAAGTTTATGAATAAAGCAATATTTTTTATAAAATTCTATACAAAACGAAAACAAAAGATAAAAAGAGATTGCAAAGAAATATTTAAATGTTTTGAAGGATTTATTTTAAAGTCAATATTTCGTTTAAATGAAAAATGGGTATCTCTTAGACATATATTAAGATATCGATATATTGAGATTTCGACACCATAATAGTATGACATATTATAATAGAAATGGATGCGGTCCAAACTCATATGTATAGATTGGTTATCGTCTAACGTTTCCTTGACAACTCAAATCTTTACCAGTTTTATTTTAGAATCGTGAAAGGACAAGCCGTATGAACACTAATTCTATTTAGGGTTGGTGCACTAGTAATTTGCATATTTTTTAAAGACTACACGTAATGTATTGGTTATATATATATATATATATATATCTATGTATATATATATAGTATTATTTTTTTTCTGTTTTTACTACCTGTAACAAAAAAATAAATGCTCTATAATTCCTGAGATACCGGTTAAATGACTTTTTCAGTAGTCAACTCTCTATTAGTAATGTTAAAGATATAATAAATCTACCTCGTACCTTTTTACTACTTAGGAACTAGTTCATTATAAACAACAAAATTTTCCTATGCACTACATAGGAAGAGCTCCTTGGGACAGGCCCATGTTCGGCAGCGGACTGCCGCGAATTGTTGATGATAATGATGATATTCATGATGCAATATATGAAGTGACAGATCTAATTTTAGATTAAAATAATATTGCTAATTACCCTTAAGTTATTTCAATCCGTACTTTCATTAAGGTATGCAACATATCATAGATATAATAGTTTACAATTATATAATACTCGAAATATTCTTTACTTTATACAGATTTTACTATGTGTGATTGAATTTTATGTATTTGTAAAAGTCAACGATGTAATAGAACAAACGGATTTTTTTCAAGAAAATTTTCTGAGAATCAAGATTGTGTCGATAATCGTTACTACGATATTGTTTGTAATAGTGTTACTATTACTGGAAAAAGTGAGTCTTTTGTTTGATTAAAAGATACATTTCTCTATTAGTAAACTTTTTACCAACATTTTTGTAGCGTTCGACAAGCTATACATTACATATCCCACGAAGAGAATGAAAGAGTAAAAGGAAGTTAACCATGTGGGCCAGGTTAATTTATTTTTCTCTTCCACTCTGCCGCATCTTCGACATCGTCATCAAAGTTACTCGGCAGTCACACATTTATTCACAAAATTTCTGTAAAGGAAAGAAAATATTATAGTATAAAATTAGCAATGTAGCCAAGTAAACCTCCGTTTACGTCATCATACCATCGTCACCTACGACTAGTAATTAGTAGTTGCTAAGCAGCAACTTGCATGCTATGCACCTTCTTTTGGTTCATAGTCCTTATTTTGCTGTCGTACATTACGGTCGTATGAAAGTATTCCTTCTAATCAAATCCATGAGTTTTACAGGCATTCAGCCACATTGTCGTAGTAGATATCTTCGTTAATTTTCCCACATATATTAATCATAATCTTTAAGTAAAATATGTATCTAAATTTAAGCTCTGCTATAACGTTATTTTTTATGACCGTGAACATAAACAGTTTTCTGTTTGGCCGAAAGTGAAGTAGTTCGCGTAGGTATTCTTTTTTAGAACTTAAATAAATGTAAAGTAAGTTAAACTTTGTTCACGTTTCTTTATTGCAGTTTTGTAAATTTTATGCACACTATATAGTTGAAAAAGAAAATCACAAAACTTATGAATCGTACTACTGGTCATTAGCAACAAATATTTTTCTACTGAGTTTTATCGCACCCTTACTGCTGCTTATTTTTTATGGATCTCATTTGGTAAGAAAAATTGTTATGATTTATGTTTTGAATTTATTTTTATTGTTTAGCTTTTCTAACATTTGCTTCAACTCCCGAATCCTTGTGTATCTCCTTAAGCTAAACGACTTGTTGAAAAGCAAAATTAACAAACATTAATTTGTTAGTTAGTCAAATTTTTTTACAATTCTTTTATAATTTCAAGTATAAGTATATCAAAAATATTTAAATTAAAGTAAAATTCTTTTATGGCACCTAAAATGTTAACTTGACGAATTGTAAAAATATGAATGGAAACAATTGTACGATTTGTAAGACAATGTAAATCTTTTGTATGTTTGGGTGTAATGAATTTTGTATGCAAGTGCCCCGAACGGCACGTACGCTAATGGAAATTAAGCACCTTAAATTATTACAATAATACGTGATTGATCATCAATCGGATTAAATTTTGAGTCCTTATAAACTTTTCCAGATTTGTAAATAGATTTAGAAATAACTTTTTTCTATCCATTCAGGAATATTATCTTCTAAGGTTTGGTAATCCTGACGAACACTCAGTAGCAATATTTACTTATGGAATAACGGCCGGCATATACCAACTTGCGACTGCTTTCACAGTTATATTGCTTATAAGATTTACGATCTTAAGAAAACTGTCACAGTATCTAAGGTTTTGAAACAACTTTGTCCTTGTTATATATTAGTGTTACAATTAAACAAACATCTAAGAACCGCTAGCAAAAATCTTTTACAGGAAAACGGATTACAATCAAAATGCAAAAGTTGTAGAAAATATTCCATGCTGGGAAAGAGAATACCTTTTGCCATCGTTCAGAGAAGAAGACTTGATAGATAAAATGAAAATCCTTGGTAAACAAATTTTCTTCATATTTTAGAAATGAATTGCTTTTTAATTATACAAAACAGTCATTTACACATCTACACTTTTTTCAGTAATACAGTTTATTTTCATAATCATGTTTGCATTTGCGGCGCCGGTTATCATAATATTTGTATTATGCTTCAATATTTATGACCACAGGTAAGAAATTTATACTTCATTCTTTAATCACATACTTAACTATTCACCAAAATAAGAAAAACGTTTACAAGGTCACCTGTAAATCTGATCACCTGATAACAAATTTATTTGTCTATAAAATTACTAGACAAAATATTATAACCCCTTTCATCTATATTTATACATGCTAAGTAAATATTTTTATTTAGCAGTAGAATAGAACAATAGTGTGAACATCATTTGATTCAAATGCTGAAATAATAAATGCTACGATGAATGTAATAAAATAATACAACTTAATAAATTTTTTGGTTTTTAAATTTTTCATATTTACAGGCGCAACGCACAGTTGCTTGTACTTCACCACCGTAGGCCTTTACTCCTTAAAAATAATACATTTAGCTTTTGGGCACGGTTGTTAAAATATATTATTTATTTATCCATAATAATACATGTAAGTACGACATGGTAGTATTATAGTTTTAATTTAGCATCAAATGAAAATCTCTTTTTATTTACGCGTGTAACCTTTTATGATTTTTTAATTTAAACTAAAAAAAGGTAAAGTTATAAAAGAAAAACGAAATCCTAATGTTTATCATTATCATCTTTTTTTAGGCTCTTGTTTTAATGAGTGGTACGGAGTTTCTGGAATTACATTTACGAGAACAAAAGAGAGCCACAGATGGAACTCTGCAGGGATATATAGATTTGTTGTACATAGATCATTTAAGTAAAACGGTAATGCTATAATTTATATAGAATTTATAACGCAAAAATTTTAGACCATAACTATTTTCAGTAGCTAGGTCTATTGCAGGGAACTAGTAAGACGCGCTTTTATGCGCTTATCCCTTGGCACGGTTTTGTTAAGTGATTGGTTTATCTAATGGTAATATGGCGCGCTATATGTTTTGACAAATGATGTCAGCCAGGAAAGAGAATTTATCTCCCTTGGAAAGGGCCGCACAGTGATGCCAGGCCTATCAAAAGACCAACAACGTAAATTTTGGTCTGCAAATATTAGGGGTCTCGCTTTGTAATAGTGTCTATTAGATTTATATATAGTAAACAATATTTAAAGTTTATCTTTAATCATTAGATTTTTTTTACTTTCAGCTTGGAACAATTTTTTATGTGCATGGTAAATATTGCATTTTTTGTATTTACTGTATTAATATAGAGTTGCTCGCTGGCCTAATGGTTAGAGCGTGCGGCCTTCAATCCAAAGGTTGCGGGTTCGAATCTCGGCATGTACCAATGACTTTAATATTTAAGTTATGTACATTTGTGAATTTTAGTAACAACAGCGAAATACAAAAGGAGAAAAAAAAAAAAAAATCCTCAAAGATTCCCAAAAAGAGGGTTGATGTCAGGCAGGCGGCCGGTCGTAAAAAGTTTAGCCAAAACTATTTACATGTTCGGTAATGAAGAACATGTTGTGCCGACCCTACATAAAGTGGGACCAGGGCAGGAGAAAGAAGACTATATTAATATAGAATCTAATCATACTTCGAAAAGAAACCCATTATTAATGACAAAATAACTAAAGTAATCGCTTCTACGGTCCTTTTTTGTTACGTTGTATAGTGGTATTTGAAAGATTATGCAGGATTGGTTGCTTACAACATGTATTTTGATCATAAATTCTGTCAAAAATTGTAAATTGACAAACTTTTATAGTATACCAGCCGAAACAATATCTTAACAAATTACAGTTAAAATCTTTGCCACATTTTTCAATATTACATTTGCATTTGAAACCAGAATAAGGCTATAATCAAGAACAGGTAGTTCATCACACTCCCGCCAATATAGCTTTCACACAACAAAAAGATTATTTTTTATGACGTTATTCATCGGGACACGAGTTATTTTGACGGTCGTTTCGATGCACAAATTTTTTTTTTATATTAATTTCATGCCTAATGATGTTTGTTATGATGCCAATGATTGCCAAACGTCTGCGATTATTAGCGATGATTACGAAGGGAAGAATTTTAATAAAAATTACAATTTATATATATAACATGTGGGTTTAAGAGGTCCCGTGCAATAACTCATGGGGCCCATGACAACCTCACATGCTCGTGATGGACCTTGCAAATCAACAAACGGGGCTCTGGCTGCCACCAACCCGCATTTGGCTAGTTTCGTGGGAATTGGCCTGAATCCTTCCCATATGAACTCTTATAACCGGCGGTCCTTATTATTTGGTGGTACCGGATGCCTTTCTGACTGTGATGGAACCCGCTGGATATAGACAACTCGTTGATGCGGAGATCTTTGGGAGAGGCCTATGTCTAGCAGTAGACGTCTGCGGCTAATGATGATGATTATACGAGATAATGATAACATGTATTAAGTTTTCATAATATTTTGTGTCGATGATTAGATATATATACACGACTGTAATAGTAACTGAAAATATTTCAAAATATTCTCATTAAACGAATTATTTTTTTTTTACCTTTCCATTTATTATAAAAAAAGGAAATTTAAAAGCTGTACGAATAATGACTTAGTTTGGGATATTGTAAAATTATTATTACCATAAATCGTTTATTACCGCCATAAATTTAAATATTATTTTTTCTTTCAGTTTTCTTAGTGAATGATAGAGATCAGAAAGAGAAGCCTACTCCTTTAACAGTAGCAGAGTACAGGTCATATCAATACATGTATGTATTCATATTTGAGGTAAGCATTTTGTTAACATAACTTATTTGTATGTTCTATAAATATTGTGTAAATAAGAAATACCTTTTAATATTTTCGATATTTTTTGCATTTGTAATAAAAAAAATATTTCCAGCATGTTATGTGGGCGTTGTTTACCATATTACAGTTGGTATTTGTAAAGGATTTGCACTATAAAGAAATTTCAAAAAAAATGTCTTGAAAATGACGTCATAACTACGTAAGCAAGAAATTAATAAAATACTTTTATTAATTGTTTACCTAAAGTGACCTATCGTGTTGTAATTGTCTAATAATTCATCTGTTACAAGGGAGTGGTCCATCTTTATACAGTAAGCCACGTCATCGGACTCGGAGGACTAGTCACAATTGCTCGACGCCAATGTATCCTGAAACAGTCCGTCTTTCTATGTTTGTAAAATAAAAAAAATATGTTACAAGTAATTATGTAATGTAAAATTTTAAGTATTTTTTGTTATTATTGGATTAAATCTCTTAAAGAAAACCGTTACTTTATTTTACAACACAAGATGATAAGAAATTTTAATTATTTCAATGAAATTAAGCAACAAAACGAGTGGGACGTTCATCTAATGGTAAGTGAAACGCCCGCACACAAGTGACGGTAGTTAAGATGACATATTTTGTACGATATTACACTAGTCGCCCGAAATATGAGTTCATTATACTTGTAATTACACTGGCTTCATCGCCTTTCAATACGGAAAACAGTAATGTTTGCACACTACTGTTTGGCAGCACAAATAAGTGCTGCGGTGATACCTTTTTTTTTCTGTGGGGAAATCCTGCATTGGATACCCTTCCGCTGTCGCAGCAACAGAATATGCCGGACTCTTACCGGCTAAAACCCCCACGATTTCTCACTCATCGCATTTGGCCGGAACCACGGGAACGATTTCGCACACTACCGTGGTTCCGACAGCGAGAGGCCTCGATAAGACCACGTCTCGGGGTGGAGCTACTGCTCTCCACCCTCCATACAGACGATACCTACCTAGACGGCCTTCGACAATCGAGACCTGCCACCAGTAAAACAAGCAATAAATTTTTTCAAGTCCCTAATAAAAATATTTAAGAAAAATCGTATTCAAAATTTAGACATCAAATAATTATATTATTAACTTTAAACAAAATAGTGATGGAGGGTTTTTTTTGAAGTTTCTAGGCCCGGTTACGGTACCTTTATGCCGACTGTGAGGTTATAATGTGACCTTAACGTGGAATGGAATTGAAAATAGTTGGAAGTGCTACTTTTTTAGACATGAGTCGTACATGCAAAATTTAACACCAGGTACATGATATTGATTGATTAATCGATTGATAATATCACGTGTAAAAACCGGGTTCCAAAATAAATTTATTTTTTTTTTTTAATATTTTTAGAACACTAAACTCCTAAATCTTATTTACAGTGCAATATTAATGGTACAAAACGAGGATTATTTTTTCAGGATTTTGCTTCGATCTCAAATTTTATCGGATTATTTAGACAAAGAATATAAGCATGGTAAAAATTATACAATGTATAACTAATAAAAAAAATACTGCAAGTGATGGTATGTTCTAAAATAGTATAAGATGTTGTATTTTATATTTTAAAGATTTTTTGCTAAGCGAATGCTTGGATCCAAATTCGGTTATGTAAATATATAGCAATCCTGCTTTTTTTATAGATCGTAATTATTTAATAAATAACAACTACTCATTTCTGCTTAATGTTCACAGATTGTTTACGAACAATTCAGACTAACAATAAAATATTGTAAAAGTTATTAACTATAGTAACATCTATGGTAACTATTGTAAATACCAACTAACAAATTTTTATCTTCACGTTCAAATATAATATTGCATTTAATACTGATTTCGTCTATGCTCTTTGATCGTTGTCTCTATTAATTTGATTGTCATAGTGATTTGTACAACACATTTTATGGTACAAGAAATTACAAAAACTAAAAATTATTTAGTGTTTATACATATCCATCTAATACTTCTCATAACATTTCATCATTCTTCCTTTGAAAGATGTCCCATGTTACAGATGTGAAAATCCTTTTTTCTAGATTATTTTCTGTTAAGAATGGGTAAGTATGAGTGTTTTAATATATCTTTATTCACGAGATTTATTTTTGTATATTCCAAACAAAAGAACCATTCATTGATTATTATTTCTAACCTTAAGATTCATATATTAAGTTTAAACACATGTACTTAAATCATGTTTCTCTTTTATTGTAATTGATTTATATGTATCAAACATTTCGTTGCCTTTATAAATGATTTATATATAATTAGCCTGGTTCAGAATTGCATTCAACATTTGCAAAATATACTAGTTAAAAGTTCAACAAATACTTTTTGATTCCAAATTGTTAGAAATTTTTATGTAAATTATTTTATTACTTTTTTGTAGATTAAGTAACATAAAATTTAGAGGAAGACAATTAAGTCAAGGTTCTAATAGATCACGACAAATTGTTAACGGTAGCCTACCTTTGCCACCATTATCTGAGCCTCTTCCGAATCTACCCCCAGTAATTTACTCCTCTGCTAAAGCTGAAGATACCATTACAGAAGTAACAGTGTTAAGTAATGGTTTAAGAGTAGCATCAGAAAAGAAGTTTGGTCAATTTTGTACTGCTGGTGGTATGTCTACAGTTCTATTATTAAATTATTTGTAAGTTTTTCCACATTTTCAAAGCTAAATATAAAGTGTTGTTATGTTTCAGTGGTAATAGATTCTGGTCCAAGATATGAAGTAACCTATCCAAGTGGTATCTGCCATTTTCTTGAAAAACTTAGTTTTGGTGTAAGTGAAATTAGTTATTATAATTTTTTAATACTACATTTAAAACATAACTTTAAGCCCCTTCTTTATCAGTTATAGGTCAGCACCATATGTAATGTTACAGCTTTGCATGTAGTGCTTGTAGCAAATTATATCTAATAAAATTTTACTTTTTATCACCAAACACAAATCTTTAAGTAATGTGATCTTAGATTTTTTTAGGTTAATAACATGAAACAGGAGATATTTACAAAAAGTGCTCATTGTCTCTTTATAAAATATATTAATTACAGGCCACTCACAAGTTTCCTACAAGAGATGTGATGCTAAGAGAATTAGAAAGACATGGTGGAATTTGTGATTGCCAAGGTTCTCGAGATACCACAGTCTATGCAACTAGTGCTGATTCCAGAGGGCTGGAAGCCATTACACAAGTATAATTACTAATTATTCTAAATCAATTAATAATATTTGCTGAAATGTTTCTCACAGAAGTGTTCTTATTTAATTAATAACAAGTAATAGTTTTCCCATCATCTCAACATTTTAGTATATTGATATCCTTTGTATAACACTGGCACTGCTATTGCAATTAATTAGTATATTTGATATGTGAATTAGGAAGCACAGTTTGTAAAGATTACAGAAATAGCTGAAACCCTTTACTAGAATCATCCTTTGTACTCATCTATTACAAATCAACTGAAGAGGTGGTGGAGGTATTCCTATTTATCTCAACCACTGTTAAATAATTGTATAATTAAGTTGAAAAGAAAAGAATAGCATTTTTGTCTATTTTTTGTAATTGTCAAATTAACATTTTACAGGTATTGGCAGAAGTAACATTAAGGCCACAATTATCTACAGATGAAATCGAAGCCGCCAGACAAGCAGTTGCATTTGAATTGGATACTTTGTCAATGAGGCCAGAACAGGAAACAATATTAATGGACATGATTCATGCTGTACTGCCTTTCAAATTTAATTTGATGTATTTTTAATATTTTTTTTGTGGTGATTCTGGAGTTAATTAATATTACTTTATTCCAGGCTGCTTATAAAGGAAACACTCTTGGATTGCCAAAAATATGTCCAAAAGAAAATGTAAATAAAATAGACAGAAAAACTATCCTGAATTATTTAAGGAATCATTACACACCAAATAGAATGGTTGTTGCTGCAGTTGGAGTAAGATTGGTTTAATAATTTGTATTAAGTAATAAGTTTTGCTTTTTTATTTTGTAATCATATATTATTTACTACTGGTAGGTCTCTATATCAAAGACAGTCTACATAGGCACCACTACAGACCAAATTTCTTAGGCCAAACAATTGTGTGCTATCATTAATGTGTTCCGGTTTATTGAGAGGTTGTAGCTAGTGAAATCACTGGGGTTAGAATACTTAACATCCCATGTCTTTAGACAATGAAATAAAGTGCAGCATATATATATTGCTAATTACTGCTATGTTATTGACATATTTATTTTATTTACATTATGCAGGTGGACCATAAACCTTTTGTTGAGTATGTACAGAAATACTTTGTGGATATGAAACCAATGTGGAACTCTGAGGATAGTAAAATGTTCACCCAGGATGTTGACAAATCAATAGCAAAGTACACTGGTGGCATCGAACTGGTAAGAAAGTTACTGACTTAATGATAATTTATCATTTAACTTTTTAATAAATCTTCATTTTTTATTAATATTTTACAATGTTTGTATACATTAGGATGAATGTGAAGTACCATTGTACCCAGGATCCGACCTCCCCGAATTATCCCATGTTGTCATTGGAATGGAAAGTAAGTTTGATGTTTATGAATACTTCATCTATCAAATGAATTTATTCCTAATAAATATTTCAGATTAGAATCACATTTAAAATTTCACATGGTGAATAAATATGTAATCAATAATTTTAAATTATGCACGGAACGTTAGGGGTGTAAGGGGTCCCACACAACAAATTACAGGATCCAAGACAACCTGCTCATAGTGCACCCTGCTAATGACGAAATTAAGCTCTGGCTCCCACCCACCTGCTTTAGGCCAGTGTGGTGGGAAATGGCTCAAATTATCAAAAATGAACTTGTACAAATGTAGAGATTTTGAGGAAAGCATATGTCCAGCTGTGGACATGTATTGGCTGATGATGATGACACATAAAAAAAATTATGGCCTCTGTGGAGTCGCTCAAAACACAAGCTCTCGCTTAAGTGTTTCGAGTGAGCTACGTTTCACCATTGTTGGCCATATTGTCACTTAACACCATGTAAATATATCAAGTATTAGGTGGAAAATTAGGATGTTTACTTAAGGAGTTGTCCCCCTATAACAATGCTGCATTAGTCGGAATGAAATATGTCCCACCATACTATGCTAGTCTTCTTAAGAAACAAAATATGTCAAATTACATCAGTAATTTCAGTAGCTACAACACCTTTCACTCCATAACAGTGCTGTTTGGTAACAGAAATTATGGGACTTTGTATTTGATTATAATTAAAGTACTATTTTTAGGTTGTGCCCATAGTGCACCAGACTTTGTGGCAACATGTGTATTGAATATGATGATGGGTGGTGGAGGTTCCTTCTCAGCAGGTGGCCCCGGAAAGGGAATGTACACACGCCTCTACACAAATGTTCTTAATAGGTAAAACAACATATAATTTATTTTATACGATGAGACTACCATATGAATTATTTTTATTATACAGAGAATGAAATATGTGTATATGTGAAGCCATTATAGCTCAGTAAAGTACCGACTTGTATGCCCACACAACTTGAGTTTCTAGGAATTTGCAGGGTAACCGAAGTAGACTAAGTTCCAGTTGTGAGATGGAACATTAAAAGTTTATTTTATTCAATGTAACCCTTCATAAAATAATATATATCAATAGAATTAACTCCCTTGTTATGAACAGATATCATTGGATGTTCAACGCGACCGCTTATAATCACGCTTACGTAGACACGGGCCTGTTCTGTGTGCACTCGGCGTCGCCGCCTAACCGTATTTATGACACTGCTCTTGTCATCGCACGAGAACTCGCCAACATGGCCGGCAAAGTTGGCGAGACTGAATTACGGGTAAATATCGTTAAACGTTACATTTTATAGATTTAAAAAGACCCAGATTAAAACAAATTTCTGAAGACTGAAACTGCACAAATAATCTTTACTTCATCGTAAATAATCAGTAACCTCTTTTGCTATGTCGACTTTTGTTCTAAGAATCTCTAAACTTTTGATTCGGTCCCAAAAAGAAATACGAGCATAGCCATCTACATTGCTCTCTTGGTGTATTTGAGCCTTTTAATAATATTAGTGGCCATCAAATTGTAGTATGTTTTAATTAGACCTTTTAAATACCTATTTCTGTAATTGTAACCCATATTATTTAACTTCCAGAGAGCAAAAACGCAGCTTCAGTCTATGTTACTGATGAATCTGGAAGCGCGGCCGGTGGTGTTCGAGGATGTCGGCCGACAAGTATTAGCGACCGGAAAAAGGAAACCTCCTTCATATTTTATTAGCGAGATTGGTGAGAATAATATTGTTAGCATGAAACTTTTTTAATTTGAAACTCTGTGCTAAGATCTGACAAAATCGCTAATAGGACAATGAAATACTAGTATGACCATTACGTTTCTATCTTCTTTTAATACTTGAAAATATACCAAACGTGAAGAGTTTAGAAGAATAATTATGCATTTTATTAGTGTTACAAACAGTACAAGGACCAGTCTTGAATCTTTATTAGTTTATTTTTTTACATTATTAGTTTAACAGGATGGAACACTGGTTCCTTTCTATGTTCAAAATAATTAGTAAAATCTACTGATATAATATCACTTTTTTTAAGACGATTGCATTTCTTATTATACAGAAAAAATAACTGCTGATGACATTGTACGTGTAGCGAAGACTATGTTAAGTAAGCGGCCTTCAGTAGCCGCCCGAGGGAAGTTAACGCACTTGCCGACATTCGAGGAAATCCAAGCAAACATGACACAGAACAAAAGCGACGCACCACAAGGCCGCCGGCTCAACTTGTTCCGTGCTTAATCTTGAATAATAGAGGTTTTAGTTGATCTGTTTAAAATATATCTTAAAATTATTTTGGTCATGTTTAGAAATGAAAGGTTAATTTTATTTATTTAATCGATGTTTTATTAAGCTAACCCGTTAGTTTGTCATGACTCCGAATTTGTTCTTCACAATCAAGTTCATTAAATATTGCACAAGGAACAGAACTGCAATGTTTAGATATTAGCATATAAAACAAAGTTTTAGAAATTAAACAAAACTGATGTTTTAACTAAATAATACAGGAACTATAAAATACAAAAAAAAATGGTAAATGTTGTACATGATTTTCTTTAAGATATGATTTTTTTCTATATTTTCAGTAAATAATTTTTCAGTCTATTAATTATTTAAAATATTATATAACATGTGAAAACAATAAACAAATACATATTTACCTTTTCACCCCCAATTTTACAACAAACACATTCAAATATATTTTTTCAACTCAATTGTCCTGTATTCATAAAAATTGTATCATCACACTTGTGCGTTTTTAGGGACACCAATTAAAATCCAACCACTAAATCATTATTGTGCTAATTTAACAACGGCTTTCGCAGCTTCGTCAGCATCATTTATTATATTTAATGGAAGTCCAGACTCTTCAAGGATTTTTTTGGCAGCAGATGAATTAGTGCCTTCTAAACGAATAACAAGTGGATGTTTGGGAGGGCTTGCTTTGCATGCTGCCACTATTCCATTGGCAACGGTGGCACAATTTACGATACCTAAAAAAAATATCACCATGTACATTTCGACCAGGTGAAAGATCGCCAGGATTCTATCAGAATGGCCTATGTTTAGCTGTGAATGATAATAGATTGAAATGATAAATGATGATATGTAACATGTTGGAAATTTAAGCCTGGCTCATACATTTATTAATAGAGTATATCAATAAACAATGAAAATAACAATAATTTAACTTTGTATTACAGTTTTATAAATTATACCTACCTATCTTGAAAATATACATATATATATCACACCTCGTTCCCAGTGGAGTAGGCAGAGATCACCTCTCTCCACTTGCTACAACCCTGGCACACCTCTCTCGCTTCCTCCACTTTCATGAGCGTGTTTATGCATGCTCGTCGGTTGCGAGTACTCTTGACGCGGGCTTTCTTTAGGATATCTTCGATTTGATCGGAGTATATCCGCCTAGGTCCACCTGCACCGATTTTTCCAATCATTCTTACCATGTATACCTCTGTCGTTAATCTTCATTCATACATGCTTTCAACATGGCCGAACCATCTAAGCATCCCTTTCTCTATCTTTGTCACTACATCTTCAACCACGCCGCACCGCTCCCTTATCACACTGTTCCTCACTTTGTCCGTTTGACTCGCTCCAGTTATACTTCTCAGGCTTCTCGTCTCCACACCATTAATCCTACTTTCATGTTTCTTTTGCCATACCCAACCTCACTACCATATATCTGTGTGGGGATCAACACGCCTCAATGAACAGCTAGTCGTGCTCTTTGCGATACGTTCCTGCTATTTATAAAGTGTCCCATTCACTCGATTGCCCTTTCAAAAGTCTTCTTTTAATATTACCATGACACTTGCTATCTCTCGTAAACTGTGACCCCAGATATACAAATTCTTTGACTCGTTCCACTTTTTGTCTCTCAATTATAATGTCACAGTATGTCATACATTCTTCTCTTTTAAAAACTATTACTTTCATCTTGCTTACATTCACTTATCACATCGCTTGCAACTCCCTCTCCGATGATGATAATAAAACTTGTTTATCGGCGTATAGGAGGCATTTGACGATCAACTCATTTATTCTTAGTCCATACTCACTATCTCTCAAATCTTTCAAGCAATTGTCTATAAATAGGTTAAACAGCCACGGCGACGCCATAACATCCCTGTCTAATACCTTTCTCGATGTTAAGCCTGTCTGAGTAAGTCCCGTTTATCCTGACACAAGAACCGGTACCCTCAAAGTGATTTCAATGCTCGTATCACCGTGCTGTTTACCCCATAAACAGACAATACGGACCACAATTCATTCCTCACCATTCTGTCATGGGCTTTTTCTAAATCTGCGAAAACGCAATTGACCTTTTAGTTGTGTGCCAAACATTTTTCAGCTATAGCTATGCTACGTAAGAAAAAGACCAGGTCCATGCATCCCGTTCCACTCCTAAAACCTGGTTGTACGTCCCAAATCTTCTCTTCAGTTTCATTCATCACTCTTTTAATCAATGTCTTTGCATATAGTTTGCCGACGACGCTCAGTAAGCTATGCCACGGTAGTTTTTACACTTGCTGTGACCCTTTTCCTCTTATATAACAGAACGATTAGGGCTTTGCACCAGTCCTCTGGCATTTTGCCGCTCCTCGAACAAAGGTTGAAAAGGTAGTACAGCTGACTAGCTACCAGGCCTGGTCCAGCTCTCAGTGTCTCGATCGTATCCTATCATACCCTGCAGCCCTACCTAGCTTCATACTACTTATTGCATCTAAAATCTCTTTTATACTAATATTAGTATTTATATATTATGTACATTATATTATGTATAATATATTAGTAATATTACTTTCATTCCCACTCTCAGTTTTGCCTCTAACGGCGTTTGGCACTTGCATATCCTCTTTCTCAAATAAACTTTCAAAATATACCTTCCACCTCTTTAGAATTCATTCTTTATCTGCCACAAAACTTCCATCCTGGTTCCTGATTTTGCCAAGTAAGCTTGCTTTATTAGCTCTGGCTGTTCTTATGGACTTCAAGAAGACCTTAATGTTTGTCCAGAAGTCATCAGATATCCTTTTTTCAAATTGATCTCTATCATTTATTTTCTTTGTTTCCACCACATCCTGTGTTACTTTTTTTGTTCTTACATCATTTATACTCCGCATTTTGTACATCTATCATTGCCTTGTCCATTCTTTGATTGGCTTTTGCTGCCAACTAATCCTGCCATGCTCTCCTCTTTATAGACTCCACCAGCCGTACTTCTACACTTAGTCTTCACCGTACTTCTTTTTCTTTTCATACTCACACCACAGGCATCACTGGCCACTTCCACAAATCTTCAACCTTACACATTCCTTCTAATCTGTCAAACTTATCAATCAATTTACTCTTATACTTTTCTCTCACTTCATTATCTTGCAAAACCTGACTTTCACTCTTTGTTGTACACTAACACCTTCCCGAACATGATGCTGCCATTGCTCAAAGATCTCTCTAATTCGGTACATCACCAGGAAGTTATCAGTGTCGATGACAGTGCCGCTGTATACCCTAGTGTCTAGCTCTTTCTTTGTCAATCTCTTATCGACCATTAAATATCAATCATGCTTAAAAGTTTTGATGAAATATTATCAGGAAGTTATAAAATCTTTTATTTCAAATTTTTAAAAAGTTGACAGATTTATGTTAAATATGTTTTTGGTGTAATTTAAATATATTTAATATCTTTACATATAATTGGACATAACAGTCTATTTACTTACCAGCAAATACATTAACAAATATTGCTTTAACTTTAGGATCAGACTCCAAAATTCTTAAAGCTGCTGACACCTGCGCCTGTCCAACTCCTCCACCAAGATCCAAAAAGTTTGCCGGTCTTCCACCACTTAACGTAATAAGATCCATTGTAGCCATTGCAAGTCCTGCACCATTGACCATGCAACCAATACTTCCATCCATATCAATGTATGTTAAATTAAGTGATGTTGCTTCTCTCTGAATAACAAGAAAATTTATGTTGTAACATTGTTTGAATAATGTCCATAGTTATTAGAAATGCTAGATTAGGTAAAAAAAATATCTACAGCAAACATAACAACTAATTCATATATAAGAGTTTAAAACTGTTTTTTATTATGTTCCAATGAAACATAATTCATTACATATATGCTTACAGAGAATACAAAACATTTATCAGCTATGACCTTTGCCTCCATGTTAAATAAAACAAGGGAATGGTATGAAGTAACTTTGGGAATTTATTGGTAAAAACTGATAGAATACAAATTTCAGTAATTGTTATTTCTTCATAGCCATATTATCTCAGGTAAAAGATATGAAATGAAATTATCTTATGAGATTTTTCATTTGCATGGAATGTTAAAAGTGATTGCAATAGGTCTGAATGATAATATTGAATTTAACATAGAAATCTCATAAAACTTTGTTAAATTGCCTCATGGTGCCACATCTATGTTTAGTAGCAGTGAATTAGTTTTAAGATTTTTGTGCAAGAAACTGTTTATTTACCTCTCTTGGATCTACACCTGAAACATCATCTAAAGCAAAAATCTCCTTTTGCCTGAATTGAGCATTATCATCAAAATTAATTTTTGCATCCACTGCAACTACACGGCCATCATCAGTTTCAACAAATGGATTGATTTCCAGTTGTGTTGCATCCACCTGGAATAAAAAAAAGGTGTGATATTAATATTTTTTTAAATAATGATTTCCTTTTTTATTTATTCATCATCATCATTATCAGCTGACCGACCACCGCTAAACATAAGCTATTAATTTATTCATTCATTAAAATATAATAAACCACATATTGAAATACTAGTAACACATTTAATTACATACTTGGGGCCTTGCCCAATTCACAGTAAAGTAAAATAAGGCCAGGCCACACAAAGTACACATAGCATCAGGACATTTATAGATGAGCTTAAATATTTAGAAATTAGTACTAATAAAATTATATTATACTGTATATTCCCATTACTTGGTACTATGTAGTGTTTTAAAACATATTTGAAATATGTAGTGATTTTAATATAACAAAAATTATATACCTTAATGAATAAATCCCATAGTTTTTTTATTTCCTCTGCACATTTTTTCGTCATGGCACCTTTAAACTCTAAAAATCCTGCAACATCATCAGCTATTTTATCTGTTACACCTTCGTAAATATCTATTGGGACTGTCTTCAATAAGTGAGGAGTTTTTTCAGCAACAGTTTCAATATCCATACCACCAGCTGGTGAAGCAACTAAAGCAGCACCATTATATGTTCTTTCCATTATAATACTAAGATAGGTCTCTCTTACAATATTAACACTTTCTGCTACCATTACCTTATCTACTAATATACCTTCCTTAGGTGTTTGCTTTGTAATTAACTTATGACCAATCATATTTTTTGCTAAAGGTAATATTTCTGTAGGATTTTTAGTTAAATGGACACCTCCCTTAAAACCATTATCAAAATGGCCCTTCCCCCTGCCGCCTGCTAAAATTTGTGCTTTAACCACGTACTCTCGGGCTTGAAAATCTGACAAAATTTTCGAATCCAAATTGGCATCTAGGAGACGGAAGTTCTGAATAGACACTTGATGTTTCCTGAGTAAATCTTTACTGTGATATTCTTGAAGGTTTAAATTTCTTTTAGAAATTATTCGTGATGAATATTTCACTCTAAAATCCAGGATGTTTAATATTTTCATGTTTCTACTTTTATTTAGAGCAGCCATATTAAATTTTCCGTTCGTTTTTTATTAATGAACGTGAAATATTAAAAAAATAAAAAAGGACTTATGTAACGATAAATGTTTATGAATTGTAATTTATGGTTAAGATAAGAAATCGAATAAATAATTGCTATCACTTGATAATGTCAATTCAGAATTATAATCAACCTACATAAAGAAAACACGATTACCACTAAACTGGCATATTACTGTACTGTACTGTACATTAATATAATTAATATATGCGATTAATATATTATATATTGTAATTTTTATATCAATAAATTAATATAATAATTATTCTATAAAATCAAAAGTATGACAAGAGTTAAATGTAGTACCTAATTTTATGATCTTTTAAATTTAGTAAATAATATTTAGCTAGAATTCTATATCTATTTACAGATATTAAATGATAAAACGCCGTTTTTTTTTTTTACTAAAATAATTTCTATGTCATAAATTATTTCATAGACAAAAAATTTACCCCTACTTTTATTGTGTCATAGATGCTATTACCGCTTATATATAACCTTGAATATTAATACATATTTACTACATTGGCAAGACTAAGTTTAGTTACTTAGTACACTATATAAAAATATGGAAATATAGTTTTTAATTCGGCTACAATGGAGCAGTAATTGCAAAAATAATAATAAAAGGAGGAATTAAACATAAACTTCATTTAATATAACGTAACAATAAATAAAAATTGACATTGTTAAATAATATGAAATCATAAATATCGTGTTCAGTGTTGCCTTCTATTAATAATTTCAAACGCATAAAAGATAATATATATTTAGCATACTAGATAACCTTTAATTCTTTAAATGCGTTTCGGTTATTTCGAAATATTTTTATATATGCTTGGGCAATCTGTTTCGGGTTATAATAAATAGATTATAGGTAAATATAAAATAAAAATATTATTTAAAATTAGTTAAATTAGACTACTGTGTAAAATATTTGCGCTGCCATATGCAATAATATATGGAATAAATAAAAAATCTGCTTCAAGAGTAAAAATAAAAGATCTTTGAAAGAGTTTTATTATGAAAGCATTATTTATTATGACACTTATTTTTAATTTACTATTTTTGTGTTGTATATTTTTTAAATTTTGTTATTAGCTTTAGAAGTATCCGTTTAATTTTCATAATATGTGACAAATATGAGCCAAACTTATTAAAGAGAATAAAATTTTCAGTGATCTTGTTCTGTAACTTGGTAACATTTTGACTAATTGCCAACGTACGATTTTCTTGTGTATCCGTAACGCGTTCAACTTCCTTTTTCTCGTGTTCTTTTGACAAGTTCGCGAGGTTATAATTTTTGTTTAGCCAAAAAGTATGTGTGAACTAAATAAAATTAATATCGTTTACTACTAAACTGAAAAGTATTTGGTATTAAAAGTGTTTGTAACTGTTTTAGGATCTAAATATGACCGAGGAAAACTGGAACGACGATAGTGTGGAAGTAGGCAGCATGGCTATGGACAGCATGCCTCTGCCCCAGCCGGCTGATATTCCTGAAATAAAATTATTTGGAAGATGGAGCTGTTATGATGTACAGGTTTCAGACATGTCTCTTCAAGATTACATTTCTGTGAAAGAAAAATATGCAAAATATTTGCCTCACTCTGCTGGCAGATACGCGCACAAGCGTTTTCGTAAAGCTCAGTGTCCTATTGTTGAACGTTTAACAAACTCTTTAATGATGCATGGGCGTAACAATGGTAAAAAACTTATGGCAGTACGTATTGTGAAACATGCATTTGAGATTATTCACTTGTTGACTGGAGAGAACCCTCTCCAAGTATTGGTTACTGCTATTATTAACTCTGGGCCTCGTGAAGACTCCACTAGAATTGGTCGTGCTGGTACCGTTCGTCGTCAGGCTGTCGATGTTTCACCCCTTCGACGTGTGAATCAAGCTATTTGGTTGCTCTGCACTGGTGCACGTGAAGCTGCTTTCAGAAATATTAAGACAATTGCCGAGTGTGTTGCTGATGAGCTGATCAACGCTGCAAAGGGTTCTTCAAACTCTTATGCTATCAAGAAAAAGGATGAGTTGGAGCGTGTTGCCAAATCCAACCGTTAACACTTTAAGGCTGGATCAATAAAAATCTATCAAAAAATTATTGACTTTTATTAATATTGGTTCCAGTTTTCGTCATACTCTATTTATTGACTTAAAATTTTAAACACTCATAATATTAATAACTAATAACTTATGTACTTTTTAACACATTCTGTGCTAAGTCATTTATATTCGACTTGTTCAAGCTTTTTGATACTTTGACTAAAGATGAGTATATAATCACACAATATTTACAATTGAATAAACTTGTTTTATTCTATACTGCATCTTGTATAATGCTTCATTGTTTAAGTGAAAATATAATTTACAGAGTTATATTTGTAATGAAATATATATTTTTCAGTGCAAGGAATAAATGTCTGTGTGTACCATTGGTGGTACATGTGGTGCGGAATGTGTAAATAAATTTATGATGAACAATATTATTCTTAGAACCCAATAAGGTTTATGTACATGATTTCTCATCAGTTTTGTTGAATGTGATCTTGTAGGATACAAAAAAAATATTTACTTTGTTACAGAGGATTACATTTTAGTATATTATTTATTAAATATGGAAATGATGAGTGACCATTGTACATAGTGATGTAACAAGATGGTAATTATCCAGGTGATAATATTAGTGAATATAATCATCAAAAGGTAGTTTAGCAGTTTGAGAAAACTTCTAGTCAATGGCTATCTCTTTTAATCGAAAATATATAACCCAGGTTTGCTATATTCCTTAACTTTTTAACTGCTCTTTACCAGGTCAGCGATTATAATGTTTAGACGGCATCAAATTGTTATATTTGCAAAGTACTTCTTATGGGAAAAGCCTGCCTAGAGGTGGTCTTTATAAGAGACTGCAACCTCACCACTTCTTGTCCAGCTAAAGAAAGATTTAATTTAAACATTTCTATGTATATTTTTATGGATTATTCTTGTCCAACCAATAAGCTAATAAATAAGGAATTTAGGTTTGTTATTCAAGAAAACATGTCATAAACTTGTCCTTATCATTATGCCTATTTCTGTATTAAATGACAGAAATGCTTAATGCCAGGAGGACCGACAATGGCCATTAGAATATTCCGTTCCATAACATCATCAGTCGATAGATGTCTACTGCTGGATACAGGTCTCCGTTAAAGATCTGCACGTCGATCGGTTCACAGTCAACATGGTCTCCGCTACCTCCAGGCACTACAGGCCGTCGTGTAAGGGGTTCATATG
Organism: Ornithoptera priamus; assembly: GCA_029034505.1. Taxonomy (NCBI): domain Eukaryota; kingdom Metazoa; phylum Arthropoda; class Insecta; order Lepidoptera; family Papilionidae; genus Ornithoptera; species Ornithoptera priamus. The sequence goes on from JARDWD010000484.1 coordinate 336,345, forward strand.
GAAGATTGGATTTTCCACCACCCTGGCCCAATGGGAATTGGTGTGCAATTCTATAACATTGTTCATCATCCTGGCAAAATATTGTGCATTTGTTTAACCCAGTATTTTTTTTTACAACCCTATCAAAATGAAATCAATAATTTTCGTTCAGTAATACCTGACGGTAGACATAGATGCAGTGATAATAGATGCGCATTATTTTGTGGATTGAGTGCAGCCGGAAGGGAAAAAGATTTTGATCTTTCATTTGATGTTATAATAATTGTACCGTGTTGAAGGACAAAAAGTTAATTTCATTAAAGAATGTGTAAAGATTAAAACGAAGCAAAGTCGATGCTTATAAGAGGAATGATATAAAAAGTAACATTTGGTAATTAAATTTCCGATGTAAGTAGTCGTGAGCGTCTATTGTTATTACCAACAATTTTGTGTCTTTGAATTATAATTATAATATCATCATCATTAGCCGACAGACGTTCACGTAAAATGTTATATGTAATATACTTTACTAAATACGTTAAGAGCACATTTACTTTGGCAATAAATTGCAGTGAATAATTTTCAATCGTCTTTTCCGTGTAATGGTATCTTTAATTTTTCTCATTTGAACAGAGTACATATTCGGAGCCTTTAAATAGTTTGATGATACAACTTGCCATTATAGTATTTGACTGAAATAAAAGAATCATTCGTATACATTGCTTTTTAAAAAGTCATGAATAATGTTTATTATATTTAACTGACAACAGGGTTATAATTAAGGAAAAATACGAGCCTACATGAAGACAGGCCGCGTTGCAGTAGGACGTAGGGCAGACGCACACGTGATAACGAATATAGAGGGAAATAGCACGGCTGAATGGAGTCAAAGAAGCCGTTGGACTGTGTACACATACATCATCATGTCCTCTGGCGACGATTTCCAGCTTCTCTAATCTATGTGTAGCGAAATTCCTTGTATATGATCTCCAAGGCTGAAATTTACCTCGGCAGCCCCGTGCTGTGTACAGAGGACCCACGTCCACAAATCTTTTAAAACAACCCTTCATATAAGGACCGAACATACTTAATTTTAAGCCTATATCATATTTCCATTCTACATAAAAGGGATACCATCGGTACATTCTTACTTGTCGGTCATAGTATCGCCATACATCATAGTAATGGCATTGTGCGCGTAAGAATCTTGCTAAATCACGGGAACTAAGGTCATCAGAGTCAAAAATGTCATGGCACAAGCTATTGGAAGGTATCAGAGTTTCGTTCAAACCGCACCAATAACAGGAAATAACGTAAGGGTAAACGAATTGCCAATATTCCGTAATATGAATATGGTACCACGCGCGTCGCGCGGGTAGTGTTCCTGTGGATTTAGTAGTAAATGCAGGCCAATGTGTTCTATACTTCATTGTGGTAGTTAAGTTGAAAGATAAGTTCTTATTATTTATACCAGGAACTTGTTTTGTGTAAGGGACAACATCGACCGAGTCCGTTGTCTCTGGATAAGGAGATCGTATCAATTTACTGCCTTTATTTAGAAAAGGAAGAGCGGAGGCATTAAAACGGAAACTAGCATCTTTCCTGTTTCCTGAAAACATTTCTCGTAATATAGGAATCTCGTTCATCAAGTCTTCATATGTTTTGTCATCTAGGTTCTTTATCATTTCTAGGTCGGCGTTAGGCACGTACTCTTGCCGGTTCCGAAACCGTGACAACAGTGAAGTTTCAATGTTCAATAAAGTTATCAAAATTACTAAAAACTTTATATATAACGTATCTATAGACATATTGTGTAGCACATATCATATACGATACATAAAAGACGGCAAACTTATATATAAAATTGAATCTTTTCTGACATTATTTTAAAAACATTTTTTGTAAGCTTTTCCTTTAAAAAGAGAATTTATTGAACACATCATTGCTTTTTTACAATATAAATAGGTAAACAATGATTATATGAAAATTAATGGCATGTACATCTTATGTGAATAGTATAGTGTCTACAATATTTTGATCAACCGCGCAAATGTTCTGTTTATGCCAATAAGCTAATATAGTTGTAATTTATTAACGTTCCAGTCGACTATAAATATTTTCTTTATGTCGTTTTGTACTATCCATCTTATATTCCAGTCATTACTTATGAAAAAGTGGTCACAAATTAAATAATGTTTCTTGAAGAAAAAAAAAAGAACAGAAAGTATCAATTTATAAAGTAAATCATTCTTTATCTAAAGTGGTACTTATTTGTCGTTATTTTTCTAATTCTCTTTCTTGGATAACTTTATTAAGTTCGTTGCTAGAAACCCATATCAGTTATTAAACTTTAAGTATGTTGATATCATGGATAAATGGGGGTTTCATAGATAGTCTAAGTTTAATATAATTCGATGTTAAACTATCATAAAGTATGTTATGATCTCTGGGACCAGTCAATTGAGAATGGGAAATATTACGACGTTCTTTTCATTAACATGAAAACATAATAATTTAGTATAAATTATTGTCTTTCTTGCTTTAAATATCTTAAATAATTAATCAATACTAATATTATTATTGTCGTAATTTACAAGTTTGTATTGTTGTAGTTTCTTTCAGAATGCATTGTTCTTATACAAGTTATATTTGTTATTATAGATGAACATATTGACACATCCAGGTAGTTTTAAGTACGAGCACTAGGTAGCCGAGCTAGACACTTTAAAGTATTTGTGGAATTCTTGTACCCGTTTTATATATTGCAATATTTTTACAATGCCGGTACCCTTTTTGGTTAGTATAGCACGTAATGTATGTCAAATGAGTTAGAAATTGTTAACTCTCTATTGATAACTATGAACATCACATATGGTATTTTTATTTCTTAAAGATTAATTTAAATTTTTTGTATTGCATTTTAATTAGAATTAATTTTCCACTTTTACGTGCTGAGTATTAACAATATAGTAAAGTACTTTGAAACTTAGTTTCTGGCCCAGATTTGAAAAAAACATTTGTACTAGGTCGCTTGGTGTCTTGCGAGTGCTATTCATGCCTATTTGTAATACCGTTACCAAATGTCAGTTTTCTGTCAAATTTGCTGAAGCGTAAGTAGGTTTATGAATATATTGTGAGCAGCATGTATTTGAGTTTACTTTCTAAAATTACCAATAATTCACCCCGAAAATCATAAAGTTTCTTTATAAACTATTTGTTATCTAAATTATAAGGACGCCTTAAAATGATACACAGTTTATTTATAATAAATCCCTCTGGGTAAGTAGTAGTGTACACGTCGCATTATTTACAGCTACATTTATTTTAAAAAATGTAAAGAAAGTTTATACAGCAATATCAAGCATAGGCGATTAATAATCTAAGGTATAAAATTACGCTCGTATTTTACTATTTTTAGTGACGTATTTTTGGAGAAACATTGGCGAAGCGTTATTCCAAGATCAGTATGTGATTATTATTTGGAAGCTCAACGAGCGTCACCAAATGTAAGTAGAAAATTCCAAATGTTATTATTTGTATTAATTTACACAAATACCAACATTATTTCTTTGTAATTTTTTTAAGGATGTTCCACCTGTGTTAGCTGCTCCTCATCATTATTTAATATCTATACAAAGGGGAGGGGTAGCCCTTGTTGCTGTGAGCAAACAAGAGGTTGCACCATTGTTTGTGATAGAGTTTCTACACAGAGTTGTTGACACTTTCCAGGTACAGAAAATATTGTTTATTAATTTATCATGATTTCATATTAATATATATCTAAATAATGTTTATACTTTTATTGAAAAGTTTCTACATAGTGATGTATTGTTAATAAGATTTTTCTGTATTGTTAATGAATACCAGACAAATAAAAAAGGGTGTTAAATAATTAAAATTGTATACTTTCTTTCAGGATTACTTTTCAGACTGTACAGAGACAATTATAAAAGAAAATTATGTGGTTGTATATGAGGTAATTTTTCTTAACTGATAACATAAAGACATCATCTAGTGTTTCATTTAGTGTCAATGGTTTCCCTTAATAACCATTATTATATATGTAATACATGAAAACTTTTGAAATTAAACTGAGATATTTATTTTTTTCTATTACAGTTATTGGATGAAATGTTGGACAATGGTTTCCCCTTGGCTACTGAAAGTAACATTCTAAAGGAATTAATTAAACCTCCAAATATTCTAAGAACTATAGCAAATACTGTTACGGGGAAATCTAAGTAATTATTTTATTTCTTTGTTATACATATTATGTTTATCTATATGCCTAAAAGTAGGAGTTATGTATTCATAAAATTATTATTGTGTTATGAATTGTTTTTGATATATCTTTAGATTTTTTTATTCACATAAAGTTTAACTTATTAAATATGATTCAATTCATAGCATTTCTAAAGTACATCCTAAATTACTTTTAGTATAAAATAAATTCTTTGTTTAACTTTCTCGAAATTGTTAACTGGTTGCATTGTGACAAGGGTATCAGGGACCTGGTTCAAGTCTAAAAAAGAGAACTTATATTTTTGTGTTATCTGTGGACAGTGAGGGTCACTTTTGCCGTCAGTTAGTTTTTCAGTTGTCTTTATGAATGATCTGATATTTATGAAATAATTATTTTACTATTTTTGATTAATTTCTTAGTGTGTCATCTGTATTACCTTCTGGTCAATTATCAAATGTGCCTTGGAGGCGGTCAGGTGTAAAATATGCTAACAATGAAGCATATTTTGATGTTGTAGAAGAAGTAGATGCAATAATAGATAAGAGTGGGGCCACAGTTTCAGCTGAAATACAAGGATATGTAAGTGATTTTTGTCTAATATTACTTATATCATTATGTACCTATAAACATTTGATCAGTGGTAATAATTATTGATTACAGATTGATTGTTGCATAAAGTTAAGTGGGATGCCAGATTTAACACTGACATTTGTAAACCCTAGGTTATTTGATGATGTTTCCTTTCACCCATGTGTTAGATTTAAACGATGGGAAGTAAGTAAACTACTCGATAAATTCGATTTGTATTTACAAAATCATGAAATAAATAATTTCTTTTTTTTTATTTCACAGTCTGAAAGGATATTATCTTTCATTCCACCAGATGGAAGTTTTCGCCTTATGTCATATCATATTGGATCACAGAGTGTTGTAGCAATTCCAATTTATGTGCGACACAATCTAACTTTAAGATCAAATGGAGACCAGGGGAGGTTGGATTTAACTGTAGGTCCAAAGCAAACCATGGGGAGAACTTTAGAAAGTAAGCAAATAATTTTTTTACATTATGCTACAACGTCATAGATTACCAGATGGTATGTGATGTCTCTGATCATAATAATGGGACAATAATTAAGATATACACTCATAGTTGGCTCATAGACATTATACTTATTGTTACTTTAGTTATATCACTAGTTACTGTACTGTTAAAACTATGGTGTTACTAGAACACAGTAATGAACACTACTACTTGGCATGAATAGGAATTAGAGTGGTTCCTATCACCAGGATAAATGTTTTTTTTCTTAAATAAATATTTTTCTAAGATTAATATGATTTGATTAATACTCTGGGCTTTTCTAATTTGAGCATATTTTTGACGCTGATGTTCGTGTTTTTTTTTTCGTTTACAGATGTAGCATTAGAAATTTGTATGCCAAAGTGTGTATTAAACTGCTCCCTGACTGCAAACCAGGGAAAATATTCATATGATCCAGTTAGTAAAGTCCTTTTATGGGATATAGGCAAAATAGAATTACCGAAATTGCCAAACATCAAAGGATCTGTAAGTATATTTTTACAGGTGTTAATAACTATTATTTCATCGCATGATAAAAAACAAGAGTATAACAGAAACATACACTTATGAAATGTTGTTTTGTAACTTAGTTATAATTTTTTAGGTTTCAGTCGCTACTGGCGCAGACACATCAGGAGCAAATCCAAGCATAAACGTTCATTTCACAATACCACAGTTAGCTGTAAGTGGTTTAAGGGTGAGCCGGCTCGATATGTATGGAGCTAAATACAAGCCATTTAAAGGTGTAAAGTACATTACAAAAGCGGGCAAGTTCCATGTGAGGATGTGATTGGAGATTAAAGGGGCAACAGGCCATCAGAAGTTTTAAGAGTTGCCGTAGTGGGACCACATTAAAACATCAGTCACTCTGTTCTTACACTCGTGCTTCTGTCTCGTTTTATTTTTAGTGTGTTGCAATGATTTGTTGTGCAATATTTATATTTTAAACGTTATTTAATTTAAATGTTTTAAATATATGTATTCAAACAAATGTAACTATATAGTTCTATTAACCTTAAGACATAATTTAGAACTCAAAATTTATAAAATCTCATTTGGTTTCTGTTTTTTAAATCTTTGCGAAATTTTACCGTTTCTTGAATAAATTTCATAATATGTAGGTTATTTTAGTGGTGTGAAATCAGTAGAATTTCTTTTAAAATATCCTAAGATTTACAAACACATAAATGTGATCTAAAATCCTAACTCTAAAAAAACATAGGTAAACCCTACTGAAATATAAGTCTAGAAATTTCTGTGAATTTTGTAAATACATTGTTTTCTTTTAGAGATATAACCACCTTTCAAATCTCTCTTTTTATATAAAAAGTATATTAATGCTGCCAACATAATTTGAGAGAAATATTGATTTCAACACAAAGGCTGACAATGTGTTATTTTTAAATAGGTTACAATGCTTTATAGTAGTAAAAATATTCAAAGGATAAATAGTGATTTCCCTTCCACAAAAACTGGGAAGTGGAGAGGGAGGACAGGATTATTTAGAGATTTGTACACACTGAAATTCCTATGGTGGTAGTGGTCTACATTTCTAGAGTTAGAAATTGCATAGTGTAGTCCCAGCAGTCCCGCAAGTACTACACGATGGTCGTAGACTACGTTCAGCCATCGTCCTCAGAGACGTCAAAGTAACTTGGTTAGCTTAACGCTAATGAACACCACTTTGCAGCCTTTTTTTAAATTAACCAATATTTAACTCTCTGACTAAAATATGGGAGCTTTGGAGTAATGGTCTATTAAAAATAATTATTCCTTATAAGTTATATCTATATTTCTAAAATTCTTAGTTTAATTCATACCCATAATTTAAAAATGGTACTTCATAACTTTTGCGCTTGCCGCATAATCTCTGTTGCCGTTTTTTCAGATATTGTTTCTACTAGCTAGCTAATAGTCATAATGAATAAGATTTGTTTTTGTAATTGAATTTAAATATTCAGTATTTTTTAGTAGATAATAAAATGTTGCTAAATTAATAAGAAATTACATGTCATTTCCCATGTAATTACAGCATTAGCATCATTTTAAATATACATTTAACAAAATAAGATTATGTAAATTGTTTAAAAACAAAATTACTATTTTCTGCATTCATATTGATGTTTTAAATAATAGTACAAACATGAGCATTAAATTAATGGCACAAATAATGTACAAATTGTACAGCAGTAGTTTATTGCTTAGTTTGACTTCAATCAGATAATTGAACAATTTATATAAACATAATACTTTATGCTAATTGTTAGTGTACATAAGAATCGGCGAAAATAATAGGTTGAGATTATTGTGGCGACCATTTATAATAAAGAAAATAATTGTAATGGCAAAAAAACCATAAAAGCTCCCAGTGCAAACAGGCAAGCACAACATGGTTTCCTCTCATCAATAGTTAAGAAATCTGTTATATAAATAATCGTTTACATAATCATTTTTAGTCTCTTAAAAAACTACGTAATATTATTACTGTTATTGTCGCAATTATACTTTCAATATTCTGTGTACTTTGCATTGTAAAAAAAATTCTCTTCCTCTAGGTTTTTTATGTTCAACATTGAATACTTTGTATTTCTTTAACTAAGATATCTCGTCATTATAAATAAATTACTTTTTGATATTATGTTTGTTTTCATTGTGATAGAGTTTAATCAAATTAAGAACTTAAACTGAGGAAAGGGTCTTTTAAAAAATATTCGATACTTTTTTTATTGATAGGCGCTAAGACTAGTAAGGCGTTTCCCCGTGAGAAAGTTACATCCTGTGGTCATTACTGAGTGATACTATTCATAGAGCACAAAAAAATTGCTCTACAATACAATGCGCTCATTGATTGCAAAGCAATTCTTATAGTGCTTTTTCAAACCTAATGGTAATGTTTTCATATTATCATCTGGCAGCAGAAATGGTTGGCGCTCTAGAATCAATCTAGACGGTTTTGTCACAATTTTCTATTTTTTCGCAGGTAAAAGTTAAAATCTGATCCACCTATCTCTTTTTACGTAAATGAAAAATAAAACTAAAATTTTTCCAACAGAATATCATAAGTAAACCAAGTTATATGTTTATAATATTATATATGGACAACAAAAGCATACCGTGATGATATTTTGAAGTAATATAAAAAATTTAAAGTTATAACTAGGCTATACATCATGTATGCGTATAAGATTAATTTCAAAAATAACATCTTTATTTAAAATTTTTGGTACTTTGTTGATTCCAACTTAGTTTAAGGTTAATTGCTATTTTCATTGCATCTAATGCCCAAATAATAAAGATCTCCATTGTAAAAGTTTATAAAGGTACGTCCTTTTTCTATTAAATCTAGATTTACATTCTAAGTGATCTTTAAGATTTCATCATGAATTTTCTTAATTTTAATTTTTATTTAACATCACATATCTTTGGCTATAGCTATGTGAGGTTAATATAAAAGTTTAAAACGGGTTAATTTTTTGCTAGAAATGTCACAAAAAAATTATGCAAAGTATTTCACAATTTCCTAAGCATTCATGTTGCCAATGTGTGTGAATATATTCATAATAGATAGATTTGATTACGTAAGAGAATTGACTGTACGAGTGAAATTACAAAGACTATTATGATAAAGTCCTTATAAAGAGGCAAAGAATTTCAAAGTTATTATAAAAGGGAATATCTTCTCTTTTCAATATGATTTCCACATCCGTTGAACTGCGACAAAGAAAACAGAAATAAGACAATTGGCGCTGCTATAAAGCGGACTTTCTTTGTACTTTTGTTTTTCATTTATTTATTTAAGTGAACCTCCATTGGACCACAGACGGTCTTTGTCCCAAATGGAATAAGAAACCAAAAAAACTTAAAAACTACAATCTGAATGTAGGCCATTACGAAACACATTTATTTTAAAGGTTTATAATTATATTGCAGTACTGTTAGTTATTTTAAGAGCTAAATACTGCTAAGTTTTATGTTTGTATTTGCAAACATAATAATTATTATTTACATTTAGTTACATTTGAGTGCAGTGATAACTGGAACATAAACAATAATTTGTGACTTTATTTTCATTTAACACTGTCGGAGATTTCGTGATCGATTCGATTAATTTCCATGAATATATTATTGAAACAAGGAAATTGGTTAAATTAATTTAATTTAATATATAATAAAATAAGTTAATATTAATTTAATTTAATAGATAATGAGCAATTAAATCGTTATTTTGTCAAATTGACTTGTATCGGCAATCCAATAAAGATACACATCATACTTGAATTGTGTTCAAAATAGATTTTTTGATATTTCAAAAAACTGAGGATCAATAAATGGATAATAGGATCAATAACTCGTTATATCATTTATGTATCTATATCTTCTAGGTATTAATTTAAAAAAGTAACAATTTTAGTGCGGCTATTCAACTATCTAAAATAAACCACGTTTTAATGTAATAAGGATGCTTTATTTATCTACAATTGTGGAAATTTCAATAATTACATACAATAAAACAATTAAATACTTAAATGGAATGGATGGCATAGAAGAAACATTTTCAAGCTAAAATAATAATGGTGGCACTATAAGTGCAAATAATGCTAAAAATTTAATCTGTAGTTAATTTAGTACATATCTAATTTTTAACAAATTTGCTATTAAGAGAAAGCAATTCAGGAAAAAGGCAACACCCATTCCTGGAGCAACCATTAACACTATACTGCACTTGCTAAGTCGCATGCTAATTGTGGCGAGTATAATGGTCATGATACACGTAAAACCGGGAATAAAGGTGATGATAAAAAAAAATTATATCAGCGTAATTACCTGATAATATACTATTGATGCCTAAACCAGATCAATAAGGCACTTGTATGATGAAAGAACGTTTTAATATTCACACTCAGTGTAGCTTAGACCGTGCTGTAATATTGCGACAATTAAGTAAAAGTTATTTGTATGAAATTTCCTTACAACTCTCAGTTATCGTTATACATTGTGTAGAGTAGGGCAAAATAAGAGTAAGATTTTGTCAGAATCTGTAACAAAAAAGATAAATAAGTTAAGATATGCTTATAATATTTAAAATAAAACCTATATATCTAACGAATAAGTCCATAAAGAAACTTAATGTACTTACAGCAGTGTAAGTTTTTAGCGAGATATTAGTAAATTTCATTGCTGTAAAAGCAATTGGTTTCTGTGACCTGTGAAATTGTTATAATAATTATTATATTGCATTTATAACCTCTATTTATTTTATTTTTTAATCTATAACAATATTATTTTTCTATAAATAAATTTTGTAGTTCTTTATGTTATTCTAAGAGTATAGTCATGCGTTAAGAAATTATATCTGCAAACTATATTTTTATTAAAATACGTCTCTTATTATTCCTTACACTTTTGCTCGGTAGTATGTCAAATCCGGTTAAACTAGAGTTTCAGAAATGTAAAAACATTGTAAAGTATAAAAATTAAATACATATATAAATTAATGCCAAAAATAGTATTAGAAGATAGAAAATAAAGATTTGAAGTGATTTGTACGAAAAAATAACGCTTACCTTTGTATAAGAAAAAGCAGGGCACGCCGGCAACGTGGGCTTGTTTTATACCATTTACTGTTATATGCCGCCATCGCGACATTAGCATTCTAGAAACATGCAAAATAAACTATTTTAGAATTAATTTGCTTTTCCAAACTGCCATAGGCTAAAGAAGGACTTTTGAAAGAGGCAGTTCCCCCTTATTAAGAGAATACACGCTTTCAGATTTTTTCGATGGAGCCTATATCTCTTAAAATGTATAAACGGTAAACGGTTAGAAAACATTTAATACATTGTGATTGTTTTTTTTTACGACATGTAGCGGGACTTTTTGTTACAATAATTAATCTTGATTCCTATTTTAAATGTAGAAAAATTCTTTCAAGATTTTCCACCTGCAATAATAATGTAAATTTATAGCACGAGTTGAAAAGTTCTCATTTAAATGCAACAGAATTCTAACCAAACGTTTAAATTTAAGGGTACCTTTAAAGATTTTTTGATATCTAAATATTTTTTCATATGTTTTATTTGTGCAATACGTACCGCATGATAAATATCGTCTGCGTACCAACAAATTAGACCAACTTGAATTAAACTAGAGCCTAGAAATAACTTATTGCTCAAAAACATAAAAGGTTCCAACAACTGAAAGTACAAATGTGGCGTACAATTATCTACACAAGTTTAAATTATGTAAAAAATGTTATTAATACTAACAACTATGACGAATAAAACACAGCAGATATTTAAAGAGCTAAGAAGTATATTAATAAGATTGACCAGCGAAAATGCTTCTTCCAAATTGTTGCAGTACCTGAAAAGTTTTTTATTTGATATTACATTAAACTATGTAATTATTGTTATTTAAAATATTAATAATACGCGTATATGTGTTTGTTTTTATATAGTTGTGAAGGTGTATTGGTTATTTTTTTTAAATATTTTTTTTATTAACCACTTGCTTATTGCGATAAAGATTCGTAAATTTAGAACGAGAGCTGCACAAAAAGATTCTGAACATTTGTATTCTTTTTTAACACAAGTGCCTTGATTTTCCTTATAAATAACACTTAGAGCTACAAACTGTATTACTGTGTTAAACAGATCAATTACCATTTACTTTTTCTCATCTTTTCTTTAAAAATAATAACTAATTGGTAACGAAAAGGATAAGTCGTAATAAAGATGCAATTAATATCACAGAGTTGTAAAATAAGCCAGGACTAATTACAAAAGTAGACCTTATTAAGCGCTGGTGTAGCTTTATGTTAGATAAAATTTCCTCGTAGTATCCTTCATCAGTTTTTTTAGACGAAGCTATTGATTCTAATTTGCATTGCAGCAGTCGCAGTAACATTCCGATGTGACTCGCCATTGCGGACAACAGCAGATCGGTGCTAATCATTATATACACGCAGGCCTGACCTGCAATCATAAATAATTAGTGAATTTTATAAACTAGTACGTTTGTAAGTAAAAATTTACAATCGTACTAGTTTATTTATATTAGTGAGCTTTTTTCGTTACGGGTGAGCAAATTACTTCTAAATTTTTATAATATACCGATCACAAAGATGATGATAATATTTTTTATTTAATTCTTTTAATGTCTACAGCCAAATATAGAAGTCTAGCAAGACGTATTTCATATTTTCGATACTTCGTACTTTCGTACTTCAGTTGTTATTCTGAATAAGTTTAACCTTATTGCATAGTAGGATAATTTGTTTATCGTTGTTCTCCTTTTCAAGATGAGTACATATTTTATATAATAAACAAAGTGTCATGATAGTATTTCGATTATTCACATTGCTTTAACTTTCACAAGTTCAGAAATATAAAAATAAATACGTTTCGTCGGCAATAGAAAACATAATGAACAGAAGCTTAAAATAAGAATATATATACTTACGCCGCAAAAGGAAGTAAGGATGAATGTTTTTTTTTGTTTTGTGTTATATTTACATGGGTGCGAAAATATTGGATAATTATTTTTACTAAAGTGAATACTTTCATTTATTTGCATAAAAAATATTGTTTTTCTTTCGTAAAAAAACTAGCCAATTTTTTTAAATCAAAACATGATAGCATGTTCGCGAAACTCTTATAAACTTTGTTTTAAATATAAATTAGAATTTCAATTTTAACCAAAGTTAATGATAATAAATATAGAAAGTTTATGAGGTCCATACCAGTGATAGCTTCAAATATATATACTGCAATATGAGTGATTAATTTATTTTTGTCAAACGGATACCACGCGACCCATACAAAACCAAGTTTCACATTTTGACCTTGCCACAGACGAAAAAAATAGACACCGATTGGTGTTAAAGTAAAGAATATCACGCCGGAGACATTCAGCAAGAAGTACCCTAGAAAATATAATTTTTATGTACAATTCACAACGTTTAATTAAAATAACTGAATTCTTATCATTGCATATCTATCTATTAGGTGAACTGCGAGACTAGCTAGCAATTTACCTAATGGGAAGTGATACGCCTGTCCATGAAATAAGTGGTGGTAATAGAATGTGTTTACTGTAACTCATTGCTTTGCTTTTAGATATAAGATGTCAAGTTTCATTACCCCAGTAATTTTGCCACAAATTGGAACACAGAAATGTATTTAACAACTGCTGTTTGACGGCAGAAATAGGCGCTGCGAAGGTGCTTAACCACATGGTTTTGGATCGATTAAATGGCTTTTGATACAGTTACTGATTATTATAAAATACCATCATCCGTTTTTGTTTTACTTAATGATGGTGACTATTTATTTATCTTTGTTTAACCATGTATATTTAATTCATTAATATTTCAAGGAAATTCCGGTGTACTGTGTGTGTATTATTAGCCGAATTTGGAACGGTACCGGATTTATGTTACTTTCTTAAAGAAAATTATGTAGACGAATGCATTTATTAGATTTTCACAGAAATTAAATGTTTGGCGTTTAATATTAAACTGATTATAACTTACATTTACTCGCCACACGCAACCCAGTCAGACTTTTGTTTTTAATATTTTGCGTATTTTCATCTAGTGGTGGTACAGGCCAGATGTCTGCTAGTTCATTAATCAATTGCCTAAACTCGTCCTTTTTATACCAAAGCACAAGTAGTTTCGTTACACCTATAAATAGATAAAATGTTTGACTTTTAATATTTCCGTAATCAATACAAAACACCCTATTGATTACGGATTATTTATTCATATGTAAACCAAAAAAGCTTCTTACTTATAACACCGTAGCCAAAAGTGTGAATTAAAGGTACTACATTTTCAATTCTCGGAGAACTCCATAACGTTAATAAAATACAAACGAATTCGCTGAAAACGTGGTAGCAAATACCTAACACACAGATTGTAAAAAATATTTTTTGACCTCGATATGACATTAACCGTGTTGGTTGATCAAAATTAAAGCCGACGCGCTGCATGCAAAATACACAAAGAGACAAGGAATCCGCGATTTCCTTTTTTGCTTCATCCTTAATAGATATAGTCATTTTAAGTACTGTCTGTTTCCAGTAACGGAGTAAACTTTACTGCGACGATTTATAATATAGTCTAACGTTGAAAACTCTGACAAATTAATATTCAAGTCAAGCTGAAACAATATTGTTGTTGTTCTGTTTTGAAACTTTTGTTTTCAACTTTAAATAAAGTACCTGGGTGGAATAATTAAAGCTTCTAGTAAAACATATTTCCTAGTCGTAAAGGCGGGACTAACAGAAGAAATGGATATGTTTAAAAAGTTTTAAACGTTTAAAATGACTGGGTTTGATCCGATAATGACTTGCCACGCCTTATAACTGAACACTTTGTAATTTATTAATGTTAGAATCCTACAACAACCAAAGTTCGAATAGTTTTTCATATACCTCTTAATAATCCTTATAAATCATATACAGCAAATGTGAAAGGGTATCAAATAAAACAAATCAATTAAATTTTGGTGGTAATGATGATGACATGATATTTTAATGAGATTAAAACTATTCCCAAAAGACGTTCATGCGATGTATATAAAAATTGTAGATCTCAAAATATTTTTGCCGTCTGTAATTAATGCTTTTGCCATTTTTATTTCAGTTACAAAAACCAAAATGTTTATATGCGAGAGAACTGTTACTTTGAAATTATTTCAATAGGTTTTTTTAATAATAATAGTAATAATAAAAATTGCGAATAGCAGTATTTTTGTCGATATCGCGTGCAGCGTTAATCTCAATTTAGTAACATGTCATTACTCAACAAAACGTTGCTACAGGGATAAATACTTAAACTGAACACACCGGCACTTCTATTTGTTTTACAGCTGATTTTGTAAGTCATTATAAACGTTAATATTATCTACAGCCGTTTATCTACCATTAATCTGATAATTTGATTTAACTAGTATGTCATTTTAATGCAATCATATACCTATTTTTTGGGGATAAATCTGCAAAGATTCAGTATTTTTAAATTTTTATTTCACTTATTTATTCCAACTTTTACAAACATATTCGAACACTTGATATCTCTCGGGTCACGAACTAAGCACAGCTTAGTAGAAGGTATTTAGTCCCATTATGAATATTAAAAAAATATATTTTTTCCTTTTTTTTTCATAATGTGTATTTATACACACACGTCACAAATATATATAATACATATATATCTGTGACGTGTGTGTGTGTTGTGTGTTTGCTGGGTGGCATTTATTTAATTAGTTTTTCTGTTTCTTCATATGAAATGCTGTAGAGTAGGTTTTTCAATCAAATATTGCACTTTGATACCGAGCAGTGTTTTAGTTTAACGATTTTTGTCAAACCATTACGAGTATAATACGTGGGGGTGCGAGTAGGAAGGGCAACGTTTAGTTAATTCAAATTACTTTCGAGTTTTTGTTACTTAGCTTAGTTTGGCTTTATATTTGTCATAGTGATATTAATAAGGTGTGAAATATTTTAGGAATTCGAGGCACTGTTCATGTTATTTTAGTCAATATAATATTATTCCATGTTTATTATTTTCTTGTTTGTTTTCAAGTGACTCTGCATTGCTGGATGTTTGCAATTTTTTGTTTATTATTATAAGTTATTAAAAAATTTGTTCAGCACTTCTCTCCATTTTTACCGTTCTTAAAAAATAAGATTAAAGTTCCATCAATCAAATCTGTAAAATCTATTAATGAATTTTGTATGGGATAAAGAAAAGCGATCATCAACTATGATACATGTTTATCATAAGAAAATGATACGTAAGTAATACCAACTGTTTTCGTTTTTTCGCTAATAGAATCGTTAAAAATTAAAAATTGTGTTATCTTATTTTTTAAACGGATCGCATATGTTTATGAATCAATTATTTCGGGTTTTATATAATCAGTACATGATAAAACGTCAAAGGTTATAATTTCATCGGTACTTCCGTTTGCTGTTATGGACAGCCGTCGACACGAATTAAGATGATTTAAGATGTTCCCGCTACAGATCACGGTGTTTCGGCAAATTTAGCACGCGGAGCGCGGGCCGTGGCGAGCTTTACAGTTCGCCACCGTTACGCGACGATTAAGCTGCGCACGCGCAACGGGCTGACTATCAGGCGCCCTACTGTGTTTGTAACGCCCCTGTGCTTGTCATCATAACTGCTCCACATGTAATAAATTATGTTAACTGGACTTATTTTCATAATCGCTATCAGAATTGTCAGGTTAAAAGGTACTTGTTGTATATAACGTGTTGCTACAGGTATGCACATCATCACAGGATGACACGTAATATAGGCAGCAATAATGAATACCGTAGTGGTGAGGTCTTTTACTATTCAATTAAGCGACGATAAGAGCGGTACGTTTACGCGATGGTAAATAATACGCCTGCCCATAACAACGTTTCGCTAGTTAGGATGCTTGCTCCACATTGCGCTCGTCGCCTGAGACATAAGAAGTTGAGCTTCGTTACGGGTCTTAGTGCTTATTTCTTGAAACTAAATAGTTGCGTGAAATACTTACTGTCATTTGATTGGAAAACCGCTGTAAATAGTGATGTTATGGGCATCATTCATAATAATGTCTCAACTGTAGAGTAAATATCCCGAACAACCCTACAAATATAAATATAAACTATTATTAACAATAAATACAAAGTAAAATTGCATTTTCATGAATTATTAATCGTAAGAGCAGGCTGACTTTTATGAATATAGAGTAAAAGTGTATTAGCGAGAATCAAAGAGCGATCCAATTGTTTTATTTCGACGCCAATTTATACAGTGTACATAAAAACATCTAACAGACGAATTTCAAATAAAAGGTGTAAAAACAAAGCGAAATAAATATCGCAGATTTATAACTAGTCATGCGCCGGCGCCGTTCAGCGCGCGATCACTGCAATGGACAATCGCGGTATGAAGTTAAATGCTATGGACATTAACACGATAACCTACATCTAAAACATTAAATTCATACGAGATTTTGCCGTTTTCTGAATGTTAAAAAACAGCTAATGCTGCATTCGATTTAATATGTGCCTTATGTTTTTGTAGTCGCTGATAACAATATGTTTTACGACTGCGACAATGTATAAACATGCTTAATGAAATAGGGGCGAGTAAATTGCTTATAACTTTGTTAGCAGTCTACAGGTTTCTATAAATGAACGTTTGTCAACTTCTAAGTAGTGGCATACTTTGTTACACAATATGCATAAATAATTAAAAACATTAAAATGATTGTAATTTTTATCTTAATTATTAAGGCTTTAAGTGTTACTCAAATAATATATATATTATATAGAAACATGATTATAGATATATGTATATTTATATATATATATCAAATGATAATATTGAATTTTGTACCTATAATATTTAAAAAAAAAATCATTATTACAATCTGATATTTAATACATTTAGATTTCTACATTGATTTCTAGATAAAAGTATAATTTCTCATACTGGACATTAAGTGCCGCCAATTTTAATGATAATTTGAAGTTAAATAGAAACAAAAGTGTATAGAATACATTGAAGTGAATTCGTTTTGAAGCTGTCTCATCATCTCAAAGAAATGATGTACTTTTTTTTATGCATCGAGCAATCATTACGAAGTAGACTGCAGAGACAAGTTCTTTTCTTAGCTGCGGCCGGCGGCGCCGTGCACTGCAATTATTTTGGAAGCAAGTAATTGAATCTTACTGAAATAAAAATATATAGAGATTTGCCGTGCACGATGTAATTTAAGATTTTCATCAGGCTGATAATGAGGGGCAATGCGAATCAAAACATTAACTTTCACTATAGTATCAACATTGCGATGCTGGCCTTAAATCCTCGTTTGGGATGCGGTAGGAAGTGAGGCAAAAAAGTGGCTCGTTTTTTTCAGACGGTCATATTTTAACTAAAACACTATCATTAGGTTAAACATTTAGGTATTAGCCCTTTCTATCTGTTAAGATAGTGAAGCGTCTATTTGTAATATTAAAGTGACAGCTTTTTACTTATATGAACGTTGAGTTTCATTTTCATTTTGATTTGAAATAATCTCTTATACATTTGTGCTAAAATTGTTTCAAAAGTTTTGGTGAGTCTGTTCAGAGTAAAAGCAAAAAGGGTTAGACAGATTTTCAGCGGTACTTTCAGGGGTATAAACCATCCATTTTTGCTTATAAAAATTATCTTTTATATGTACCTACAAAAATTAATGCTGATATCACAACCTTCGAAACTATGGCTAGTTTCTAATGAACTTGATTCTCTTTCTTTTTTTTAACATTGTAATATTTACGCGATTTCTTTTTTGAAAGTCAATTTTAAGAAGTTAAAGTTAAGTAAAAGACGTAAAAGATAAGTAAACATTCTAAGTGGTTAGAATAAATTGTCACCAATGTTCTATGAATTAATTATACTTTTTTCATTTCAAGTATTTCTAAGATTTAAGTATTGAATCACTTCTTAGTTTTTGCCTTTGATATTTTTTACAACTTTAGTTTTGAAGTTTATCGAGTGTGGCGGTTTTTGTGCCTGATGCCTTTATTTGCATAGATACCCGCCGAACATTGAACTTTTTGAGGTGCATTTTCTTCGCATTTGGATAATGCCTTTCGCGTTGTTTTTTATTATGAATAAAGCCCCCCATATATGATGTGGGCGTCTTTCATACATAAATATAATTTTGTTTATTACTTATAAAATTACAGGTGACTGCGATCATTATACTAAAATATGATTTTTATGTATAATTAAAATAATTTTGGTAAATATGTACAGTTCAAACAGAAGCTAAAAATACATATAATATATATATTATTATGTTATCACCTTGGGGGTTTTTGATTTTTTTATTTTAAAATACAGTAATTTCAACAAAAAAGGAACTATCAAATTGGAGCATTCTGTAAAAAGTTACTCGGTCAGAAAGAAACAAAAAAAAGATACGCGTCGAATTGAAAACCTCTTCGGAAAGCCTTCGGTTAAAAATACAGTGAATTATTTCTTAAAAATATTAAAAGATATTGGCTGTATTTGTATAACATTGATTTACAATTTACCTGAAGTTGTATATTCACTAGAATGCAGCTTCACCGTTTTAGGTCGGTTTCGATAGCGTACTTTGATGCCATTTGGAGTTCCGTTGCACTGTCCTCCCGATCAGGCGTGGTTTGGGTTTGCCGCTGTTAGTGGCAAATTGCAGTGTTCAGCTCCGGGCGCTTTATTGAAAATTCGATCTATGTGCTGCAGTAAGTAGAAAATTAGAGAGAAAAGTAAAGTGCGCTCTGCGCGCGCGCATTAAGAACGACATTCGGATATCTCTTGCGCCGGCCCGAATCCGTTATCCGGCGTCAGGTTACGGACACGTCTATATAAGACGGCGGCGTCTTCTTCACCATTTCATTTCGTTCAGGACGCCTGGTCAGCTGCGTGGTCCGTGTCTTCACGCGCCGCGGTGTCGGTATTCGTGTTGGTGTCCGTGAGCAGCCCACCCATCCGACGGGTCTAGTGCTCGCGCATTTGTGTAGCCGGGACACAGTTTGATTGCGTGGAACGTTCAAATATAATCTGCCGTGTGAAGGCTGGAAGTATTGAAGAACTTGCAGAAACTGGGGTAAGTATTATGTATATATATATAAATCAGAAGTGCAAAAATAATACTTTTTTTTAATAAGCTTTACTACTTCCTCAAAGGAGGGGCACGCAGCCGCGACCTCTCAATGGCCATATCTTGCGACTATCCATGGGCATCAGTGATCATTTTTCATCAAGTGAAAAGTTCATTCGCTTGCCCATTTTACCTATAAAAAAAATTATGTTAAAAACAATTTGAAATTTAAGGTATAATCTCTTTAATTTACTATAAACGTTTAAATTATAACGTTATTAAAATATTTCTAGATATAAAGATCGCAAAAATGTAAATTAAGAAAGTTAGTGTTTTTTTTTTAATGATAATTATAAATCATGGAATTTATATATGCCGTTATTATAACTGTGATTAGCTACAATTTATATACAGATTTTTAACAAAATATCATAAGATAAGAATTTATTATGCCTTATTGAATAAATTTTCAATGAAAACTGTTTCGTTTGTGGTAAGAGATATAGGTACATATATGTGTATATTATATATATGATGACTGTCCGCAGTAATGCGTGCCGGGCGCCCTACAAGTTCGATACGCACGGTTCGTCTTACCTGACTTACGCTAAGCAAAAGCACGGTATTGGTTCGTAGATGGTAAAATGATTGCCGTCATTACTGGGGAATTACAAGAGGTATACGACGACAGCCGTGATCATTATATGCACTTGCGTGAGATACCAACGGTTTGTAGCCATTGTTGGTTAGCGCTTTTTGTGTGCTTTTGCTTAATCGCTTCTAAATTCCATTCCCCAAATGTTTTTCAATTGAAATTTATTTTTATTTTGTACAATAAAAGCATAATTTGTTAAAATCTTGAGTATCTTGTTTACGTATATAAAAGTTTGAGGTAAAGGTAGCAAAATATTCTCGATAATACAACCATACATATCGATTTTATGGAAGTAATTCTTGGCGGGGAGTAAAGATATATAGTTATCGTCTTCTTAATAAAAGTTTTTAATTAATATAATACAAGTCTGATCGTCCGTTGTATGTAGGTTTAACCTATAGGAGAAATTTCCATTTCGGTTCAAGATTGTTACAAATTTTGAAGAACCCGCTTAGTTACATTTACCAAAAAATAAAATTGGACGTTTGTATAGGAAAAAATGGTATTGGAAATAGTTTGTTTTTTCAAGATAACAAAGAGGATTGCACCACTTTATTTTCTCTGTGGTTAACATTTATAATTGATATAAAAGTAGGACTCGATGTGTAATCATTTATGTGAAGCTACGATGAACTATTCTTAATTATATTTCACCCGAAGGAGTTTCTCAAATACTATAAGAGCGATTACCAAGCAAAAGTAATAGCAGGATTAAATCCTGCTTAAAACTGGTTTACAACGAGCCTGTTGGCAAAGGCATATGTTATTAAAACTTTGAAAATTCTTTCATATCTTGTTTTGTTACAGGTTGTGATTGAAATAATATTTTTTATTGCATTTAGCTCAAAAACATTGCTAATCAAAAAATATTGCATTTTTATAATTTAGTGATTCGACGTGGAGAGTATTTTGAAAAATGTCCGAACTAAAATTATATCTTCATAAAAAATAAAAAACAAAGAAGCCGTACTCTTGTTTTATGCCGTTGAAAAGAATCTAAACACCAAACTTTATTGCCTGCAGATATCCAGTAAAATGTCTTCCACGCTGCTTTTTATTTAAAACTAAGTAATACTACTACTAATCGATATGAATACGTTCACGTCCGTAATTATTGATGATATCCAAAAAATATGATGTTTTATTACCAGTTTGAAATAAAATAATCAAAACGAAATGGAAAGAAAATCATAAAAAAATTGTTGGTGATTTTCAATTAACTTTTATCTATCGCCACTACATTGAGAACAATCGGTCAATAAAACAATATGTCAGATGACAGCTCGACTTGAGTCGGTAATAAAGCATTATGATAAAGTTTGACAGGTGAATTAAAACACTCCACAGATAATAGCGATCAACGGCCTGAGACGTCACTTGCATCGTATGCCGTAAGTTGCGCAAAGATAAAAAAAAACTTGTCTATATTAAAGGCACGCGTGGGCGCATAACCAGTTGAGAGGTTTTTTACCAACAAGTGCACATGACCTTGACCGGGAAGGCTGTTCCATCCAAATCATTGATCGACCCACTTACACTGCATTATATATTCGTTCGTGATGAATTGTCATTGTTGTTATTTTAAAAAAGCACTTTTTCACATAAAAAAACGATTTTTTAATAATAAATCGTTCATAATATTCAAAGATTTCAGTTGTAGTTTTGTGAGGTCTGCGAAAAAACTCTAGACAGAATATTAGAGTCGGTTCAATTGTGGTATTAGAATATTTATATATGAATTGTCGTAATACTAAAGAAGTTCAAGTGTAGTACCATAATGGATTTTATCTTGGTGACTTAAGCTATGGTTTAGATATTCAATTTTACTGTAAAAACAAAACACGCAAAACTAACATATCTTGGCTTTCTTTGTAGCGGAACTACCAAATAAAATGTCCTAGGTCCTAGGTAGGTCTCTGTTGCTGGAGATCGTACAGGTAGGTACCACTATAGCTTCTATTTCTGCCGCCAAAAAGTAGTGTGCAAACAGTACTGTGTTCGGGATTGATGAGAGTTGTAGTAGCTAGTAAAGTTACTAGGGTAACGAGACTTAACATCCTATGTCTCACGGCGACGAGTGCAATGTGGTGCTATGTATATCATCCTAATAAACGCCACATTATTATGGACAGGCGTATCACTTACTTCCAGTCCAGAGAGTCCCGCTTATCTCGTTCCTTCATAAATAAAAAAAAATATCATGATCTTCTGACCGCGTGGTATCATTGGACCGTAAACATGTATTGATATTATTTAAGGAAATCTATAAAAAAACAACTTTCACCGTACATTTAATAAGATCAAATTTCACCAATAGGCAGATACGAGGTTCGTTAATGTACATAAAGCTCCGCGACCTAGATACCGCAATGACTCAAGTATGCTAAAACAAGATGATTGTTTACTAGAAATATTCAGGGTATTTCCTTAATACAAATCTTTTGTGATGATTCTGTTTCAATGAACTTTTTATTTTTATTATTACGAATTAGGATGTCAGGCATAAACGATGAAAACTGCATAGTAAACTTCTTTAGGTAAAATTTACGAAAATAAATGCTTTTATATCTTAAATTGTCCGTGATAATTTGAGTCATATTATATTGTTTTCATTAAAAAAATTAGAGCATGTTTGAGATCTGATACATACTTGTATATAAATGTTTTTATGAAATGAAGTTCCGTGAAAATAACGGGATATGTAAGTTCGGTGTTAACACTTAGCACCTACCTATTTTTTTTATTCACCGAACAGTCGAGGCGCGAAGGACATTCACCTGATGGTAAGTGATATACCCGCCCATAACAATAAGGTGATAGTTTATTTAATTGCGCTTGTCGTGAGACATATTGATATGTATTAAATTTCATTATCCTTGTACTAGCTGTCCTATACGTGCTGAGATGCTGATAATTGTAACACAGTTTAGTCACGCAAGAAGTAGTGATAGTTCAGTTTGTAAGCAATGCCGTATGTATAACACGATTATGATCTTGAGCTTCCGATGATTGAAAACATTGTAGAGAAAGCAACACATTAAGAGAACAGCAGCTTTCGTGGATAAATGTCAACTGCCAACCCGCAATTAGGCTGCGAGGTAAAGAAATGACCTTGACTTTCTACTTGTTGTAGAATGGTCCGCTCGCAGCAATGGGAATATCAAGTAGGCTGTTCAATATTAAACAATACTCTGACATACATTAGATTTGTTAATTAATTTTAATGACATTATTGGTTATTTCGTTACATTAATCAACTTTTAGAATAAAATTTTATACACAATATTATGTGGGGATTTTTTTTTAAATAATTTCGTGGGTTATTGTTATGTAGTATATGTTAACCACAAATTTCACGGACATAATGCGACCGATATTAACAGTTAGATTCAGTGTTTTTTTGGGTGACAATGTCTTTACCGAATGATTTCTAAAATCGGACGGCGATACGAGTGTAATGCGTCTGTATGTATGTAATTGCGGTATGCACCGTGCACGCGCTCATAAAGCCCCAGTACTTTCCCCCGACCCAGTGCCCTCTCTGCGATGCTGGCCGACACAGAACGCTCCACGATTCCGTAATGCCTTGTATTTTATTTGATATTTGCCGTGGCTCATTACACGTCCCGCTTACAGTTATATCTAATAACATATCTCGATGTATACAGATTGTCCACTTCGATGTAATCGATCGCGCTGGTACGCCTCAGCGCGTGCTTTTTGTTTTGATGTCGTGATATGCGAAAAGTACTTCATGTGTCTCTGATTTTCGCGTTTTGATAGCGTATGAACATGAGACTATGATAAAAGACAATCTTACGTTGGAATTTTTCGAAAAACTTTCGTAAAGAAGACTAAATATTTCTACAGTACAGAGTAGGTACCGGAGAAATGTTTTCTTGTGAATATAGACAAAGTGAATCAAACATCAAAGTGACATGAAATATAATGTAAATATTTGTACGAAATTTCGGAAATCATGTCATCAATATTTGTTTCTGTTATTAAAATACATGTTAAAATCAAAATTAAACAAATAATACAAGTGAAAATTGCTTTTCGTATATCTTATTAACTCACATATTCTTAATAATCATTTGTAATTATAATAATTTATTTAATAGGTAACGAAGTTTTACGCCACTATTTAACAATAGATTGATATCGGAATTGTTTTTATGTAAGTACATTTTCTTATTTACATTTTTTATCCTTTCTATTAGTACTAACATATCACCAAATAAAAACGCTAATAGAGTTACCGGTATATTTTTTGCATGCTCTTATAAAAACAGTCTTTTCTCCTAGTTAAATTCAATCAATATGTTTTCGAAGTAACCTTGACGGCCTCTTGGTCCCGAAGTCAGTGTACCTAAGCAATAAGTCATGGACCTACCGCCTCAGTCACGGATTTTTGTAAGTCTTTTGTCAATATTCTCTAGCAAAACTATAAACTTTCAAATTTGGCTCTGAAATTTAAAAGTTAAAGGTACAAGTTACAAGGTACAAATTTACTAACTGTAATCCTAAAACTCGTCAACGCATGAAAGAAAATAAATATGATAGTAGCTTTATGTGATGTTGTGCTAACAATTTAATTCATTTCTACAAGACCGATGATGCTCGTACATTGTCCCGTCGGCCCACGTCAACAGCCTTCTGTAAATGTGAATTAATAGGCGTGTAATTCAATCGCGGTTCTTTTGCTCTTCGGACCGCATTAAAATTAATTCACATTGGAATGAAAAAAATAAAACCGATTTGTTTGTAATATGAAGATGGTAATTATAAAAAATTACTTTAAGATTTTGTAAATAAAAAAAGTATAGTATAAATAAATACTCGTAACTTTAATTTTTTTTTTGAAAATTTTGGACAATAATAGATTTTTCGTTTGTTAGTGATTCTTGCATATTATAGACACCAATTTAAAAAAAAAATAATAAAAAACTAAACGTTATTATTGTCTATGTACATTCAAACAATTAAATAATTATGTAACCGGTTTGAAATATAGGAAAAGAAAGAAAAAATGGCAACAACGGAGGACTTACACTTTGCCACTTTTGGAAACCGCAATTAAAATTTTAGTTACAGTAATAGTATGGAATGTTTAAATAAGCGCGAAGTTGTGTATTCATACAAAATAGCGTATAATAACTGATGTAATGTAATAAGTACTAGTAACATCACAGAACTTGTTTCTTTTATCGTTTCATCGAGTGATGTATGTTATGTATGTCGGAAAAGAAATTATTTAATTTTAGACATTGCAAAGTTTTTAATTGATTGTAAATTAGTATATGCTGTAAAGAAATAAATTTTCGGTTTTAATATTATTACTACTTTATAAGCAGATGTTTCATATTACGAGATTAAATTTATTTTTAAATGTAATTATATATTTAACATAACGTTGTAACTTTTTACTACAAGTTAAATATAGAATCAGAAAGTCGAAAAGCACTCAAAAAAATAATCCACTGTAATATTTCAAAAAATAAAACCACGGCTTTCAATGTTGCTTTGACCCACGTATCTTTCTCTCTCGTTCCACTGACAGATTTCTGTAACGGTTGTTTCATTTGACAAAAACGACACAAATATAACTTTCACTATGTTTGGATCACGTAGTGAGATAGAAGAAACATTAGTGGTGTATTGTCGTTGATAATGGATTTACCACAGTGTCCCGTCCGTATTTTGCGCGTGCAAAGCCGCCGCGCATTGCAATGCGACCTACAAAGAGGAATGAATAAATAAGAAAGTACATGCGTCACAATCGCTTCGTTTTATCACAACTGGTGCGTGGGCGCGTCACTATCTACGTCCAATACATGTGATAAATTTAAAAAATATATCCTCGATTACTTATCATATCATACAAACAGCCGAAAACTCTTGTGGAGTCGTATGTTTTGTGGAGGGGCGACTTCGATCGAGCTTGAACTTCTAGCTCTCTATTTTCTAATGATGTATAGTGCTTGCTAGTAATCTATCGGCTTAGACAGCTTATCGGGTACCGGGCGCGCGAACCCTGGGTCCAGAGATTAATAAAATTTCCAGTGAAGGAAAATATAGCAAACAAGCCGATATGTTTTAAGAGCGATAAGTTTCATGTTATGTGACATCATCGTGGCGGACAAGTGTGAGACTCATTTCTTTAACGCAGTATATAATTTTTTTGTCTCTCCTCGAGTTTGCTCGGCTTCGAACTCTAGTTGTAGCAATATTGAGCTTTTTTAATGTTAACGAATTAAACGCGTCTCTATAAATGATTGTAACGGTTGATAAATAGTAGTATCTATCTGATATTATTAATTATATAATTTTCAATTCGACGAACCAAGCTATTTTAATAATTAGCAAGGTTTTATGTGCATTTAATCTGAATTGTGTGTCAATTTGCGGAAGTCCTAGTATGAACTATAATCTGTGACGCGTGACGTAGCTTGAGAACCGTGCTGGTGTGTTGTTACCTTCGCCAATTCCCTCCAATCTTCGCCACAAAAGTTCTCATGTCCGCTGGAGCTAGAGCATGACTAGAAGTAGGGTTGGTACTTCGTATTCTTCCGTTTCCGCAACAGACAATGTCGCGTGTATTTCGTTTCTTCATTTAATATGAAAGTTCTTTAGCACATCATGAAGTCTTACAATTTATAAATGAAGTAGGTAAATATTTATATTTTATTTTTATATTACCATATATATATATATATTTATATATCTATATTTATATATATAGATATATAAATAATTATATATATATATATATATTTATTTCGAATATGATATTGTCTTTTAATTTTTTTGCATTCTTAATTTTTTAATTATGTAAAAAGTACATTTACATTAAATAAAGTTTGTGAGGTGATCAAAGTTTTTCATTCTATTAGTTTGATGTACCCCTCATAAAATAAATTTCTCGTTAGCAATAATGACAACGTTATTTTTGTACCCTTTACCAAGAAGAAAAACGGGGAGTCAAAACTCTGTGCCAGATTTAAGATCTATAATAATTTTTAACGTTATCTTTATATGTATTAAACCACGATGCAAACGTTCTAAGTACGTTCCATTTATCGTTGGAATATATTATTTACTAATGATTTTTTTTCCTTTTATTGTTCCTATAAGGAAGTGGAAATTGATGCCAGTTCTTTTTTATAATTTAATGACGCCGTGTTTCTTCCATGTAATCTAAAACTGGTCGTGTGGTTTAAATAGCAACCGCATTTATTATTTTTATCTATGTGAATGGCCCATCGAATAGAAATTAAGTGTTGTGTATCCTATCTACGTTGTATGCAAAGGGTGCATTTAATATAATAAAAATACATTAAACAATTTTTATCAAAAATTCGAGAGCTTAAAAAAGTAAATATGAAAATTATTTTAGTTAATCAATGTCAGGTCATGCTAAAGTGAATGTTATAAAAACTATGTATGAAATTAGCGATAGATATCTCAACTATTACGTATTTATTGCAGGAGTTTGTCTAGGTAGGTTTTACTATAGCATCTAATTTTACTTGTTTTCTGATTAAAAGAATACTTTAGTCAGTGAAATTGGTGATGTAACATTATCTTTCATGTCCCAAAGCGACAAGCATCAAACTGTTACATATCGGTTTAGATAGACGTATACCTTACCATTAGGTAACTCGTTAGTCTACTTGCTTAAATAAGTAAAAAAAAATGAACAGAGGACATCACCAAGGTTTATACTAGTTACATAATAGTGAGGGCGTCGTGCAGTGCGGTCAGCGACCGCGTCAGTTCACCGCCGGATCAGGATCCCCACGGCTCCCGCAATTGATCAAAGCTCGAAACAACATCGATATTATCCACGCTGTCAACGATCGCCGGCACAATCGAAATAAGTCACGTCGCCTTGTGATTGTTTCAAAACAATTTAAATACGGAAATTACCCTGTTAATATATTGAAAGTTCGCATCCGCGTAAAATTTATGATGTGTTATTTAAAATTATTAATATTAACTAACTATAACTACTTACTTACTAACTATAACTATAACAATGTTATTTAGTCATTGTAAACCGAGCGCTAATCATCAAACTTGTATACATTAGATATCAACGCGTTAATACGTACTTCTTACTTTTAAATTTTAACATTAAAATTATCCCGTTTTAGTTTAAACAATTTTCTGAATAAAAATCAAAGCTTTAACTGCTAACCGAATTTTTTAACATTTTATAATATTATTATTATAAGTATATTCTCTGGTTATTGTTGTACGTATGTTACATATCTTCATACATTATTATAATGTATACAAGACAGTTTGTATCAGATTAATAAAATTTCTGTAATATGTAATAAACATATTTATTTTAATGAAACTTCTTGACAAAATAGTATGACACATTTGTTGTTACTATTTAAATTTTAATAGCTCAGTAAATGAACTGAAGACACAAAAGATATTACCTAAATAAATAAAAACAATACTGATGCGATTTAAGCTATTTTTAGTTTACTTTTATACTCAATATGAAATGTCAATTTTGATCTTCATAGCAATGTATCGTAATAGAGTATCATATATTCTGTAAACTTATTATCATCATCATCAGCCGATACACGTCCACTGCTGGGCATAAGTCTCCTTCAAAGATCCCCACGTCGATCGGTCCTGCGCTGCAAGCATCGCCGAGTACCTAGGGCCGTCGTTTGCGAGTATATGGGGAAATTAGGCCATTTCTCACCACGCTGGCCCAATTATAGTTGGTGCACTTTCATAAACTCAGTAGATGACAAAAATAAAAGAACTTAAATAATACTCAAATTGTGTCATTTAAGTTGAATGTTAGATATAAAAAGAATTAACTGTTTAATATGGTTTTGTTTCATATGAAGGCAATCAGGGATCAGACACATTTACGAAACTTACCTATTTTCTGAATTAGATGACAATGGTATTTGAAATGTACGAAGCAATGCAAAACTTATGTTTGTCAGTAAATGCAGAGTACACATTATATCAAGAACAAGAATAACATATAATGATAGAATATTTTTTTTGTTTTTAAAGTAATAAAGTTTCAAAAATAATTTGTTAATTTTATCTGATTCTACAGAAATATGTTATGTTATTTAGTGACAAGTTTCTAGTTGGAGGAACTAAATTTATTGCGACGGCATATCAAAGCGAGGCCTGATTTTATTTTTATTGAATTAAATTGTAAAATATACATAAAACATTTAATTACAGTTATTGGATAAGTATTTTATAGTAGATCTGATAGATTGGAATAAGCAGGTGAATGTTATTCTCAATTTGATGGCCAAGTTGAGATCGAAGAATTTTGTCATAATAATAATAAAGCATAATAAGATAAAGAGACAACTTAAGCCTATGTAATTTGAACATCTTTCTACGAATGTTCTACGGATATTCTATTAAAAAAAAACGGAGTAAAGAAGCGACAAAGTTAAAGTAAAAATTAAATACTCTTTTTGGGTCGATTCATAGAATATGCAATTACATACATATTTATTTTTTAAAAATGGGTCGTAACACGCCTTGATTCGACAACAAAGATTTCCTTTTATGGTTTAATTTTATTTTAATGCTATAATTTACATGTAACACTAACCAGTTCTCATTACTTTAGATGATAAGAAAAATGGAAAGATAAACGGTTTTACAAAGGTCAAACGGTAGGTAATGTCGTAAAAGTGTTTCACCACAAGATAGCATCACAATTGCCTGCATTACTCTGAATTTTCATTGTATATTAAATGTAGATATAAGCCTATGAAAAAATCCTTTCTTTTTTAGAGTTTATTATATGATGTAGACCTTTTTGAGTAATCAGTTTTTATTCATATAAACATTTAAAAAGTTTCTTGAAAGATAATTAATTATATATAATATAAATCACAATTAGATTTTTTTCTTGAAAATATGATGACTAGTAAAGATTAGAAGAACGCGGAAACCCATTGGATGCTAACAACGCGGCACTGATCAACGTGGAGATCTTTGGGGAGGCCTATGTCCAGCAGTGAACTTCTATCGGCTGATGATGAAAGATTAGCAGAATTAAGAACAGTGTTATTTAGAAAATAATCTGTTTATTCAAATCCTACCTTGGTTTTAATGTTCCATAATTTACTTGCTATAAAGAAATGTATGCGAACACACAAAGTAAACTAATATATTAACAAGTTAACTAAATGCAGAGGAATTTGAGTTAAGTTTTAACTAATATTGAGGATTATAATTTTTTCCTTTTAATAACTTTAGCTTATTATCTAGATTTCAAAAGTCGTGTTCCTACTGTATCAAAGAAGATAGTGATAACTTTTTGTTATGTAAATCCGGTTTAAATTATTCCTGATTATGTTTCATTTAATGTTATGCTTAAAACAATCCCACTTCTGGTTTCTCATTGAGTGCCGGTTAGTTTCGAGATTATAGGTGGATTGACCCGTTTCCCTACTTAAAGTAAGCTGGTAACTTAATATATTAGCCTATCAGATATCATTGAATATTCTTGTTGGAATTCCGTTAATCTGTAATCTTTGTAAATTATTTGAATTCTCTCACGATCGCAGTAATAAAAGAACCGAAATATCATATTTTTTAATTATTTCAAGTTGCATTCATTGCTTATTATGAAGGCGATTCCCATGGATAAGCATAAACAAACGCTACTGTGCACATTGTTTTATAACATTACGGTAATACAAAATAAGCTAACGGTTATGAGAGTACAGTAATTATTTTCAAAGTAGAAAAGTGGGAAATTTGTGTTAAAATAATAATAAAACAACTATAATACATTCACAGTGAAATTTTATGTTCTTAGTGATTTTCAGATTGAAATCAGGTTAGTAGTAAATAAAAAGACTGCTGTAAACAATTAATATTAATTGGATAAAAACATAAAGAAAACATTGGAGTTGTAATAGGTAAGGTATAATGTGGGATTGTGTATATATTTCTAACTATTGCCAACTATGTCCAAATATGTAATATACATACGCGAGTATTAGCCAGGTATATTAATTTCATATTGCATTAAATTACAACAGGTTTAACTGGACTTTTGTCTGAGTATGCCTATTAAAAGCGTTTTGCAATTGACATGATGTCATCCGGTTTCATTTCAACTAATTAATGCTCCATTATCCTGCAAATATCTTTTTTTTAATATAACCTGTACATCTATTTATTTATACTTTTTTTCATTCAACGAAGCTACGCGATGAGCATGATGTTCATCTGATGGTTAATAATACGCCTGCCCACAATAGTGTGGTGCTACATAAGATGGTATACACTGCACCACATTATGGTCGTCACCTTGAGGTATGAGATGAAGTCTTAATATCCCAGTAACTACACTAATTACAGCGTCTTTCAAACCGGAACACAGTGTTTGCACATTACTATTCGGCGGCAGAAATATGCGTTGCCGTGGTACCTACTTAGACGGTCTTCGGCAATAGAGACCTATCACCAAAATTGGGAATTTGCAATTGGCAAAAAATTGGGAATAGACTATTTAAAATGTTGTTATATCCGCAATGCAATTTTAAATACTTATCTAAAATATTCCGTTTGGATTTTGAGCAGCCACAATATTTTCTTTTTAATTTCGTAACTCGAACTCTTATACTTGCTGCTCTACTGGTGTTTTGGAGAATTGCTTTTCCAAAACACCAGTGATTGATGATTGATTTTAGAAATTCAATCATTGGACTTACCTTCTGTTATTTATTCGTAGGTGCAGTTCTTATATGGATTGGTAACAACCTGTACCACAAACATTGGGTTTGTTATTAACGAGCTTAAATTTTTTTTATGCAATAAATACAATACAATATTCACATGTTGAGTATTTTACTTAAGTATTATTTTACTTTTACTTTATGTAAACTCTAGCGGCGTAGGTTACAAATTCATTTAATAATACTTTATATTACAGATATTTGTTTAGATATTGTAAATTTTATGGACTTGAATTTTTTTTAAAAGGTTTTTTATAACGGGTGATAGGGTTTTTCTTTTATTGTGGTGTGTACAATTTAAAGATCGTTTTCCTAATGCTATTATAACGTAACGACGCTTATGTCTTGAGGCGGTGCAAGCAATACGTTGTTGTGTAAACATCGTAATTAGCGTCTCACTATTATGGACAAGCGTATCATTTACCGTCAGATGAACGTATTGTCTCATTTGTTACACAAGAAATGTTACATAAATACATAAGATTACTTTTAGATGACACCTTAATGTTCCTTACATACTGCGGAAATGAAAACGAGCTTTTCGCTATATGCAGATATGCAATTTCTCACACTTCATTACTCAGCTGTTATTTCTCCGCTAAATAGCGTCTAGGACTGGGATAGCTGGAGCGCCGCGGGAGCCCTCTAAAGCGGACGGAATGTGCGCACAAGGTCATTGCGCCCTGCGCGGTCATGCACATACCCCTCCTCCACTTCGCGCCTGTCCCTCCGCTCTCCATACTTGCATCCACCACCATGTTTAAGCGACCAGCAGCGGATAGTAGGGAAGCAACTGAACCTAAAGGCAATAGGAACCATTTCGACGCGATTCACCTTTTATACATCTTAGTCCTACAGTTGTTCGACGTCCGCCGGCAATATAGTTCCTCGTTCTAACGCCATTTTCTAAGGTCGTTACTAGGAGAAAAAAGGCATACGGACATCACCGGGGCGGATTTATGATGGTCAGCGTGACCGGCATTTATCTTAGAGCTTATAGCTTCAGCGCTGCTCTCTACGTTCACTGTCATAAGCTGGTTAGAATTAGCGTTCAGACATTAAAATTTATGGTCAAATGGTTTCTTGTAAGAACAAAGTAACTTCATTGTACGCTGTAGTCATTGACACATTGTGCGAAATTTTTATTGCAATTTGCTTTCAATGTTGCTGATAACGTTTATAACTGTTTTTAATGTAAATATATAACATTTGTGTTATAATTGTTTAAAAACATTTTCTCCTTTTTACAAGTTAATACAACCCATCTTCTTTCTGTAATAATTTGTTACTCAACTTATTTTATTCCAAAATATTTTAATAAGTAATATTTGTTCGTGCGAATTGTTTACTAAATAAAACGTTTCATTTAACATATCATAAATATTAAACTTTGCTTTTTTATTGATAAAAAGTTATTATGTTTCATTGAATCACCTTTTATTTTTTATTTTGTCACAGAAAACTATTCCAGTGATAAGATATTCCATCGAATACATCTAAAGGCGTGAGTAAAACAGATTTTTTAAATCATAAAGCAATAATAAAACTGTTATATAAATAAAGATAATATAACTAAATTTATTAAAAGGTTTTTTTTTATTAACATAAAACTTTAATTTAATTATTTTTAAGACGGTAAAAAAGATGTGCAATATCTATGGTTTAACTTTTTTAACTCTTTTAATGTTGGTATTACTCGGGCGATGAATTACTTTTTCTTTTACAACTATTCTTAAAATATAACGTACGGCAAAAATATAACGAAATTATGGAGAAGAATAATTAAAAAAAATGTCTCTGATCATGCAAATGATGGATCTGCACATTCGCCAAGTAAATAAAAAATTCTATTTTAGTTACAATAGACCTGTTTCTTTAACAAGATGTTCTTACGGAGACACGGTTAATGGGATAGCATTGTATATAAATAATACCCTACTGAGATGTTGCAGGCTACCTTGGTAAGCATGAGTGACAAGGTGAGGGTTTGTATGTCCGATTTAAGTATTATCGCCTAAGGTAAAGGAAAGTTCTGTTATTTATAGTCGATTCCAATCGCGTTTCACTAGGAAATGAACACAACATAGTAATTTTATATTTAATTGACATATTCTAATAGTTCCTAGACTGCAATAACCGTTAGAAACAGGTCATATTTAGGGATCATGAAAATTATATATTTTAAAAATTTTCCTAAATGAAAGAATTAGTTTCGTTTTAAATTTGGCTTTTATGATGTCTTGATGTATATGTAGTTCTTTTGTATGCATTTTATAACATATTTTATTAATTAATATAAAATCAAACTTGATCGCAATAAAGTGATAATGAACTTGTTATAGCTGAGCACCGTATATCCCTCGGGTTACGCGTGACTGCCTTCAATACAGGTATAATACCTAATAGCACAGATGACGATCGTTACCACCCGTTTCCTAGTTCTGTCTTACATATACGTGTAACTACAGTAGTGAAGTAATGAAAATTGTACGTACGTTAGCAACGAGTCCACTCAATTTGTTGTTTCGCTACGTTGTAGTGTTTCCTGGAAGTATGTTGTGTTAATCTGATAGTAAAGTAGTGCCCGGTGTGCGTTATTGCTTCACGGTTAATATGAAAACGAAAGTGCAGTGACAAGCCTGACGTTAGACGTCATTATCAATTATGTTGCAATCACAAATAAAGGGTGTCTGGAAGACATCGTCTGTAACGATAACATCTCCCACTGCCTACTATACTATGTTATATTCCTCGTATACTATATTCCTCATTTTGCGTGCAATAACATTTGCTATCATTTCAGAAATGAATCGAAATATGAATGTTTTATTTCTCCTCTACTCCTTACTTTCTAATCCTCCCGCTCCTCCTTACTTTTGTAAACGCTTTGAGTGTTTTATGCCTGCGAAACTCATTATCGTTGTCCTAAATCTTTGCTTCATACATCACTACCACATTCTTTCAAATGTTACAGTGATCCTTTTACCACAAAAGTATAGACGCTCGGGAGTGCTCTTTCTTATAACATCTTTTCTAGTCGTTCCGTTATGTTCTGTATCTATGGTTATGTATCTTCGTCTATAGCTGCTTGCTTTATATACTTACTATATATAAACTATATATAATAGCATTTTTTTTTATTTTTTTTAAGTATTATTATTAGTTTTCTT
Organism: Ornithoptera priamus; assembly: GCA_029034505.1. Taxonomy (NCBI): domain Eukaryota; kingdom Metazoa; phylum Arthropoda; class Insecta; order Lepidoptera; family Papilionidae; genus Ornithoptera; species Ornithoptera priamus. The sequence continues at coordinate 371,880 of JARDWD010000484.1, forward strand.
AGACAATCAGTACATTTCAATTTCTTTTTAAAACCTTTATTTCTGTATTCTCTATCCTTGTGATCATAAATAAAAATATTTTTTATTAAAAAACAGTTCTCTACATTTAATTAAGCTATACAATACCTATGATGTGACAAAAAATATTTGCTTGGGTGTATTACGATTTTTTTAATTGATGTTCTCAGAGTTGTACTTTGTTACCTGTGCTATTTTTAGAGTTTGCTTAAGAAATGCTATTTTCGTCTTTTTATTAATAAAAGGCTCATTGTCAACGAGTATTAACAGTCTGTGTTTGAGAACACATAACAAGCAGTCGGGCCGGCCCACGGCGCCAGTAAAGTGTATTTATTACTGACTTCTTCGAGATTCAAGCGGAGAGCGTGCATATGCAATACATCGAGATATGCAAATAAGGGATAAGAAAGATCAGCAAGATTTAAAGTTAAAACTTTGGTACAAGGAATTAGTCCACAGATTTATCTTTTTAATTTTCATATTAATTCAAGTCCTCAGAGGGTAACGTAAAAAAAAGCAAAGCCTTAGGCAAAACATATTGAAAATAGTTTTTATTTACAAAATAGAATCACTTTAGCTAAAGAGAAGAAATTTTTTTGATTATTTATATTCTAGATATGTTTAAGTCGATAAATTTACTATCAAAATTGTTATTTTCTGTTATTACATTTGTTATTCTTCTGTAAAAATTTTACAGTATACATTACAGTTTTGAATTAACAATTAAAAGTAATATATTAATGAAAATTTAAATATGCCTAAGTTTAAATGTTGCAATACTTAGGTTTATCGCAAAGCATTTCAAATATTATTTTTAATCAAAGTTATTAAGTTATTCTATGGAAACTTCGCTAATTTCTTGTAACTCGTGGTTCAAAAATATTGTACCATGCTCGCTTTTACTTAGCGACAGCGACACTGCCTTTGCATTCCATTGTGAGACGCCGTTCTCTAAGATAAACACGCGAACTGGATATGTAAAGAAAATCGAAAATAATTTAAATTTGCTGTCTCGACTCAGACATATATAATAATAAGGTGGGGAACCTTTTTAAAGGTTGCGTAGCGGGAGATTTAGGTATTCGTTCGAGGATTTTGATTTAAAAATAAAAATTATATTTTTTTGCAAAGGGAAAGTATTAGTGTATATGTGTATTCTTTATTTTTTTCAAATTATATTTTAGTATTGAAGATAAATCTTCTGTTTCGGATCAAATCAAATAATTATTCGATCCAATGTTTTAGTTGATAGTGATAACCCGCAGAAAAATTTTTCGTAGTAGTTATAATAGTAGTAGATACAGATAATAATAAGTAGTAAAAAATAAATCATTAAATTATCTATTTTGTTATTTAGCTTTTATGCCTTGAACGTACAAGAGTATTTTAAAATTAAAATGCATGTAAAATGTTTGTATCTGCATAGAGGCTAATTAATTAAAGATCTATGCCAAATTTGGCAGTATTATCAACATCTTACAATCGTGAATTATACGTGAAAGTATGTATGTAATTCACACGTATTCGAAAACAGTTGGCCCAGTTGGTAATGATAATTGGGTCAGACGAGCAACCTGTCGGCTTGCTCACACGCATTGTCTTGCCGCCTGTGAAGTACCGTTACCACTCGGTCAAGTTCGTCACATTGTGACAATGCTACTTGTGACACGAGGATTATCTGCAGCCACTTCTGATTACAAAAGTATTAATTATCTACTTAATCACATCGCTAAATGATTATTAAAGTATTTTTTGTTTTGATAGTAGCTTCAATTGAAAAAAGTATTAGCAATTTACATACGAAAACAAATTTTATATTTGTCCATATCTCATAACTTAAAAGAGTTTTATTGGTGAATTTGAAACTAAGTATTTTCTTTCAAACTTATCAATACTAATTATTGTCTATATAAAATTTAATTTAAAAGTAGATACATTTTTCGTTCGATCATATTTACGATAAGCTGTTTTAAGATAATTAGAACTTTTTTGACCTTGTGTAATACTTCGTAAGTCTAGTAAAGTAATTGGCTAACATACCGTAACTTATAGAATATATTATTTTGCCGTAAGCAACATACGCATATATCAACCGATGGACGTCCACAGCTGGACATTTGCAATTGTCAAACATTTATAAAAAAGATAATTCTATGTTTTATTGTTATTTTTATGTTGTGACGTTTTCTGCATATTAAGAGACTGTTTTTTTATTTTATATTTAATTTGTTTTATTTTATTTAAGAAACAACATGGGGAGATCTCTGTTTATTCAATAAACAATTGTGGAATACAATCCATACTATTTTTTTTATATTTAATTCCCAAATAAAGCAATAGGTTTAAATGAATAACATTCATTGCTTTCACGTTTGAGAGCTTGCATGACCAGTTGCCCTGTGAAGCCTTTATTAATACGTCGTAAACTATTTCTATTAATTCCTTGACCTATGCATGATGTAGCTATAATATAACGAATAAACATGACTGGTTTCTTGTACCGTTTTCCTTGTTAACTGTGAATATGTTAGTCATGGTCAGTAATTGACATGATGATTTGACTACTATAATAGGCCGCTCCAGTAAGATTCTGTTTCGGAGCAAACTTCTATCAGTTGAAATCAGCCGGTAATATGTGTGAACAAGGTCATTCGCATTAACACTATTAAGTATAAGATGAGCTATGGATAACCGGAAACCATACCGCGTTTCCTTTTCCGTTGTAAACTTGTGTAGAAATAAATGAGTTATATTTTTACAGAGTGGAATGTTGAAACTTTTTGCTTTTATTAGGTACATCGATGCAGAAGATATAATAATTCACGAAATTAGACAGTTATGATAGGTCTCTGTTGCCAGCGATAGTCTAGATAGACACCATTATAATAACAGAAGTACAATTAAAATCACGTGTCCCACAAGCAAGTCAAGCACAATATTGTGCAGTGTTTATTACCCTAGCAAGCGTCACTTCGTTAAAGCAAGCGTATCACTTAACATAAGGTGAATGTCTCACTTGTTTCGTCGATTGGACAAATAAAAAACTTGGGAATATTAATACGTCAAAGCAAAAATGTGAATTGAATGTACTATTTATTTATTGCTATATGGTTAGAAAATAAATAATTATACGTTCCGCATATTGAAATCCTGGGAAAAATATTGTTTTATGTGGGATTGTTTGAAATTATTTCCTCTTTCCGAGTAAATTTCCATGTATTATGCATAACTACTCATATTACGGTATTATTGTGGCATGAAGGTAGCTTAGTAAAAATAATAATCCATGTAAGAGAAACAATAATTTTTGTTTTAATCATAAGTTCTTTTTAGTATTTTTACTTAGTCATATATTTTTTAACGTTTTTCTCAACAGAAAGACCTTGAATAGTATTTTATTAAAAAAAAATTATAAGTTGATTTCTAAAAGAACGTTGTATTTAACTAACTGAAAGAATAATATCAGAAAAGTACTCGTATTAATCATTAAATAAGCTTACTTGCCAGCTGGAAATTGCCTAATGATGAGCATAGGTTTCCTTGAGGATATTGACACCGATGGGTCTTGCGATCATTAAAATAGCTAAAAAGTAAAACTTGTCGTTGTGACAACAACATGTATAAGAGTGAACGAGGATCGATTTTGCAGGGATAATGACGTTGCCGTCGATCAACAAGCTCAATTATAGAATAATTATTTGCTCTCATTATAACTCTAGCGTCTAGTTAAACTACAAGTAGGCTTATTATATATTAAAAAAACTTAAGTGGTAATCATACCTTTGATTTCAAGAAAATACATACAAAATTAACAACAGTTTTAACACTGAAACTTAGAACTTTTATTTGCGCATGATAAAAGTTGATAAATATATTAAATATCATTCGTTTATACAAGGGGGAAAGGCAATAGCTGTAAAAAATCTGGAGGAAGCTAAAATACAGCTCGTATCCTATCTATCTATGTATGGAATACCCCTATCTAAAAACAATGGTTCTGTAATTATTAATTTTTAAAAATTTTTTCAAAAAATTCTCGATTTTTTAGGAAAAAATACGATGACTTTATTTCTTACTTATTTCTACACAAATTTTAATGTAATAATTATTGTTTAATCATTTTTTTATTAAATAAAATTAATAATCATCACTTAGAGGCTAAAACTTTTAAATTAGGTTCTTTGAAAGTCGTGACAGTAAAAAATAGGCGTCATATTTAAATTTTTATTTATACTTAAAACAAAAATTTATTTATAAAAAATAGGTATAAAGCACATATAAATAAGTACCTGACTTCAATACTTATCCGACAAGGTATAAGAAAGTACATAAAGTTTCTAAAATTTCAAATTTAAACCCTGTATATCTACTCTCTGTCTTAATACAAGATTTTAAAAATAATTTATATAAACTGTTTTTACTTTCGTAAACAATATAAATACATGTACATACAATTTTGTACAAATATTTTTATACATTATTTTATATTTTTAAACAATTTAGCGACGAGACGAATAGGACATTCCACTGATGGTAAGTGCCTGCTCTAAACAATGTGGGGCTAGCTAGGATGATATCTATTGCAATACAATGCGGGCATCGCCAAAGACATAAGATGTTTACTCTCATTAGCCCAGTAATTACGCTAGTTACAGCTTTCTTGAAACCGGAACACAGTAATGTTTGCACGCTACTGTTTGACGGCAGAAATAGGAGCTGCGCTGGTACCTACCGAGAGGGTCTCTGGCAATAAAAATTTACCACCCGTAAAGAATAAATACAATCTTTACATGAAGACAGTTACGAATTGTATAATCATCCCATTGTTTTTGTTGTGTACGGTATTAAAAATCATATTGTATAAAATATTAGTCTAGTATTAAAAAGGTTCTTATAAAATATTAATAAATATTTAAATATATATAAATAACAATTAATACATTATATTTAGTTTAAGGTAATTTCGAGGATCGACGTTAGTACGTCGATTCATAGAATTTGTATTTAATAAAAATACGGTTCTGCGAAGGACCGATCGTCGTGGAGATGTTTTGTGGAGGTCTACGTCGGTGGTGATTTAATGTCTGACGATGATAATAAAAGCTTAGATTCTTTAATTGTAGAGTAAAGGATAACTATAGAACCTTTCTTATCTCAATTATCGCTTTACATTCCTTGTAACTAGAGACCAAACAAGTCGGTCAGCAAGTTCTTCCTTTCAAAATTTTGGAAATCTCTTCCTCTGCTATTACGCGAAAGCTCTTCACTTCATATATTTGCGGGATAACGAGTATTTATTTGTTTATTAATTCGAATAATTATTTTATGTATAAGTAAGTACATGTCCATTGCGACGTATTATACGACGATAGAGGGATAGATAAGTCGATGTTAGTATATTCGTACATTGACAAATTATATTTACTAAAATCTGTGTTCATATATACAAACATGTATATTTATTACTTATAGATATGGTAGGTATATATACACAAGTGAAAGCTTTTTCTTCTTTCACTTTTGTATCCATATAGGCTTGCTGTTTCACTTAGGCTAACTGGTAGAAATCTCAATGTGAATTAATCTCGCTTGCACTATTCCATTTCCGTATATTAATTGGTTGTCTTTGCTTCATTTGTATGTACAAGATGTACTAATAAGAAAATAGAGATAAAGCTATGTACGAAACGTGAGAGAACCTCTAAAAGTCGGTTACGCCGTTAAATTGGACAATTTACGAGCTCACGGTGTAGCTATGCTACGGTGACTAAAGCGGCGCGTACCCGCTGCCGGTTATTTAACTGTTACTACGATTATGCGGTATAAAAATACGTCACCTTACACATAATTGTACCCAGATGCTTAACCACCATCTCCTTGGCATTTTTAGTTTATTTATTTCCATTGTGTAGATTCTTTTACCGCTTTATTAACAATAATTTGATTGATAGATTAAAGTTCATTTTATACAATATGTATACGACAATGATGGGTACAATAAAAAAATAAATAAAGTCGTCAAAAATCTGATTTATTTATATTAATGTGTGTGGGTCATTTGAAAAAAACATAATTTCATTCGAGTTAATAGATATTTGATTTATACGGATAATACAACACAAATTTAACTAATCTAAATATTGAGGTGCTTAATACTTGTATTTGGATAGTTTTCTTAATAGACATTGGAAAATATTAAATACGTAGAATCAAAAAATAAAATAAAATATGTAATATTAAGTTATATCTTGTCTTAGTGTAAAGAATAAGCCAAATTTAAAGCACATGATGGTAATAATTTCTGGTGCTGCTTTTATGGTTTAATCACAAGGTTCCGCTGTGAAAACATCTGGGCTAAAGTGTGCATTGTTTTGCGGTCGACAAATTGAAGTAACCGTTTCCCGTGGATTCCTTTTGTTGTTATTTAAGCAAATCGGACTACCGTTTATTTGCGTAAAACTTGTGTGTGTGTTTCTTCGTACGCAATGTCTCTATAAAGGTTTGCGCGTGCTCATTGAACTTCTTTATTGTGTCAGCGTGTCAAATATATTTTTTAATGATCATTACTATAAAGCGTAAAGAATTTTGCGGCCCATTAAAGTTTTCGACGAATGTACTAAACTTATTTAATTTCCTGCGAATTTTTAAGATTCACGGTATACAATAGTTTATACGTTTATAAATAGCCGTTGAAACGAGTCCTTAACAAATAAATGGGTCATTCATATAAACCGGCAATAGTCTCACTTAAGTTTTTAATTTTAACATGTGGTTTACAATTAACTAACTATATTTCTTTTATTTTTTATGAGATAAGTATATATCGTTCTGTTATACATTGGTAATACCTAATCAAGTAAAAAACCGGAATTTCACATTAAAATGGTGCCTTTTGAGAAAGTACCCCAAATTTAAGTTAGCGGTACGCGTTAAACTGCATTTAGTTTTATTTTTCAATCGCTGCATCATAAAACATTTTAGCTTTCTGTTCTCTGATTGCCCTAAATTAAGTTAAAAAAAACTTCAATACATTTGGAGCGCGAGGACTAAATGGGAACGTTTTAATGAATGTTTTGAATCAAGCAAAACGTTACAAACCGATCGAAAGCTGTCCGATTCATTAAACATGCACCAAGAATGAATTTAGCTATTCTCTGCTTAAAGAGTACACAACAATCGTTTTACTTTCACGTTTAAAAGTGTTCATTCATCAACTCGATCAAAAGGCTAGTGAAAGCGATATAGCAATTCAAAAAAATTAATGAAAACGCGAGAGCTTTCCTGCTAACTTTCTTGGACCTCTGATGACCTTCATTCCTTTGACAAGAATTGCTTGCATTATATATATATAAACTTCGTTATTGTATCTAAATACATCGTTTTTATTTTATACGTACATACATTTTATTTTGTGCTATTTTTCATTATTTGTCTATGCAAATATTAAATTCGTACCAAAAACATGTTTCTTACTGGGAATTAGTCTAGTTAATAACCTTCCATGTAAATATTTTTAATTCTTTAATAGTTAAAAATAAAATGTATGTTTTGATACATTTTATCTTTAACTACTATTCGTTTAGGAAATAACATGTAGTAAGAAATAAGGTAACAAAAGCTGTGACGTTTCTAGAAGTAATTCCGAAGATGTAATTTTTATTATATAGTGGTGCACTTCGGTTAATATTTCTTTGTTACTGATGATAAATATATATACAACATACATTTTAATATGCAATCATTACATTGAAATAATAAGTACCTCGTGTTTTTGTATTCATATAATTATATTTTGTTACAGATAGAGCTTTTACATTATGGTTGGTAAGGCGCTGGGCCTGGCGCCTTATGCGCTTTTACTTCTACAAGCTTCATCTGTGCTCAGTAAGTATATACTGGTATTTCATAAGTTCTAAAACAACTTTTTTATTAATGAATTCAGTTTATTCCATAAACAAACTTGTTAAATGTGATTTAATATTCCCCACACATTTTAAAATGAAATTCACGTTAGAAGTTTTTATAACCATGATATGTTGAGATTATCATTTAAAAATAAATTGCATAATATATTGCCGTAAAAAAAACTAAGTATAAAGGCATTACCTAAAACCTGATCTTTAATGTGGTCGTCGCACCTGTATTTCCGTTACGTTTTTTTCTTCATCACCTACGATATTTTGAATGACTATGTTAATAATAAGCTAGAGAATGTTCAATAACTTGTTATGGTATATGATATACTCAGAATTATGGTATAGATGTCATATAGATGAATAAGAAAAGATTTAAAAGCTTTTCTTTGATTTTAGGTCGAATTGCATTTGAAAAATTGACTGACGTTGATTTCGCCGGCACCGCGTACTATACAGTTCGTAACCTTTCATTGTACGAATGCCAAGGCTGGTGTCGCGAGGAAAATGATTGCCAAGCAGCTGCTTTCAGGTATCACTACATTGTATATATTGTATATGTTAAATGGCTTTTTATTATTTATGAGGAACATCACTTAAAATTTTGATCTCATCTATCCTTTTGATTTCTGCTGCTGATCCTTTTAAAAACAAGGTATAAATCGTGAGCTTAGAATGCAGGTTGGTAAGGGCTGGCAAAAGCAGGTAATGTAAGAGGGAAAGCTGTTCCCTATTCACTAGAACTATTTTATGTCAGTCGTCCTTTGTATCACGTCGAGTATAGACTGACGGTGAAGACATTGTAACCTTTCTCTATATCACGGTTAATGTAATTAACTGCAATTATCTACGGAATGCGTGATGAAATAAGTTCGATAGGTTTTATTTTTTTTCTAAGCTAACTTTAAACTGTATACTTTTATTTTTTTGGTTAACAGATAGTCAGATGAATAACGGTTAGTATTTTAAATGTACTAGGTATCTGTAATCATTATTGCAAATAGAGTCTGATTGAAAACATGACTCGTCATCCATTGACTGACTGATTGTAAAAATAATAGTGATCAGCGTATCGTACTTATCTCCGATCACGAAGCTCCTGACCTGAATGTCGTAGATATGAAATCAGATTGACGTGAAGATCCACGCATTGTAACGCGCGGGATCGAGTGAATGCTGAAGGGTTTGGTTGTAATTGGATCAAATATTTGTTGGGATGTGTTAGTTTGGTACACGCGCGTTTTAGGTGTTCCAATGTCACGGTGTTGGTTAATAACAATACGCCTAAGAACCGCTCGCCGCAAACTGTGTAAAAGCGGAAACCAACCTCGATGCGCTCCAAATTGGATAACAGTAAAAGTGATCGCATACGTTTCCAAGAAATTATTGCCGGCGAACTACTTAGAACCTATTTTGTGGATTTCATGTCATTCCGTGGTTTTCTATACGCGTTCAGTTTAATGTTTCTTTCTCTCTGCGGTCGTCCGTCGCGATAAAACTAATTGTTTAACACAATTCAATGAAGAGATATGAAAAGATGTAGGAAAGGTTACTACTTTCTCCACCTATGTGATCGTTTTATACTCAATACTTTATTTACAATAGTAATCAAATATCAATTGGTTAATTTTAACATGTTTCTTAATTTATTTCTTAAAAATGTAGCAGCTAATTTGATGGAATAATATGCTAAATCAAACAGTCTTGTATTTATTGTATGCCTTTAAGTTATTGTAAATATACATATTATTACAACTAGTCATGAATTAAACATTATCATACGGCATAACTGGATTAAGACATTTAGATCTATTTTCCCTCCGCAACATTTTAATGTGAAGATTGACATTATAATGCGTCTGCTATTTTCTTTTATAAAAAAAACATAATTTTATGTTTTATGGTAATAAACGAGTTGTGGACATGAATGAGTGTAATAATACAAAGACGCTGTGGAGCTCCTAAAATAACATATTTTTTTTATACAAATGATTGTATAAGTTTGTATTGAGAGTGTTTTATAGCAATATTTTTTCAATGAATTACACAAGATTAGAAGCTAAGTACGTCGTATACATTTATCACAATTTGATTCTATTATGCGTCTTTGTACAGCTAGTTATCAACACTGCACTCGGCGCTTTTAGACAGCAAATGATTGGGATTTTAATGCTTCAATTTGTTTAATACAGGTTTAAATGTTACTTTTTGTGTGTACAGACGGACCAATGTGATGCGTAGTTCTGTCTTCGACAAAAGAGCTTTAAGACAATTTTTTTAACACGACATTCAAACGTAATTTAATTTGAAACTTTATTTAAAAGGAAATACACCAACTTTCCTAGCGAATTTTTTATCTATCAAAGATATATTCTAAACTCTCATATTTATTTAGTATAAACAAATAATGTAAAAGGAAAGCTTGATATTGATATAATCTAATGCAGTATATTGGTATAGTAATTAAAGAAATTCCATTTTATCGAAATTACGAAGTACAATGACAGTGGGCTAGATTCTTTGCAATCAGATTAAATGGCATTGATTGAAAATTGGTTCAGTATTCGGTTTGGCATTCGATAGACAGATATTCAATTAAACGAGACGTTACTTTCCAGCATTTCTAATTCGCGATTGTACTTAAACCGTATCTTAAATCAATGTGTCCAATGAAATACTGACAGGAGAACATCGCATGCTATTTTTATAATGGTTAAGAGATGGCTATTAGTTTATATATTAATTTTAAATTGTTAGGTTCTAAAAAAATAAGTTATATGTTAACAGTTACATATGACACTACTTAGGATGATAACATTGCACCCCGTTCTTCACCTTGAGATAATACAATGTTAAATGGTGTTACCTCATAAATTTAATTGGTCATTCAGACCGAAATATAATAATGTTTGCACCTCAATGTTTACCAGGGGAAATAGATCCTGCAGAGGTATAGACCTAGACAGTCTCCGGATCAGTCCATACACAATTGTATTTAAATACAACAGTATAATTCCCTTCATTACAATGTGTAAGTGTAGGCCAGGTGATAAATTCTTGAAATGTTTGCCATAAAATTGGCACAAAAACTTAACACGTTGTTTAAGCTACAAAATAACAGTAATTATAACATAAATAAAGTGGTGTAACATGTGACTTAACTTACAAAGCAACGTTTTAATGAAGGCAAACAAATACATTAATACAGGTGCAGTTATTAATGAGTACAACGTTATCAGAGGACTAGTTATAATAATAAATGTAGTGCGTGAATAAATTAACTATTAAATATAATAAATAAATAAAATGAAAAAAATGTAGTAGTGTTTATCGATTCTGCTTAGCTATCGTAACATACACACATATTATAAACTGTGTTTGTTAACCAGAATAAGAGAAGAGAGCTGGAATATTCTTCGAATCACATTGTCAGTTAACTTCGTGTGAATCTTGTGGTCAGATCGTTGCAGTTTCGCAACGTAAGCATTTAATTTAAAATTTATGAAATACCAGTATATATGGAACATAAAGTCTTGTATAAATTGCTACTTAACAATTAATATAAATGATAGTAACAAAAGGCTATTTGATTGCCCGATCAAAATATGTTAAATTATTATACAAGATGAAACTTATCGATAGACGCTCGTGTTCATAAGTATCGATCAGTAATAGATTGCTTAGTGTGGTGCTTAGCGGCACTCTTAAAGCGCCGACAATCATTGACTTCTATTACTGTAAATGCCGACTACTGCTCGTACATTTTATCCATTACCGATTTATTGTTTCATATTATTGTTAACGAAAAATCATTCTTTCTTTAATCTAATTACTTCCTTAAAGTTCTTATATGAAGTTTACGAATTACAAATCTTATAAAATGTTACAAAAATAATAAAGCATATATTATATACATATATAATTCCGAACGACACTCGCATCTAATTTCCCTATAGCTTATAATTATAAAAGGTTTTTTATCAGTGAATTTCTATCTTTTGTTGGTGTGATTAATGGTCGAAACCGAAGATTTTAAGTGTTACACGCTGCCTACTGTATATTTATCATGCGATGCAGCGGTCTGGAAGTAGGATTACGAAGCAGCTCTTTCATTTAATTATTGCATTAATATAAGCTAACACGGTTCGAAAGATTAATTATTCTTGTTACGAAATCAAATACGAAGTTATTAGATGAAGGGCTTTCAGTAGATTAATCATACATTCTTTATGCGACCGTGTTTACAACTAGTTAAACATTGATTTATAATTATTGTTTGATACATCAATACATTTTGTAGTTAATTACCGCTAAGCATTTTCTGCAAATTTATACTGTCCTTGAGTAAGAGGTTAGTTTCCGCTACATTACTGCATAGATTTAGACAATTTTATTATCAACATAATCCAATTAACTGGTGGTAGGTATTTGTTGCCGGAGTCCGCCCAGATAAGTACCACCGTATCGGGTATTTGTGCTGCCAAACTTAGTATGCAAACATTATTATGTTCCAGTTAGAATGAGGTTATAGCTAGTGCAATGACTGAGGTAACGCGACTTGTCACCTTATGTCTCAAGGCGACCAGCTCAACGTGGCGCTGTGTATAATGTGTGTAACGCCGCGTTAATATGGGCAGATGTATCACATAGCATCAGAAGAAATCACTCACCATGAGACGAACGTTTCGCTAGTCTCATCGCTTCGTGGAAAAAAAATATTTATGATGATATATATATATATATATATGATATGATATATATATATATATGATATGATATATATATTTATGATTAATAACGAGCATCAAAAATTATGAAAAAAAAATATTATGTATAAATACCATCTTCTTTACATTAATACGTACATGATCATTAAAAAAAACAACAATTACTTGTAAGGTAAAGTGTACAACAAGTATATTGACCTACAAAGAAAAAAACTTACCATGATGAAATACATAATAAGTATTTTTATTAATAGCAATGCTTGGAAATACTAAAGTCGTTGGTGCAGGTGGAATTACAGTCTATTGCTATTAAAATTCAAGAATTGAGAGGAGTTCGCAATTACCTGGTAATAATTATCTTAAAGGCGATTGAGTTAATTATCTTCATGTCCTCTTGTAATAACTTCTAGACATTTACGGCTCAACGCAACTAAGCCGCTATAAATGCTTTATTTACTATCGCGTATTGGAAATGACGATAGTGTGCAATATAAAACAACCGTTACTGTGAGCCTTAATTATCGTGTAAAGGGGTGCGGTGCTGTATCCGTTACCCGGAACAATGTAAATAACTGACCGAAAGCTATGTTACAGCAATAAGTCTGACATTATTATTTTTCATATTAAATTCATTTTACCATTATCATAGTGGAAATCATATCAAGAGATATCTGTTGTTTATGTTTATGACATCACTTTTAGATACAATAATGTCATGTTTAGATTTAAAGTGATTTTTTTTTATCAATAAGATTAACCTATTGTTAACATTTGTATAAACTGAATAAAGAAAAGTAATATTTGTATGATTCGCGTTGGATGTAGTTTTCAAGTTCAAATAACTGATATTTAAATATCGCCTGGTACAAGTATGCTAACAAGGAATGAAGAGAAAGGAGTCTTTTCCTAATAAAGTATGAAAAGAAAAAGATAGAGGAATATAGACAGGCAATTTGAAAGTAAATGTAAATATTATTACAACATACGTTATTCTTTATGAGATCTATTAAAGAAAGAAATAATATAAGCGTGACCAAAAGTTTATAACGTTTACATAGTAATTTATGGAAACGGAAAACAAAATCCCACGCGTTAACCTCTTTGCGTCTTTCTTTTAAAAATCCAAATGGAAGTAATAGTAAATATTTATAAGCCTTTTCTACGGCACTGAATTAGAATAAAATACGAAATATCTGGCGTTAAGAACGGTAAACGGCTCCGTTATGCGACTGCAAGTTGTAAGTGTAACGCGCTGTTCTCAGTGTCATTAGAAAATAAATGCAGACTCCGCGACGACATTGGCCCACCTTCCGGTTTCATGTGTTTAAACTAAACCTGGATTTAATTTAGAAATTACTTTAGGATTGCAATAGACAGTATATCAAAATAATATCCTCGTTAATGCTGTATTAATATACCTTATATTTTTCTTTTAGAAATTTACGAATTAGCTCACATCTAGCGCCGTCTTTCAAATTTTAATATCATGCAGTTGAAATTGATTATCTTCGGTCAATATTATAAAACTACAATTTTTAAGTTTATTGTAATGAAAAAATTAGTATTTCTTGTACATGTATTAATAATTGTGTGTTTTTAATCGCCATTATTTTTGCAGCTTCGTGCTCAATCCCCTGACACCGGTACAGGAAACTCTCTGTTTGCTTCAGAATGATACACAGGCGAACAATCCTATGGCCACTCCGCAGGTATTTTTGACGCATCATAGTCATACTATTATTAATTGGACATTTTATTATCAACTTATATATACCCATATTATTATAATCACCTTGCATATAATTTACTGACATTGCATTTATATATCGTAAATTTAATGAGTTTAATACAATAATAAAACACTTAGTTGTTAAAGTTCTCTGATCTCTTTATATATACTCGTAATTATCATTTGGTGGGTAGATATAGGTGACTCTTCTTACTATATGCCGCAAATTAATACGATGTCAAGATCGGGTTGGCAATTTAGATTAAAACAGTCATGCCGCAGGGAAATCGACTTGATGCCAGTTCTGTAGCTAATAAATGTTCAGGTAAGGATAGTCTAATCGCTCTCCGATCTAATGAATACTGTGCGCGATAAATATAGCATATGAAGCGCTGCATCACGAATAATGCATTACATTTGAAATAAAACACAGACGTTCGTAACACAGATCTATAAATGTAACCGATGTTTTTAGTTTTGTATTGAATACCAATTATCCTTTAGGATTATTAAAGCAATTTTTGTTTTGTAGCGTGCGGTAAATACGTATTACATGGTAAAGCTGCAAGTTCGGACCGAGAGCGTGTGCCTCCGCCCCTGGGCCTTCGAGCGAGTGCCAGGCAAGGCGCTCCGAGGCCTGGACAATACTATAATCTACACCACCACAAAAGAGGCTTGCCTCGCTGCCTGCCTCAACGAGGTAATGACTCTACTTTGAGGAAATTGCTAGCGGACTTTCGTCTTAGAGCCTCGAAATAGATAGTTGTAACAATTTACGTCTTTCTCTTATCCCGGCTCGGCCATGCAGTTAGTTTACAAGCTATCTTTTCAATTTATATTTTATGGTTTTGTCCCACTTCAAGTAGCTTTCGAGATACATCTTTATGATTAAGGCTTGTTTATGTTAAAAGCTATTTGAAAAAGTGCTTAAGAGTTGAATTCTTTTTTTAATTGACTATAAAAATAATAAAAACCATGAGAGTATATTTTGTTGTGAATCGTAATAAATGTAAACGTTTTATCAACATTTATGACTATTGATTTGAAATACTAATTGGTAATTGTTTTGTGAATACAAAATATGTTCACGAAATTAATATCAATAGATTTACGATCCAGTAACAAGTGTGGAAACGCTGGTCGTTTTATTTTAATGATGATAATATAATGAGATGAACTAAAAAATAAAATATTACAATTTTAAGTTTCATTCTTGTGCATTTTACATAGGAATTAATCACGTTTAGTAAAATAGCAATGTTTTTGTTCAGAAACGTTTCCCGTGCCGATCGGTGGAATACGAATATGGTGGCATGAGATGTGCCCTGAGTGAGTCCGATAGACGCACCGCCCAGCATTTCGTTCAGCTGGTGGATACGCCAGGCACCGACTATTTTGAAGTAAGTTTTATTTTTAAACAATAGCAGTTAAAATGAATTTTTGAATGTCTGAAGTTCAAAAAATATTAATGTTTGGTAGTAATATTTTCATAGAAAATGTTTCTTTTCTTTTTTTTCTTTGAAAAGGTACATACATTTTTACATAGTTAAACTAATAGTTGAAACAAATGTAATAATATTCGAATGGAAAGTAATTTATATAATATTTATAAGTATTAATATTTATTACACTATACTGTTATAAAGCATTTTTGTTATTGGACATTTTCTTGCAAGCAACCTACGCAAGGGTTGGCAATGGCAAATTCTAAACATGTATTAACCTCTATAAAGTATATGTACTAAGTATTTGTGTGTATCTATCACTTCTTATTTACCAAACAATGAAATTAACTTGGATTTAGTATTGTTTATTTATCGTGGACTAATTTAGATTCATAAAGTTAGTATCAGATATTAAAAAGACCGTCTTCTTTAATGAATTATCTAAACGTGAATTCGTTGTAGGATTATTCAGAGTTTGTCGATGCACACAATAGTTATCACTATGTCGTACTTACTATCTTTTTTAGAGTTCCATTTTTTGCTTTAGTCACTTTTTTTTACTTTAATTTTTTGTACTTTAATAGGTTTTATCAATTGAGATCAAACCGTAACAAAAAGCTGGCGGTATGCCGTTCTAAATAAAGTAGTACTTTCGTTAATTGTTTTTATTTAAGCTCTCGAACTGTAACTACCGTTGTTTCGAAATAATCTGTATAAAAGCACAAAAGACGGTGTTTAATTTATGCTTAAAAAGTATTTTATTTTTTATTGGGGTTGCATTGGTTTTAAAGCATTTTGGTAACTCTCTTGCTAGGCAAAGTTGCCTTGCACTATTTTAAATGGTTTAAGAGTCTAA
Organism: Ornithoptera priamus; assembly: GCA_029034505.1. NCBI lineage: Eukaryota > Metazoa > Arthropoda > Insecta > Lepidoptera > Papilionidae > Ornithoptera > Ornithoptera priamus. The sequence continues at coordinate 388,568 of JARDWD010000484.1, forward strand.
GCTTGGTAATATGTCTAGTCCTATTCAGGCAAACAGAGTACACAGATTTCGCAGCAAATGTCAACAACGGTAAAGATATATTATTGAGAGCTTTGATGGAAACAGACACAGAGATTTTGGAAAATTTTAAGAATTTTTGGTAATAACATAATATGTAATGATTGTTTTCCATTGCATAAAAAAAAGGGAATTAGTTTATAAACTCTTTTCAACGTAATAACAATTTCATCGTATCTTGAATACGTATAAATATTACATTGATTTGATATTAATATAGTAGATTATACTTACGTCAAGTGTTTATCAGAGAATTTACTTTGGTACATGTATAATATAATGTTGTTTTCATTATGTTTCATAAATTAGATGCAAAAAAGTGTGTTTGCTGATTAAGTTCTTAACTCGTTAGTTTATTTTTGTTTGAACAGAACTTATGTCTAAAAGCGTCGCAAGCATGCAAAGGGTCACGCGTGTTTAATGTACCACGCGTGGGAGTGGCTGACGACAAAGTTGCCCAGTACGCGGGACTTCACTATTACACCGATAAGGAATTACAGGTACGTGGTTTTATGGATGATAAAAATAATTAGTTCTATTTACGGTTATGACGTGTGCGATGTTTTTGTACGCTTCAACATCAATATGATGTATGTATTTCTACCATGTTTTGTAAAGAATATAAATATTCAATAACTCATCAATGAAGCTTGCGTCTTCAAGAATATTAATAGACTGTAAGACTTTGATCTACTCATTATATAAAACAAAATATATATGATAAAGGTTTTTAACGGAAATAAAAAGATTTTTATTTTAATATTATTCGATGTAGGGTAGGTAAAGTATATCATTTGGAAAAGATTCAAATTTTGTATTTAACTTGTTTTTAAAATATACGTTAGTCTATAGAACTTTAATATATTGTAATTTATTGGTATTTTAGTTACTTATATAAAAAACATTATGCAATAAAATAATTTTAAATTCTACACCGTTATTTTGTTATGGTATTCTTTGTATTGTGTACAGTTACAATGGCGGAGCTCTGTTATATCTAAAAAATAATGCAGCACGAATGGGTCGGATCGATTATGAAAGGATTTTGACTTTATAATATTATACTAACAAAAGCCGTTGATTGTCGTTCTGCGATCTGAGTGAATGTTTGAATAAACAATTATTTTTATGTTTTATATCACATCGCCACTTTTTAATCCGTATCTTATTTAATTTGTAAAGATTGTGCAGATTTCTCATATGCAATTCTAGTTAAACTCCGTGAGATAGTCTCTCAATAAATAAATTGCACTTTATTAACTTTGAAGCGAATGGAATATTCGTATATTAACCTGGGGTTTTTCACTTAATGAATAGAAAGGGAGAGGTTTTCTGTAAGTGAAAAGAAAGATATAATGGCACCGTTTCAGAATTTGTTCAAAACACATTTAAATTAGGGTATTATATTTCAATATGTAGTTGTAGTCAGTGTGGAAACTACTAGGAACTTGTAACCGAAACAAAAGGTGATATTTTATGTTGATTCTTCGAAACTACAAGTATAATTGTTTAGAGATCTTATAACAGATATGATTTAACAGGTGACTTCTGAATCTGCTTGTCGCTTGGCCTGTGAAATTGAATCGGAATTCTTATGTCGCTCATTCCTGTACCTGGGTGCTCCACACTCATCCGCCTACAACTGCAGACTTTACCATCTCGATCACCATACACTGCCCGACGGACCGTCAGCATACCTTAACGCTGAGAGACCTCTTATCGACGATGGAGAACCTATTGGGAAATACTTCGAGAATTACTGTGAAAGTGAGTATAATTTTTTTTCTCTTTAATGATAATATCCACTGCGTTATTTCTATATTCGGAATGCGTTTTGCTCTTTAATTTTTTGATAGTTTGATATCAAGTTCAGTCTATTGAATTAAAAAAAGCATATTTAACTATATGATTATAGACACCAATATCTATAATTACTATACAATAGCTTGGGTATTACATACATATTTACTTTCAGTTTTAAATGTATCATATTTATAAATAGATTTTTATCGTACATGTGAAATTTAAATTTATTTATCTGGTATACGATATTACTTATACACAATAGTGTATTACTTGCCGTCCGCCTACGGTAAACCTATTTTTGGTTGATTGAATACAAATACCCAAAAAAGGGGTTTTATTAGGCTCATTTAATGTCTGTAGATATTTTCTATCAAATGTAAAATATATTTTTTTTACGAAAATACCTATATTGTTTTTATAATATTCAATGCCTATTCGTATGGGGTCTATATAACAAATATGTTTTCTTTGTCAATATGCTAATATGCTATCCTATAAAAAAATATAATTATTATTGTTTAATTTTATGAAAAAGTTAATTTATAAAAGTTTTATACAAAGATATTTGACGAAGTATAATTATTTTTAAAATAGTTTAAGTTATTGTAACTTATGCATAAAAGTATTTTATAATACATTTGTTACGTAGTTCATAAATTGAGATAGACCGGTAGGTTTTATTTTTAAAATCGGTAATGCTGTGAGAAGGGAAAATAAAATGAACAGAACACACACACTTAGGGTCTAAAAATACTCACCGACGTTTTTAATGACTGTAGTGCAATACAAAAAAGTGTAAGCTCTTTTACTTTGCTGTCTTATTCTTCAGCGAGCAAAAGATATAATGAAGGTATAATAAAGAGTTTAATTTAAATTTGATTAATTCTTTATAAATTTGTTACGAGTTGTAACGAAAGATTATAAGTTAAATAAACCATATACTTATATTCTAGGTAATGTTCTAATTTCAAGTGTAAAAGTTGAAGAGTAACTAAAATATGTTGTATAAATCTTTCTTTGTTTAAGTTTTTTCTCTTCGTAAATAAATACTTTAAATGCACGCGAAAAATATATCTCCATAATACACTATATATGTATGCTTACACTTATTATAGGGTAATTTATAAATATAATGTATAGTTTTGAACCTTCTCGTGTTTGATAACCACATTTCTTTATTGACAATCTTAGATATAACATATCGGTATTTGATGTTTTATTTATTTAACTGTATTTTACTACTTTTTATAATTGAAATTTAATGTTATGCTTACGTACTTGTAACTATGATCAAAATCTTCCAATGTGAGTGGGGTAACGTGCTTAAAAAGAGACAAACAGCTTTTCCTTCTTATTATTAATATTTTACTCAACAGTTGCTATACTTCATTACCTTTTAGTACATAACAATTCTGTTAATATATATTTTTAGGTTAATGTTTTATAGTTGAGTTTAAAAAATAAATGTTTAAATATGTATTAAACGTATTGAAAGGAAAGATCAATGCTTAAAATTTTTAACACGCGAATCCCGGATGCTTCCTTGTATACCGGTTTATACGTGAATAAAATTTATATTACTATCCATACTAAGAACATACTGTAAAGTCTAGATGTCACTGTACATGGTGCTGCATACGATAACCCGTGAGATACGGTAAGCGGATGTAAAAGAACTGTCACCTTATTTGGACAATAGATTTAATGTAAAAAAGTTAAATATAGAGGTTTTAACTTTACAGTCCTAGCTGTAACTATTTAACTATTTAGTCGTAGCTACTACTATTATATATAATATTATCTATAAATTTATGCGAAGCCTATCATAGATTTTCTAATTAAGATTTACGTTGAGAGCAAAGTATAATGATGCAGAATATGAATAATAAAATTTAATAATATATTTAAAGAAATTATTATTATTATATACAAAATATTTAATATTATTTCTATGTGACGATTAGCAATAGTAGCGTAGATTATTCGGTTCTAGAGATGAATTTAATGGCTTTTTGACTGACGAGACTAAGCATGGTTGTTAAAGCATGGGCACGGTTCAGACATTCCTTAATGCAACAGTTTTTATTGTGTACACTATCAAGTCATCAATGTACTGTTAGACTGGGTTACGCACATAAATAATGTTAAACCGCTATCTAGGGATACGCCTATTAAGTTAATTTCTTTGCTATACAAAATTTAGTACAGTTAGATCACTGAAGGAGAGCTTTTTTATTAGCCAGAGAATATTTTTGCGTATCACTGTATTTAAACTGAAAGAGAGTTTTTCATAACAATTTAAAATAACTTACTTTGAGTTCATGAGTCATATGAAGAAAAATCTGAAATAATTGCTAAATGATATTCTTTTTTTAATTTCCTATAAATTTTCTGAAATGCATTGAAATACACACGAAATTAAATCAACAGACTTAACTGCGTCTACAGTTTTAATTAATGTGTCATAGAAACAAATATGAGGTTGAATGTAGAGAAATATTTAAATTGATGATCAACAACGCTACAAGTCTATTGACAAAAACAATCATGAACAAAATTTATAGATAACTTAGTATAATATAAATAATTATATGAGAATAAATTAAACAAGATTAGTTGTCTGGAAATTATTAAGTATTAGTATCTAAATTGACTTCGTCGAGCATAACGGGAAACTAGAAGATAGTTAGGAAAAAAAGCTCGCGATCGATTGCATTTATTTCCAGGATGTAAATGAAAATGGATCCTTTTTATATATTAGTTATTTTTACAATCAATTGTCGATTCTTATTTTCAGCTATAATCAAATGATTATTTATATAAAACCTTCGTATATTGTGAAAAAATTTTTTAGTTGAATTATTTTTAGCGTACGAACTAAATAAGTCTGCACTTTAATGATTACATGTATTTAAACTGTTAATAGTAAAGTAAGTAACTAGGCTCCCGTTCAACTTAAATAGCTTTAAATCGCTTTGAGTTGCGCGTAACAACTCACGACTTTTGTGAAAAGTGAATCATAAAATTGGAAACTGATATACATCTAAATAATTATGTCCATTAGTGGACCGCAATTTTCAACGGTAGCTAATTGTACCGCGGTGTTCCCATTACAAATATAAGTTCTCATCTACCGCACCCGTGGGAACGCGGGGCTTTATAAAAATATTTTCTGCTACTTTGTCAGATTTGAAAATAAAAAAAGTTATCACAACTACGAGTCTCACTGCTTATGTGTGTGAGATATCTATACGGAGAGTGTGTTTAAAATCCTTGCAGTTTTTTTCTTTAAAGTCTTTTTCTTTTTCATATCAGAAGAGATACCATTATGAGAAATAGACGCGAAATATGTGTTGGTTCTTTTAATTTACTAGTAATGAAATGTATTGATGTGTAGTGCGATGAGATTAATACTGTTAAGTCTATTACTGCTTCCGTTCCATGGTTTAATTTATCCCTCTCCAATATCATTAGCCTTCAGGCTCAACTTAATAGCTACGTTAATATACTCAAATAGGATTAAGATAAGAACTAACTATATCATTACGACAGTATCTGAGTTTTTGAATAGTACATTGCAATTGAAAATTAATAATTGTTATGTAGGAACTTATATAAAACAAATACTTAATTCCATTTAATTGAGATATACAATATGATTTATTTATATCAAACGGCACTGTTAATGTTCCGACTACACAGACTCACAATCTTTTTTTCATAAGGAGAGAATCAGGACTGCTTATAAATTTCAATGACGTGGTAAATAAATTGCAGCAAATCTTACTATATATACGTCGGAGATAGAACCTATACTCGTTTTATCGATGCATTGAATACAATCTGACGATCTGATTGCAGTTATTACATCCCTTAGATGATATCATGAAATATATCTATCACAACGCGTATAAGATGTATAACGTATGAATTTATTATTATAAAGATAAATGTCCGACTAGTAATGTTCGTCGATAAGTGATATTATATTTTAAAATTCAAATATGTACATTTTAATACCTTTAACAGATTTAATGCCGACAAGATAATGAAAGTTTATAACCTCCTTTAGCGGCTAATTATTTTTGTACTTTACTATTTGTATGTCGTTGAATATCAATATAGCAATATAAGTGTTTCGTAATGTAGCCAACATACATGCTATTATTTTACATGAATAATGTAAGTAACATCATTAAGATTAACATCACTTGCGGGTCAGTGTACAAAACGATAGCAGCTCTAAAGTAATATAAACTAAAGCGGTGATTCACTGTTTTCTTTTTGCAATACCGTTAACTGAAATTTAATTTCCAATATGAATATCAAGCTACGTGGTTGAAAATAAATCTATTGTAATAAAACGAAATAAACCCTGAGATGCAGAATTAATTAGATTTACAATAAAAAGCCGCCGTACACCACGTGAACATAATTTGGTTATGTTTACAATGTATTTAATGCTGTGTCACGACAATAGTTGCATTATGATGCAAAAAATCATAAAGCCAGTTGCCGATGGAAGCTGCTGGCGTCGTTCGTGCGTACCTTCTAACGGTTACCTTACATAAATTGAAATCAATAGCTGGTTGTTTTTTGCTACGCCGGGGAGTTCGGCACCGGCTTCGTCCAGTCCTAATTCAGCTGTAATTGGATTGAAATCAATATAGAACGCGATTGATTTAAAACTACCAATATTTGCGTACGATTTTTAAATAAGATTTTGACTATGAATATAACTTATTTTTAAATTTATCAAAATTACATATAATAATAACTTTCAACGTTGTTGACTTACGCTTTTGTACGATGATCAGATATGACCGAAAGGTTTGTAGTCAATTAAAAAAGGTGCAAGTTACTTTTTACAAATGTGCTTTTAAATGTACATTACTTATAAGTTACGGCTTGTTAAACAAATATTAACAGCAAGGAATCTTTATGATCGTTTGATATAAGTAAAACAGTCTAGTATGACCTTGCTCTTACCTGCAATGACGGTGGGTGCCCGCGTAAAGACAAAATAATACGCGGTTAATAAATTTATAAAGTAATATTTTATTCATATCATGGTTTATCTTCGATATAATTTCGCTTTTAGTATTTAACAAAGCATAATGCTGTTTATTGATTCACGCATGTTGGCGGTTAAATAGAGATTTAAGCATTAAATGATTTCCTTAGGTCCCGTGTATAGCAATGTACATTTATGTCACATTTGAGACGATGATGATATCTTCCTACTTTTCTTTCTATCACTACGTATCAATTTTTATCGAATAGTATTAATAAATATAATAATTATCAGAATACATATTCCATGTGTCCATATGACGATAATTCCCCTCTAAAGTTATGAAAAAAAGCAGAGGTTAGATTACTTGTGAAAAGTAAAGATAAGAGATAGAAATATTTTGAGATTATACTATTAATAAAGCAAATGCTTAGCAAATTATAAAGTTATTTTAATGACAACGGTAGTTCCTGTGACAAAAACTCCCAATAAAAGTGGATGATAGATCGATCCTTGATGTGACATTGAATAAAAACGATTCATTAGTTTAATAAGAGGGGTGGCAACGTTAGATTATCTCAGTACTAACACAACTGGTTTGCCTACAGAACTACTGTGATACCCAATGGAACCGTTAGTGTCTTCCGCGGTCATTTATGAACGTTAACCGAGAGCACTAGTATCTATTGCATTAGATTTTTACTATGATTTTCTTTGAAATATTAAATTTCGTATATCACTCGAAGGTTGTTTTCATTTACATTGAAAATTTTATTGACTTCTTTTAAAGTTTTAAAATTGCAGTGATAAAAATATTAAATACACGGGAGATGTAATATTCCATTCTCTAAGTCTGTTTAAACAGAGATATAAATTATAACAATTTGTTCTAATTCTTGTTTGTGATATCTGATAAATATCATTAACACAATTATCATCAATCGATAGACATCTATTGCTAGACATATGTCTCAGCTAAAGATTTCCACATCGATCGGTTCACTGTTAGTATGGTCTCCGGTACTGCCCAGTATTAGAAGCCGTCGTTTGTAGGGATTCATATAAGTTAATTTGGGCCATTTCTCACCACCCTGAGTCAATGCAGGTTGGTGGGAGCTAGAGCCTCTTTTGTTGATTAATTAGATTTATAGTGCAACACAAGCAGGTGACGTTGGTTTGGGTCCCGTGAGTTGTTGTGCAGGATTCCCGTCATCCCTATACCGTAATACTGTCGCTTTTATTAAAAATGCATTTGTTATGATTTTGAATAAAATATTTGTTAACATTAAAAGAAATACTTTAGAAGAGATATATTTTTAAAATTAGACAAATCAGGATATTGTACCGCTTTCAGGTAGCATTATATTTAGCTGTGGATATTAATAGTCTGAAATGATAACCAATTTCCTATAAAATTATAGAGCTATATGAAATATCAAACATAATATATCTAACATACAAAAAGTTTGGTATTAAGCACACTAAAAAGGACATCTAACTAAATAACATTTACCAAGTTTCCTATTTGATTGTAAGTCAAAGCTTTGTCTCAATGAAGCGGTCAGTAACCCAAAATGGTTAACGTCACGTTACTGTACTCGCAGGTGAGGACGCGAATGTATATGTATTGGCACATTGGCACATTGGTACAAAGTTAATAAATTATATATTCTTACGGTTAGCAGTTGCGAAGTGTCACTCCAGTAACTAGATTCTTCGATTAGCATACTGGCACAGAACACTAACATGCAATAACTAGTAAACAGGTAAACACGTGTTAGTTGTAACAAATAGGCAATTTTACAGTGAACATGCCATATTTGTTAAAAACCTGGCATGCAAATAAAAACTGATTATACACTGTAAAACTAATATTTGAATAGTGAACACAAATTTATATTTTTATAATTATTACACATAGTTTATATATTCAATCGAGTCTTTAATAATAATATTGAAGTTGTAAGTAACTCAAGTAGAACAACAAGGGTTGCTGACGGAGACTAGGGGATTAGTAATTTGACATGGCATGGCGAGTCCTATAACGTAAATTCGTACGGCCGAAGGAACAGTACCGACTCTAAAGTTGAGACATCACATTGGCCAGATAGAACGTCGATTTGGTGAATATCGGAGGGAATCGTTAGATGGACGTGACATCGGATTGGTCGCGCTGGAAATAGATTGAAGAAGGCTATATTCGGACGGCACAAGTTGAAAAAATAATGATGATCAAAAAAAAAAACTTTATTGTTAATTTTAATTATTCTTTGCTTTTAATTACCTAAAATAGATATGACAAATTCATCGCGCTGTCATTATTCTAATTAATCTACCAAATCATAAAAATAATGATTACTTTGAACTGTCACGAAGTTTTAAAGTTGTACATTAATTTTAGATGTTAGTAAGCAAAGCTTGAGGAATCGGCTAGTACTTTTGAATTGCGTGTGAAAATCTAGAATTGCCTCAAGCGGCGAGCTTTGCTTCGCATGTACAGTAATTGCGACGTTGGGCTGCACTTTGAAACGCCTCTGGTTCGCCGCAAAATCGCCATAATCTTGTATCGGCTATTATAATACGTGAAGGGGTTTCTTTTTTAGCATAAAAACTATTATGTGGTATGTTTATTTGCGCTGCACAATACACCTGCCTGTTGTACCTGTTTTTATGTTATGAAACGTCTGCTCTTTAATCTTCAATATTATACGGTTTTTATTATAATAATTTCATAATTTTCATTTAAAACTTTTGTTCTTGTAAAGCAGGAGTATTATTTGGAAGCTTGGCCGTTTTCAGTAAGGTATGTGATATGTTGTGCCATGGAAATGTTCTGAAATCATGTTTTATAATTTCTGATAAATACGTTTTTTATGATATAAACAAATATCATTAAATTAAATAAAAGGCAAAATTTAAAGATCTTAGTCTGATATTCAACTAAATTGATTTATTTCGCATGTTTAATACAATCTTAATTTATAGAACCGCCGGCGAGCCCTTCTGGAGAGTTGCCCGTGACTATCGATCATCAGCACGACGAAACGAGCGTACAAAGCAATCTAACAAGAAATGATGCTAACTGCGACAAAACTGGCACATGCTATGATGGTACACTATAAAAAAAAATTATAATTTTTTAAATTAACAATAATCTTAAGCTACTAATAATATTATTTCTTTTAGTTTCCGTTCATTGCAAAGACACAAAAATTGCTGTGCAAGTGCGTACTAATAAGCCTTTCAACGGTCGTATCTACGCGTTGGGTCGGTCTGAAACTTGTAACATTGACGTTGTGAACAGCGATCTGTTTCGTTTGGATCTCACTATGGCTGGACAGGACTGCAACACTCAGAGCGTTGTGAGTATATTATTCTTAACATTCAAATGCTCTATTTATTCCTACAACTAAACAACTTTTACGTATTGGACTTGTATATTCTATTATAAAGAACTGATACGTTGTTACCGGAAATCGTCTAGGCAGTTTTACCAGCGCGAACGTCTGTCGCCAAGTAGTGGTATGTATTGATTGTTTTCCGACTTTAACGGTGCTATAGCTAGTTTAATATAAATCACGAGCCGAGAGCAATGTAATGTTGAATTGGATCTTAAATGTTGTTTTGTGTGCTAAAGGTCTTTGCATAAAAATGTTTATACCCTAGAAACAATATACGCATCTTTGCAGACTGGAGTCTACTCTAATACTGTAGTACTTCAACATCATAGCGTGGTCATGACTAAAGCTGATAAGATCTACAAAGTAAAATGTACATACGACATGAGCTCTAAAAACATTACCTTCGGAATGGTGCCAATCAGGTTAGTATGTTTGTCAATAGTTTGCAGTAACGGCGTCTTTCACACCTATTACCATCTCGGCTAGAGTTTAAAAGACAATAGTAGTAACTGAATACGTGATATGAAAATAGATTTGTAAAATTTAGGTGCATATCTTCACACATAAATATGAAGAGATAAAATGAATACTTTAGTATTTTAGCTCATAAATATTCGAAAGAAGCGCAGGCTTAAAATGTAATAAAAATCAAGGTATTTAATATTTCTATTAAAGTCAATAAACTTAAGAAAACTGGTCTGTTTTATTATTGCGAGGAATGAATTATTAATGCATTATCTATTGTTTTTAAAATTTGTAATATTTGTTATTTATAATGATAGGAAAGTAAAATAAGTGATAAAAAATCTTAAATAGTTTAAGTTTATCTAGCACTTACACAATAAAATCGTTTGTATCAATTAGTTCAGATAATTTAAATCATGAATCCGGTCATGATTTATAAGAAACCCCGAAAGAAAGAGCAATGACCGATTTTCAAACCTCATCTATTATAGCTTTCATGTTTTAAAGTTAGATACGAATGTTATTTGATTGAGGGATATAATCATAGGATATAATCATTAGTTAATACATTTTGCAGAGACCCGGAGATGATTTCTATCACTGCTGCACCCGAAGCGCCTCCTCCACGCATTCGTATCCTCGACAGCCGCGACCACGAAGTCGAGACAGTGCGCATTGGAGATCGTCTTACCTTCCGCATCGAGATACCAGACGATAGTGAGTTTTGTTATATATGTTTATGAAATCTTTCAAGTTTTTGCTTCAGAAACTTTAAATAATCATGTGTCCTAGTAAGAAACTATATTACTTACCGTAATAAAAATATTTTACGAGAATGCTGATAATAATGTGACTTTTTCCTTTTTCATAGCTCCGTACGGTATTTTTGCGCGCAGCTGTGTTGCTATGGCAAAGGATTCCAAGAGTACCTTCACAATCATTGACGACGAGGGGTACGTAGTACGATTAACGAAATGTTTATATGGATGTAAAGCTATTCAAAATATTAATATCAATGAATTGTCTTACAGTTGTCCAGTCGATCCATCAATCTTCCCTGGATTTACTCCAGATGGCAACGCCCTTCAATCTGTTTACGAGGCGTTCCGTTTCACCGAATCCTATGGTGTTATATTTCAGTGCAACGTCAAATACTGCCTCGGGCCCTGCCAACCGGTAAGTATTTAAATACAAAAAACATAACAGTTTATAATAAATATCGTGCGAGGAATATTAGTAACGGTTATGTATTAAAATGTTTTGCATTTGCTACGGTATTTCGTAGTCCCGTGGCAATTTTCGGTCCTAATACGTAAAACAGCCATTAGATGTCATGGAGGCGTCATTATAATAACTTATAAAGCTTAATATTTTCGGAATAACGTAGCCGTTGTTATATTGATAGAGTTGCAAATTTGGTATTCAAATTATGCCGATTTCGGTATGAACTTCTTTTTAAATATATTGTATAACCATATTATTATTTTTTTATAATCCATTAACATACCACTTTGAACGATCGTATAATCATAAAATAAGAGATCTAAATCGATGATACTGGTGGTAGGTTTATGTTGCGGGTGACCGTTAAGGAAGCACCGCAACATCTATTATTGCCGCTTAATAGTAGTATGCAAACATTACTATGTTTAGAATTAAAAGCAGTTATAGCTAGTGAAATTACTAGGGTAACGAGATTTAACATCATGTCTCAAGGCGAGGAGCGTAATGTGCTGCAGTGTATACCGTCCTAACTAGCGTCACATTGTTATGGACAGGCGTAATACTTACCATCGTATGTCCTTGTTCGTTGAAAAAAAAAATCATGTGTTCGTAAAGTTTCTTTCAACTTTGTTTAATCAAGATGTTTTCGTCCATAGGCGTTGTGTGAATGGGGTAGAGAATCTTTGGAGTCTTGGGGAAGAAAGAAACGTTCTCTGCCAGGCAACGAAACCGAAGAAGCACGAAACAAAGAAGAAAATATGAATATATCTCAAGAAATTCTCGTCTTGGACTTCGGTGATGAAAGACAAAGCACAGACTTCTTGAGATCAGACAAACCTGGCGGTACGGCCTCTGAAGCCAATTATGGTGGTAAGGGTTTCCAATAGTGTCGAAAAAAAAATTTTTTGTTAAGAGAATAGTTCCATTTTGAAGATAATTTTTATTGTAGTGGAAATCGAAGTTATGGTGCCTTTAGAAAATTAGTGAAAAATTATATGCTTTTATTTATTAGGCATGAACACAAATTTGTTCAATTTTTAGGATTTAATTTCTCTGTAATTGGTTTCGTTAGTGCTGAGGTCCTGACTCTTTTTCTGTTCTGTGTAGTAATTTTGTTTTATATAATTGTATACGTTCACATATAAAATGCTAAAACTACTACTCGAAAAAAGTTATGTATTGCGTTGTGCTAGATCATTACTTTATATTTTTTTTCAGTTTCTTTTTATCCTTGATTACTTTTTTTTGTAGGTACATAATTTTTAATAATGTAAAATTTTAATTACAGAGAAAACAGTTACAATAGTGGAGCCGTGCCCAAGTAAAGCGTCAGTTTTACTGCTAGGAGTCGCCTGCGCGCTACTTGTCCTGCTGTACATCGCAACTATCTTCTGTTATTACATGCGCAAATGGCTGGCGCCACCCAAGCACATGTCGTAATGATCCAACCAACATTATAATGAAGTTGCGGTTCTAGTGGTTTTTTTTTTTAGCTTAAGCGCTGGTTTCATATTGAAGAATCTTGTGATACACATGACTGATTATGCAAAACTTTTGTATCGACATTATTTATACAAATCAATATTTTCCATCAACGTATTTAAAAAAATTATTGTCAAACCACCGCGGCTTAGCATTTACTAAAATAGTAAAACATTGCATTTACGAAGCATTTATTATATTTTTAAGTGCATATTCACTTAGTACATTTAAGATCAACCGGCTTTCTTTCTAACATTTATTTTCTATAATAAAATTTATAGCCGTGATTTAATAGTACAGAAAACTAGTTGTACCTACATTAGAATAAATTTAGGATAGATTCAAACAATGCATTTAATAATTATAAGTAGATCGATTTTGGTTAGCAAAATTTTGTACAATTATCATTTATATGTTGATGATTAGGTGCAATGAGGATCATTACTTGGAATAATCCCTAAAAAATTATAGTCTATGAAAAAACAGCTAGTAATTGTAGGGATTATTTTGAATTTAAATCTTTTCGATTCTATAGGCTAAGTTTCTAACATAAAATCCATAATCATGTCTATTCATCATTTTATAAACAAATATTTTTTAATGACAAGTTATAATTAAAATATAACTCATTAGAAATGTAATAGGTATGTACATATGCTGTATCTTTTTCTCAGCAGTTATACATTATTCTTATGAACTTTCAGTTGGGTTCTGATAAAATATTTAAGTGCAATTGTTAGAATTCTGTCATGTAAATGTTTTACTTAACCCAACTTGAGATTTCGTATTTAATTTATACTATATCTATTTATTTTTAACTTTAAACTTTTGAATAAATGAAATAAATCTGTACAAATTCATTATTTTTTTATTTAAAACCATTTGTAAACTATAAAAATAATAACAAGATTCATTTAAGTCTCTATTTTATACACATTGTTATTATTTAGAAAAGGACAATCAATTATCAACACATTTTAACATTAATTTGTTATAGACTCCATTTAATATTTCTTCCTGCATATCTGTTTCAATATCTGTGAATGAGCAATTGAAAACTTTTTCAAAATTATTTAAAAAAACTGGAGTTACTGTTTCAGTGGAGTAGAATTGTCCTGTTTCTTGAGTAAGTGATGTGACACCTCTATCTTCAATGCCGCATGGATCAATGTGATTAAACCATGATAGGTCATTATTACAATTTAATGATATTCCATGAGTGGTAACATATCTTGAGGCATGTATTCCGATTGCTGCAATTTTATTATCACCAATCCAAACTCCTGTGTGTGGAGATCTACTTGCTTCTAGTCCTGAAAAAGTATGTTATTATTGACAAATCAGTTGGAAACATTACCTTTGCAAAGAAATAAAGACATTGGGTTACCTGGCAGTTAGAGTTTAATAACAAATGATAAATATTATAACATATAATACCTGATAAAATTAGCTTATACATCAAGCATATATTTTATTATGCAAATTTAAAATTTTGTTTTGAATTTTTGATTTTTTTAATTCTAGTGAATATCAATACAGTAAGATGTAAATTTCTTTTTTAAAACTATTTATAGATAATAGTATCCACACTTCCTTATTAATCTCAGTATGTCATTAAACATGAAAAGATAGGAAATAACTCCAGAAAGAGTAAAAAAAACTTTTCTCGATATGGTAACTGTAGTTGCAAGGTCTCTTAATTGTCAAGCATGGGAAATATCATAGACTTGCCACTTTAGGAAAGACCTAATTTTGGCAATTAAAGTTAACAGGTGCAAAGATTAATGATTAATTAAAATCGCCACCTTTTACTTTAGTTGATTGAGGAAGACAAACAATTTTACATACCTAATTCTTCACAAAGCTTTATCACAATCTCTTCTAAACTTTTCACATACCATTTGACGCTAGTTTTGTAATTTTTTAAATTAATGACAGGGTATACAACTAATTGTCCTGGTCCATGAAATGTAATAAGGCCACCTCTATTTGTTTTTTTAAATTCTGCACCTAGACTACGTAATCTTAAAATTTCATCAGTCGGTGTTTCATCTCGAATACCTAAAAAGCAATATCTGTAGTAAAACATACTGTTTTATCAAATAGTAGCTAACAAGTACCACTTGAACTAAGAATTTAAATAAAAAACAATAATTATTAAGAAGCGCACCAACAGTATAAACTGGTTTATGTTCAACTAAGAGAAGGGTATCATAATTCAGATTTTGTCCATTCATTATTGCATTCAAATGTTTTCTTGCAAGAGCTTGTTGAATTTTTAAACCAATATCATAACTAACAAGACCCAATTTCCAAATTTTAATCATATTTTTTATATTGTAATAATCACGGTTTGAAAAGTTATGCTTATAGTAATTAATTACTTTTGGAAAATATAGGAAAACGGAGAATTTATGTATTTTTTTATATTTTTATAAAACAAACGAAATAAACAAAACAATATTATATTAACAGAATGACATTGTCAGCTTGCAGTTGCCATTTGTCTTTTAAAATATCACTAGTCATATATGGCAACTGCCAGTCCTAAAGAAAAAATATATAAAGTGTAGTTATGGTATACTTACAAAATTTATGAAACATAATAATCTAATCTCATAGACAAGCACATCTTATAAAAGAAAAATAAAAATTTTTCAGATTTATATTCTAAAAATATGATGTTTGTTTAATCATGTACCATATTATTACATATTTTATACTTTGCTAAGTATTAAATTACCAAATACAAAATCATCTATCTAGCTTTCTTTGCATTTTATTTATTTCTCAACTTTATGGTTTCTAATAGTGCAAATAAAATTTGTTAGAGGGCGTGTAAGTAAAACTTTAATATTATTTTAGGTTTATAGAAAAGTATTTATTTGCTTTTACAGTAACTCAAGGCTCAGTAATCGTGTGTTCTTTGACCGAAGGGCGGTGTTTAGGACGTTATGTAAACCAGCTTTGAATGTAAACATTAACATTAATGTATATGAAAAACGTAATTTTTTAGTAATTTTACATTAAGTTTTAATGTTTTTGTGAAAATATTTGTTTACTTTGTAATTAAATGACTCTTAGAATGCTTTTATTAATTTTAAATGTGACAAATATCTAGAAATTTGTGGCGGGATTTTTATTTTATCAACTCAAGAGTTGATTTAAGACTTAGGCTTAGTACTAGACGAACAAGATCTTGATAAAGCTATGGTGACAGAAGTAAGTATTTAGAGGGAGAACTAAAAATTTTTAATATGTTTTCTTACTAACACTCAGAATCTACAAGAACGCAATAAAATGAGCATTAAATTTAAATAAAGAAATATAATTTGAATTACTTAAAACAACTTTTTGGTAATGTTAATGTTAAAGGTTAATGTTAACTCATTAAGTAAAATTATTGACTTGACAATATTTTAATAAAAGCATTTATTACATGGAAATGGTAACTACGAAATAAGAAGTTATGGCACGCAAATTAAATTAACTACCGGAGAGTTATTTATTATTATAGTTTTATGTTTGTCAATAAATCCTTATAGCTTGATAGCTGACATGTTTATCACAAATGTATTATTGGACAAAATATAGGAAAAAGTAGGCAAAGTTCATGATGGACGGTTTCTTCTGATGATCAAAGTTATTTGCTGGAAATTGTATTTGTAATGTGTTTGAATCAGGCACGCAATGTACAATTAATAATAATAAAAAATAATAAATGTCAATCGATAAGTTAAACCATTGGATGAGTGAGTAAAAATAGCATTCTTCCCTTTCATCTAACATTTCATCGTGAAATTTATAAATGCAACAATGATTTCTTGAAAGATATTTTGAAGACTACAAACATATTGAATCATCACGAGTGATAATGAAACCACACGAAATGTCTATCGTCAAAGATTTATGAACGCATTTCAAAAATTGTTTATTAATTACACACATCCGTAGTACAAGGGTTGAAAGCCGCTTTGAGGTAAACAATAGCCAGTTGTTAGGTGGATCAGGAAGGCGGGTGCTTCTACGCTTCCCGCTGACTATTAATATCTCATCATTAACACGAGGGTGCTCACCACGGGGTGCACACGTCGAACGTGTTTCTCACGATTTTATTTTCAATAAACTACAAATAGCGGCGAAGCGCGTTGATTAGAGCGTTAACTCAATACCAGATGATTCTTAATTAAATTATATAGTTGCACATGTTTTAAAACAATTAGGACATGAAACAATATTTTTTTTAACATATTAATTTATTCATCAAAGTAAGGTATTAATTGCCTACTGAATTAATATGGCGGTACAAATTTTCCAAACCGACCTGACATTGAAAATCTAAAATCATAACAATTGTTGTGCACCGGTTGGTCAATATATAAAAACCAGTACATTGTAGCTATACGCGCTTGATGTTTAACTTGTAAAATTGAGGTTAAGTGTTAGAATCTAATTACAATAAAAAAGATAATAATTTAAAAAATAAGTTTTAAGAAAAATTAACCAAATAAAACTAGTTATGTTTTACTTTATTCAAAGTTCTTTTTTCAAACTTTTTGGATCTAGGTGATATATATTATATTTTTTTTGTACAAAAACGAAAATATTAAAATTGATGTTTTTGTAAAAATATTAACATAATTATTAAAAACTTAAAACGGCGTGGTCGAAGGCTGTAAATAAGTGTTGTCGATATAGGGGTGTGTGCGCTGAGCCTGGGCCTTTTGCAGTACTGTGAATTATTTATATAATGGTCTCAAATCTGGTGATTAGGGTAGAGAATATTGCTTTATGGTTATTGTTGTAACATTATGAGTACTTGATGTAAATTATTATTAATCTTGCAAAGAAAGAAAAAAGTGTATATTAGTAATACATTTTGTAGCATTATAGTATGCAATAAACTCTATTCTAGTCTATTTACAGATAGTGTCGCTAACAAAACAATAAAGTAAGTTTAAAGAGCATTAGAATAATGGTTGTTGCTATTCAATATTAAAAATGGAGTTTGTGTTATTAAAAATTCATTCATTTTGAGCTATTATCTTTTGTTATATAATTTAGTGGCTCACGGTGTCGTGGTTTGTTTCGTTGTTGTATGAATAAAAGATATTAACGTGTATGCACTCAAGAATAATGTAGTTTTGTTCACCGAATATAAAAGCTATTCTCAGTAAATTTGATATCGAAGAGCCATAATTAATTGAGGGTAAGTAAAAGTTCAAACAATTTATTTAATAATGTAACGTATCAGTCTCTAACGGTCGACTAACTTTTCTGTATTATAACTAAGAAATATTTTCAATTAAGCTTTCAAAGCCTAAAAAAATGATAAGACTCGGTTCTGCCGCAGAAAGCTATATGATCCCTTAAACATGCAAGAAACATGAGTAGATTAAAATAGGTTATTTCTATAACACCCCTCTCTTTATTTCCGGGACTAAAAATAAGTTATTTTCAAGTGGACTAAGCTCACAGAGAGCTTGTTGACATTGAATGATGAATTGACTTATTGGCGCGTCGTTAAAAAACGCCATCCGATAAATTTCAAGTGCCACGTCGATAACAAATTATTTTTGTTCGCATGAAGTTTACAAGCTGTTATATTTAAAAAATATTGTTTCACTTATATTCCCATATATATAGGAGACACATTAATATAATTTTATCCCACGATTATTTTTAATTAAAATAAATTTAAGGGATTTTATTATCCCTACGTTTGGACCGCTCTGCAGCAGCTATAGTCACGGGAGGTTTGAGGTGACTAATGTCCCGGCGTCATATCCATGACGGAGTACCGATAACTTTTTAATTAATACTTGCTCGATCTACATAGAATGAACTGTGTCTTAAGGTCTTGTAGTGTTTTACTTAGTGTTTGATTTTATGATGGCAACGACGTAGATTCATCTGTCATACCAGACCAAGGTAATTAAATGTTATTCGAGTATATATAAAAATAGGAACTGTAATAAAAATTATAATCATAAAAGTTCATTCTTTATTCTATATAGTAATTTCTATCTAAATCCTCATGTCATATTTTGTTGGACAGCCTAAACAACGGTGTTTTGTGGTATTTGTTTCGAGATTAGAGTGCGTTGCTATGACAACGACGCAGTGAGTTTGCAAGCTTCGTGACGCGAATGCTGAACTTTTGGATCGATGGTCGCACTTTTTCTGAGGACCACGTCTTGACTTTCAATTTATCAGATTATAGCGTGTTAGTAGATATTTAGACGGATAATCAGTAAAGCTTTCATAATTATGAAAAAGGAAAATTAAAAAGTGTGTTGTATACCCAGAGATCTGTATTTAATTAATGGTACCATAATTAACCACATATATAGATTTTTAGATGTAAGATGATACTTGAGATCCCTTTTTTCTTTGGGATATAATCAATCGCTTGCACTTCCGGCGCGGGAGTAAAGATGGGGTCCTGCTGCACCCCTTCCGGCTAGAACTGCATATCCCCTGAACGCTTTTGATAGAAAATGAGAACGTTTTTGTTTAACACGGCTGTTGCGACAGCTTATTTGAAGTGCCAGAACTTCAATGACTTTTTGTATACCTAAAGTTCAATGCAGCGGCGGCGCTATCCCCTATACCCTCGGCGTTTCATAAAAGCTTAGTGGGAAAACAAGTGCTAGAAGCAAGCTTTTCTGTGAACTTCACCAATATTGCACAGTTAAGAAAGGCTTGTGTTAAGAAATAATGATGTTTAATAACAAATTTTTATTGTAATAAATCAATGTCTGGTCTACTTCAATACTTAACAATGTGAACAATAAACATTACAAATATTAATATTTTATTATTTATATAAAAAAAATGGGTAGATTGCGATGTTAATATTTTCCTTGTGTGATTTTTAGCATTTGCATTTTATTCTTTTTTAAAATTCGCTCTTTCCAAGGCACGCTTCTTAATCAGATTACACTGAACAATAAAGAAGGTTATATATAGCGTTCAGCGTTCCGCCGGCCTCCTTTTCTGAGAGATGTAGCTAATTAAGCCGTAAAAAGCGACGTTTCCACGGCTGAAATGTTATTTTGTGGCAACGGTACGCGTCGGTAGCAGTTGGTAGGGAGTAAGTTATCACCCTTATCTCCGTCTTTAATTATTCATGAATTCTGCCGGACAAGTTTCTGAAGTTCTAAACCGACATCTGCCCTTTCACTGTTAAATGTTTCACACTGACTGAGGCGGCTTTTCTTCGACAATATTATTTAGTACACTGAATATGTTTTACTTTACTAAATACTCGTATCTTCATTAACACCTTTTTTATTTTTGACACCATATGATATTATACTTTTTTTTTCAGATGTCGCCACCATCGAGTAAACATCCGTGAAATGAGTACTGTGCGTGCTGCCAAAAATTACTCATACGATGAGACTATACAGGTACTGGATGGTTTCTTTTTTAACAAAATTGCTAACAATTCATGTTATAATGGCAATAGTAAATTTTTATTTAATATATTAAAATAAAATATATTAATTTTGGTCGATATTATGTCAAAATATTTTTTCTAGTAGTAGGTCTCTGTTGCCGGAGATCGTCTAGATACGAGTGCAACTTCTATTTCTACCGCCAAACAATAGCATGCAAACACTACTGTATTCCGGTTTGAAGGGCGCTTTAGCTAGTAAAATTACTAGGGTAACGAACCTTTAATATTTCATGTCTCAAGCCGACAAGCGCATTTTGTGTATGTCATCCTTATTAGCGCCACATTGTTATGGGCAGATGTATTACTTATCATCAGATTAATATGTCGGTCTTCTCGTCCTAGAGCAAAAAATTAATGAAATAATTAGTACCCTAAAGAGTTTAAGATTTAAAGAAAACACAAGTTTCCATTGTGCTACTACTTCGCGTTTTAGTATAACGTCATATTTAGGTATTTAACAATGAAATTATAAACCCTTTTTAATAACAATTACAACTTAAACAAATTAAACACACAAGTTAAATACTGATCATGTACTGTTTTTATATTACTACTATTTTAGTTATCATGTGCACTATTTAAACCTAATATCTTCATTTTCAAAGTTTTCCTTTTATTGCACTTAAAAATATGGATGCTGTAAATGTGTAACAGCCTCACTACTAGCGTTAAAGAAATTTAGCTCTAGTTACGAACGAAATAGAGTATTATTCGGTAACAAGACGATAAAATGTAACGTTTTTCATTGAGATCCATAAACACGTTTAGTAAGGAGTGTCTTCTATTACAAATGAGACCTTATGAAATGTACGATGAGTTTATAACTGAATGTGCGAGGAGTTTATTGGGGCATGGAAGAAGTTTTTCAGTACGGGTCGTAACGACACATTAGGCGACACGAGCGTACTTACCTTTATTAATGCTGTACAGGGTTAAGCGCTTACTTGCTCCTCTTGGTCCCATTCGTAGTATGTTCTGTCAATGATTATATGTACTACATCCACGTATCTCTCGTTTGTTAGAGGTTTGTATGTACATATATGTAAACATTGGGATGTAGATGCGATCGATCAAACTACTACGCATTACTTTTTAATGAACATTTTTTTTATTCAACGCAGCGACTATACGAGCGGGACGTTCACCTGATGGTAAGTGATACCCCTGCTCATAACAACCTGGAGCTAGTTAGGATGGCATGCACAGCATCACTTTGAGACAGCATGTTGTTTCGCTAATTCAATAACGTCGCTAGCTGCAACTTCCTTCAATCCGGAACACAGTAATGTTTGCACATTATTGATTGTTGGAGGATATAGGAGCTGCCGTGGCACCCATATAGACGGTTTCCGGCAACGTAGTCTTACCACTAGTAGTAAATTGTTAATATAGCATTCAAAATTAACTACTACTTCATAAGAAATAACGTGTGGTAATTTGTTTTATGGTTGTACATCTTAATAATCTTGTAGTAATGAACAAAAAAATTGTAACCATTTATTACGTTTTATATATTTTGATAGTCATTATTAAATATTATCATTAGTCATCATTAATAATGAAGATTATAAAACACGAAAAAGGAAAAATAAACGCTTACAATATTTTTTAAAGAGCACAATATAATAAATTTAGCTAAACCGTAACTTACAACACGCTCTCTTATCTTAACGTCGCGTAGAGCTTCCATTCCGTTGATACAATATTCCCCAGGGTTCGCGCCCATTTATCAGCCCGCGACCCACATTGAGCTGACATCTGCCGCCAGACTCTTTGCCCTGCATTCCGCCCCCTATATCGGACTGCTATTACTGGAAGCGATTATTGTGTGAATCAGTTCCTTTATTACATTGGCCCCACTTGTCTCAACGCGATTTTTCGCCTTTAGTGAGAAACAGTAGACGTTTTTCTTATCAACGGCACAATTATCGTAAATTTTCAGGTCACTCGTGCTAAAGGCCAGCAATGTTTAATCTCGATAAAATATATATGGAATTAAAATTAATAAATAGCCTTCTTAGTGCTACCACTATTGGGAGTCTAGATCTCTCGCAGATCCGAGTTTATTTAACCATCATGCTGGTCAAGTGCGATTTGGTGTATATTGGAACCTTTAGTGTGTATGGCAGCTTTACATTGCCATTATGGCTTAGAAACATAAATTTTTTTTTTAAAAAAATTATGTCATTTTTAATAAATTTCTGTATCCTTAAAATGTTTGGGGGTAGAGTCGGAAATGGTTAAAGGAAAGTATTACGGTAAAATTACGAGTATTCGTGCGACGTCTATACATACGTCACGCTCTGAAAAACTTGCCATAGACACAAAGGTACGTGAACGCGAAAGCATAGAGCGGAAAATTCGATTTTATGGCCCGCGCCTCCTTAATGTGCTGTGGTCCATGTTGTGCCCAACCCTTGCCACGAAAAAGGTTGGTTAATCAAATTGCGCCAATCTCCGGCTTTACGGATAGCGAATTGACAATATATTCGCTCGGAATCTGATAACGCTATGGATAACGAGCACTTAAATCGAATAATTTCGATGGAAAGTCGATAAAATAGTTCGTTTAATTTGCCTCTAGTACCAACGTTTCGCATTTTTAATGTTTTTTTTTAACCATTGTCCACTTTTATTCTTCTCGTATAATTTTATTGCTGAATACGCATACTACGAATTGTTTTTCGTTTATAATTTTTTTTATATAAATTTTAGAAGTGATTGAAATGTATATCATTTTCTAAGAAAATAATCTTTTTTATTCTGTTACGTGCCGAGACGATCGGGACATTCATTTAATAAGTGATACTCCTGCCCATAACAACGTGGCGCTAATCCTAACTAGATATACACTGCAGCACATTGCGCTCGTCGCCTGAGAATTAAGATGTATCTCATTACCGTAGTAATGATACTAGCAACAGCACGTTTCAAACTTGAACACATTAATTTCCACAATACTGATAGGCGGCAGAAATAGGAGCTGCGGTGGCATCTGCCTAGGCAGTCTCCGGCAACTGAGACTTACCACCAGTAATGTGATATAAGTAATTCTTTATAATGCGAGATTATTCTAGACTCTATTTAAATTAACATAGAAAATATAACATAGGGTACATTTTATCTGTCCACTTGAAACGGTTAAATGTACGAGATAAACTTCATGCCTAAATCAACACCACCATTGTAAATTAAAACCCTACATGCATTCATTCACGCCTTCGCTATGAATTATTAATAATCCCTGCGTAATACTGCACTAGTGTTTTTAGGCACAAAAAACTATTTTACAAATAAAAAAAATTACCTAACAAAAATAAAATATATTAGGAGCACAGTTTAAATAAGCATATGGTTGTTATTTTATAATAGAAAATTGTATTTTTAATTAATAAAAATATAAAATAAGATTATAGTTTACGATAGTGCCATCTAGTATCGAGTAGCAATAATATAATAGTCAAACGCAGTTTGTGCATCGTTTTAACTCAAAGGTAGAGGTCGGAGTTTCCGGCCGGTTAATATAATATAAAAAAAAAATATTTTATAACATTTATTGCTTTGGAAATGGTATATAGCTATACGTAGCCAGTAAACGATTACCATAGATTTTTTACATTTATATGCTTGTAAAACCGGAGGCTCTATGAATTACTATGAGCTGGCTTGGTGATCCTGGAAAAACATCACTTTACGTTTATTAAAACATCTGTTTCCTGTAACTTATTGGAATAATATATTTGTTTATTCTCTTTTAGATTTGTTCATTAATAAAGCATAGGAAAAAAAAATTTTTGGTGTTTGATTTTGGATCGCATATAAACGAAGAAGTGTATAGTTATAGTGAACAAGGTGTTTCAGGTTTAAGGTTTAGAACTTTCGTTCCCAAATAGAGCGTTGAAACTATAAACAGTTAAAATAGTTCGGTGCGGGATAATTTTGATTTTGAGCCGCATTTTTAACAATATGAAAACAAAGTATGTACTCAAAAATTTGATGATTGAGATAACGTTGTTGATATCCCAACTCCGGTACGTTCAATGACCGTTTATTGTAATTAACAGGAAAGTTAATCTCGCCCGTTGTCGCTGTTCCGCGTCGCGCCGCAGTAAATCACGGGCCAAGCTGCCATTGTGACAACTGGAGTTGCGACTTTCGGCCTTTCAACTGCAATATACATGGTATGTGTTGTGCCACGATGTGCAATACGCCATTTTGTGTTTTTTATTCTTTTACAATTAAATAAAAATAACGCTCAACGTGATTTCTAACAATATAAACATACATAATAAAATACGGTGATGTGAAAATCTGTGGATCGGTCGGCGTGGAGATTTTTGGGGGAGGCTTATGTTCAGCTGTCGACGTCCATCGGTTGAAGATAATGATAATAATGATATGAAACTATTTTCTCGTTATATTAATGATACTAAGAATGATTAGTACAATTTTTTTATCAGCAGTAAAGTAAAACTTGACAACAATTTCACATGATTTAGTGACAATGAGGTTTACCCATAATTCTCTCGCTATAATATGACATGTTGACAATGGGAACATAACATGCTGCGGTCACAGCAGCATATGAGGGATGTACCTAAACACTTGTATTAAATAAAACTTACCACCACTCCAAACTTCTTGTATGTGGTCTCGGAAAAGATTCTTTTTATTCGAAGAAAAGTCGAGACGATCAGGACTTTCACTTGATGATAATAGATACGTTTACCCATAACAATGTGGAGCTAGGTAGCATGCTACCACAACAATGTGTCATAAAGAGCCTATGTTTATAAAAAAAGTATTAGTATATATGAATGTATAACTGGCCCAATACCTTCCGCTGAAATGTTGGGGCTTAATACTATCTTGTTGTAGTGTCACAACGAATTTAGAAAATGAATAAAATTATCATACGATAGGTTATGAAGCAATATCTATATTTTATATCATGACGAGTTTAGCCCACGGCTTTGTCCGCGCTGGAAATCAGACAATGTACCTACCTATAGCTCATTGTAGGTTATGAAAATTGTAATTATGAATTTATTCCAATCATTGAAGGATTACATAAATTTTAGACAGTTTATAGAATAGTTACATATAAATTTCCAGGGTTCAAAAATTTTTCCAGCGCTTAAAGAATGTATAACAGTCAAAAATAATTTCTCATTTACAGTTCATTAGTATTGCTATTAGTATTGTATTCATTATTGCTTATTTCTGGTGTGAGACACATTGTTTATGGACATACCTACCTCGCTAATGACGCAGATGCGTAGTTGCCACGCCCATTTAAACTACTCTGTATAATTCAAATTTTGTATCGCAATTAGAAATTTTAATTCAGATTGGCTTATAAATCTCTTTATATGAATCCCTACCCGATCAATATGGGAATCCTTGGGCGGCCTATATCCAGCCGTGGACGTTTGTCGGCTGATGATGATGAAGATGGCTTAAAAAAAAATCTTTTTGACAAAAGCATTTCACCGGTTCATTGTGTGTATAGGATATCATTCTATTTACCATTATATTTTTCTGTCTTCGTTTCTTTTCTTTCATTTAAAAAAAAACGTGTTGAGCGCCAAATTTATTGTGACTCACAAATTTATTTCGCATTACGTCATTCTTTTCACTTGCTGTAGTGTTTTCGTTAGCACTCACAAAACTTTAAATTTTACAGACCATTTTATATATTGTTTGGTTACGATTTGTTTGAAAACTGAATTGTAATCGATAATTCCTTTGAAAATGTGTAAATGAAAGTATTACAAACGAAAAGCAGGGGTGTTGTTCCCGCGAGGAATCGGCGACACAACTTCATTAATTATAACCCTATCTGATACTCATATAAAATACTACTATGTATACCTAGTATGTAATGTTGGAGTTCCTTAAAACAGTGTGCACAAACTTCGATTGTATTCAAAATGATTTTAATTTTGTTTAAGAAGTTTAGTAACAATAAAAGAAATACATTGCTTTTACGTTGTATAAAATGTATTTAGGTTATTTATTATATAAAAACGACATTGTTATAACAACTTTTTGTACATATTGGGAACTATAATATAATATACGTGTACATAGAAAATTTTATAATTTGTTGTATTAATCAGGCGTTATCAGAAATATCAAAGAAAAAGAAAGAAAAATTCTTATTCTTGTGAAAGCAGTGAATCTGTGAAAATATTGGATGTAGATGGGAAATAGGTGACGTCATCTAAGGCCCATAGGTGTTCCTGCATTCTTTCATCAAAACCCTATATTGCCCACTGCGATTATTCACACGCCATTTCAGTTACTCCCAAACTTTAATATTTTGTTGTAATAATAGTTTTACATGTTTAGTACTTATATATGTCTTTAATATTTGCATATACTTTTATTAAAACGTGGGAGGTTTGAGTACAAAGGTACACAAGGAATATATGTGACCTTTAGTAATATATATTATTCCCAGGAAATATATACGTTTTTCTTAATAGGTACTAAAATTTATTTAAATTAAATAAAAGAAGTCAAGGTCTAATTAAGAAACAGTTTCTTTAACGGTGATATAATCGTTGATTAACCATAGGGAGGATTGTCGTAAAGCTCCAGTCTACATCAGATAACAAAATATTTTAAAAGTTTGGAAACCGTATGAAAGAAAAGAAATAAATGATCCCCTCTTTACAAAAGTAATCCGGAAAGTAGATGGCAATGCGGCATTCTTTACAGAGTGTTTATAATCCACTAAATGACACTAAAAACTTTATTTCAGATCATAGTGTAATTGTAATTAAGAAACAGTTAAAATTTTAAAAACTAAAAACTTTTATCAAGCGATAGTTACCTAGTGTACTTGTACATTCTATACATTTTTTTCTTACTGAAATATTGTGTATTGCATTATGTTCAATTATATCATTTTGTTCAGTACAAAGATAACAACATTTAATAGTACTAGATTCTCAATTAAAAACACTGTTGTTATCTTTTGACAAATTTCTTTATGAAAAATGTGTTAACTTTATAATGTATTTCAATAACTGACACAAACTTAATGAATAAGCAATAAAGTGACAGTTTGAACAAAAAATAATACCGTGATAAGAAAATTCTGGAAAGTACTTCTACCGCCTTAGGTTCTCATTATTTATAAAATTAAATCAAATACCCAGCATACCATTAGAAGACTTCAAAACTTAGTGGGCTTAGAGTAGAAAGGATTGCACATAATAATTAAAAAGCTGTAGATACTCTATGATGATTATGACATCAAGGCATATATCACCTCAATCTATTTCTGACCATGGTTGCTGCAAAGAACACGTCGGAGTAATTAATAATTAAATAAACGCGATTACGATTTGATTTAATAAATGTATAATATTCGGGTAAATACAAAAAAATCATTACACCCTGTATATTAGGATGCACCGGTGCAATCGGCAGAGGGCGAATCGCCCATGGACCCACTGCAAACCTCGCGCCGCCTTAATCAAACCCAAGCAATTTATGATCGCACGATGCGACCGGCCCACCGAGGGCTATTCTGCGAGCGTGTATTTATCGATTGCTTTATTGTATCAACAATTTCCGTTTGTAATTAAAATATAATATTCCTTATTAGTATTTATACAATAGGGACGAAATTCAATATTTTCCATTCCCACAGAAATTCTCACAGAATCGTTGGAGTTTAGTATATAGTAGGCCTTCAAACCTTTCTGGCTAGCTACTGTCCTAGTTGATTTATCGCTATAAAAGCGTAAGTTTATTACTTTCCACAGCCTAAATATTCTGGGTGACTACGCTACATCATCAACGACCTCATGTCAGTACTGGATGAAACAATCAAGTTATGTAGTATCCAAATGCGAAGTTACAGGTTAAAACAATTCTAAGCAGCCGTTTCTATTATTGTTATAGTTAAACGTACTATTTTGTCGTGTCCCTGGATTCATAATTTATTTTGTACTTTATTATAGTAAATACAATAGAAAATTGTTTTAAGTATAGATAAGATTATTACAGAATAAAACGCCAATATGCTCGTATTGTATCTTAACTCTAAGGGCGGCGCGCCCCTATCGAATGTGCTTGCATTACAACTTACACTTATCGAAACGATATTTCCTTGTAAGTCTCTTGGTGTAATTGTTGATTTCAAATGGTCAGAAGGTTTATCGTTATATATTTTGTATACTATTCTAAAATAGGCCTACATATGTTTTTATGTTGGTATATCGCTAATACTGACTTTTTTAATTGTAATTCTTGTCAAAAATAAATTATCTCATCGAATAAAGTAAACTCTTGCTACTCCTCTGATTTATCAAAGTCCACGATCGGTCGTTGATCACTTACTAATCACCAAAGCCAGCGTGGTCATGTTTCTAAAAAAATCATTGTTTGAGCCGTATGAAATAAAGGTGTTGTGAATTTTTGATAATGATAGCAATTTTTTTTAATTTTTAATGATATGTTCTATGAACGCAATCTTCTATTGATAATCCTGGTGCAGTGTTTCACATCCAAACGATTCAGTACAATTAAACTACTAACGGGTGACGGAGAAGAGTAGAACAGCCATTAAAATGTGCATTTAAAGTGCAAGTCATCTGGGGTGGAGTAGCTTGTTTTACTCTGTCTGCTCTTTGTAGTAATTTGAGCAAGCACCGATGCATAAAAATGGATTAACGTTAAGATAATAACTTTAAATTTTCTTTATACCGTCCTCTACACAAACTCTTTGAATAATATTGTTGTATATTTTTAAATAGATTGTATAAAGGACAGGACATAAAAAAATCTTTGTTTGATATTGTTAATTTTAAGGTTAAGTATTGGCCACGAAATTAACAATATTATTTACATATACTAAATAATATAGAAAATACTGAACTAATTGTAATTTGGATAACAAGCCTCCTCAACATGGTTTAAAGTAAATCCAAACAAAAGTTAACCCTTAAAAATATGAGTTTTAATTATCATAAATCCGAGTTCCAATTTTATAGAATATAAGTGAGATATTGTTATTATTTATACATTTGTTATTATTAGAATGATATAAAGTTCACACGTATTTTTACAGATTCATTATAGGTCTTTTTTATCGGACACTATTTAGTATAGTATCTATCCTTAACAAATAGCGTATTGACATTAGTGTTACGCTTTAAAAGACACTGTAGCCAGATCAGCCAATTATCGGAGTACCTTTACATGTTATGCTCCATGAAGACGAGCAGCATCTATTGCTACATCACCGTCTTATTCAGCACCTCATGTATATTAGGCGAGTGTATATCACAAGGTGAACGTATCACATGGTTTCGTTGAATTGAGAGAAATCCGTTGATTTGTCGCATTTAAATTGAACAGATTTTTTTTTATAAAAGTAAATGTTAACTTATATAATTTGTATAGTTTACATTTTATCTACATTCCTCTTTATAGTCAAATACTCTGTTATATGAAACAGTTATTTAATCTGCATCATTTATATGTATTTTCTCTAACTTTGTAATTTCAATTGAAATTTTCCGAAAGGACATAATGGAAATAGCTTGAAATGTACTTTGTTTATCTCTTGTATTGTTTTCTTTTATAGTGCATATATAAAAATAGTTTATTAATGGTACAATATTATTACTTTACTATGCTTTATAATTTGCTCCCAATTTGTTTTTCGTTGACACTTTTAGTTGTCCCAAATGAACAATAAATAAGTTGGGCCTGTTTTAAATACTATGGGTTGTATTTTAAACCTTTATCCAACGCAACCGTGCTGTAATTTTCATACATGTAATTCATTATACAATATAAGATAAGGAAATATTATTATCACTTAAATACTAATGCAGTATTATATGTAATTATGGTCTAGTCTGATATGACACTACGCCAAAGGTTTACTGCAGCTGACTGGCATTGTGACTAGAGTGTCACTATTCTTGACCCAAATAAAATCTCTAGGATGCACAGTAAAGAGAACAAGAGTCATCTTTGCATAACAAGATTCTAATAGTGTTTGGCATTATGCCAAGTAGCAAAGCTGTTTTACTACTTTAACTACACAACGAGGTAATAAGCTGTAGATGTTACATATCTATGATTAATTGTTACAACAAAATTAAATTGAACAATAAATAGTAACTTGTTAAGACTCCAAATTTACTTAATTTTTATATCGTGAAGGTGGCAAACAGGCGTACGGCCCACCTGATGGTAAGAATTTACAGTAGCCTATACGCGCCTGTAGTACCACAGGATTTATAAGCACATTGCCGACCCTGGAGAAACCTTATCAGGTTAGTATGATTTTTTTTTTAAATGTTCTGTTTTAACATTTTGAAACGATAGTCGCATTTATATATAATTTATCGACTGCTAATGAAGGAGGTATTGAAAACAACTACACGTTCAAAGGAAACGTAAAAATAATAAAATGTCGGTTTTCACTTGCGAAGGCGTAAGGTAAAAGAACTCCAAGTGCGCATCCGCCGCGACGGGCGGCAGGGGCGGGTGGAGGCTGTACGGAAACATGCTTTCCCAACGTGGGGCGGCAGTGTGCCGCGAGCCCCCGTCCACAGTAACGTTCCACGCGGCGTTTTCGCATCGAACACGTGACACTTGTTTATACGTATGTTGTACCTCGGCCTTTTATTACGCGATTCGGAAATGTCAAATAACCCGCCTTTCCCGCGTGGCACTTTGAGTTCACATTTGTGTTTGTTGTGAGATTAGTGTAAGTTATATTGTGTGTTACTTATAAATATATCATTGTGGAAAGTGTGTGTGAAATAAAAGGATTAATCATCATTTTGTCAAGTATTGTTGGAATATCGTCAGAAGGCCTAAATTCGTCCGAGTTATATTTTCTTAAAGAAGTTTCTCCACATTTTCCTCTTTTACGACTTAAACGGCTCGACGAATCTCGTTTGGGGATACGTTGGTTGTTTATGATATTACTTTTTGCCGTATATATACGATTGCATATATTTTATAAGTTTTCTAATACTTATGATTTACGGTGCCTTTCATCAAATTTATATTAGATGGGTATTGTATTTATGTTTATATAATTGCAAATTTTAGACAAATTAAATACATTTTGAAGGAGGACTATATAATTTTTATTAGAAAAATATGTAAACCGTCATATTAATTTCATTAATTTGAAGTGATTTTAATGGTTATTGGATAAATAAAATTGCTTCAAACAACGATAAAAATGTCGCTTATTTTTTTTCAATCTACAATTCCGGTCAGATTTTGAAAGTGTGCTAAAAGCGACATTAAGGGTTTAGATTTTTTAAAACTTATCAGTATTACGCAGAAGAATATGAAAATTTAATGCGGCTTATTTGATATTCACAAGTGAAAATTCTAGCGGGAGCGGGATGAGCCGCTGTAGAATTATTGGATGGAGACGTGACCGGTTCACCGTGGACCGAATAACAATAGAGCTGCGACAATATTTGTGCACGCTTGGTAAACCGGTAGAGGTTACATGATCATCATCAGAACTTCTATTCCGGCAAAACTCCACAGTATTAGATTAACACTTGACTTCTATAAATACATAACATAAAATGAAAATACAGGTTATTTTATATATATTCTTTTAGACTTAATATAACATTTTACTGATTAATTTTGTAGTTGTATTAGATATGAAAATAACTATGGAACTTGGTTCAGTATTTATAGTATTGAGATATAAAAACTTAAGTCTAATTACTCGCGACATACAGTAGAAATATTTGTAAAATATAAAAGGCAGTAATATGTGTTCTACCAGCACAGTCTACATAGACAATTTTCGGTAACAGACATAACGCTTAAATTTGGTACTACTAGTGATTAGCTAGAATATATTTTTTTAAAAGGAGTGTTTACTTCAATCCTTTTCTTTTTAAAATAACGACGGAAAGCTAAAAGACATGATAAGTTGGTACGAGAGGTTAATGTTAACATCATGCTGATCGTGACTTCCATTGCTTTCCTATTATAAAAACGTATTAGATATCGCTTTGTGCGATTCTATTCTCAACTATTTACATCTAGCACATGAGTTTTTAATAATAGTTTAGACTTATCAAGTATAATAAAAGAATTAATTGTCAAATGCATTACTGCTGGTATGTGTCTGTTACCGGACACCTAAGTAGTCTTCACGGCAGCTGAAATATCTGCCGCCAAACAGTACTATGTTGATGTTACTATGTTCCTGGTGTATGGTCACTTAACGTTACGTCTCATGGCGATGAGCATAATCTAGTGCTTTGTATGTCATCCTAATCGTGTCTTAATGTCATCTAGGGATACGTTGTTATAGTCAGGAGTGTATTACTTTCATTCGGGTGAACGTTTCCTTCGTTTCCTAGCTCCCCCAATTACAAAAAAGAAAATATTTTTTAAATGATCTTATACATAAAACAGTCAGAACTATGTAAACTGATTTTTATGTAACTTGTCCTAATATCTGATTATTAAGGACTATTTCAATGCTGCTGCCGTTGCCTCTGTGAAATTAGAACATGTTAAAAGATTTTGACTTAAAACCTCATACTTTTATGAACGAGTCATATAATTCTTTATATTTTATTTGATACATAGATGGTTTTCCGTAAAAGAAAATAAATTGATGAGAAAACAAAGATATCATCAAGCAGAAGTTGGTATCTCCGAGGGCTGGCAGGGAAACCTACATTTGTTTTTGATTAAACAAATTGTCCGCACAGTTTATTGCCCCCTTGTGCACACTCCATGACTTTACTCTCCTATGTAAGTTCATTCTTTGTTCTACATATTTATATATATATTCTTATATTATATAAACAATTACAAAAATAATGAAAGAGTAAAGATGAACCGAACGGTAACTTAGAAGGTCATTATTTTACGAAGTGGTGACGATAGCAGGACATTCACCAGATGATAAGTTATGCACCTGCCCATTATAAATATGACGCAATTTAAGATGATATAAACTGCACCACATTGAGCTTCTTGATTTGAAACAATGTTGTCTCGTTACCCAGTAATTTCACTATCTACAACTCCCTTGAAACCGGAAGACAGCAATGTTTAGACACTATTGCTTGGCAGTAAAAATAGAAGCTGCGGTGCTAGCTATTTAGACGATGTCCGGCAACGGAAGTTTATTACCAGTTAAATATTCAATATTGAATTGTAATGACAAGTTTTTTTTAGTTGTTCTTAATACCTTTATATTATGTGTATACTCCTATATTATATAAATAATTACAAAGATAATGAAAGAATAAGGTGAACGGAATGGTAACTGAGAAGATCATAAGATTTTTTTTATTCTACGAAATGACGAGACCAGCGAGACAGAGCTAGTTAAAATATATGTACAGAGTCAGATATTCACTACACCATATTGTGCTCGTTGCCTTGAGACAAAGCACTTCAAACCGGAACATTGTCATATCTCCAAACTATAGTTTGTCTGCTGTTTTAGGATCTGCGGTGGTAACTACCTAAACGGTCTCTGGTAATCAACATTTACCATCAGTTCAGCATTCAACTAGTAATTGTAAAGACAAGTCCGACAGAAAAATATTTTTAATCTTCTGTAATTCTATATACTCCTGAAAGTTCATAAAACCATTTATCTGTTGCAGCAGACATTAATATGCCACACAGCGCATATGTGGCACTCTCCGGGATAGTGCGCTTGTTAGACAAGCTATTTCTATCGATCGGGAGGGTTAAACAAAGTATTATTTCGCCTGTATTAGCACAGTTGACTGCTACTGTTGAATCCTCTTATTCCATCAAAGATAAACTTCCGTAGATCCTCTCACAGACACGGTGTCCAAAAGGATTAAAATTTCCGTATATTTGGTAGTATCAATGCAGCTCTTATTACAGTCGACAAACTGTAGTGTGCGAACATTAGTGTGTTCTGGTTTGAAGGACGCTGTAGGTAGTGAAATTACAGAGGTAACGAAACGCAACATCTTATGTCTCAAGGCGACGAGCACAATATAGTGCAGTATAAATCATCTTAACCAGCGGCACGTTGTTATCATATGATGAACGTCCCTTCATGTCGTCGCTTTGTTAAATAAAAATTAATAGTATTTGATAGGTCGCCGTATATAATATTATTTGCATTGCTTTATCAATATTTTTTTCTAATATATTAAATTTTTTGTTAGTAATTAGTAAAGTGTAGATTATAAATAATGTTAGAATGTTTATTTACAATCGCAACGCGTGTTGTTCATACCTGCAGTATGTGCACACAATTCTGAATAGTGAGCGATTGTATTTCGTGAGAACAATATGAGGATGTTTTGAAGAAGTTTTAAATGCCATCGACATTGTAAAAGTTGAATGTTTGATTGACGTCTATAAAAAAACATTATTTAAGTAAACTAAAAATTGTCATCTGTATATATATATTATGAAAATAGGTTTTCTTTGATCACCAATCACGTGAATACTAGTGAACGTATCGACATGGAAATATTAGCCATTCGACGCGGGATAAATTGTAGATGGCTATAGTCTATTTAATTTTGAACATCAAAAATCTTTCATTATTATATTTCTTATTAATTTTTGTAAACAATTCATTTCGTATTATTTAAGCAGTTGCTATAGTAACGTCTGTTATAGAAATTCAATTTACTACCCAATTTAAAATTATGGCCATCAGTAACTTGGGATTTTGATTTGAAGAAAATTTTTGTGTAAGACAGTAACATTACCAGTATGTTAAGCTACTTTCTGAGATTGTTTATCTTTGCTTTTTCACAATTGATGCGGTTTATTTTCAGAAGATTTGCAGCCAATGATCTGGTGACATATTCGATCTCGTAACCATTGTTAATCGCAAAGCCTTTGGGAAACAAGAAGCATATATGTATATTTGTCTGTGGCAGGCTCATTTAAATAAAAAAAAACGGCTTCTCGCATGGAAGGAGAAGACATGATTTTTTTGCGCTGGACTAGCTAAAGGACCTCTAGACTCCATTAGATATCATGAAGCATTGCACGTGTTATGACTTCGATATGATTTATCCAAGTATTCTATATTTTTTTTAACTAAAACTGAGATTTTTGATTCGTAACAATTTTTAGTGTTAAACATATAATTTATTTTTGATGAGTTACTAATTAATATTCAATTAAAACTAAATTAATATGTTATTAAATTGTTTTTAACCTAATTTTTTTTTAATACAACCATATACAATTTGTGAAATCCTGCTTTGAAACATAAAAATTAACTCACGGCCAAAATTCCCAAAGGTCTTTATGTTTAATAGACTTTTTCACTTAGAATTTAATTAAAATAAACAAAGTTGTCGAAGTTATTAATTGCTTGTTATCAATTTTATAACCGTTCAACGGAGCTCGCAGGATAGCTGAAAGGATAATGAGATCCTCAGGCGATAGACTCACCTCGAGAAAGACTGGTGAACTGTTGAAAGTGATGGCAAGCATTGAGACGTCTACCGGGTGATGATCATGATGATAATATTTTTTTTACTTTAAAATGTTCTTAGAAAATAGTAAGAGAACAGTTATAGCTCTTGTAATTGGAATGATATATATGTAATAGAGTATTTTCAAGTATTACGATTATACCAAAACGTTATTGTGTAGGGGAGATATTTAGAAAGTTTTTTTTTGTGTTCATCCGTAACAGAAGCAGAAGCAATAAAATAAGAAAAGGATCAAACGATCGTTTTGGAAGCGGGTCGATTGTCTGGAACCCCGTCGGGTGAGCTGAACCCGAGTTAAATTGCCGTTGCACCTGACGAGCATACGGAAGCGTTTGCTTCGTTAATACGTCAAAGTGAGATACTTAAACATGTACTCACTTTGCCGTACTTGCATTGACGTAAAACTTATTATGTTTTAGAATTATATATAGATGTATTTAATCTGTAACTATACGTAATAAATAATCTGTATCTGTATGTATTCTTCATAAAGTTATAACGCTTCATGTATTGCATCATGTTCTTGCTAGAGAAGGTGATTAGTCATCTTTCATTATAACCTTCGGTAATAGACTATTACTTTAATTCAGTTAAACCGTTGCTTATATTGTAGAAAAAACATTTTGTTTATTTATTAATGGTAAGTAAAGAAAATGTATATAGACACGATGTCTTCAGACTCTTCTCGTTGAGAACTGCAAAATATTGCCAAGTGTTGAAATTATCATTTACATTAATTAAAGTTCTACTACTCTTTAAAATCATTTTTGTTTATATAGATTAAAATTACGTCGAATAGTTTGATAAAATAACAAAGCCAATAATTGCTCCTTAATGAAGAGAAAAGTCTAATTCCTAATACAGGCTTTGTGGACGATAAGCGCTGCACAATCGTCGTGGTTGAAGTCTGCAGGGGAAAGATTTTTTTTTTATTTACAATGGATAGTCGCTTGACCTCAATTTCACATGATGTTAAGTGATGATATGGTTGAAGATAGTGAACAAAGCTGACTTAAAATAAAATTGAAATTGTTTATACCCTGTGTCAAGTTTTACTAGTAGCCTAATAATAATAATATTACTTATAATTATTAATATTTATTGCTCGATAGTTATTAGAGGATTTTAAAATGTTAGATTTAATTTTAACTAAAGTATTGTTATAGTGTTAGAAAGTATATTTAAAGTTATCGTATATCATGGAATCGTAATATTTATTCTGTTTCACAATATTAATATAAATAAAACTTTAAACTTTTTCTTTAGACAATTTTTTTGTTAACTCAGTACCAGTAATGCATATTGGCATCAATCTATTAGTAATGGCATCTTTGAGGACAGAGTAAAGCGATACCGCTGGCATTAAACATGCATTAGTCTAATAACTTACTAAGTAAAAAGTAATGGCAGCTTTTCACTTTAAAGTTGAAAAATTTTATATATTCATGTAAATAGTATTTTGTTAAATATTCTTCAATATTTTCAATAATAGATTGCGAATAATATTTTAGAGACAGAAAACATAAAAGCTAGTTAACACGTAACTTCAGAAAAAAATTGTATGATTTTAGATTACTTCAAATAGATCTCAACACCTCTGTTCAGAATTCAACTACAAACTGAAATGTTATATCATTTATTTCTTTTATACTTGAAGCGTATACTTTTATAACTTATTTATCGTGGTTAGCTTTAAATTATTAAAAAAGTGCGGTAATACTTTATTCTTTTGTGGATATTGAATTGTAACCACTCACAATTGGTATTGACAATACGAGTACAGTGGTCGGTTTTATATTTACTGGAAAAATACATTTTGCGCCTGCGGCTTTTCTATTTGCTGATAAATATTTATTTTTCTATTTTTCAACGAATGGAAATAAAAATATTTCATACGCTTTTAAATAACTGGAGTGTATTTCACATTGATTGTGTGACATATAACTATAAATACTGTATACAGCTAAAGCAATTTACTTAATAGTATGACAAAAAATACACTGATACCTCTTCTATCACATTTTGACTAACAATTATGTTATTTATAAATAATAGTTTTAATTAATAATTTTATATTTTTAGCATAATGATGGTTCACAATCTTATTTTTATATCATTACTTAATTGCAGTTAGTGATGTGAAATTCTCAAAGACTTCAACATTGACTAAAGCTTTATCACCTCGGCTTAATTTATTGACTACAGACCTGAAACGATTGTATATTCTATAATGATTTAAATTTCTTGTAGATGACATATATAATTTAACAATATTTATTTAGGTCAATACATTTAAATGATACAATTCGGTACATTTCCGGTTATTAAGTAAATTATTAGTTATCCTAATATTTAAGAATTTATTGTCAATATCTGTAGAAACTTATTAAACATATTTGTATATTTAGAATTAAATTTAAAAAGTTACTTACACACAATGTATTTAATATATGGATAAATTTTATTGCCGAAAGTACCAAAACAGTGTTTTCTGTCTATTAAGCTTTTTCGTTATGATTTTTTTTATTTCTATTAATTTTACTATTTGTTTACCTGTATGAATTAAAGAATAATATTTAAAGACGAAACTCCGTTACGTATATTCTCT
Source organism: Ornithoptera priamus (assembly GCA_029034505.1). Lineage (NCBI taxonomy): Eukaryota > Metazoa > Arthropoda > Insecta > Lepidoptera > Papilionidae > Ornithoptera > Ornithoptera priamus. The sequence continues at coordinate 427,578 of JARDWD010000484.1, forward strand.
AGTAGCGGTTTGATGTCCTTCGGGTAAAAGCCTTGCATATTTATTTATTTTTATCTGTACCGGAATACGTGCAGCAAGAAGAGCTGTGTCAAGGGATTGCGTGAGTTGGTGACATTAGACACGGGGAACCCTTTGGTGTTATTTATTGAGAAACACAGCCCACCGGCTGCCGCGGCTAAAGTTTGTTTCCAAAGCCACGAAAACATTTTTGCGATTTATTAACATTGCTATCGTTTTGTTTACTCCTCGAAATACATAAAGGAAGAAATTTTCAACAAAGTATATTATTAGCTTATACATAAACCTTGTAAAGTATAACAAACCTTTGTTATATGATTTGCTTTATAATATTACGAGTATTTTTTTCCACTTTGCTACGGTATACATTTAAATATAGATAATGTAGAAAAATGTATAGTAATTAATAGAAACTTAACTAAATATTTATCAGTCCACTCAGTGTTATCTTGTATTAGGTTTATTTAAATATCTTATTTTGGTCATGTTTATTAAAATTAGTTAATTGTACTGAAATATATAAAATGGTTCGTAACCTTTTTTATCTGTACTTCTGTTTGTATGTTCTAATTAAAAATATATATAATTTAGACTATTATTGGGAAATTATATGATTTTAAAAATGCGTATTAAGTAAATTTAAAAATGCCGTAAAATCTTAGAAGATAACTTTAAAAACATGAATGAACTATATTGTATAATTATTACTTGTAAATCAAATCGTACACGCCTAGTGTACAAACATTACTGTGTTTTGCTTTGAAGGGCGCTGTAGTTAGAGAAATTACTGGGGTAACGAGTCTCAATATCTTATGTTTCGAGTCGACGGGAGAAATTTGGTGCTGTGTATAATATCGAAACTAACCCCACTTTGTTATGGGCGGGCGTATCACTTACTATCAAGTGAACCTCCCACTCGTCTCGTAGCTTCGTAGTATAAAAAAAAACGTGCACTAATATACAGATTATGAATATTTATTAAAGATACTGTGTCTTAAAAAGCGTTTATGATTTTCCAAACACAATGTTACCTTTTTAAATCGTTGCATGTAAAGTGACGATTCTTCCGCCATTAAACACTTGCATATAAAATGTAAACCATTAAAATCGATATTATAATGTTGATATAATCTTAATCGATTCGTCGAAGCATTATCGTTAAAAATTAAAGCGGCCCCTGATGGCAAATCAATACATTTTGTTTGTGGAACTGTTTTCATGAATGCGTTTGGTTTGAAATGTATCACATAGTAAGATATCACTTTTGCTATAGATTTAAAAAAGGAAAAAATCTCTTTTTCAACTATTGAAATTTGCTCAAGTTTGTATTAGGTATAAATTTATTGAAGACGAATGAAACTAGTTTGGTCTCGATAGTAACGTCATTGGTACCAATTCAATTCAAGTTTCCAGACAAAGTAAGTGTATTTTATTCTATTCTTTTGCAACATTATTGGAGAACTATTTGTGGTAACCAATTCGTATTCAAATGCATGGAAAATATATATATGTTATTTCTTTGTACTCTTAAGAGAGTGTAATTTTGTACCTGGTATTCTTCTTCAAGGCTTTGTTTTTCATATACTATTATTTACATAATTTATAAAATAATTGTGAATACTCACTACTAATTTACATTACTTACGTCTGTACTTACATGATTAAATTTATGTTTATACTTATAATATCTTATTATCTACCATTAATTTTCAATACAATTTTTTTTTATCTGTTCTTATCTTCAGTGTTTAATATGCTATCACTTGCTATCCTCACTTGTATCTATTTTTACTCAGTCTCCCGATCAAAACGATATTTAAAATTTTTATGAATATTTTTTTTTATATTAGAAATACATAAAACCAATGTTCATATTTTGAGGTCCTTGATGTGCAATTTGATATCAAAATAATTTTAGTCCTTTGCTCGTTCAAATTAACACTAATTACGCAATTCTTTTAAAGCAATGAATTTAAGCAACCGTTATGGCTTAAGAACACTCATAAATAAAGTTAATTCGGTCAAATGTACGAACTAAAATTGTGTAAGTTTAGTCGATTTAGTTAGCGGAACGGGGTTAAAATCAAGGACGACGATATATTACAACTCACCCCCGGGCGCCATATTGTCTCAGCGATCGTTAATATATCCTGTTTAATTACCCTCTACTTTTAATTGATATTACTCACGCATCCAGGCTTATTAGTTAAGATCGTGGTCTTTCTATATTTTAGCTTTTTATTTATCTCTAGTGGTAGACTTTAGTTGTCGGATACCATCTAGGTAGCTACCACTGGAACTTTTATTTCAAACAAACAGTAGTATACAAACATTACCGTGTTTGGGTTAAGCAGGTAGCTACTGAAATTATTAAAGAGTCTTAATATCTTACGTTTCAAGGCTATGATCATAATGTGATACTGTGTATATTATTATAAGTAGCATCACATTATTATGGCAGGCGTATCACTTACTATCAAGAGAACGTCTTTCTGGTCTCATCGTTTCGTATAACAAAAAAATAGACATATCCTTTCCTCTTATAGCGATAGTATGAATAGATCGGCAAAATACTGAAAAGAATATAATGTAATTATTTGTTATAAACCAGAGAGAAGAGGGTTATGTCTGCTGTGTGAAGTGAATTATATGATGTACTAGAAAAAAAACATTACTCTGTATCTATATAGTCTATTTTAAGGTAAGTCACTAATGTACTGTCCGTTACGTTTCCCATTTGTTGAGAAAAAAAGTAACTATTTTAACAACACTTTATAAAGATTAAGCATCAAATATATTTTTGTTATGGTAAACTTAAATATATAACATAGGAAAATAAATTTATAAAAGCTCTACAAATAAGATTAATGTATGATTTTTATCGCTACGGTTTATCTTAAGAATTTACTCGTTTGGTTAAAGAATAATTGAAACCAATTTAATTTTAACAAGCGGGCACTACTGGAAGGAAAATTCGCTTTTGAAGGATTGAAAGCAATGCATTTAATTCTTTTCAGTTTTCACCTCAATTATTCACGTATTCGTGCAGAAAACTTTAAATGCTTTGGCTAGTAGAAAAGAGCGATAGCTAATATTAAGGCTGATAAAAATCTACTAAAGGTTCGTTTCATTTAATTCAATAAAGTTGTTACCGTGCAAGTGAAGTGCAGAAGAGTAACTAAGTATAGGTTGATGATTCTCAAACAATACAAGAAAATGCAATGTTTCAATAGAAATAAGTATGTGAATATCAATAATTATCTATTTAGAAAGGTTAAGAAATATAACAAACATCCTGGTATATATATCCTTCAATCTCTTTTTAGGAAAAAATGAATTAAAACTAGACTACTTTAAAATCTTGAATGTACATGAAAATTTCAACGCGTCTATTTGGGGACTCTCCGCTTCTTGTCGGTTAAAAAGTTAATTTTAAAATAATCAAATACGATTATGTCAAATCTTTGTGGTTTTTTGTGGTTGTGGTTGTGGTCTGTTTTAAAATTATCTAAATTTTGTAATTCAGTCTGGTAACATTTCATCATCATCACCATTATTATCAGCCGACAGAAGTCCACTTTTGGGCATAACAATAACATAGTAGCATTTATAATGCAGATAAATAATCCGGCAGACAAATGGACCCTATTTGTTCGAAAGTCCGTGAACTGGCGGCGTGGGATGGAAATGCCTATGATAATATATGACCTGATGGACAGCGGTCGTCCGTGATCCAAGTAATACCTGTTGAGTTACTGCCGGGCTTTTCTGACCCGTCCGAACTTAACCCTTCGCACGATACTATTAAGAAATTAAGATTATTTACTGCGCGGGGTGAAACTTGGAACGGTCGAGCGGCCATTAAGATTAGAATAACGTACAAAGTTGAAGCGTATATGAAAGATAATATTCCTTTATTGTGTTAATATTCACGTTAATATATATAAAGTTTGCGTGCTTTGATTTTTGCCCTAGATAGAGTTCAAACGATAACATCAATCTTAAATAGAAACTTAAATTTTGTTGTAATTGTACTTCATTTTTCATTGATATCAAGATTTATGTAGAGCGAGCACTTATTGATTGAAATTAATACTTCAATGTACTTAATTTTTATATATTTTTTCGAAGCAGTTACAATAAGAGATATTTCTTCAACAATTGCATTATTTTTACTATTCTATTCAATATCAATTTTATAGATGGAAATTAAAAAAATGAAATTCCTATTACTAAATTTTATAACGTCAAATAAAACCGCAGTTTCTTTGCAGTAAACCGCTACATTGCATTTATATACAACTAGGATGTAGTACGTATAACCAGTTGAAAAGTTGTACGTTTCCTAGTACTGCTAGTGGACCATTTACAATTACGAAAACCAAGTGGTACTATTATCATTTATTGATATTATTTTATAAATCAAAGCAGTAACGAGATGGGTAGGACGTTCACCTGTTAGTAAGTAATACGCCTACCCGTTATAATGACGCGTTAGTTAAGATGATATATTATATACTACACATGGCTATGACCCAATAAATCTTCATTGCCTCAGAAATTTCACTAGCTACAGCACCCTGCCAACCGGACCGTAGTAATGTTTACAGTACTGCTCGGTAGACATATGAGTTGTGGTGATATAACTACCTAAATGGTCTCTAGACGGAGTACTTACCAGATGGAATAGCAGTTTAGGTAAATGAGGGATGATGTATCTTAATTAGTTATTTCTGCATTAATTAAACAATACTATCCGTCAAATGCAAAGCATATCGATGACATTGCATTTGCATTGTAGGACTGTCACGCGAAAGTTGCATTAGGTTTTTCCTGCGTTATCTAGAACACCATAGCTTGAAGCTTATATATAAGTACACGATAATTCAAAAAAACGAATTAAAAACTAACAGCCCACTTAAAGTTCTCACTGCTGGGACTCAGGGGTGTCTCTCACAAGGAAAATATAAATGCTATTACAATTACACTAGAGGCAGATCGATGGATGTCTTTCACGATATCTTCTTCTTGAAATATGTCTTTACGATATTTTCTTTTATCGCGAGGAAATTTATTAAAATATGTGTGACAAAAAAAAACATTTATATGTGTAATAAAAATTAGATAAACAAAAAGAGTTAAACATGTAAAAAAGTAGTGCTAAATAAACTTCCTTGCATTTTGTTGCTTTTCCACTAAAGGCTTTTCGGTGGATGTTCAAAACTTAATTCGAACCTCTGATAACTCATAAAACTTACTTAACATCAACATCTTGACATCATCCACAGTGATATTTTAATTATTCTCCGGCTAAAATTTTCCCTGTTTTAATATCGCTTAATTTAATCAGATTTTGCCGACTCTCAGAACAATTCTCGACAGTATTTCCTGTACAAGAATTTGTAATTATCCCCTCTTTAAGTGGTGAAATTGTTTCATTATAACAGGATTAGAATTTGTGTGTATTAAAAAAATATTTAATATAGTTGTATATACAATTTATATTTAATATGATTAAAATCTGTGGAGATCTTTGGCGGAAGCCTATGTCCAGATGTAGAGGTCTATCGGCTGATGATGATGATGATTAAAGTTTATAGTTAATCTATAATAGAGACTATGGTATATTTTATCACTCCTACTTTAGTTAAAATTGTATTAAAGCCTTAATATAATCTTTATCATATATCATAATACATAGCTGAAGTTGAAAGTGTATGTAATAAAACTTTTTTTTTATAATATTCTAATTCGATACAAGTTTCAAAATAAAACACGGTCCTAAAATAATCTACAAACTTTGAATTAATATCTTCAGTTATGTAACTTTATACTTTGCATTAATTGATGGCTTACCACAGTCTGCACTTAACCTTATAGCTTATCACGAAACGGTTCCAATAAAGAGCAAATGCATCCTACTAAAGTACTTTTTCCGTTACACGCGGGCGTCATTAAGCGAATGATCCGGTAGCTTGAACGGATAACTTATGGCCGGCCGTGGAATCTGCATATAAATAGGAACGAGGTTCATATCGGAGGGATTACGGAGGCGGTATACCAAGGGTCCCTTTCCATAAACTCGACGCACAAGCGAATAATCACATTAGTTTAAAAAAAATTATAGTAATTCAAAAAGTTAAATCCTGAAAAATGTAATGGGAGTATAAAATTTAGTACTACTTATATAACTTTAAACTTAATATAACTTATATTAAGTTTGAAGTTCGTTAATTTTATTTACATATATTTGCTTTAATTCTTTATTTTTGTATTTATATATAAACGTATTCTTTTAAATATATATTTTTTATTATCTAATAAGAATGAAAATAGACTAAAGTACTTTATGTTTAAATACTGAATATTTTAAACAAAGTATATTATAATGTATGAAAAAGTAGTTTTTTGTACAGTCATAACTTTTATTTCGACAAAGATATTAAGGAGCAGGATGCTTATATATTTGTGAGTTGTATGTACGCCCATAACAAAGCATCGCTGGTAAGGATGGTGCATAGTGTTCCAAATTGTGCTCGTCGTCTTAAGACGTAAGCTTCATTACCGCAGTAATTACACTACATATTCCTTCAAGTTGGAACAGAGTAAGGTTTGTACAATACTGTTTGAATGTAGAAATAGACGTTCAGGTGTAGGCTTGTCTTTCTTGACAGACACCTTCTAGTAACAATATTCCGTTACTCAAAATTCAATTGCCAAGATAAAAAAGGACAAACAAGTAAAACATATTGTTACACTGTGTTCAGCAAAACATGCGGAAACATTACTATAGTGTACACATAAGGCGTGTTCCCTTTTATGAGGCGGCCAAATTCGTTGGCATCAGTGATCCCTCCGTAATGGAACTCGGGGTGAGAGAAAAAATAATTATAGGGCGGTCTACTACAAATCTGATTTTAACGCTTCCTGATTTTAGTTAAGGAGCCTTTATTGTTTTTATCTGTAAAGTGTTTTTAAAATCTTGTCATTATCATATTAAAAGGTTAAACATCGCTCCATATGGTCTATGTATAATAAGTATTGTAAAGTACCCAAAGATGAAACAAAGTTACTAGGGCAGGTTTAGTATACTTCATTAAAAATTTAGAATTTTTTCGCAAAGGTCCTGGCAGATGTTTATTTATATTGAAGCTGTTGCCAGTGAAGCTTTGCTTGCCTAGAATACTCAGACACCCACGTATTGATAGTGGGAACATAGCAATGCTGGTTCAGCGGCAGATTTATTATCATAGAGAGGTAGTTAACCTTAAAAAGAGTTCAAAACACTTTACCACTTATCAAACTACAAAACCTCTGCCTCCAGAATCTTACCAGGAGTCTACGTGTAACAAGACAAGCACTTAGTCATGGAAACAAAAAAATCTTGTTCAGGTTACTTTCCTCGAAATTCTCAGTAAAAAAATGTTTTACTACAATACGAAGCTATTCTCTGGGGCGACTGTTATTCATACTGAGAAGGTGCGGAGCGGAGCTCGTTTTCTTATTACATTACCATATCAAAGGCTTATCAAATCTTCGTGAAGACTTTGTACTATTTTCATCAGCGTGAACGCCAACCCTACACAATTACGTAGTGATTAATGGATCACGAAAAATCTAATCTAAATATTTAATGGAAAATTCCCCCACAACTTTCAGAATGCAGAGTGCATGGTGATGCATCTGTGTGAGTTGCAGACATGCATCTTTTCTATACCATGAGTATTATTTAATTATTACTAGATTTCTAAATACTACTGTATTAGGTTCTATTTACCTGTATAATTTTTAAAAAAGTATTTTTCCTATATAGGAAACTAATACTTGCCCTCATTTTGTCAAATTATTAAATAATTAAAAATCTGTAACTGTTTTAATGAATACTAACGTTTTTTTTTGTTACCAACATGAATATATACGCCTAGAATGCTCAGGTTTTTTTGTGTGACTTTTGAAATAAAGCAATGCTGCTATTGCAACTGATTAATAAAGAGGTAGTAGGTTAGCTAGATAGATCCAAAAAAACTTGCACCATTAAAACTCCACCACTTATAAATAATTCAAATTAAGACTTGGGTGATCTTAAGGTATGCACTTTTATACCTCTTGCTATGGAGGCAGTTATAAGATGTTATTCCATTAAAACCCTATAGATGTTATTGTTTATTATATGGGATTGAGATTCTAATAAAGCAATTCATTTCGCCTAAAATATCTTTGTAATTATTTTTATCTTACGAACACATCAAATCCTTTTCTTACTCTTCAACCATCGTTTAACAGCCTCGTGACGTCTTCTATAATTTTTACTCTTTTTTGGTAAATGTCATTCCATCTGATATATATTTATAGCAATATTTCTTAATTATCGTTTTAAATTATTCAAATATAATTCTAATGTTTATCCCAAATATTTTTACAGTTAAATCTTTAACGCGATGACTTAATCTTCTTGTAAAGCTTTGTGTCTACAACTTGCAATGTAAGTGTACATGTGTGCGTGGAGTGAAGACAAGTGCATAAGTGCAGGAATGCAGCCCCGTCGCCCAGAGCTGGGGGACGACCCCAACGTAGCAAATGCAAATAATATTTCTTTTCCGACAAAACGAAGCGGTGTTAATATCGCGCTAAAATGCCGCACCGACCGCCCGCCATTGTGTACGTTGCATATTGAGTTTTATTGGTTATCTTTATTGCTTGTGAAAGGGCGCCAAGTTTGTTTTGGTACTCTCTTATTAGTTTCGTCCTGGTTTCATTTATTTCCGCATATGTTCAAACACCATCTCTTACGTACTCATCGGTTGAAAGTTGGAGCTGGACGTTGCAATAGTTTTCTCAATTTCACCGACTGGCTTTAGTTCTGAAGAAGAGACTTTAACATGTCGATGATCTCGTACATTATATACCAGATGAACAAATGCACCACTTTTATTATTTTAGACCTTGATAAAAGTATGATTAGACTGATAGATACAAGTAACTATTATTATTAATTTGGGATAACGAGACTGCAAGTTGTCTCATTAAAACTACTCAATGTCAAGCTAAATTTTTTATTACTCTTTGCGGGATATGTCTTTTAATATTACTATAAACAAATAATGTTATAAACAATAACTCTTACTCCCATTGCCATTTATTTGTATACTTTTGATACAATATAAATAAAATATAATATTAAATTAGTCAAAATGTATGATGCGAGATGAAATTCATTTTAATGAAATCAAGTTCAGACAAATTAAAAAAGGCAAAAGGAATTGAAGTGAAGTGTTATTCTATGTTACAAGTGATGGCATCTTTAGTCATATTTTAACTCGTTTAATATCAGAGATAAGATAATTTTACAGATAAGTCCACCAAATTAAATATCTTTAAAAACTTCGAGGCATGAATACTTTAGTTATTTTAACATAATACATTTCAGAATATCGAAATCTTTAATGTCGTCAAACTGCATTTCACAAACATTACTAAATTTCAGCTAAAAGAACACTATCTCTAGTAAATTTATGAATCAACAAGTCAACGTTACGTTCTCTATATAATGCTAGAGTCGTTATACATTGTTTATACTCAGAGCAATCATAAACGATATATTTTTAACTGATAACAGCAACAAGTAAAAGACTTAAAACAGGTGTACCTCTGTGAATGATGCTCTTTTTTATTAGTTAAGATATTTATGAATAGATTCAAATAAAATGCTGTTAAATATTTTCATGAATATAACGTCTTATGCTTAAACTTAACAAAGTTGTAACAAAAAATAATTCAATATTTTTTTTCCAATTGATGTTATATATTAGTAATCTTCGTTTATTATAATTAGTTATAAAGTTCAAGTTGCTTTCGAGATACTTCCGGGAAAGTAACTTCTGAATAATTTTCTTATTCCACCCTTATTCCATAGATTTCATTGCGCTTCGGTTTCCTTAATGCTAAATTGTAACGTAAACTTCGCCTTCCTGACCTATTTAGCCGGATAATGGAGGGGGTGCTTGCTTGTTTCAAAATTTGGATTTTAAGCTGCAAATAATCCTTTCCTTTTCGCTCAAGCGAAATCTGAAAGGGACAGGTGAATTCAAGATCTTACAAGGAAACTGTGTAACCCCGTTAAAGCGATTCTCCCTTTTTGGGAAGGTTATATTCGCGAATGGGTCACAGAGCGCTAGTAAATCACTTAAGACGGACGGGTATGGGGTCCTGAGCAGTTAAAGTTTCTGTTTTTACTCCTGAGGGAGTGCAGACGTGACGATAACAAATATCAAAAGGGAAAAGGCTAATATTAAAATTTTTGCTCTTTATAGCATTAAAAGCACTTTGCTAAGTCTTTCAAATGAGGAGAAGCTTCAACTGTGCAACTGTTTGGAAGTGCGGTTCAAAGAATATAGATCATTCATACATATTTAGGTTTAGGTTTAAAGACATTTATTCTTATAAGATTTTAAATACTTCTCTTAATATGAGATACAAAGGAGAACAAACGAATGTATATTCATCATCATCTTCATCATCAGCCGATAGACGTCCACATATATTAAACTAAGTGTAATCTCTGGTGCCTATTGGGGGAATATGAAATGAAAGCCTAATTTTAAAACTACTAACATATACACTATTTCTAACAGCTTTCGATAAGTTGTTTAGACATTTTAAATTATCAACGTGAACCATTTATTACAGAAAAGCTTGTGTTGTTTTCAATAGGAGAGTTGTCATTATTGAAATAGCCTTTACTTAAATTAAAAATATTTTTATCATAAGAATCAGACTTTAATATTCGATATGACTGATGTAATGTCTTTCTAACTATGCTCCATGTTTTTAGTTTAGATAATTCTTTAAAGGAAACGAGTAGTCGCTGTCGATCATTCAATTAATTTTATTCATAACTTTTCAGTATAAAAATTCCAATTCAAATAAATCGCTAAACTTCTTTTTAAGTTATTTTGGCACATTGTTTTTATATTTACTAAGACAGTTATTGCTTTTCTGTAAAAAAAATATTATACATATAACGCGTCAATTCTGCATAATGCGTCAAATCCATGTCTAATGATAATAAAGCCACTTACACGTTTATTAGTCTTAATTAATAGTAACATTTTACCGCTTTCCGCCTGCAAGATATTTATTGACCTGATTTTCAAGTAAATGTGTTACTTGACTTAGCGATGGCTGGAAAGTAATTTATTAAAAGTTCTTTACTTTTAAGCAATTCTTAGTTGAAAACATAAACGTTAAACAATCATCACAAAAAGAGGTACAGCTTATATTAACGTTAATACAGCTACAAAATTGTTGTTAAATATTTCTATTGCTTAACTTACTAGAGCTTTGTTAATGTAATTGTATAGGCAAGATCTATCTTGGATTATATCTACGTATACCCAACCTGATCCCATGTGGGTAAACGTCGAGTTCGTAATTAGATAACAATCGAGACCGGCTACATGTTCGTGTTTGATTACACTAATGACCAACTTACGTAGCTTTAATATTATTATCTATACTTCTATCATAAATTGGCCAACAACTGAACGATTTTCCAACAGTATGGTTATAATTGTGTTTTAATAATACTAAATATTCACAAGAATAGCTCTGAGTAACTATGTAATAATGTAATAATGACTAGCCCAAGACGATTAAAAAAAAGTGGTCAGTGTATAACACAGACCCTGGACTGGGATTCACCATCAACAGACACCGGAACCGTGAAGAGAAGATCATCTTGTCCGGAAAGTACGTCAAAACAAACTATACAATTACATGAAGCAATATTTGAAGCCGAAACTCCTTCAGATTCTGGGAGTGGGACTTCTTCGAGAAGTATCGGTGATTGCGACAAGACTGATACACTTATAGACGTAGAACAAAGAATATCAGTAATTATAAACGAAAATAGATCATCGAAGAGTACTTCCGAATCAAGTGATGTAGATATAATTATAGAAAGTGTTTTAGAAGATCCAGAAGACGATGCTCACAATACTGTCTTTTTGTGTGATCATAGCAATACATTCATTAGACAGTCAGAGAATTTATCTAAGAAAACTGAACAAATTACGGATAATGTACCAAAAAAGACTAAGGACAAAAGACTTAAAACACCTGTACCTCTTATTAAGCTTAATAAACCTTTAGAAACTGTTAAAAATATTAGAAAAGTGACCAAAGAAACAACAAGAGTGGATTCAAAATCAAGTGTTTTACCTGTCTATAAAAGTACTGTACAAAACGTGGATTTAGATTTAAACACACACAAGAAAAAAGTCAATTCTAAATTAAAATTACCATTTTCTCCTGTCAAAACAATGGATAAACCAAAGATAAATATATTTCAAAGTAAAAACATACAAGACATTAAACCTTCTCCTTTTCTGTCATCTCCTGTACGAAGGACAATTTCAAATGAATATGTAAGATTAAAATTTGCTAACGATACAGTAGTTAGACGTACCATAGACGGAAAATCAGTGCCAAAAATAACTCCAAAAATACAATCTATTATACCTGAGAGCCCCGTAGATAGTGAAGATCCGTTCCTTAATTTAAGTCCCAACAAAAAGTATACTGTTACTGTTAACAATAAAGTACGGTGTGATAAGGATAATTATGTTATATTTGATCCGAATACTGGGTTTAAGCCTGATGACAGAAAACAATCCAAAGCTGCATTAAAACCAGAGCCGTTGAGTGAGAAATCTAAAATTCCGCTTAAATCGCCGATCAGTGAAAACTCAACTTTGACGAGGAAATCTGTTAGTGTTAGTGATAGCGATAGTGGGATTTTGTCTCCTAATTCGCCTTTGGAGACAAGTGATAGAACGCCTGCGTATTACGTGAACGCAGCAGTGTTCAGCGAAACGGCAAAGAAATGTGCAGCGGACTTGGACATAAGGATACTTCACCCAGAAGTTGCAAAAAAGGCTACCGAGCAAGTTAAGGTTAGTAAATATACAAAAGATTTATTGTCCGGAAAAATTATTCATTATTCTATACAAAATTAAAATTTAATAACATATAAATTTATGATAGCGGCTAAAGTTAACTTGCAAAATTATACTTTTCATATGAACCTTTAATTGTTTGAATTTATATATTTAAAAGTACTTACTTATGCATTGTTGTATAATAAATTGTTACACCATTTATTAGTAAAGTATAAATTTTCTGTTAGAAAAAAGCGAACATATTTTTTTCATAGAAAGTCGTAATAGTCCAAAACAGTTTTTTGAAACATGTAATGTGTATATAACCTAAGTAGAATCCTATTGTTATGTGCATAAATGAGCAACTCGTTCCTTTTTAAAAGAAAAAAATATTCAAACAATGCTAGATAGGCATTTCTTGAAACATGATATTAAATGTAAATGTTTTGAGTTAATACAAGAATAATACTAATTTGACCCACGTGGTACACCATTCTATCGCTCGAAATCTTATGTAAGAATTTTACCTCTTTTGGTTGAAATTTATTATATTAAAATGGTTATAAAATCCTGGAGATTCAATGCTATAATTGTACTTTAATGTGCATGCTCATGTTTATGCGAGAAACGCTGGATGTGGGTAGCGCAATACCGATCGATGTAGAAATCTCTGGGGGAGGCCTATGTCCAGCCGTGGACGTTTATCGGCTGATGATGATGATGATGTGCATGCTGCCGTGGTATTTAATATAATCATGAGAACACGAAAAGTTTTATTTTAAGGACACATTTTGTAGTAGTAATAATACAATTAATATTTTTTGTTTTACAATTACAAAAATAAAAATACATTAGACAGAAAATGTACAATAGGCGGTCAAATGTGCAATGCAAACAAGTCAATGAAAAATAAAAGCTCTATGAAAAGAAAATTGCGGTGTACAAAATAATTAGAAGATGGAATATAAGATAAAGATTGCAACCAACAGCAGAAATAAGAGGGAATGCGTTAGTATTCAATAGTCGTTTTCAAAAATTTAATTTAAAGTGTTAAATCTTTAATTTATTATTTTTATCAAATAATTGGATTTGTCGCGCTTCATTATATTTTTGATTTTATTTATCTAAACATAACAAATATAAAAATGTTATGCAGGTGGGAATGTAGTGCCATCTATTAAAATGAAGATATGTTATATGTTTACAACTGTTCTGCTATTCAACGATAGGTGGCGCTGTTATAAGGCTTACCGTACGTTGTAAGAGAGTTACAAAATCCCCCTCATTTGTTTAACGCCTATCGTGATGTATGTACCACATAGGATTGTCCATTATTCTGGAGCAATCGCGCAGTTAATTTTCGAATGGGTCCATTTAGCGAAAATAACGAACGTTGGAAAGGGCGTGTGCTTGCTACCGGCTCACTCATGAATCGTTGGTAGTTGGGCAATTATAGTGACTCTGACAATCGTTATGTTTGAAAAGGTTTTATTGTTTGTGTTTGATGATGTGGGGCCGAAGATGATATCTCACTTTGCGGTACTGATGACTTTTAATATATGCAATCTATTGTGAACTGTTTTATTCAAATTAATTTAACCACAGCGCATACTTTGAAAATTGCTGTTCAAAATAATGTAGAAATGAGGAGTATATTCGTAAATATGCTACTCTGCCGTCTGATAATTATTATTTACGTTAAGGTAGATTAATAGTTTTTTATTACTTTATCTCTAGTTTCGTTTCGGAATGGTAGTAGTACTGGCAGTAGGTTATATTGTTAATCATAATTCGATGTAAACGAGTTTATTTTACCGGTGCACTCAAACAAGCAAAGCAACTTCCAAAGGGTTCTTAATAGGAGGATAATTCTACTAACTTTCAATTGCTCTAAAAGGCAGACTGGTATTTGTCGAAGATTGAAACCTGCACATACAAAAAATATACATTTTTTTAACAAGTTTGATAATTTTTTTGTTCTATATAAAATAAATGTCTATTTAAATTGTAATTGTGATAATTTATTGGTGTTTCAGTAGACCTATAAACAGTGTTCAGTGGTATATATTGCTGCGGGGTTATTTACAGTGACATGTTAATTTCGCCGCGCTATGATAGGGACGAACAGTATTCGCTAACTAATAACGTACTCACGTTAAATTTGCGGCTGTGTAAATGAACTTCACTTTATTGCTAACAATAATTTTATTAAATTCATGATAATATTTGTTTATATTTGAGGAAAGATACTAAAACATAAAGAAATTTTGTATATAGTTTATAATAATCTTTTCAAAAGTAAGAATTTTTTTAAAGTATTATTATAGTTTAAATAAACCAGGAACTGTTACAACATCTAACATCCGTTTTCCTTAACTTCTTAGCAATATTTAGTGTAGTTAATTTCGGGAGGTGAAATATCGTATAATAGTAAAGTTGTTAGAAAACCGCAAGCTAAGTTTCGTTAATAGTTATAATAAACTATGTGAAGGGGAAGCAAAGACGCAGTTACGGTTGTGGTGTGCAATAATAATAAACTAGGCCGCGTACCGAAACATAGACGTTGTGTTAATGCATCCTCTGCCACATATAATACATGTAAGGGCAGTACGAATAGGTGTCAGAATGCACTGATGACTTATTTGTAATTTTAATTCACAATCGGCAAGCGGATCACATCCGATGCGGGCGACCTGTGGGGATCTGTTTGCCTGATTACTTAAGCTGCATGCGATGAATACACAAATCATTTCACACTTGAAGACATATTTAGTGTACATGTTACAATATAGAATATCTTTTTAATGCTCTTAACGTTCCCATCGTTGGGACTCGAGCCGTTCTCACATAAAGAATCTATGGCATCTATCCAAAGCGCTGGCCGAGTAAGGGTTGATGGATGTCTCATGCATGAACATGTCATCGTCTTAATGATGCTTTTCTTCACCGGAAATTCGACCTAAAGATTGAACCTGCTCTTCTTGGAGACGTGTACGGCCGCTTTATAAACTGAGCTACCGCAGCATTTATCTTTAATAATAAACGCTTATTATTTATTTGTGTTATATTCGTACACAGTGGTTAAAGTATTACAGCTTGAATTTATTTTTCTTTCTGGATAAATATATTTCGTTATCTATAACAATAGTCAGACCACATAGCGCGAAAATTAAACGATTGATGGAGTAGAATTTTTCCTGAATATGGTCAAAAATGGACCGATGACCTCGTGAAGACTGGAGAGGTAGGTCTATGTTCAAAAGTGAAAGTTATTGAAAAGTTAATAAAGGAAGTCCTTTAACATACGTGTAATAAATTTTTGTAATATAGTAAAACTTTTAGTAAAAGTCAAAAACATGGTTGTACTTATGGAAAATGTAAATATTAGTTTAATATTATCAATTATTCCTCATGCCTATATAATGTTTTATTATGAGTCTTGTTTGATTTTAAGCAAATCGTTTAAAATACAAACTTGTTTTTATATCCACAAGATAATTTAATGTTATATACGTAAGAAAACAATTATAACATCCTCTTATAATGTTAATAATTTCGCAATTTCGCAAACGCGAGTGGCAAAATAGGTGTTTTTCGAGAAAATTTACGCTAATGAGTGAGAAGGGAGGGTTAGAGTGTTCAAACACTCGTCGCAAACGGTTGGGCTGAGGACTCGAACCTCTTCACCGAGAGCCCTCCGCGTAAACGGGTAACGCTTTTATACGTAACTTCGTCCCATTTATAAAGATGTATTACTCAAATGAAAATTTGATTAAATATATACAAAGCATATATATATATATATATATATATATATATATATGTATATACACTATGAGAAATGTGTGCACATTGTAATAGTTCCGGGAAACGAAGTTTTTCCACGTATTGTATGCAGAAACTTGTAATAAAATCTTTTCAGTTGTACTATTTATATCTGTCTGGTTTTAATGTATTTAAAAAGGTATTATTATTTGAAAAAAAAAACATTTGTAAATTATTATATTCAGAATTTTTTTTATTTAATTAAGCGACGAGACGAGCTGGTGTTCACTTGATAGTAAGTGTTACGTCTGCCCATAACAATAGTTAGGATGATATATACTGCACCGCAGTGCACTATCGTCTGAGACATAAGATGTGGAATATCGTTACCCCAGTAATTACACTAGCTACAGTACCCTCCGAACCGGAGCGCAGTAATGTTTGCACACTACTGTTTGGCGACAGAAATAGGCGTTGCGGTGGTACCTACCGAGACGGTTGGCGATAAGTAAGACCTAGGAAGTCCAGAGGAGAGTCCTACTGAGAACAGTAAATTAAGCTATTATTTATGTTTTTCGTTCTGTCAAAATGATATTTCTTAGATTTTCAAAATTTGTATACAAAAAAAGGATAAAATGCAGTGCAAGCTGCGAAAAAACATCAAGGGAGGACTGATGAAACTACTTCGTTTTTTTTTTTAAATAGGTCTCAAAATTTCTACAGATAGCAAGAGTAATCCAACAAAGTGACACATGTACTATAATTTAATGTAATGAAATTTTGAAAGTTTTTATACAAAAAGAGAAGAAACTTCTTCTCTAACCTATATATATCTATAATTAAAAATTTATTGAACACATAAAAATATTTTGTCAATAACGAGGAATACAAGGTCCAAAAATGTTTTATTCTCCAATGTATAATTTTTCAACAGTATGAAAGAAAATATACCAATTGTTAGTTGTTAAGTTAGTAGTCTGGAAAAAGGACGTTGATAAAGCCAAGCGGATTAATTGGTTGAAGATGCAATGAGTGGACCACATAGCGCTAAGATTGGCTTATCGATAGGACAAGACGAACATTGAGCGGAAGCCATTATAACAGTATTGCTAAGACAAGCATGTAACTGTCAGATAGAGTCATGAATTGGCTATAACAGCAAAGAATAGGTGGATCCAGTTAGCATCCACCATCCATCCAGATCGCATATGCAGTAACCGTTGGGTCATCATAAGCATTTTTAAGAAATTGTATTCTTACGATATATTTCGCAAATGTTGCACAGCTACGTTGTGTAGATTGTAGCGAGCTAGTTAGGGAAAGCCTGGGGGTGTTGGTGCTCACGTCGCGAGGGGTTGTAACCTAATTACTGTCGTCTCGGCACCGCTGCCCTCAGATACAACTTGTTTTATAAAGTTGTTTTTTTTTAGATAGTTCATTTTATTATTTCTTTATCTTTAAATACTTTGATAAGACGAACACATAAAAATATTGTTGTAATACCAGTTAAGGGGAGACAGAAGAAGAGAGTCAATACAGTATTTTACCAAGGAGAAATAAAATTTTAAGTCTTCGTAACAGTGTGTAGCTTTTCTAATTTTATTACCAAAATTGTATATAATAGTGTAAAACTCGATAGAAAATACTTCTGGGAAAATTATCCATGCTGAAATGTAATTGGGGCAATGAATAGTGGGAATATAAAGGTTTATATAAAAAGTAAAAGCCATACAAAAACATGGAGACAAATGTTTAGATTTAAAGTAAAATAGATATTTGTAGAACCATTTTAATATATGTAATATATAATATTATATAATCTTGAACGAAAATGCAACTGACTTAAAAACTTTTTGAGTTTTCAAGTTATAAATTATTTTAGGGAATTATCTAAGGAGCACTAATACAAAAAATATTAAATAATTTTTAACTTACTAGATACAGTTTGTTCTCACTATAAACAATTTTCGATAGCAATAGCAATTTTATATAGTTTGTTCGATAGCTTTGTCAGCCACTGTAAAGTACTGGAATATTGTAAAGAATAACATCTTTTCCCGTGCGCCTAAAGAACCGGAAGCGTGTCTCCATAGATCAGTCGCGAGGACCGTAAATATTCCGAGCTCGTGCCCGATCACACATCGTGAATATATTTCTCTTCTAAGTTTAATAAAGTATGAACCGGTGGCTCCCTCTCCAGGCAGTTCAGCAAATAGGCAAAGTAAACTCTATGCATTATTAAAGAGCACCCTTGAAATGCGTCACCCGCTTCCCTGAAACACTTTGAGCATTGATTCTCTTTATTAGTTTTCTTTCTTGGCAACCTTCTCTCTTACAATTACTGGATATATATTTGACATAAAACCCTATTTGTAGTTAATTTCTTTTTCACTTACTAAAAGCTTTGTGTATGTATCATTAAATACTCTGTTCAAAACCATAGAGATGTTTTGAAATAACATAATTTTTTTCTTTTTTGGATACACAAAAGTAATGTATAAATTTTTCATATTTTTACTTAAAACAAATTTCAACACATGTAAATTATTAGAATTTTTTTATATCAAAAGAAAGTACAATTTCCGGTAGCCATTCTGTCAAGGCTTGTCTCAGAAAACTTTTCAAATTGAGTAAAAAAAATTGAATAATCGTAGGTATAAAAGACCTTCCAACAAACAGAAGCTATCAGGCTATAGCAGCAATTTTTTTGACTACGAAAACTAATTTGTTAAACTTTGAAAAATCTATTAAGATACAAGATCAAATGTTGGCACTCTACCGTTAGGAGGCAGAAATAGGCGTTGTGATGGTGGTGATAGCTAGACAGTTACCTCGAACAAAAAAACTACAACCAGTAAACTTTTTTCTTAGATGATGGCACTTTGCGCACGTCACCTGAAACGAAAGGTGAGTCTTGTTACCCCGGTAATTATACTCGCTACAACGCCCTTTAAACCGGAAAACAGAATTGTTATAGACGTTACAGAATAAATAAAAATATTCACTACCGTATTAACTATTTTCTTAGACGTCATTAATCCTCTACAATTATCTTAGTTTACTTAAACTTTACGGCTCATATAAAGGACAGTAAACTGTTCATATCCTGTCTGCGTGTATTTTGGTTGTTCAGGATTAGTAGTTATAAATTATTTTCTTACAGTTTGAATTATAGCTTACTGCTTGACGGGGTGTTACTTTATGGTTTTCATAGGAGGTGAAAGCGGGGACGATGTGTATTATTACACATAACTCTATATCACTGAGACTTTTACATTTCTTATGTAATTCTATCACTTCATTATATCTTTATTTATATGTATTTAATACCGCCGAGAGAAGAACGGTGTATCCATGTCCAGCGTGTTGGTTACCGTTTTTGATTGACTTCTTGTGAGACAATACACGAATACCATCTACAAGTGGTAGATATCTGTTGCTATAGATAGTCTAACTAGCAACCACTACAGCATCTATAGTCGCCGCCAAATAGTAGTGTGTCAATATTACTGTATTCTAGCAAGTATAACTACTAGAGTAATGAGACTGAACCTTTGTCTCAATGCGACGAGCATACTGTGTTGTAGTGTATAACATCCTAACTAGCGCTACGTCGTTATGGTCAGGAGGCGTATTACTTACGAACAGTTGAACCTCTCAGTAGTCTCGTCGCTCCGTAGAAAAAAGAAACTCCTAGCAGAGAGCACAATATTTGATTTATTTATATGTACTAGTATAAAGTATTGGTTATAATGGCTAACTTGAAAGTAGCTACTTTTTAATGAACTAATTTTAATAACAGTACATTTCTTTAATTGAAGTCGAGTGAACAAGTTACTACTTTGAAAATCTTATTAATTTATTAACTTGAATTACTCTTTTGAATTACGAGGCACTTTAATGAAACATATTTATTCACGAAATAAATAAAAAAATAATTCAACACTAATTCATCACAGCGAGTGTAATTACATTAAAGTACAAGACGTATTCGTTATGTAGCTAATTTTAATCATCTCGATATTTTAAGGAAAATGAGCGTTATGTTTTAAACGGTAAAGTTTCATTTGAAATTGGTTCAATTAAAGAAATCGAGGCGTGCCGTATTAAAGTGACAATTTCGAAAATGAGACCTAGTATTTTATATAAATCACCGTCCAATTTATCTAGATCCCCCTCGCAGACGTCAGACAGATGACAGGGGCGATAATTAGTATGATCGCGCTATTCCGAGACCGGCTGTCGGCTGCCCTTCCTCTGCGACGTTCTAAAAATGGCCCAATCAGTCAAACTATGCCTTTTAATACATTTACTGTGTTCTCGTCGTGTCCCGACTCGAGTGTCGACGAGGAGTATTTTAGAAATAATAAGAAAAAATCGAATAACTGTCAGTGTCGAAGAAATAAAGAAATTTGCCTCTTTCTTAAGTATATACTTTGCTCAATTAATTTTTATCTTAAACAGGTTTACTGATATTATTATTAATTATGATTAAATCAATATCGTTTAAATAATATTTGAATTATTACATGGCTTTCAGTCCTGATTTCTATATAAATATACGAAAAGTTAATAAATAAGTTAGTATATTGAATGTAGTGCCTTATAGAAGCTTATTACGTCGCACATTCTTATGAAAATTTCTTTAAATGATCTATAAGTTGTTCAAGAAAGTTTTCTAATATTTAGAGATATTCAAACATTATGCGCAAACGCAGACCTTTGACTTTGAGCCTACTGTCGTTGCTAACATATTAAATTTATTTCGAAATTTTTTTTTCTCTCTTCTGTTAAGTCAACAATCTTAGTTAAATTGAAATCCTTTTTTTTATATTATACAAAACTGTTCAATTTTGCCACGTTAGTAATTTTCCGTTGTTGTTCTTTTGAGGACATCTGACATATCACTAAGGGATAAAAACCTCAAAAAAAAAAGAAGCCGTTTAGGATTGTAAATAAATTACCTAATTCGTACATATTGGGTTTAGCATTCTGATCTCAAACTGCTAAAACTTATTGGGCTATTAATGCGTCCGGTCATTGTTTGCCAAATCATTAAATTCAAAATGGCTGCCAGGGATCATTATTCGTTTACTAATCCAACTAGTCACACGACCTTCGCTAATGTTGCTTAACAAATAATATGCGTTATAAGCGAATTCTTAAATAAAATTCTTCGTTAAACTTAACACTTATGATGTTTTTATTAATAATAATCATATATTATTTCTACAAATTGTTTAATTTATTCATAAAAATGTCTTTAAATACAAAACTTTCTGGCAAACATATTATTCTGTTTATGAACATGTACATGAAGTAACTTTTTTGATTTTAATTCTCACTATCTTGGAAAATTACTTGAAACCGTCTATCAAAGTGAAATCCGCTTCTTGTATCTAAAAATAATATTTCGCAATATATTAAAGAAATTAAAACATAGCAATGAAATTATAAAGGTATAAAAGATTTTTATAACATACATCTTAACTCTTATTACTTTCAATGCTGAGTGAATTTCAAACAATGATAATCGACATTTTTTTTAATACTAAATGAATTATAATTTTTTTTTATCTATTAGTATACAAAATAAATTTGATGTTCATAAATAAGATTAATAGTAATCGTTCATATATTTAAGTAGCGTAAGAATAGAGCCTCAGGTAACAACGAGTCAAAGAAACGTATACTTGAGGAAAATCTACGCAAACAATCGTTTAAAGCTTGTGGGTATATTCTCAAAGGATGGGAGAGGTGAGCTAAGGCTTTACGGGAACACATTACTCGTTTCACACACGATAAAATATGAGAGGCAAATAGTGTTGTTATCGCGTGAAATATATTGCTCTTTTCATGGTAACAAAGAAAAAAAAACAGAATTTCGCCAATACTTTCGAATTGAGTAACTCAATCCCATTTACAAAGGGACAGTCGCCTCGAATAGATAGCCTGTCGTACTTCAGATGGGAATGCGTGGATCTTTCGTGAGTTATTCAATTTGTACAGCAAAGATTTACGTTGACTAAATGTGACACCTTTAATTGCTGATGCTCGAAAGCTCAGGACCCACGAGGTAGGCCGATATTCTGATGAAAGTCGCGAGATTGATAGACTAGATCTATTTGCAGCAGTCACCTATTCTCTGGTGTTTATGATATGTTTATGTTGAATACTGAAGCTGTTATTTAAAACTATATTTTCATTCTGCCATTTTTGTATTAAATTAATGATATATTATGTTACAAATTTAAAATGAATGATTTTTAATTGCAAAAGAATTTTTTACTATTGGGCCTATTGGCCCTATTTTATTGAAACGTCAATTCTGTGTTCCTTAGTAAAATACATAAAAGATACAATTTTATAATCTGGTTGGTGGTCGAAAAGTTGGTACTCAATAAAAAAAACCTAGTAAATTAAAAATACGTCTATTTTCACATAAATACGTAATATATAATTTTACAATGAGCGTTAAGAGTGGGGTATGTAAATGATTTTTTAATTTGCATCGTAAATAAGTCGCTTCTAGGTGAATGTGCAGCGTGCATCCATCTGCATCCCCGCGGGACGTGGTCGTGGTTGTGCCGGCGGCTGGCAGCAGCGGTAGGGCGGGATCGATCCGCCCCAGTCGCGTGCCGCTCGTCCGCCCGCGCGCACCGCCCGCCGCGAAGCCTTCGCGTTTAGGCGGGAACCCGCGCCAATCGTAAACAACATGTATATATTTCAACGCGATATTTAATTTTGACAATATGAAAACTTTAATAGTGGCGGTTTGTAAACGTGATCCTAACTCAAGTGTGTAGTTTACATAAAACGGTAATCAAGCTTTTATAAAAAAAAAATATTTCTATTTCTGTTTTATTATCTTACAAACAGAACAGATTTTTATTCAAACCCGCGAACATTTCCTGTAATGACATATATTTTAAATATTGTGCAATAAAGTTTTAGTTACACTTGATAATTTTTCATACCAATTACGATTTTTTTATTTCATAAAATAAGTTTTCATAAAAGAAATACTTGATGAAAATATAAAGATAACATTATTAGGGTTATATCATTACTTATAAATTTCCCATGGACAAGATGAATATTCTTATGAAGTAAAAAGTTTATTTTAGTCTAACTGAAATGCATTAATTTGTTAACAAAAAACTGTGCAAATACTTTGTTAAGGGTACGTTAAAATATTAACATATTTATTTTATAAAGTTATTGTAAACGTGATAACATTAACTTTAAAATCAAATATTATGAATATCTATAACACAAAGCTTTTTTTAGATTTACTTGTAATTCATTATACGTCGATTCGAATATGATATATACGACTCGATCGATAAATGATTTCTAAGTGTTTGTACTTTTTTTTACATTAATATAGTATATTATCGTCCAAGAAGATAAAGAGTATTGGTTATAAAGTAACTGTTATTTAGGAAGGCTTTAGTCAGTCATAGTAAGCTTTTAAGCTGTGTAGCTTACACAAAATTAACGAGTAGTCTTACTCAGATAACTATGACTTATGTACATACAATATTTGTTGGTTATACTTTTTTTTTGTTTTAAAATATAACAATGCGTTATTTATGTATGTAGTAGTATTATGTGGTAGTTTCGTACTAACTATACATGGCTCAATGTGTACACGCGTAAAGGAAGGTGGTTCATCAAGAACATGTCAGAGACGATTAATTCTCTTCCTCCCCCTGATTTACGTTGGGGACATGACGTCTGCGGACTGCCTTAATCCCTAACACACGCAACCCGCACCGCATTACGAGTAATTTTATTAATATTATTGTTTAATCTCATTAAGATTTCTACTTCTATATTATTGCCATAGAATATATAACAAAAATCATTTAGTATTAGCACAAACAATTATTAACAATTGCGACAGACTGTTTTATAACAACATACAATTTAGAGATTTTTTTATTCAAGGAAAACCACAACTTGATCTTCGCTATAGTTATAATTATAAATATTTTTAGAGTATAACTAAAGTAATTCAGTAACATAAATTAATAATTTGAATTATATTGAAAAGCATATATAAAGTAAAACTAATAGTTAAATGAAAAGGTTTCCTGTGCAATGGATAATTGATTGTAATAAACCATAAAAAGTTTTTATATTGTATGAAATTGGCAATATTTTTTTTGCCTCATTCTTCTTCTCTTTGCCATATCTTTACACTAACAATACACTTCATATATTTTATCACTTTTAAAATTGTTAGTACATGCACATTGAAAACGACAATAAATTTTATCAAAGTCTGCCTAGGTTAATGGTTTTCAATATTGTTGGTTGAACAAATAACATTTTATTTGTACTTACCCGATTTATGCTAATCTAACGTCCATTCCAAGCGCTCGAAATGTAATGGTTTGAAAATTTAATTTAACTTTAAATAAGTTAAAAACGTTGTACCTCACTGTATTGTTCACAGATTTGGTGCCGGCTTTAAAACAGTTTCTCTCATTAAACCCGGAGATATTTCGAATTGGGCCGATATCGTCCCAATGGTCTTTCGCAGCGGCCCCTATTTGTTCGGAGCTTATCTGTGAAGTTATTTAACTGGATAATTAAACTCAAATTGAGCTCGTTTAGATATACCACTTTTGTTTTATATATACTAACTTAAAAATCCAATAATATAAAGCTTACTAAATAAATATAATACTCATTCGTTACGTATACATAACGACCTAAACATCATTACATTTCGTGCTAAAATATTTACTTTCACACATCAACAACTTTAACTCGGATCTAATGAGAATATTAAAATAGTTGAAGATTCCAGTGATTTTTAAGAAAAACTTTAAATTCATTTCACATATTAAATGATGATGGTCATCAAAGTTTAATAGGATATCTACTACACTAATAAAAGAACACTGCGTTGCGAAACAAACATGCGTCAAAAAACATTGGAAATACGTTAAATTATTTTTTTAATATTTTTATTTAAAAACAAACATTTACATAACTAAGTACATGTATATGTTGCTAACAGCAGTAATGACATAAAGATTACATTTGATAAAACCTTATAGAAAAACACTGATCCTGAAGCCATTATTGAAAATTATAATCACTCATATTACAAATTTATTAATATACTAGCTGTTCCCTGCCCGCTTTGCTGGCCGTATTATAGAACTAGACCGCAAAAGACTTTCTATATCGCAACCGTTACTATAGCAACCGCATAAATAATACGAAATGCAAATGTTTATAAAAGTTAATTAGAAATAAAATGATGAAGGATCTATGGCATTCAAAAAATAAATAGTACCTACAAATCATTCCGCGTCGAATGCTTATGTTCCCATCTCGATAATTTCACTAGTTTTCACGTGATTACCGAGCAAAAAAAACGTATTTTCCTTACATATTTATATGTATATATATGTATAGATAAATCTATTCATCAACACAATATTTTTCAAATCATAACGCATGCAAGCTTTTTACATACAAAATAACAGTGGAGTGAAGTAACATAGTTTATGCCATCTTAAGTACAATTTCCCGGATATACAATAGGTACGGAAAAAGGACAAATCGTTCATTTAACTTGTATAATTTTATCATTTACCAACAGAACCTATTACTGGGGATTTAATGAACCTTCTCATGACGGAAACGCTTGAGTAGAATCTCTAATCACGTATACAAGGGCATGTCGTAAAATCCCTTCTTTGAATGCGCGTTTAAAAATATTACTTTCATGTGACAGATTTCATTACAAGTGAGTCGGAAATGGACTACCATGTAAATTCCTCGTAGTGTATCATAGTCCATCGTTAACATAACTGAGTTTCACCATGGTATCGTTACAATGATATTTTTTAACAGTAAGAATTGCTGATATCTTTTTGTAGGGAACCGTCTAGACTGTGAGTAATACGTCTAGGCTAAGTTGTGATAGAGATATACTGATGGTAGCCCGTAAAAGTAGGTACCGCCGTAGCGCCTATTTTTGCCGACGAACAGTAGTGTGAAGGGCGTTGTAGCTAGTGAAATTACTGGGGTAATAAAACTCAACATCTTATGTCTCAAGACGACGAGCGCAATGTCAACTGTGCTGTGTATAGCATCCTAACTAACGCCACAGTGTTATGGGCGAGCGTATCTCTTACCATCAGGTGAATGTCCCGTTCGTCTCGTTACCCCAGCAATTTCCTTCGTTCATAACGGAATACAGTAATGTTTGGCAGTAGATATAGGCGCTGAGTTAGTGTTTACCTAGACGGTCTCCAACAACAGAGTACTACCACCAATAAACACTTGTGTCTCCATTTTATAATTAGATTTACCGTTAGCTGAACATCCGTACCTCCGTTCTCTATCTCTTCAGCTTCTATAAAAAAAATATTGTTTATGTTCTGCGTAAATAAAACCGCAAATAATAAAAAATTTTAGGTACTCTGTGATGACTATGACGTCAGGATATATCATGTCAGTTCTCCCTTGCCTGCTGCTGCTGTGGACGCGGCAAAGCGTAGGTACCGTCGGTGTAATAATTCAATAATTGCGATAAAATTCGTAAAATGTAGCTTTATTAAATAAATCTGACATAATCAGATAAAGTCCAATTACAAATGTATATGTATTTTACAGCTAATGGTCAGCTAATTGCTTCTGGACTCTCGTCCCATTCCAAAGGGCGGCCATTTGCATTTTAATCACGTGTTGATTTGAAGTAATGCCCCTACGTGCACACATAAATTACACTGCACATATGGACGTACTGTACAATTAAAAATGTTGCTCATTTTACTCCTGTACAGTATGATAAAAACTCTTGTCGATATTTAAGAACAATTTAAATATAGTCGTGAATAAAAAGATGTTTATTCTTTGTTTGTACAGAAACCATACGCTTTTTTATTAGATAATATTGTACAAGTTGTCATCTATTAAAATATTTTAGACTAGTTGTAGCTAGTCAAAAACACTACCAATATAATAAGTATTCAAGGGAGTACTGTACGTCATCCTAACTAGCGCCAACTTATCATGGGTGTACTGTGAGGTGAAGGTTTCGATTGTCTAGTCGAACAATAATAAAATACCCAAAAATTTAAGATTTCGTTATTAATACTTTTTTCATCAAAAATATATATTTGAAAATGTTTACGCTATAACTAAGATATATACATAGTGTAGAGTCGAAAGAAACACTAAGCCCTGTTTGTTTCTAGAGTTAACGAGTTCAGGTGCTGATAAATTTCAGTACTGTTGCAAAAAGATTCACTCCACTTATTCCGCTACTTTTTTCTCTTTCACCCATTTGTAACTAATGTTGCAAGATTTTTTGCACAGTTCCTTTTTTAAGTCCTAATGCAAAAAGAGTTTATTACTTTTATCTGTTTCACGTCGTCGTATATCTTTTACGGTTGTTATGTTGATATAGTTTTTAAAAAAGTTTAACTTTTAAAAAGTGTTTCCGCCATGATTATCCATTACAGCAAAATATTCTTGATAATTAAAACCAGTTAAACTCTTTAAAAAAGCTTTAAAAGATTTTTTTATATTTATATTTTACAGTAAAATTATTAATTGACAGATAATTGTGGATTTTAATATTGCGATAACCTGAAAAGTATATTTACTAACAGCAACAAAAAAAAAACTATGTTGTTTATTATAATATTTTCTGAATTGGAAGTTGTTGTTAGAATGTATTAATATCTGTTAAAATAATAAAAAACAGCATTAATTGTTACAATATAATTACAATTACGTTTATTCATTTTAACCTGTCATCTGTTAATAACTCATGGCATGAGAACCCTGTGGATTAATGTCTGTCGTCAAGTTGCGAAGAGTTTCCCCTAAGCTATTCTTTTATACTTATTGAATCTATTTAATATAACCTTAATTAATAAATACGGTCCTATTATAGACTTCGTAGGTAAGCCAAATTTTATATGATGTCATACACATTAAGATCGAGGGTTAAATGTTTTTATCAGGTCTAACTATTACTGTTTTATTAAAATATTAGTGAAAGGGTTTAAAATAAACATACTATTATAATTATAATCTCAAATGTTCTAAGGTAAATGTTTTCATACATATGCAGCTTCAAAGGGAATTTAAACATTTCCTGTATATCCGTATATTAGATAGTGGTAAAAATAAACACGTGGGTAGAATGTCAAGTTCGCAGTGCACACGGGGGTGACCGTCTATTTCTGTAACGTAGTTACCACCATTATTCCTATTTATTTTCTTGACATCTACCAACCGTGTTAAGCAGGTTCGTTGAACTGCATTGACTGAGAAGGATTACAACTTGTAGACGGTGCATGGCCCATTAAGTTAGAAATAAGCCAAATAGAATAACGTCTGCATTTATTTTGAACACGCGTCTTCTTCAAAATAATCTAACCGTTGCATACAATATAGACTTTAGATTTATATAAGCATTAGCTTTTCAGAATTATTAAAACTAGCATTAATTTCTTAAAATTAAGTTACATCATAGCACAAGCAAGTTACATTTTTAAGTTCTTGTGGTTGAATAATGATTATATATTTTAATAGATCTTTAATTGTCCATTGCTATATTTTAACGGTAAATGGTACAGTAAACTTTAGACTTAAAAGTAATAGTAAAAAGTTGCGAAACGTTAACCTGAAAATCTACAGTAACTTCAATAAATCCTTCATATACAATATTAAAAAGTTATTGTTGTATTTTCCTCTGGTACAACAGCTTAACCTCTAAGTTGACTATCTTTATGACCGTAAGAAATATGTATTTATTTGCAACTGGTAATATAATATAGTAATCTTTATAATTATATTAATAAAGACATTTGTATTTTCATCTCAGAGTTCACAAACGATTTAAAATATGCTTTGCTTAAAACTCCTGAAAGTTTGAAATAGCATTTATCAATGAAGCCGCAATATAGAAACAAGTAAATATCATTGTAATATTGCT
Source organism: Ornithoptera priamus (assembly GCA_029034505.1). NCBI lineage: Eukaryota > Metazoa > Arthropoda > Insecta > Lepidoptera > Papilionidae > Ornithoptera > Ornithoptera priamus. Next base: position 457,278 of record JARDWD010000484.1, read on the forward strand.
ATTTATTTGTACATATGAAAAAAAGTATTAAATCTGTGTTTATTTTATAATTTTCATATATACATGAAATATTGAAGGATGTTATACGTGAGGAATTATGGGACGTGGTTAAAGTTCTCATATCAATAAATATCATTACAAATAAAAATTATATATATTAGTACTTATATTTCTTCCGGTCGATTATTGACTACTTTAATGTATTAGTATTAGTTAAGTCTATGTTTTTCCTGTTAATTCCCTGGTCAAGTGTATCGCTTCCCTTGTGTGTGCCATCTCCAATTCGTCATGTCATCGAAATGTAATAATTCCCCCTTCGCGGTATTCGAATCGAAAAGCTATTTACAAAGGAACTGGGGACATTGAGGGGACGTCTCTCTTTAGAAGAAGGAATCATATCGACCCAGGTTACATAGAAGAGGCTTCCTTTATGGTAAACTCGTGTTAGTTTTATTAAGACCGAACTGTATTAAATACACAAATAATTTTCACCTATCGTCTCGTACGATTTCTTACTTTAAAAAATATATCATATGTAAACGATAAGACATTCGTTACCCTAGTAATTTCATATACTACAACGCCCTATAAACCGGAACATAGTAATATTTATGCACAATGGTTTGGCACCTACCTCGACAGTTTTCGGCAACAGAGGTCTATAAAATTAATCTTTGACACATATAACAAATATATATGGCTCGCCACGACCAATTGAGGACAAAATTAGATAGGAAAACAGATCATCCTCAAATTGTATTCCTCCTGTCTGAGCATCGTTACCATCTCCATCTTTCACTCTTGTCTTCACCATGTTTTCCCATTTCGTCTTGTCGCCTGATACTGGGAGAGCATCGTTGACTTTGGAGTCGAGTGTGTTGGGAAACTAATCAAACCAACGCATCGGGCTGCAGCCACGCGGTTTTATACCTTCCACCACTAGTTTTTCAAGGTCATTTCCATCTTTCCGCCAATATGTCTAAAGTACATTAGAGTTTACATGAAGCAGATGAGAAAGCGTTGTTATTATTTTAACCTTGGCTAATATGGATGCGTTGATTCGAAATAGAGTCCATGGGATCCAAAGCATAGGACAATAGATACAGAATAAAAATAATTTTTCCAGCACACCTTATTCGTGATTTTGTTTGCAAATTATACGATTTAACCATATATAATAACGCGCAGTCAGCCAAGTTCCGGCTAATAGTCGATTGACCGCCTGTGCCGATTCAGATAATAGGAGTCACGAATTCGGACCCCGAAGGGTATCCCCTCTAACATAACAAACTAAATCCGATACATTTATTGTAACAATGTCTTATACGTAAAGTGCGTGTATTTTTTTTTACGTATTTATTCATATCTTTAATAAATTATTATAAATATCATATGGAGTCTAAAAAGTTATAAATGATTTCTAATGATTTGATAAAGAAAATGTTACTTTATTTAAACTTTTATCAAGTGAAAAATAATATCATGAGTTTGTTCGTTTTATGTAAATTATTTTATGAAATTTATGATAGATTAAAAATTACAACTCTTACCTTCAAAATGTACACAAAATATTCACCGTCTTTCAAGCACGTTTGCTGCTACTCATCTGTTCCGTTTTGCAAAATTAAAGAGTATTTTAAGAGATACATTATAAACCTTACTGCGTTGTAATAAGATATAACATAGGTAAAGAGTCTAATAAATATTTTGCAAGCGCCAAGTTGGGGCGGCAATATTTACTCACGCACAGCGATCGATGCAGTAAAGCCTCCGCATGAAAATCCCAACTCCTCGTAGTGCTTATATTACAACAAAATAATTTTTCTTCAAGTAATAACATTACTTGAACATGCGGCCTATAATTCACGATTTTGTGTATTTATTATATAAAACGTTTTTTTACTTATACAAATAACATCAAGAATGCTGCCAAAGTTACAAGGTCAACATCGCCTTCTTATTGATTACTATTAGGCTCTCCTTACTATTGTGAAGAGAATATTCTATTCAAGATACATTATTGTGTTATTATAATCTGAAGTACTCAATACATATTACTTTGGTACGATACCAGCACAAAGTACACTTAATGTAATTTATTATGTATTAGTATCTATCTTAATTATTTAGTATAATATATAAATTAAAGTTGTAAATTAACTAGACAGTAACATTCTCATTTCTAGATTATTTAGGGTATATCTTTTTCCTAATTTTTTTGATATTTTTATTGATATATCTTTTTTATTTATTTGAGTACAATTCTTGCTACTGTAGTAGTTCCTATTCGTTCGCATATTCTTAGTTAATTCTTTTCAAGAATTCTATCCTATGGATTCTTTTATATATATTAGCTAGAACTTTATTGCACATATCTATTTAAAATACACTTTCATGTTTTATAGTTATTCGGTTGTTTCATAAAAATTTAAATATAAGAAAGGGCGTATCGGTTTATATTTAATCAACGTAATGTCATGGCAAGAAAATACATGGAGCGAAGATTTTCAAAACCCCATCGTACAACGATTCCGGCGAGCTTTAAAGTGCCAGAGCCATATGAATTTTATAATAAGGCGACACCATTTGTCCAACGTACGCTACTTTTTGTTGCCGACGAAAATTCCGGACCGAAGGCTAGCGGGAGCAGCGCGATTGAAAATTCAATTGATATTCCGGACACCAGCGTAGAAGAACCTACTGTATCAAAATCAAGCGACGAACAAGAAAAATCGCCGAAAAAGAGCTCATTTTTCTTCTCCCCATCGAAAAGTTGCAAGATTCATGGGCGAAGCTTTTTCAGGCTCCAGACAAGCCCCAAGAAGTCGAAAACTGAGCCGTCGGGGGAATCAGTAGCTCGGGCGACGGGGGTCGGGCCATCGCCGGGTAACGGGGGGCTAATCAGCTACGCTCCTGGGTGGTCTCTCAAGGGTGAACATCTCATGAAATGGCAAGCTTCGGGGAAAACAACTATCGAGGTGTGATTTTTTTTACTATTCTTTTTCCTTGTTTTTCATTAATGTAAAGACAAAGAATAATTACATTCCAAGTTTTGAAATAAAAAAGCTTCTTTCAATATTTAAAACGTTGTTGCAGTCACCAGGTTTTTCATATTTCTCGTTTGAAGTGTGCCTTAAATTGTATTATAAAATCTTCCAGGTCACAATTTTCCAGTCAAACAAAAAGTTTTACTTATACCTTCCGCAAAAAGTTCACAACAACTAAAACCTCGAACAACGGTGAAAGGTAGAAATTGTGCATGCAAATCTGAGGAGGGTAACTGGGGTGAAAGGTGGATGTTTTTAAAAAAAAGAAAATGAAAATTTCAATTTAAAAGCACCCCAAGGTGTCTACGGGAATTTATAAACATTTCTGAAAAGAAACGCTCCTTGAGTTACCTTTAGGTACTCGTAAATATCGGTTCTTGAGTTACACTTGATTAGAAAAGAAATTTATCGGACATTTAAATATTTATTATACCTTTAATTAAATATTAAATTGATAATAAATCAACATGTTTTTTAATTTTTTTTAAATCTTTTAATTTTAATTATACAAAGATAGAGTACACATGACAATATGTGTTTACTACTAGGTTTGCATTAACTCAATTATAACTAAATCGTTGCAGTATTATATACATTATCAATGATTTTCACACAGTAATATTGGGAGTAAGTATTACATATAACAAATTTCAACAATATTCTTTTCGACATTTTGGTCTCAATAGCTTTACGGGCATTACCCGGATCGTCACCCTCGCTTATTTTCCTCTTGCCGTGTGATACGGAAAAACGTAGTAAGATTATGGATGTTGATAGCCTTTTATATAAGCGTAATGGTGTATCTAATTTCTGTTTTAGCTACCGAATAATGTAGAGTACCTATTTGTGAATGTCAAAAAGGAAAAGCTGTATTCGTCATTGAGCTTTTGTGAAAAACTCATGCAAAGTAGAAAGAGGTATGCCTAAATTTACATTAAAATTCTTCCTTGAAATTATGTCATTTTGTATTCATATCGTTTACAAATTAATATAAATTACAACAATCTGAGAGAAACTCCTCAGTCGAGAGTAAAGACTTCGCTTGCAGTCTTGCCGTGTATGTTGACCCGACATTGTCGGCCGGGAACCGAACTCGCAGCATTTCGGAGTAGTCCGAAGGTCCCGAGAATAACCGCGGTGTGCACGAGCCCCCAAACATGCTTCACGATGCGTTGGGGTCAAAATTAATAGCTCTAGACCCCATCACCATTTCACTGTGTAGCACCGGACTCCCCAACAAAGACAATCTACTCTCTTTTAACGTTTAAGATATAATACATAAATGTACAAATATCAATATTATTTACTATTTCAGTACACGAATGTGTGAATAAATATGACTACTACTTTAGCCTATACTATTGCTTGTTACATATTCGTACGTATATAGAGTATTCGCGATTATAACATGTCATCAAATCTGTAAAGAAAACAAAGCTTTACCGACTTTCAACCACAAAATCTGAATCTATTTACAAAGTAAACATACAGGCATGGGTCGCCAAATGCTTCATTAGAGCCCCACCAGACCGACGTCGCCCCAAGCGACTTTGAATATGCATGAGCAATTGTACCAGCGTGTATGTGACGCCTGTCATGATCCAGTGTTATCAAGCTCAGGTAGAAAATGAAGCCATATCTGTTTAGCCAGTAGGTTAATAGGGTGCTGTACAAAGTTAGGGTGATATTTTCGAGTTAATTACTACATTAGCCTTAGGGGAACTGATTAGCTAGATTGTAGACAAGTTAATTTTCTTTTAAATATTTTCTTAAGTAGAGAATTAGTAAAATTATGCGTCCATTATAATTTTTTACAATAAATAAACGAGACGAGTCGGACGTAATACAAAAACTTATAATTATCGCACTTGAGACATAAGATATTAAGGTATTCCAGTTTTCTTAATGACAAATGGTGAAAGATGTAGTTGAATCTCTTGTACTGATTCCTCTGAAAGCATAGACGATTATCATTACACTTCACATGTGACTTCTCGATAGATATTCTTCACACGAGCAAATAGGCGTCTAGTAGGCGGTAATAATGATCCTAAATATCTCCATTACGAAAACAGACTTCATGTAATTATAGATATTACCTTACTAAAAATATTTTCTATTGAAGAATTCTAATAACATTCACAACATCATTCACGTGACATGCTTTTAAAGTCAGTTTTAAATTGTTTTCTTATTTGTTAAATGAAATTAATTAAATAAAAAAGTGTGTATTATATATATATTTCTCACTAAAGTTTGTACGCAGAAGGAATGGAAAAAGAAATAATATTTATATAGAGTTATCACTCTTCCCCAATTTGTTATTGTTTTTGTTCTCTGAAAGTGCATTAGTGATGTACCCTAAATTGGAAAAATATTTATCTTTGTTACAGAAAATACACGACCATTACATAAAGTGCAATAAACAAATTGAATGAGAATTGAGATTTATAACCTGAGAAATATTCCCTACAGTATTAGGTAATAAACCAGAATGTTTGTAATGAATCAAGTGTCTTAAACAAAATTTTAATCTTTTAAAAGAGTATTATTAATTTTAGCGTCAAAATTGTAATGTATTTTATGAATTATAAACATTTTAAACATTATATTAAAAAAAATTAACAAATTTTTGTTAAAGTAGTTGAACAATAGTAAACTGTTTAGACTAAATATTCACTCACTGTATGTGTGAGTAAAAGTTTAAAGACTTTTGGCCTGTTACCTAAAACCAACAAATATTGAGTAAATATTCAGATGAATTAAGGGAAAATTTACTATTTTACTTTGATAAATAAATATCATTAATTTAAGCGCACAATCTTCATGGCATATTGCTGTAAAAGGGTCGAATAATCAGTATTGACAGCCTCCACCAAAAGTGGCGATAGTCCCTCTCGGTCCGCTGAATATTTCAGAGGGACTTATTAGCCGGGTAATTATACAAAGGAAGTAGTTAGGGGAGAGGAGAGTAAGAAGACGGAAGAGGCGTCCACCCTTGAACAATCTGTTCATGACAGAGACGGGGTGTAAACTTATGTAAGCAGGAAACGATATAAATGTATCAAATCGGTTATATGTTTTCAATGTATAAGAAATAAAAACGAAAGAAATTGAATAGTCCTTACATTAAACTTTATTTAATCAATTTAAATATATAAAAGTCTACTTTGAGCGAATTTCATGTTTTTTCGTTAATATGTACAATCAAGTATTAGAAACATTAAAAAAGATAAGGAGCTAGAAGGGTTTGAAAAATCCTTCCACCATTCATATTCAATCTGGTATTTGACCCCGGAATCGAACCTCTGTATACCTGCTACGCCACAAAATTAGTTACCCTACTTACTCCCGTTTTTAGAGCTAGTATGATAAACTTTCAAAACAAAGGCAGGCTATTCGCATGCAATAGCTATTGGGGCACAGGCCTACCCTCAATATGACGGCGATGGACCATAGTCACCACGCGGGCTTAATGCGGATTGTTGACTTCACTCACTATAGAATAAATACTAATTCATGTGCAGATTTCCTCACGATGTTGTCCGTCAACGTTTGTATTACGCTGTTGTTACTAAAGTTCACAAATGTACATAACTTAAATATTAAAGGCATCGGTACATGACTTTTAGAAGCGATTATAACTTATTATTTGGCGTCGGTATTGTTCACATTAGTATTCACATCTATGAACGTGTTAACACTATCACGATTGAATCACTAACACGGTTTTGTTAAACATACCAACATTTAAAGCAGACGCGAATCTTCAAAGCGTTTGATGGCTTGAAAATTTCCTGATAACCGATCAGAGTCATTCATTCTTCGATGGCAGTTGTGTTGAAACTTTTTGTTTTTCATTCGAATCAATAAATTGAAAAATAAATCGCTTTCATCTGCTTACTTCATGTCCTAAATTTATTGTATTTAATATATGTTACACTATAGTTTATTTTAATGCAGACTTTCAGGCGTACAGTCAAAGTCGAATCGTTGTTATGCATCGCATGTGATATACCAATTAGGAATTTTCATTTGTGACTAACGGCTTGCTTAGTCCCTCAAAAGTATCTAGTACGATTCCGGAGTCAAATGTTGTGAAGTTTCGTTGGTGATATCGTTTACGCGAACCTGTCTGGCTAACAAGCTGTTACCTTCATGTTGTAAATAGAGCCAGAGCATTATAACACACTAACATCTATTTCACTTAAGGATATATATAATTAATTTATTAGTACGACGAAACTTTGAAGTGTAATAATCTTTTTTGATCTTTCACGATTTTTCTACATATGGTCTCGTAAATTTTATACCATATCAAACAAGGTTTATGAGCTCTGCACAAAGGCGTAAGCTCCATTGTTTTGATTTCGCTCTTCTGTGAATACGCTGTTGAATTTTAATGTGTTCGTCCATTGACTATTTCCCATGTTCTATCATGACTATCAATATGTTTTTACATTTGCCTATGATATGTAACTACTGTCGAGTTTGAACAAAAAAAATGAGAAATGAGACAGGATTTGACAATAACATATGAAAAAAAATCCAATTAAAATTTAACTGTAGGTAGATCTCTGTAACCGAAGACCGTTTCTTTCTGCCTCCAAGCTACAGTATAAAAATGTTACTGTGTTTTAGTTAGAGGTGCGCTCTACTTAGAATGATAAACAACATATCGAGCACGATGTGATGCTGTATCATCATCGTCATCGTCAGCCGATAGACGTTCACTGCTTGATATATGTGATCCTGTATAAATATTTTAATTACCTCATTGTTGTGACCAGCAATATCAGTTACTATCAGATAAGTCATGTTCGTCTCGTTCCTTGGTATATGTAAAAAATAATTGCTATTGTCTCTTAGAGATACCTCTACTACAAAGAGTAATCTTTAGAGTGTCTGTAATTATTAGAGATTATTTTACCAAAATCAATAACTCTTTGTTTCAATTATGTTATTTTATGCTTGAAATATAGGGCGCCTTTGGGAACGGATCAGCCTATGTACTAATGCTAGATTTTATTAAATCCTACATAACTAAATATTTCGTCAAAAGTATACTTCTCTACACTACTAAAAGAGATCATTGGAGACTGTTTACTTGTAAAGTAATGGAAGAGTTGTAGTACATCTATAGATATATTGTTATTAGTTCTTTTTTTTATTCTATGTATAATAAACGTCTAAATTAAAAACACATTGATAATTGTACTATTTCATTGTACATTTCGAGTTAGATGTAATTTTCATCATGGATTCAGCAGTGAAGAGGAGGGATTGACGCGCGAAAAAATCATAATTTGTCGTCAGACAGGGACCCTACATCCTTTATGGAATAAATTGCAAAAGGAATATTATGATGAAAGATTGCGGACAGGTGGCCTAAAGTGGTCGTATAAAAGTAATGACCGACATAAACGGAAATGTAAAACAAGATTTTGACACTTTTATTTAAGACATATTGCTCAAAGATTTGACGGACGATAGAGTAGCAAGCAAGGGGTGTAAGGGTTCCTGCACAGTAACTTACGGAATCTAAGCCATCCTCACCTGCTAATCAACTAACGAAGCTATGGCTCCCACCAACCTGCACTGGGACAGAGTATTGGGAAATGGCCCAAATCCTCTCATATGAATCTCCATCCGACATGGGAATCTTTGGGGGAGGCCTTTTTCCGGCAGTGGATGTTTATCGGCTGATGATGATGAGTAACAAAATCTTCGAATAGGGGCCGCATACTAGTAGAGGATATGCTGGCAGGCCCTATACAAAGTGGACCGACGATCTGATCGCGAGTAACCGATGGATATAAGCAGTCTAAAACCCATTAGGGGAACTTTAGGGTAGGGTTTCGTTCAACAGTAGGCGTCTATCTACTAATGATGATTTAGAACAAAATCATCTGAGTCGTAGTTTTCACATTTAAAAACTTAATATTTTTATACACTGTGTACAGAGATCATGATTACCACCAACTATAGGTTAAAAACTAGTTTTATACATTATTTATGAATCTTGTATATTGACTTTTAAATCAGAACGAAAAGTCTTCTTGTTATGTTTTCCTTCTTCCATCGATACGATCATCAGGGTAGTAATTGACTTATACATAACCGATCCAGAACAGACTAAACCAATATTTTTTTTTATTTCATTTATACTGAAGGAAGTACAGTTCAAACAACAGGCCAATTAAAACGTGGTGAATCCATCGTTTACGGAGTACAACCTTCAGCATAGTTATTGGAAAATAAAACCACTTGCTCCCGATCATCGGTATCGTGAAAATTGGTTTCTCTGGCTTTTTCGCTGTAACGGGTCGCGTATGCTTAATGCATGGGAGCGATGCGATATGAAAAACGCTGTCTTTCCTCCAACCGTTTACGAGGGGTCCAGCGAAAATCCCGTTGTTATTCTTGTATTACCCGCAAGCGAAATGGAGGCGCATGAATATTTTTTTTTTGTTTTCTCTTTGTGAGCACGATGAATAGGATGAACAAAGTACATAGACATTTTTTTTCAAACGATCTTTCTTTATTACAATCTCTACGTCTATTCATTTGCTCTCGTTTTTAGCACCGTTATTTATTTTAATAATTATAAATATTATGTATAAAAATGCATCCGTTTCATTCGCTTCTTAAATATCTTATATAAATTACTAAATATTACTATATACTTTGCTGATCGTAAGACTCTCTTTGGGGAAGAATTGTTGTAAAATCTATTCTTAGCTGACCTGTAATTGACAGAAGCAATATCTCCACCCAATTTTTAATCATTGTGTCTAATAGTTTTGAAGTTCTCTTGATGATTCGAGGAATCTCTGGATATCTCTTATGATTCTTTACCTTTTCTAATTGATATTTTGGGTTTACTTACTATATATACATACTCATCTTCTGTAATGGACTTTGAAAAGAAATTCAAAAGAGCTGATTACTTCTAACTATTGCATATTCTGTCCATTGTAATTTAGGTTATAATATCTAAAAAATACTCATTTAATGCTATACTATAGCTTGGGGAATATGATTTGAGGAAGAGGAGGAATACTATGCTATATAAACGTGTTCCGAATTTTGTTTCGTACCTCTTTCCTTTATTATTACTTTATTACTTGCGTTTTTTTTATATCATAATGAAATGGAATAATTTTAAACCGGACTTGTACGATATAAACGGATTATTGTCGGAACTGCCCAGCGTTGTACGGGAGTGGTACATAGTCTATTGTACTGTAAATTGGATCGACCGCGACAATACAAAGGTCCTCGCTTTCTAGGTCTAGGTTATAAATAATATCTAACTATAATTTGTCTAGATCTGTATCGGTCGTTAAATATTAAAGCTACAAGCGTCCAGAAGTGATACAGATTGTCGCGTTGATTAGTATTGAACATATGGTAGGATATCGTATTACCCGGCCACGCGGTCCACACGGTCCTCGCAGTCCACGCGATCCACTAACCCGGCGTGTCAATTAAGAAGTGTCGCTCTCCAAGCGCGCTCATTTAGATTTATTCCAGCTGGTAACACAATTATTGTTAACAGACTATGCCTATGGTTCCTTTAAGGACAAATCCACTACCTGTTACAGAATTATTTCTTTTTTGGAAAGATATTGTTTCTGACAATAATCTTCAATTGGTCACCTTAACCTAAGGTGCAGTGGGCATAGGGTCGCTGGGCTTTAAGGATAGGGGTCCCCATTGTCCTCTACACGAGTCCCAGAGAAGTATTGCTGGACGTGGTCTCTGGCCATTATTGTAGTACCCGCGACGGTGGCGTAGAAGAGGCCGCGGTTTTGTTCCAAGCGGAGATCTCGTGAGCAGTACAAATGCTGAGGACATCCACCGAGGAGGTCTTAGTGGGTAAAAATCTCCATATAACTAAAAAAAAACACTGTGTCTTATCAAAGCTTCTACCTAAAATCAAAAAAAAATTGATTGGAATCGTAACTTGTTCTATGTGAAGATACCGCGACCGTAAAAACACGTAGGAGCAACCGAGGTTTCAGAGAGTACAAATCGAAATATTTCCACGTGACCTTGACTATCACTCAGAAGGCATGATATATTTTTGAATATTTTCTCCTTTTTTTGCTGTACAAAATTGTGTATATTAGCGCAAAAATATAATTTATAGAAACTTACATATTCATATGTATTTGTTGGAATTTTGAACAAATTAATTTTTATATTTATTTATATTTGAAATTTGTAATAACATTCATTTAAAAAGCCCGCAGCATCTTTATACATATATGTAGTAAACCGTGGGGCTGAGTATAAAAAGTTATCGGGCCGAGAAATAACCGGCATCGTGGAAATTTTTGTCCTTTGTCCCTAGTCCTAATGCAAACATCCTTTTATATCTAGCTTTTAACTTTTTTCATAACCACGGCTTTGTAACGACGTCAGTCTTTGTTCAATAGAACGGGTTGAAGACTAACGAATATACGTGTAGCGTTACATGTAGATATAAGTAGAAGCAATCAGCTCTAGTTCCGGATGGAGAGTTTTTTGTAAAGCTAAAGATTTCCTTTCACATTTTTTTAATTTTATCTTTATTCGACGAAACGAAGTGATGAACAACACGTTTACCTCTTTTTTTATTCAAAGCCACGAGCCCTTTACCACCGTAATTACACTACTTACAGCGCCCATCAAACCGGAATACAGTAATTTTAGTACACTATTGTTTGGCGACAGAAATAGGCACTGCAATGATACCTACCTGGACGGTCTCTGGCAACAGAGACCTATTACCAATATATTTTTATAAAACGTTTTCATTTTAATAATCGTTCATTCTTAATAGCTCATGTGATAATTCTGTCACTAAACTTCAAGTATTATATATACTCTATTTGAACTTAGTTTATAATATAAGTAGTCGACTTGACGTTCCTGTGATTGGGATTCGGCACCTTCTTTCACAAGAAAGGGCCAAGTGCGGTACGTCATGTCTTATGTCATGAGAACCAGATTTATTTCTACTCTCATATGATCTCTTAATCCCTGGGAGTCATAGTTATTTATCATCATATGAAAAACAAATTAAGTATTACTCCATTCTGAATTAAAACAATATATTTCTAATCCTCAGTCAGTAACAAATTCAATAGCAAAAAAAATGTATATGTATTTGAATATTTCAAAATCATTGGAAATTAGTTCAGATTTTCCCCAAATTCCAGATTTATGTATTATGTATAAATGATGTATCATTTAAATATCTTATAAAATATTATTTTAAAGATATACAGTTGTGTTTTGTATGATTAGAGATTAACCATAATCTAAATAAACTAACATATTTACATAATGAACCTTTACCTAGCACGAGTCTAATATACCCGCTTATGACAATGTAGCGCTGGTTATTATGATATACACTACATTGTAGTCTTCGCTCTTAGATGTAATATCTTTTTTATACCCGAGCAATATTATTACTTACATCACTTTTTAAATTAAAACATAATAAATTTGCAAACTACTTATGTAATCTCCGGCAACATAGATCTATCAGCGGTTAAGTTAGGAATAGATCTTGTTGTGTTGAGCACTGTCAAAATGCTTTGGTAAGTCATTTAGTCTAATTTCATGGCACAGGGCGATGTGTACGTACGAGCCGCAAGTAGTTTGTTGGTATTCGCCGCGTGCTTCATTAACGGTTCATTACATATTGCGCTCGTTTAATTGGCATACCGTTGCGTTTCGTGCTTTGAATCTGAACCGCACTCAATTTTTATCTTTATAACGAGTCGCGTTTGCATTTTCAAGTAGTCCGAGCTTAAAGAATTTTTATTAACTGTTCAAAATCGTGATAGCTTTACGTTATTAATCACCATCATCAACTGATAGATCTAATGCTGGAAATCTCCACAAAGTATCTGTTTTCCGAGACTGTCTAGATCGGTACCACCGTAGCGTCTATTTCTGCCGTCAAATAATAGTGTGCAAACATTACCGTGTTCCGATTTGAAGAGAGCTGTAATTAGTGTAATTACTGTAGTAACAAAACTCAACATCTCTTGTCTCAGGCGACGAGCGCAATATGGTGTAGTATATATCATCCTAACAAGCGCCACATTGTTATAGACGAGCGTATTACTCGTGACCGTCCTGCTTGTCTCGTCGCTTTGAATAAAAAAAAATATAGCGCATTAACATAATGAAGAGATTTTAGATCTAGAGAACCTACATTTTTAAACCAAAGTAGGTACTAAATAGATATTGAAGACCTTGCACTGCGTTCTGTTTTCGACATTGACGCAGACGACTGTAATGTTATAGTCAATTGACGATGTCTAGACCAAATTAATTTACAAGTTAACCCATAGACAGAGTGGTATAAGATTAAAGTGTTTTTTATGAAATTGTTTTTTTTTATTGCTTGGAAAACTATATATTCCGTTTTAAATTTTTCTCTAAATTATAATATCATAAACTCAATTTTAGAAATTCATTATATTGCAAAGTAGTTTGCATCTTTGCATACGTTTATAATATACGAGTACTAGCTGTTCCTCCCCTGCTTTGCTGGCCGTGACACCCCCACAACTGTCTTTGGGAAAAGAATTAATTATATTCCATTCCTACATGACTGCTAAATGGAAGAAGCAATATTTCTAGCAAATTTTGAGTCTACGTGTAATAGTTTCGGAGATCTTGTGATGAGTAAATGAATCTCTGGATATTTTATATATATATGGACATCTATCGACTGATGATGATGATATGTAATATAAAATTTGTCTGAAATATTCCTCGCAAGCAACCGTAACTCCAAATGACTTTCTATAGCAACCGTTACTATAGCAACAAAAAAATGTTTATTAAAATTAATTGGAAATTAAATTGATGTAGGATCCATGAAATTCAATGAACAAATATTATATCTACTATTATCTTCAAATTATTCCGCATTGAATGATCATGTGTCTGAGTCGATACGTTCACTAGTTTTCACGTGATTGGCGAACAAACAAAACCCATTTTCATTATATACATATAGAAAAAGAATCTTACAACCCGGTGAATGACACCGTTGATAAATGATTGGTATTGTTAACAAAATGCAAAGGAACCCAGGCTTTGGTGAATAATATAACATTCCCACAAAATAGCACAGTTTAACGAAAACGAAAAGCTTATGTGGAATCCAATTCCAGTAGAAAATATAACATGGCTCATCAATATAAACACCCTCGAGTCGTAAATTTGCTTATTCTATTTTAATTAAACGCGTTTCCTTCCTCCGAGCGCGTGTTGCCGCCTCTCCATTTGGGCGAATAATTGTTGCCAGCACCAAATTATTTTGATTTATAGCTTTGTGATTGTTGCAACTCGATTATATTCGTTCCTCTGTCGACCTTAAATTGAATGAAATGATAAATAAATTAAGAACAACATTCTTAAATTGGAGCAGTTGTATTTGAGGGCTTGTCACTCTATCGACTATTGACTTAATAAAACTAATACGATGTTCATGAATTATTTAATATTTTTAAACGTCTACTCTTTCAATTCATAATCACACTCGACTTTTAGTATAAATGTTTACTAAGATCTAGGTAAGTACTGGTGGTAGGTCTCTGTTGCAGGAGACCGTCGAGGTCGGTACCGCACCGCACCGCCGCTAACCAGTAGTGTGCAAACATTATTGTATTATTGTATTTGTGTAGCTAGTGTAATTACTGCGGTAACGAGACCCAACATCGAGACGGTGTTCCTCTGACCATTAGGTAAACGTCATGCTCGTTTCGTCGCTTCATAGAATAAAAAAAAGTAGCGGTGTTTCTAACTTCAAACCCAGTGTTTTGTAGGTAGACGTAAGACTAACTTACCAAACCTATTTTTTGGTAAATTTCCACATTATTGACCCAATTAATTATTTTATAATTACCAATTGTTTATAACTATTTGATTATATAAATAGCCTCACAAATGCTCTAACGGAACAATTGCAGCGTTTAGTTGCACAAGATCGTAAATGTAATAGCTCTAGTCTGTTACGTTTTGCTAAATTTACTTAGCGTTTAATTTAGCCGCTAGGAGAGGTGAGTGAGTCAGCTCATGAGTCATCGGCCCCAAACTTCACACTGGCATACATCTAGCACATTCACTGGGAACATCGGATCGATCGTATGATACAGGTTGCCCTCTCAGACAACGTGAATAATCTCTTCAAAGCGCGTATCAAAATTCCGGAGGAAGTGTGACTCAGTTGCTTATTTTCATCGTCTGTACTTTTTTTACTGGAATAGTTTTTATGAGCAGTCAAACAGCCGTAGAATTTTCTGCGATATTATTTAAATAAAAAAAATATTTTTGTCATTATGCATTCAATACAATCTGTAAAAAAAAACTGTGCTCATTTCGTTGGTTAGGGGTAATACCTTAAAATTTATAGATCGGGTGTCTTTCATTATTTTAGCTCAAGTATGAGTATTTTAGTAACAATATGTTAGTTATTTATAAATACAAGCAGCGATTAGTATAAAACTAATAATAATTTTCTTAAAACAAATCGAGCTTGTAATAATGTTCATAAATAAATTCCAATAGAAAAGAGTTAAAATGCTATAAACCATTTTCATTTTCAGATGGAATGTGTAAATGCCGTCGTTGTATTTGATTGCAATAATGCTTTAAAGCGTTAAATGTTACAATAGTCTAAAAAAAAAGAGATAAAAATTTTACTTAAAATTTTACAATTTTCCATTTAATTGCCGAAATAACGTGAAAACAAATATCATTTATGTTATCTATATATTTGTATGTAAAAAGTAACAGCCTACAACATGACACCCTAACATTCTCGAGAAATTTAATGATCACATAATAACAGTTTTTTTTTTGTACTACAAAGCGACGAGATGAACGGGACGTTCTCCTGATGTTAAGTGATACTCCCGCATATAAAATATGCCGTTAGTTAAGATGTTATAGACAGCATCACTTTGCGTTCGTCGCTTTGAGACATAAGATGTTGAGTCTTCTTACCCCAGTAATTTCACTAGCTACAGCGCCTTTCAAACTGAAACATGGTAATGTTTGCACACTACTGCTTGACGGCAGAAATAGGAGCTACGGTGGTACCTACCTTGACGGTCACCGGCAACAGAGATCTACCATTAGTAAAGTAAATTATTAATATTAGTAAATATTAAGTTAGAGAAACTGTGAGTTATCATGTATAAATTCATAACGTGAGCCATTATGAACTTTTATATATCCTTTATTGTTATAGAAAGTAAGTGGTTTAACAAGTTAAGAAGATTTGTAATAAATACGGTAATAAGACGGGCCCTTCGGGCTTCGGAAACAAATATTAATATAGTTTTATTGGCGGATGTTTGCTCAACCGATATCTTCAAAATACTGTCGACACATGAGTGATATTATAGAGAAATTAATATTATTAGAGTTGATACCTTTCCTTGTTGCAAACTAGAAATAGTCTGGGTAAATGGCCTTAGCTCTTACGTGAACATGTTTTAATTGGCATGGTATTGTAGTTAAGGAAATTACTGCAATAATAAGCCAATAAGACATGATATGTTGCGAGACAATGAGTAAAAGAAGGTGCATTACAAATTACTGCACTTGGGCCATATTATCAGGCGTATGCTTGCACTTATGATGTGAACATAACATATAATACAAAAGAATGAGGCATCTGTTCTTTCTATTATTGTTATAATTAATTTCTTTAAGGCATATTATAAACAATTTAAGGTTATAAACCTAGTTACAATCTCAGTACAATACAACGTTTGCAACAAGCATCAATCGTAACTTGCTGTAGGCGATGGCAATAAAACCGAAATTTATCATAAAAAGTTACACATTAAGACTAAAACAGTCATAAATAAGAAAATAAGACCACCTATTTATATTTGTGTTCCCACTGCGCTTCAGCAAGCTTGGTACTATATTTTTCATAATATAAACATTACTTAATATTAATACATTAATACATACCTAATATTTAATACATTGCATGGGTCTCTTTCACCAAAGCTACATTACTGTTTTAGTCGTAGGTCTGCTTTCAGCTACCATAATATGAAACTGTATTAAAAAGTGTACTATATTAATATCTTTATTGTTCTTTCATTCATTAATAATATCAGTACAAAATTTTGTTTGCTGAAATCTAAAAATCTTCTAAATGTATTCACGAATTGATGCGGTTAATCTATCAGTTGGAGATACTGAAATACAATTTAAACAATATGACATTTTATGTTATAAATGCTTTTGCAACGGAAATTAATTCTGATAAGTAGGATACCTACGTTTTTTTTAAATATATACTCACAGAACCGAGAAACTATAATACATTAATACAATTTGTTATCTATTCGGCGAATAATCATTTATCAAAGTGAAATTTTAAAAATATGATTTATAGACTATAACAAAAAGACTCATTGGAACTGTACCTTATTTTGAATACATACTCCCACAGTGATAATAAAAAAAAATAACAATTGGTTCATTACTACTTTTCCTAACGTAGCACTGCAGCTTGTATTTCTACTACCAAACAGTATTATGAAAAAATAACGGTGTTCGGATTTAAACGGTATTTGTTTCTTGTGAAATTACTGAGGTAATGAAATTTAATATCTTAATAACACACACACACACACACGTGCACAATGTGGTGCATTATATATCATTCTAATTCCACAATGAAATAGGCTGACGTATAAGTTATTACTTGAACGCTTCGTTCATGGTTAAAAACTCAACCTTTTATTAATTAAGTTTCATATAATTTATTAGCATATTTTTTTAAAGTATCAAGAATAGTAGAACGATGTAAATTTACGATGTGGTAGGGCGGTAGGATGGCGAGGCGCCCATTGATGTGGGGAAGCGGCGGGCGCTCGTGGCGAAACGGACACGTATGAAAATAGAGGCGGTCGGCGTCCGGTATTTCCGTACTTCACCTGTACACTACTATGAAAACAACAGCAGTTATATCAACCGTTACAACTCACTGTATCAACAAATTTACTATACATTCGTTCTAGAAATAAGAATTTAATTTATACAGCTTTCATTTATACAGATCCAAAAACAAACATACAAAACGGCAAACGTGTATCAGCAACAATATGTTGACAAATTTGTCGATCTCGAAAAGTATTCACTATAAAGGCTTAATAATACTAAACTAAAACACATATAGAACAGCATACTGAATCCAAATAAAATTTAACAATAATTTTCGTAACGTTTCATTAAAACGTAGTATCTCTCATTTTCAAGAGGATCCCTTTATGAGTTTCCAAAGTTAATCCTGGAGGGCGAAATTCCTGGAAAATATGCTCTAGGAGACAGCGGAAGACATGATTTAACTACATAAAGAAGTGGGCCTGGTTTAAATACACTCAGTTAAGAAAAATAACTGAGGATCGAAAAAGTTTTCTCAATCCGATCGCCAAACTTCAGTTTGAAGAGGGGCGCCTAATGATGATAATGATATCTTTTTCTTTTTGTTTTGTTTCAAGCTTTATTTTACATGATAATCATCAATACTGTGCTATCTTGTATATTACAAAACAACAAAAACCCAATCAGTTACAGTTGTAAATGAATAAAACATGTTACTAATAGAATATATTCACAAGTGTTTTTTTAACCGTGTCCAAATACATTATGTCACGCTTCCCTTTATTCCTTGCACAAAAGATTCAAATACGTCGACAGGTCAAGTGTCGGTTTCCCGGACGCCGGGGACAGCTATCCCCGTATAACAAAAGACCAGGGGATTTTATAGGTATTGAAAGTTTTGTGACAGGTTGAGAGGTGTCGAGGACTAGGTGATGTCAAGTCAAGATAATTTTTGTTCAAGAGCAAAATATTTTAAGCAAATTTAATAAATATTCCGTAAATTTTGTTAAGCACTAGTGTATTATGCAAATGTATGATTGGCGATGTAAATGCAGTTCTCCAGCTAGAAGTTTCACACGAACATCTCTCACACAGAACTCTATTTGAATTTAAATTCTCTGTCTATGTCAAATTCAATAAGGCATTTCTAAATTCTTTTATTTAAAGAAGCAACTAGAAAAATGATCACTTAATGATAAGTTAAATGCCTGGTCCGTGACAAGGTTGCGGTAGTTAGGACATTAAAAACAGTATAACTACCTGTCCGTCAGGCAGGCACCTTTCTCGTTACACCAATATCTCACTAGCTACCCTTTGAACCGAACACAGTAATGTTTGCACACTACTATTTGACAACGGAAATAGACGATGTCTACCTAGATAGTCTCCGGCGATAGAGTCATACCGCCTACTACAGGGAGAGGCTCTCGACTACATACCACATTTTATTGAATATTTTTGTTTACTGATGGTGCTTCTCTGTTGACGGATACCGTCTGTGTAGGTATCATCGCAGCTCCTATTTCTGCCGCCAAACAGTAGTTAATGAAATTACTGGGTGACCAGACTTAAAACCTCATGACTTAAGGCGACAAGCGCAATGCGGTGCAGCTTATCATCCCAACTAGTGCCATGTTGTTATAGGTGAACATATCATTTACTATCAAGTGACATCTCGCTAGATGTCGCTTCGTTGAATAAAAATAAATAAATAAAAATGTTGTTAATATGTCATTATATTTGGTGATTGCCAAGGAACTGGACGTCTTTTTGGACAGTACCAATCGTCTGTCCTTCTCTAACGGGAGTGAGCTTTTGTAAATGGAATCGCTTTGGGCTAAGCTGGAGCATTGGTTAGTGAGAGACGCGCGCGCGCACTGGCTACGCGTGTCATTGGGGCGGCGCGGTCGCGGCGGCGTCGCGACGGAACCGCGCGTTTTCTCATACGCTAAAACAAACTATCGAAACTCGTTAAGAAAATATGGTTTACAGTGCTTTTCTTCGCCTACTATTATCATATGTGTTTAATCAAGTTTTCTGAGCAACTGTTTCATTAAATTATCGGTACAAAACTATTTGGCGTAATTGCAACCATTTGGGTGGTATTAAAACGAACAAAATTAATCAATTAAATAAAAAATCGATTAACATTTACCGTTTTAAACGGATGTTACGATCGTCGGTATAAAATTAAATTTAATATCGAAAACTTTTAAAATGATTTATTGCAACATCTCAATATTTGATTCATAATTTGTTTTGGTACTCGAGCACGGCTTCTTTTGTACATGCTTACTCATTTCATTACGGTATATCATAATACAGGTAAACGTTAATAAATAAATACGTTTCACGTTGCCGGTTGTGTAATTGTTATCCATTCATTTACAGGTATTCATTACAATGGATTGTAATCTATCGGGTCTCAATTACGCCCGTAACCATGTAATTACAGCAGGATAGGCTGTCGACCGCATGGGCTGATATGTCTACTTGTAAGGATATAGATCCAGGGTGTAATTCGAAAATAAAACATTAACAAGAATTCCCAATTTTATGTAATTTTATTCTACATATTAAAATTTTCTAATTCAAAATTCTATGGAAATATTTATATAACTCAAATAGTGGAACCTCTCAAATTGCTGAAGGCAGTGTCTTCTCGAAAAGGGCCTAATTTAAAAAGCCTCAAAACATGTAAATAAGTCATTCAAGAAAAAAAAATCTTAAAGAAATTGAATGAACCGTAAAAATGTAGCGTATTGTTGATTATATATTTAAATGATTTTCGACGCTTTCAGCTTTTATCTATAATAATAAATTCTATTTTACCTATCATTAAGTAATAAAGTATTGGTAGACTATATAAAACATTTAACTTACCCAATTTATCATTTTCATATTCTGTATGTGTAAAATCAGAATTAGTTGTATAAATTTAAGCTATTAAATTAATAACGAGGACTTGCACCCAAAAAAAACCACGTACATGATATTTTATTATAGCCCAGTTCAGTGATTAAAATTATAGTTATCTTAGACGTTTTTATAGTATATGATTTATTGCTAGTGTGCTTGTTTGATGTCGCATACGGTGAAGAGTTTTATATTAAAGCATTAAAGTACCATTAAATATTTCAAAAATATTTAACCACTCGGTAAAATAACTATATGTAGAAACTAATGCAGACTTTGTTATGAGTTGACAAGGTATTCTTTTATTAACCGCCAATAAATGAAAATCTTGTAATAGGCCCTCGTCTCACAAATCAGTCTGAGGAAGCAATCAGATCAAAAATTTTAAATAACATTTCTAGTGTATTCTTCTTTGAAAAATTTTTGAAATTAGCTGTAGAATTATATAGTACAGATATTTAATTAAATCTCTAACTAATTTAAATTAGATGTAATCTCTTCAAAAGCATAGTAAAATATATGTTTTGCATAAGTACTGACATTTACTGGTGGTATGTCTCTGTTGCCAGCAACCGTTCGGGTACCACCACAGCTCCTATTTCTGCTGCCAAACAGTTGTGTGCAAACGTTACTATGTTTCAGTTTCAGGTACGTTGTAGTTATTGCAATTACGAGGGTAACGAAACTAAACGTTTTCCGTTTCAAGGCGATGAGCGCAATGTCGGGCTGTGTATCACCCTAATTAGCGCTATATTGTTATGGGCTGGCGTATAGTTTACCATCAGGAGGACGTCTTGCTCGTCTCGTCGCTTTCTTAAATATAAAAAAATAAACATTCAATAACGTTAGCTCTATTTTGAATAGACGTACTGAACTAGAAATTATGTCCAGTGTTACATACTTTAACTTATATTTAAAAAAGTGGTCGCTTACTTAAAGTTTATGGCATTATTGTTCACTTCCACTACCGTTACAAGTATACGGGTTCATATTTTGTTTACATGTGGACTACCACGAACGCTGTGCCCGAACTATGACTCGTTAAAATTAATTCTTCAAGTTTACGCAATAGAGACACAGATGAGACCAACGTCCTATTCACAGTTAAGTGTATTTTATTAACTATCAACAAAAAGAAGTAAATAAATAATTTTTGTTAATTACCTCATCATAAATTTGGTGCAGTATGTGCTAAATACTTTTAATTTGATTAGTCGACAATTTTCTATTCATCACATATTTAAATCCCACATCCGATACCATCCCACAGTTCCGAATCATATTCTCACTCTTTCACTATACTCGCAGTTACTAGACTCTGGAATGCACGTCCTCCGGCAATTCGCGAGGTTAGCACAGTGGCACGATTTAAAAAGCTCGTTAAAGAACATTACTTTGCACTATCCTAATACCTATAAATTTGTATCTTTGTTCTTTTTTCTCTCCTCTCTTTTTACTTATAAGCTGCTCTAGATTATATTTAGTTTTGTTCTATAGTATTATGCGTGCACCAGGTTCACTGTGACGTTAATCAACTCTCCCAACCACAGGCCAGGAAGAAATTCCAAATTGGAATATGTCGTGCCTTTTCACGTATTTCTATATATATTATAGTTTCATTGTAATTTCTATGTGCATAAATAAATAAATAAAAAGTAAATATTTATATGCTATTGAATTATAATGTATTTTTACAAGTCATTACCTAGTTTGATAAAGTATCTCTGAAGAGTGTATGATAACTTTTCATTTGTAAATTACTAATTTCAGAGAAGACGTTTATATAATTTACGTCAGTACTATTTATAAAATTCGGCGAATTGTATATTCAACTCAGAATCCAAGAACACTTGTTTATTAAACAAGTGATCTTGATTTTATAAATTGTGATACTTGAACTATAAGTCATCTTCATCTTAATATCATATGTCTACCGATGAAGAATTCCTTCATAGAAATGAATACGTAATAAGGTAAGGCTTTTTGCTGACGTTACAAAATGAGAACAATAAAAAAAAATTCTCGTGCCAATTATTATTATAACAAGACGTTTACGAACATCTTTAAATAAATTTTTAACCGACAACAAAATAGAGAATTTGTTGTTACTTTTTTAAGTATCAGAGGCATAAAAAAAAGATTATCTTTTGTAAAAGGTTACACCTTATTTTCTGTTTATCATTGATATGTTTTAAAGTGAAATATGACTATACGGATATTAAAAAGTATTCTATTACTAAAATATAACCTTATTTTAGTAAATGAGAGCGTATAAATTAAATACAATGCGTACCAGGCGATCTTATGAAGTTATCTTAATTACTTGGAGTCAATTGTTTTGCAGCTTCTTTAGAGTAAAGCAATGTTCACACAACAATTAAATAAATAAACGCTTTTTCAACGTAACTAATTATAATTTCAAAATTATAATCGATTTAGTATAATATTGGCATTTGACAAGTGGAATGATAATGCTAATTTCCGGAATTGCAGGAAGCATGACATGCGTGTACATCCCTACCGTCAGACAGGACGTGTGTTTATTTGCCACGTCGACGATATAAGAGAAACTTCAAGGAGATTGTTAAGCATTTACTGTTAAGCAGTAGTTTGCAAAAGTTAACATAAGATTAATCAAACAAAAATTACTTGACTATCTGTGTCGCGCAGTTGTTCCATTGTAACATGAAGGCCGTTGGTTCAATTCTAGCGCTAAATATTGTCGAGTTCGGTAAAGGTTATTTTGAACCTACATGGCCAACTACCATCCTGATATTATGAATCTCATACCATAACAGCATTGCTGTATTCTTGCTGTAAACATATGAGAGCCACGGTATTCTGGATGAGCACACTTCGCCATATACGGTCTCATTGTCGTTTATAACACCATGTGAAATCGAGGTCAAGTGCTATAGTCCATTGTAGATGAAAATCATTGTTCAAAATCTGAAAAGCACTGATATCTAGTACAATGTTTCAGCTGATGGGGGTCTATATTTCAAAACTATATGTGTGTAATCTATCTATATCAGCTGCTATTGAAAAATAATCCGAAATTCTAGCTTATAACTAGCAGGTGTTATTATGATGTAAATGTTTGTGTAAATATTAACATACGAATGTACAGTTGAATGTTACAAAGTAAGTTATTATGTTAACGTTTTATAAATAGAAGATTGTAACTTTAACACGCGACTCTAGACGGAATACTGTACGCTGTATCTGCTTTCAGAAATAACTTTTACGACCGGAGTCCTTACGCAATCAAAGCAAAATATTAAACATTAATGATATCCGACTTGTTTACAAAATGTTTACAATTCATTTTTATTACTAGTTTGATATTTAATATCAGTTTCCCATCTTACGTAGGTAGATAGTGAAGTAAAGTCTATTGGTGGTAGGTCTCTGTTCCCAGAGAACATCTAGATACTACCACAGCTCTTATTTCTGCTGCCAAATAGTAGTGGGCAAATATTACTATGTTCCGATTTGAAGGGCGCTATAGCTAGTGTATGTGCTCGGGTAACGAGGCTCAATATCTTATGTTTCAAGACGAAAAGCACATTGTGGTGCAGTGTCCAGCATCCTTAATAGCGCCACGTTCTTATGGGCAGGTGCTATCACTTAACGACAGGCAAACGTCCTGTTTGTCTCGTCGCTTCGTTCAAGAAAAAAAACATCGTAACCTATTTTTATGGAAATGACAAAGCAAAGATCATATTACTATCTTTTTACTCTAGGTCTTGTACTCTTTTTACAAATATATTGTACTTATAAAATAACTAGCTGTTTCCTATTCACTTTGCTACCAGTAATAGAGTGTTAAATTTACAACTCAGACTTGAAATTTATCAGAAATATTACCACCTGTCAGCAGCCCATCACCCTTTTCCGTTATTAACATCCCCAACAACTCCTTTTGTAGAAGGAATTTTGTAAAATCAGTTCTTAGTTGACCTCTAAATTTTGAGCCTTTACGTCTAACACTTTCAGAGATTTCGTGATGAGTCAAGGAATCTCTGGATATCTCATATATATAGATCAATCTGTCATACATACATACATATATATCACGCATCGTTCCCAGTAAGATAGGCAGAGACCACTTGTATCCATTTGCTACGATCCTGGCACACCTCTCTCGCTTCCTCCGATCAATCTGAAAGACGGTTAATATTTAGTCCGCGTGAATATCATAAAACAAATAATTTTCTTATGTATATAAATAATAAATTCCCATATATATTTTCAAAACCTAATCGCGCAATGTTACACAAACACATTCCTACATGTTTGTTTAGTAATATTTCAAAGGCTGTATTTGTTTCATCCTGGTACGAGAATCAGTCTGGAGAGATTGTCTGCCAACCGTCCATTGTTGTCTTTCTAAATGATGTGCATAATGTTGAACTTAGATATGCAGACACATACATTTGTATCACAGCTTGCGTTTAATCGAATAATGGAGTGAAATAACAAGATTTTGGTATTTAAAATGTAATGATAGTTAATAGCGTCTTTAACAGGCACTATTTAAGTTTTTGGATAAATCAAACAATTATTAAGGAAGAGATTCAAAGTTAATGTATTTTATTCCAATCGTAGATTTTATAATTTTCATCTTTGTGCCTGTTAATGACTCAAAATAACATGAAAAAATAAATACTCTTAGTAACTGCATAGTATGTTTGTAACGGTTATAAGGAAAGCTCTATATCTAGAATTATTCCTTCCTTAGTCGTCTTTTAAGTTACGCCAAACTAGTATGACTTAAAACTACGATGGACGAATTACAAAACCACTGCATCTCTATTTTTACCGCCAAACAAGAGTGTGCAAAGATTACTGAGGTTGAAGGCAAAGGCGTTGTATCCGGTAAAATTATTGGGGCAAAAAGACTTAACATTTTACGTTTCAAATTGACGAGCATAATGTGATGCTGTGTACCTGCTAACTAGCGCCATGTTGTTATGGACGGGCGTATCATTTAATATTAAGTGAACGTTACGTTTGTTTCGTTGTTTAAAAAAAAATTCACCCGTCTCCAAAATGAGAGCACAAATTTTAAGCCGATAATACTACATAGTTTTTTCAACGTATCATTTCCGTTTATGCATTTATTTAATGCATAATACATAATTATTGTTAATTTATTATGCTTAGTTAAAAGTAAAATATCAGCATAAAACGAACATATAAAATCATACAAAATCACTTTAATTTATATCATAAGAATATACATTATATCGTATATATTCATAATGCATAAATTCACTTAATAAAATATTACATAAAGAACCTCCTTTCTGTTTTATTTACTTTTAATCTTCGTTCTTTACGTAATATATTTACGAAAGACTAAAAACTTATTATTAATAATGATATTGTTAATTCAATACTTTATATTTAAATCTAACTCTATGTCTAACTCCACTCTCTCTTTATTTCAAATTCTATTTATACAATAATAAGGTGTATGAGTGTTTCTTCTCATGTTATATATTTAGTATATATTTATTATTATACTATTTATATAAATTTTGTATCTGTGGTTAAATAATTCATTCTCTATATCATAATGTTATGATATTGGATATTTTTGATTAGATAACATCTTACGCACTGTGGTGCAGTATATATCATCATAAGTAGCGCCACGTTGTTATGGGCAGGCGTATCACTTACCATAAAGTGCACGACCCGTCCGTGTCGTAACTTAATTTAAAAAAAAGATTAACAGCATCGCGAAGATTATTCACCAGATATTAAATTCGGAGCAGTTTTGTTTTGACAACATGTCTCTACATGTTCCGTTGGGGTAAGGTAAGTCAAAGTTGCAACGCCGAGTGCTGCCCACGTAACAATGCACGCAAGATTGAACATCTGCGCCCCACTTACAGCCAAGGCCGATCCTTTTATCACACATCGATAGCAATAACGGAACGCTCCCGGTTCGGTGATGATTGACGCCATGTTTAGACTACCGCGATCCACAACAAAGGGAGCTCGCCTTAGCCCCGAGATGTAAAGATAACATTATTTACATTGTTATAAATTATTACAATTCATTCCAATGTGAATATATATATATTTATATTTTATTCTTGATGAGCAGGACGTTCATCTGATGGTAAGTGATAAGCCTGCTCTTAAGAACGCGGTGTTAGTTACGATGGTATTTATACCACCATATTGCGCTCGTCGCCTTGAGATAGAATGTTGTCTCGTTAACACAGTAATTTCACTAGTTACAATTCTCTTCACTCTGGAAGTCAGTAATGTTTGTGCTACTGTTTGACGGCAGAAATAGCCGTTGCGGTGGTACCTATCTAGACGGACACCAGTAACAGGCACTTGTCAGCAGTAAATATAATAATGTATGCATTTAAATATATATTCCCTGTTTATTTGACTTACCTGCGTTTTAGCACATTTATTTAATTACCTTCGGTAACATTAAAGTTATAACTACGCTGATACTATATCCAAAAACATTATTTAGTAGACATATTATTACGTCTACAAATCTAAGGTGTTTATTTCTATGGCGATTAAATGCTCTTTCTTTAACCAGCTTCATAAAGGAAGTTCTAACTACCACATCACTGCTGGCATATCTCTCTAATCGGAAACCGTCTATTTGGATACTACCGTACCCATTTCCGCCACCAAATAGTAATATGCAAACATTACTGTGTTTGAAGAGCTTTGTAGCTTGTAAAATCATTGGAGTTAACGAGCCTTAACATATTATTTTTCGAGGAGACGGGCAAGATAGTGCAGTGTATATCATCTTTATTAGCGCTACTTTGTCATAAGCTTCTGACAACATCACGTAACCGTCATGTTCATCTCATCAGATTTTTGTATAAGAATTGGTGGTATGTCTCTGTTGCCAGAGACCGTCTAGGTAGACCCCACTGCAGCTCCTACATGTGGTACTAAACAGTAGCGTACAAATATTAGTGTGTTCCGGTTTGAAGGGAGCTGTAGGTAACGAGAATTAACATCTTATGTCTCATGGCGACGAGTGAAATGTGGTGCAGTGTAAGTCATCCTAACTAGCATGGCATTACCAGAAGCGCGTGACTTAACATCATGTGAACGTCATGTTCGCTTCGTCAGATTGTCGTATCAAAAAAAAGTTGAACCTTTAACTGTAGTTGACAGTATCTGTAGATTAATCTACAACTGTTTTAAGAGGTGCTTTGTTTCACTTTGTTAATGCTCGTGCTTCATGATTGTGTCACGTAAAGGTCGGTGCACTGCGGCGCACCTTCCTGGTTGTTATAAATACCCGCCGTGTGTCGAACTTTTGACAGGCGGGTAAACAAACAGCTCGGATCGGATGCGGTCCCGATACGGTAGCGAGTAATAGTTAACTGCTCTTGCGTAATAGCTAATTTAGAGCTCTGAAATTGAAAAAGCTATTTAAAACAAGCGATTTAATATATGTGAAACAATATTCTACGCAATTGATAATATGCAGTCGTAAATGAAGCATTTTTTAGAATCTCGTAATTTATAGATACGTCGAAACGTTATCATACTGTTTGGTGATATTTAGCGGTATTTAGGAATATTTATGTAACATTGTGCTCATCCCGTATAAACTAATAATTGTCATTACACCATTCCTTTTTTTATTGAACGAAGCAACTAGATGAGCGAGACGTTAACCTAACGATAAATGATACGCCCGCCCATAATAACGTAACGCAACCTAAGATGATGTACACTGCACTGGTAGTAGGTTTTTATTGCCTAGGTAAGCATTACCGCAACGGCTATTTCTGCCGCCAAACAGTAGTGTGCAAACATTACTGTGTTACGGTTTGAAGAGCTCTGTAACTAGTGTAATTTCTAGAGACGTGTAATAGTGTTATTAGATTCAACATCTTATGTCTCAGGCGAGGAGCGCAATGTGGTGCAGTAAATATCATCCTAGTAACTGCCACGTCGTTATGGGCAGGCGTATCACTTGTCGTCAGGCGAACGTCCCGTTCATTTAGTCGCTTCGTAGAATAAAAAAAAAATACTATAAATAGTATCTCATCCCATGAAATTTGTAATTATTGGAATGATTCTGTTTTATTTCGCGTCGTAATATGAAACTGATACAAATACAGCAGCGACATGTTTAACCATAACTTAATTATCATTCGTGGCTGTTTCTGTCACATTGCCAGCGATGGTCGGTTTGTTATATATGAAACGGAGTTCAAAGAGGCGCTAGGAACAGGATGTGTTCTATTTTTCCTCTTGCCTCTTGGTCGGTCCTTCATTTCCAGTCGTACGAACAGTCGCACTTTGAAACTGTTTCGGCCTAATCCTATCTTAATACAGTTTATAGTTTCTTTGAGTACGGATGTAACGGACTTTGGCGAAATATATTATTGGCAGCGAATGTATTGATCGGGAGTATTTTAACTGCTAAACTTAGCTCACTGCAATTAACCACTGTGTTATTTTCGGTTTAACCTGTTAGTTGCAGAACGTCGTTCTACTTTTCTAAAGCAACACAAAACGTACACAAATTTTAGTTTATGTAGAAGAAACAAAGTTTGACGCTTATATTTGTGTCTCGAGCATCTTTTAAACGGTTTAGTCGCCGTCACGTCTAGATTTTGAATAGCTACGGTAGGTTTTTTTTCTTTTACGAAACGACTAGACGAGCGGTACGTACACGTGATCGTAAGTGCCAAGCCTACCCATAACGACGTGGCGTTAGTTAGGATGATAAACACTGCACAACATCGTGCTCGTCGCCTTGAACCATAAGATTTTAAGTCCTTTGCAAGTTTCGAAGCTCGATTTAAGAATGCTTTAAATCGGAAAATAGTAGTTTACATGCTACTGTTGGCAGCACAAATAGGCGTTGTAGTGGTTACTACCTAGAGTGTCTCCGGTAATAGAGACCTACCACCAGTAATAAATCCAATAGTAAGTAAGGATCTAAGTACCTTGCTCATAAAAAAATCTCCTGATTCATCTTTATGTTTGTCTTCTTGATTTACCTTTATAGAAATTTTTGTTTCTACCGGATAATGTGATGTATTTGTAATTTTAAAGCAGTGACAAATCTTTTCTAATTTTCTTTGTTTATAGTTCCCTAAGATTCTTCGAAACACGAACACTGTCCTACTTACCGGTTGCTAGTCATTGTCTTAAGTGCCTACGTACTATTTCGTTTTAATATATTCGTTTTGTTCGCGCCCACACTACGACGCAATTATGCTGATAATATAACCGCTTGCTGATGTTAATTTTGAAACGAAGTTAAAATCAATGAGTGAATCAAATATACATTTTATATCAATACTATTTTTCATTTCAAATGAACTGAGGTTACTAGAATTAAAATATATATAATTTTTCGTCTCAAGGTGTCAAGCAAACATTGTGTTGCAGTACATGTCATCCTAACTAGAACTGCATTTTTGTAGGTGTATCACTAACCATTATGGTAACGTTCTACACATCTCGTCGGTTTGTCGAATAAAGAATATATCTACCTAAATCAAAAACTAGTTATTAAAAATATAACGAATAGATTTTATCTTATAACTTTATGGTAGCTCCTGTTAATTCAATACAGCGTTTTCTACAATTTTATTTGCTTTATCATTAGTAAAACGTATTTCCTAATTTTTCATGCTAGATATATACAATGTATAAATTTATATTACAATACAAGGTGTGCCAATAGTAATCTAATTCGGACGAAGACGATGCCGAGAATTAAACGTCTGCAAACACTTTCACGATTAAAGCACAGAAGCTCTTCTTGGAAGTAATACAGATGTCGGTCCCTTGATAGTTCTTTGTGATGTGTACTTGTGACCCAGTGTCGTGCCGCATCGGGATGCACGCGTGGGCAGCGGCGCCAAGCGCACGAATAAATATTCCCAGATGTCTACAAACACGTCCATTCACACGCGAGCTATGGTAGACGACCAGGATACGCTCATTCGTGTTATCTTTACCCCGCGAGAGAAGTGCAAGACGGGTCGCATACGAGTGGTTATCATCGCGCTTTGTGTCGGTGTTCCCTAACCACGAAAAGAGAATATTAAAAGGGCTAGTTATACGTTTATGACTCGTCAAGATTAACTGTTGCTCAGAAAACTTTTGGTTCTTAATAGATTTAAAAGGATTATAAAAATGTCCAGCCTATGGAGATGTGAAATAGCAATTTGTGTTTACTTGTGATACGATGATACCTACTTGTATAAGAGCGCCAAGGTCCATCCAGGGCTCCACCGATGATGTTACGCGTCAGACTCGTTCTATTGTACAGGTAATGAGATCTTTTTTAATTATGTTTGTTAAACACTTTACAAACTAAAAAAGGAATATTTGATTTAATACAAAAACTGTACGGTAGATATCAAACATTTTATAAAAAAAAATTGTTATAGTTTTTATCGTTTAGGCGTTATTTAAATGTTAAAAATGTGAAGTATAACGCTGTTTATAAAGTATCACAGCACATGTTAAAAGAAAGCAATTGGACCTACCGTTCTTAAGGCGAACAAGTAATTACGTTATTTTATATATATTAACTTTGTTAGATTTAACATTTAAAACTACCGCCTTCACTGAACCGATGGTGTCAAGACGGCGAACACCGCCATGCGTCCGCCCGCTGAGCGATATTAAAAGCTCGACCTCAATAAGCTTCCGCGCCTTGTGCCTGTAAACTCCCACCTATGTTGGAACTGCGTATAGAAAATAAATATCCGAAATTAGAATTTCGGTCTGTATTAAATGAATTAAATATGATATAACTCGTTTCTTAACGCTTTACAACAAAATAATTAATAACATAAAATATTTTTTTAATTTTCCAGTTATATCCATTAGATAGACAGTACGTGCTGGAATTGTATATATCTGTATGTTCAGTAGCTTATCATCAAATGGGATGGTAGTGAAGTCCTAATCTATTTACTAAAAAAAGATGTTATAGCAAAAGTTGCCTTAATTCACAGTTTTTTTATTCAATAAAACGATGACACGGGCGAGACGTTCACCTGATACGCCTGTCCAAAGTAATGTGGCGGTAGTTAGAGGATATACACAGCACCAATTGTGCTTGTCGCTTTAAGCCATAAGATGTATTATTGGCACTCTAGTAATTAAACTAGCTACATCGCCATTTAAAGTGGAACATAGTAATATTTACACACTACTGTGTGGCGGTATAAATAGAAGCTGCGGTTGTAACTACCTAGACAGTCTCCGGCAACAAAGGCCAAGCTTCTGCCTTTTACATCGAGTTCACTCTTAATAGCATTTTACAACACGCTAGGGGTTAAAAATTGGTGGTAACACTTTAATCTATCTCTCTTTATTAATGTTCCAATGCATGCATTTTAAATACAAAATATATAAGTGGGAAAAAACTTTCGATTTTCTAGCTCTTATAGCATAAAAATAATTTTAACACTAACAGGTTGACAACGGCATTTTCGAATAGAAACAATTGTTGGAAGCTTATTTCACTAAAAAGTGTAAATTTTGTAAAGTAAGTTATTTCATGTTAATAACACCCTTAGAGGCTCTATACTACATCGTTATTAGGATAATTAAGAGCTAAACATCTCGCGAGTTGCGTGTCGAGGATATCGGAATGTAACGTGAAGAGCAGTGAATGTTGACAGATACACGACCGGATGTCGTAGCGACAGAATTTATCTATGGTATTCTAAAAACAGTGGCGTCTTTGTGAATGACTGGATCCTAATTTTTTCTGTTTTAACATAATTTTTTGGATATAACAGCTAATTGTTTTTTAAATTAATGTACTTAATTTTTCACGAATATCAAAACAACGATTAATGGAAAACAAAATTAAAACAATTTCCTTAGAAATTGTGCAGAAACAATTTGGTGAAACTACTCTCTCTAACATAAACATAACAAAGTTTCAGTAGAAGTTCTTCTTCATCTTGTCTTCCGTGCACTTCATTATTATAGGTCATATCTGTTCTGAAACGCTATCTTCACACCACTCTGTCTTCGGCACGTCAGTAGAAGTAACGGATTCAAAATCTATTAGGTGTACAATTTAGTTCGGTCCGTTTTCAAAGGATTGGTTACCGATTATAGCCAGCTTCAGTTATAGTATCAAGATCTGTTACTCAAATCAAGACTGATTTTTACTGCAGTGTAAATTACGAATTTAGCTCTAAATGAGCACCATTTGCAGAAAGTATTGATTACTTGTTTCTATTAGAAGAAATGTGCGACTACAGCCCACCGAATGCTTGTGGAAGCTTATGGTGAATCTGCACTGTCAGATAAATCTTCCAGATAATAATTTTCAATTATTTCTATTTGTTAGTTTTAGTTATAAGGACAAATAGCGTTCGCGTCAATCGAAAAAGTTTAAAGACGATGATTTTTTTCTTAATACTTTAAATTTATCAGAATTTTTTTAAAAAGTTTATGTTTTGGAATATTAGAACTTAACCACTCTGTTATATGTAGAACTACTTCTTTTTCGTTAATTTCAAATTATAATAATTATATAACAAACTTAATGCATAAAATGTTGTAAAAATGGTAAGCATATTGATTAAATAGTCGCCTACCTATTAATGATGCAAGTGTTCGGTTCCCGTTCAGAATTTAATCACAGTGATATGTATCTATATAAACAAACCAATGTTATGCTGTGTATATCATCCTAACCATGAGAACGTCTCACTCGTTTTGCCGTTTTTTAGAATGAAATAAAATAATTTGGCGAAAGCGTTAAGATATACAGGAAATAAAAAGATTTATGAAAGTAGAACAATGTTTATGTAATATTTAAATTGTATTTAAGAAAGTAAAAATTTTTGTATGTAATATTTGAATATGCATTATTTTTAATATGTTAACTGCGTATTAATCATAAATAAATAACAATTAAGCCAATTAAGGAAATAACGTTTGAACGTTGCGTATTTGGACGAATAATTACTTCAACGTCATGCAGATTTATTGAATCGTTTAATCATCATTTGCCATATTCGAGTGACTCCTTACCTAATGAATATCACCCGAGTTCGACCCGGGGTCAAAGACATGCAAATGACTCCATTGCCCGTCGTTTCGAATTCAGCTATTAGTCTAGATTGGGCGAATTGGTTATAGACAAAATACTTGTCTTTGGTAATTCTATTACGATCATGATAGAGCAAATAATGACAGTTCAATTTATTAATAAATATGATAATGTATTTTTTTCTTTATGAAAGACGAAGAAATGCTAACAGGATGATCACCTTAATGATTATAAAACTCAGGAGCAAGTTTTGCTAATCAACTTGACAGATGTTGTTGGTGACGAGATCCAATACCATATATCTTAATGCGACGATTGCAATATGAAATACATCGATATCCTAATTCCGTAATTCCTAGGTTTTAAATATTTCAATGGCTAGTTAGAAAATATTAAACTAATTTTAAGTCTTGTTGCCAAGTCATTTTTAACTTAGAACCATTTTTACTTCATCATCATCAGCCGATAGATGGCCATTGTTAGACATAGACCTCCACTAAAGATCTCCACATCGATGGGTCCCGCCAAAACTTATTTACTTAGTAATGCCAAAACAAATAAAATGTCTACATCTTCTATAAAAGTTTTCGATTTGATTATTTGAAAGTTGACAATAGTAACCCTAAAGTTTCTGCTTTACTATCGTAGTCCTGGTTTAATTTTTAAACGAAAAAACAAGCTATAATTTTATTAGGTTTAAAAAAAAAACATCATGTTTTTCATGAATTTAAACATTGAAAACTTCTTTAAACTGTTATGGTATTACATATTTGCTTCATAATTTTACTAACAACAAATATAATGTACGAAGAT
This sequence comes from Ornithoptera priamus, assembly GCA_029034505.1. Classification (NCBI taxonomy): domain Eukaryota; kingdom Metazoa; phylum Arthropoda; class Insecta; order Lepidoptera; family Papilionidae; genus Ornithoptera; species Ornithoptera priamus. The sequence goes on from JARDWD010000484.1 coordinate 492,045, forward strand.
TGAGAGAATTGTAATAAATTCAGTATAAAATATTTATTATAATTTTTTAGTTTAAAGGATTTATTTTGCGTCTGGAGAACCGCAAGTTAAGTAAAAGATGATGTTGTTTATTTAAGCCGTGTTTCCGTTACAGGGTCGGTCGATTACACAGCACTATTTGATAAGTAAGCAGGTTTTATAGTGACTCGTTCACATTTCGTATTGCTGCATATAAAATTAAAAGGAAGACCTTGATTAATTTAAAACGAGATGTTTCCTAATTAAACTTTTTTATTTCTTTTCCGTGGATAATTTTGAGGATTTATTTCTGATAAACATATTCTTCAAAAGTTTGAGCCCGTAAGAATTACAATCGCAAGAGTGAGGAAACAAAAAAAAATCATATTCTTACATACACACATATATATCACGCCTCGTTCCCAATAAGGAAGGCAGAGACCACCTCTTTGCACTTGCTACGATCCTGGCACACCTCTATCGCTTCCTCCACTTTCATGAGCGTCTTCATACATGCTCGTCGGTTGCGAATACTCTTGACCCGGCCTTTCTTTACGACATCTTCAATTTGATCGACATATGTCCGCCTAGGTCGACCTGCACCCATTTGTCCAATCATTATTACCTTGTATACCTCTTTCGTTAATCTTGGATGGATGGAATGGATGAAAATCCATTCTTTCAACATGGCCGAACCATTTAAGCATCCCTTTCTCTATCTTTGTCACATCTTCAACCACGCCGCACCGCCCCCTTATATTGTTTTTTATCATCATCATTCATATTCAGTTATCAAAAATAATATTCGATACTTAATTCACTTTCTTTTTAAAATATTGATATTTTTTTTGTGTAACGGTACGTAACAAAAACACGAAACGAATCAGGAAATAATTTGTTATGTTGATATAGAAATGTAAAGTTATGTGACAGAGAGAATGATTGTATTAAGAAATATGTTTAGATATTATACAGGTACTGGTGGTAGGTCTCCGTTGGCGGAGACCGCCTTGCTAAGTACAACTACAGCTTCTATTTCTGCCGTCAAAGAGTAGTCTGCAAACATTACTTTATTTCTGTTTTAAGGGTGCTGTAGCTAGTATAGTTACTGGTATATCGAGGCTTAACATCTTATGTCTCAAGGCGACGAGCGCAATGTGGTGCCGTGAATACCAATTCTAGCCACGTTATAATGAGCGGGGCGTATCACATACCATCAGATGAACGTCCCATTCGTCTCGCTTCATTAAATAAAAACAGAAATAGTATTTATGTACAATGTAAATATGTCAATATGGTAATATACGTTTTTTGAATTACCTGTTTTTTCTTTTTCTCATTTATTTTTCTATACATTATTTAATGAACGTAACGTCAAACATCTCTTTATCACCAAAAGTAGACTGGAAGATGATGCCATTAAGTCATTTACATGACGTATATTAAGGCAAATAAATAAACATGTAGTATACATAGTTTATATATCCGTGTATATAGTTCAGATGTGCAAAATCATTTTGCAATAGTGTTATGGCGCGTAACGGCGTCATACCACTCTTAGAGCACGAAATACTTGTATTTCCTCGGAATGTACGACACGGTACATTAAAATAATAAATTTGTTAACTAGTATATTTACTATTATATATATGTATAAACAAAAATTTAAAATATATCCAATATCAGATTTTACAACGGTAAATAAACGCATGAGGTATGTTACATAAATTTTCATTCTATACTCGACTAACACATTACTTTGTCGTAAAAATCGAGGCAGATCAATATTGAAGGTGGTGGTCAGCCAGGAGGGACCAAACAACTAAGTATCATTCAAATTCCATTTCAAATGAAGCAGTGCAATCAAATCATAGTAAAATTACGTTTAATTTTTCTTCTAAATTGTTTCTATTTTATTATATTTTATTGCTAGGCTTAAATGGTAGTGGGCAGGGCACGTTGCTTGGAGGTCCGACGGCCGATGAGGTAATAAGGTTCCCCTGTAATGGTCGCGTAACGAAGGCGTATTGCTGGTAGGCCCCCATAAGGAGAACCGACGATCTGGTGAAAGGCGGGGAGCCGCTGGATGCGGGCACCATAGGACCGATCGGTGTAGGTCGGTGCAGATCTTTAGGAGAGGCCTATGTGCAGCAGTGGACCGTCTATCGATAATGATGATTTACCATACTATCCTGTCCTGTTATGTGTAATATAACATTAATTTTAGAATTGAAAATTTTTTGTAGAAATTCATTCATTAAACACGATATAAATCTTGTATTTTAAAAAATAAACTACTGGTTGGATTTTCACAGGAACACGTATACCCGTGGCAGCCACCTAGCGCGATAAAAATGTCCGGGCCCAAAAAAGATTTATTACAATCGAAAGCCATTCGAAGTTGATTTGAATAAACAGGCGTGTGATACCAGGAGATAAATATAAGAATTGAGACGACGCCCGTCTGTACATCGAAGTCCCATTCAATGCAACATGTCCCGATTATTCTATTAACATGTTCGATTACTAGATAACATCTACAAGTATCCTATTATGATAATAAGGCTCACATCTTGCATAATTTGTCTAGTTCTCTATGCATACAATAATATTGTACGTACATTTGAAGAGATCAAAAACATTAACAAGACTTTTTTGAAAGTATAAGTTTTTACAGAAATGTACGTATATAAAGAACCAATTGGTCTGTAATATAAGTAACATAGTATTAACTGCAATAAAATACATATAACGTGGTTTAGGATAGTTGTATTATGATTTAGTAGTAAAAATACTAAATAATGAACTAGCTGCTCCCCGCCGGCTTTGCTACCCGTAAACTCCTCGCAGCTCCCTTTAAGGGACAAGTTTTATAAAATTCATTCTTAGCTGACCTCTAAATGACAGTAGCCATATCTCCACCAAATTTCAAGTCCCTAGTCCTTACGGATACAGAGATATCCTGATGAGTCTTTATATAGATGAAAATCTGTTATATATATATATACACAGATATTACAAGGCAATATTTAAGTATCTCTATAATTTTTTTTTATCAAATTATTGATCAAGACTAATAATAGGCATAACTTATACAGTTTTATGATATTTATTCGTAAAATGTTTTTACATTAATTAATAAATAAGTTCAAGACAATAGACAATGTCGAAATTTTATTCTCGTACCTAATTAGAAGTATAACTATCTATCGCAATCAACAGTTTAGGTTGTATTGCATCTCCGTGGCTTTTTATAATAATGTGGATGTCAAAATATTTTATTCAACGAAAAATACAATTTGGTGTAAATTTTTAAGATACTCTATAGTTTTAAGAGATTACAGTATTCAAGTAATTTATACCTTCCATACTTATATATACACATCATAATGTTTAATGTACACAGTATAGTCTGCATGTTCTTTAATTAATAACAATCTTATTTAATATATTATAGGAAACTCAATGTTTTTTAGTAAAATCTACATCATCTTAGAATAACTTTGATCGATGACAGTTACTTTAATTAATTACTAAAGCCCATATTCGAATCAGATGTAGAAAAGATAATTGGGCTGGTACTAGCGGGCCTAATTGCTCACTGAGGTGGCGACGGAACGTCGCGGCGTGAACACTTGTCACCATTCTTCAGAGAATTAGCTGAGACGTGGTCTAATTCTTTTTAGAAACTGTTAACAATGGTATGCACTATAACATCTTTTTAATTTTAATTACATTTCATTAAATTTTCGTTATTACTAGGATTTTTGAGATCATTTACATTAACTCTAACTTTCTACAAGATTGCTTACATAATCTCATTTTATTTTATTTTTACAAATGTTTTTTCACCTCTTACAATAAGATTTATATTCCCAAAGAAAACTGAAACTTATTTATATTATTATATACAAAAATAATTATGTATTCATATTGTATATAACCAATATAATGGGCCGCAATAAACATTAATGAATTTTACTTATAAAGCGCTTAACATATACCGGAAATAATGTCAAATTCTTTTTTATATTATGATATATTAATAATAATAATTCAGAAATATTACTTGCTGTTAATCTATCGCTTACTTGCTATTATATATATATAGTGATAGCGCTAATCAAGTGACTGCGTACTTTTAGATGACCTCATTGTTAGCAGAAACGGAGACCTCAATACGAAATGTGCCATGAATAATCCCATTGGTGCTTTCGTTACGATAACAATGCTTAACAACAAAACGATTTAATGCTGCAAGCATTAAATCTTCTTTCGTTTTTCAGTGATTCAGAATTTCCAAACATCGGGAGGGGAACACTCATCGGCAAAGTATGAAGTTTTTAAACAGGACTTTTAAAGTATCTGTCTTTATCAACAAATAATAGTGCGATTTATATAAACTTTATAGCTTTGATACAAATTTTTGCAACATGTTACTGATATTATTTACATCTAAACGAAAATTTTAAACGAAGTGTTTCGTGTTCGCTACTGTGTATATATTATTAATGGTATGCTTTATATTCAAAGCTAATGGCAGTTCTGACAAAATCGGTGTAATTTGAGGTTAACGGAAACAAAGTTATCGTCGCAGAAATTAGTTTTACGTAAAGAGCTACTAGACGTTTTAAATTACATACAGACTTATTTTTGTATACATGTTGTCTATAAAGATGTTTACATGTATGTAAAAATATTTAGCTACACTGTAGTAACTAATCCAAACAGATGGGAGTAACCCAGCGTAAAAATTTATCGAGTCAATATTGACCATATTTTTATTAGAAACGTAAAGATTATTTGTGTTATCATTAATTTGATAATATTCTTTTTAAAGTAAAATTTTCTAAATTGTCTATTTATTATATTATTATTTGTATATTTGTTTATCATTATTAATACAAAATAACCATTCTTCAATTTTCTCAACGCTCCTACCGTTACTGAAATTTTACACAGCGAATGAATTGCCATAAAATTTTTAGTGGCCATTTCGCATCTTACAGCCATCAAAACCTTATCTACATCTCTTTGTGAGTCACCATGCGCCCAGCGCTTTATTTCCACAAGCGATACCCTGACTTTGTTGACTACATCACAGATAATAAAAAACCTTCTCCAAGATTATCATTGACTTATTTTTGTATAAAACACTACTGTTTATATTAGATCTTCCAATCAAAAGTTATCTATATATACAGTAGATATCCAGAGGTTCATTGACTCATAACGACATCTCCGAAACTATTAGTCGTAAAGACTAAAAAATTGGACAGAGACATTGATTCTGCTATTTAGAGGTCAGCAAATAATGGATTTTACAAAATTCTTTTAGAGAAAAGGGAATTGGGGAGTGTTGCGGCTAGGAAAGCGAGAGAACAGCTAGTTTCCAATATATTACTAAGACATGTTTTAGAATTATGTTAGTTTTCTATTTTAAGATTTCTATCAAATAAAACGCTTGTTTTATTTTATTGTTTTTGTACAAAAATAATTCAAGGATAATCTTGGTGAAGGTATTTTATCATTTATGTATTACTGTAATCTGTATTATTACAGTTCATACGAATTGAATTGACAGTGTTATATAAAAAATGGCAAATTATTATAGAATTATGGAAACAGAACTATCTTCATTAAATAATGAATTCTATATGATTTATTTCACAGATCTACACGGACTGGGCGAACCATTATCTGGAGCGGGCGCGTTCCCGTCGACGCGCTGGAGCTTCTGGAGGAGGTTTGGCACGGGATTGCGCTGACGGGCTACTGCTTGCGGACGTGCTGGAAGGTGTTACTGGTCAGAAGGTGCCACGGGCTCACCGAAAGCCTCGCAATCCACAACAAATGGTAAGTTTATATTTATTTTCTTAATTATCGCATAAGGTAAAGCATACGTCACCCGATCGTAAACTATAAAGTGCACCTATGAACTGTGATAACAAGTTACAACTTGTTTTCCCATAAATTCATACACAGTTTTCGCTGTTTTGCTATACCACATGTTTGCCAATTATATTATTTCATAGATAATTTTAATCATTTTTTTTTTGTAGCTCGCTGGCCTAATGGTTAGAGCGTGCGGCCTTCAATCCGAAGGTCGTGGGTTCGAAACTCGGCATGTACCAATGACTTTAATATTTAAGTTATGTACATTTGTGAATTTTAGTAACAACAGTGAAATACAAATAGGCGAAAAAAAAAAAAAAAAAAAGAACCTCCTCAAAGATTCCCAAAAAGAGGGTTGATGTCAGGTAGGCGGCCGGTAGTTAAAAGTTTAGCCAAAACTATTTACAACATGTTCGGTAATGAAGAACATGTTGTACCGACCCTATATAAAGTGGGACCAGGGCAAGAAGAAAGAAGAATTTTAATCAGTTTTTTCTGTCTTGTAATTTATTGGCACTTCCGCAAAATTAAAATTAAATGCGTCTAACGTCGCCTACTCTTATGATCAAATTACTTGCACGGTACCGTACATAACGATATAAGTAATGTGTTGTTCTCAGCAAAAAGAGTTAAAGAGTACTCTTTAAATATACGACGATTGCACATACGTTATGTTAATACTCATTAAATTACCGAGAGCAATAAAATCAATCTTCTATGCGTCAAAACATAACGTATTTCTTTCCGGGGCATTTTGTTTATTATTAAAGCCGACCAAAAATGAAAGCGGCTCGGGAATATTTCTTTAGCTCAAAATAGACTATCGAATCACAAATCATTCGGGCAGGTGCACATGGTGCATACGCGGTGGTGGCTCCGCCGTATAAGGCTGTACGGTTGGCTAAGAAAGTTATTTATACCCTTACCAAATCGCTCACGCTATAACCATCTCTATAACTCAGGTTTACAGAGTACACGTTCATGTGTGCCATGAAATATATTGTTAAGCAATCTATGTCCGCGTGGATACATTTATGGGCTAGGTAGCCCACAAACCCGGATCCTGCGTTGTACACCGCGCTCTGTTTCCGGCGGTTTACTATCACGATTGCGATTTATTGATAAATCTCAATTTGTCAGTTTATCAATAAACTGCTATTATCTTTGTATGAAACATTACAATTGTTACAAATTACTTACTCCTCTGCAGCAGCGACGCAAAGCGAGTCTTGACCTTTGAAACAAGAAAGCGCCAGCGTTGCCTGTCTTGCACTGCTTCTTGCCAATCCACTGCTTGAAGCTCGCGTAGGTCGTGCTCTACGGCATCCTTCCAGGGGCATCTGGGCCGGCCAACAGGTCGGCGTCCAATCGGGGTACCTAGAAACGCCTTTTTGGCTCTACAATCGTCTCCCAACCATAGCAAGTGGCCCATCCAGCGAAGTCTGTTGGCTTTGGCAATTGTTACAACGTCTGATAATTTTCGGGTTTAATATTTGTTTTGTCTGGATAATGTTTTTCTCTATTCTGGACCAACTTGTTTGTTACTTCGAAAGGAAGACATTGTTTTACCTAGATTGATTTTATCATATATAGACGTCTCATTCAGATAAATCACCTGTCTTATATAGGCAGTAGAGAGCTAGTAAAAACAGTCTTTTCAATGTATTGATTTTCAAATAAATTACTATGTCTGCAACAACATTTGAAAGCTTATACGAACACGGTGAAGAGGCCAAGTGTATTCCAAAACCACATCCGCCACGAGGGTTATATTATACTACACGCGCGGAAGCGTAATACTTGTCTAGTACATTTATCTATTTTACACTAACGTTTGGCCTATATTTCTTCAAATTTCTTCCAATTAAAAATAAACATGTCTATTTTTCTACTTCCATAGAATTAAAGTCTTTTCATTATATACTCATATCCTTACTTAGTGGACATGTTGTCCTTAACGTTTATCTTTTTCTGCTTTCTCCCTCGATGTTTCTTTTTAAATCACCGTGCTCACGTCATAACATCATTCTTCTCTTAATCTCAATCAAACTGTATTATGATTTTCGTCTCTCTGACTAATATTTGTTTCTTATTGTGAATTAAACAGTTAACGGTGCTTGATAGCACACCTATGTACTATCACATTTCACAATTAAGGTTTTTCATTTGCCGTGACTTGCATGAAGAAACTCTCTTGAGAGTGAAACTTACCATATATCCCAATCTATATGTTTTTTCCGCATAAGAGTACATAAAGAATATAAATAAATTATCTCCAACACCTCTTCTTAGTTTATACTATCCTAACGGTGCTGTCTATTGTCTTGACAATTAAATACAATGGAGGAAAGCAGTACAAAGCGTTCAGTACCAATATTTTTTGAAAAAGTATTTCATGAGGTCGATTCTTAGAATTGTATGACCGTCTTTACCCGACATTTCTAAATTAGGAGAATTACGATGTTTGATTTGGATTATGGCGGTAGGAAACGTCGGCAGTTGCAGCAATAACGCCGGCCTGTTGCGTCACAAAGCTCCGATGGTCTCTTTGAAAGTGTGTCATTTGGTTTTAATGAGACCATATCTTCTTCGACTGATTTAAGTTCATAGCACGCTGTCAAAATAATCTATATGATAAATGACACAGATACATCCTCTAAATAAAATGGTTCGAACCTATTATGAATTACTTACTACAAGAACTAGACATTCATCATCATCAACATCATATCAACCGATCGACGTCCACTGCTGGTCGTAGGTCTCTTGTACGTACGTAATGTAAAAAAAAATTCTATCGCCCTCTTTAAAGTTAATTTGAACGAATTATAGATCTATTATTCATTAATAGTCACAACAAACTTGTTCTCTCTTTTTCTAGCTATGCTATAATAAAATACTCGCACCTATAATAAATCCAAAACATATAAACATCTAAATATCTCTGTTCAAAGTTTATTTTTACTACTAAATTGTTTTAGTTTTAATGTCACTGATAATTGTTATGTGATTTGCAAACATTCCGTCTAGCGTCACATTATTTGCATACAATTACACACAATAGTTATAGTATATAACAATAATTTTATTTCCTCGCATTATAGTCACATCGATGTACATATTTTCATTAGACATGTCTATTTAGAATCGCTGGGAGCCACTAGATTCAAACAGCGCAAGCGTAGCTTTGTACAGCACATTACAAGAGACCTATGTCCAGTAGTGCTCGTCCATTAGTTGAAATGATGATGATGTCCATTTTTCTCATAATCATTAGCGAAAACGTTTCTACACTAGAGAACAAAATAATGGATACTTACCAGACATTTCGTTTATCTCGTCTCTAGTTATGAAAAATCCGCTTGTAATAAATTATAATTTTACGGTACGAGTCCGCAAAGATGACATCAATTTTTAATTAAAATCTAGTTACCTGAAGTATAATGCCGCTTTCTTTTTATTGCGAAATTTCATGGTTACCATTTCAAAAGTTAAACTCAAGGTGTTAAAGTTGTGATTGCTTTAGTACAGCATATGTTTATAATTATTAGGCTCTTACATATGAAATTGGCGTTTTATACGGGAGGAATATAATGTGATTTTTTTTTGGTAAAATACATTTCATTAATCAAAATATACACCGTTGTTATCTATACACTTTTGCCATCTCATAGGTAGTTCATTGATCTCTTTACTAAAAAAAGCCATGGGAGCGAGAATTAATAAACTCTCTGAAGGCGGTTTGGACTGCCGCATTGGAGTTGAATTGTTTTCCTTGTAAGAAGTTGTCCAAATTCCGGGAAAAATGGTAATCTGTTAGGGAAAGGTCCGGGAAGTGCAGTGGATGTCGCAGACATTCCCATTGTAGCTCATCTAACTGATTGGTAGTTTGTTGTGCAGTGTGTGGTGGTGGTCTTGCGTTGTCGTGAAGCAGCAGTGGCCGAGAGAGATTGACCAATCTCGGTTGTTTAGCAGCTAGTTCTTCCTTCATGGTTTGCAATTGCTGACAATAGATATCTGCCGTAATCGTATGGCCAGATTTTAGAAAACTGTAATGAACGACACCTAACACTCACAAACAAATTTTTCTGAGTCAATTTTCGTTTAGGCCAGGATTTGGCCGGGTCTCCAAGGTTCAGCCATTACGACAAGCGCTTCGATTATTGTACAGTATCTACTTTTCATCACAAATAATAATTCAATTTAAAATCCCTTCATTATTGTGTCGGTTGAGCAAAGTAACACAGCAGTGGACACGTGGTTGCAAGTTCGATTCACTCAATTCATGAGGTATCCATCGTTCTAGTTTTTTACTTTCCCGATTTACTTCAAGTGGATTAATACAGTTTTCTCACATCGAAGCCCACAGTTATCTCTAAAGTGCTTTGTGATAGATCCGCTTCCACAATAGGCTTTAATTCTACATTTTCCACTTTGGTCTCCGGCCGTCCAAGGGGTTGGTTCTGAAGGTCGAAATTTCCAGAACGAAAACGTTGAAACCAAAAACGTTCAGTACTTTCTTTTGCGACGCTAGCGCCGTACACATCATTAATCCTTCGAGCTGTTTCTGCAGCACTGGTGCCACGGTAAAAATCGTACTCGTAAATATACTGATATTTCATGTTTTCCATTGTGCGATAATAAGCGATGCCAAAAAAAAGAAATAATGAGGAAAAAACAAATGAATGACTGTTCTCAAAATTCAAATGTACCAGCTAAATGAATTTATAAATTTGAATTTGGAATTCTTAACCAAAGGGAAGATATTTCAGATTAAAGTGGTCAGTGCGACAAAACGCTAATTTCATATGTAAGGACCTAATATATTACACTACAGGATCAAATTAATATTGACTATAGACATATAGAATGTAAGTAAAAACTATACATTTTAATACGGTCATTACTTTACAAATTCATGTTGAAATTGTGGTATTCATATTATATTAAATTTCAGTTTACATTTCCTGTAATAACACGAATAGTAAACAACGATTTCACCCGTCGACACCCAATTTACATGCAACGAGTTAACAATAATCCTAGTATATATTAATTTATGGGTAGGTGCCACATTCCTGGCACCAGAGCCGTGTGCGCGTGCGTTTATCGGAAGCATTGTTTGAGCAAGTGCTGAGGGAAATGGTCCGAGCGGCAAAGTTTGTAAATCTATGAGAGTTCATTATTCTCATTCAATTTAACTATTGATTGTTCTTGACCATGTTTTGAGTTGTTGCAATTTTAATCTAAAGTTGTTAACAAATTCTGTGGTTCGATTGTATTGTTGTTTAGTCGTGGTAGGTCTCTGTTACGAGAGACCGTTCACGACTAAACCACGACAGCTGCCAAACAGTACTGTGCAAACATTACTGCGTTGTGGTATGAAACGGTTGTAACTAGAGTAATTACTTGGGTAAGGCGAATTAAAATTTTTGGGGTTACAAACAACGAATACAATGTGATGCTGTCTATATCATTATAGCTAGCGCTACGTTGTTATAAGCAGTCATACACTCACACTCGGATGAATGTATCGCTTATCTGGTCAGGTTTACAGAAAAAATACGCTTCGTACATTACTTGAATTTACTTGTTATGTCCTGCTCAGAAAATCTTTTTTTTTATAGTGAGGGAAATCTTAAAAGATACCCTGCTTTCTAGGACGAAAGAAAGATTATGTCGGAGCTTCTACCCACGAAAACCACCTCGGTGGTCACCCTCAGAGAATTAGGAGAGGCTCCGGGGTCTCCTATGGAACGTACCGGTGCATCTAGATACTGTCTAGATTCACTACCGAAAATAATAAAAACCTCAATGTGTTATGGCTTGAGGTTCCATTCGAAGTATGAATTATTGTGTCAAGCAGTAGTAAAGCAGTACAATGACAATATATATTATTTGTCTACCTCTCTTTTTTAGATCATTCTTTCCGTTTGTGGAAAGTAGCAAAAATACAATCCTATTATTATAAATGTTATCATTTAACATAAAAGCTAATCATTAATCACTCTGAAACAAAGTTATTTTAGTTGTTCAGAGGTCCTTCTTTCTAAGGAGGTAACTAAAGTATTCGCGCCACATATAACGTGCGGTTTGACAAAGTTAACTTTAGCAAGTATTAAAGTTAACATTCAGGAGTCTCTACCTTTTCCCTTTTAGATTGTTTACAACAAGCCTAAGGTAGAAAGGAGGAGATAATATTTTGATCCGTCTTGAGAGACAGGTCAAAGCATATATGCTTCAATAATATGCCGTTTAAAAAGACGAACTCTGATGAATATAACAAAGGTTTAGGTTTATCCGTTGTTTGGCAATTATCCAACGTTGATATGTTTGGAGCGTTAAATCGTCCGCCGCTGGCACTGTCCCAATCTAAAGCCGTCTATTAGATTTAAACGTAACTTACTATCACTTGCGTACAATTTACGCTTTTTAACGACCTCACTGCACTGTGCAGTGTACAAATGAAACCTAATTACGATTTAAAAATAAATTTTGCAATTCAATCGGTAACATTTCAGAATTTATCCAATCTTATATATATAAAATAATTATCAAAAAGGATAAAACGTTTCCGGTGCTGGACCACACATACAGTACTTTAGGTCCCCAATCTCGATTGTTTCTATAAGCTATGTGCCCTGTAAAATTGTATTTCAGCCTTGCGACTCGTAGGGTTATGTCGGTGATCATGGTTCTTCCGCGTATCTCTTCCCTCATTCTTGATTTGATCTCGCAAAGATACTCTGAGCATCGCTCGCGGAGTCACTCTGAGATTTTTTATGAAGCCAATGTATAGTTAGCGACCAATAATTAAATAAAGACCAAAGTTTAATTAAACAATCTATGAAATAATAAGATTATGTAAAAACCTCTATATCAACATACGTTTATTAAAAATTGCGAATTGATTCCTTAATAAGAATTTTATTTCAAAGGAGCCGTCAGTTTGATAAACAGGCTTTATTGAATTTATTATTTAACTTGTACAACTTAATAACATGCTCCAAAGATATTATCTTAGAAGCCCATTTCGTCACTAAGCCGGCGACGTGAAAAAAAATTAAGTAGCTCAACCGTTCAAGCCTTTTTTGCGGAGCGCTGTTTGATTGATCGACGGCTAAGATGACTGGTAACTGACAAACAAACAAATTGTGTGTTTGTATTGTACATATTAGTGATTTATTATAGGCTCGACAGGTTCAGCAGCAAGAGAACAAGACGAAGTTACAAAACACTAATCATTGATACAATAAGGAACTAATATACAGAGGTGCAGAGTTTTTAAGGTTCAGAGAAATTTTCTAATTTGTGTTTTGAAAGAAATTTCTTAATCATTATAATGAATTTTCTATTATTCGTTTAAAAATTTTTAATGGGATATAAGTTACAAATTATCACAGTTAACTCCTTTAACTGTAATAATTTGTTACTTATTTCTCATTAAAAATGATAGGTATCAATAGATCTTTTTTATAACTTTAGTATACATGAGATTTAGTTTATTGTGTATCTAAGGACGAAACTGATGCTTAGTTATTTAACTTTTTTTATACAATATGCATATTTCTTATTTATTTATTGGGATAAACACAGCGATTACAAATAATTAAGGTAGCTTAAATTAAGTACGAATGGCTATTAAGAGTTATTGATACTGGGTACACTATGTGAAGACATAGTGTACGCCTATGTTTGTAATCGCTGTTATCCAAATAATAAAATATGCATATTGTATACCAAACAGTTCGTTCGTGTATAAATGAAATATGATGAATGTTGTCTATATAATAAAGTGCAAGATAGGATGTTTACACAGCACGCTGGCCTTCTCGCCTCGAGACATAAAATGTATGAATAGTCGAAAGAAATGAGCGAGTGAGATTCACATCCCGGAATACGTGACTCTCGGTATGCTGTAAAAGTTGTTAATAAGTTACAACTTTGATGGCATTTATATCGTCATCTTAATTGATGATCAAACCTTACTGGACACAAATCTTTTGTAAGGTATTCCACAAAACATGGTCACCACATTTACATCATCGGAATAAGGCAGTTATTTGCGTGAGCGTCTTTTACATCTCATGGTTCCGTATTTATTTTGCTTTGTCACTTTTTGTTATAAAAAAATATACGTAACACCACTTTCTTACAACAAAGACGTAGAAAACTTTCTAAATGTGATTACTATTGAATAAACAAATTATATTAGCAATATGTAAAATCATTACATATAATAATAGTGCAATGAAAGTTCCATTATTCCGGATTACAATTCGGATATATCGCACAATACCGCCTTAAATGAGCCTGTAAATGGTTATAAGATAAGCATGACTCGACCGGACATAGTTTTAAGATAATCATCTCATCAGATTTGCTGGAGGAAACTCTATTGCAAGTGTAGTGTCATTATCTAAGTAACTGTGAGTAATGTATAACAGACTCATATATATGCATCCGTAGTCTATAAGATGGCCCTGAAGTTTAATTTAACACATAAGAAATTTCTTTTTCTTTGCAACAACTAGAAATTTATTCTTGTTATTCATTCTGGTGGTAGGTCTCGGTTGCCGGAGAACGTCTAGGTTACGGTCTGCCGCAAAACAATAGTGTGCAAAGATTTAACATCTTATATCTCTAGGAGATAAGCACAATGTGGTGCTGTGTAAATTATATTAACTAGTGTCACTTTGTTATGTGAACGTCCCTTGACGCTTCAATTAATAAAAAAAAATAGAAGAGATTAAAAAAAACTTTAGACCTTTAACACATATTTAAAAAGTATCACAGCGGTAGAGACAAGTATAGAATAGAATACACCGGAAGTAAAAAATATATAGATCCAATCTTTGTAATAGAATAATTTAAAACTAGTTTTAACGGTACTTCGCGACATTGTAAACAATATGGGGAAAAAGGTAATTAATGTTTGAATTACCTCAATTGCTTCCCACCACCCAACTAATAAGTATGTGTCGTAAGATATATTTTTTAAGACAAACATCAATACTAACTAGATACTACATCTCAGACATCTACATTGGTGTATAAATCCGTTTATGTCAGGGGTCAATAGTTGATTCAGTTTCACGTACCGAGTTCCGAGTTCAAGTTAAAAATATGTTTTAAGATCACCAAAAAACTTAAAGCAGCAATTATATGTTTGATAATACATTGCAAGTAAATAATAACGTTTAATGTTATTTTATATTTATTATTATGACATCATAATCATTGCTATCATTTCATCATTAAAGTCGTAAACCAATAAATTATACCCGATGCCCGTAAATGAAGACAGGACATCTCTTCTTTTTGTATGCCCGGATCGTTTTTACAACATACAATACAGTTACGATATATTAAAATTTTATAATTAATACCATCTCAACATTTTATTGCATTCAAAAAAGATTAAAACGAATACCTTTAAAAAAGAGATTGTATATTTAATGACACAAAATTTTACTGATTTAGCTTTATTTATTTATTGTCCTTACGATATATTTCAAGAACTTTAAATTGCTTAAATTGGACTGGAAGTAATAATTGAAAAATTAAACGTACTTTATGATGATTATGATTTTAGGTCATATGTCACCTCTTACCTCGATGCAAAGTAAATGCGACAGAGTTCGTAAAAAAATAGTTTTAATCAATGTAATATTGTCGTATATTAAATATATTATTTAAAGTATTGTTGAATCCTTAGCCTATTTAAGTTACGGTGGATTCTTGGATTTCATTCCTCAATCGATGGATGTTGTCCGCGCTGTACGTGTATACAGCTTAGCGTTCAGTTGGCTGTTCATTCGCGCGCACACCTCGCTATAGGAAGGTTGCGCCGAGCGACTAAAATCGAAATCGTTACGTATCGATCATATAAATCGATTCACCGATCGTGTGTGATTTAAATCGTTTTTTGTGAGAAACTTGTATTATCTGTGCGAAAGTCAGTGTTAATGTTATATTATTTTTTGTGTTGTTTTTTTTTTGTGAAACAAACAACAGGTTAGTGTATATTATTTATTCTAAAATTGTTAATGTTTATGATTATGCTATTTAATATATATAAAATTACGCACCGGTTAATATAAAGATTTTTCACTGACATGTGATTTAATAATTTTTCGTACTCACAATTGTTGAAACTTTAGTGTGAATGTTTTATAAACTAAAATATTTCAGCGAGTTGTTTATTTTTATTTCGTTATAATTTTTCAGTACATGTTTATGTATTACATACCATTTATATAAAAGAATAATATGCGGACTGCTTGTTAACACGTTGCCGATATACGAGTGATAAATCTTTAAGAGTAAGTGCAGCTGTAAAAATGATACGATGTAAACTACTGTCGCACTTGTTTCGCGGGGATCAGGCGCCAGGCGCGGGCCCCGTCTCCTTGAACTGTCACCGAGTGTTTAAAGAATAGCAGATTTAATTTCATCGAGCTTTATTGTACTCGCACTTATTCGACAAAAACTTACGTCAATTGGGTCGCGCCGAATGATGCGACCGTCTCTCATATTTTTTCCTCTTGGACAATCAAGCTGTGACTTTGTAGATAACTTTGTAAACAAGCGGTTAGTGTATCAAATTTCTTGAACAAAAGTTATAATGTTAATACGATCTATTCACGATTCATAGATTTATTCATATTTGTAATCACGTTTTTTTATTTCCACTGACACAGATCTAAGTCTTTATATAAATAATAAATTATAATTACAAACTAGTTTCTATGATTATTTAAATATTCACAATCACCTTAATTTATAATATATTACAGCAGATATACTTTGTAATTAAATATGATCATAATATAAAACTGAATAAAGAATATAAATTTCTAGGTGTGATTTACTACAAACAAAACACAGATAATTTATTAGTAATTAATAAAAGACAGACTATATATGCTGTAGTCAAAAAAAAAAATTCTGTCTATACTATGATAGATGAACTAATATCTAGATTTATTTTGATGAATTAATATATACATTTATTTGTTTTTATTTAGCCGTTCGATGATCATCAGATTTTATTACTAATGTATTTCGAAGCAAAAATTTTTGAATAATTTTTACATCTTGCCCAATAAAGCTCTTACTCTCAACTTCGTACTCAAGTACGCTTAAATTACATTTTAACGTCTAAAAGGATTACAGGCAACTTTTCAAGTTAAATTTACATGTGACCTCGGTTTGAGCGACTCAGTAGCTAAACGCTTGCTTGTTAAATCCGGAGGTCCATGGTTCGATTCCGGGGGGAAATGTTATGGATATTGGTAGGTAACAGGGTTTATACTCCACTGGGCTAGCTACCACTGTGAATTTTGCGTCATAACAGCATTGCTTTGTTCAAGTTGTCAACATGTGAAAGAAAATGGGCGAGAACGCCTCAACGCCTCATTGTAACTTTACATCGTGTGAAATTGAGGTCAAAAGTTAGCATTATGATTTTATTTTCACTTTCAGCAACACCGACGGTAAATGGGACACCGTTTAATGATAGTTTTTTTTTTTATTAATGTAGTCAGCGTGTGTTAACGGGTCATCCCAATCGTACGACAACCGGCTGTCGTTATGTAAATTACAGTACGCATACGAGACGATACTACATCGTTTTGATTGAACCGCCGATAGATTTATCGCATATTATATTTGCCGATTTTGATATATTCGCCGATTAGATTAAAACGCTCGATTGTAGCCTCTTTTTTTTAACGAAGCGACGAGACCGAAAGAATCTTTGTATCTAAATTGGAAAAATATTTTAATTTCCTTTACAAATCTATGACGTGAAAATAATATTTTTAAAGGTTAGATACCCACTGATTATGAATGCCAAGGCAAAGGAAGTCATAGAAATACCGGATAATTGTAGAAATTAACTAAAAAATTTTAATAAAAACAATATAAAAAATGCATTATTTGTAATGAATATATGTTTAGATTTATGTATATATTTTTTTGGACAAGGTGAAGAGACGAGTAGGACATTCGTCTATCATAAATGATACGCCTGTCCATGATATCGTGGAGCTAGTTAATATGATATACACTACACAGCGTTTTTTTTTACACATTCCCATCACTTATATGAGGCTGGGGACCTGTCCATTCTTTTATTTATTTCCTTCTGTTTATCATCATGTTTCTTACCCTATCCTTCGCTCTCTTCTTTCTTTTATACCTTTCCTCATGCAATCTTCATTTCACGTTTTACTCTCCATCTTTTTTTGCTTCTTTCTTACCTTTCTCTTAAATTAGGAAAGCATATAGGGCTTTTTATTTTCTTTGTACAATTTTTTATCTCTAAATTATTTTTTAATTCATATTCACATTTTGTTTGTCAATTTTGCTTACTTCAATTTTATATTCTTACAATTTCTATTTTACATTTCTTTACCTCTTACTATTAAACATTTTATTTTCTCCTTATCGTCTTATACTAGTTACTACCCTGCGTTAGTAGATAATCGCTTTGATATATAAAATTTTAAGTCTTTTTTTTACCTCAGAAATTTCATTAACTACAGCGATACTTTAAGGCGGAACACTAACACACTACTGTTTGGTGGCAGAAATACCTACCTAGACGGTCTTCAGCAACAGAGACCTGTCATTGGTAATGAATATTAAGTTAATAACATCCTCAAAATTTTAATAAATTTTCAAATAACAACTATGATCTTTTAACGGAAACGTATAACATATAGCTTCACACATGCACAGAATTATAGTGAAGAGAAAAAACTTGCCACCTGTTGAAGGCCAGTACGTGGCTAACATACGTTTGTATTAATAATATTTGGTGCAAGAAACTGCATATTGCTTTTACGACCTACATTTGATAAATATTTTTTTTAAATGGTACTGGAAAGTTCCGCGGCACAGCTGCTAATCTGATCCAGGGACATATACCACATGTAGTTTGTATGATGGTATGGAAATCTCATGCCATGACAGCAATGTGATTCCAGCTGAGATTCAGCTAGTGTATTCTGCTCGATCAAGCTTCGCTTTTTAATTCGCATTTTTAACATTAGATTAGCATTTACATGATTTTGCTGTTAAGTGTAAACTGAAACTAGTTATTACATATTAATCTATAGTTACTAGATTCAGATATATGTAACTAGTCTGGCCATAAATATTTTACATAAAAACTTTTCTTTTTTCAACGTTTAAATTATTTTGAATTTGGAACACGTATATTATTTTAAAAAACTTCTTTCGATTTTGCGCCATGTCACATATTTTTTGGTGTTCATTATCAAATTACAATATGGAATGGAGTGTTAAAGAAAACAGGATTGCAGTGATCGTCTTGCACAAAGTGGATATGCACCCGTCGATGATATTCCAGACAATTCAAAAACTTGGTATCAGCCTTATGTTCGTATATTTCACTATCAATAGATATAACAACACTTCTTATGTCGAAGACCAGAAAAGATCGGGGCGGCCGGGTACTGTTAGAACTACAAAGGCTGTTAATGCTATTAAAGCCAGAATTCGTCGAAACTCTATTAGGAAGCATAAAATCTTATCGTGAGAATTGCAGATTCTCACTAGGACTCTGTCGCGTATTATGAAGCAAGACCTTAAGCTTGGTGCTTATCGTCGATATACAGGACATGCATTAAATCAATCTTTACAATTAAAGAGAGTGGATCGATCATAACGCCTTCTGCCGCGATACGCAGGTAAAAGGCATGGAAATACCCTCTTTACCGATGGAAAACTTTTTACGATTAAAGAATACTACAATAAGCAAAATCATAAAGTGTACGCTCATAGTTCTAAAAAAGCTGCTCAAGTGGTTGGAAAGGTAAAACGTGGTTATCATCCTCCGTCAGTGATGGTTTGGTGGGGCGCGTCTTATCAAGGAGTCATCAAATTATATATTTGTGAAAAAGTAGTGAAAACTTCAGCTAAAGTGAATCATTATATACAATGTTGGATCATGTTGTTAAACTTCTCAGCGATACACTTTTTAAAAATATACCGTGGACTTTCCAGCAGGACTCTGTGTCTGGTGACAAACCACGAACTACCCAAGCCTGGCTTGAAACCAACGTTTCGGACTTTATAAGAGATGAAGACTGGCCCTCATCTAGCCCAGACCTCAACCCTTTAGATTTCAAGTTATGGTCAGTTTAAGAAGACGTGGCGTGCTCTTAACAACACGGCGACATTAAGTGTCTTAAAAATTTTTTGGGGCAAACAGTGGCGAAATTTCCCTTGGAGACATCGCGTAAATCCATAGATTCATGGCAAAACAGATTAAAGGCCTGTATAAAAGCCAAAGGTGGCCATTTCGAGTAAAATACTTATTTTTATTTTTTGCTGAGACTAATAAATATGTAGGTATCAATTTTATTAATTTTACGATATTTCATTAAAAAAAATTGCATTTTCATTTGTAACAAAATTTATGGCCGGAAATAAAAAAATTTAAATTACTTAACACTGAAATGTTATTGAAAATCGACGCTATGATAGTTCATTTCATAATTTGTAAGGTGGTCTCGAATACAAGCGAGTTCTATTCTTACTGAACTCAGGCTCCGGTAAAAGTAATCTCCTGATGAAAGAGACAAGTCCCGAGAAGTTTTCTTGGGCATGTGTGTAGCTACTTTATGCTTACCTAGGATGGTGGGTAATTGGCTGTGCTCTGGGAACATGATGTTTATAAAATGTTAATTTATTTCTCTGTTAATTTAATACTACATAAAATTAGTTCTGATCGCGCAACGTAATTATAGCATTTAGCAGTGCTAAACGCCCGTAATTAGGATGTTTAAATAATTTTCCATACAAAAACCTTATCCGGGAATGGGCACTAGTAATTACTTTAAATACATGAGTCAGGCCCTAAACTGCTGATCTTACTCAACGGATTGCTCACAGCGATCCCATTGTCAATAACGTGTTTTTACTTAACACAATTAGAGGTCGTAGTATGTACGGGCAACGGTTCTAAGAAATATTGTGTAACATGCAATAGTGTAGGCACAACAAAAATATCTAGGAATTCGTCGAATGCACTACATTAAAACATATCGCAAATATAATTGAAACGTGGTGTGTGGCGAATCGTTATCTATTAGACTCCAGCGTAGGTAAATTGAGAGATGACCACACTATAAATTGTGTGATCGAACTAGGCTAATATTGATATATTATAACAGTACAGTTAGATGATACGATTTTATGAATGAAACTTGTTTTCTATTTGTAGAAACCATTTTATCTAGAACAAGATACTAATGTGCTACCAACTCATGCCAAAATTGTGTGTGTAATTCTTACAATAAACCTGTGTCCAGTAGTGGACCTCCATCGATGTGGTGGACGATGATGATGAATTCTTATCAACATGTGTTAGTATAGTGAAAATTAGATGTAATTTTTTATTTAATGATGTTCATATAATTTTCTAAAAATTTTGTATGTCCTATCGAATTTAGGTTCTCCTTTTGAACGTGCCTCTTCGACTTGCGGAGGTTAGCGGTCAGTTCACTATGTTTCGCCCTGTATCTGGATTTAGATTGGTTGAAAAATAAATTTATAAAAACAGAAAGGAGCCTTAACTTCTTCTATCTCAAGACGACGAGCCCAATGTGTTGTAATGTATCACCATATCACACTATGGTATTATAGACGGACGGACTAAAAAAACATTATTTTTATACCATTATATAAGTAGAATATTTATTAAATTTACCATAGTAAAGACATACATAAAGTTTTTAAGCTTTTATTAAGTATAGTTAAAATGGTCTTAATTCTCTTCGTTCTGAACGCCGTTAAGTTTAAAGCATTAGATACCCTCTGTGAATATTCCAATAATGAAAGACCGTCTTAACATTAGAATGTATGTTAATATGGTATTAAAACGATCGTAACCATCACAAGATGTGCTAGTTGCCTATTCTAAGGAGGAGATGTGGTGAGATCACAGCCCGTCGGTGTCACGTCGCCGGAGCAATTGCCACGTCCGCGACGATCGTATCCCGCCCACGCCAATCATATCCTATATAGAACACGATTTACCTCCTTTTGCGGATTATAATAGAAAAACTTCTATGACCATAAAGATAAATTAACCATACGTTTACAATATACGTCGTGCGACATTTGTAATATTTTTTAATTACAATGAACTAAGACTTGACCTCAATTTCACATGGTGTTAACTGACAGTGACGATGCGACGAAACAGGCAAGATGTTCACCTCACGGTAAGTGATATACTTGCCCATAAAAAAGTGGCTCTAGTTTCGTTGATCTACATAGCACCACATTGTGTTCGTCACCTTGGGACATGAAACGCTAAGTCTCATTACCCAAAATAATTTCTTTAACTACAACGTCCTTCTACCGGAATACAGTAGTGCATGCACATACCCAGACGGTGTCCGGCAAAGGAGACCAGTAATAATGAAGTGTGTTCGCTCAAAATACTCTGACTCTCATATGTATTAACTGTCCAAACTTTACTATATTTGTCATTGGAAATTAACTATGGACCTCCGTGTTTCCATACAAGCGGTTTGCCTCTAAGTCATTCACGGATATAAAATATTTTATTCTGTTACTACTACTACTTAGCAGGATAACGCTCACTGCTGGGCATAAGCCAGCAGTGAATGGTTGGCCTATTTTGTACCCTCCTACTAAATAATAACTCTCTGACCCTAATAACGTGACGCCTATTAGGATGTTTACATTGCACATTTTATTCGTTATCCTTGGACCTGGCTATTATTATACCCCATTTATTACTACAACGTTTAAAACGGACCACAATAATAGTTGCATGCTTCTATCGGGCGTCAGTATTCGGACCAGCGGTGATACCTTTGCGGTATCTGCCAATAAAGGCCTACAACCAGTGGTGGTGAAGTGTGCTGGTCCAGAGTACTCTGGCTCTCACATCTTAACAACCAAAACTCAGCAATGCTGTTATGGCGATAGGTTTATAATATGAGGTACATATCTTGTAGTAAGTAGCGGTCGGGTTTAGGTCCACGTTGTTACAAGCATGCATATCACTTATCAGCAGTTCGTTCCGTTCGTCTAATCGCTTAATTGAATAAAAAACAAATTAACACTATTCAAACTTCTATCTAACCATGGACCTCCATATTTCTAAATAAGGGGCTATCCGTTGCTTCACTGAGCCAAGATATTTTAAACCCTCATACAAAGTAACACAGAGGTGTTACAATACGAACAGAGGCCCGTAACAATATGACATTTCGTTCGTAGTCTTAAGCTGCAATATTATTGTACTCTATTGTTTTAATTTTTTACACTACAGTGATCTTTACATAATATAATAATACTAGCAAACATCTGTTTGTTCATCATCATGCCTTTATCAAACTAAAGTTTCGGAGTCAGATTGATAAAGTTGTTTTTAATACTAGTAGAATTAGATTAAACTAACGCCGTTGGTTTCTTAACAAACAAATAAATAATTTTCTGTTGGTAGGTCTCTGTTGTCGGAGAACGTTTAGCAAGGCACCACCGCAACGTCTATTTCTGCTGCCGAACAGTAGTGTGCAAACATTACTGTGTTCCGGTTTGAAAGGTGCTATAGCTTATATAATTACTGGCGTAACGAGATTCAACATCTTATGTTTCAGGCGACGAGCGCATTGTGGTGCTGTGTATATCGTCTTAACTAGCGCCACGTTATTATGGGCAGGCGTATCATTTACCATGATGTGATCGTCCCGCTTTTATCTTGTAAAAAAAAATAAACAGAAAACTTTAGCATTATTTTTATATGTACATATAAAATATATCTAAAAATCATTACATATTTTCACCGACGTTTATAAAGTATCCGAACTTACGTAGATAGTATTATAAGGTACTTTCAACTATGTACTAACTTTACCACTGACCGTAAATATATCACGTAGACACTTGAAATTCTGTAGTACTATCTGTACATTACGTGACCTACATAAGCACTTAATTAGATAATATTTTATATTAATATAGCATATCAAATATTATCTAATTAGGTGCGATCGTGTAAAACTTACATTATATACTGATAAGACAAGACATGGCTCGCTGGCCTAACGGTTAGAACGTGCGGCCGTCATTCCGAAGGTCGCGGGTTCGTATCTTGGCATGTACCGATGACTTTAATATTTAAGTTATGTACTTTTATGAACTTTAGTAACAACAGCGACATACAAACGGTGACGAAAAACATCGTGAGGAAACCTGCACATGAATTAGAATTCATTCTAAGGTGTGTGTGAAGTTACCAATCCGCATTGGACCCGCGTGGTGACTATGGCCCATCGCTCTCATATTGAGGGTAGACCTGTGCCCCAACAGTATGGATATAAATTGGCTGATAAGATACTGATATATTAATCTTAAGTGTATAATGAATGTAATTGATAAAAAATATATATACCTTCGTGACGCAGTGGCGCGCTTACTTTACCAATTGGTACTTGGTTCGATTCTGGAACCTTCAGGGATTTTGATTGGTGTAAAGTTTTCCGAAGCCAATCAAGAGTTAGCATACTGTCGATTAGAAAACCTTACTTTTATAAATTTACATGAACTAATCTAAAAGACAGTTCATTCATATAATCGACTTTTTATAGCTTTATATATAAAGGCGTCAGAAGGCATAGTGTTGGGTTACTCAGTGTTTATATTATAATAATATTCGACGAAGAGACGAGACGAGCAAGACTTGAAGGTAACTGATACGCCAGCCTATAACAACATCCCGCCGGTAAGGATGATAAAGACTGCAACAATTTCTGCTCGTACTTTTAAGACATAAGATAAAATGTTAAATGTCATAACCGTAGTAATTTCACTTGCTGCAACGCCCTTTAAACCGGAACACAGTAAAATTTACATACTGCTTTTTGAAGGAAAAATAGAAACTACGGTGGTATCAATATAAGAGCGTATCCGGCAACAGATGCCTACCACTAGTAAAACTCAAATTTTATCGCTTGTAAAGTTTTTCTTCGTTTTTAATTATTTTGTGATCGGTTGCAACATAAATAAAACCCATGGGTTTGATTTAATAAATTAGTTTGCGTATTGGTAGTGTTTGTGCGTTTGCCCCTGAACTTGTCAATGCAAAGGTCAATAATTCCGCTTAATTCTGCCGAGCGGTTCTTCGCATTCAATATCTGCGATAAGTTCAAAATGTAACGAACGTTAACGGCCCTCACCGAGTCATATTTTATGTAAGCTTATTTATTATATGTATGCTATTAATCATGATGTACGAATTGAGTGAGAGACCCGAATCAAATGAATTTTTTTTATATCTGTAATGCGTACCCCATCCCAAATTTACAAGATGTTAAATGACAATGAGACCGTAGATAGTGAAGCATACTTTCCCATTACTCTGGTTCGCTTGACCAGCAGGAAGGCTGCTGTCATGACAGTAGAGAACAAAAGCATGGGCTACCATCCTATAACCAGCTCTAGTTTGGCGAGCGTGGAGATAAGCGTTTAGCCTAAGCGCCACGGAGACTTTTGCACTTTATTTCATCATGTTTACTTTGCAAGTGATTTAGGTTAACTTGATGTAGTAAAGAAGAAAAGAGAAAAAGAAGAAAGTTTGACCAGTTCTTATTACATACAGTTAAACATACATATTTTGCGCAGTTTTTATTCAATGAAACAAATAGACGACAGTTTTATAATGTTGAGATGCTACTTAATTGGCACCAAAGTCTAATCACCCAAGGATTTTTAGTAACTTATAGACCCTTTAAACATTACTACTTGGGCGTAGATACAGACGCTGCAGTAAGTCCAGAAACGAATATGAAATCTTCTTCTTACAAAATAATACCAGGTTAGACGGTTAAAGGTTATTACGATATAAATTGCGTCACACAATGTTTTTATTTTAGAAACACTAACTAGATATTCATTGCTTTCCTTTTAATTAGCTGTAAGAAGTAAAACCAATATGTTAATAAAAAATCGTTCATTTTTTTAAACAATTTAAATTAATTGTTTCGCCATATACCGACGTTTAGTTTGTAATGCTGTTTATTGAATATAACAGTTAAATAAACAAATAAACGCTGTCAGTACTAATAGTAATCTGAATTCATTAATCTGTGAGGAGGTAGATCACTCGAAAAGTAATAGTTATTTGTATAAAGAGTTATTGCTAAACATTTCTCTATTCAAAATTGTAATTGTTTAGTATGTAACCAGTGCTTAAAGCACTTGGGAAGAATTTTAAATTGTAAACGAGTTATGGGTGTTAAACGGCCACAACTGTGAGAAATGTGAATACATTTCTCACGACACTTCAATCGTGGGCCATACATTGTTGGAGTGCATTTGTTATGGTAACACAAAACAAAAACTTATAAGTTGGGGATTTGTTCCGGCGGTAAGCTCACCGGCAGCGGCACCTCTCCCGTACGATCTGTAAGTAGGCTAATTTGTTACTTACGACAGATTTATGGCCCCAGTGAATGTTTATACATCGAAAGTAAGAATACACCGCAGCGGGGAAAGCCGATAATGGTCGAGAATTAACGTCGGCGATAATGAAATATCTCGGTAACTTGAACTTTTACGAAAAATGAAAGACACGGTGTCAGTGTCATTGGGTTATTGAAGTACACCTGCTTATTTATCAAAATCGATACGGACACAAGCGAAAGTAATACTTACTAACAGTGCATAAAGGATAGATTTGTATGTTGGTGTCCTACAGTTACACAGACTACCGTTTTAATTGCCAGTTGTGCATTCTCTTTAATCATTAACAGCTTGACGTAACCACTTTATATTGTCACACAAAAAGTCTTAAATGTGAACGTTCTAAGTGTTAACTCGCATCAATCTTTGTTACATTGTTAAGTCTTACTGAAATATATTTTAGTGCATTAGAGGTCAGTACATTTTAGACATTAACTAAACATTGTTTAAGAACACTATATATCTACAATATACATATAATATGATGTATCTAACGCCTTTCAACTCATACTATAAAAGGTCGATAACTTTCTTTTATACATTTATGTCAATCTAATGTCTTGTTCAGATAGATTCTTCCGTTTGACTATTATCTTAATCTTTTTGCTTTCTTGAAAACGTTATCGATAATGTTAGTGCTTGTAATATTATTTATATTAAAAAAAAACATTTAACCATGTATTACGCACATATAAAGTACATAAACACAACATAAAACAATTTACCTTAGTGATTGAACCTAACGGCGATGTATCAGTTAAGAGTAGGATGAGAGTACAGTTTCAATAAAATTACTAAATTAACGGATTGTCAACTAATGAAAAAATTATAAAGAAGCTTCAATGTACACTTGTGACGATTATTAATAACGTCATAAATTCAAAATGAAACTAAAACCCAGCTCAGCCATGAAAACTAAAAACATTATTAAAAGTTCTTTTGAGAAGACAGCGTTTATTTAAACACAGTCTAGGTAGATAAAGACAACTACTTTAATTAAAAAAATAAATTATGACATACATTCAATATTTTTTCCTTATAAAGGCATAATAAAATAACAACAACCTAAGATAACCGAAAGTAAAAAGACGTCGACATAAGTCTCACTGCAATAGTTTCTTGAAGGTTTAAGCCAAGAAAGGCTAATCTCAAATAACGGGGCATAAAGGCACGGAAGAGTCAAAGAGACAGTTAGTTATATAGTTAGACCATATTTGTTTTATGATGATAAAAACAAATTAAATATATGAAAAATGTATTAAATTTATAGGATCGAAGGATGCAAAAGAAATTTGATATTATTTAGTATTGATCAGTACAATAATTTGTTAACTTGGATATTGTATAATGTGATAATGAGTGGGCGTTAGTTTCTTTTATTATGAGATGAATATACTTATTGTATTCTGTTCAAAGAAATGTATTTTATCTGTAAATTTTTAATATGATATATATAATTCAGGATCTTCAAATATTTTTAGTAAAAATAATGCCTGCAATGACTTTTATAATATACCTGATGCGCCTGCTCTAAACGACATGGCACTAGTTAGCATGTCTATCAAATATTTTTATCTTATACTTTTAGAATAAGTTAAAGGTTGTTAGAGGCCCCGCACAACTCACGGAACACAATCCAACCTCTATTGCTCGTGGTGCACCCTGTTAAATCAAGAGACGAGGCTCTGACTCCCACCAAATCCCTCTAATGGTACCAGAGGCAATGCTAGCTGTAAAGTTCGCGAGAAGCCGTTGGGTGCGGGTAGCGCCGGACCGATCGATGTGGAAATCTTTGGGGGAGATCTATGTCCAGTAGTGGTCCTCTATCGGCTGTCGATGATGATGATACTTTTGGTTAATTTAACTATCAACTCTTTGTATTTTATTTGACGGTCGCCAAGATGTGTTGCAAATCCCTCCTCAGCACCATTATGTGAAGGCAATATCTCGATAATAAAAAACTTATTTCTATGACAAAAATAAATATTCGTAAATACAAAGAACAAGGCGTTTTTGTACTGGTGGCAGGTTGCTCCTATTTCTGCCACGAAGCAGTAATGTGCAAATATTACTGTTCTGATTTGAAGGGCGTTGTAGCTAGTGTACTGGGGACGAGACAACATCTCATGTGTCAGGCGAAGAGCGCAATGTGGTGCAGTATACATCATCAGGAGGCGTATCACTTACCATCAGGTGAACTTCCCGCTCGTCGCGTCCATTAATTGCATAAAAATAAACGATAGTACCGCTTCAAATAAGCAACACAATGGAAAGCAATAAATTCAAATACAACATATATACAAAACAAAAACTTTCACATATTTTACACTAAGCGAAGTTTATTGTGTACTTCGTCGTGAGTGTAAAATATTGCGCATACGCAGATATAGCCTGTTCCAGTTAACCAGGGAGGAGACCTCGGCACACTTGCGTCTGAACACCTCGAACGCCCTGACCTAAGCCCGAATAACGGGATGCACTTGAAATTTTCTGCTCATTCGCTACGGCACCTAAAAAAAAATTAATATTACTTTATTAAAATCATAAAAGGCCATTAAGCTCGATAAATATACTTGATACTACGTCAACGACAAATTTTATGGCAACACTGTCGATTATTTTTCACCTTGAAATCAAGTCGCTGTAACCTTAAAATTCAAAAGTAACTTTCAATGTTTCCAGATTTACGGTTTGTCCGACTCTCGTGAACTTAACAGCGGTATATACCTCCACTGTGTTTTTTTTTAAACATATAAAGATGTTTAACATTTTAAGTAAAAAATTTATTGCTGTATCGTTTACAAAGTAGTTATAGGATAATAAATGTTTACGTACATTTAACCGTTTTTGTTACTTTATTTATTACTTTAGCTGCGATCCGTAACCAGTGCAGTATTACGAAATTACGATTAAATAAATTGAAAAGGTCACAATTTTTCTGTCTTAAATTACAACAATTAAAATAAAAAGCATCATTAACAACTAAAAGACGCTCTCTATTAGCTCATTAAAAAATACTACTTTCATTGAAAATCGTTTTACACAGATTATTGTCGATTTTTTATTTAAATCAAATACTATAGGGACACCCCCTGCCCGGGTAATGGCGAACCAAAACGCCATATAAAATAGTAGTCGCAATTTTTTTTGACGAAGCTACTGACGAGCGAGGCATGCACCTGATGGTAAGTGATAGGCCTGCACATAACAACGTAGCGCCAGTCAGTTGATGTACACAGCATGAAGGGTGCCTTGTTACCTCAATAATTTTATTAGCTTCAATGCCCTTTGAACCGGAACACAAATGTTTACACACTGCTGTTTGGCGGCAGCAATAGGCGCTGCAGCGGTACGTACCTAGACGGTATCCGGCAACAGAGAACTACCACTCGCCGATGTCTGCGAGAGCATTCTCGTGACTCCGCCTTAAAGCGACGAGGAGGAACATCGTGGGGGTTATAGTCGGTGCAAGTTCGACATATCCTGTCCTTGCCCCCGCGATAACGGGTGTGCGCAGGCATTTCCCCCACGTTAAACAAAAAAAAAAAACAACAGAGACCTACCACCAGTAAAACACTATTTTATCCTACTTTTCATATGGAAAGTCACAATGCTACATATTTATATGCGTTAAAAGTAAAATATGAATTGATACCAAAAAAATCCGTATAAATATAATAAAAAAGGAGTTTCTATATGAAAACGGATATTGTTTATTCGCCAATCACGTGAAGACTAGTGAACGTATCGACATGGGAACATGCATATTCCACGCGGAATGATTTTTAAATGATTACAGGCTATTTATTTTTAATTTCATAGATCCTTCATAATTTCATTTATAATTTACTTTTATAAACATTTATTTTGTATTATTTATACGGTTGCTATAGTTACGTAGAAAGTTACTTGCGGTCTAATTCTATATTACAGCTAGCAAAGCGGGGCAATAAAATGGGATGAGAATCTTTATGAACCAGCGCCAGCAGCAGCTAACATAGTTTTTGAAAATATTTCTCGAGTGATTTCTCCGACGTAAAGATTTTAAATTATACACCAAAATAATTTTTATTTTTCACTACAACTATTGCTTTATGGGGTTCAGCTATGAACGGGTTAGGTTTCACCTTGCTCCGCCATCGGATCGCTCGTGCCCGGCTCTTGATACGCCAGATTTAAATACTTTATACAATTTCACACAATGCAATTTCGTTTCGCTGCATTTTGTGTAGTTTAATTTATTTAATATTGTTATTTGTGAGGTCAACCTAGTAGTTTATTATAAACTGTTACTCACAATATTGAATGAGTAATTCATTAATGATTTTTTATATTTACAATATCAATGAAACTATATTCTACGGCGTTAGTTTTAACTATTCATTACTCAACGTTTGGAATGGTTCCCACCGCACACAATAGGAGAGGACTGAGGAAAGCCTCAGTCAAATCCAAAGCCATGGTCTAACATCCTGATGACATGGTTATTATTTCATGTAGCTCTAGCGATAGGTAATAAATAGTTTTAATAAAACCAATAAACTCCGTAATTTTTATTTGATTGAAAATTGCTTAATTTTTAAAGGACAATTCTTTAGTTGGTATCAATTTAATTGCAGATTAATTCTTTTAGATGCTATAATAGATTTTCAGAAATATCACAGTGCTTTTGTTCATTACAAAAATTTCAAGCGATAGATTTACCTTCATTTAGCTACTTGGGATATAAACGCGTATACTGAACATAAAAATATTTGACGCTATTCTCTGGTGGCAGAAACTAACAGTGATAACTATTTAAACAATCTCCTGCATAAAAAATATGTGAATCTTCTTGCAGTATCTTTCGCTTTTCTGATCATGTACTGTTCACAGCCCATAGTCATGCTGTTGTGTGAAAACTGTAGTAGTATTAAATAGACTATCTACTTTTGAAACTTCATATAAGCGATATTTGTTTTTTCCTCGTAGCTCGCGAATTCTCGGAGATGTCACAAAAGAGATGAGTAATAATCCAACTAATTATGTCAAGACCGTTACTACGTTATTTATAGTTATAAATTGATTACTATTAATTATTGTTTTGCGGTTTTAAGGCTTTGTGAACGCGATGTATGAATTGAAACAGGAAAATCTTCATTAATATTAATTTACGATATTTTTCTTATAGAGTACGTAAATTCTGGATTTGAATAAACGTAAATTTTTATTTTTAAATTAATTTTACACATAGACAATATTCCTAACACGATTGTAGTTAGCATAGTATAATAACTCATAATTTTTGTAATGTACAATTAATATCGTTAGGCGAAGCAAAAATCGAAAATAAATCGCTTAATAAAATAAAACGATTAAATAATAAGGTTATTGCGATCTTATCTATTAATGCCAGCGATACGTGTAGGCATAACAAAGGCATCTCTTAGTCCCAGATCTAAGCGGATGGTTCAATTGAATTCATCCGTGTTAGTATTCACATCTTTGCAGTATGAGTCCTAACCAATTTTGTGCAAATCGTCTCCGCAATATAATTTTCGCATAAGCTTCAACAATTGTTGTCTCCGTCAGAACTCGCCTAGCTTGCTTCTATCCCCATTATCAATTTGTCGCCATAGCAATTAATATATCAGAGCTAAAGTATCCTGGACATACGTTTCATCATCTCCGGAGCCTTATTTAACATCGTCAAAAGTTGGGAGTTTGGCAATGGCGAACCAAAATACTGGAACAGGAATTTCGATAAATATAAAGTACGTTGATTGATTAAAATCTTCTTTAATTTAAAACTAATCATCGTTAAGAGGCTGGAAAGATTTATATATGCACGATATATCTAGTTATGCTGATGATTATAGTAAATAAAATATGCAATTCATAAAAGGTAGTACATTTAAAAAAAAAGTTGTTATTTTTCTGGCAATGCATAGCTCGTTTGTTAACGTGGCTTAGTTAAGGGTCAAATATAATGCATTGGATGCTGCTGGATGCGAGTAGCATCGAATAAATCAGCGTAAAGATATCTGACGGAAGGCTATGTTCAGCAGTTGATCTCTCTTTTCTAATGATGATGATGATGTGATCTAAATAATTTTATTTTGTTAATGCTACTAGCGGTGCCGATTTAGTTAATGCTAAAACTGCAACCATTCAAACTTTTCTGCAATAATTACCCGTTTAATCATTTCTGTGTACAACTTTACAATTAAAAAAAAATTACAAGATAAAAATACTCATATGTGGTAACAGTGATATAATAGGTGCACACGAAACCGGTAATTATTTTCGTGAGTGGAGTCCGTTGGCTTTCAAAATGCATCGTCTCGGGAGCCGGTGGCTGCGCGTGTGACCTATGAGATCAGGAGACGAGCCATTTAAGGGCCGGCGCCGTACCCTGTCGTGTCGCAAGCGCGCGGCTCAGTCGATCCGATGCATTTATACGATTCTAGGCCGCATTGTAAGGGTTAACGTGCGTAGAAAGCCCTAATTAGCATCTAGACCTCAATTGCTTTCAACATATTACCATTTACCGTATAAACGTAATGCAACTACTAATTTCTATCATCATTAATATCGCGTTGTGAAAAGATTGAGTTTATGTTAAAAAAATATAATTTCCAAAAAAAAATATGTTTCTCCTAAATTCTGTACCATTATCATCGTCGTCAGCTAACAGAGGTCCACTGTTGGACATAAGACGCCTTTAAAAAACCCCCATGATGATTAGTTCTACGCACCCTGATTTCAGCGGATGATCCTTGATCATAGATTCATCGATAATATATTGTTGTTTATACAAGAATATTTAAATAAAATTTAATAAAATTAATTAATATAAAAAAAAATCTAGACAGTATGGAAAATATTATTCCGAAATCAAGTACCTTATTAAACAATTTTTTTTACTATAAAAGAAGTCTTATCAAATACTGCTTTTTCTCCAAAATTATTCTTAACCTATACTTACCCCCGTTGACTAAGTAAACCATAGATAACTATTACAAGTTTATTTTTATTTATTTATTAAAAACAGTGCATGTGCCTTAAGTAGCTTTACGAGTTGACTTTCAATCAATACTTTAAGTTTAAAAGTTTTCGATAGTGACCGGTTTGACGCGTTTTACGCACGATTATTTACAGCAGCGACACAAAGTCGAGAGGCATGGAACTAAATGGTCCAACGGATTTATTCTTACTTAAATATCTCAAAGAAGGTTGGGGATATAAGGAGTAGCGGGGATATAAAGAGTAGCGGTTATGTGGTAGACTCAAGTGATGAGTAAGAGACCCTCGTGACCAGTCATAAATTCTATAATCAAAAGCCTTGCGAATGATTATACTTATTGGATATGTTTGTGATGTCCGACTTAATTTAATGGATATAACACATTAATATAATTTGTTATTGTCAACGGGATAATATGGACAACAGAGGCACAACAATGTTTGAATCAATAATACTGTATCATCTAAATTTCTTAAAAATTGTTTTTATATAAACAAGTTTCATAAAATAAAAAAGGTAAGATAGACGAAACCGTCGCTGAAGAACAGCCGCGGCATCTACACAGTAGCTACGTTACGAATTCGAGAAGTTAGTAAGCTAATATATGTCTAGATACATGCTGGTTACTGTCGAAAATATCTAAAATTAATTCATATTAGAAATACTTTTGTACGAACGTATCTCATGAAATCTAAACAAAACGACCGTGCAAGGATAGCGAAACGAAATACAACCGGAACGTTTTCAGTCGAAACCTGCGGCGTTGATTTCCATTTCCACTTAAAACTCCCATTACCTCTAGTGAATAAAAGCTAAAATTGCATGTTAAAGTATATAATGCGCTTTATGAAGAGCAACATTACGCCCATTCTACTCCAGGATGGGGGATAAAACCGTGCATCGCCACATGACGTCGCCGGGTAAGCTGCCCATAGGCGCAGCGGCGGGCGCCTTCCGTCCACAATAGGAAATACATTTCTTTGTTATGTTTCCATTGCTAATAACATTTTGATTTACAGCAATCCTAAAGTTATCTATATTTTTAAATATATACATAAAAGATTGCCGCCTATGTTGAAATCGCAATAGCTCTGGAACCAAATTCAAAGAATTTTAAGTCTCTGGCCTTGAAAATTGGTAGGAATATTATTTTTACCAAGTATAGTTCAGATAAGAACGGATTTTACAAAACTTCCTAACCAAAGAGAGTTGCAGGATGTTACGGCCACCAAACCGAGCGGAGAACAGCTGCGCTATATATGTGAGATATACAGAGACTTATTGAAGTCTCTGAAACTATGAGAGGTAAAGATTCAAAATTTTGTAGAGATATTGCTTTTGCCATTTAGTGGGCCGCTAAGAATGGACTTCCCAAAAATGTACAGGACTTGCGGGTATGGGTGCGTTACGGCCAGCAAAGCGAGCGAAGAGAAGCTCTTTCTTTGTAAAAAGACACACACGGTACAGTCTGTAGAAAAAACGAGGAAGACGTTAGTTTGTCTTTTCATAACAATGTGGCGCTAATTAGAATATCCATACATATGGCGCAGTGTAAACATCCTCTACGTCTCGAGAATTATGATGTTATCTATACTTGAGGGACTTATTTATTTTTTTGATGAAGCCACGGGACGAGCGAGACGTTTACATGACGATAAGTGAAACGCCTGCCTATACCAAGGTGCCGGTAGTAGGATAATTATGATCCACCACATTATACTCGCCATTTTTATTAAACCTCATTGCTCAATAATTCCACTAGCGGCAACACACTTGAAACAGGAAAGACAACAATGTTTGTACATTATTGTTTGAGAGCAAAACTAGTAGCTGCAGTGGTAACCTACCTAGGCAGTCCCCGCCAACAGAGACCTACAACCAGTGACTTAGCTACGGTGCCTTCCAAATAGTTTAGCAGATGATACATGTTAAACGATTCAATGAAAGGTGCTGAAGTTTTAAAATATTATATTAACATATAAATAATAAATGAAACTGTTGGCAACATTGAAATTGATGTATTGAGAATAATGCAAGGTTTTCATATGTTTCCTTCTAGACATAATAACAGCGATATAAATAGTAAGTTTTTATTACAAACACGCTTGGAGATTTATAACCAAACGAATCGGTTGAACTCGACAATGTATAAAAAACAATGACAACAATGAATCTCATTGTAGTATACTTAAATCTGTCACATGTACTTCTTGTGTAACGAGGTCGAAGCGATACGCGTGAACTGATTGCGATACTTGTTTCATATTTCCGTTTCTTAAAATTAAAACGTATACCTTTTTAATGAGCTAACCTATGATTTTTATTATTAAAGACCAGTAAAAAGTTTTAAAAGCGTTTCAAAAGACTAAACTGTACAAAAATCGAAAATTAGGGACTTGCATCACATTATAAGGACTCTGATAGTATTATTTTTTTATTATATGACGAAACGAGTTGGTCAAACATTAAGAGAAATCATCATTATTGAGTTCTATTTTCAAACTGAAGTTGGGTGATCAATCGGAGATTTTTTTTCGATCCTGTGGCTGATTTATGCAAAAGAAGGTGGCGAAAGAAAATCAGCTTTGATACATAGCAAGAAGAACCCTTTATTATTTTTCAATGCTGATTCTCGAAGCCAGAATCATTGGAAAACGAGCATCCGGAAAACAAGAGAAAAGGTCCAATGATAGAAGAGAATGGACACGTTTTAAATACTGTAAGTTTAAAACAATGATGGTAAACGATACGTCTAGAACAAGTAGCATTGGTTAGTGTACATACACTACATCATATTGGCTGCCGTTGAAACACGAAGTAAATTCATCTAGCCGAGCAAACCGAATCACAGTAACGTTTGGCGGCAGGAACAGGCGGTGCGTTGGTACCTACTTAGACGGCATCCGGCAACAGGATCCTACCAACAGTGATACATAGATTTACAATCACTGATCTACATGATATTTTATTGTTCCAGGCTTATTTGACGCGGCAGGTTTATTATTGAAGCGGGACGCGTACGATCAGCGATGCAGGCATGACAATAGCGCCGACGTAGCTAAAAGATGTGTTAATAATCGCGGTGCGTTTCGTTCGTGAAGTTACGTTTATAGCTTTGAATTACTTTCCATTTTAGTGCTATGCGAATTTTTGTACGTCCACAAAGCGGTACGGTATCGCAGGCACGATTAGGTAACCTAACAGTGGCACTAAACTCTACCTTTTTTGTAGTAGTTTCACAGTTAGGACTGAAATATTAAGCGATGGCCGTTTACATGTAAAGAGTTCGACGTGGATAACATTTATAAAACAGACCGTAGACCCGGGTGCACGAGCCCAGTGTCAGGTGAGCTGTGAGAGTCAAAATGACCATCAAGCTTCATCGGAGAATAGAGAACATTTATCATTTTGTATTTGCTTTCATTTTCTTTCAATGAAATGCAATCATCTTCATATCAACCAAAGATATGTCTCGGGTTGATGTCGTGAGTTATGTATTTTATAGAACACGATTTGACTACAAAAGATCTTAAACACAGCCCATTTTTCCGAGACTTTAAGTTATGAATTTCTTGATTATAACTCGTCTCAAAGAGCAAAACTAAAATTTACACATCGTATACAATTCGTTTGATATACACACAATCAAAAGTACGATAAACTGTTATAATTAATTCATGATTTCAGTAATAGCTAACACGTATAAATTGTCCTATCCTGATGTGTTTTAATTTTCCGATGGCCTACCAGAGATACTTTCTTCTGAGTCAATAAAATTTACCTACAACTTGCTAAAATATGTTTTGTTTTTAGAAATAACATAACATTGAATTCAATAGAGCAAAGAGCTTACATCGGTTATTATTCATCAAATTTTTCGTTGTTATGGAAAAATTTCATTCCGTAATTCGACCGACTCTAATGCATAAGACGACATTTAAACAACTAATAATCCATTAACTTGTGGGTTTATGAAAACTGTTCGATTTAATACCTATAGGTAATTTATTGGCCCAACTATAAAGAATCTTAAATATATTTTATGCTAATTGAAAGTGGAAGCTAGGAGATCTGATGATCCAAGTTCAAAATGAAAGAAGAAATTAATGTATTGTAAACTTGCACATTACATTAGACACACACATGGCGAAGTATAATAAATAAATAAAAAAAAATCTACTTTGAAAAATAATGTACATCTTTTGTCATTTCAGTTGGAAAACGTGCAGTGCTGTTTAGACTTCCTCCACGCACAAAAAGTTCAGGGGCTGGAGCAAGTAACAGCTGTTGACATTCGGGACGCGAAACTCAAAGCTGTACTAGCTCTATTTTTTGCACTGAGCCGTCATAAACAGGCGTCGAAACAAAGAATCACGCCATCTAGCGGTAATGCTGCGAGTTCTGGAAAGAGTGCAAATGATGATGGGTCTTTGAGTTCTGTGCAACGGATACCAGGTGACAGCAGCTGCGATGAAATTATAACTACCTGCGGCAACAACGTCGAGATGACGACATTAACTGCTAACAGGTAAGTTTTCTACAAATTATATTAGATAACAAACTTTCAAATAAATAATTTTAATAATTAAAATGCGAAATTTCGAACATACCTCCTTGCTTCCTCTTATAAATGACATTGGTCGGGTTTTTGTCACCGCCGGTGTGCCAGCTGTACTGAAACTTCCTGATCGATCCGGGGCGATAGCAAGAGACCGGATGGGATGCCTTTGGTTGTTTGGAAGGTGAGGCTGGCTCTACTTACGTCGATACACTTGCTCCCCTCTAGAGGACCTCGTGCATTGCTGGTGCAGCCGCAAAGAACGCGGAGAACCTGAAACGGAGCAAGTATGAGTGCCTTAGCGGGGATTTCATATTTAAACCATTTAAGGTGGGGTAACGTTATGGTCTTGGAGTCCGTTTGTGCTTAAGCTTTTTAAAAGTTATTTCCAAAAAAACTAAAGGAAGACACCCGAAAGTCTAGAGCCGGAAACTGCATGACGCAAAGAATTAGTTTGCACAGCATCTGTTGGATAGGGATGACCTGGGGCTTTTTTAATATTAGTATCTATGTTTTTATTTTCAACAGTTCATTTACATCCCACTGTTGGGGCACAGGCCTACCTTCAAAGTACATAAGTTTAATTTAATATTAATAATATAGTTAACAAAATTTAATAACGCTGTTATTATATAATTAAAATGTAAAGCGATTTTATTTCAAAAAGCGTCATCTTTTTTATTATCCGTACTTTTCTGAGAATTTTCTTTAGTTAACGTAAGATGGCGCTGTTATTAAATATGTTTAATCTGCATTGTTTTAAGAGCTCGGGTTTTATATCAAAGGCATGGATTAAAACTACAATCTTTCACGGTTATACTAATCTATCAAATTTGTACTATAAGATATTTGATAGGTTTTTTTTAACAATTACTCAAGATTTTCATCATATGAAAATACATTTGTAAATTAATTAAAATTTTGGTAATTTCCCTAGTTTCTTGTAAACCTATGTGAATGTTTAGAAAGACCTCAAAAGCTACGATCACGTCGTAATACTAGAGAATTTATATTTTTATTGATCTGATTATTACATAAAAAAGTTTTTCGGACTGAGTGAGCAAAGGGATCCTTTTTGCTTTTTCATATTAAGCGTAAATCGTAAATTAATGGAGTTTTGTTTGTTGGTTTAGGAATTATAGTCCATTCTTTGGTTTTAAAAAAGTATTTATTATTATTTGACCTTAATAAGGTCGACAGGCGTGTATGGACCATAGTAACAACATAACCACTGTTTATTTTCCGACGTGATGTGTTTAGTCTACGAACAAATTAGAACAATCTATTTCGACCGCATATTACTTCCTCATAATTTTCATTTCTTAGAAGGTAAGGTATGCGTAGTTCTTTTGTAACTTAAAAAACTTAATTACATTATTTATAGGCTTTTAAATCGATCCAAAAAAAAGGAAATGAATTTAACGAGCTCATGTTTGTGGCGTCGTAGTTTCCAAACAATTAAACCAATACTGATTTTTTTTTTATTAAAAGGAAACATGATCCAAACAAAACCTTCTAAAAAATAATTTAAAACATTGTTTTGGTACTTCAAAATTAACTGCTTTTTTCCAGTAACTGGAAGGTAACATAGGATTTTTAATGAATTTTTTATAGAGATTAATAAATTCAATTTATATTCTAATAAAATATTGCTCTTTGCTCGTCATGATTGACTTGACGATTATTGGTCGTGAAGAAACCGAATCATGTTCCAATAACATTAGCTTTCGAGGACATGTAAAATCTGCCAATCCACATATAGTCTGCGTGGTGGATTATGGTTTTGACTTTCTCCACGTGAGAGAAAGCCAAGCTACTTTAGAAATTGTTTTAGTCAGGGATTTACAAATGTACTTTTTTAATTACATTGAATGCAATGAAGAGGTTGCATTGTTTATAATTACACTTCATTTCAATTGTAGTTATGCACTTTTTGCGTAATACTTATAATGATTATTTGCGTTTAAATAATTTTTCTATTTCCTCCTCTTAATTGTAAATAGACGGATGCGGTTCCGTGTTTTATGTAGTTAATTACTATACACTCAGCCTGGCGTAAAACTCACCTGTGCTAAAAATTGCTCTCTGTGCCGATGACTTTGAAACTGGGTTTTTGGACCAACAACCTGGATTGGCTTCTCATATTTTACGACTAATACAAACATTAAAAAAATCTTATAGTGTTTAGCCTGGTTTATTAGTATGCTTTAAATATTGAAATTAATTTTATTTAAATTTGTTATTCGTCTTTTTTCATCTGGAATAAACTAACATTTGATCTAGATTTCTTTTAATATTAAGATGTAAAAGAGTGTTCGCTCAGAAAACTTTTATTATTATAAATAACGCAATTATTCGTTATGAAGTTAAGATTTATTATTTAAAAATAAGCTATCACAAGTCTACCATTTACGGTCTTCCTGAAAGTGATCTAGAGATCTCCATATAACAAAGCAAGCGGTTGCTTTATGGAGAAAGTTAAACGTTACATTTAATTAATAATTGATATCTTTTATGGGGCATAAAATTATATGCACATAATTGTAAATAATATAAATGTAGAAATCGATTTATCTGCAAGATTGCATAAAGGTTTAATGTTAAGATATTATTTATCATTTTGAACGAGCAATTCAGGTACATCGTCGTCATACACATTCGCATCTAAAACTAGTCTTTACTCGGAATATACAACGTGAATTCTCGATCACGCATCTATATCGAAAACAAAAAAGGAGTTAGAGGAGCCGTGACAAGTTGAGAGTTACTTTGAAGCGCAACTAAACTAATATTAGCGCATTAATAATAAGCGAATGAGCTCTCTTTGCTACGATTCCTCAACGAGCCGTAGCGAGAGGCGACGCCCGTGCACGCGCCGAGCACATATTACTCATACATCAGGGTTGACACCATCGATAACGAAACTGAACATTTTCATTACCAAGACTTCAAAGCTAAAAGTAAAACTGTTAAATAACAACATCGTCGTGGATAGTAAAGCACCATCATCATCACATCATTTCAACCACCAATTTGGACGTGCACGGTATTGTGCTTGTGTCAATGGCAACCCCGCACCGAAAAGCGCAGCGTTGGCAGATCCTCCACTAGGTGCAGAGAATACATAAAAAGATTTGTAGAGAGCCATTGGTAAAGCATGCTTGCACAAAATACTCAAGGTCTCATACATTGACAATCAAAACATGGCAATATATAGTAGCCTAGTTAAGACGAGTTCTGAACTCTGCCACCAATCAAACTCCATAACATGCTACTCCGGAATTAAAGGAGAGACATTATGGAGACAATTGAAAAGAAAACCTTTTTATTTCCGTCTCCCCTTTAATCATAAAATAATTCTTAGTGACTCAAAAATTGTTCAGCTATTCCTCTTCTAATCATACCACAATTATATTTGCACATAAGTAGCAGAAAAAGGCTCTGCCGTCGTTCTCACTTATCTGAAGTCTGAAATAACTGTAACTTACTAGGAAGAAAATATAAAGAGAAACTTACTACCAGTTTCTGGATAGATTTAGTCTTTACGAGTGAAATCCTCCTTTTTTTACAAAACAAAATGTTATACATAGTCGACTTATTTGAACAGAACAGTTCTGTCGAAAGCGATTCAACCGTTTTGAAAATTAACCTAAGAACCATTTAGACAGAGACTTTTTCTTTATTTAAGTATTATGAAAGAATTCAATTGAATTAAGTAAAAATATGGTTTCTTTTTTATTACACTAATACTACAATTTATTACTACAGAGAAATATCAGTAATATAAATGAAGAATGTACTTATTTTTTTTACATAATTTTATATACTGTCCTAATTTTAGTGTTTGATTAATGTATTTTTGTTTGTAATAAATAAATAAAATTTTTAATTTTAAGTTGAGTTGAATTTTAAAATGTAGAAGTGATATTTATTTTTTTTTATTTACGTTTTTAGTAATAATCCATTACTGAAAACCCTGAGGTAGTTTGTTTATAAATAGCACTGCATTCCGAGTTTATTCCTCT
Source organism: Ornithoptera priamus (assembly GCA_029034505.1). Taxonomy (NCBI): domain Eukaryota; kingdom Metazoa; phylum Arthropoda; class Insecta; order Lepidoptera; family Papilionidae; genus Ornithoptera; species Ornithoptera priamus. The sequence continues at coordinate 534,061 of JARDWD010000484.1, forward strand.
CTCGTAGAGATTTATCTCCCGACCAAATTAAAACTTACAGGATCAACAGAACGTTGTCTAACAAATCGTAGTGCAATCGTAAACTCGGCGGGTGAAATGGAAACGGAAGATCGGAAATGCCCACCGCGAAGGCCATAACTCTTGTTTAGTGCATCTACTGCGACGGTTGCCCAGCGACATTCTATTCTTAGTACTTAGTGACCACTATTGGCGAGCTGCCGAGATGATGCTCGTCATTACGGGTTTACTCACGTTCTATGTTAGTAAACAAAGAGTTCAAGTTCCGAGAAAGATATAATTTTATGTTACAACTTAGTGTTACAAGGGTGACACAAATAATGTGTTATGCGATTTCTGTCTGAACGTTTTAGTATTCAGTCCATCAAAACGAATGAGACAAGCGCTGCTTTAAATCCTTTTTGACGGGTATAATTTGATAAATATTTTTTCTTCCATTGTAGATATATTATTACCAGTAACAGAACTATAAGCATTGCTACCGAATGTTATGCTATATTTTTTTAATTCAATATAGCAACGAGACAAGCGGGACGTTCACCTGATGGTAAGTGATACACCTGTTCATAACAACGCGGCGCTAGTTAGAATTATATATACAGCAGTACATTGCGCTCGTCGTCTTGAGATGTAACATGGTGAGCTGCTTTACCCCAGTAATTACACTAGATACACCACCCTTCAAATCGGAACACAGTAATATTTACACATTAATGTTCGGCGGCGGAAATAGGCGCTACGGTGGTGTCTATCTGGACAGTCTCCGGAATCCCTGTAAAGATGAGTTCCGTATATAATCTGAATTAATAATAACTTCATGTTATAAAGTTCTGATTGTGGAAAGGTATTTTCGTAACCTGTTTGGCTAGACAGTACCATAATATCGGCAATCTGCTGCTGCATGCTAAGGCTAGAGATTTCTTTATCAATTTTACATCACATCAAATGTTATGCACGTTCTTGTTTGTTTAAAATACATAAACAATAACCACAACAACGTTTATTGTAATTTAAAGTTAACAATAACTATACAAATATTAAGCGTATTTATGTTGGATTTTAAGTAGACAGTTAATAGTCAGTAGGTCATCCCATACTCTATTGTAACCGAAAACAAACTTTTGTATAGTTTCCATATATAATAACATAAATAAAATGTTTGAACATATGCATACATTGGTCCTTTTTAGTTCAATGGAAACATTGTTTCTTTTTATGAGTCTTTATAAAAAAAATAACGTCTGTGTCTCTACATCAATAGAATCCATTTATATGAAAACATTTTTTTTTCGACAAAATATCGAGACAAGGAGGACGTTCACCAGATGTTATATGACAAGCCTTCTTACAACAATTGGTGCTAGTTAGGATGATAGCGACTGCACCGGGGTGTGCTCGTCGCTATGAGACAAGATGTTAAGTTTCATTACTTATATTTAAGGGAAGAGCAACTGAGTAATGTTTATATGTTTTTTCTATCTCTCTCTCTTTCTCTCTCTCGCTGTTATTAATGTTACTTATTTGGACTTTGTTTAATTTTTAGCGATAACGTTTTTGCGTCTGCTTTATGGGTAACTGGAATAGGCAAAAGTAAACCATTTTCTTGTAAGGTGTATATTATCATAGTTAGTTTTACTTAAACATGAAAAAGCATTTAAAGGCATTGCTTAATTTAAAGCTCGTGTTAAACTGTTAGAATAGATCTGATGCCTCCATACATTCAGATCGGAAAGTGCCCATTCGTGACATCAACAAGCGCTATACATTACACTCGTACGCCGCAGACGGGGCCCTCAACCCCCTTGACTCCCGGTCAATGCTTCCCTGATTACGCAGACAATACGAGGATGTCACGTCACGTCAGGAGTCCCGAACTGTGCTCACGACAAAAGCCTAACAAGCCATTGTTTAACATTCGTTGCCGCGATGCTTTAAATTGATATGTTTTTGCTGCCGCCACTGCAATCCGTCCTCCATTACTTATACATATAATAAACGTAAATACTTCCGCCGTTTTTATACGATAAAAATACAATAACCAAATTAATAGAATTTATATTCACTTTATATATTAGAAGTTTTTTTTTAAATTATTATAAAGGCAAATTTAATTACTCTCTATAACAAAACTTTATCTCGCTTATTGAATCTCAGTTAGATGTGTATAATGTATTCGCAGCAGCTTTAGGAAATTTTTTTTTAATGGGCGAAGGGATGAGACCTACTTCACCATATGATGTAATCCCTCCCACAAAAACATAATATTAGAATGATACACACTGCACCACATTGTGCTCATCACCTTAAGACGTCATTTTATATAACACTAAATATCAATAAATTTTTAAGTTTAGCTTCCAATATTTATTAGTTTATTAAATAATTTGTTGTTTTCTATATATTACGTTATTATTTATTTAGACTAGACAAGTGTAAATCATTTTACGTATGAATATTCTTAAAAATGTCAAGATCGTTTGTTAATTGTGACTCTATATATTTTGTTTTTAATCATTTATGTTTTACTCACTTAGGGTTGACTTAACGTGAATGGTATTTTCCGTCAGCCGTCATATGACTAGAAAAAGTGAAAGAAAAATTTTATATTTATTTCAAAACACAAGAATTTGTCCTACGAGTATCCACATAGAGTCACTAAGTTCAAATAACCTAGGCGTTGGTTGAATGACGATGAAGATAAATCTCGGGAGATTGAAATCCGCATAGATGTGCCTCGAAACACCTTCTGCATAATGCAAACTTTCCTTGCGATAGAAAACTGATCGTGAAACTACGCTTTTATATATAATAATTTCTTTTTCGTTGTTTTATATAACACTGAAACGTAGAGTCAAATACAATTTCAAAATTATATACTTTTAAACTGTTCAATTATCGCTGCGTACTAAAATTCCCTAAAGAAATATTACAGTGAAACAAACTTATGTTCTCTGGTTACATCAGGAGGCATCCCAGACATGATCTTTATCAAAGGAATCTACTTGTACAAAGTAAAATTGCACAAAGGCCAGCGTCGACAGATGAAGACGTATCAGATGAGTGCCATCTTTCATTTTTGAGCTGTTGCCTATAATGTGAAGATTGTAAGAGAGGGGAAAGTGAAGAAAATGAAATACATTTTACCAATAGTAGTTTTTCGGTTCCAAAAACGCTTGTAATGTCAAGGTTTCATCTAATCGCTTAAAGTTTTGAAATTCCGTAACTTTTTCGTACGGGCATGCAACCGGTAGGGCACGTTTGAACAATGGAGACTACCTTCCTTTGCGGGCTCCGCCAACTATGGACTCCCCGACGGCGTGGCGGCCGCGACGCTATACACTTTGCTTTATAAATAATCATGATATTTAATGTCATTATTACACGCTGATGACCGTAATGATAAGGAACTGTATCGAATTCTGTCATTACGTATGCAAACACCGTCTAATGGAAATTAGCTTGAAGTAATATAATGCGTTTGAAATGTAAGGTAAAAGCTTTTTGTTTCATCGTCATTATCAGCCGACAGACGTCCACTGCTGGACATAGGCGTCCCTCAAAGAAACAACAACTACAAGAGCAGGGAATTCACTTGATGTTTACATAAGCCGCAAAATATATTGAGATATTACACAGGATGTTTACAATTAAAATAAAAAAATATATATTTCTTACTAAAGCGCCCTTTGACACAATATCTACGAAGATGGTCTCCGGCATCAGAGATAAAAAGCTTTCACATTAACGTTATGTTAAATCGAATTTAAGATAAGACTTGGAATGTTATCTTTTCATATATTGATAAACGTACAGTAACTGTTATTTAAAGGTAAAATATATAAGCTAAATAATTGTTTAGTATTAGTTTGTATTATAAATAATAATATATCGGTGTTGTTGACAGGGTCGCCCCTCGTATACGTTGTTTCCGCCTGTCGTCTTCGAGTACGATAAACAAGCGAGATAAGGCTCAAGTTACACCGAGCGTTCGGAAGCCAATTAAAAATATTAGGGGATGGAGCTCTTATCAAACAGGACGTTTATTTTTTAATATGATAACGAAGTATCGTATCTTAGTTCTTGGTGAGAATAATACCTAAACGAATAATGAGTAAAGTGTTCAAGGGCTGTTAGACTTTTTATAGGTTGTATTGGGCATGTGATCAAATCGAAATCGATCTTTCTGTACTCGACGTCTATCGTCCTCGATCCCGAATCCTGTAATAGACGATTGTCTATTGTAATACATTTATCATATTGGCATGACAGTATGTTTTGTTTTGTAATCTTTTTGTGGATCTCATTCAGGTTAGAGATCTATTTTGGTTATGTGATTGTCAGTGATTATAACATAAGTATGATTGACTTACAATGGCAAATCAGATTCAACACTTTTGACATGTTTTATTTGATTTTTATTGTATATTTTTTACTGTATACCATCTTCAAATATTTAAATCAAACTTTAGAAGGAAATTTATTTCTTTGTAAGATGGTATTAATGAAATTTACATAAAGTTTTTTGTGAACTTAAATGGTTCTAATTTTTCGCCGTTCATTAAATAGATCTATAGCAGTTATGTTGTCCTTATTGTTTGAGTTTTTGTGTAATATATTGGGTGTGTTAATAAATATTTTCTTTGTTATCAATAAGTACTTATTAATACTCAATACAAAAATACAAGGTGGAGCGTAAGTTTAATGTATATCTGCGTTCGCGGTTGTAATATCAAAGCATCTTAAGGGCGGGACTAATTTTATTATAGTTTAATCTTCATTGCTACAAGTTGAAAATGTTTGTTCATCTACTTGAAGATTATGGGGTTTATTTTAATTTTATGAGATTTTTGGTTTATTAGTTTGATTTAATATGATTTTTTAGAAATACAATATTAAAATCATACCCCAAACTTTCTTGTTTAAATAGCAAATGGGGTCGGCAGTCGCAGTCTGTCACGATGAGTTTGTTTACGTTTTGCCCACTCTCCCGTTGCCATCGCCTATCTATATCGTCAGCAAACTGTTTGCGAGACCGTTCTAATAATAACCTCAGCATTGTTAATAATTATCTATCGAACAAGTTGAGAGTAGACATCTTAACAACTACATCTCATAGACAAAACAAATTTGCTGGTACTTGGTTTCTCTCGTGTATAATCAATATAGTTACTTTTGTAATTCGTGTACTAAGTCTATTATCAGATTAATATTGAATGTTATGTATCAGTATGATTTAAATATTACAAGTTTTTTGTACACTTTGATAAAGTACTCTTTGATAAAGGTTAATTTTTTTTTATAGGAAAGTCCTGTAGAACACGAACGCCGACGATTCGTTTTACGATCGTCTGAGCAGGCATTCAGCGGGCCCCTGTTGAAATTCCACTTATTAAACTGCACCTCTTTATGTCCTCGTAAATTAAACATTATGAGTTCAATGCTTCGTTTAATCCGGCCGTGGTGCTTTATCCCTGTAGAAAATATAATATAACATAACAGAAATTATTTTCATTGTATAATGCATGTGTGCACTGATCCGCCATGCAGTGGGTAAAGTGTATGACACGATGCATTCGATTTTATTTTACGATTAAGTGCTGGGCAGTAAATTAATGCCGCACTTATGATTATGCGACAGTTTGATACGAAAGCTTTCATGTGATCTGTGTTACAAATAATTTACTGTACACATCTAACATTTAAATATTATAATCGTGGCATACCCTTTCTGTATAATGACCATATTTTTATTTATTCATCGAAGCGTCTAGAGCTGGATTTTCACCTGATGATAAGTGATGAACCTGCCCAAAGCAACATAGTTCTAGTTAGTATGATATACACAGCACCGTATTATGTTCATCACTTTGAGACATAAGATGTAGTCTCGTTACCTGTTTGCTATAGCGCCTTTCAATTTGGAAAAGTAATGTTTGCTCGCCACTATTTGGCAGCAGAAATAGGAGCTGAGATGGTACCTACGTTTACGGTGACCAACTACAAAGACCTACCACCAGTATATTATAATCGAACGCGCCTTTATAAATCACCGGATATACTTTTAGACGTTCCACGAAGTTACTTCGATTAACAAGCTGTAGAGGTATTAGTTAATCCCAATCGTGCCGTAACGTTTCCGCATTGTTGTTTACATTTGAACAGACGTTTCATAAAGTTATATGTGAATTCAAGCTGATCTAAAAACAATTTAAAGTATCAAAACCTGTGCTGCATTAATGTGTGGATGTGAAATCTCCGACGCGAGACAGCACTTTAAAGTACTTTAGATCTTAAATATTAAAAATGTATTTAGCATAGATCTGCATGCGAGGGGCTTCAAGCGCTGTTTGTTTCCACCTAAGTCTACATTATGTTCGCCTGGATTTAAAATGAATGCTAAATATAATACTCATTATTGGTTATACGGCTAAAGTATAGCTCGTATCCTATCTATCTATATATGGAATACCTCATCCAAAAACAATGGTTTTGGAGTTATTAATTTTCATAATATTTTTCAAAAAATTCCCGATTTTCTAAGAAAAATTCGATCATTTTATTTCTTACTTATTTCTACTAGCTCACAGGGCAAGAATCAGGCCGTGGATCCGAGTTCACGAGCCCAGTACCAGATAAGCTGTAAGAGTCGCATGGCTTGTAGCGCCAACATCGTCACGAATCTAGTCTAGTCACTCAATCTGACTTAAGAAAAAGGCTTTGTGCTTCGTGTCAGGAACTGTCGCTGGTAAATGTAGGTTGTTCATATCAATGTCATGAATCACAAAAGTTCATGTCACCTAAATCCAATATTCAATAATCTAAAATCCAATGGAATCACATTAAAATAGTTGTGGATCTGTTCAATAATGTGATTAAATTAAATCGATTATTATCAATGTTTATAACAATTGCCATTTCAATAATGAACATTTGGCTGTTCGTAATAGATACTGCTGTCATTATCGATAAATATGAATATATATTGAGGCGAGGCTGGCGCGACCCACGCGCACCCTCCGGTTACAAAACATTTTAATGCAATATGTAACTATGAACTTTTACTAAACATTATAAATCTATCATATATTTATTTGTTTATTTACAATTATTATGTATTCAATAGACACTGGGGATGAACGTGGACGTGGATCCGCGGTCTAAATAATTCAAAAGTAAATTTTTACTGCTGCTTCTATTAAGAGTGTAGTTACCCGGCGAATTTGTGTTATCTATCACAATTTCTGTTGTAAACTTATTTCTACAGTTAAAACAAAGCCGACTTATTAATAATTTCGCTACAAATGTATGAAGTTTGAAAGTAACGCATTGGAGAAAGGTGCCGTGCTCTTGTGTAAATAATTTAACCGCAGACGGATCGAGGACCGAGGTGATTTAACGAGATAAGCCGCGAACCCTTCTGTGAGTGCATAATGTCATCCCGCTAATGCAAGGGCTCCGCCCCGTCGCAGATGGCACCCGTGCCGCAAGTTTTTCATACTCACCCACTACAGCATTAGCATTCGCTGCATCCCGGCGCGATCATGGTTTCGGAAGGGGCGAAGGCCCTCTTTCGCCGGGTGCGTTGCGCTGCGGTGCGCTGTCTATCGCGCGGACGCAATGGCCGCGCGCGCACGTCCGTCGCCCGCGCGCTCCACGCCGTGCGCGTTCGCCCGCCGCCTCTCAACTTTACGCGCTCTGTGACAAATCGTGCTAAGGATTATTGTTTACGGTGTGCAAAGCTCCCGCAACTATTTATAGCGGCGAACCGTTCTCTATCAGTTGTCTAAGTGAACGCAGCGAACGATCCGTTTTTGATGTTTATTTTAATGCTGTATTTGGAGTTAATTCCGAGTTCTCTATTCGTTTTGTTTACGCGTCAGTTCGCGTGATTCACGTTCAGTTTACTTCTTAACCGTGATGTAAACCAAACGATATTTTATATTTACTTTAATTAGCCCTTACTGTGAACTTTCATCTTATTTTTCAGTATAATGTCGTGTTACTTATTTTTTATTTCAATATATAACTGAAATAATAATATATTGGTTAGTTGTCCAAAAATTAAGACACTGGAAGTATTAACAGGCCGTGAATCCGGGTCCACGAGTTCAGTATCTGATGGGCTGTAATAGTTGAAACGACTTGCAAGCACTAACATCTCCAGAATCTGGACTGGAAGTATTGTGTGATTTTTGAGCAATTTAGATATATTGTATGACAGAAACTATCAATTTTTACTGCTGTAAAGATGAATTTAACAGTTAATCAATACATACATAAACTGAGATATTATATGAATTTGTCTCATACATTTTTTTGATTATTTAAATGATATCCAAATCGCTTATTTGGAGCCTTCGGTGTTCAGTAGGTAAGAATTTTACTAGGAATATTACTCAGTTAACGAAGTATGTACTTTCTAATAAAATTGTCCATTGTTAGCTTCAGTCGACAATATGAATTTCTTAGAAAATTACATTACATCGTCTTGTACGTATTATATACTACACGTAGCTAGTTAAAGTAGTGAAGCAATTGTTTCGCTTTCTTGTACCTTCGCAATCACCGTATTTTAACCGAGGCGACTTATAACAAGTCTTTCGTTTTACTTATTGGCGGCAGGCGAGGCTGCGGACCGGACTGGACCGTCTCGTCCTGCCCACGTACAACACCTAGACTGGTCTTGTAACAGGGATAAATCGTTTTCAATTAAAACTTAGTAGTTCAGTATCAACAGACTATATACTTTCATTATTGCTTTTACCATTTTAGTGTTATGTTATAAAGTTTCCTTTTTTCGAAAATTTAATATGATATATTTTTTATGTTTAATAACAGGTATTATTATTTTCAAAATATACTTTATTAGTTTATTAGTTACATACGTAACATCCATAGCCAACAAGTCTATTATTATTTTATATATAATATATTCAGATATAGATATCATACAGTATAGTTTCAGTTTTGATGGATTACAAAAAATTTTACTTTGTCTCCAGCAATATGTAATAATATAGACGTTTTAAGCGTATTTTCTTCCAATCAGATATATTCAATGCAGAGCATAATTTTGGAAAGATGCCATACAAACGTAGATGCAGATATTTCGTTCATTTTAACATCATTAATAATAAAAACTTAATACGACTCATAAAGTATAAATATCGAATGAAGAGAGATAGGATTGGAAAGTAATATTAATAAATAGCTTTTATTGATTCCCTTATATTGATGTGTCACATTTCAATAACAATGTGAATGTATAAATTTTAATGCAATGGTTCTCATAGTTAATATTAAACATTCTTACGTTTGTATGATATATTAAAAATCCATGTGAGTTTAGTGTGATATAGTTAAGCGTAAAGCTCACCTAAATCGGAAAAGAAAGAAAACTAATGATACATGTAAAATATATAAAATGGCATAGATATTTTCCTTTTTAAAAGGGATGAATAATAGAAAAATAAGCGATAATATTAGAGTCATGGACTTTAGGTTCAAGAGCTAAGCGGCAAAAGTTTTTCTTGAATTTACTCTTAAATAATATTTACTTTTACAAAAATTTATAACAAAATTGGACACAGAGCTTCGAGTCCAGAGTTCAATGTATTCAGAAGAGCATTAAGGTTTAATTTTAAAATTAACCATACTAATTATTTGGAAAAATAACGTTAAAGATTGGAATTTCTGATATCTAAAGATTGTTTATATGTTAAGCGGTTTGAATATACGTTTATCGAACTAAACCAGTTTGCAGAGAGCAACATACATGTGGATGTGCAAACACACTGCAGTTCGCCGCATTACAAACCAGTGTAAATCCTCAAATAATACCCGCGAAACAATATACCATTCGTTTGTCCTTTTTATTTTCATCTCCGTAACATTTGCGAAGGGATATTATTTTATATGATAACATCGACGCGAGCTGTAAAGAAATGGCATACATTTAAAAATTCCAGCAACGGTTACACATTTTTTAAGTTCACATCACTTGCATGGTCTTAAAAAGTAAGTAATTTCATGAGATATTTAGAGATTCAGACCTTAACTCGTGTAACGTTGACAAGTTTGTCGTATTATCGTTGCAATACCCTTAAAAATGTCTATTTGGATATATTATGTATCTACTATAGAATAATAAACAAATTTTTCGTTCATTAAACCAAATGGAATTAAATACAATAATGAAATATTAGGTACATATAACAGGTATTATATTAAATAAACTCTGTACTAGACGTGTTTGTTACCGGAGAGGTGGTTTACGACCTAGGTTGATACCACCACAGTTCCTATTTTTGCTGCCAAACAGTAGTGAGTCAATGATAGAATTCCGGTTTGAAAGGCGTTGTAGATAGTTAATTTTTTTTTATTCTACGAAGCGAACAGACGAATGGGACGTTCACTTGATGGTACGTAGTATGCTTGCCCGTAACCACGTGGTGTATGTTAGAAATGTATACACTGCGTGATTTTGTGGTCATCGTGGTGAGACAAGATGTTGTATCTTTACCGCAGTAATTTCAGTAGTTACAACGCCAATATCAGCAATGCTGTTTAGCGGAAGAAATAAGAGCTGCGGTGGTACTTATCTAGACGGTCTCCTGCAACAGAGACCTACCGCTGGGAGATTACTGGGGTGATGAGACTTAATATCTTGTTTCCGGGCGACTAGCACAGTGTGGTGCAGTGTATACAGTCTAACCTCAGGCAAACGTCCTACTCATCTCATTGTTTCTTCACTCTCGCGTTTCACGCTAGTTATAGAAGATAACGTATTAGATAGTAAAATATAATTTCTCGCGATGTAACAAAATATAAATCATAGATGTCGTAGCACCTGAATATATTACATTACAATTTTTTAAAGGAAATGGTTCATCTACTGGATGCTGCCTAATATGATAATTATATAAATGTTATAATGTAACTAAGGCGAATAATATAACATTGCTTATGTCTGTCGACATTAGTCCGTTTGTCGAAATCGTAATGGGGGGAAGGAGGATTTTGGGGTGGCCACCCTAAAAGATTCTGCACCCCCGTCTGTTGGGCGCAACAATAGTTCACACGAAATAATCGATACCTCCCATACCAGTGAAGGATCGAGAGTCGTTTTGGACACATCGAATTGTTTCGTGCGCTTGCACCATTAGGGAGTATATTTCTGTTTCCAACTCTAAATGAAATTGTTACACGCAACTCCTCTTACATTTATTTCATTGCATATTTAACTTTTTCTTTTAACATTTCAGTTGTTCCATATTTTGTTACACAAGTATGTTCGATTTGACTGTAATATCTATTTTTTTAAATTGTTTTACGAAAAATTTACTTTAATGTATCCGTGTTCTCTTATAACTGCAAACAAAAACTACATCAATAAAGATCATTATTTAAACTACTTTAGGTGGATTAATTTGAGTTCATAGTCAATCTATTTATATATATAAGAGATATCTAGTGATTTATTAACTCATCTCGAGATCTCCGAAAGTATTAGACGTAAAGAATCAAAACTTGGTAGAGATATTGCTTCTGCCATGTAGATGTCAGCTGAGAATGAATTTTACAAAATTCCTTCCATAGAGGAGGTAAGAGGGATGTTACGACTAGTAATAAAGCGAACAGCTAGTTTATGTAAATAATCACAAAAAAATCCTTTTTCATTGTAAACATAATAGCAAGTAATTGTAGTTATTTTAAGAGCTTAAATTTAATTAGTTTCAAGCGTTTATACGATTGCTTAACAAACTTCGACCGGGTAACCAATTTACTTGTAGTTTACCGGATGGAGATAACGATTGATAATATTGACTACAATTTATTGATTTACGTTTCCATCGACTTGGCGCGCCTTGCCTTATTGCTTAGTTTCGTTTCAATATTACACATAGTAATAAACATAAATACCTTTTAAAATATTTATATCCTTTGTATTATGTGTCGATTTGATTACTATAAACTTTAATGATAGTTTATAGTGATAATTATAATATTGTTAAAATATGTCTCATTTCTATGCTTTCCTCTAAATAAAAATATATTAATTGTTTATTGTATGTAACTATATAAATTTTTTGGATTTGTTGCATTTCGTAGAAAGTTTTTTAATCATTACGAAGTAGAGTAATATTTTAAGTCTTCATATTTTAAGTTACGGTAGGCAACACAAAGGAATATAGAAAGAGTTACTTCTACACCATTATATTTATTTAAGTATACCCCGACTCAGTGGTTAAACGTATAGTTGCCTTGTATCAGATTCGATTCTGAGGTTACCTGTAGAGTTTGAATGTTGGTTAAATTATTTTGTATTCTCCTAGCTAGCAATAATAGTACTCTTGTAAATTTGGCGCTATAACAATTTTGTTTTGTTCCTGCCTTTAAAGGACGAGAGATAGGTTATAAGTTTTGATTCGTGTGTTTACACATTTTCTTGCATTCCTTCTCACGCGATATACCCGCCAGATCGCTCTCAATTGATGGAGAAGATTTTAAGACTTCATACCGTGAGTTCATCTTGAATGATGTGCAAAAGACAGGAAGGGGAGTTAGTGATAAATCTGACTTAACGTCATGAGTCCGCTCTTCCCCACCCGCAGGTATCGTCTGCAGACGTTAATGAATATATATTGAAGGTTACCAAGCATTTACAGTTCACAAATATTAGGGCTTAGTGGGTTTCTGTAAGATTAGTTATATGTAATGTCATTTGAGTGTTTCTGTTGTTTATTTACTTCAAGTTCAAGTAATCGTGTTAAATAAAACATTTTAATAATCTTTTAGATATATTTTATCTGTACGAGGAGTCTAATGGTATGTTTATACTAAAATTACTGAGTTAAAAATTTCACGTCTTTAGATTTTAAATGTAAGAAAAGATCATAATCTTTTTTTATTCAAAGATGTGACTAGACGAGCGGCACGTTCACCTGATAGTAAGTGTGCCAGTTCGGATGTTATATACTACATCAAATTATGCTCGTTGTTTTGAGACATAAAATGTTGAATCTAGTTACCCCAGTAATTATCGTTAGATCTCCAAATTTACATCCTTATTTTAATAAACCCTACTCTCTTTTCTATGAGCATAACCAAATGATAAAATTTTCTATTTTATATCGAAGACACCTGAAAATTTTATTAAAAAAATGTTGCTATTGAATATTATTTTAATACAATCTTCTCATAATGGCTATCCCTCGATATTTTGTACGGATACTTTTTGAAATGGCAACCAGCAATGAACTAAGACTTTTCGCGGCAAACTTTCACACAATGGGCTTTATTATCGTTATTTACGGGACAGGGACAATGCGATGCGTAATGCGAGGTCCAAGTTAAAAAAAAAGGTTCCGCAATAAATAAAAATATTTTATGGTTATATTAAAACAAACGTGCAAACATTTCTACAGGTGTTCTTTCTAGGACATTAGCACAAATGAATCATACAAGTTTTCAATCATTTCATGATTTCTTATATTTACGTGAATATTATGCATTTAATAAAACTAAATTTTATAAGTTTTATCATGTTTATTAATTTCAATAATAATTAATATACAAGGAGATCGCGTCAGAATAATAAAATAATATTTACGAGTATATAGAATATTTCTTTTACCTAGGATAGATTAACTAAGAACGAAATTCATAAAATCATACCCCCAAAAGCGGTTCGAGACAAAATCAAAGCTTTTTTTTAGATTATTTTACTGGAAAATAGATATCTATGATGGAAACACGTTAAAGAATTTGAACGATTTGAAAAACACTGTTGTACGAAACAGTTGTTCCTACTACAGTGTTTTTGATGAAATTGAAATATTGATGTCAGTTAACTTAAAATAGAAAGGTCTAAGTTATAATTAAAATTCATCGACGATCTCTTTATAAGACTTAAAACTTTAACATGGTTCTCCATTTAATGAACGGTTAGATTGTTTGTAATAATTTCCTTTAACTTGCGCCGATGATTTCCAGCGTCCATTCTCCTCACGCCTCCCTGTTGCACAAACAAACACCCCGTTTATAGCCCGCTATTGTATGGGCTTAATTAATTTGCTTTTATGTATACAGTCTTTGCGTTTTCGCTGTATAATGTTAAAATTATACAAAAAATTTAATAGCCAATATAAAATAGAATAAAGATAAGCCGTGGTAGCTGTGTTATTCGCAGGTTCGATTCCCATTTAGCTCAGACTTTCATTGAATGAGAACATCTAAGAATAACAACTAGTACTTAATCAGATTTGATAAATGGAGTTCATTGTCTCCTTGTGTGCTTCTCTCACCTTAGTCCCAGCCGTGGAGAAAATGAGAGCTGTTTAATATATTTTATAATATCTATATTTAATATAATTTATAATATCCTTCCTGTTTTCCGTTATAGATAAATGTTTTAACCTTAAGAGTATTTTTTTCTTTGAAAACATAATCTAACAGGTTTAAAGTATCTCATCACGTGGGATTATAATCAAGGAGTGGTTCAGATCTAGTGTAAAATATTGTCGCCACCAAATAATTTGATCATGATACTATCCGAGTCCTTTTGCGTGACTCAACGATTACTGTCCGTGACACTCCAGTCGGGGGTCCCAAATTTGAATAAGTATTTCGTGTCCCTGACAGCACACTAATCTCTGGATCTTTCTATGTAACATAAAATTAAAATCCAAAAGTAGAAATTGCCTTTCTAGATTAAAACACTTAGTGCTTTAGTATGTTATGCTTTTCACAACTAATCTTTGAGAAGTATATCATTAAAAATAAATAAACCTAGTAAAGAACCTTAATTGAATCTTTCATGAAAAATTAAATTTCATGTTTTAAAAATATTTATTTCTATACTATACTATACTCGGTAAAACGAATTTTTCTACCAAATTTCAAATTTCTATGCCATATGGTTCCAAAGATATTTTGATGACTCCACGTAGATAGAAATCCCTTATATATATAGAAGATAAGTGATAACTGTGAAGACAAAAGAGGAGACAGATTTCAATGTTTTTATTATCGATAGAAAAAAGCTCGGCTTACAAATATTGAAATAATCTAGACGATAAAAAAAATCGATTTTTAAAATTTGGCAATTTTGTCATGAATAACAATTATAAGAAACAATCTTTAATGAGGACTTGAGATAGATAATAAAACGTCGCCATCTCGCAACTGTTTATCTAAATGTCAGTATTTCAACTATCTTACTAAGAAACTATACAATGGGTCTTTGTCATCATATAATTGATATCAATCCTTCATTTATAAGATCAAAACGTCTTTTATGTTAATATCTGGTAGCATTAATGGGATTCATTGACAGAGCGACATAAATCTGTCGCTGCGAGTTGCAGCGGTTACCTTGGTCTTGACTTATTTATTGCTAGAAATTCTCCACAAAGGGCGACGAGCTTTATTTTCAAAGCTTATTGGCCATTATAGGCATGAATAACTTGTCGCCTTAATGGTCGATACTTACATAGTTATCTTTAGTTATTATATAATTTATCTATTCAAAACGATTTATCGCCCCGTGGTTTCTATTAAAGTTTATTTTTTTATCGACAATGGGCTAACTAACACTTGACCTCAATTTCACATGACGTTGGTGATAATAAATTTTTGTTTACAGTTAAAAGCTTGTTAAATTCATACAAGTATATATATATTTGTAACTAATATCTGGAAATATATCAATGTTATAACATCACGGCAGCTTAAGGATTTAGTATATAGCATGTGAATTATTGTCGCGGATTCAAATCCGCAATACCGCTATTATCATAAAATAGCTGTTAACCCGAGTGGAAAATTTAGCTTGAAGTTCTCAGTTTTTATAATTTTTTTATCTATTAGGTGACAAGTCGAGCAGTACATGCTGATGGTTAGGGATACGCCAGCCTATTATAATGTGACGTTGGGATGTACACTGCAATACATTACGCTCGTCGCTTTGAGAAGGAGGAAGTTTAGACCCATTGCCCCATTATTTTCACCAGTGTTCTACAAACCAAAAACCTGTTGTATGAACTGGTACCTACCTAGATGAGCTTCCGCATCTCCTACCACCAATAATTACCCGAAAATCACATTGCTTGAATTAGTTGCTAATCTTTACGTTTTATATATTAATGAAATAATAAATACCGTTATAACAAACAACTAGTCTTTTCAAATGTATGCTGCTCATGAGATCAAAGGCATATTATCTTAAAGGTCGGTAACGCGACCGCTATCCCTCTGGTGTTGCAACTGTCTATAGGCGGCAGTGATCACTTTTCACCACCACCACCAGGTGAACAGTTCGTTGGTATGCCATCCTTCCTATAAAAAAAGTTTTTAGGTTCTCAGAACTTGTAGTATGTGAACTAGACACCGACATCGTGTCGCAATCATTATCATCAGATGAAACCGCTTCCATCTACCGACCATGGGTAGCCGCCGTTCGTGTTATTTATTTTAGAACATCTAGTATATTGAAAATAAAAATAAGTTATTTCTTCAGTGTATAGTACGGTGTATGTTATTACTATACAGAATAAAACTAAGACTATAATTGAAAATGCATATGAGTGTATCCAATATTAATTATCGACAGCTAGGTGGATGAATTAGCATAAACATGCATGCATGCGTGGTACCGACCTGACGCCGCTGGCTTCCACGAAATGCCGTTCTGTTCGTACGCTGACACAGCTCAAAGGAACTTCAGCCTTTTTGTTTCACTCAGAGTCACGAAGCACAGCCAATTTTGAACAAAACATATTCTTTGTTCAACTATCTTTAGTAGATATACTATAAATAATTTTAAGAAATTATCGTCATATATCTAGTGTATAAACAATGTCCAAAATAAGATCATATATAAAAGCAATAAGTAAAAAATATTTAAAAGTTTCTTCTAAGTTTAGGGTTCTCTTTCTTATACTTCTAAGTTGGTTTGCATTTACCAATTCTATTTCATATCTTTCATACACCTGCCTATTTTTTTATACCCTTTCCTTACACTCTCACTTATGCTTAGACAATTTACTTGACTAATATGTTTTGTTAGTTACCTATTTACTATGTTTACTAATCAATCTAATTTATTTATATTTGCTATATACGCGATTTCGTTGTATACATTATACATAGCTGTTTACCTTATCTAGTTTCTATATATTTAAATTAACTATGATTTGAATCTTTGCACAATAAATGAAAGACATATTTACTTCTCTTGGTGTACCTGTGCTGGTTAAGTAAAATTTTATGATTTTTAGTTTTAAAATAAAGTAAAAAAAAACTGCTGTAAATCATCACCAATACAGATAAATACAACTATTATAATTGAATCCGATGAGAACCAATGAATCACATGAATCTAGGCTTAACCCTCACGCTCGACATTTGACTTTCCACGGAATGCTCTTAGATCCTTTTACGAGATTTATCCATTGTCATTACCTATTGTAGATATACTTAAGAGGGCCCTTGAGCTTAGGTGAAGCCCTCATGAATTATTTACACGCGTTTATACCTTCACCTACGGATATTTTTGTTCCATGTGCGATTATTATTCTAGCTTCGAGTTATTTTCAAACAATTTTAAAAATCAATTTAAAGTCTACTGAGTCCAATTGGAATACAGATTGTACATAAAACAGATATAGCTTTACATTATAGTAAACTACTAAACCGAAGGATGGTTTAGATAAATTCTTTTTTTTTATCTAATACTCTGATAGTAAATTTTTTTAAACACTACACGGAAAAGTCGTCCACGCTCTAGTATAGCCATATCGTATGATAACACAGACAATGCGCCTAAACAATATATTTTTCAATTCTAATGCCATACATAAAGAACCGTGTACACTGTCACCGAATGATAAGGTACTCTAAAGGTAGGTCTCTGTTGCCGGATACTATGTAGATAGGTGCCTATTTCTAACGACAAAAAATAGTGTGCGAGCATTACTGTGTTCCGGTTTAAAGACAAATTGTAGCTATTGAAATTTCCGACCGCCTATGTCTTATCGTGATGATCACAATGTGGTGCAGTGCCATCCTAACTAGCGCCATAATTTTGTGAACAGGCGCTTACAGTAACGTGAATGTTTTGCTCAAACATCAACGATCTCTTGTTTGAATATAACTTTAAAGTATATGCTTAAAGTAATTTGTTTGTAACTGGTTTTGTTTTGTTAACTTTGTGATATCACGGATACGAATACAGTACAGAGGTCAATGAAATTTAAACTGCGCGCGAGGTTCAGTAATTACGTTTTTTTTTCTCCATTGTCCTGTGTCGAATGACGATGCAATAACAACTAATCGTTCCGTTCCCCCTTCCTAAGCTACAATTTTATTCAATTGTTGATAAATTTAGATTGGACGCGGAACTTAATAGTCTTATATCCAGTAATAAACTGATGGTGATAACAGTTTCTACAATTAAAACTTACTGTATAGACTGCTACTATACTGGTGGCGGATTTCTGTTCGTGAGTCTATATAGGTACCACCGCAGCTTCTATTTCTGCCGCCAAGCACTAAAGTACTGTCTCGGTATGAAGGACGTTGTAGCTAGTGAAATCAATGGGGTAACAAATCATAACATCTCATGTCTTAAAGCGAGGAACCTAATGTCATAATGTGTATATCATAACTAGTGCCACGTTGTTATGGACAATCGTGTCACTTAAATTTTTTTTATTCGATGAAGCGACGAGACAAACGGTATGATTGAAATGGCGGTAGTCATAACTAAAACATCATAATATATATTTTTATATATTAATTTTTAAAAATAATAAATATGAAATATTAGGTAGTGTTACCTACCTCACGATTCAATAGATACTATCATTGCGACCTCTGATATTCGAGCAATGCTGGAGCGATGGCCAGCGTTGGCATTTGCGGAGTTAGCCCGCATTCTGTAGTCTGGTATTGGTTTCAACTATCTATTGATTCTAAGCTCACCAGCGTATACCCATACCCAGTATGGTAGACAGATACTCCTTCTATAAGCATTTGTATATAAAATAACTGCTTGAAATAGCTCGGTGTTGTTTCATTATTACTGTTTTAAACGATAATGATGGCGTGGATGGTGAAGTTTGCTCAGCAAGTAAATTCTGACTTTCATGTTATGACAACTGGATAAAAACAATACGAGTTTTGTGACAGATTTACTATATAAGGAACGCAGCTCCGCAGGGGTTCAAAAATATTCAACTACCAACCCAATTATAAAATGTGCCGAAATAGGAACCTCCGTCCGCTGCGCAGCAGATAAATTGAATATTTAATATATTTACTCGTTGTAAAAAAATTTAAAAGCATTAAAAATCAATATTTTACCTATATTTTGTTCCATTTTTTATGTTTTTTAATTAAAAGATAGTTAACGGTTCCCGACAACAATATTCCAATATTTTTTCTGAAATGTGGGTATTTACACCGTATACATTAATCATAGTGTAAACTACCTCACTTTATAGAGAAAGGTGTACATTGTTTAAATGAAATTTTAAATAAAAAGGTACAGTGTTATTATTAAAAGAAATGCTTACGTTGAGACGACTTTATTGTGATATAAAGTGCATCTAGTGATTGTACAACCATGGGTAACGCGAACTCCGGCCAGGGGCACTCCAGGCATCACAGCAAAAGCAGAAAATCAAGGAGTCTACCGACTTCACCTGAAGTTAGAAGGTATGCTCGCAAGTAAAATTCACTTCTTTTTCATTCATTTTCAAAAAAAAGTGCTGTATTGTTAATTGACTTAGGAGAGAGACTCTTTGTCACAAACCGTATAGGTTTGTGCCACCGCAACTTTTATATTTCCACCTTCATTCTGTAGTGTATAAACATTACCGTAGCTCCGGTTATGAAGCTACATTATTTATAATAAAATAGCCTTGTTAATGTTCCTATTGTTGAGACACTTAACTTTCTCGGACAAGAAGAGAGTCAAAGCCAATTCGCCACCACAGTATGCCAAGACGACGTCACATGTTTTTCAAAATTAGTGTTCTAGCAACATGTCGAATTTATCACTATAATTTCGTCATCGGACGTTTCAATGGGGATAAAACCTGTGTTTCTTCAAGACCTAAAGAATGTACGCTTTATTAACAGAGCTGTTATGACTTTTACAGGGCCCTATAGTAAATAAAATTATTGGCGTCACAAGATTTAAAATCTTTGAATGTTTAGTATTGGTCAACATTTTTATTAGCATATTATTATGGGGTAGGAGAGTTCTTTTGAAATAGGTTATCATCGCTACGCTGTTTAAAAAAGATGTCAGTTAATAAAAAAATTCATAAAGGAAACGTTAACAACAAATTCAAAACTCATAGTTGTGAAAGATCTACGTAAGTTCGACGTTACATAAAATTTATCGGTATTTAACGAGGTCTATTTTTCTCCGGTAGTAATTTCACAGTTAATTTGACGCTAACACGGCCGTTCTTTGTTCATGCTCTTAAATGCAATATCACACTTCCTGCGCAATTAGATCGCCGAGCGAACAGGCGAGCTTCGTAAAGTTTTATGGAAACAAGTTTCGATATCGTAAAGTAAAATGGAAGCTGACTTTGATCTGCCTCTGCCGTCCTGGGATTAGTAAACAACATAACACTATCCAAAGGGCCTCCTCTTTTGTAACCTCTTTGACTTCAGGTCAGGTGTTATTCGATACACCCTAAAGATATACAAATGATATAGCACACATCAGTGTATTTGCTTTTTGTTTTTTTTTTTATGTATGGCCAGTGATTTTTTGTTAAAAAAGAGATCTCAAAGAAGGTTCTACAACGATTTAGAATAAAGAACCAAAATATTAAGTGTAAAAAATGTTGTA
This sequence comes from Ornithoptera priamus, assembly GCA_029034505.1. Taxonomy (NCBI): domain Eukaryota; kingdom Metazoa; phylum Arthropoda; class Insecta; order Lepidoptera; family Papilionidae; genus Ornithoptera; species Ornithoptera priamus. The sequence continues at coordinate 554,951 of JARDWD010000484.1, forward strand.
GGGTCGATCTCGTTCTCCTAATTTCTTTTAAAACTACTTTGTTTTCAATTTATCTTGTATTTATCGTTTATAAAAATATTCTTGAAAATGTGTCATTTTTTTGAAGAAATTAATCGGATTCTTATCAATTAAATGATTTCAGCTTCAAGTAAAATACATTTGATACAATATAAAAAAAAAATATTCTAGAAGAAACACAGTGCAATAATTTTTTGTTTTTTTTTTCACGTTATTTTAAGCTGTACTGGTAGTTTATAACAATGACGATTTAAATCTATTTATAACATAACAGTGTCTCGTAATGAATATTAAATGAAAGGTCGTGACGTCACGAGTAAGCTCCATGACAGCCTCTTATTTCCTAGCACCGTTGCCCCGGAAATACGTGTCACGTTTTGTCACTGCTAGTTCATATGATGGATTTCTATGTCACTTCTGATATGAAACGTTTAATGTTTTTTTTTGTTCCATGAATTGAAACAAAGCAAAAGTCAATGTGCATATAGAAATCATGAAAATGACCTTATTGTTTTTAAACAGTGGTGATACGAATTAACATTTATAAAATAAAACGGTAAAGAGTTATTCTTCAGCTTGTAACCACTGTTATAGACATCCGTAGTGTTCACCAATATGTATACTGCGCTGCAACAACGGCGTTACGTTTTGACAATAAAATTAAAAAAAAAAATCACTAGGCTTATTTTATTACATCTAAGTAATAAGTTATGAGACAAGTAGATTAATAAATAAAATGTAAACCTAAAAAGACTACTAAATAATAATGTTCCTGTACAGATAAATTTAGTCACAGCGTTTTTTAAATAATCATCCTCGTCGTCACCATATCAACCGATGGACGTCTACTGTTCGCCATAGGTTTCCTGTAAGGTCTTCCACAAAACTCGGTCTTGTATTGATTGCAGTTTTTGAATAATAATTAAATAAAAAACATATGAAATGATCAGAAAAAAGGAAATCGATTCAAGCTCAGCAGTGCATACATAATTGTTATATTATAACAGTTTTAAAAAAAATTAATAACTTTCACTGAAATATAGAAACACTTACGAATTTTTATTGTGATACCTCCTATGGTTTCGGAGACCGAAGCTTACATAAATATTAATAGACATGATGGATCATTGCTTATACATCTCAAAAGCTGCAAATCAGTAGAATACAAACATTGACAAGGGCGTGTCAAATAACAACTCTCTTGTGCAAAGCGGACAGGCAGACAGATGTTCACTGTTTACATTTCGTTCATATTCAAACTTTCGTTCAGACAAAGGATCGGACACTTGGCTATTAACACGTAACAATGAGGTTTATTGATAACAAACATTGATCGGTGCTGTTAACGAGTTTCTTTATACATTCCCTAAGAGAAATCGCAATCGCTAACAATGAACATTATCCGTACCTATTAAATTTGAATGCATTAATATTTTAGTTTGTATCTTATCAAGGCATAAGACTTAAATATAAAGAATAGAGTTTGATATATATTTATCTCGACCCTAATACGCTTGAGGTGGTGTGGCTACAACCTGTGCTGATAAATATTAAAACTTGAACTTAATAAATTTAGCATTCCAAAATACCAATTATTATTTAAATATTGTAAATATGCAATAATTAAATGAGTTTAGTAACTTATAATAAAAAAATAATTTAAAGTTATATATCATCGCCATCTAGTATTAACTTATAATAACAATACGACAAACTCAATAGTTAAGTTGTTTTATGTCATATCCGATAGAGTATTTTTCAAGAACTCAACATAGGCAGAGGATATAGGTTTTAATTTATTTTATAACCCATATATATGTATTTTTTTAAAATAAATTTCTTCCCGTTATGATACGAAAGACATTAGATTTTAATTATTATATCTCTACCATTTTTTAATTGCAAAACGGATGCATTTAAATGATTACGGGTCATAGATACAAGAACACATATTTTTCGTCTATTTTTAGATGACAGAAACATTCCCAAAAATTATGAAAATAAAAAATTACGTGTAAATAATATTTTTTTTTTATTTTAAGAAACGACGGGACGATAGGGATGGGGACGTACACTTGAGACCTGTTATAGAAGTATATTGTTTTTACTTTATTAAATAGAAAAAAAAATGTAAAAAAGGTAATCTTAGTATAATGTATAATGAAAGCCGTCAAAATCTTTAGTATACTTGAAAAGTCACTTCACTTATTCAGCTGATACAGCTTTTTATGCAATATCCTGCTTAATTTATTCTTGTTTAAGTCAGCAAAAAGCGTCGTTGTCATAAGTTTATAAATATATTTCTTAAACTTAACTTTTATAAACAAAGTTATGTGTAATGTTTTTGTAACGTAATTAGTAGAAATATTTACTAGATAAGAGAATAAATATTTCTAGAATCTGTCTTAATTTAATTAGGGGAGTATATGCTGAGCAAGTTATTTTGAATAGTAATCTTATATATTTTAATAAATAACTTATATATATATATATAAATAAATATCTTTTTTAATAGAAAACGGTTGAAGACGTTATATAAATTTTATCTATTTTTTTAAAGCATTTGATAAAATATTTTAGTCAGGTATACGTCGATTATAGAATTTTGCTTGATCTCAACAATGCCCGGATATTGCCCGCGTATGAAGGGAACCCTTCCTGAGTTTTAGCCAACATTACGTCTGGCAAATGGCAATTTTTCAGTCTCATACAATTGACTCCCGCCGCATTGTGAGTGCAGGAATGTGAGAGTTTTACAAGTTATGTTTAAATGTGGAGTGACTTATACACGAAAAAGATATTATTGGAAGCGATAACAGCAGATATATTTGTTATTAGAGTACTATATATATACAGTTCCAAAAAAAGAGACATCGGACTTTTAGAAGATTTGTTGGGGGTAGACTAAATAAAAAAATTCTTTACACACATTAGTTTATACAAAAAAGTGTATTTTAATCTGTTCAGCTAGATTATAATTAAGAAGAACAATTCGCCCTCTCAATGCCTCCACAACTGGGTTTAGGGCTTATTCTCACAAGGATAGATTGCTATGGTCATTTATCCAAAAAAGCATGCCAGGTATTAACTATAACGTCGAGTCTTTTGACATTCCAGACTTACCATAACCATGGGTATTGTAAAACACTGAAGTTTTCTTGTAATAAATAGTTAAAAAAACGCAATAAACTCTATGAATTTAAGTTTTGTTATATATGTAATATAAGAATAAATTATTATCTATGTAGATCGCATAAATATTAGAAATAGAAATTAAACGAAATAAATATACATATATACAAGGTGGCGCAAAAATAACCTTCCGATGTTTTTTGGCTGTAATTTAGAAAAAAAATTAAAAACTTTGATTCTTCTTGTGGTATATTTTTATTTGGTCTTTTAATTTTTTTACATCAAGCCAAAATTTATAGCAATTTCTGATAGGAGGATTACTTTTGCGCCATCCTGTATATACGCGAATTATACTTGCTTATGATTTCTATATGATAGCGCTTTTGAAAGCTGTTATCACAAACGGTGTGAAAAGCAATTATCTCCTATACCTTAGATCTATAGATAAACTGGCGTAAAATGAGGCTTAAACTATTGATAATTGATAATTACATTTAATTATAAGATAATGAAACTAGTAAATTGATGGAGTTAAATTATGCAAACAGTTTGCTAGATGTATTTATACGTAAAACTACGTAGGATTTCCACTTCCGACGGATGGAAACCTAGTGTAAAAGCGCGAAGGTCTTTTTTTTGTTTTATCTGCAATGTAGTAACACTTGATCGTATTTTTATACTATGTTGACCATGAAGCCGTAGGTGGTGAAGGGTGTCCGCACAAATTGCTCTGGATCATATGGCATATGCTATTGCGGCAAATTTACGATAGAAGATAATACCTAAAGAAGCTAGTTCACAAAAAAACTTTAAATAAATTTCTCTACATGACTCCAGAATCCAACCAGAGATCTGTGTGTCATTAGGCAAAGGCTTAGTAAACATTTCGCTATGGAGGCAGTAAATGGTTTTCTTTATATTAATTGGATGTTTATCCTCCCAAAGACTGGTTACAACCTCAAAATAGTTTCTATATGATCATATTATGGTTTAGGAAAATAATTTAGTCAAGAAACTGTAGATTGAATAAAAGAAAATTAAAGTGATATTTATGGCAGTTAAGTCTGATTTAAGTAATTTTTATAAAAAGTACTCATCTTCGTTGGTGCCCAAACACGTGCTTTACTAGTGGTTATTTTGATCAAAGTAAATCTAACTTACTGTGTTTTAGTTTAAAGGGCTAACAAGATTATTTGGATATTATTATCTAAGTAATCCTAGTCATAGTCTAATGACTGTGTAGACGTTGTGTGATGATTTTCGAAATAAAGTACTATGTAAAGTAACGCCTAATTGCTATGTATTAGCGGAACATTTGCCTTGAGGCAAGTATTATATATATATATTTATTTACATTATATATAAAATAGTTTTATATATAATATAAATAAATATTAAGAAATAAAAAATATTTTTTATTTTAAAAAAATGATATATTACCGCACGTTGAATGTCTTATTATTTATACAAGAGCGTAGTGTGGCAAAGCAAATTATTTTATATATAATTAAATTAAAATATATATAATATATTATATAAGACATGTGGTATTATATCAATTTTTATATTAAAAAAAAAAAATATTTATCACCACAAGTCAAAAGTAATTACAAACAAAATTTTTAAGTTACATACATCATTAAACAATATCGCTGGTGCCTGTGATAGGTAGTAAACCCGTGTTACAGGTCACCAGGTCTCCAACTTTCGTACAGTTAACATTACAGCATAACTTAAGTAAAGAGATCATCTCCAGTTGTGGGTGTTGCGTATGAGTTTGTATTTTGTGCGTGCATGTGTGTGTGTCTGTATGTAAGTGTAAATTTTAACTAAATTCTTCAAAATACCGATGAAGGGAATATAAAAGGATATTGACTAATGGTAAGGGTCTGTCAAAAACCGTCTAGGTTCAAACATTACCTTGTTCAGATTTGAAGGGGCTTGTATCAAGTAAAATGACTGATGTAAGAAAACTAAGATCTTGTCTGAAGTCGATGAGCACGATGTAGTGCAGTGAATATCATCCTAACTGACGTCACATTGTTATGGACAGGCATATTAACATTTGTTGAACTTCTCGCTTTCCCATCAACCCGCATTGAGCCAGCGTGGTGGGTAATGACTAAAATCCCCCCCATACGAATCCCTACCCGTTCGTGTGGGAATATTTGGAGAGGCGTATGTCAGTGGACGCCTGCCGGCTGATTATGATGATGAACTTCTCGCTACATTGAATAATAAAAAAATAATAATTTCGAAAATGAATTTAAAATTGGCAGTGATGTCATAATTTTTGTATGACTATGGCGTCATACTGTGCTTATATAGTTTATCGAAATATATTGAAAGATTTAGTATTTGATTAGAAAATTGTTTGCAGGCAGGTGTCGGTGCTGCAGACTTCGATCCCGTTGCCGGCGTCGGCGGCGGCGGCGCGCCGGGCCCCACCAGACAAGCGGCCCCTGCCCGCCACGCCGGTGCATGCGGGTGAGTGATCTTGTCCTCTTGATAACAACTTATATATATTAGGTCCTTACATATGAAATTGGCGTTTTGTACGGGAGGAATATAGTTCCTTCCTTCAAGGTTTGCAGTTGCTGACAATAGATATTTGCCGTAATCGTTTGGTTAGATTTTCGAAAGCTGTAGTGAACGACACCGGCGCTAGTCCACCAAACACATATAAGATTTTCGTAGTAAATTTTCGTTTAGAGCAGGATTTGGCTGGGTCTCCACGGTTCAGCCATTGCAATAAGCGTTTTCAGTTATCGTATAGTATTCACTTTTCATCACAAGTAATGATTCGATTTAAAATCCCTTCATTATTGTGTCGGTTGGGCAAAGTAACACAGCAGTCGACGCGTGTTTGCAAGTTCAATTCACTCAATTCATGAGGTACTCATCATTCAAGTTTTTTTACTGATTTGCTTTAAGTGAATCAATACAATTTTGTCACTGACCCCGAAGCCTCCAGCTATTTCTGAAGTGATTTGTGATGGATCCACTTCCACAATAGCGTTTAGTTTTTCATTTTCCACTTTGGTCTCCGGCCGTCCACGGGGTTGGTTCTGATGGCCGAAATTTCCAGAACAAAAAAGTTGAAACCAAAAACGTACCGTACTTTCTTTCGCGACACCAGCGCCGTACACATCATTAATCCTTCGAGCTGTTTGTGCACTACTGGTGCCACGGTAGAACACGTACTCGTAAATATGCCGATACTTCATGTTTTCTATTGTGCGGTAATAAGTGACGCCAAAGAAAAAAATAATGAGGAAAAAACAAATGAATGACTGTTTTCAAAACTCAAATGTACCAGCTAAATGAATTTATAAATTTATATTTGGAATTCTTAACCAAAGAGGAGATATTTAAAATCAAAGTGGTCAGTGCGACAAAACACCAATTTTCATATGTAAGGACCTAATACGTTATATAAAAAGTGTCTGACAATTTAAAACAGAAGCGCGTAAGTCTAGGCGTCTTTTTATTTCTTCTCTTAATTTTTTCGGGAACAAATTAAGATTCTAAGACCACGCTGCATCATCTTTGGTATGTGTATGCGTCTCATCATTAGCCGATAGACGTTCACAGCTGGACACAGGCCTTCTCCAAATATTCCTACAGATCATACATACAGTCAGCATGGTCTTTGGTACCGCCGGGCACTAGGGGCCATCGTTAGTAAGGGTTCGGATGGAGGGATTTGTGCTAGTTGACACCACTGTAGTCCAATGCAGGTTGGTGAGAGCCAGAGCCTTGTTGATTAGCAGGGCGCACCACGAGCAGGTGAGGTTGGGTTGCGCCCGGTAAGTTGTTGTGCGGGACCCACACCCCTACCCGATGCGTCTATCAATAGCATAGTATTTTTTTTACAATTTATTGACATAGCTTGAATGCAAGGCCTTTAGCCGAGGTAAACTGAGTATGCTTTTCTACTTCTAACTTGTCTTAAAATTCCCAATGTGTGAAAAAAATTCCTTCTCATACCAGAATAGTTTTTATAGAATAAATAATTATAAACATCAAAAATACGAGCATACATATATTTAAAAAACTAATATTATAATGAAAGTGTATCTAGGTACTAAAATATAGAATCTAAAAAGTTTAAATAAAAAGCATATATTGGTAAATAATCATTTGATAATAAGTAGAAAAACAGGACACTAAGCGTCTACTGGTTCACTCATGGTAGGTCTCTATTGCCGGAGACTGTCTAGGTAAGTACCATCGCAGCTCCTATTTCCGCCGCCAAACGGTACTGTGCAAATATTACTGTGTTCCGGTTTGAAAGGCGCTGTAGTTAGTGTAATTGCTGTGGTAATGAGACTCAACATCTTATGTCTCAAGGTTGTGTAGGATACAATGTAGTGTAGGGTATATCTTTCTAACTAGCGCCACATTGTTATGGGTAGGCGTATGACTCACCATCATGTGAAAGTCCCATTTGTCTCATATCTTCGTTAAATAAAAAAAAAAATATTTGAATTTTGTTCTTGTCTCTGAGAATTTTAAAAACTTTTAAACAGCGTTTAGTTATTTTTTACAATTTGGATTATAGTTTGTATTAAGAGACCGCTTCCGAAAATGAAGACAGACGATGGTACTAACGACACCTTTGATGACGGGTCGAAAAAAATCGATGGTGATTAAAAAAAAAATGTATTTGTTATTAGTTATCCGCCTATTCATAACAATAACATAATTAATACATAAGAGTTTATAGGGGATTACAAGGGATCATAATGAGTAACATAATGAGCTCGTTGTTTTTATATGTAAGGTTGTAAGACTGGTTCCACCAGTTTAACTGCCTCCGTGCTATCTTCTCGCCTTATAGATTGGATCTTCCTTGTTTGATTACGATGGTGCATTTGTATAAGCTTGAATGGTGTTATTTTTCAAATCCCTGAAACGGATTAAAATTTTTATATATAACGCCTTAAAAATCGGCCATAGTTATGTTTATACGCTATTGCTCGGTAGAAAATCCAGGCGCTTATATTTATGTACATAGCTAATTCAATAGTAAGTACAATACGTATTGAACAAATATGTAAGGAAAAATAACGCCTGAAGTGATTGGTACAAAGATATATATTTTATTTTAATTAAAAAACCTTTAAAGCTAATATTTATTAATATTCACATGTAATGGTTATTACTCATAAATGACTTGATTGTATTATAAATTATAACTCAATATTTTCTCTAAGTCAAGAGTTTTTCTTTGTAAATAAATAAAGCTCTAGAAGATCATTAGGTTAAACGAGCTGCTTCAGAGATTACTTACTGTAAGAGGTTTTATTAAAAAAAGGAACAAGTTGTTTACATGCAATGGCACTCCGTAATACTATTTCAAGTGGCTCACTGAAGTAGAGAGATAAATCCATGATAAAGATTTAAGCACATTCATACGCTCAAGGGCAAACTGCGAAAGGCTTCAAATCTTTCATTATATGCTTACTTATTTCGCTTTCACTTTGTGTGTATTCAGTTTTTATGCAACATTTTTCACAATAACTCACAGATTTGATGCAAACGTTGCATTGGTAATGCTATTAGAAAACATAAATGATTTTTTTTTCCTCGGCTTAAAATATTGCGCGTGCTATGTGGATTTGAGCAAAGCAAATTACATTAGTATCTAATGTAAGAAAAAAGCTATTTATTAATTTAAATATTTTATAAAATCAACTTATAAATAAGATGTAGTGTTTGTGTTGTTTATTTTAAATTTCAATGTACCATTCCTGTACTTTCCTACTTTTCTCCCTACCTTGGGCATTTTTCATCTGATTTGCTCCAGCAATTTCAGTTGTATTGTCGACCCACCGCTTTTCTATTTCTGTCTTTTTCATAAAAGTCTAAAACATTATCTAGGTCACCATCAACATCATGCAATGCCCCTTTTAAATTTAAGTATGTCGTTCAGATTGATAGTGTAGATGAGACATTATTGTTTTAATTAAGTCGAAATATTGCTATTATTATCTAAAAAATAATATAAATATAACAAATAATTATCCGTTTAAGCAATATAAGAAACGAGTATAAAATAGACCTTCAGATTTAATTGAGTTTAAATGGGTATATACAAACTTTTCAAAAGTGACAATTATAATAATAGACTAAACAATAATACTTTGATTAACCAATAAGAAAAACCAAACTGATTTATTTAATAGTCTTTGTCCTTAGTGTAAAATTTTACCGTTAACTGGATATTTGTAATATGTAATGATATAAAATGCTCTGATTTACCGATAGAATGCTATTACTCTCCACATCCTTTATTTGTGTTTAATAATTGCATATTCAATAGGGTCCTAGACAATGGCAGGTCTGAAGCCAAACAGGATGCATTCGACTGCACTCGAGACGTCCATAAGTGTCGTACTCAATACCAATTGAAAGTTTCTTTTCATGATTAATTCAATTAAAATTTAATTCCGAAAAATATCATATCAATTGTTGTTTAAAATACCTTTAACTTCAATATATTCGATGAAAGCCAAAGTGAATGCTTCGCTGCTGCTCTTAAATTAGATTTAGACAATCTTGCTGTTGTGTTTCGAACGGAGATCCCGCAACCTCTCAAAAGATAGAGGCCACCACTGAGGGGGTTTTAGTGGGTAAAATCTCCATACTACCCACACTTCTGGCATAACAAGGCCGTTTCTAAGAATATTTTCTTCGCCGATATCAATAATGATATAACAAACTGTGTAAAAGGTAAAGAAGGAAAACTGTTAGGTCAAATGTACCTGAAAATATTGTCTAACTTGTCGTCTAGTAATATCCCTTCTTACATTTTACTAACTACTATTGAAACACAGTATTGTTATCACACTATAGCATGACGGTAAAAATAGACGTCTTGGTGACCAGGACGGTCCTTGTCAAAAGAATTAAGTAAAAGTGTAATAAAAGGCATATCTGAGGAAATGGTCATTGGTGTGCGGTTTACCCCAATCAGCCATTTATGCATAGCGTTAAAGTTACCCTACTTAAGTTACTACCCCATTTTATTAATTGCGAAAGCTATTAAAAGAGTCGAGTCAATAATCGCTTACGTTTCTACGATAAAGGTTTTTTTTTTCTTTGTTGATCTCAAATTTACATGATGTTAATTGATAACGAGTCAATAGATGGACTAGGGCTAATACTTCAGCTCTAACACTGTATCACTACTTAATTGCATAAGAGTAATAAACGACCTAAATTTAGGGATCCTATTTTTCATAGATAAAGTAGAATATACTTAACAAGGAGAACATTAATAAATTTCATTTCAATGTAAAGGAAAAGTTAAATTTGGAAAAAAGGCAAATTTATTAAACCTTTTAATTTTTTTTATTTATAATTAAGCGATAAGATACACACGTTCACCCAATGGTGAGTGATACGTTCGCCCATAAAAACGTGGCCCTAGTTAACATGGTATGCACTGCACCATATTGCGCTCGTGGCCTGAGACAAAAGATGTTGAGTCTATGTTATCCCAGTAATTACACTAGCTACAGCGCCATTCAAACCAGAACACAGTAATATTTGAACACTACTGTTTGACAGTAGAAATGGGCGCTGCGGTGGTACTTACCTAGACGATCTCCGGCAACAGCGAACTACCACCAATAAATATATCATTCATTACCTATGTGGATGTTTCCTGATGATGTTCTTAAAAATCTTAACTGTGTCGAGTGAAAGGTAGTCCTTGTTCTTTCAAATCTTATTTGAGGTGGTCAATGTTATTTTTATGTTATATTAATACAAATTTATTAGTTACATTCTTATAAAAGCAGGAACTCAAGATTGTACTTCAATTAAAATATAGAATTGTCCATGAAACTTATTAGACGTTTTTTTTTTGTTATGACCTGACACGATGAATATTTTAACGAAGTTATTAGGAGTATAAATAACAGGCTAGACATCTTCAATTATGTTTAATTAACACTAACAACTCAAAGGAACTCGAGTTCAAGTGCAGTTTTTATTAATAGAAACTGGAATATCCAAAACCTGTGTAGTTTCATTATCTTTTACAAAAATTTGCCGGAACAACGATATATTAATAAATTTTTGAGGTTAAACATAAAAACGGTACTCGTTAATGATAAAATACCGCGTCTGCTTTAGCCCGAAATAAAACGGACATACCTGTAGCTTTATTCACTTTCTCGCTTATCCTGATAAGTGAAGAGAACGTCGTTCAGTTTTAAGTAATACGGCCACACACAAACCGACAAGGACCCCGTTTTAATTAATTAAATATTAATAAACTGTGATTTGTGGCAGTTAAGTACACCTTTAAAGGAACTTTATAACGGTCATTACGTTGTATAATAATTATAAGCTGAACCGATAATAAATAACTATAAAAGTTTCTTTAATATATTTGGCCTACTTTAGAGTCAAGGTTTCTATTATCGCATTAAAAACTTTCCTATATTTGATGTCGTTGGTGAATATTTTGATAAACGGTCAAAAAATTAAATAAACCAGTACAAATGATTGATCAGGTTTGATTGATTCTAAGACAAAATAAATACGAACCAATTTTTATTGTTTGATGCCATAGATTGTAAATTTGAAACCAGTTTATACTAGTACTATGGATAGTCTGTTTTATTGATTCTACTTGTTACACACTTAGCTACATTAACGTTAACCCCAACAGACATAAGTGTTAGCATCTTGATTATCTTTAGACTTATTTGAGTCGTTTATATCGTGTGCACGCACTGTCGTAGACACAAATGCATCGTCAGTCGACGTGCAATGCCCGTCGCGCGCGCTCCTTCATTACTACCGTTTTATTTGAATCTTTATTCATTTATATATTCAATTAGATCCAATGAGTTCCTGATGCATATATATTTTTATGTAAAATGTGACATTATTAAATAAACGTTTTAATCATAAATAGTATCTGTGAATCAGTGCCTCGATCTATATTTACGCACGTAAGTAAAGTTTGATTATTAGTTAAGTACAAAGCAATTAACGGTCGTATATTTAAACTACGATAAGTAATTGCTTTGTGTGATTCACAAGTAACATTATTATTATTAAACCATAAATAATATATTAAACATAAAAGTTTTTCAAACAGTCGATATGTACTAAAGATTTTTGTTTCTATTATTTTAGGTTTTTTATATAATATTCTTAAAAATAGATATGTGTTGATAATCGTAAAAGAGAAGAACTGTTTTTTTTTACATCCATGGTTATCTTTTAAACGCTTGAAAATTTATTAAAATCTTTGCAACAGTTTGACAGCTACAGTGTTACAGAAACAAGTTAGAAAAATTGAGTAAAAGTTAATAATAAACATTTTTTTTCTCTTCACAATTTGTAAGCCTTGATTCAAAGAAAAGATTTCGTAGCATTACATATGCTTTTTGATCAGTTTTTTTTTATTTTTTTTCTGTTCTGCAAAAAAGTTTATAATTAAATTAATTTCCTTATTAATTTTAAAGGAGTTCATATATTTTCATGTTGGTCAGTTTTCATTACATCATAAAGCACCTTCAAACGTTACTTTGAGGGAGGTACTGTATATGAGGATGTGAGAGACATGCACTCGACAAATGTGATGGATTGACCCAAATAAAGAACGGATGCCGACGATTGCTGATTGAGACTGCTAAATTCCCTCTCAGATGACGTGCACACTGTACACAAGAACAATACTCGAATTAGTCTAATGATAATAACACTACTCTAGTAATTTCTTAAGTAAATATATATCTATTTATCTCTCGTTAGGAAAATATTTTTGATTGTGGCTACCAACTCAAACAACAATTCGATTTATACTTAACTAGGTTAATATATTTTGTTTAACATTTGACTTACTTTCTAAAGCTTTTGAATGAAATAATACGTAAGATATTTAAAAACAAAATGCATTTAAATTATATACATTTGTCGATAATTAGCTATTATTGAAACCTCGTATTAACATAGTTTTGCAATACTTTGTCGATACATGGAAGTGATAATATGTTAATTTATGCCATATATATTAAGTTTAGCAATTTAGTTTTTTTTTTTGCTAAAAGAATGGTTAACGATGTGATCTTAAATGAATTCACGTTCTTATGACATAAGAAGTTATATTTATTTCAATACATATTGTTCCTTTATGTAAAAAATCTGATCTTGCTTCATTAAAACAAGAACAATTTCTAATGATTTAATCATTTCATTCTTTTACATAATTCTATCGTGCATCCAAATACTATTTTCTTGAAAGAAGTTGTCCCAAATTTTTCCTTCTTTATCATTCATCTGTTGCAAGAGTTATAGTGATTATTACATCTTCGTCGATTTAGGAAGAGACAATACTCAAACAGGCTCAGTCTTTGCTTTCATCCATATCATCATGAATCTGTCCCGTGGTCTTATGCCTTGCGTCTTTCGCAGCTAATTTAAATATATTCAGTTACTTGCGTAATGCATTATATTGTACCATAAAATCGATATGGTCACTGCCACCATACGCACTATCCCTATTATGGGGTTGATTCACGCGCACGTGTTTATTTGTGTGCTATGACGTCAAAATTATTATTATTTCGCCGACCGTAGGCCGATGAAAGAGACCAATATTTTTTAAATGTTGCAATCAGCTGACGTTCCCCTCGTCATTTTATATTTTAAGGGGTCACGAGGGGCACAACGGTCTTAATAAAATTGGTTACTATAGCGCAAGTATAGCAAACACTAGGCATAAATATAGGCACGGGTTAAATAAGCTAAGCAGTAGGCTGAACGCCTTCCATTGTTGGGGTATTGAGAAAAAATACTGATTCCGGTGAATTTAACATTTCTTAAAGTTTTATATGTTTAGTTGATATACAATATTAACAGTATACAGCTAGTTTTTTTTATTAACTCCTAAGTCTGTATTCGGAGTACTCTACCACCACCCACTTAAGATGTTTCATTTGAAATCGTTGTAAAGATATGTCTCGTGTGTGACGTCGAGGTAACTTTGCGTGAATATCTGCGTGCTCTTCAGTGATCTTAAAAAGCTCTTTTATGTACTAAGTCAACGTGGAGCACCAGACTACGTTCTACACTACCTCATAATGAGACGAGCACTCGTCCATGGGGATGTTCTAATGAACAATAAAAGGGTTAAAAACTTAACACTTGGGCAGTTACGAGATTTCCTTACGCAGGCGTAACCGTTATGTTGTCATACATAAATTACGTTATTAGAAATTTGTAGTATTAATAACAATCCATTTTGCAGGTAAAAGCGGTTTGTCAGCAAGTTCTAGCCGCTCCACTAGTCCTTTAGGACAGGGAGCAGTTAGCTTCATACCCCGCGCACCAGCCACATCATCTGGGTAAAAATTTAAAATTTATATTTCATTTTACAACCAAGGTAAAAACTTGTCTGTGCGAGTTTGTTCGCGATCCATACCTAAATTTAAAATCACAAGAAGTAGAAATAATCTTCCTTATAATAAAATATACACAACTGTGATAATAAGTATGTATTAATGTTGGTCATAAATGAAACGTGATTTGTTTCTCTAAAATTTCAAACACTTGTTCTTTAAATTTATTAAACTAAAGCGGTACTTGTTCCTAACTCTAACATTTTAGTTTCTTTCATTACTTAAATAAAGTTGACAACTATATATCTATGTGTACATCTTTAGCAATTTTTTAGAAACTATACCATAGAAAACTAAGAGTACGGATAGACAGATTTTTTTTAATTGTTTTGATAATAATAATCATGTGAACATGACTACGAAACAGGAAAGATTTACCAACTTTACTTATTTGTTTATATTAATATATTGATGTTTCGACATATAAAATACGTGTTTGTTGAAACTCTCTCTTTACTATTAATAATTTAGCATTAAATAACAAAGATTATTCAATAAACTCATGTATTTTTCAAAAGATAATTTCCATTCATAACGTTTTATGTTTATTCATTTCATATAATTCTTTTCAGATCACGACCAAATTCGTCTTTATTAGTCCCTGGTAGTAAAATTCCATCACAACTGTCACAAACACAGCAGCATTCCCAAGCCGCCCACCATAATGGAACGCCTACAAAACAGTCCATGTTAGATAAATTAAAACTTTTTAATAAAGACAAAGTAACTAATGAGAAACAAAGTAGCAAAAGCACTGCGGTTTCTAAACGCACGAGTTCATCAAGTGGATTCTCATCGGCGAAAAGTGAGAGATCGGACTCCAGTTTAAGTCTCAATGAATCGTCTAATACAGGAAATACACATATCAAATCTTCCAATTTAATCGGACCTAAAAGTCTAAGACAACAAAGTGATACGTTATCAAAAGACAAATCCGGAAAAAGTGTTAAATCTAAAATTATTAGTTCTAAAAGCACAAAAGAAACTTCCAGTAATGTAAATAAAGGTAACGTTAGGAATAGCAGTGATAAAACATGTAATAGTCCGAAGTTGCCTGCAAGAGATAAAGAATCGAAATTAGCAGCACCTAAATCTGTTAGTAATACTAAACTAAATGTAATTGAAGATCATACAAGGCATTCAAAAAATAAGATCGATTCAAAAATGGTTAAATTGACAGGAAGTCAAATCAAGCTTGCAGAAATACGAACTGAAAACGCTGCAGATAGTTAAATCTCACGAACACATGAATATTCAATCGAAAAATGCAACAAATCAATGCCAGTCGCCCACGGGACAAAATCACACAGGCATTCCAAAGCCTACAGCTGCTGTAAAAGGTACTTCAAAAACATCCAAAGATGACAGACATGTAATACACAAGAGTACTAATAGTCAATTAAGTCCTATTCAAAGTAACTCTAGTTTGAATTCTACAAACAATGTTAATGTTCACCCATTTTCAAGGGAACAATCTAATCTAAGTAAAGAAATAACTCAGAAACAAACGTTAGCTGTTTCTCCCATGCCAGCCGTTAATGTTGGAACGCAAAACTCATCCTCACAAATGTCTGAAAGCTCACATTCCAATTCAACGCACAGTACTACAGGACAACAGTCAAATTCAAGTGACGGTAGTGTTATTTACCGCCCATCAAGTGAATCGGGATCGGAAATGTCGCGAACGAATAATATAACTCCTAACAAACGAATGGATATGAATGCAACTTATATCAACGATGTCATAAACGAAGCAGAATTATCAGAGAAAGAAGCAGCTCAAAAGCGACACGATAATTCTTGTCATAGACAATTTTTTGATCATAATAAAACATTGACAGAATTCTGCAAAAAGCAGGAAGCAGATAGCCGATCAAGTACTCCTTCCCATTGCCGTGAAAATTCACTCGGCGAAGATGAAAATCCTTTAATGAATGTTATGCCTATGAGACCGTTACTACGCGGCTACAATAGTCATTTAACGTTACCAATGCGCACCGCGGGTTTAGCACAAAAAAATATTCCAGGATATCCTCATCATGCAAATACCGTGAAAGCTAACTTTGGCCGTGACAATGCGGGATTACGAGAACGTATGAACTACGGTCCCGGCTTTTCTAATCCAGATTATTGTGATCTCGACATCGCTTCTGGATACATGTCTGATGGTGATTGTTTAAGAAGAATAAACGTTAACGAAATGGACTGTGGAAGAAACAATGACGTAATGGATGGATACATGTCGGAGGGCGGGGCGTCAATATACGGTCGCCGTATCAACTACCCACAAGCACCTCAATTTCAACAGATCGATGACAGGTAATATTCATAAATTACATATAAATACTTTATAAAAAAAATTCTAGTACTGTATTCCTCTTGAATATTGACAGATGTTTTTTTATATATTTCTAAATTTCTCTCATATTATTAGTCAGGGTACCTTATTCTATTATTTACAACATATTCACTACTAATTTAGGCTATTTACATTTTTCCAACATTATTTCTACATTTTTTTTACTTTTGTTTTCTTTCAAAGCGGCAGAAAATACAAGCACATAAATAACAGTATTTTTCGAAAAAAAAATAATTAAATTGAAAGTTAAAAAAATCTTGTTTCACGTCTTCGTGTATGTATATGCGAGTAGATTTCTGTTGTTCATGTACCAATAGCAAAGGCTGCGTCGCAATCCACAAGTGGTTGAAACGCCTGTGACTTTTAGACGACATAAGTATTATTTTCTTATTAAAATTATAATCTCTAACATCAGATAAAGCCATTTCAGTTAGTAAATGTTATGTTTACCGATTGTGAGATATCAAGGGAAGATAACTTCCTTTATTAAATTACAAATGAAAAACGCAAGTCAATAAAAAACACAATTGAATGGCATGGAAAATATATTGCCTTCTTCCGTTCAATGTATTTAAAAGAGACAGAGGGATCTTGGTACATGTTTTATATTATTGTCCCTAATAGTAAACAGTGCAAATATTAAGATAAACACACCACATCGTTTTTAAAATATCACAACTAAATAAAAAAAAAACTAACGTTGTATAGTAAATTACTCGGTGTTCTAAGAAATAAAGGTTCGTTAACATCCGAACTTCAACGGTGTGCCAATGACGATCTCCCAGTGAGGACTCGCATAGCGCACTCACACTGTCGCATCGCTTGGGGAGAGGGCGGGGTGACTTAAAATCGATACTCCTACGCCTCACACCCGTCCTTGCCCCGCGCTGTACGTATTCACCACGCCTTAACCCTAACCACCCCCAACAGCTTCGTCCAATTCGGGACCTTACCGATCTCCACATAAAATCGTACTTCCATAAAACTAAATAGTTATATACGCTCTTCTATGAAATGTATTGGCATTTATCGAGTTTGTTTTCCCATGTTTGTCAATAGTTATACAAAATTTATTTGTTTAAAGAAATTACGTACTATTTGGGAGCTTGAAAATGTTTAGTTGTTATTATGAAACATTGAACTTCAACCAATATAGGATTGGTTGTGTTTTATGTGCTGTTACTGAATTGAATTGCGATGTTTTAAGTGTGTAAGTAAATGAGGATGTGGGCTTAGTGCGCGGTGCGGTGGCTCCGTGCGATCTGCAGCCGGCGGAGGCTAGGCGGCGGCGGGCGGGCGGCGGACGGGCGGCACTCGGCGCCGCGCACTACCGGCGTGCGGGCGCGCCGTATTCGCGCCCCGTGTTTTTTTTATACTACGTCGCAAACTTTCCCGATTTCCTCAACGGAAAATGTAAATCTGTTACCGGCATCGATCGTTCGTACGCCAGACGCACGCTCGCGCGATCACAGCTGGCGCCCGTGATCTGGACTGCGTGTAACAAAGGTCCGCCACGGCGACCGGTGCGGACTTATGGACGAACCATTGTTGGTGATATTAGTTCGTATCCTAACTGATGTAGTGGACCATATGCGTTGTGCCTTCTGTTATTTGCTCCGCGGGTGAGCGAGTACATACGTTTTTACAGACTTTCTACGTTGAAATTTTGATACTTATGCTACGATAATAATTTGCTCGTTTATTGTAAGAATCAGTGTTGCCTTGCTGTTGTGTCTTTGCTTTTCGCGATAGACGGTATAAATATAAAGGGTGCTTTTTAAATATTCGGTATACATGAATATATAGATGAAGCTTTTGTTATTTGCGAGGATGTTTATTGTATATACGGTAAGAATGATAGTTTTATTACTGTAAATAATGCATTGTTTCATAGTGTCATATTAATTAGACAAGAGGCATTACCCTTGCAAACATGTGGTGTATTGCGAAGCCAACGTATGAACCATTTGCGACATGTGGTCGCCACTCCGGCTACATTAGTGCATACCTAGTTTTTATGTCCAAAAATAGTTGAAATAATAATCTTATTAGCTTTGATCACGAGCCCATTAATCAAAACCACCATTTCCTACTCAGTATGTTTTATATGAGCTTTAAGATGAAATCATTAGCTTTTTCTTTAGTTTTTGCATTTAAAAAAAAAAGGAAACGGAAGCAATGTATTCATATTCAATTTATAACAAATTTTACAGTTTTATTTTATTCTTTTAAACTTATAAACAATTTTAGAGCTTTAAGTATTCAATTTTTTTATAAGATAATAGTGACTTATTTGATGCCATCATTACATCAATCCGATAGATAACAATAGTAAATACGATAAACTCGACTCGAATATTTCGATCGATTTTATTATAATATACTCAAACGACAAATTGCATTCACACTTGACGTAGGCGGGTATTCCACCGTATCGAGCATTACACGTAAACTTGTGAGGGTTCCGAGGGTAAATGAATCATACATAAAACATAACCCTTGGTTCAAATGGTTACGAACTTTGAACAATGTCTAACGAAACATGAAAAGTATAAACTACAAAAGTTTTCATTCTCTTTCTACAACAACTTCAAAATATTAATCCAACTTCAATATTTCAATTGTAATTGGTGATGTTTGACTGCTTCCGTGGCACAATGGCTGCTTGCCTGGTAACAAAGATTACTAGTTTGATTCCAGGGCCACACGTTGTGGAGTTTGCTTGATGGTATGTTTTTTTGATCTGCCTCTCACTATTATATTGTAAATCATGACTTCAAAGTATTCTTGGCAAGTACGCTTCATCCCTATTTTAACTTAGTGAAGTATACGTCAATTAGGCCTATCGTAAATAAAAATATTCTTAATTTTTATTTAAGGTTAATAATAACATTATAATTTTCACTTCGTACAACATATTTTTATTACTTTTTTTTTTGTACGGTATACTTTTAAAAAATAATATGATATACTGAATCGTAGTTTTAATATTGCTAAATTTTTTCATAGATTTTTCCGTATAAATAATTATTATTAATGAAAGATACATCACATTTTCATACGTTTGCATAAAATAATAAATAAAAGAAACGGTTGTTTGAATCAAACTAAATAATCTATCGATTTGTTTTTCCCTGTTAATTCATAATCACAAGTGCGCAGCTGCTATCCTAGAGCGTTTCAGTTCATTCCCCTTAAATAAAGCTTATTAAAGTATTATATGTCTGTACATTAAAATAACTAAGTTCATTTTTAATGCCGACCAAAAAAATTTATAGAATATTTACCTTTTTTAAATTTGCTTTTGTTAAAACTCACCGTTGGTTACAAAATATCTTAAACTCCTTATTATGTTATGAATTCACTATTTTTAAATCTCCCGATTATACTCTAAATAATTTTTTTCGTACGAAAATAATTTTTACGAGTTTCATTAAAATTGTCATGCAATTGTAGGGCGTTAACAGTCACGCAGTAAAGCTGGTGTCGGCCCTCGCGGGAGCTAGTGCCAAGTGTTGTGAAGAGCGTTTAAAAAGTTCCGATTGAGGAAAAATTTAAAGTCCCGTGAGAAAAACGTGAACGCAACCCTTCTACTTTTTAATTTGGAAGTTTTGTTTAATCTTTTGAATTATATTTTGGACAATAGCTATATTAAATATATCTTACATATAAACAACTCTTTTCATCATCATCATCTCAACTGCTGTAACATATACTGCTACACATAGGTCTCTTATTATATATTTCAGGAAAAACTAATTCTTTAAATATTAGGTCCTTACATATGAAATTAGCGTTTTGTCGCACTGACACCACTTTGATATGAAATATCTCCTCTTTGATTAAGATTTCCAAATTCATATTTATAAATTCATTTAGCTGATACATTTGAGTTTTGAAAACAGACATTCATTTGTTTTTTCCTCATTATTTTTTTCTTTGGCGTCACTTATTACCGCACAATAGAAAAACAGGTCGGTATATTTACGAGTACTAGTTCTACCGTGGCACCAGTGCTGCAGAAACAGCTCAAAGGATTAATGATGTTTACGGCGCTGATGTCGCAAAAGAAAGCAGCACGGTACGTTTTCGGTTTCAACGTTTTCGTTCAGGAAATTTCGACCTTCACAACCAACTCGGTGGACGACCGGAGACCAAAGTGGAAAATGAAAAATTAAAGGCTATTGTGGAAGTGGTTCCATAAGAAAACACTTCAGAGATAGCCGCAGGCTTCGTGGTAAGTGACAAAACTATATTAATCCACTTGAAGCAAATCGGAAAAGTAAAAAAAAAATTAACGATAGGTACCTCATGACTTGAGTGAATCGAACTTGCAAACACGCGTCGACTGCTGTGTTACTTTGCTCAACCGACACAATAATGAAGGGATTTTAAATTGAATCATTACTTGTGATGAAAAATGGATACTGTACGATAATCGGAAGCGTTCGTCGCAATGGCTGAGCCATGGAGACCCAGCTCAATCCTGCTCTAAACGAAAATTGACTCGTGAAAAAGTTACTTGTACGTGTTTGGTGGACTAGCGCCGGTGTCGTTCACTAAAGCTTTCTAAAATCTGACCAAACGATTACGGCAGATATCTATTGTCAGTAACTGCAAACCATGAAGGATGAACTAGCTGCTAAATAACCGAGATTGGTCAATCGCTCTAGGCCACTGCTGCTTCACTACAACGCAAGATCACACACTACACAACAAACAACCACGTAGTTAGATGAGGTACAGTTGGAATGTCTGCGACATCCACCGTACTTCCTGGACCTTGCCTCAACAAATTACCATTTTTTCCGGAATTTGGACTTCTTACAAGGAAAAAACTTCAAATTTGATGCGGCAATACAAACCGTCTTCAAAGAGTTTATTGATTCTCGCCCCCCATGGTTTTTATAGTAAAGGGATCAATGAACAGGTAGTTCATGAGATGGCAAAAGTGCATAGATAACAACGGTGCACACTTTGATTAATTAAATATATTTTATAAAAAGAAATTGACTTTATATTCCTCCCGTACAAAACGCCAATTTCATATGTAAGGACCTTAATACATTACCATTAATTAGTGTTTGCAAAGAGTACTATATTTAGATTATGAACAACGGTACTATTATATTTAGTTTGATCTTTGTTTTCTGAAAGCAAACAAACTTCTAAGAGGAAAAAACATTTGTCGAGTAATTGTTATTTAATAAAACAAATTTTTACGAATTTTTCCGAGTTCGAAGACTTTAGGACACAGTAACCTCGATTTGGGTACATTGTAGTGTAAATAATAATTAAAAAGCTGCAGGTATTCCGTGATAATACCATAGCTCTCATAATATTTGTTCCCTCAGTCGTCCTGCGACTGTCATACACTCCCATAAATATAAAAAGTTGGTCATGAAGTTTAGAGTTTTAGATAAAAATAACAATAAAGAATTTATTCAATTCAACCGTCGCAGTTTGAAAACCTACCGCCGGTTTCATAACCGTAGTACTTTAACGAGTGAACGTTGTCGAACAGCGGTCTGGAGTGTCCCATTCGGCTGCGACGGCAGCGGAGGCTCTAATGAGTAACACTCAAACGCTGGCGGTAAACTGCGAACTGGTTGCGATCTATGTATCTTTTTGTATACAATAAGCACTTAATTAAAAGCGAACGAGCAATAAACCGGGTATGGGATCTCATTAAAAAATTCCACTCCGGTGTTCTTTTGGTACGACGAATGTGAATTCATTAACGCTGGTGAGATTAGTGCTGGCGCGGCTCTAGCTCCTGGTTTT
This sequence comes from Ornithoptera priamus, assembly GCA_029034505.1. NCBI lineage: Eukaryota > Metazoa > Arthropoda > Insecta > Lepidoptera > Papilionidae > Ornithoptera > Ornithoptera priamus. Next base: position 577,673 of record JARDWD010000484.1, read on the forward strand.
CATTGCGAATATCACGGGTCCGTATATAAAACGTAAAGGAAGAAAAGTTAAGCATTTATAGGTAGAATATTTTTTAACTTTTTGGAGACCCATAAAATGTATAAAATAACTTCAGGATAGTTAGAGCCCGAATGAGATCTTTCCAGGGTTAAATAGTGATTCAGACTTTGGTACTAAAGGCATACGTTAGTGATTAAGGTTCTATGTTCTTGGAGACCTAGGTGGGTACCATCGCAACTCCTATTCCTACCGCTAAACAGTAATGTGAAAACATTATTGTGTTCCGATTTCAAGGACGTTGTAGGTGTTAAATTACTGGAGTTATGAGACATCATCTTATGTGTTAAAGTGATGAGCACAATGTGCTGTAGTGTATATCATCCTAACTAGCGCCATGTTGTTATAGGCGGGCGTATCACTTCGCTTTGCTCTTATTATCAATAAGAGAATTGGAGCTAAACCTATTTGTTCGTGTAAGAATTTTTCACAACGATATACGTATTTTCCAACAAATGCCTTGTGAATGATAAGATTCTGTTTAATTTTCTGTTACAGATATATCAATCTACGAAAATATATATTATCGTAAAAACTCTCACATTGAAATCTAAAAGATTTATTCACTCAAGGTTCCAGAAAAGTTCAAAGTATATTTTCCCCCTCCTTGTTAGTAAACATTTAGGCTTTAAATTTTCTTGCTCTTACTTTGATCTTTTTTTCATAATAATTAATATAAATAATTCCTTATTCTTCTAATACTTTTAAATCTTTGTGTTAATATATATGCGTAGATACTTCAATAAATACGCGTAAGTAAATACTCAGTCCCATAATATCTGTTCCGTCAATCACTTTACAAAGATAATAATATTTAATATAATAAATTATATTAAAATTATTTCGACTAATTATAACAATTAAAAAATCATTGCTTGGGGTATTATTTTATTTACGGTCTTCAACCTATACGCTAACACTTTCATATACAGCATCAGCCACCAGTTGAAGATCTGTATGTTTAATAGCGGACATCTATTCTCTGCAATGATGGTGATGATTTACACCTGCATACCTTAAAGCTTTCTTAACACTTTTTGTCTTAACTAAAATTTTTTTAATAATGCGTTTTATTGAAAATACGTAAATCCTTTGTAGTTAATATATGTTATATACTAGCTATAAAGGATATATTATCTGTGGTAACAGTATTCGAAAGAGAATTTTATATTTTTACAAAGACAAAGTAACTTCACGCGTCAAAGGAAATCCGTTTGGATGTGAACAGCTTTTAATTTACTATTGAATATCTCTTTGTCGTCTCTATTGTAGGTATTGATAAATAAAACTTGTACTGATTTTTTTTTATTTAAAACTTCATCGTTTTGTTAAAAAATATTACAAACAATAACATTTTAACGGAACAAAAATATTCTCGCCGTGAAAATGTTTATATAACTGAATATCTGTAGTCAGCGTAATGTTTGCAAAATACACTCGTTAAATGCAAATACTTTCATAGTAATATCACAAGAATTTTTAATATTACACGGCCTACTTACTACCAGGACAAAGGCCTTCTCTCACAAAGAGATGATACGGAGATTGATCAATTACTATGTACATATATACATATATAAATATATAATATTTGAATAAACGTTCGGTTTGGTTACCAGATTACATAAGTGAATTTTAAATCGGTGAAACTATATTATTTCTTCTAACATTTTCCAACGGGCATTGATTTTTATATTCTCTTTATTCCAGTAGTACAAGGCTTTTTACATCCGGTCGTTAAACTATCACTGTTGCTTATTAGACCCTGTACATTTAAGCTATGTTTATCACATGACGGAGGAGTCACATGTTTTTCTTAGTCGCGACTGTAAACGAGATATGGATAAGATGTTTTAGACCTGGATTCACATTCATCGTTTTAAACAATACGTAAGCGATAGTCCTTCTTATAACAATATGGTTTTAGTGAAGGTGTTTAGTTGTATGGCATAAATCGCTCTGAGATGTTAACCATCGAAACTTCATTTAACTCCGACGCCCTTCAAGTTAGAACAAACTAATGTTTGTACACTATCCTTTTTTTTTTAATCTTTTTGTTTTGGGTGGGGGCTTTTATCCCTTGGGGATATGTCAGCCCCATGCACTATCCTTTGGCAACATAAATAAGAATAACCGTACAGTTTAATGCATCTAGGAGCTCTTCGACAACAGGTATTCATCACTAGTAATATTAAATAGATTGAATTAAGTGAAGACTTAGATGCGTTTGAAAAAAACCTTGTGTTTCAAATGGAACTGCTTTAATATAATGTATTATTACATCATTGTGTAACTGTAGTACACAAACATAGACATATTTCGACAAAAATAATGGGAAGGTGGGAAGAGAATAATGAGTAGGCTGCTCAGTTCGTAGATAACGAGGAGCGCAGTCGGATCCTTTCACAGCATCCGTCATCATTAGTGAGGGGCTTCGGGCGCAGGGTTTTCATTAAGACGCCAATGTTTCAAATGACAAAGCAGTAGCATAAGGACGAGATCCTCGTAAATTGACGCACCTTAAGATTATTGCACGTTGTGTATATGCTCTAACATTTCGGGATTCGTTACGTACTCACTTGTGACATACTATAAATTTTGTTAATAAGAAGACAGAGTTAATTATATTGCCGGTGGAATTTACTTGGTGTTTTTTTGCATTTACTGGAAAAATATCGCGTAAATCTTTAGACGACCGATGATACTGATGAAATTTTGACATCATCAATTAGTGGTGAAAATCTTTATTAAGGCTTTATGCTAATACCTACGTTAACAAACAGAAAAATCAACTACGAATACACTTTACGGTTTAAAATACGCGCACAAGATATTTTTATACACAGATATTATAAAGGTTATTTGTCTTTTCTGTAGAAAAGTTAAAAAGACCTGAATGCTATAGGATTTTTTCTTTTAAAAAAATGGGCCACTGGCGCTTACGTTCTCAAAGTTTTGCGCAACGCAGACTTTGTCTAACCTTTTTCAGACGAAAATAGCAAACAGCTACTTTCCTGATTACGTATCTTCCGTACCTATCTCTCTACTCTACATAATTGTGTTTTGTCACGGTTTTGTAAAACGCGATATACTTTAATGTATCGGATGATTTTTTTTTACTTATTTAGTATCTACTGAAATAAATATTTCAATAGTACAACTACAAAAAAAATATATAATTATCAAGTGAACTGTCTGCGTAGAGGTTGTGGTAAACAAATATTTATAATAATCTATATACAAGTTTTATTTGTATAGGTTTGTACATATATTTTTTTAGTATTTATGTAGTACAAAATACCTATAATTTAGTAAGGACAAATATTACTTTATGGGTTGGTATATTTACCCTGTTTTGATCCAACTTAAGAACACATTAATTTAGATATAATCTTTTTTATTTTGTAAATACCTTTTACTGTTCTGCTTTTTATCATGAGGTAAAAAAAAAATTACATTATTACGCTTTGACATAATTAATTTTTAAAATATCTACGTCTTAGGTAAAGACATCAAGCGAATTGGATTTGATGGAGTGATCTGCGGTTGATACCTTTAAGCATTCCAAGTTTAAATTTATTATACTATATCTTAGTAGAAATTATTATATATGAAGTGCTTAATTTTTAAAAAATTATTAAAAATGTTAAATTCAACGCCAATTAAATTTTCGAGTACATTTAGTTACAAATGAATGCAGTCAGCAACCAGAGCAAAAATAAAGTCTCTATTCTTCCGCACACAGGATCCATTGATCTTGAACGAGTGCAATGGGTAATGATTAACGCGATATGAATGCGTTCATATTATATTACACTACACACATTGTTGTTATTAATGTTTCACGATTAATAAAACATTTTTATGTTTATATTTTTGTAACATATTTGAATATTTACTCGCTTTTGTTTACGAATAAGAGAAGTATATGTACCTTATAACTTCTTTTCTGTTTTTGTTTACACGGATCCTTAGTTTATCCTCATATCCTACGTTCCAGTATGCAAGGAAAAAAAAGCGAAAATATTTCTACGTTTCCTTCGGCGAGGATGGCGTGAAAGGAACTGTTGACATTCCCTAGTTTTCTCTTGTCTATTATTTTTGTGTAGTCAGATGAGATGTTGATGATATTGCTACAACGCGAAGCTTAGATGCCTAACGTTTTTAATACTGTTTTTTATGTACTATTGGTTAACATTACCTGAAAAATTATACAAAAAAATCCTATCATTAACCACATTCAACTTATGGCCTAGTAATCAAGGGTACGTAAATGTATTATAAAGCAGTTATCCATTACTCTATTGAGGCAGTTAATACGTTTGGTTTATTTACAAGAAAGATATAAGTATAATATAAATACAGCAAACAAATTTAAAACTGCAATGTACATGAATAAATGTATTGAAAGAATATTTTAACATGTTATTATAACAATGCTTTGCATGCCTTATTTTATTACAACAAATACATACTTAATATTAACTTAAAGGCAAGATGTGAACAGTGAAGTTAAAGTTAACATTATATTGTTAGCTATCCTCAAGAAACGTGTTTAATGCATGTATTACTAAATTTACGTATATAAACATGTATATTTATATATATATATATATTTCAAATAAAACATAATACATTAAGATCTGTCTTGATACATCTCTTTCAGAAAAGATTAGATGCTTCGTTATTTTTTCCATAAATAGACAAAGCCTGTCTTACGCTATGAACATCTGATGGATATGTTTCCTTTAACATATCGCTATAAATATACAGAGCATCAAAATGAAAGGAGTTATAGAAAAATGGAAATAACTTTGTTATATTATTCGTTTATTTCAAATTATATTACATATTGTACTAACATTCATACTAGCCACATTTTTAGTCGGGAGGGATAAAAGAGAAAATAAAGAGAGCAGCCGAATTTAACTACTTTGTTTATTATTACAAGAATTGAAATATTTTAATTAAGTATATACAAAATTTATAGCTGTAAATAAATGTGTATATCTTATATGTCATTACATGAATCACATTTTACAGTAACAATTTTTTTTTATTATAAAGTACGTTTAAAAAATTCAGATCAATTTAAAAATATATCGCATTTGATATTAATAGGTGAACTAGATATCTGTTGACATTTACAATAGATTATAATACTATCGTAGTATGTTATATTTATATCTTAATCAGTTAACATTTAACTAACTCCCTAACTGTCGCCGTGGACGTAGTGGTAGAAGGTCTGGTTATATTCCGGGTTCAAACGTTGTAAAGTTTAGTTATCGGTAAAGTTCTGTTGTGATGTTTGATTAGTGGTAGCCTTACCTGCTACCACACTTAGATTTCAAATCTACCGTCAGAACATCATTACTGTATTTCGGTTGTCAACATGTGAAAGCCTGAGTATTTTTGGAAAGAACGAAAAATTAAATTGAAGTTAAGTTTTAAACCACTGTAGTTATTTTCTATTCATTACTTTTATACGTCGTGACCATGTTTATCAATAAATGAATTATAAATCGTGTAAAAGAAAGCTCTATATTAAGCTCTTTATATTTTGAACTCAAAAGACTGCTCTAACTAAACCACATAAAGCACCATAGCCTTATAAATCTATGACTGTAAACAATGACTCACAGTGGGGTTCTGCTCCCCTCGCAACATCCAGGGGTTATTCGAATACTTTAAGAGTTTCAATAATTTGAAACTCTCTCTCCATCTCAATAAATTTTAGTTTTCTCCTAGTGTTTCTCCATTTATGTAACTACACTGTGTTTTGTTACAAGAAAAGGGGTTAGATGTATAAATCATTTTATAAACCCATTTGTTTCTCGACCCTAAAATAAAAATTATAATTAATGTTGCCGTGTAGAAACATTAAGATATTATAATTATTTACAATTAGCGGTTTAGTTAAGGGTTTCCGAAAAACAGTCCCAATCAACTGATATGATTATCTTGAATGATTTTTTCTTATTTTTTCAGGTATTCAATGATCATTAATTTCTTAAATTAATTCAAACTTAAACTAACTTTATCACATTTGAATTGCTTACATTCTCGCATAATTAAAACACTCTTAATTAATTGTTATAAATATTATTCGCCTTGGTTTAATTATTTATTTTTTATTGTAAACCTGGCCCAATCATGAAGGCGGGCTTAATTCAAAGTGATGTTATCTCATTCAACGCCCTAGTTATATATACGTATTCATTTATAACTGTTCAAAATTTTATATTTCCGGAAAAAAACAACATTTATTAAAATTTTCGATAACATCTAAAAGATCAAAAATATGTATTATAATATCAGGTATTGGATTAGTTTAAGGATAATTTAATCATACAGTTTTAACATCTCCAGCTTTCATTGTTATTTAACGTCGTATGAAATTGAAGTTATGAATTATTATTTATAAAATCAATCTTGAACGCCTTTAGTCGAATCGGAATCTATTAACTTATTTAGTGTTTAAGTTAACACCTTAAGCTAGGAGTACAGAGGGCGGAATGAATGACAGACGTATTTGCTAACAGTCAACCCAGGGAAAGTAAAACTTTGTATTTTAAAAGAGTACTATCGTTTGTATTAATGTATTATATTAATGCGTGGGTAAAAAAAAGCCATTTCAGTACTAAAGTTATATATTGAGTATTTAAAGATTTTTTTTAAAAGTTGTTTATTGCTAATAAAGCCGTAGTTGTTAACCTTTATATCTCCTTTAAAATTTGTACTATCAACGCCATGTTACAAGTAAATATAACTTAGTGGGAACCTTATACCTCAGTGCTATTTACGTTAGTATGCAATTTGAAATTTTATAAGTAATATATAACCTTTTATTTATTGTATTAATAGTAGCATAAATATTTAAATATTCTTAAATTTTTAGACGGAACGGTCGCAATAGAGGAATGGAGAGCGGCAGCGGCGTTGTGTACAGAGTTGTCGGAAGGACGCGCAGCAAAGCCGATTGTGGACAGCAGACCGAACGGCAGCCTCCGACGCCCCGACAGGACACTACCTGGAAAAAGTATACAGATTCGCCAGGAGTTGGAGCGCCGCCTTTGGTACCTTTTTATTATTTTATATAATATAAAAAAATTGCACGTAGACAAACAGTCTTGGTTCCCACTTTCGAAGCCCACATACCCTAGAAGCTTTTTAGTGAGTTCCTATGACGTACTTTAGTCGTATTCTAAATAGCCCAAGGCTACAAGGTCGAAGTATATTATTACCTAACACCAAGTATTGCGTAATAGATGAATTTTAACTGTGTTTGGATGAAATTAAATTAAAAAAAAAGTTTTATGACAATAAAATATTTTCAATTTTACCTTTATCATTTTTAATTTTGTCTTATGTTTAAATATTATTTTCCTCTGATTCGTTTGCCCAACTCCAAACAAAATTTAAAAGAAATCGTAATTCTTTTATTTAAAATTACCTTAAAATAATATGCAAAGAATTAACTAAGTAAATTCGTTTAGAATGAATACTCGACTTTGTTATTTCCAGAATCAAGCAGTTCCGGCACCACCGAGCCCCTCGCACGGGCGCAAGGGCGAACGGCGCACGGGCCACCACTCCCCACAGCATCACAAGCGGGAGAAGCTCACCGCTGCTCAGCAACTCGGCATCGCCCCTCACCCTCAAGTACGTCAGAGATTTTAATCTCTTACACATTTTAATTCTTATTATAAGACTCCAGTTAAGATGATATACATTACACCACATTGCGCTCGTTGCCTTGAGGTATTAGATGTTGTCTAGTTGAATTTAATTCCGAGACATTTAATATTAAAAATATAGCACACATCAGTATACTACTTACACGATGGCAATTATAAGTCTCTGGCCTGTGACTCCATCCATCATTTCCGGCTTCATTGTCACTTAACATCACTTGAAATTGAGGTCAAAACATAGGACGTTATAGTAAAAATATACAATAACAGCAAATATGCATTAATGGCTTCTTGCATAAAGTTACAAGCATCTTTGCGTAGTTAATCTATCTAGTTACTTAAGTAGAGTGTTCTTATAGGACTTAAATGTATGCAACCCTTGTCTTGCCTCTCTGTGCTCGAGGCTTTGCAGGAAAATTTGCACTGAAGATGTGCTTTCAAAACCACTACTACTAATGATATGGTAATTTCAAAGATTAAAACCTCTTTTCGTTACTAATTTCCGTGAAAGCTGACGAGTGTTATTTATTTATAACATTTTGTAAACGTACCAAAAATCATGTAAAGCCATGAATGGAACATTGAAATGATTATACTGTAAATGATTTTTATGAATACTTAATATGAACAACAAAGTATTCGATGAATATTTCTTAATGTCATAATATTTCTGTTAAGTAAATACGTATGCTTAGATAATGAAAGAAAGTTTAACGCCATCTTGATTCAAGATTTGATAATTTTATATATATTTAAAATTTCAGAAAACCATCAGTTTAAAAGTTTCTTTGTTTTGTGGTAAAAGCCTTGTAACCTACTAACCTGCCTTGGGTCAACAGTTCAACCAGAGAATAACGCTGCAATGCCAACGTCCACTAACGAGATGATACTCATCGACCACTCAACATTTTGCACGCGAAACTATTTTCGCATTGCGGCTTAATTAACCTACTCCTTCTTTCCAGTATGCGGCGTCGAATTCATCTAGTCAACACTCAACTAGGAGTGGCGGGGCTCAGGTAGTTTATTTCATAAAGTTTCATGTAAAAGTACATAAGGATTAAAAAATTGTTTTATTAACGATTGATTAGAAGAAATATACATGAAAGCAAAAGAACAAGATTTTATTTTTATATTAAAGAAACACTATACCATTATAACATGATTTTAAATTTATTTAAAATCTACCTATGTGTATCTATTTATTTATTCTTACAGTTGCAATCACCAAGTGGTGCATCGTCTCGACCCTCGAGCGTGTCTAGCGGTGGAAACGGAAGCAGTTGTTCAAGTAAAGCTAAAGTACCACAAAATTTCGGTTACGTGAAAAGACAAAATGGCGGGCAGCCACCACCGCCACCGGCGAACGGCCCTCCGCAACATGGACATGGTAACTGTATTTAATTAGAGTTAATCATGAACGAAATAAATTATCGTCACCAACAGCTTGTCTGTTTAATGATGATAATTATCATTTACGAAACCTTTATAACATTGAAACACGAAAATTATTATGAAAATGATCAATAATTTAGTAAGCATAGACAGTAATTACTAATTAGATATTTTCTGTCTTTGATGAAGAAACAGTAAGAGTATCTTGCAAATCTGTTTTAAACCAATCATAAAATTTTCGAAGTTAAACAATAAGTGTTCAATTTATGGCTGTATTAATAATGTTTCTTTGTAGGTGGAAGAACTGCTCAAGTGTCAGCAGTACCAAGGACAAAAGTCAAAGTATCCGGTGGAACACAAACATGCACACAAGATCTACAAATTCATAGTAAGTTGCACACAACATTGTATACTTTTTAGAACGGAAGTCATAGTTATCTGCCTGTAGGGTATATAAAGTCTTCAATTATTTTTATAAAAACTAAGCTTTTGTTATAAATCATATCAAATATTTCATACTTGATATTCGTTTGAAATACATTGAATAATAACTAAGATTTTCCTCTAAATATATATTTTTTTATTATTTTACAGAAAATGGTATTGGTCCCAAATCATATTCCTTGGGTGGTACAGCAGCGGCACAACTTTCAGCTTCCGTGCGCGAAAGACTCCTTGGATCCCAATCGCTGCCCAAACCTGGAACCCATGAATTTGCTGCGCTATTTCATCATCACAGGTGACAAACCTCTCATATAATCGTATAATAAAAGGAACAAAATTTCACATATAATTAATCCAAAAATAAAATAGAAAGATATCATCATCATCAGCCGATATACGTCCACTGCTGGACATAGACTACCTCCTAATATCCCCGCGTATGTAGGGGTTCATATTGGCAGTATTCGGACCATTTCGCACCACGCTGGCCCGATGCGGATTGGTGGGAGCCAGAGCCTCGTTTGTTGATTAGCAGGGTGCACCACGAGCAGGTGAGGTTGGCTTGGATCTCATGACTTGTTGTGCGGGCCCCATTACACCCCAAAATGATATTATGATATATGATTTTGAGGTGATGTTGTTGATGTGATGTTATGATAAATCATAGTATGTGTTCAAATATTTTATTCAACTTACTGCTGCTCTTATTAACAGAATAAGAATCTTCAGGATAAGAAGACACCTTAAAAAGTTATGCGTTAAATTGAGCACATTCTCTTTATTGTCGGTTAAAATATCAAACGCGATACATAATAATACTCGCAGATATTACGATGTTCATTTAATTGTTGTGTCATCATTCTAGTTAAATCTAATTCTCTCTAGAACAGTCTACGCTGTTACATCATCACAGTTGATATCTAATAAGATGAAGGTCTTATTTATTCGCCGAGAGACCAATTTAATAATTAGTTAAGTACTCACTAATATTTATGATAGAACACTTAGAGAATCACAAGTATGAAAATATATATGTATAGAATATTTGAAAGATAAATAACGTAGTATTAACATCCTCTATTTTAAATATTTCATTTCTAAAGAATACTTTACTGCTGTAAGATTTCCTTTCTAATAAGAGAAAACAGCATTTAATGTTACAGCATGAATAATTAGCATACTGCTGATAGATCTCTGATGACAAATACCAACTTGGTAATGCTAGTAGTACATGAAATTGCTGCAGCTATGAACAGATCCACCACTTATTATACGGTGAACGTCTCACTCGTCTCGTACTTCGAGGTATATAAAAAAAACTATCATAGGGACTATGGTGCATAAATAGTACAGAGAATAGGATGTTACTGAACTAGTGCATTACCACCGTAGATTATATCACCACATAACACTAAGCATACCGTCGTCAAACAGTAACATATTTTTTTTTTTTTTTTTGTAAAATAATAAAATTACTCATCTCCTTTGTCAAATCCTTACTTCAGATATGTACATTATTTCCCATGGCTGAAGTAGGTGAGTGAGTGAGGATTGCATATATTAAATGATGAAAAGGACCTAACATTAGAAGAAACTTTAAATAAATTTATTTCATTGATTTACTATCCATGTTCGTGTGTTGACATGATGTCAAAGATTCCTTATCAGTTCTCCTTTATTTGCATAAACTTATAGAATTTTTATCTCGTGGGAACATTTGTATATGATTTAGTTTCAGCTTGTATTCCTTAAGAAACTCTCGTCCGAGTGTCTCAAAATATTGTTGTTCAGTATTAAAAAGTGCATTTTTGACCTAAAATTACACGTTAGTAATAATTTTTTTTTAATTCTAACGATTTAAAAATATAATTATTGTCATGTAATCAAAGATTGTATATTACAGGATATGTAAATTTATTTCTCTCGTCCGTTTAGTATATACAACATATCTTTTCTTAGGGTTACTCCAAGGGGTGGTATGAAGATCAGCGATGGAAGTCTTTCCGATACTCAGACGTATTCTGAGGTTAAATCCGATTATGGAATACCGTACGCACCATGGCTTCGGCACAGGTATTTTTTTTTTATTTAATCGCAATCATTATCAAACGCCTATATATACCCGAGTATGAATGTGAGTGGTGTGTAAAAATAACATGATGTAAAAAATATGTATATATGAATAGACATAATTATGCGTTCATATTATTATAAATCATCGTATTCGTATTTCATTCCTTGTTCCGTATATCTACTATATGCTTAATATAATGTGTGTGTGCATTTTGTGTAAGATTCGAGTTTAGTATTAACACAAAGTGTGACACACGACAATGTAATCATTTTTACACGCTTCCGCAGTCCCTACGATGTGGCCAGTTGGGAAATTTAAATGATCGATGTTTATCAATCGAACAACTGGTCGGCATGTGACCCTTCATTTATTTCCCCCATTTCAGCAACACATATTCGGCAAGTGGGCGCCTGTCCGAGGGCGAATCAATGGAGTCCCTTACTTCGCTGCACTCGGCGCAGACGCACAATCACACATCATCCCCTAACTCACACCATCGCAGCTCACTCACACACAATAAGCTCATCATGCACCGAGAGGCTCAGGGTTCAAGGCTTAACAGGAGCAACAGCATTAGGTGGGTTTTATAGTCTCTCCTCTCATTATCCAGCGTCAACTTTCAAGAGTTTTATTTCGTTGTGTGGTTGTGGAGTTTACATAAAATATGCACATTTTTTTATTGTTATATAAAACAGAAATAACTCATACAATCATCCACGTAATCCGCTTTTCATGCTATTATTTGATGTAATATTTATATAATAATTTTATTGTATTCACTATTACTTATTACTAATGTATCTGTGTAAATATATCGCACTACATTTTTCTATATGATAAAGTATATTTTTTAATACATTTCACTTTATAATTCTTAAACTTTCTAATATGCTAAGTATGGACTGTTGGTTACGTTTTAGCTATCTGAGAGATAGGACATTTCCAAGGTACGATACACAAGGTTGGGAATTTATTCATGTTACGCTTCACACCATGCAATTGTATGCATGTTTATATCGAACATGGCACGGCTTTTAACAGTAATCAAATTTTCTTTTCTACATCCATGCTACTCAAACATACTGTTCCTATCATTTTTATTTTTAGCAACACAATTTTTATTAATTTAATTCCGTAAACACTTGTCAGTTTTGTTCAGGTTCCCTGCATTGCACCTATTATTTTTCTTTTGTGTGAAGAAAAATGCCTATTCAGAAGAAATTCAAACGAAATTAATAGCTTCTGTGTAATCAATATGCTAATATTTATTAATGCAATTGGAAGCCAGGATGGTAAATATGGTACAATTGCTGCGTTATATTTATTTTGAGCGTCATTGCAGATCCACTAAGTCGGAGAAGTTGTATCCGTCAATGCTCCAGAGATCGTCGGAGAGTGACTATGAGCCGTATTACTGTTTACCAGTGCAATATGGGCCAGGAGGACAAGGTTTGTTGTTGTGTTCTAACATTAAACAAATCAATTCGATAACCTAAGATTTTAATTTCCTTTAACAATATATATTTAAATGTTACTTGCTGAAACTAATAAATGATGAAATTCAACAAACAAAAAAAAAATATTTTTAAAATTAATTAACGAAGTCAAGAATAAATTGTTTACAACTACTCCTTGTTCAATGAATGTTCATAAATAAATATATTATATATTAGTATATTAACCTGAATCATTATTTGCTTTACTTATACTGGGGAAGTAACTATACTTTTAGTTTCATATTCGTAATTGACCATTATCATATTTGAAAGTAAAATAACAAACAAAATTATATAAAGGAAACTATGTAAACATTGGCTTAATCATTATATGTTACACAATGATTGTTTTAGGTCTAAACTACGGCGTGTCGGAGCCACCATCACCATCACCTAGATCTGCGTTAAGCCCAACACATCAGCCCGGAAACGTATTGCACACGCCGAGACATTCCCATCATTATCCCAAAAAGAATGATGAAGGTAATTTTTTTTAACCAATAACCGACGAGTGCTGCATTTTCCTTTGTCTAATTAACAAAGGATACCTATAACAAAGTGGGGCTTGGTTAAATTTTTACACAGCATCACATCGCTCTAGTGGCATTCTGTCTTTGTATCTAGCAGAATTCAATTAGAAGTTTCACAACTCCATTAGTTTAATATCTGTTTAATAGAACGACCGATTGTTGTGACAAATTCTCCAACTATCTTTACATTATATCCCACTTAACACTTTCCTCCTCATCATGACAATTACCTCTAACCAAAACCAGTGAGCGATAATTGAGTGTGTGTATGGGAGTGTAAAAAGCAAACTTGGCCCCAAACGGTTAAAACCTGTGGGTTTTTTAAGTTATTGGCTTGAGAAGATTTTCGGCTGATTAATAAAATCTAAAGAAATGGTGTCTGCGTACCACCAGGATCAGGATTGTAAGTGTCGCCCAATTGCTTCACCTCGCAAGAAACCGAGAGAAATTTTGTGACCTGACCGCTATCCTCCGCTAGAGGGAGAAGCATCTTAAAAGGAAGAATAAAATTTATACACATCTTTTGCAAATTTTTATATGTATAAAATGTAATTATTAATGAAATATATTTTTCTTCAGTACACGGGTCAACCGCTTCTCTTGTGTCGACGGCATCTTCATTGGCTGCTGGCGCTGGTTCTGAAGAGAGACAAGCACACGAGGTTTGTGAATAAATTGATTTCTGATATGTTTGACTAATATTGCAGTTTCAGTTTAATGGGCGGTTCATGATACATTACTAATGTAATGAAACTTAGCATCTTAGTCATTAGGCAACAAGTACATTATGTATGAAAAAAAACATACTAAACATAAACTTAATATTATCGCATGAATAAATAATGAAAATGTTTGATAGTAAAAAATAAATAAAAAAATAAGTGTTAAGTAATAATTTCGCTGTCCGTTTAGGTCCGCAAACTAAGAAGAGAATTGGCCGATGCTAAAGAAAAAGTCCACACACTAACGACGCAGCTAACAACTAACGTAAGTACATATTATATTATATATATACGATTAATATAATAATTTATTTAATGATATTGATGAACGTTTATTATAATACAATAAAAATTTTAAACTATGAATTCATCTTACTGTAAGAATAACAATACACAGTGTATGTAAGACTTGGTCGCTTACGTTTGCCAGTGTAGTCCTGGTTATATCGATGGTTGTGGCCTAACTTTAATAAAAAAATAATTTAAATATCTCCAGTATGGGAGACGAAACAAAATAACTTCATTTCCAATCTACACAGGAAATGCTATAAAAGGCAACTAAACATGGAAAAAGTCTGGGCAAAAGACAGAACATTCCGTACAACTATTACTAGAATAGTGTTCTCAGTAAACCCATGCCAAGTATTTTCCTTTTATGAAGCAAGATGACAAAGACGACGGACACCTGATGGTAAGTGATGAGCCTGTCTATACATTACTTACAGTTTTGTGGTAGACGCTATGAGACTCAAGAAGAATACAAGAACGCTACTGTTTGGTGATAGATATAGAGGCCGCGGGGTAACTGCCAACTGCCCAGTCCGTTCCCGGCATAATTTACCTACCACCAAAAAAAATGTATAGAAAATACCCCTCTGGAAAATATATGTTTGGCAGTGGATATCAACACTGAAATGAAATAATAATGTGAATTAGTCTAGTAGTATAGTATTTACGAGCCGATTTCTTTTTCGATAGTTTGATTGCCCTATATTTATAACTGAAAACGTAATCTCGCAATTATATTTAGATAGCGTGTTATATCTTGCGGGTTCAAGAAAAGTTTCATGTCTGTTCCAATTTTATGTTTTATGATAAAATATTATTACAGTCTTTTTAAATTAACGCAAGCTTTATTGAAATGAATATCTCGATCGCCGAGTCATTAAAAAAATAACACGTTACTCTCACGACACAAAGTATCACACATACACAGACAACGTTAGAAAACAAGTACAGGAAGCGTCATGTCAAGCTAACAGACGTAACGTCTCAGTGAATGCAATAATAGAAACTGACTGCGCTAAAATAGCATGCTAAACAGGCGAGACAATGTTACCGGTAAGAGATCAGATAATCGGAGCCCGGGTCGGGCCCGTCACACGGCCGCGAGCAGTACCACTGCCCGTTTCCCTCCCATATCGGGCACTAGGAATGTGTGCCAAATGCTTACTAACAGTCACCGTCTAACATCCAAGCGAGACAGTAGACAAGCACAGTACCGTAAACCATTGCGGTTGTTTATTTTTTTTTATGCCGGAGATAATGGTAATGATGCGTGTGTTACCAAAGTCTCAGAACTTGTTTATCTACCGTAGTAGCGTAAAATTGGAGATATTTATCCGATGATGATGAAACAATGATACTATATATTGAATACTTAAATTGAAACCGTAATAGTCTTTCATCTTATAAACATAAACAGATTGTAATTGACGTCCTATAACAATAGGGCGCTAGTTGTTACTAGTATGATAAACACTGAACCACATCGTGCTCGTAGTCCAGCGATTTCACTACAACACCCTTCGAACACGAGCACAATAATTTCCTGCAT
Source organism: Ornithoptera priamus (assembly GCA_029034505.1). Lineage (NCBI taxonomy): Eukaryota > Metazoa > Arthropoda > Insecta > Lepidoptera > Papilionidae > Ornithoptera > Ornithoptera priamus. The sequence continues at coordinate 593,925 of JARDWD010000484.1, forward strand.
ACTACTGTTTGGCGTAGTAATAAGTATCTAATATATAATCTATTAATAGTTTAAAAAAAATGATTTCGTCAAACTACGTTGATAGGGTATAAGAGTTATAACCTCAGTTAAATATATACAATTTATTAAAAATAGTGTCTTTGGTTAACCGTTAAAAATATTACGAATATGCACAGAGAATTCATTAAACTTTTTTGTAATTTGAGTTTATTTAAATCTCTATCATCTTACTGCTACTAGAATGGATCTGAAGGATAAATCAAATGGTGCATTAACAGTGTCTGCATAATTATTTAATTTAAGGCTTGATGACGTTGGAATGATTAAGAGTAAATACCATGCCCGTGTTAAGATACTATAAGTACAAATAAGGTCTATAAATATTTTCCGTATTCCATTCATGACGAATATATTCTACTGGAAATATCTAACATTTACTCGTCAAACTAATAAATATTACTTCATATACAAAGAGATTAAAAAAAAAACATTAAGATTTATTTAAAGAATATCTATTATTAACGAGCTGTCCGTTTGTTTCGCCGTGTAACGGTGGTCAGGAAGATTTAGGGTTCATTCGCTGCTCTACATCATGGCAGACGAGACAAATAAGAACTGGTCTTTTCACAAATTTCGATGGGCTTACTGGTTTTTTGTTGACCTAATTGAGCAGACGGCAAAGCGGTGCCGACATAAATAATTCAACGCAGATATCAATCGTTCTTGCGACTCCATTGTCTTTGACATCGTTAGAGTGTATAGGTCAGTACGGATGGGTTGCCATAATGTCGAACGTGAAAAATATTATGTTGAAAAAGCTTATATTACCAAAAAAAAGGTTAGTTAATTCAACGAAATACACGTTATAAAATTATTTGTAATTTTTTTTCAACAGGGAAGTTTAGTTTGGGTTAAAATTGGTTCTTATATTTGCTGTGTTTTGTTCAGTTTAATAAGATTTTATTATAATTTTATCAGAATTTTTAAATATTTTTGCATTAAGTCATGTATAAATAGATTGTTTTATCGTTGGACCTTGCTCTTACTTAAAACGACCTTAAACTACTTCATAACGTGTAACATTCAATACTTCTATAACTTCGATAAAAGTATTTAAAGGAATGGAAATTTTATCTGAATTGTAATGTAGTTGTTAAGTGCTTGTTTTTTTTACTCGGAGGTCCCTACTTCTTAAAGTGCCTACATTTTGTTATCCTGCCATAACTGTGTTTTATAGACACACTGTATTTTGAGCACACTACCATTTTCGAATTTATCATCATCTAAATTTAAGGTCAAATGATAGACCAAAGTTGATAAAAAAAATATATAATTATTTTACAAGTTTATACATAATACATAGTGAAAGTGTATATATTATTTACCTACATTTTAAATAGCTCTGATATTGTATCAATTGGTCTCAATGGATATTAAATTCAATGCGTCAACCATTCTTGTCTCGTATTATGCAGGCGTTTTTATTGGAAGGGTTCACGAATTTTGACTGATTGAATAACGATACGACTGCTTACAATTTAAAAAAAAAAATCGTTTACCAGTAATGAAATTTAATTAAAGTTACCATTGTTAGATCTAAAACGTTGTTAAAGGAAAACTTTTCATTCGCTGTAAATTGAACCGTTTACATGGCGTAAAACACTTCCATAATTCGAGCACTGAATAACAGCTTAACGTTGTTGTTTCCTATTGTTCGTAATGAAGACCGGAGATCCAATTGCCGTACCAATTACGTTATGTAGCATAATAATGTTCTGTAGACTTAACGCCCGTAGGATCGACAAATTGCATTCTTAATAAACCATTAAGAATGCATTCCTTTTACCGAAGGAAAACTACTTATCCTTCACTTGTTACATATATTTGTTAAGAGGATCTGTTCTTGCAATTTCAATACAAAACTTATTAACCTAGCTTTCATTGAAATAATATTAAATACTAGCTGTTCTCCGCCTGCTAGCCGTAACACACCTGCAACTGTCTTTGGGGTAAGAATTTTTAAAATCCATACTTAGGTAACTTAAACTCGGTAAAAAGAATATTCCTACGAAATTTCAAGTCTCCAGGCGTTATAGCCCCGGAGATATCGTAACAGTCACTACATAGGTGAAAATCTTAACTTACATTATCAAAACAAAATACTAAATTTATCATTCTACCCACTTAGGTAGTTAACTTTTTTAAGTTTACATGTACTACTAAGCCTATTTATAGGTGACAGGTCAATATTGCTGGAGACTGTCAAGTTACCACAGCACATTTCATTTCTGCTGCAATATATAATAGTAATAAGTTAAAAATTATCATGTTACTGCTTCAATAGTGCTGTAGTTAGAAATTACTAGAGTAACAGGACTTAACATTTCGTATCTCAAAGCAGCGAGCGCAACGTTGTGCAGTGTATATCATCCTAACTATTCACGTTGTTATGATTATGGGTATCAGTTACCAAAAACGTCCGATTGTTTTCGCTGCCTTGTCGAATAAAAAACTATGTTTGGAGGTAAATTTAATATAGTACATTTTTGTCAGTTTCATATATTACTTAATAATTATTACATTTCTACGAATTTCTATGAAATCAAACAACACAAGAATAAATTTTGTTATTGCGCGAATGATTTGAACGACTCGTAGCCTATTTGTAGGCTTTACAAATTTGTTTGCCAACTTGCGCCGACAGCAGAACGGGAATCGGTTGGCTACAGTCCAACGGAAACCAAGGACGCAGCGTTTATTTTTTAACGGTCCCTATGTTGTAAGATTTCCAGATGATATACTCAAAACAAAACATATAAAACTATTCAACTTTGTAAAATATAACAGCCAGTGATGAAATGAGGGTGGACTTCACATGTCAAAAGGCGGTCGGTTTTAGGACATATTAGTTCCTTTAGAGTTTTTTTTCCATCACTTAAAACTGAAGCTCACTGGGGGATGTACTTTTTCTTCCATGAAAACATATAGCGCGTACTACCACTCCAGTATCTGTTGGAACATTCTTTAGATATAAATATTTCATTAATTTGCGATTCACAGTAATATGTTCTATCAAAATCATTTTATTATTTCCAAATATTTATTTTTATTTTTTAACCTTATTATATTGAAAACACATTTGGAGCGATTATGGCGGAACAGGGGTATTAGCCGCAACACCAAAAAGAAGCTAATGCAGACGCTCATATTTTCTATCTTTCTATATGCTTCTGAAACCTGGACACTAAAAGCGAGAGTGAGATCGAGGATTGACGCGTTCGAAATGTTGTGCTGGCGCAGAATGCTGAGGATATCCTGGACGGAACGTCGCACAAACGAGTCAATCCACAAACAGTTGAACATAACAACACGGCTCTCAACAATCTGTAGGCAGAGAGTCCTCAAATTCTTCGGACACACGGTCAGGCGAGACCCAGACACTCTAGAAAGACGGATTATTACTGGTTGTGTGGAAGGAAAGAGAGCGAGAGGGCGGTATCCTACAAGATGGACACGCACAACTCAGGACGCTACGGATCTACCCTACAATCATCCATCCAAATGGTGCAAGACAGAAATGTCTGGAAAGAAATGGTGGCCCGGGCAACGCACCATAGTCACGTCCCTGTCATGAGGTTACGACAAAGAAGAAGAAGAATTGAAAACACGATATCAATTCATGAATATTTGCTATTAATTAAATTATCTCTTTATGTTCTTATGATTTTGTCTTCCTATGGTGGACTAGATAGTAAATACTATTTAATTAGGCTAACTCCGACGCTTCTTCTCATCGATTTAAAGTTATTAAAAATCTCTCATAGTGATATCATATCGACATCATCCTATTCATCGTTATTGTATTATGATGTGCAGATCAGGCGGCCTAGTTACATTGCGGTTATTGTTAAAACAAATTACCGCATTTGTTTGCATTGGCCAAACAAAAACTCCACCGTCCTCGTGTGCCGCGTCGAGACGTTATCATTTGTAACATGAGACCCTGCCCCATAAATCTTCCGCTGTGTAAGCATTTGCGCAACAAGTTGATGAAGGATATCATTTTCTTTTTGCTATATATGTAACGCATTTTTAGTAAGTAACCTATTAATCATCACCCTATCTACGAATGTCGAAACAAAGAAGTGATGATAGTGTAATTGATAAATTATTAGATCTGGAACTTACTAGTAGTTTAGTTTCGTATGTTATATGAAACAGAAAACAAATAAATAATAAGTTAGATACTTTATCACATTATGAATACGCACCCTTTATAATTCTGACCCCAACTGTGAGTAATAGAAGTTACGCTTTACTTCGATGCAGCCGTTGCAGCGGGTTCCGTGACTTAACTCCAATGTACAATCACGTGCTAACATCGTCCTCTTATTATGTTCCTTATGTACTCGTGTTAAGTTACAAAAGCTTCACTTCGATCACTCTACGCGACTGTACTATAAACGCATCGTCTGCTACACAGCATAAACACAAACTAGTACGATTTGAACGTCGTGAAGAGGTAGACGTGCGCGCGTTTTTTCTTCTCCGTCGCTCGCGTTAATTCTTCAAAACAAACTAATGAACTCTAATGTGTTTATTGTGATTAATGTGATCAGAACAGTTCAGTGATTTATAGTGCACCTGATATGTTTACACGACATGCGGTATTTGCTATGTTACGGCCCTTTTTCGAGCTCCCTTTGAGCGAAACATGTTTGATTATGATTTGTTGTTTTGTTGCCGGGACATCCGGATGTGTCCTGGATCTGTCATTAAAAAGTTGAAAGTAGAGTAAAAAAAATACACCTAAATTCGTTATGAGTAATAGTCAGCAGAGAATATGCTTTGTTTACAATATATGGTTTAAATGTTAGAAAATTCTATTAGCTTTACATATTCAATAGCAGGTAAACGCATCCCCTTTCTTTAGTGAATTTTGAAGAGTCCGTTGTTCCACTTCGGACCCGGATTTTATGGGACATACTCTATTGTGGTATTGGCTTTTGTTCCGTTTATACACAAGCAACCTGCCATTTGACAAACTCGTATTACAAATAAAACAATTAAAACGACAGTTTCGTTAGTTTTAGCCAATTTACGGGAATTGAAGCGGCGTCCCTTCTTAAAACAAACATCAAAGCTTTGATTCTGTTTATGAGCATCTGGTTTTATTTGGGGTCAAATGATTCGGGTGTTTTATCTCGTTTGATGTGTTTTATTGTTAATGGGAGAATTAAAGTTTTTCTTTTTTCAAATTATATAGAAATTAGTCACAGTACATATTTCCGGTAACCTTTTACAGGACATACATTAATAATAACGATAAAAAAAATTTACGATTTCCGAAAATTTTGCGCGTTCAAATAACATAATCATTTTAAACGGTAAAATAATTTTATAACCATTTTAAAAAAAATGTTGAAATACTAGCTACTTTATCTTAGAACGTTTTGACATTACGGTCCAAGGTTAAATCTTCGTATCATTAATGCTCGTGTATCGTATCTTGTCCGATGTTAGAGACGTAATATATTAGTGCTATTATCATCACCATGTTAACGGTTCAACGTTGTGACGAAACCGTCACCAGGCCGTCCTAAATACGCAACATCAAATACAGCATCAGTGAAATCTCTCTAATCCTCGACAAACGTGCAAAACAAACATGTGTAATTCTCGCTCTATTTATTATGTCGTTAAATTAGAGATAGCAAGCTTGTCTTAGTAAGACCTTCTGCAGGAAGCTTTTATAACACGACTAAAGATTTTATTATCCTTAATTGTTAATTTTTTTTGTTTGTAAAATAAGTAGATTCATTTTTAAACTTTACCTGTAATTGATTATTTATAACTAAGCAAACCGAATATAGTTACAACATAGTCATTCGACGTTATCTATGCACTGATAAAAACTGTTAAATATCTAGCAAATTAAGTGTTTTATCATTTATCGGTGTTTATGTTGTAGGACACTCCTGTAAGTCTAATAACCCAGCAAGGAAACAGAGACATGTTTTTTATTATATAACGTAGAGGAAGATTGCGAGCACCATTTACTGGCTCTTATACCGCGTTGCCTTCAATCGGCGAAGCGCCTCCTTGCCACATTCAATTGAGGTTAATTCATATGGAGACGGGCCACAGATCTCTAGCGCCCCTGCATTATTTATGCGTTCAATAGCATGAATAATAAGCCGAGTATCAACTCGTATATACGTGCAACCAAATTTTAGTGAGACTCTATAAATATAAGAAAAATGTCGTAAGTCTTTAAAGTTGTACAAGGCGTTGATAAATGAACCGCCACGCACATCAGCATGTGCAGGTGGAAATTTCAAAAATCGTTACAAAGACAGCATATAGAGTTTGATCAGGACACATTCCTTTAAATGAGTTCAAATTTTTGATGAAGAAGGTACACTCACCTCGATGTAAAGCGTGTAATAGAATACAAGATCTTCATCACATATTACAGCAATGTTACGGGTATATAAACCTTTCTCTATCTATCATGAATTATTGGATGCGGTACGCAAAACTATAACCACATCAGCAATAGCTTCCACCCTTCTATGTCTTCACTGAAAAAGAGAATTTATTTATTTGTTTTTGGAAGGGAGACAATGAACTCGTAAAATGCAAATAAAATTATTGAAACCCATGTTTGTTACTCTACTAACTTCTAACAAACTGCCTCAGTTAATTCTTAAATAGTATAGCAAACAAATTAACAAGTACTTCCGTCCAATTAATGTAAATTAAAATCGGCTATAAATTTAAAAACGGCAAGAGAAATCGGGAGGGGAAGTCTGATAGGAAATTTAATCAGCACAATTATTTCATCCTTTGAGAAACTAATACCGGATGGACCAATAGAAATCTATACTTTCTATAGATATAATAGTTTCTTTAACTTAATTTTTACACATTTATATATATAAAAATTTAATTAAGTTCAGGATATGTATCGATGTTGTAGTCTATAAAACTGGTCGTTATCGAATAGTAATATTTTCTTTCCACTAATATTAATATTATTATTAATAAATAAATTATTTTAGTGCATACATAATGAATCAATTAAAAGGAATACGCCGAGTTGATTAGTATGGTCAAAGATGGTAATGGTCTAGATTAAAAAACAATGTAACAGGAATTTCTCAAGATATTGAATTAATAGCGTAGCATATTAGTCTATGCATTTCGGTTTGGAGGACGCTCAAGCTGAAGAAATTACAGGGTAACGAATTTAAACATATTACATCGTCATCACCTGTCTTAAGATGACGAGCATATTATTAACAGGCACTTGCCATTAGCTAAAAAGCTCATCTTGTTAGTTAAATGCAAATTTCGCTATAACATTTTAGTATACGTTTAGTGATTATTACAAGATTATCACTTCCTGTACCAGTGTTTTTAGATATATCTGAAAATTAGTGGTTAATACATTTGGTTTATCTGTCTTCAAGTAATAACAAAGAGAAATAGTGTGAATGTGTTCTTGTTAAAATTTATACGCATATCCGTTTTGATGGCACATGATTTACGGTACTGGAGTTGAACTCTCACGATAAATGATAGCGAGTAAATATAGCATAAAAAAGCACAATCATTATTTATATATTTTTTTTTATTTACCTGATATTAAGTGATACGCCTGTCCATAACAACGTGGCGCTAGTTAGGATATTACATACTGGACCACGTTGTACTCGTTGTCTGGATACATAAAATATTGAGTCTCGTTACCCCAGTAATTACACTAGCTACAGCGCCCAAACGTACACAGTAATGTTTGCACAGTACTGTTTGGCGGTAGAAGTAGGCGTTGCGGTGGTACCTAGACGGTCACCCGCGAAAGAGATCTACCACCATTAAATACATAGATAAGTAGGCTCTGATCATGTTAAATACTATGCCGCCTTTATGTAAAATTGTTATATCTAGATAACAAAGAGTAAACAGAATAACAATAAAGTAAACTCAGCGCTAAAAACTTGACTTTTTGATGAACCGGTTTGAAAAGGTTAATAATTTATTTAACTACTACTGATACAAAGAATGGATCAATGAATACGTTACAGTTCAGAACATGCTAAGCAGATGTTGCGTCACCTCCAACCGCTTACGTTGACCTTCGTATAACGTGTAGTAAATAATATTTTAACAGATGTCTTCCTTTTACCGTTCTATATAACTGAAACTACTTCGGTTAAATTTCATCACTTCCGTCTGTTAGTCCTTTAAATGAACCGTAACCAGTTACATGAGTTTTATAACATCCATAAACAAAACTGAAGAATCGTATAAAACTTTGTGGTACCTTCGAGGTTTGTTCGTATAAAAATTTTTAAAACGCGCTAAAGTATTACCTCGATCTTTTTTTTCTGTGACCGCAACCGGTTAGAACGGGTATTTTGTCAAAAAAGCGCGAAACAGTGAATATGGATTTTATACTTGTTTGTTACTTGTAACAAAATTCGTAGCACATGAAATCATCATCACTAGTCCATAGACGTCCACTGCTGGACACAGGCCTCTTAAGATCTCCACAGAGCTGATTTTTTTGAGAGGAATTTGGCCTTAGCCTAACACGCAGGCCCAATGCTTGTAGGTGGGTGGTCAAAACCTCGTCTGTTTTCCAGCAGGGTGCACCGCGTGCAGGTGAGGTTGACTTGGGCTCCGTGAGGCATTGTGCGGAACACCTTACACACATATGAGATGTGGCTAGGAAATTACTTGATTGATAAATCATCAAATTAAATATTAATGAAGTGTGTATTAAATAATACTGAAAGGAAGTATTACGTTCGGTTGTTAAATGCATACGGAAGTATTCTATTGTACCTGAGCACATATCCTTCTCCTCACCTAACTGGTTTTGGAAACGTGCTGGCTGGGTAGGTAGCAACATCCGTAAGTGGTTTAACCATTATCCCGCATATCGCCGGCGAGGAAGGAAGCTCTACAAAGCGGGTTCACGTCATATCTAGCCAGGAAGTGGCACTGGCATATCCACTTAACTAACACTGAGCGGGGATTAAAAACAAGTTGCGCTAAGCATTTATCGTCCACTTTTGCTTATACTGCATTAAGTACACGGTGGTCTCGCTCATGAAGTTTTATGAATTGACAGCGAATGATGCGTCAATGATTTTAACTTTGTAATTATAGTGCACCGTTTTATCGGAGCAACAGGAACTTGTAATATAATCCGACATATTTGCATATTTTTCACTTAGAGAGTACTTTCTTATTAGCGGTGGGTCTCCGTGCTGGAGACATTCTAGGTAGGTATCAGCAGGTCAAACAGTGTGCAAACAATACAGCGTTCCGGTTTGATGGACGCTGTGACTAGTTTAAGTCGGAGTTTTAAAGAGAGGAGTAAGCTGTAAGCTCTTTTCAATTAGTTAGTATAAATATTTATGCTATAGGCAGTAGAAAAATATATTTTTTTAAATACACGTTTTATATTTAACATGCATTGGGAACTAAGTAACAGGGAGACGAATTAAAGTATGTGCACCTTTTTCTACCGATAGCGTGTTGTAAATGGCGAATAAGAGAGAATTCTATATAAAAGGCAGCATCTTACTGGTGCTAGATTTCTATTGCTGGGGATCGTCTAGGTAGGTACTACCGCATCGCCAACTTTTGTCACTAAACAGTAATGTGCAGGCATTACTGTGTTCCGGCTTGTAGTTAGTAAAATTACTGTGGTTACGAAACTGAATATCGTGAAATGACGAGCATAACGTGATGCAGTATATACCATCCTAACCAGCTCCACGTTGTCACGAGCAGGCGTGTACGCACCATCGAGTGAACGGATAGTTCATTTCGTCGCTTAGTCGAATAAAACAACATTGTAGCGGTTTTTTATCTGTAATTCTCATTACCTCCCTACAAATAGGGTTCCTTTTATACTATCAAAAAGTGACTACAGTATTTTTAATGTTGTCAGAGGTCATTCCGGTGCCCTTATAAAATCCATACCCTCGTTGACACAATGGGTGTACCCATTTAACAAGCAAACAATGCGCCAAGCCCACACGTCTCATTCGCCTCTTTACGATGTGGACGACTAAATTTGCTCTTGTGTCATACGTTTACTGAGGTAATTTGCAATGGCTACAGTAGCTGTACGATCGCTTACTTTATTAGTATCGTTCTGGTTCGTTTAAATTTCAATTCCACTGGCGCCTCGTAAAGGTTTTTGAATCGAAGGTTTATATGGTAATGATGGATGTACTTTGTATTTGTCATTACGCGTAATCGGATCATATTTATATTTGGTATCACTGCGAATTGTGTAACGTTCCTATAGACCGTGTGATTGGCATGAATGATGATCGCAAATTCCTAATGGTTTACGATCGCTGTTGCTAAATTTGTATTTATTGCTGCAGGAGATTTTAAGTAACAATAATAGATGTTATGATTCTAATAAAAAAAAACACAATTGATGAACACGTTTGTCTTAATCATTCATGACTTCATCTTACGATGTCCATTGCTGAAGTTAAACTTCCACTAAAAGGAATATTTGCTATACTTGTCACACTTTGCGTGAGTTAGTGAGCACAGTAAATTGATATAACTCACAAGGCTGTCGATTAACCTTAAAATTATTACCTCCTTTGAAGTTCCGCTAGGGGTGGAGTAATTATATCCCGTTTCCCCTATGTTTGTCTGTAAGTAATGAAATTATTTCCAATATTCCAAAGGAAACTACTTTTGTCAATATTTAAGTTCGTGCCTACCAAAATTTATTACCTTTGATATTGATATCATTATCAAAAAATTTAAAAACCTTTTTGTAACCTAAGAAAGAAATGACGCAAATTGTAGATCTCTAGCTCATGTTAAACTGGGACGACTTAATACAAGACCATGTGTACGACAGATGCGCAGATGCAGTTCTTATACTCGGATGATTTTGACTCTACTCTTTTTACTTTCGCAATGAACGAATACGTTTTTATACCAATTACCATTTTCTTACTTGTCAATTCTTTTATCACTTGTGAAAAGTGAATTAATAGGAAGATCTTAGTAATTCAAAATCACAAATCTCCACAAACTTAACTTTACACAATTCAGCAACAAGTGATTGAATTTATTTATATAAAGTTAATATATTCTAAAAAAAATTGTGAAATTGTTATACATGTAAATTAATATCAAAGCTGATTTTTAAATATTACTTGACTGAGTTCTTAACAATTGTTTAAAAAAAAAATTGTGCGTAAATCAGTCAAGGTTTTATAGGTCTATGTGTTAAGGTTAACTGGTAGCATTCAAATTTACGGGCGATACAAACATCACCATACAATCCACAATAATTTATCCATTGACAATCACCACCAAGTTACCAATTGATTCCAGAGAAAGGTGAGAGGTGAGACTTCATGACGAAATATAATGAATTTATACGAAAATGAAATGATAAAATTTTTTCACGCCCTTTTAGTTTGTTACCCTTTCATATTGTAAAAATGGCGTCATAAGTCGACTTCCTGTCACCACAGCTGTATTATATTCTTATTGCTAACATATGACATTCTGAGCCAGCTACAAACATTTTTATGGGACTCGTTGTTTTTCAATATAATAATAAAGTAACTTCAAGAGTTAGACCGTTGGCAATAAAGTAAACATAGTCCACCTCAAGAATCTAAATACGTAGATATATATAAAAAATTTTCCATCATTCAAGGACATGTATAATTAAATCAGTTATATACTTAACACATGTGTAGAGGCCGTTGAAAAACCGACGTTTATCCGCATTTGAGATCATCGCAATCCTCTTCGCGTGTTAATTCAATTGAACATCTACGATTATCAGTTTGCTGAGCATACAAAATAACTTATATTCAAATGTGTACGTGGCGGAATGTATTTTAAATTATTGTAAATGCGTAAACACTTAAATCTATGGAATAATTAATCGCGAACGTTCCTCGCATTTAAATACACTATGACATACCACTTATTTACCTTTGCTATACAATATACATATTAATAGATTCTTTATAATTAAATACCTTGTCCATTTTCATTTTATTATCTAGTCACCTTAACGAACTTTCTAGAACAATATTTTATTTAAAAGCCCACCCTATTTTATATTACAAACGTAACAATATACGCATAATTTTCTAAAAGGTCACCCTCAAAATTAACATATAAAAAAACATTTATAATCACTGTCTAATAAATGGTCTACACTGTTATCTGATATATGTTATATAAAAAAAGGATAGTTCTTATTTCCTTTTCACGTAAAGGTTATCAAAAAGTTTATATCCGTATAAGTTTCGATATGTAAATAAATATTCGTAAAACTCATTTGTACGATTACACTTGAATTACAAAAAGTTATTTGTTGACTTATTTAGATAATAACTTGAATATTTCTGTTATTACACAGATTAAACACTTAGTTTTTCGTGAAATAAAATTTAACGTTTTATATTTCAATGACTAAGAATTATTATACAGTATACGAATCAACAGTTGCAGGATCGAATATAACATTTAGTAATTCACTATTGTTATGAAATCCTGAAAACTTAATTCTGTAAACCGAAATGTATACATTGGCTACATTATTAATATTCCGTTAAAAACGTTATAACTTAAATACATAAGTTAAATACGGATTATAGTTAGGAGTAAGAGAAATGCCATTTGTGACTAGGATATTTTTCATTACTTTATAAATACAATTAAACGTTATATTATTAAAGTAAATTACGAATATTAAAAATTTATGTAATAGATATATTTAAACATAAATGTTATAGCATATAATAATATGTTATAATATTTATGTATATATATATATATCAAGTATAGTAAGCAATCAATTTTATTCTGAAGAAATCGAGACAGTAAAGTGTGGCGCGGGCGTAGGTAATTTTTTATTTACTATTTACATAGCCGCAAATGATGTTGTTGTAATGTTACGAAATGGCCGTGAAATGGAAATATCGTACTGGGCACTGTTGTTACAGTGTGCGCGTGTGAGGCTAACCCACAGGTCGTTGATACGGGACGAGGCGCATGGTCACCACGTTAGCGGAAAAAAGATACCAATATAAACATTCTCCTCGTCTCACTCCAAAAACGTCAAACATTCTCAAACCGTGTGAACTGTTACAAAAACATACTGGTGGTAGGATTTCTGTCACCAACACCATCATGGTAGATACCATCGAAGCCATTTCAACCACCAATCATTACTATGTTGTAATTAGTAATACAACTAGAGCAGTACCCCAAGGAGACAAGCACTATTTGGTGTAGTGTATATCATCCTAACTAGCGCGACATTGCAGCAGGCGTATCACTTATTTATTTCTTTAAATGTATATCCAACTGTTAATCATAATCTTAAGTATAATTAAGTAACAACATATTATGGATACAACAGCAAGCGTTGAGAAAAAGTAACACCAGCGTTAAGTAGTAATAGTAGAGAAATAACAAACGTGGATATTATTAATAAAAAATATATCTATTGACATATATTTTCTATTTTTTATATACTTATTACTTTGTATTATTTTTATAATTAAAACAATAATATACAATTTTTTACATACAACTCTACTCACTTTCTATTATCAATGTCAAAACAGTTGTATAAATTTTGCCATTTTATCAACAAATATATCTACTCTCTGACCGTCACCATCATTTGATCATCCTACTTGTCGCGTTATCACACATACTGTCCTCTTATAGAAATATTTTATTATCTGTGGAACGAGGTCAAAGCTCCGGCAATAGTTTGAGAAGGTATTGTGACGCGGGTAAGGCCGACAAAGGTCTGCTCCCGATCTCCCCTTCGTCTGGGCCGTTGTTAGGCGCCCGCGTTCACATAATTTATGACTTAACCCCTATTATGACACGATTTAATTTTGTTTACCACTGCATACCACCATCCGCTACCAAGTTCTTCTGTGTTTAAATTCGTCATAAATCGTCGTGCATATAACTTCTATTTTTATTACTCGTACACTACTTTAACATTGACATTACGATGTTAACATAAAGTAAAGCTTATTGTTACTGGAGCTTAGTAAATTTCTCTATAAATTATAATTCGAGTTCAGAGAATATAATAATACATAATTAATATAATAACGGTGAAAGAAAACCATCGTGAGGAAACCTGCACATGACTTAAAATTTATTCCAAGGTGTGTGTGAAGTCACCAATCCGCATTGGGCCCGCGTGGTGATTATGGCCCCATCACCCTCATATTCAGGGTAGGCTTGTGCCCCAGCAGTGGGGACGTAAATTGATTGTTATGGATAATCAATATTATTAGTAATTACAGTAATGATATATTTATTATAAAAAAATTAAGTTTTAAGATTCTTGTATTTTATCTCTTAATAATATGTAAACGGGACCTCAACGAAAAGATAGTGAATAATAATTTTCTATAGAACTAGTAACAAGCAGGTACATAGATGTCTCTCGAGGTTTAATTTAAGAATAACCTTTACAGTTAAGCCAATATTGTGATGTAAGGAGTGTTTTCAATGCAATATATATTACTGTACTGCTTGGTTTATAGTCTGTGTGTCAGACCGATGCACTTAAATCTCATAGCTCTCTTGATTCTTTTATTATCAAAAAATTACAGCACGGTAAATTAAAATAAAAAGGATTACACATCAAGCCAAAATTTAGAGAAAATAAATTTAACAAGTACTTGTGAATCTCTATTGCTTGAACCGTCAAGGTTAGTCCGATTTCAGCAGCACAATAATAGTAATATGCAAACATTACTAAGTTTTTATTATTCTAAAGGCTTTATTTCTTCTTTTCTAAGTTTCTTGCTTCTAAGGGTCAAAAGTTAGGAAACATTCTGTGGTTTTTATACGTATGAAATATTAATTATACTGTGATCAAGCGATAGAGATCAACTGCAGGACTCAATATTTACTATTCCTTTTGCGATGTTACGAGCAAGCACGCTACTTACCATCAGACGGATATTCTGCTGTATTAAAATAAAAAAGATCTTTCGTATTACAAAATAAAAACTAATTCAGTTCAATGATCATTCGTCTGTTTGGTTCATCGAAGATGATTAACCATTTGGTACTTATATGGATGATACACAAGCGATGCCACATTCTCTTCGCTTATAATAATGAACCTTGGAAAAGTGTTGCATAGTTGAGCATGTTCCTACATTTTCTAACAACTCACGGCGCTAATGAACGTAAGTGTAATAACGTGAGAGGCTGGTTGAGTCATACCGTCTGGACTCCTCGCTCGAAGCGCAGCTTATTCTTCTACCTACTTACCTTATCACACATCGTACACTTTTATTACTCATACTTGTAACTGTATACGACAATACTTTCTAAATTATATTGAATATTGATTTCTCACGACAAATTTTTAAGGTCACTCGAGTATCGTGCTTTTACGTTTTGTATGAACCAAGTATTCTTCTTTAAACGACTAAACAACATTTACCCGATGGTGGTCCATGTACTTGCCTATGCCATGAAGAAAAGATTAGGATGTTTACATAATATCATATAAAATAAGTTAAGGTCTGGTTACTTACGTAGTTTAGTAGGTACAGCGCTATTTAAACAGAAACAATGGGAAGTAAACATTAGACTGTTTATCCTTAGAAATAAGAAATTATCTAAAATAATATTATACAAAAGTATAACTACTTATTATTGCTGCAATAATAAAAGCTAATATTAATTCTTTTCAAGGACTTTTTAAAACTGATATTACAGATCTATTAAATGATATATTTAGCCTGTCGTCCTAGATTTATAGACAATATGTCGTATCGGATATTAACTTTGACCTATATCAACTACTCACAAAAAAAGATAAACTCCATTTGGTTTTACAATTTCATACTAATGAACTAAAAGTTGAATCTTCATTCAAACATGTTTTGAGAAGTCTCATATAAGTTACACTATCGTAGAACTTTGGTCGCATAGCTATTAATTATTTCACATTAAAAGAAGTGTCGCACAAGACAAGATGTGGTTAACGTCTGTGTGAATCGCAGATATAAATATAATTCTAAATATTTTGCACTCTTGTCTATTGGTTATACGATGCGATGCGTGTCTAGTTAAGAATTAGAAAGTTGATATATGGTACCATGTTACAGCTTCGACATCCGATAGATTTGATTTTTATTCTGACGGTGTTGCGATAGAAATTAAGAAATAGTAAAATCCTTTCTGAAAGCTGCTGCTTAGTATTAAAGATATGGTATCTAAAATTATACTAATACTACGGCAACGTGTTCCTCAAGTGGTTCTATGTGAGTCATATGAGTTTAATTGGATATGTTATGGGTTCTGCTCACTTATACATATATTTTTAAACAGGTCAGGAACTGGTGGAAAAGTTTATTTTATAAAAAATACTTGTGTAATATGGACAACATATATTTTTAATAAAAAAAAAATACATATTTGATCCTTTTTAGTATTGAATATGAAGTAATTTTAGACACCATCATTTTAATTAAAAATTATGTCTTTACATACATTTTAAGAAAACTTAATGATATCTAAAATATAATCTCTGTGAACTCTACTTGGAAATATTTGAATATATAATCAATTATCACATTATATCGATTTTTATATACTAAAAATGTATGAATATGCATTTTAAATGAACCACAAGCTGCAATGACATCTGCTGTGTTTCTATTACTTTTTTTTTTGTCTGTTTGAGAAGCGTAACTAGTAAGTGCCGCTATGTCGTAAAACGCAAGGTGTAACTGAATGTGTTTCGTAATTTTACGCTCGGTGCAGATGACAAAACACAAGACAACAGCTAAGTTTTATGATTTAACTACATGTTAGAATTTTGTTAGTGTTTCTGTTTAAGATGTCAATAATATAGTGAAAATGGCGGTAACAACGTCGCAATCTTATCATGGATCGCCGATACACGACGGATTTGCCACGATCCGTGCGCCAAGGAGCCGTATCAAAATAAGAAATCTCGTCGAACCAAATAATGCTGCCAATCTACCTCAAAGGCATTCAGAGTATTTTACTCTACAAAGGAATTCCCCGAATAACTTTTTAGATAGCAGTGTAGTATTGCAATATGCAAATAATGAGTCACTGAATAATGGCAGTGTCTCGGACAAGCCTCTGCGACTTAGCTTTACGGAACCTATTTATGCCAAAGTTACTCCGCCGCATTCTAAGAGTACTTCACCGGTAAGGTTTATAAATGGAAAACAAGGTGTTCATTATGACTGCATAGATACAAAGCCACGGCGGCGTTTAAAAAGCTTAGAGTATACTTCGGGAACGGAACTACTCATTGAAGAAAAAAACGAGACTGCAGTCTTAAGTAACGGGGAACTGTTACCGTCCGATCAGCTTGCAACAAATCAGGACAGCTCCGAGCTGCATTCCATACGCACGGACACTACGGGATCATCGGTGGACTACAGAAAGAGGCATGATCGAGATAATTGTTCAGAATCGTCGTCATACCTCACCGATAACGACAGACCCATTTCCAGTTATAGTGACAACTCCACGATACCGTCCACTGACACCGAAGACGTTTTAAAAGATTTACCGAATAAATCAAGATTCCATAAATCACCACAAAAATTTGCTACTTTAAATTTACGAAGACCAAAATTCATTGACCTCAAACAACCCAATCTTAAAGAGAACAAATTCTATGGAAGTCTACAAAGGAACAAAATCGGTTATCATTCGGAACCAAATACACCTCTTTCTGGGGACAGAGTAGATGTAAACGATGAAAGTAGCTTATTAGACCAAGTTCAAAAAATACCAAGAATGCCACTGCAGAATAACAGAAACAGTTTTAGGAGGTCTGTAAGCGAAAACAATGGCTTTTCAAAAAGGTTGAATTACAGACATTCTTTCAGCGCCGACTACAGGTCATCTGTAATAAGAAAGCCGCATAAGTGTTGCGAATGTGTTACTGGAATACCAGCTGATGACGAAGACAATCAAACACCGAGGACTTTGGGGACCTTATATGAAACCCAAGATCCTAAAGTCGGCTGTCAAACAATTCTTAGATCGAAACCACCGATTCCTTGGTGGGAACTAGCAATGAAGAAATCACGGTACAAAAGTTGTCCCATTCTTGAAGAGGTGAGAGAAATATTTTTTTTTTCATTTAAAATTTATATTTGTACTTTTAAACATACATTTCTTTCTGTACTTCCGCTTAAATTTCATGTGCTCACCATTAATTTTCAATAATGACTTCCGCTGATAATAAACTTAATAGTTGTCGTTGACAACGCAACTAGCAGGTGAAAACGAACCGCAAAAAAAGTCTCTCCGTTTTCTGATGTATTTCTTATGAATTGTTTTTTCTTCATCGGTATGGTATATATTGTTTTAAAACATAAGTGTAAATTAAGTTAGGGTGAAGATTGCAATGGAAGAATACGGGTTTATAATTATATACATAAATATATATTTAACTTGGAATTACACAGTGTGTAAGGGTAATAATAGCTAATAGCTCACCTGACTGCGAACAGGTGGTATCGTTATAGTAATATTAAAACTCTACCCCGCGGTGTCCACATTTATTATTGACATCAAGATAGTAATATCTTTATTAATCGTTCTTTACTCCTAGCAATTGGTTTTATAGGTTCATTAAAGTTTTTATGCTATCCAAATAATTTATTTAGAAAATCTTTTAATAATGAAACTATTCCGATATAATCCTTTAAAAGGTATAAAAAAAAAACTTACAATTATAACTTAACACTCCTATATCTCCTTTCAGGTAAAGTAATTTGTAAAAATCCATTTTTTTCTTATCTCTAAAAAGAAGTAATAATATCTTTGCCAAATTTTGAGTTTACGTCTAATAGTCTCGGAGATCTCGTGACGAGTCGACGAATCTCTGGACATCTCCTATGTATATAGATTAGAAAGTGATAACATGGTAATGCACAGTATAGTCCGGGGATTGATTAAAAAGATCAAGATTCAACGCCTTCCATTCGCTTTCTAATTCATATGCAATATATTTCATTTGTTCGTTAACAGGTGTCTTATGCAACTAAAATCTTATTCACTTCAACAGCTCGTAGATGTGAACAAAAAATGGGTTCCGTGATTTTCGTGGTATAAAAAAATCTACCTGACTACCGAAAAGGTCTATATATATATTATAGTTGGTCAGATGTGAACTCCATCGTTGTGAAATCGTATAATGATTTCAGTAAAGTTTTTTATAGTCGTCACTCACGCTGCAACATACTACAACTTAACTTTTCCCTCACTAAAAATACTTCTTTTTGCCTTGATTTTTATAAAGTTTTGTTTAAGACAAAAAAACCAAATACTTTTTGAGCAAATTGTATACGTTCGCTGCAATCTATATTTTGTTGTCTTTAATTAGATGTTCAGGAATAATTTGTACAAAAATATTATTTATGTTGGACTTCTGAAAAAGTAACCCCACTAAAACTTTCATTAGGAATTGGAAATGGAACTCTGTAATTATTTTAATCTACAATGGAACTACACGTCATCCTCATGGACGAGGAGACGTGCTCACTTAGAATAATCTGCTCCTCATAATTTGAGTTTTATGCTATAATAAATTCAATTCATATATTCCAATCGGATTCCAATCGGGAACTTAGGTAGTCCAGTACTTTAATGTGTGTCTTTGTGCGATAAATACTTTTACTACTTATCCAGCGTTGGGTTGACGTAAGCGTTGTATTGTCATTGATGCGTGGGAGACAAGACCTTTGAAACAAGCATTCATAGTCCAAAAGGGACATCAGATCTTGCGCAAAATAAACGCCGAGCATTCCTGTTTCTCATTGTCTGTTCGAATACACCACCGTTCTGGTGTACATTGAAATGATTTTATCAGTAATGTTAGTTAGCTACCATTTACAGAAATACCTTTGGATAATGTATTAAAAATAAGTTTTTAATATGACAAGAAAGCTGAATGTTACAAAGTACACTTAATAGGTTTTCTTAAGTTTTAAATAACAGAATTTAATAATACATCGTTTTATATCAATGTTTTTGAACTAAAATTTTAGCGCTATTGCAAAATTTTATATATTACATATTTGGATGACGTACATTCAATTGTATGACCATTTATCCATTAAATTTTTTTTATCTAAGCAACGCGACGAGCGGGACGTTCATCTGATGTTAAATGATACGCCAGCCCATAAAAACGTGGCGCTAGTCAATATCATATATACTGCTCCACATTGTTCTCGTCCTTTTGAGACATAAGATATCGAGTCTCCTTACCCTAGTAATTACATTAGCTACAGCGCCCTACAAACCGGAACAGAGTAACGTTTTCACAATACTATTTGGCGGTAGAAACAGGAGCTGCGATAGTACCTACCTAGACGGTCTAGACGGACTCCGGCGAAAGGGACCTACCTACCATCGGTAGATTTATTACCACTGGTAAATTACATGTGGATTCATATTAGTCCTCTATACGTATGATTTAATAATGAATGAATTTAACATACACTTAACAAGTATAATCGATTACAATTAATAAATAATATCGATTTGCACTCGGAAGCGATATATGTTGTGCTTCACAAATGAATCTAAGAGCGCAATGAATATTTTATGGGCTCCATGAATCAATGTCTAATATTGTCCACATTACCCGGTGAGCCGTTCAGACCACGGCACACTTTCCTTACGCAGCCGCATCCGCCTGCAACGTATTTTCTCGCAGGGCTGGTTTTATACAGATAATATTTCATCTAGCTCTTGCCTCTACTGTTACAATTTAAATACCCTTGGCAATAATTATAATGTTTTGCTTTCAATTGTAATTACTGAGCTGCTGTTACTACTGACAACTAGAGCTTGACGCACAGTGTACATACATAATGCTGAAAATATTTCATAAATAACCATTCACGATTATTTTCGGTATACCTGAATGTATCAACAATGTAGTTTAGCAACCACTTCTATAACATAGATAAAAAAAAATATTATTCCAATGGTTTGAAAGGACGTTTTCCTATGTATCCAAATGTTTTGTTAAAATAATATGAATTATTTATTATATTACTTAATTTTTTTTTGTATAAAACTATGTAAATAAAATTTTTCGACATTGTAGGTAGTTTTGGTAAAGTTAACTGCATAATATGTAAATAAAAAAAAATCCTTTAAAACGAAAACATTACATACATAAGAGGGGTAATTTAAAATAGCAATTTTTATACTTTATTTTTATAATGCAGTGTATTAAAAATTTATTTATTCATATTTCCACCTATGTAGACACTAATCACCATATCTCTGGAATCATAAGACCTGGAGAATTCATATTTAGTAGAAATATTTCTTTTGACGAGAGAAATTCTTTCCCCAAAGGGAGTTGCGAGAGTTAAAGCCAGTAAAGCGGGCGATGAGCAGCTAGTTATTATAACTGTTCAATGATATCAAATAATCACTTTGACTATAGTATTTACATATATAAGTATGTATATATATACTAATCCCTGCGTCATTTTTAAAAAGAATTTGTACGTTATAAATATATTATATTTCTGTAGATGTGATTCTAAAACACGTAAATGCGTTTAATGTCGGTAGTTACAACTTTTTGAAACATTTTTATAGCGAACTAATTATACCTTTTTGTAAACGAATTTTCTAATTAATGAAAGCGGTGTTGTTCGTAGTACAAAAATGAATATCTATTAAAGTACGTACGTTGCGTGCCCCCCATAATAACCATGAGGGGCAGGGGGCATTGTACTCGCACTAAACGGATAAACGGCAACCTACGCGAGGTTGTACTATGTACGATAATACTATTAAATGAACTAACGTAAACTAAAATAAACAACCTCTATAATGCCCCCACTACCGGGACTCGATGCTTTTTATCACAAGGATAAATCCACAGCCATATCCACCACGAGAGACATGTGCGAGTTTGTGGATGTAAGATATTTTTTTTTATGTAGTAGAGCGAAAAAACGTGTAGAACAATTACCTGATTGAGTGATGCACCTGTCCGTAACAACGTGGCGCTAGTTAGAATGGTATACACTGCAACACATTGTGCTCGTCGCATTGAGGCATAAGATGTTGAGTCTCATTACCCCAGTAATTACACTAGCTACAACGCTCTTAAAACCGAAACACAGTAATGGAAGTTGTGGTGACACCTAGACGGTCCCAGCGTCGATCTACCACCCGTAGAGATATCCGCAAAAGTTGTTGTTCTTGGTACATGACAGATTCTTAACGATGTTGTTCTTCAACAGAAGATACAATTCAGCGGAAATCGAACCCGAGCCTTTTCTTGTACGACTCTCCTTACAAACTAAGCTATTACGGGTTTTAATTTGTTAGAGCAATAAAAAAACTAGATTTTTCTTTATAACTTCAAATGGACGACCGCTATCGCATCTGTTGATTAAATAAATTGTAATTATTCTTACACCTGTCTACTCTATTTTAATTCTAACCGATAAGTTGTTATTTTAACTCGACACTTTCATAGGAAACAACTTATGGTTTCATCGTTAAAGAGACTGGTTCAACGTATTTTATAAAATGACCCTATGTTCACTTTAATTGGTTAAACATGGCCATACTGTAATAATAACAATAACATGCGAGCAGGTGAATACTGTGGAGGTTATAAAATAATTCGTTATTGAAATTCTCTGAAAATATTTAATTACGAGCATAATTGTTTTTATTGACGAACACAAGTTGTATTCAGCTATGTTTTTACACATGGTTTCCTTACTGCTGGCGAGTTATTCAAAGATAAACTGTAATTGTCTGACTGTCTGAACATCTGTCACCTGTTTATATAGGTGATAGAATGTTTGTAAATACCTTGTATGTCGTTGAGCAGACGTGTGTACGAATTTATTTTGGTATGTACACATGTTCATCTTAAACCGGTCTGAATGATTGATAGTAGTATCAGGTTTTTTTTTTATTATTTTTTTATTCAAAGAAACTATACGACGACCAAACTTTTACATGATCGTAAGTTACATGCTATTTATAACAATGTGGCATTAGTAACGATGATATATACTGCTGTCACATGTACTCATCGCCTTGAGATGTAAGTTGGTAAGTCTCCTTACTCCAGTAAATTCACTAACTACAACGCCCCTCAAACCGGAACGAGGTAACGTTTCCATGGTACTTTCTGGCGACGGAAATACATGTAATGGCACCTAGACAGTATCTTATATGAAACAATATGTTGTACATATATTTATTTATTTTCGGGTTGTAATACTTACCAATAATTACAACGGTTATCGGTCCTAGTTACCATTTCATCCCATTAAATTAATGATAGACACTCCCCAAAAGAAGATTTATGCTGCACTCAAGGGTACTGTTGCCTCTCCCGCCGTTTGGAATTACTCCCTTAACCAATGGAGAGGTCAGTGTTCAGCAGTGGATAGTGATAGATTAAAATGATAATAATGATGGTGATTTTTCCTCAGTCGCCCTTTATAATCTATTTATAATCCACGCTGAGCTTTTAGATTGTGTTTAGAATATTTTTATCCGCCTTCTATACGTGAGATTAATTCTACTTAAATGTTACTTAAAGAGAAAAGAAGTTTTTTTTTTTATTTTAAACATGTATGAAGTTATTATATATACCTGCCAATCCGCATTGGGCCTGCGTGGCGGGAAATGGCCCAAATCCCCCTCATATGAACCCCTATAAACGACGTCCTATGGTGGCCGGTGGGTGGGGCAGAAACGATCGATGTTAGGATTCTTGGGGGAGTCCTATGTTCAGCAGTGGATGTCTACCGGCTGATGATGATGATTAAGTTATTTTCAGTTTTCGAATTCGAAAAATAGTATGAAGTACATAGTACAAGTTCATTCTGTTAACAAGTTATATTGGCCACACCTGATTGTTTACCGATACCGTGGCGCTTCGTTTAAAGTTTAGTAAAAATACTGTAGTGCCGACGGTCGATACCCTCTTTAATTTCGCTGAGTGCGTTTCTGGGACGCGGCAAACAAAGGGTCCCGTGTCCAGCTCACCCGCGTCCAATAACATTGCTCTAAAGCAATTTATTCGGATGAATCACTCGGTAACAGTCCATAAATATTTATTTATTCAACACGTTACAAAAACAATGAAATTGAATACGGCGTCATGTGGCATGATTACCAAATGATTTTCTATTAAAAATTTTTTTCTTTTGATTCAGTCACATCACAACATATTGATATTTTATAATAATACATTATGTTTTAAATATAATTTAAACAAGACTTTATTTTATTTAATTTAAGAAGACTAATTAAAACTAAAAAGACATTTAAGGTTCTGGTTTCAATTGTCCAATTTATCAAGCATTGGGATATAAGGATTCCTGCACAACAACTTACGTGATCCAAGCTAACCTCACTTGCACGTGGTGCACCCTGCTAATCAACAAACAAGGCTTTGGCTCCCATTCATATGGTTTAGAAATAGCCTAAATTCCGCCATATAAATCATATCGATCATGGTGGAATTCTTTAGGAGAGATGATGATGATCAAGCATTGGATGGTAATGTAATAAGAGCGGTAAAGGTTTGAATTGATACATATAGTCATCGCTAAGACTCACAGACCTGTTCCTCAGTTAGGAGACTGCTTGTAAATTATTCAGAATAGAGCCTTTTTTCGATTGATATTTATGCTATTAATCTCCTTGACGATTTTTACAGCGTCATCAGATTCAGAGATAAATTATTTATAAAATAAATAAATGTATAAGTATATAAATAAATTAAAGAGGACAAGAGAAAGTCCAATATTTGGATAGGAGAAAAGATGAAGACTAGATAATAGAGCATTACACTTTGAATTTTGTATATTATTACATACTATCTTTACAAGAGTTGTTTATAAGATTATATACGTCAATCCATACCTGTACTGCACTTGAGCTTATCCCTCACCTTATCTTCAGTCAATGATTGATAAAATGGACAAGTGAATGTAAATCTTTACGTACTTTGAATTTAAAATAGCATAACGATGTTACCCTTGACATCAGTAATTATTCTGTCGTCATAAAGACAATCTGGCCTTTTTGTCGCGTACACGAGAGGGCAATCTCAATCATAATCAAGGTAGTGAGGTCGACCTGGATGGAAAACGATGTGGAACACAAAAGCGTAGCAGTCAACTCGCGGCTACTTGCGGTCATCTCTTGTTACCATACTTAGTATAATTTACTTTCAACAGCGCTCGTGTAAGGTTACCTAAACACGATTATTTTTGTATGGGATTTGCTACCAAATCACATAAAAAAATAACCCATCACATCCCATAAATCCATATCAAAATCCATCCATAAAAATAAACTTTACCTTCTTCATGTCCTTGACATATATAAGATATGAGTATACGTATTAAAAAGCCAAAGGTAAAAAAAATATTTTTGAATAGAAAACTACTACCATATACTTATTACATAAAATGGAGGACGGTATATAAAAAAAAATTAAGAAAAATCAGTCAAAAACTATTTAGACGAAATATAAGTTTTATAAAATATTAAATAAGTCATATATACATGCACATAACATAATAAACATATATTTAGTTTTAATTAAGTTTTCAAGTTAATAGGTTTTTGCTAATATTTTAATAATATAACAAATATAAAAATATTAGAAATTATTAAATTTGTATTTATTATGGTATACGTTTTTTCGTTTATATCACTAAGGACCTTAAAGTAAACTTTAGCTGAAAGAAAAATTTGAAAATTACTTTTTTTTATATTATATAAACATTTTTAATCTTATTTATTGTCTGGTAATAAAAAAATATGAAGCTTAATTCAGCAAATACTTAACGGAAGTGTTTCACACAATAACTGGAAAAATGAAATTGTTTTGAAATTATACCTCAAGGGGGCGTACATGTGAAATAGAAATATTTTGATTATATAATATCATTCAGAAAGTTTCAGACTTTTTAATTATTAAAACGTTTTCTCTCTTATTTAAGTTATGCTCATTTAATTTAAACAGTGAGGTAATTGAAAGTAAAAGGTTTCGTAAACTTAATTCATAAATAACTTGACTTTCTTCCAAGGTTATTTATGCTTTAATAAACTAATACATATACTAAATATCTAAAATCTACAGTCAATGAAAATGTTATAGAATTAAAATAAATGATCTGATGAACGCGTCAACACATTTTGATGATTTTGTATAATTTATATTATGAAGAGGAGAGATGAACATCTTCTACATAGACTAAAGCTTTGCATTTATTGTGCCAAGCTAAACTCAGTAATATTGGTAGCGGTAATTCGTACCTAGATGGTATCTAGTAGCTGAGTAAATATTTCCTCCACACATAAAATATAAAAAATACAGTAGCCACTGTTTTCTATGTACATTCATAACTTCGTCTTATTAATCTTTTATGGAGAAAAACGAAGTAATGGTATCCAAGTAGAACTGATGGAGGATACACCAGCTAATATAAAATAGATTAGTTAGAAATAAGTTTATCAAATATACAAAAGCTTAAAAATACGTATCAATAGAAATAAGAACAATTAAATATTACTTTATGTATTGTAAACAAAGTTAGATAATACGATAACATAATTAAAAGCCTAGATATAAATAATGTAAGAATAAATTAAGTTAATAATGTGATAAGAAAAGTAAAGGCCTAAACAATAATATCAGAAAGAATATATACATAGAGAGAATTGTAACTTTCAACAAAACATCCGTGAACCATCAAATTTACTTGTCTGTGTGTGTGCTCATATCTCAAATCATAGTAATTGGCACCTACACGTAAAAATCACCAAGTCACTCACATAAAGTAGCGCATTTTTATTTGCATTTATTAGCAAGTTGAGACCTTTAACCACAAGTGTAGCGGTGATGGCCTTGTGCGAGTGCACTTTCTAAATCAATCTTAGCTTTAATGTCACACAGATACACTACTTAAACTAACTCTTATTTCAATCGGCATAGAGAAAAATAGCTTCCTCTTATTAAGATTAGTAAGGTAAATAAAGCAGGTAAGCAGGATCGAGAAAAGAAGGATCTCTCGAGAATAGAATCCGTCGAAGCTCTGTCAAAGATCGTCACAACCACTGAAGGAATGTGTTTACTCTGGAGTTGGTGGAATCTATACATATCGAAGAAAGGATGATTCTCATCCTGTAAACAAACAGAACAGATTATTGCTTTCATAGAAGACAAGTCAAAGATCTATTTTGGTTCATAGTTCATTATAATCTTGCAGATATCATATTTTCAGAATTGCCTTTAATTTACTCCAAACATGCAAATAAAAATTAACACGATAAAAAAAGTATGTATAGTAATCACGTTGCGTGTAATCAAATGTTCATTATAACGTTATAATCTAATATTTATTATAAAATCATCTAAAATTCAATTAATTCAAACAAGTATTAAATGTATATGTTATTTTGTAAGAAATATTTTGTATACAAAGAACAAGCTGTATTTATGTTTTTTTTATTGTTCTAGGCTCACGTGGTCTCTGCCTTCGAACAGAGTCTCTCCAATATGACACAACGGCTGCAACAGCTCACCGCCACCGCAGAGAGAAAGGTATATGGTATTCAATTGGTACATAATAATATAAATTGTAATATACTTATATTAGCGGTTTCCCGGCCGATTGTCTAGCCCTAATATAGATTTAGATTTTAAGTTTAGACATGAAATTTGTTAGACATATTCCCGCCCGATGGCAACCCTCAGCAATCCGGGCCTCTTCTCCTCATTAACATCCCGCAAGTACCTTTGGAGTCACCAATCCGTATTGGGCCTGTCGTGGGCCGTGTCTATGGCCCCATCACCCTCCTATTGAGGGTAGGCCTGTGCCCCAACAGTGGAGATCGTAAATAGACTGTAATGTACCATTGGAGAACGAAAATTCCTAAAATCCATTATTAGTTGACCTCTAAATGGCAAAAACAATATCTCTACCACATTTTCAGTCTTTACATCTAATAGTTTCGGAGGAGTAGTTATCAATAAATATCTGGATATCTCCTATATACATATAGTTCTAAGACAAAATGGAGGAAGTTAATTTATTATAGAGAAAGTGTTGTCCTTAAGAACGATACCTTTTACAACTAAGTTATTAGTAGATATAAATAGAAACCACATTTGTGATCGTGAAACAGAATCCCGATTAGTTTCTCACTGGTTCTCATCGGACCTTGTTAAGGCATGTGTTCCACGTCCAGTCAATGTTTTTGTCAATAACGAGCATCTTTCGCTAGGAAATCAATTCTAGATTTTCCCAATCGTTACACCGCACTGACAGAGTAGACGGTACGACAAATTTATTTTTAGCAGCGCCATGTGCTTTACAACAAGTTTTTCTAACACGATTTCACCCTATACATGTTCGCTCTTCCGTTTATTTACGATAATAGTGAAATAAACAGTTAAATAGTTATTTATCACGTTGAGTGCTACGTCATTTACTAGGGAGACTGACAGTGAACTTTCTGTTGAAGCGGAGATTGACAGTCTTACCACAAATTTTACAAAATTCTCTCCCCAAAAGTAGTTGCAGGGTTGCCACCGGGCGGTAATATTTCTAACAAAATCAAGTTTAAATTTCCAATTTAATTCTATATTACCGCCAACAAACCGGCAGACGGAGAACAGCTAGTATAGTTATAGTATATAAAAAGTACCTGTTATCATGGCTAATCAGCAGACCCACCACTAAAGATCTCTGGACTCAAACATCGCAAGACTGTCTTTTTTTGAATACATTACAGAAAGTCTTCTATAACCAGCAGCAGACTGACGTATATCGGTTGTGATGATGATGATGAATTAGCAATAAAATTATTAAAGGAATGATTAGAAATTACGGTGAGGTTTCAGCAGAAACAATTTCTAGTGTTAAATAACGGGTTCTTGGATGCTTTGAAATTGTGTTATTGACATCTTGTCGTGACTGTTTCCTACAGGACTCTGAACTAACGGAACTGCGTCAGACGATCGAGTTACTCCGAAAGCAGTCAATCCAGGCAGGTCTCACGACGGCTCACATGCAATCAATGGGGATACGGACCGATGGAGTCAATATCACGGGACAGGTAAACTTACTACGTGCATATAAAATTCATTAATTCCGTTTTTCCTTTTACGATACAATAATACTGTGCCATGATAACATGAACAAAAATTTTAGTTCATTAAATCCTCAAAGGTTCTTTATAGAATACTATAATGACAATTACATTGAGAAGTTTTTTTTTTTTAATTTAATCAAAGACGTCTAAAACAAATTTATAATCTCATTACCAAGTTTTGTTTGTGTAATATGTAAATGAGAATAATATTCGTAAATAGTTGAATGCATACAATAAATCTGAATAATGAGGTGAACAGATATACTCGTTATACTGTTTGTTAACTTAACGTCATAACAAGAACATTTTCAATTGAAACGTACATAACTCATACGTGAATCGGCACTGGACAATTAATAATGATATTTACGATAACTTTCGGCGAGTCAATATAACCGATATCGACTCGCCGACAGCAGATAACGTACGGCCGCGATTGCATTAAATTGGTCATCAATAGATCTGTTCCCGTTTCACTTCGAAACGCTGGTGACATTACATCCCGTTGTTATTGCACTATTATTCATGTCAATTAAAATGTATCATCAAATCTATATTTACACTAACAACAATTACATCGTTCACTTGTGTTTATTTAATAAGGATGTGACAAAGCAACGAGACGGACAGGAGCATCTGCTGATATGCACACCTGCCGATAACAATATGGTGGCTGCTTAAAATGTTTACATAGCACAACGTTACGACCATTTCTTTGAACTAGATACATAGCCACTCAAACTGAAACATAGTTAAGTTTACACAGTTCAGTTTAGTGACAGGAAATAGTATTTACTTAGCGCAGACAGCCTCCGGTAGGAGTCTTACCAATAGTAAAAGAGTTAATGTCGCTCGATTGGAATTTATAAGAAAATTGATTAAAAACAATTTTTCTTCTCACAAATTTATTTTGAAAATTTTTTTTCAGCATTAGGCGTTATCTCCATAAAAGTCGAAATAATATAAACTAATGATAATAAGTAATAATTTATATGATGTTTTGATGATAAAATAAATTAAGAAGGGTTAAACAAGTCATATTATATTATAACTTTCTATTGTGTTGTATATTATGAGTTCAGTGTTGTAGGTACACCTGCTGTTTATTAGTATTTGTTATTTAATAATATTACTGTTTCCACTCAGGAGTCGACCACACAGGCGCCTCAGTCCTCGCCGCAGCGTAATGTACAAACCGGTAACGGAGCAATTACGCGCCACCTCTCCACCGACAGCGTGTCCAGTATAAACAGCCTCAGCAGCGGCTCCTCTATGCCGCACGACAAAAAACATAAGAAAAAAGGATGGGTGAGTAATCATTAATCTTCACTCGGTTCAAGTGTTTTTCACAGCATCCATTGCCCTTGATAAAATTATCCATAACCTCTATTCAGGTATCTATAAAAAGTACTGTATTTTTTGAGCACACTTTTTTATATACAAAATTGAACTCAAATTTTATGTTCATCCTATGGTCCTTTAATGTGACCATACAAATATTTTTAATATGAAAGTATTATTAAAATATATTTCTCTAAAGATCTTACAAATATATAGTGCATCTTAAAGTCAAAACTATATTATGGTTTTAAAATTTTCCGGCTAGACTTTACGAATTTAATATTTGCAAATAAACTCATAAATAAAAAAAGTATGATTTATAATATTTTTTTTATTATTATATAAATGAATCTTGATATACATAATAGACGTCTTCATCTCGTTAATAGATATCACATATTGTTAGGCATAATCTTTCTTATTACAGTTACGCTCGTCATTCACAAAGGCGTTTTCCAGAAACGCGAAGATATCAAAAACGGCTAAGCATTCCTCCTTAGGACAATTGTCCTCTCAGGATAGTTCCTCAGGCTCCCATCACTACGACGACCCGCACACCATCCGCGAGGGAAGCAACGAGAACAGTCTCGAACATTCTCACGAAGCATTACCTGATACGAAGGACAGGACTATATGCCCCAACACTAAGACTGATGACCAAGCCAAAGGTATTTATATATACTAGCTGTTCTCCACCCGCTCTGCTAGAAGAATATAGAATTTGATTTGACTTTAAATTTGTCAGAAATATTGACTTCCCGACAACCCGTCAGCCCTAGGGCCTCTTCTCATTGTTAACAGTTCCTAAACCCCTTTTAGGGATAACATTTTGTAAATTCTTAGCTGATCTATACTCGGCTAAAGAAGTGTTCCTACCAAATTTCAAATGTCTAGGCGTTTAGGTTCCGTATATACCGTGATGAGTGTGTCTGCATAGGCGTAAATATTTTATACATAACTATCAAGTTCACGGTTGCCTTTAGACATATATCTAAAGGCAACCGATATATAAATAACTAATAGTAAACAATTTTAAGTCGTGGTGGCTCAATTGCTATGAACACTGACATCGCAATCAGATGACGAGGGTTCTAATCCCTGCCGGGGCATGCACCTCTTAGGCAATCTTTCAATGCTTAATGTGCATATTGTTATAATTACCACGTATTTGACGGTGAAGGATTTTTCCTTCATCCATCATGAGGAAACCCGCACACTGAAATTATCTTTGTGTGTGTGATGGCCCCAGTAAAGTGGCAACAGACTCGCCCCACGTTACATGGGACCTAATCTAACTACATGTGGCGAAAAGTGGGTGTTTATTCGACTCTGCCTACTCCTACTGGGAAACAAGGTGTGATAGTATAAAAAAAAAAACAATTTTACCTCAAATATTTATAACAGTTTATTGTGCTAGTTTACTATATATTATAAAAAACCATTTATTTTATAGACTACTATTTTAACTGATTGATTTGATTTTTGTAGATAAACCAGACGATTCCGGATTAGTGGATGAATTGAAGAGACAGTTGAGGGAAAAAGACTTGGTGCTCACTGATATAAGACTTGAAGCTTTAAGTTCAGCACATCAACTTGAGAGCCTTAAGGACACTGTAATTAAAATGAGGGTAAATATTTGCCACTAATATATATCTTATACTTGTTTGTATCGTAAGAGTTGCGTACGTGCTAATATTGAAAGGGATGAAATGAATACATAGTTTAAGGATTATTTTAAGTTAATAAAAAATAAAATTTTTGTATTACAGAACGAGATGTTGAACCTCAAACAGAACAACGAGCGGCTGCAGCGGCTCGTGACGTCACGGTCCCTGGCCGGAAGTCAGAGTTCGCTGCCTGCATCTGATGATCCTCGACGCTTCAGCCTAGCAGACCAGCCCGCATTGCATCAGGTACATAATCATACAAACAAGGTATCAACTATAATATATAAGAATTAAAAAATATTCATTACTGGATTATTATTCCGCTTTGTAATTTTTTTTTTTAATGATTATTAATTCAACTTCAAGTTAAAAGTTGAATTATATGGAAATATTTTTAACAAGAATATGCTCGTTTTTGCAGGCGACAATGGACATGCATTCACAGCCCCTAGATTTAGATTTTAACTGCACACTCACTTCGACTCCAACCATGGATTTCTCGAAGAAAAATTCGCCTAAGTCAAGCATGGTGGAACCCATATACGGAAACAAAGCCGTCTGCGAGCTCAATGAGAACAGCGAAGCTATCTTGGGCGCTTTGAATGGATCGAGTGATATTTTTACCAACGGCTTAACCACCGGCGATAGGTTGAGTGGCGATTATGATATTAATACCGTTCTGCCGCCGCCGAAGACCAGGGAGTTGGCCATTGGAGAGAGCTACTCTGATATCGGTGAGTTTAAATATCGGTCGCATCATTACTTTTTTTTACCACTGAGGTGAGAAACGGTTCTTCTGATAGCGAGTAGTCACGTTGGCACCAAAGGGTTAAAAAATGAATAGTAATATCTAAAGCATCAAAAGCGACTTTTTGAAGACCTGTAATGCCTTCGGAATACTTAATCTTAATAACCTGATGGTTTCCGGTAAAAAAATCATTGAAACTGAACTAGTATTTCGGACCACTTCTTATTTGAATCGTCAATATTTTTTTTAAATATTGTACTTAATTCATCATTAAATATGAAATCTTTTAATAATTAACGTTTTTACTTGAACGATGTATAAATAATTTATTTGAACACGTAGGACATTAAATAAATCAGATTCTGACTTAAGTTCACAAGTTACGCCATTCTTTATACGGAACTTTAAATAGGTGCGTTTCAAATATACATTTTGAGTCACGCAAAACGGGGGAAAAATAGAAAGAAAAGAGTCACGCAAGTGGGGTAAAAGTTAGTAACATGCTATTCCCTTTATGAATAGGAATTCATGATTGTTTCTTTTATAAACAAATGTTACAACAAAGGTCGTCTGGTGTTCTTATGATAAATGATATGAAACTACTCTTTGTCCAATGGTATAAAAAAAAACTTGCTTAATATTTAATCGAGAATATGTTTTGCCGAAATCAACGCTGTGATCCACTAGAATTAGTTAAAAATTAGTAATTATGTTACTATACTAAACCACTGTGTATAACTTATAATTTATTTTCAGGTGTAGCCGACAGTCAAGGTGATACGACAGACGGAAAGAAAATAGCCATAGCCGTATACTTAGGACAGCCGGAAACGTTTCAAAGATACTTCGAAGAAGTTCAGGATACGTTAACCGAGTCCGAGTGCAGATTCTACGCTAAGCAATCAGCGGCAGCGTTCAATCACTTCGAGAAACAATCCAGCTACGATTCACCGAGAATATCACAGACCCACAGCCCGGAGACGGAGACCCAAGACTACCCACATTCTATCAACAAATCAAACACGAATAGTCTTAAGAGCAATAAATCTACGCATAGTAATTCTTATAAGAATGTATATAACAGCGACTCGACAATAAACTGCAACGAATTTACTATAGCGTACACTTATATATCCGGGAAAACTACCTGGCAGAATTTAGATTACATAGTGAGGAAGACGTTTAAAGACTACCTGTCTAGAATAGATCCCGGCACCAATCTCGGATTGAACACGGACTCTATAACGTCCTATCATTTGGGTGAAGCGACTAGAGGACCCGAGATCGGATTTCCGGAACTACTACCGTGTGGTTACATTATTGGCACTGTTAATACGTTGTATATTTGCTTGCAAGGAGTAGGAAGCTTAGCATTTGATAGTCTTATACCAAAAAATATTGTTTATAGGTGCGTACCCGTTACGAAAGTTTAATTTTTATTAACACCACTATAAGAAACATTTGTCACTTAAAATATTTTTTAGGTATGTTTCGTTGTTATCTGAACATCGAAGGGTGATACTCTGCGGGCCCAGTGGTACGGGGAAGTCATATTTGGCAGCAAAACTTGCGGAGTTCTACGTACAGCGTACACAAAGAAGGGGAAATCCCGCTGAAGCAGTGGCTACATTTAAGTAAGTTTATTACATTATTCATGATAATTTAAGTTAATAAAGATATCATCGTAAAACTGTTAAGATTATATATTTTTTAAATATACGAAATGTGGTAAGTCTACAGTGGTGTAGAGGGTAATGATAAACATCATAACATCCAATAAATTTATACCATAGCACTGCAAACATCCCCTAACTAGGGTGCAAATAATTAACTGTTTGTATTGGTTGTCTTGTAATATAGTAAACGTTTTATACATAATATACTAAATATTTTATTAAAAAGTTAGGGGGTAGCATTAAGAGCAAAAGCCTCAGTGAGAGCAGTGTATTAAATAAAGAATCGTACAGCGTCGATCGCAAGTCGTGCAACGAGCTGCGCGCGTACCTGGCGAACATTGCGGAGCAATGCGGCGCGGCTGCGGCGGAGGAGGCTGCGCTGCCCTCAGTCGTGCTGCTGGACAACCTGCAGCACGCGTCCGCTCTTGGGGACGCCTTCGCTGGTCTGCTACCGCCCGACAACCGCAACATGCCAGTCATTATAGGTACTCCATAAGATTCTATATATATATACAATAAAGATAAGGGATTCATTATGAGACTGCGAAAACCTTGAATTTCAGTTGTAGTTAGTTTTTCTATCTATCTGCATGTCTTGGTCCAACAAAAGATTTTAGTTTTACAAGGATCGAAGCTTTAGTACTATCATGAAAAAAATTACAAATTAATATTTTAATTCAAGTAAATTATTACTAACTCTTCACACCTTCCAAATTGGAACTTGGTAAAGTAACTATATATTTATTATAGTATCAAATGTATGTATTTACTTTCAGGTACAATGTCACAGGCGACTTGCAATACAACAAATCTTCAACTACACCACAACTTCCGGTGGCTCCTCACCGCCAATCACATGGAACCGGTCAAAGGATTTTTGGCTAGGTGTGTTTGCTATTTAACATTTTAACTTACGATGTTCACATGAAAATGTTTTTTCAAAGGTATTTGTCTAATCTCCAATTAAATTGTTTTTAATTTCTGAATTCCTCAGGTACCTACGCCGTAAGTTGTTCTCGTTGGAATTACGACTTGGACGCCGGGAGCCGGCCCTAGCGGCTGTGCTGGAGTGGCTGCCGGGAGTGTGGTCAACCCTTAACGCTTTCCTCGAAGCTCACTCTTCCAGTGATGTCACTGTTGGTCCTCGATTATTCCTCGCCTGTCCGATGGACTTGGAAGCCAGTCAGGTTAGACAGATTACAAATTTATTGATATATGATTAATAAATAAAAAATGTATATTAAAATAAAAAAAAAATAGGGATGTACTTAACAATAGTAAAATTTCAATAAAAGCCATTTACAGCATTAAAAATTACACAAAGTCATTCTAAGTAATTGGTGTAACAATTCAGAAAAAAAAATGTTAAATAAATTTTGTTTTACCTTCCAATCATTGTTAGCTATATATGTACGGATTTATTTACATATATTTCTCTATTATTATGAACTTCCGTGACAAACAGGGGACGTTAAAAATTTTACGTTTTAGTCTGACATGTAAGCCAGCACAGATCTGGGGTGTTCCTAACCATCCTTTGTTACGAAAAAGTGAATAAAATCGTTTGGATGTTACAAGATCTTCCACTTACCTTACAAAGACTTTATTTTAGTGCCATCTTTTTATCATTCGTGTATTTCATGATTGAAGAACGTGCTTGTCCTGAAATGCTGTTATTGACGCATCAACCAGCTGCCTCCACATCGCTCTGTTCTCGGCATATGCTCAGTATCATAATGTTGGTATATTTTATGTTTTGTTTAGGCTTGGTTTGCGGACGTTTGGAACTACAGCATAGTGCCGTACGCTTCAGAGGCGGTGCGTGAGGGCGTCGCGCTGTACGGACGACGACGGCACGCAGCCGTCGATCCGCTGCACCACGTCAAATCCACCTATCCTTGGAGAGAACCAAATCACTCACACGTAAGTCACACTCCTACTTCTCAAACTCCCGTCTAATCTAAACATAACAGACAAATCTGTTTTTATAAGTTTTATCTTTGTACGGCTTGTGTTTGAACTCCAGCGCTGTTTAGTGTTATTTAAAATGGACATTGCACTATATTATAAACAGTAGACACATTTGCAAAGGTCGACAAAGGTCATCAAAGTAGTTTTTATGTAATAAACATTTTTGTGTTATTCGTACTTATAAATAGGTTTCTTTGATTACAGACTTTAAGAGCAATTACGGTGGAAGAAATGAGTATCGAAGAAGCGAATCAAGAAGCAAACAGAAACAACAATCAAGATCCATTGGTAAGTTAGGTTTACCAAGAATATAAGCGCCAGTACATCTGTCAGACTAACAACCGTAATTTATTTATAAGTGATTAGATGAAAATCATCTATAAAAATAATCTCAACTCAACAATATTTTTTCCAGTTGAATATGTTGATGCGCCTGCAGGAAGCAGCCAACTACAGCGGAAACCAAAGCCAAGATTCTGATAACGCTAGCATGGATTCAAATCTCACACACGACAGCTCTATGGGCAATGAGCTTTAACATTTTTATTGTATAAATGATTATAATTAAATGTATAAATAATATATAATTTCCTTATGATATTATGACTGGTATTACGTAGTGAAAAGTGAAATTGTACAAGTGTTGCCACCTACAAAGTTTACTTAATAATCTCCTTCTAAAATGTTG
Source organism: Ornithoptera priamus (assembly GCA_029034505.1). Lineage (NCBI taxonomy): Eukaryota > Metazoa > Arthropoda > Insecta > Lepidoptera > Papilionidae > Ornithoptera > Ornithoptera priamus. The sequence goes on from JARDWD010000484.1 coordinate 631,272, forward strand.
TCAATCAGATATTACAAAAATTTTTAAACATTTACTGTCACTATAAATAAATTATGTAAAGCCAAATATTTGCCATATATGTACATTATTTATATTTATTTTCTTTAAGATTTATTTAAGTTGGTAATTTGAGCTTTATATATACTATCCGTTACTTTTGACAGCACAGTTTATATTCGAAAGGATTTTTCTCTGCATATTTGTAGTTCTCGGCAAATATTATGAGCATGAGTTAGACCTTTCCGTGTCTGTTAACCATTGTTGTGATTTTTTTAAAGTCGTTTAAAATCTTCAATTAACACGACTGGTAATGATATAGATCACTACTGCAGTGCCTCGAGCGATTTTTCCACTTACGAAACAACCTCAGCAGTATATAGAGTTGTATTTGTATGGAGCATTGTCGCTTTTACTATTGTTATATATTTTCAAAGTTAGGATAATGGACCGTGTTTGTATTACTATGACGATGTAAGTAAAATATTATGAAAATGTAATTTTTATACCATTTTCATATTATAAAACTCATGTACCTAATGAAAAAAAATAAGTGTAAATACAAATGTTTAATATAATTTTTTTCTATGTGATTAACACTAACTGCTAATACGCCATAAACAGTATAGCATTAATTTTGTATAGAAACATGTAACAACTACTGTTTGGTATTGAATGACTTGTATGCATAACTGAAACGTGATATCTACAATCTATGCTTTACAATTATTGTGAAAATAAACATTGATTACATATACTACGTCGTTTATATTTCAGCATCAGCCAATAGACGTCCACTGCTACACATGGGCCTTTTCCCATTTATTTAATGCATTGTTTTTATGAATAAACACACTGGTTCGATTCACAGGACCCATATGGCCTGATGGAGTCTTTGCAGAGACCGTTGAGGTAGATACTGACTTCATAAAAACTACTTTGTCAGGGCTGGTCCCACCGGAAGGCTTTGCACCATTTTTTGATACTTTAAATTAGCTCAGTGGCTCAGCCATTAAGACCATGTCAAATGAAGATCATTGGTCTTTGGATGCAGATCGGACTTCTCTCAAACCCCCCTGCTCTTTTTTTCAATAAAATTTACTAGGCACTTATGTCATGAAAACTAAAAAAACAATTTAAAATTCAAACAACTGAATAATCACAATCTTATTATATTATAATCAGCTTAAAAAATAATAATTATACATTTAATAAGAATAATAATAAAAGAAAGAAAATATATTTTATTATTTATTGCTTAACCAGTTTTAAATACGAACATCAGATTTACATATGAAACTGAAGAAATTTGGACGGCACGAGTTAAAATATGTTATCAAGGACTAGAATCTTTGACTGAATTTTTTTTTAACAAAAAGGAACCTCTGATTCTGTCTCATATCTGTTAAATAAGGCACAACCATGTCATGTATAATTTTGGAATATACTACATAAAATTATTATACAGATATAATAAATACAGCCCTTAACACTAAAAATACCTATGTCGGAGTTGTATATAATTAGCACAAATCAGTAATCTCACACAATGTAGAGTTTACAAAAAATTGTGAGCTTCTGTATATGGACAACAATTAGTTGTTTTCAATTAACAATACCTAATAGTTAACTTTTCATTGATATCATGCATCACAATAGTAAAGGAACTGAACCATATGCTTTGACTGGTAATATAGTGTACCATTATAAATGCAACAAAACTCTTTTGTTTGCGACTAATCATATAGCACAGGGCACCTTGAGGAGGGAGCTGATACATATAACTTACTCGCATTCCATATTTTCTGATATACTTCTTTCTTACTACTTTTTTATTACCTAAACAATAAGCAAATGTTTTGTGGTAAAGCAATTTTGCTGTAAGTTAAATATCAATTATATCGATGAACAAAAACAGTAAAAAGCAGCAGTGGTGGAATGTCTCCATTGCATGAGATGCATATATAGTATAGAGTATGTACAAATGCAACTCCCTATATGTCCATAAAAAAATGGTGCACTAGCTTTATTGTGGTTCTATTTGAAGTGCAGTGTGTCCAATTTAATGAAGTGTCTTAAGTCAGGAGTGGAAATTAATGTGGTGCAGTGTGAACCTCTTAACCAGCAATACAATGATATGAACAGGTGTTTCCATAACCACTATCAGGTAAAAATATCCTACTGATACAATTGCTTAGTTCAACAATGAAACAAAATGAAAATGGTACTAATCAGTAGATTTTTATACAAGTAATAAGTACCATTATGAAAAAATATCTTACATTACTTATGTATTGCAAGTTGAAAATATCAAGATTTATCTTAAATTGGAAAACTCATCTATCCATAGACTCCAGTTTTTTTTTTTTTAAGTACAATGAGCTAACACTTGTGTTTACAAGCCACGCCCAAAACACCTTGGCTTCTATATGTAGACTCCACAAAACCAAACAATGCTTTTATTACGACCTTCGAGGTCTATGTTAGCCAAGTAATTTTAAAATAACTACTAGAATCTAAATTCCATCATGATCCAGGGCCAGCAATTAATCACTGACACATGGTTAACTCAATTCAGCGATCATGTTAAAATACAATCTTATTCCAAATTATTTTAAGTGTAAGAAATAAATTTTTAATCACTAAGTGATTTGACGATTTTCAGGCGCAAATATATACAAACTAATTTCAAAATATTATATGTTACAGTAAATTGCTTTCCCACATAAAACTGTCACATACTTAATATATAATGAATTTTACTAATTAATTTAATAAAGTTAGTCTAGGTATGAAAATATGGTTTTCGATATACAAAATATCCAGAACATTGCTACAACTAAAAATTACAGCATGAATGAGTGGTAGTTAGATAGTAGTAAGTAGAACATGCCTATACTATAGCAATAAGCACCATAGCATAGAAGGATTAATATGTATTCGTTTCTTTTATATAAAAATTAAAAACTATTTTATTTACAGGAGTCAATTAAATAAAATGTGATATTTATACATTACAAAGACAAAATAGAAAAACGTGGATGTGTATCAATGTCCATTCAGAAACATTTAACATTACCGTCATATTTTGCATGGTTTGTTAGGCAATAATTTACAAAATCTTATAAAGAAAAAAGGATTGCACATTGTTTCAGGTAGCATCTTTTTTTCTTAGATTAACCAACCCTATCCTTTTTTTGCCATGTCACCTAGGAAACTGAGAATTCTTACAAATATAATAAATCCTATTTAACACTTATTTTGGTGTTATGGTAGTTCTAAATGGCAATGCACATGATTACATTTTTTATTCTTAATTTATTTTTGTGCTACAATAATTAATGCATATAACTTTAAAATGCTTATGAACACCACAGAGGAAATAGCCTCTTGAATATTAATCACTATGAATGTCTAAGCTAAGATTAGACAGGGATGGAATTGAAGACTCTGAAAAATCACAAGAATCATCAAGAGACTTATTAGTATCAATTAAAATTATCTTAGTATGGTTTGTCTGTGATTTAGACTTTGTTTTTTGTGATATACTTCTTTCAATATGTTTTGGTTGTAAAGAGTTACTTACATCACTTATAATATCTGCAGCATCCGAAGTAGAAATAAAACTTTGTAAACTGTTTGACTTTTGATAATGATTATATGGGCTATTTTCAATCAAATGCTCATGCAGAGACTTGGGTGATTTTGACTCTGCACTTACAGATTCTTTTTTACCAGAAGGGGGTGATGTAAAATCTAAACTATATTCAGTTAAGTCATCTGATCCATCAGATTTTTGTTTGTCACTTTTGTTAATCCCACTGTTATAATTAATTATCAGCTTTTGTGCAGATGTTACAATTTCAGTTTTTGGATGTGATTTAGATGAATCAGTGGCAGTTTTCTCTTCAGCAGTTGGTACACCAGATGTGTTAATAAGAATTTTGTCTAAAGGGCTTAAAGGTTTAATATCAACATATGAAGTTGATTCACTGGTGCTAGAAATTTTATTTATTTCTGGACCACATGTACTAGCTACATTTTGTTTGTTGTTACTTTTGTCAGGTTCTGGTACTGTTTTAGGAGGACTTTCATTGGTAATGTGAATATGCTCACTTGGAATATACTCTGAACTTGTTTTACCTCTGGTAGAATCACTTGAAGTATCTGTGTCTGAATTATCAAGTTGTAATCTAAGGTGTAGTTTATTCTTTTCATCAGAAGAATTATCCGAATTAGAATGGCTGACACTGCTGGTGGAGTCCTCGTGGACAATATATGTATTGTTTTGTTCTTCATTAAAATGTTTATCACTTCTCTTAACATTCTGTCCAAAAGATTTTGTTTGCTGTCGTAAAACATTTTTAATGAGCGTTACAAGTACTGGCTCTTTATCCTTGTTGCGATTTGAAAGCTTTAATTTTTCGAAAAGTGAATTATGACCTTCATAAGAATAATCTTTGCCTTGCCGAGACTCTGACATATAAACAAACAACGTGTTTTTAAGATTACAAAATTCAAGAAATTCGTGAATTAATGAAAGACAAAAAATACCTTCAGGTAACTTTAACAAACTGTCTAAATTAACATTTTGCTTAACGTTTTCGCAATCATCTTCAAAAATCAAAAATATGTTAGCTCTTAGCAAAGCTCTTATCTTTGCAAGTGATCCGTTTTTTTCTAATGCTTCAACTACTAAATCACGTAGTTCGGTATCTTCAGCTTGTGCCATACTAAATTATTTTCAAATATACTCCTTTTATTTAAATAATTCTTTTTAAAAAATGTTTTCAAAGCGTCATTTCATATGACAAAAATAAATACAACACTACAAACAAAACGCATACTGTGGTTTATTATCTATGGTTTATGGAAGGAGTTGGCTTGGTGAAATATTTATTGGCTTCATTCAAAATAACACTCATATTTCAAAATAATTTTTTTATAAATAAAATCCGGATTTTATATTAGTACTTAAAATTTACATAGATCGTAATAATACTTTTTTCCCTCGTACCAGTAGAGTAAAATAAAATCGATACCAACCATTTTTCATTTAAAAATAGTAAACTAAATAATTAACTAATAACTTAAAAATGTACAATAATATATAAACTTGAATCCGTGGTTATTTTATATTTAATTTAACTTTCTTTCATTTTGTCCCCTAAAAATAAAAAAGAAATTAAAATAATAAATTTAAATTAAGCCGGTAAAGAAATAATTATAATTTCTTATAAGAACTATCATTTAACAAAAACTAGCGTCCGAAGGTATATTCCTGATTTTAAAGCAAAATTTAGTCAGCTGATATATAGCTAGGAAAAATATTAATTGATATAAAAATCACTAATAATATTCCTTTTTAAAAATTATTACATACTATGTTAAACTAATATTTTAAATATTATTATATTTAATATAATATACCATTTAAATTTGAGGTTTTAGATAAGTACAGTTATGTTCAACTAATACTTGATCTTTTGCGAACGTGCTCGATTACAAGGGGTGAAGGCTTGCGCCGGGAAAACGTAGGAAATTCAGTCAGTCGGGTCGAACAAGCACAGGAGATGGGTGTATAATCCGCCGCCAGCTATTTAATAACATAATGAAACTTTTAGTCTTTTTTTTAGTCATATCTGGAGTCGTAAATATTAAAATTAATTAATGTAAAGGTGTATAACAGATCCCCGTAATAATTTGTAGGATTTTACCAGAAAGTGTACATACAAGTGTTAAAATACTAGTGGCGGGAAACCGTTTTGATATCTCTCGCTTGACGTGTTGTGTCCTATGTGTACGTAGAGCGAGAAAACCCGTCTGCCCTAGAGGGCGGCCGACATGCTGGATTCATTGTGAATCGATATTTTTGGACCGCTGTAGAACAGTCATCATGAGCTCTAAGTTTTAATTAAGGTATGCCAGGTATTAATAATCTAATAATAAAATTTATGTACATAACTTTATTTAAGTCTTCCACCATCCGTCAGGTAGGCGTCAATAACATTTATGTCACTTGACAATGCGAACTAATTTCATATTCAGAATGCATATATTTCATTTTTATATAACAAAATTTAGGTACACTCGATATTGATTTACGCAAGTCTGTTAATAAAAATATAATAAGGCATTATTTGATAAAAAAAATATAATTCAGTGTTAAATAATAAATAAATTCTGCAGAAAGCGCAGTACAGATACAATTACAATGATATCATGTTTTATATGCTATTTAATTCCGTAAAATTTATTTAAATACAATTAAAGAAAAACTTACTATTTACAATATATCATTGAATTTTATAAAATAATAGTATGATATGAATGTTTCTTTAATCATTATTTTTATCGCCATAAATCGATAGTAGACCACTGCTGGATCTAGGTCTCCCCGGAAAAATTTCTACACCGATCAATCCTTGAAATCAAAATAAATAAATAGAGGATTAACGCCGTTTTAAAAAACACAGGTTTAAAGAGTCTTTTTGGCCGGTTTGAAATGCATACTTTTTATTTCAGCTCTTCATGTTAGAAATACGTGGAGTATGTCACTCTTAATGATTTTTAATTAAAAATATTCAATTGGTTTTCAAAAACTTATTTTAAGTTTTTAATAATGTTATCAATTTGCTTATGAGATAATGTATCAAACGGCTATTACTTTCACCTTTTTTTAGATTAACTCATAAATCTTACATTTCATTACTATAGAGTTCTCTAAAATGTCTTTTTTTAAGTAAAAGTTTTTTTTAATAAATTAGTTTCTTGACAATTACCTATAAAACCTAAACGCTCAAGAGGTAAAGGGTATATGTAATTAATATATATTATTGTTTCTGGAAATATGGGTTTAATAGCGCAATGCACTTTACCGAAAATAATATTAATCATACAATTGTTATTCAATGTAATGTCGGCCTTTTGCCATCCCAGCGCTTTGACTTGGAGCAAGATATTTCTTCTACATATAAACTATTTTTGGTTATATTAATATTTGTACAACAAGCAATACCATCTTTTCACAGTTTTTTCTTACTACCTTTCTAAATATCATAATTAAAATGTGAAAATCATCAAGCAAATATACACATTTATTAATTTTATCGTCATACGTCCTTAATTGGGTGTGAATTTAAAGTTCAAAAACCCTTTTATTAATTAAGAATGTGTAGTCCCTTGGTTCACCTTTAGCATAAACCACTTAAAACGCCGGAAAACAGTCGCACGTCATATTCTTTTCCGAAGTCAAATTGTATTTTTTTTTATTGCAATCATTTTATTTGTATTTTTTGCGCTATGATTCCGAATAACGAGGTTTTCGAATTTTTTGTCTTTTTGTGAACACAAGATTTAAAATATTCTTAAATTCCCAAATTCCCTTTAAAAATCCGAGAGTAAGTTTTGCCACATCTCGATTACTTTGCTGTAATAATTAAACCAGGTAGATTTTATATAAATAAGGCGGACGTTATCATGCCGTTGTAGATAAATAGGGTAAAGGATAAATATATTTTATTATCTATAAACAATGTTTTCAAAATTTCTCTTTTGTCTATATTTTTGAACGTACTAATTTTCATAATAAAATTAGATGATTAATTAAATTATTATTATTATTTTTCCAAAGTGTTCTAATATCACACTTTTTCTGCCAGTGTTAATTCTGCATCGAATAACAACTTACTAATTTAGATGAATATGGCTATTAAACGACGCAGAGATTTTTAAAGCCCATCATCAACGACCATCTTCAACGTGCTCCTCTCCAGCTGCTCCTTTCCGGACACCTGGAAAGAGGCCGAAGTTGCAGGAATCCCTAAGCCTCCTCTGTAACATGGGAAATGTTTGAGCGTCTGATCCTTACGCATCTATCTTGTGTCGGAGAACAAACTTCTGCCGGACGTATATTTCGAGTTCAGAAAAGACCACTCCTTCGTTCACCGAGTACACAGATTGGTGGAATATGTCCTCAAAGGTTTCATGCGCAAAATGCCACATGACAGATATCTTAGCCCTCTTCTGTGATGTAGCTAAGGTGTTTGATAAAGTCTAGCACGATGGCTTGATCTTCAAGTTGTACGCACTCAAGGTGCCGGACAGACTCGTCACCATTATCAGAACCTTCTTGTCGAACGGCACTTTCCGTTACCGAGCGGGAAGCGCTAAGTCCACTTCCCGTCGCACCAAAGCGGATGTTCCGCAGGGTTGCTGCTTGTCCTCTTTCCTCTTCTCGCTGTACACCAGCGACATTTCTAGAGACCTCGGGGTAAACCTGGCTCTGTTCGCAAACGACACTGCGCTCTACCTTTCGAGCCCCATCTTGCCCTGGTTGACAAAACTGGCGCCAGTCCAGAACTAAGCGCCTAGGCGATTGGTTTAAGAAGTGGAGAATCAATGTCAACTCGGACAAGAGCGAAGCCCGACATTTCTCAAGAAAAAGAAAATCCCGGATCCCCAGGCGCGCTTTACGCGCCACTCCCTAGCCAATTTATATCTCCCACCGTCCTGTCCCTTGGAGAGACTCGGTCAAATATTTCGGCGTTAGTCAAGACCGAAGGCTAAACTTCAAGAGCCACATTCGTAGAGTGAGGAACAAAGCTGCCTTTGTAATGGAGACGAGACTTCATCCCTTGCTCTGCAAATCTAGCAAGCTAGCCCTAAAACACAAGGTGCACTTGTACAAGACCTGCTTAAGACCTCTTAAGACTTATGTGTGCGTGTATTTTGCGCACTCTTCCTCTAACACCCTTAACCCCATACGGGTCATCCAGAACCGCTTCACTCGTAAGACCACGGGTATGGAATGGTACCAATGAAACATCGACCTGCACAGCAACCTTAAACTTCCTTCGGTAGCATAATTCATACAAGATTGTGCTATCTATCATTTTGCCCAGGCCACACATAATTCGTGGATTATGTCCCGATCCCCGGTGCCACCAGTAAAAATCGACATCCTCGGAACGTGCTTCCGCTCCACATCGATGCAGAGGGTCGGCCCGACAGGCACGACACACCCACCGCCAACACCAACACGCACAACACGACATCCAAGCGTAAAGACACCAATTACGAATTCACCTTATTTCGAAAGCGCCGCTAGTTGAGGCGCCCGTCAGGCTCGAGCACCGCGCACACAAATTACACCCGACTGCCCAGGCGGTCCTCACCGCCCTCGGCTCGCGATACAGGCGAAGGTGATCGAAGGACGGGCCCGAGCCCTCCTCCAATGATCTCATAGTCATTGCCGCTATCCGACGCGCTCCGTGCGCATACTAAATTCATATGTATATTTATCTATGTATATATTTAATTACACTCCCTTTATATCTCTCCCTATCTCTTCCACCCTCTCGCATCCAATCTTTTCTCACCTTTCTCCTCCCCCTTTGAAATACTTTATTGATATATATTTATACAACTTTTATGTTTTGGTTTTAAGTTTGTGTTTTCGTGTTTTTTTGTTCATTTAAAGTTTTGGTTTAATTTTAAATTTATTTTTAGTTTCTTTTCTTTTTCTTTTTATTATTTTAACTCGCGATCCACGACTCCCGAGTCCGATGAAGCCGCAATGGTTGTCAATAAAACTACGGCGCAAACATCACCATAAAAAAAATAAAGCCCATCTTGAAGTACTTAACGACTACTTAGGTTCTTAAGCATGTAATGACTATTGATTGCTTGAAGCTATTTATTCATTCTGAATTGATAAGGATGTGTCAACAGAGAAAAATTTGTTATTGAGAACACAGATTGAAATCTCAAAACAGATTATTGGTTTGACGTATTAAAATATGTCATTACTCTAGAGTAACTAAATTGAACTTCCTTTGTATTCTACATTAAACGCTTACCACCCATGCAACAAACATCACGAGTTGAGTATAATGTAAAGGAAATTGAGGTTAAGTCTTGTTTTACATTGTAATCATTGGATCAGTCACGGAAGCGATACCTAAAAGTCGCGTTTACATAGTATTTGAAAGTGCCCTTTTAAAATTGACTCCAGCTAAATTACTTTTCAAAGACGTGAATGTTTTGTCGATTTGTATCGAGTTGGATAGGTTTGAATCGTTAAAAAACCTGGGTTTAATAAGTTCAAGGGTAATTTTACAATAGGTTTAATTCGTTTTTAACGTTTCGACATAATAACATGGAAAAGATTATTATTGTTCAGCGTCATGGAAAACTTTAAATAAATGAATTTTCAAAGGTTCTTTTGAGGATCGACACAGTGAAAGGTCAACTTCATTTTCAAGAAAGCACCTCACGATGATAATGATTACAGTTAAAGGTTAAATTTATTTATAACTATTACAGTTATGTGAAAATATGTGAACATTTATCAAAATTAAAATAACGTTTACAAATAAATAACCATCACGAGTGTTAGATGAAAACTCGTTACAGTACTTTACTCATATAAGCCGCTGAAGATGGGTCTGATAGCTTTCGGGCCGATGAAAATCGGGTCATTCTTTCTTTAGAAAATACTTTGCCTGAACATGCTTTACTTGTACCGGAACTTTTTTGTATGAAGAGGCAATGGTTACTCTGCGACACAAAAGCCTTGAGTGATGACAGCGAAGTGATCGACGAAAGTAAAAGAAATATCGCGTGGGTATTAAGAGCAATTGAAAAAATCCAATTCTTTTTCTTACTGTATTTTGTGAAGTTAATGGACAACCTTTCTTTTAATAATCATAATAGCATTTCTTCAATACATAAAATTCAAGGTACAAAAACAAGACAACTCGCTAACAGTAATCTATGTTACAGTTACTAAAACCCATCGTGCTAAGTCCCATGTGGACAAACACGGTTTCCATCTTCCTCCGATCCTTTCTCATTTTACTGTTCAATATTGGTACCATATCAATAATATGTATTATAACCGGTATTTTATTTGTAAAATTAAAAAGGAAAAATGAAATTAGCAAGAACATTTTCATTAAAGTACGTAAATTAAATGCTTTGTTACTAGACGATAGTTCGTTGCCCTACACTATAAAAGATAAAAGCTATGCGCCGCTTATTTGCTGTAAATATTTTCCTTCAGTAAAATTTAAAAAAGCTCGAGCCCAGCTACCTGATTTTTAAAATCCTTTGTTTATATTGCCAGCGATTTGCTATCATAATAAATTATAACGACAAATTTTATATTGAATATAGTATTTGCGGTAACTTAAATCCATTTTTTCCATTCTATACTTTTATCAAAACCAATCGTTCTTTCAAATTCAATCTCACGGAAAATGATGTAGCCAACGGCAGATATTTTCATCCAAAAGTCGTTATTCCTTAAACAATCCGTTTGGTATCAATTGAAATGGAAAGCAGTTTTTATTCCGAGAAAAATTGCTTATCGTTATACTATACCAGTTACAGATAATACATTTTCTTTGTCTTATAGGCCTATATCAAGTAACAGACGTCTATCGGCTAATGATGATGATAATGATATTTCTAACATCTTCAAAACTTCACATTTATTTTAAATTTGAACGTTTCAAATTCTAACCTTCACTATTACTCTAAACTTTAATACATAATTTATAATCGATTTAGATGTAAAATTTACTTGAAACATATCATTCATAAGTAAATCATTTTGAATCAAATTTGTATCGTCTTGTGTGATTCTGAAATTACAGTAGTTTATAGGAGGTACCTATGGCTAAAGCTGTGTAATATACTAAGTAAGCTGTGTATATGGTAGAGACTGCCTTGAGCATATTGATTGTTATATTGCATTGAAGGCTCTCTTGACGAACGGAATACCCTACGAGAACGTGAACATTTTGTCGATTCAGCTAATATTGCAACGCTGCAAACCTATTGCAATTTCCTATATGACATAAAAATAGCACAAGCTATAATAACTTAGTTTCTTCTTCTGTGGAAACCTTGTTCTACTTATATTCTCTACTTAAAGAATTATAAATTACGAACTACATTAACTAATGTTATTAACAAAATGAACTTAATTATTACTATAAAAATGAATACTCATAATATTAAAATAATTCTCTTGTTTTAATTAAACAATAGACACATTGCTTCGACATATATTAGGTCCTTACATAGAAAATTAGCGCTTTGTCGTACTGACACCACTTTGATATGAAATATCTCCTCTTTGGTTAAGAATTCCAAATTCAAATTTATAAATTCATTTAGCTGGTACATTTGAGTTTTGAAAACAGTCATTCATTTGTTTTTTTACTCATAATTTTTTTCTTTGGCGTCGCTTATTACCGCACAATGGAAAATATAAAATATCGGTTTATTTACGAGTACGAGTTCTACCACTGCACCAGTGCTGCAGAAACAGCTCGAAGGATTAATGACGTGTACGGCACTGGTGTCGTCAATATCATTCATAATTAGGACAACTTCTTGGAATTTTGTAAACCATGAAGGAAGAACTAGTCGCTAAGCAACCGAGATTGGTCAATCGCTCTAGGCCACTGCTGCTTCACGACAACTCAAGACCACCACCACACACGGCACAACAAACAACCACTAAGTTAGATGAGCTACAATTGGAATGTTTGCGACATCCACCGTACTCCCCGGACCTAGCTCTAACAGATAACCATTTTTTCCGGAATTTGGACAACTTGTTACAAGGAAAAAATTCAATCCCGATACGGCAGTCTAAGCCGCCTTCAAAGAGTTTATTGATTCTCGCCCCCCATGGTTTTTTTAGTAAAGGGATTAATAAACTACCTATGAAATGGCAAAAGTGCATAGGTAACAACGGTACATACTTTGATTAATTAAATATATTTTACAAAAAAAATACTTTATATTCCTCCCGTACAAAACGCCAATTTCATATATAAGGACCTTATATATATATGTACTTATTATAAAACTGGAAGACATTTAAATATTGATTATTCCATAAAAAAAGAGATGTAGATATAATTTGGATTGTAAAAGTTACAAATACAATAAGCATTATAACGAAAAGTTTAAATATACCTTAACCGTAAATTATATTTCATTATGGTATAGTTAGTATTAGTAATAAATTTAATAAATTAACTTTAGTTTAGTAACGTATTTTATGTTAATAGATAGAGTATGAACTCTTTTATAACGTTAACGAAAAATGTAAGTGCAGGTAATGATATAAAACACATAAAACACATTTTTGTCTATAATAATAACAAATATAATAAATCATAGAAACTTTATAGGGAAGCATAAAAATCTTTTTTGATACATTACATTGATTTATATGGGGGAATAGCGGTATACTGCCGTGCGGTAATAATAGACAGAAACCCAATTATTGGCATTATATCACTACGAGCTTGGAGTGGGTCTGTAGTGTCGCTGCAATAAATCGATTCTTCACACCGGCAATAAGGTTTATAAAGATTACAAAGAACTAGTTTCCTTCAGCAATTTCAATTGAATATTCTTTCAAGAAATATTATTTATAGGTTATATAGATCCACCAAACAGTAGTGGAAAAATGTTGTTCGAAGGACGATGTAGCTGGTGAAAATACTGGGGTAGCGAGAGTTAAACATCCTGTTTCAAAGTGATGAGCACAACGCGGTGCAGTATATACCATCCTATTGACCACGACACTGTTATAGGCGGATGTATCACTTACCATCAGGTCAAAGTGTTGTTCGTCTCATCGCTTTGTAAAATAAAAAAAAACACTTATGAACGTACATCTACATAAATTATATTTTTGATGAAAGCAAATTGAAGTAATTTCGTTTCCCTTTATATCTGAAGATGATTTCGCGTTACCTTTACGTGTAGTCCCTTCGACACGCGAGAATGAATCTATAAATACTAAAACGGATTTTCGACCCTCTTCCCCTACCTCCATCTCACGAGTAAACCCTGTTAGAAAAGGTTAATGATATAATTTTATATATGTATGTTGTGTTTTTAGCAAACCATAATACATACACGTTATTAAAGAAAATATTAGGTCCTTACATATGAAATTGGCGTTTTGTACGGGAGGAATATAAAATATATTTTTTTTTAATTGTAAAATATATTTAATTAATCAAAGTATGCACCGTTGTTATCTATGCACATTTGCCATCCCATAGGTAGTTCATTGATCCCATTACTAAAAAACCATGGGGGCGAAAATCAATAAACTCTTTGAAGGCGGTTTGGACTGCCGCGTTGGAGTTAAATTTTTTTTCTTGTAAGAAGTTGTCCAAATTCCGGAAAAAATGGTAATCTGGTGGGGCAAGGTCCGGGGAGTACGGTGGATGTCGCAGACATTCCAATTGTAGCTCATCTAACTTATTGGTTGTTTGTTGTGCAGTGTGTGCTCTTGCGTTGTCGTGAAGCAGCAGTGGCCTAGAGCGACTGACCAATCTCGGCTGTTGAGCAGCTAGTTCATCGCTTCATGGTTTGCAGTTGCTGACAATAGATATCTGCCGTAATCGTTTGGCTAGATTTTAAAAAGCTGTAGTGAACGACACCGGCGCTAGTCCATCAAGCTCTCGCAGGTAACTTTTCCTGAGTCAATTTTTGTTTAAGACAAGATTTGGCTGGGTCTCCAGGGTTCAGCTATTGCGACGAGCGCTTCCGATTATCGTACAGTATCCACTTTTCATCACAAATAATGATTCGATTTAAAATCCCTCCATTATTGTGTCGGTTGAGCAAAGTAACACAGCAGTCGACGCGTGTTTGCAAGTTTGATTCACTCACCTAATACGAGTATATACCTTTATATATCTTTAAAATATGAAATATAAGATATTTACAAAAACCAAGGTGAAATAAAAAATTTGACAACGATTGCATATACAGCTGGAAACTATTTGGAGAATCAACTGTGGATGATATTTTACTGGTGATGGGTCTGTGTTGTTTGATAATAAATAAATACGTGAAGGTTAGTAACAGTTGATGGAAGTAGTGTACAAACATCAGTTTCAGTTTAACGGATACTGTAACTTGATTGTGTCCAAGGCGAGGAGCAATATGTGATGCCGTGTATATCTTCGTAACTATCACTAATTTCTTATAGACATGAATTTATCATAATATAAACCTTATACTAGTGTCAACACTCCGTATAGTAAAAAAAATAGATACGTAGAAATGGGTGAGTTTTTCTTACCGCTGGAGAGTTTACTATTGAAAGTAGAGTACATCAACAACTTTATATTCCTTTCATACAACTTTGCTTTGTGTCTATTTTATGATATTCTTTGTAAAGTATAGTATTAAGTTCTTTGTAACATTTCCGTTATTCATCATAAAGTCCATCTTTGATATCTCTTTCTCGTATATTTCCTTTAGTTGCCCCTTGTTTCTTACAGTACATGCAAATTATTATATATTATGTTACTTTTTCACCAATCTGAGCACATATCCTTTTTTTATTAAAATTTAGATACACGAAATTATTAACGTAGTTTAATAAGAAAAAATATGTTCTCAACTCCAATGTTTAAGGGATTTTGTTAAAATTTTATAAATTGAACCCCTAATATCATAATGTAAACTAATCTAAACTTATGCTAATTGCCTAGTTTTTAATTGTTAGCATTAGGGGTTAATTGATGTCTTAAAATAGAACTTTCCTTAATGTCACTAACACTAAATATTTTTTGTATACCGAAATTTGTTCTCAATGTTTGCGGGGGTGAACAATAAAATCAAAGCACCACCTCACCTGAGCAAAATTATTTTCCTCGATGTTGGTGCTAAAGTTTTTAAAACATCGGAGTCTCAATTTAAACAATTCCAAGTACTCTCGAGGGATTTTCCTCAGAGCGAAGGTACCGTTGAATATAGAACAAAGTCCTTACCTAACTATTTTATACATAATTTAAAATGAAATGACGGTATTTTCTTGTGCACAATATTATGTTATTTTTTATGTATGTGGGAGTGGTCAAAAAGTATTAATTATAAAGTATTTGCAATAATAATAAAAAACTAAATTTTTTAGTCCTCTACTTATTACCTAAAAAAATTTTTTTATAGATTGGAAATTATCTTGCTTGGTGATCTTGGCAATAGAGACACCATCGGTATAGGTCTCTTGCATGATACCGTCTAATGAGGTACTACCGCAGCTTCTATCCGTCAAACAACATGTGGAAACATTACTGTATTCAAGTTTGAAGGGCGTTATGGATACCGTAATTACTGGGGTAACAAGTCTTAAGATCTTATGTCTCAAAGCTACAAGCACAATATGATACAGTTTATATTATCCTTTCCAGCATTGCATTATCAGCAGGAGTATCTTTTTACTATCAGGTGAAAATTAGGTTCTTCACGTTGCTTTGTGAAACAAAAAAAAATTACAAATACATTAATTTTGGTTTTAACTTTTCTGATATACACATGAATGGGACTTTTTGTTAATTATATAATTATATTGTATTTAAGTAGTAATTTTCTTTTAATTTCAAAGCGTACTGCACTGTGCTTTAATGTAAATATAACAATGTAAGTGAAAAGGTTAAAAGTTGATTTGACCTTTGATAAATGAATTGAAGGTTATAGTTATAATTGTGCTCTTTTCTGCCGGATATATACGATTGGATAAAATTTTATTTTTAACTTAATCAAAAATTAAAATAAGCTTTGGTGACTTATTAAATAGTTAATTATGCACGGTATATATTCAATTGATGGTCTACATTTTTCAAAGTAGTGTATATGTAGATTTGTACACAATTTCAATATATTAAATATTATTTTTATAATTCTGTTTTTAAAGCGTGGTCATATTATATTTTTTATATTTATAATCATATCTTATCTTCTGTAAAATATACTGCTGTTATTACAATCGCTCATTATCATACGATTACTGTATGATCTATACAGATTACTCATTAATCAAATGTTGAAGTAATCTTATCTTCCAAATATTTATTTCAGAGTAAATATTTAGATTTATTAAGAACTTTGTGCACTAAACTTTAAACAGAGAATTAAAATGTGAAAGCAATTTTATTAAGCTTAAAAAGCTTTTGCACAGCTTGCATTATTTAACATAATGAAAGAACTTTTTTCATGTTTTAAAAGGTTTTCTTATTTAGCTATTCTGCTACATTTCATTTTGATAGTTTGGATTCAAGCATAACCTTTTTTATGGTATTATCCATTCGTTCCACCGTATTTATACGAAACGGTTAATCTTTAGTGATGTTTTATCAAATAAAATTGAATATTGAGTACAACCCACAAACTTCCTGTTTATAATATATAAAAAAATATATACAATCTGAACTACGATATATATGTAGATTATAGTTACAAAATTTTAAAAACGTATAGTATTAAATTAACTGTTTTTTGCTTGTCCCAGAAAGACTTTTTCAAAACAATGAGTCTCTTAACTGAGGTAGCTCAAAGTTAGTAATAACAATAAATGACTAAACAAAGATTTTTTTACTGTTCATAATGTATATGACTCAATGGCTCCTGATGTTTTATTTTTGTATTTTATTAGTTCGCCATACGCACGAAAATAATAAAAGTGTTGCGTGCATCCATTCAATAAATTATATCTATTTTTAGTTTTATTAAACAGCGCTGTATTTGTCGAGCACAGGAAAGGGGTGAAAAAATTTGTTAACTTTGCGATAAAGTTGTATGTCTTATCATGGATAATGAGCAATAAAAATTATTGGTCTATTTTATAAAAATATATGAAAAAAGCTAAGTGTATTTAATAAAAATTCAAATTACCTTTTTCATTACGAATGCTTAATTTACTTCTCGTATTTCGATGTAATACTACACCCGAAATACTTTAAAATTGTTAAATAAGTTAACCGTTTCATTAATGGTTGTTAGTAGTAACAAATACAAATCCCGAAAGCGTTACCGTTCGGATAAAGCAATGGCAATGTAATGTATATTCAATGGAAGGCTTTGAAGCTTTTCAGATACATGGCGGTAGACTTATTAAAATTCGCGAGAGGCTTCCTTGTACAAACGTTTAGCGACTTTGTGTAAGCCCGCTATTATCTGTATAAATTTTACAAAGATATATTTCATAAAAAGTATTTCACATCTTTCAAATTATGTCATGGTCTCTCAAGTTATTTCAATATATTCCGTGAAAATGTTATTTATTTTTGAGTATATTTATAGGGCTAATGAAATGTTAATTTTTCTATACGTTAACGAGTTATCGCTTGTCGTGAATTTCATATTGATTGACAACAAGGCGCTCGTTAGTAAAGCGTGCTTGCCTATAATGATCTGACTTTCATACATTGACAACCGGAACCGCAACGCTGTTATGGTTGCTAATATTTGACGGTGGTAGCTAGACAGACCGGATGAAAAAATTCAAACATTCACTATCCAAATCCTATTTTGCACCATTTCCAGCTTTAAAAGCACTTTATTTGTAGGTATCTAATAAGAGTATTCACATTTGTAGTCGTAGTCAGGTAATGTCTCCATGGCTGCAACCATTTTCTCAAGTATAAACAACAGAAGAAGAACAAGAAAATTAATTGAAAGTTTGGAGTAACTAATTAGTGGAGTAAATAGTGAATTAGAAATTGATAAAAAGTTACAGAATTTTTAACTGACTACTTTGTTACAGCAAAAACAGTAGAACTGTAAAATAAATTTTCCACAGCGGGTACGAGTGTTGAGGTTTTGCGGTGAGCTGATTGTTGCTCATGGCTTAGTTATGCAAGATGTTTCTTTATTGTCATTACTTCTTTAATATAAAGTAGTTAGTTATAATGCCTTGAGTTTCAAATTTTTAAAATGTAAATAAATATAAAACGACAAAATAACCAAGACGTTAACCCTTTGGCAAGTTAAGCCCATGACAAAGAGATGCTATTTAGAATATTAACCAACAAGACTTAGTTGTATCTTTATCGCTCATTATATATGAGATATATGTCTTATTGTATTGGGGATGTAAACGGTCCCGCATACCTTACTAGACCCAATCCAACCTCACCTGTTCATGGTGCATACTGTTAATCAACAAACGAGGCTCAGGCTCCCACTAACCCGCATTGAACCAGTGTGATGAGAAATGGCCGAAATCCACCCGTATGAATCCTTACGAACGACTGCTGTTAGTGCCCCAGCGGTCCCGAAGGCCATGTTGACTGTGAACTGCTCGATGTGGAAATCTTTGGGGTAGGCCTATGTCCGGTAGTGGAAGACTATCGGCAGATCCTATTAGAATAACGGATAGAGTCGTGAGCATTAAACACTTTCAACGTTTAAACGCTACTACTAGGCAGCATAAATTGTCTCTGTTGTACCTACCCAGTTCATGCAAATGATTTTCATATCACTAGTAAGAAATAAAATTTTACGATCCCGATTAATAATTTCTTTATATTTTCAGTTGTCTGCGCCTATATATATTTTGTAGAAATCATATTTTAATTTTGTAAAATATTTTATCATAGGTACTAGTTGGTCTTACAGGAGATATTCATATGTATCTGATATATTATTCATGAAGTTTGAAACGTTTGTGCAAAGGTTCGATTTCTATACAAAATGTAAAGGAAATTTGTTTTATGATGGACATCTTATATACAATTGGTTATATATTACACTGTTGAATTAAAAAAAAACAATTACTGTCGTTAGTCCAAATGGTGTAGCAATTAAGAAGATCGTTAGATTGCAGAACAATTTAACTGCTAAAGCGGCTCGGTTTAATGCACCATCGCTAAATTATGTTAATGATCCCATCTGCTATCAGAATCAGTCTAAAAAAGCAAACATTATTATTAAAGTTACTTTGGAAAGAAGAACGATTTACATACATAAATTATTCCGAAATTGTGGTTTTATTAAATTAATAGCACAATGCTTGAATACGATCCCACATGGTCTCAAATAGTGATGTGGTCTTTGGTAGTGAGGAGCACTAAACTGAAGAGTCTGTCGCTTTTCTCTTGAAGTCATCCAAGTCCAATTTGGATGGGAATTCTGACGCTATCGTCTTTCCACTCCTTTGCTGTTCTTATCATGAAGAAGGAACTAAAGCTCTTTGTTCGCAATTACATTAAATAGTCTCTTTTTAGTTATCCGTTAAAACCTGTTCAGAAATTGCAAAGATCTATAAATAGTGTTTAAAGTCCATATTATTAAATTTTAACGTATTTATCTGTATTGTAAAAATTAAATCTGCCGACGAAATAGTATTTAATATTTTAGTATATTTCTACGTAATTCCCACTTTTTACTAAAGGGTGACATTAAAAAGTGCTCTTTGCTCCATCTCGCCGCGTTACTAATACCACGGATGAATTGGAGTGCTAAAGTTAGTAAGCTTTATAACTTTGCGTAATCGTATAATCTCTTTTTGGACCCATAAGGTCCTTACATAATATATACGTAGAATTTGCGTTTGAGGATCTACTTTAGCAAAGCTTGGATAAAATATTAATAAATTAAGAGTATGCCTTAATTATTTTTGCGACATTATAAAATATGACTAGGCCTTTAAATTTGTTAAACTTATCCTTTTAAAACCATATTTGTATAAGGATATAGTTTATAAAAATAACGTACAGCTAATTCGTTTTATTACAAAAATGGAGTAAATAACCAAAACGATAACTAAGTTAATCCAACAGAGATTTTAATAAGCACTAGGTAATATGCCTCTAATAATGAAACAATGAAATTTAACTATTTAAACCCGTGAAGCAGAAACCTATGTCTGAACGATATTCAATCTCTCTTTCTAGTCATTATCCCATATGGTGGTGGGATCAGCTTTATTTTTCTCGTCCACTTCGCTCTGTACTCGGCATTATCGTCAATCACTAGGCGCTCACGCATGTCTCTTCATTCTATATTTTTCCACCTTGTTTTATGTCTGTCTGTAGGTCGTCGACGAGGAAGCAAACATTAAAAAACTCTGTACATTTTTCAGTGTCCTAGGCGGTAGGACGCGTTTTATAAAAAGCCACTCTGATATGCAGCGGAATGGCGACCAGCCACGCTAAAATTCTCAGGAGCCTAAAAATGTCTACGTAAAATGTTGTGAATTTACAAAGGCAACAAATTTTAAAGAAACCAGTTATGTTTATGTATGTTTTTATTTTAGCGATCGTATATAGTGTAAATATAAACAATTAAGTATGTAAAACATGTTTCGTATTGGTTGACCGTCATTAACGTTAACTTGTATAATTAATTTTCTTAGTCGACTGGTTTCCACGCGCCGATTTCAAATTATGTTAATGTTGACAGCAGCCGTCAAATTGAGAAAGGAACAGTCAACATTAATAACGGAAGTCTTTCGCAAAACAAATATTTACTAATCCGGTTAAATATTCATGGGGAATTAAGCGTGACCCAATGTATAAGACTACTTTACTCGTATATTCAACGTTATATTTCATCACGTTCCTATTATATATTTCAAATTGTTTGATTGTTTATATAATCATCGCTACATTATCATTAAATAATTTAAATACAAAATATACGAAGTGTTATATAAACAGATTTCATAATAAAAAAAATTAGGGTAGATGCAAATAACGTCTCTCGTTAAAATGTTTTATAAAAAGAAAACATGAGATAGAGAGCGGGCTTTAAACTTTATCAAGTTAGTAACTCTATACCGTTGTTAAAGACCGTGTACATACTCGTATTATAAAACACCCAAGTTGTGCTTAGTTATTATTTTTTTACTACCTCAAAATGGCATACAGTAATATAACTATGTTAACATCATAAAATCATGATTGCAATTTTCCCAAAACTAAAAGTATTTTTTGAAAGATATTCCTACATACATGTAAATTATATACAGGGTGAAAGGTAATAGGTGTAAAAGATCTGGAAGAGCTAAAGTATAACTCGTATCTTATCTATCTATGTATGGAATACCCCATTCAAAAACAATAGTTCTGGAGTTATTAATTTTTCAAATAGTTTTCAAAGAAATCACGATTTTCTAGGTAAAAATTCGATGGTTTTATTTCTTACTTATCTATACATAAATTTTAAAGTAATAACTATTGTTAAATCATTGTGTTATTAAATTAAATTAATAATCATCACTTAAAACTTTTAAATTAGGTTCTTTGAAAGTCGTGACAGTAAAAAATAAGATGTCATACTTACATTTTTATTCTATCTTAAAAAAAATATTATTTATAAAAAATACCTATAAAGCCTAACTTCAATACCTATCCGACAAGGTATAAGAAAGTACATAGTTTCTAAAATTTAGAAAGAAAAACATTTTTTTATTCAAACTGACGGCCATGGTTCCTGATACAAGCACGACGCCTTTATCTTAAATCAGATCGTGTGACTCACTCTGTGAGCTCTCTCTTATTTTGTCGGCACCGACGATGATGCGTGACTTTAAATCTTCTACCGAGTTAATTGGTGTTGTGTACACTAAAGATTTCATGTGACCCCATAGTAATAATCGCAAGGTGTTGAATCAGGACACTGCGGGCCACGGCGTTGGTCCGTCTAGGCCAATATATCGCTGAGGGAAAGTAGTGTCTAACCACCATCTTACGCCGAGACGAAAATGGGCAGGGCAACCGTCGTGCTAAAACACCATTTCTCTTCTGGTTTTTCAATGGGATATCCTCCATATAATTAAAAAAATGATTTCGAAGAAAATCTTCGTACGTCTCCCCATTCAAACTGTCGGGCAAAAAGACTGGGCCTATCAAGTAAGTATGAATTATTGCCATCCATACGTTTATGGAGAATCTTAGTTGATGAGCTCCTTCTCTAATCACGTGAGAATTTTCACCTCGTAGAGCCCAATAACGACTATTCCGAAAATTTGTTATGCCGCCTCTCATTCGTCAAACTTCGATTCATCAGATCACAATATATTGGTGAGAAAATGATTATTTTGTAAGTCTGCATTCAGCATAAAATGGTAGAAGTCTAACATCCTTGCACGGTCTCCTTCCTCGGGGGCCTGGACCGGTGTATAATGGTAGGTGTAGAGCCTTGCCGTACGCATGGTAAACCACACTCCATTGTGTTAAACCCAGCAATCTTGCAACAACCCTGGTTAACGTAGTCGGGTCTACAACAAATTGCCACTCTATGACCCCTTCTTCCTCTTCAGTATCGTAGATGCGTGGCACTACCTGCGTCATCTCGCCTCTGTTGAACGCTACCAGTTTCCCAGACGCGTTGATACGCCGCAGCAGACTATGACTTGGTAGGTGACGATTTGGAAAACGTAGCTGATATTCTCTTCTACGTGCTTGTAAAGAATTTCCATCACTAAGTCCATAACAATAGAAAATGTCAGCGTATTCTTCATTACCGTAATCCACCATTGAAATTAAATTTATTTGGTATGGAAAAGAAAAACTATTCAGAATTAAGAAGACAACGATAATGTACGTCCGCCCACGAAAGTACTTAAATTTTAACTGTCGTACTGACTCATTACCTCAAAAGTGTTTTTTTTCTAAATTTTGGAACCTTTATGTACTTTCTTAAATCTTGTCGGATAAGTATTGAAGTCAGGTACTTATTTTTGTGCTTTTTGTGCTAGGTATTTTTGATAAATAAAATTTAATTTTAAGATTAAATAAAATTGTAAGTATGACGCCTTATTTTTTACTGTCACGACTTTCGAAAATCCTAATTTAAAAGTTTTACTTTTAAAACAATAATTATTACATTAAAATTTGTGTAGAAATTAGTAAGAAATAAAATCATCGAAATTTTTCCTAGAAAATCGTGAATTTTTTGAAAAATATTTAAAAAATTAATAACTCCAGTACCATTGTTTTTGGATGCAGTATTCCATAGATAGATAGATAAGATACGAGTCATACTTTAGCCCCTCCAGATCTTTTACACTTATTACCTTATACCCTGTATATATCCTCATCAGCCTATAGACGTCTATTGCCCCATCGGCCGTCTGTCCATGAACCAATGTGCCCTGCGCACTGCCACACATGTTGACATACGGAACCGAGATGTGACCCCTTACTATATATATATTTACATTAGTTACTGAACTTTTTTTTTGATTAACGTGGGAGAAATGCTTGCGTATATACGGTCCCCGCGGGGGCAAGGATAGGTCATGTCGGACTTGCACCGACTAAAACACCCACGATGTTCCTCCTCGTCGCCTGATGGTAGACTTACGGTAACACTTTCGTAGCTTCCGTGACTCCACCTGCGCTGGTCGCATACGCACTTGGTAAACGCTTTTTTGTAGCCTGGTAGGGATGTGTAATCGACTGATAGGCGAATATCAATAAAATAAATGTATGAAAATTTCATTATTATAAAATGTATAAATGATTAATTATAATAATATTTTCACAACAAATTCGTATTTTTTTAGTCAGGCAATACCTACTGCTTTCGCATGCAGCGAACAAGCGAGCGCCATCTTTTTTGTGTCAGTACGAGTGCCGACGCGACGCCTTGTATACGCTACGTGATTAATATTGTTTTGTCATTATTGTTGGTGCTTTGTTTTGTTGTTGTCTTTTCTTATTTGTTTTTTTTTCAACGACAATGCTGAAAAGAACAAAAAAACTGTTTTGAATAGTGAAAGTCGCGGGTTTGTCAGCCGTTTGCGCGAGAATCAAAATGGCGGACCGCTACTACCATTGGAGCAAGTGTGCAATACGCACTGTGTGCATCACC
Organism: Ornithoptera priamus; assembly: GCA_029034505.1. Lineage (NCBI taxonomy): Eukaryota > Metazoa > Arthropoda > Insecta > Lepidoptera > Papilionidae > Ornithoptera > Ornithoptera priamus. Next base: position 655,920 of record JARDWD010000484.1, read on the forward strand.
GGAGATGGCGGCCGAAGATGAGAGAGATAAAATATTATCAACTCCTAAAAAAAGCAAGAGTTTCACCAGTCACCAAACTTGACGACTTTGACGCTGCTGTAAATAATTATTAATCTACAGGACTCCTCCAGTGGATGAATCTGAATCTGAATTTGACTTTGACGTTGATCTCGACTGTACCTTTCAACAATTAAATTTTTAAATACCTTCCAATTCATCGTTCGTTTTATTCCTCTTTTTTTCAATGCCGTTAAAATGTATTTTTTTAAATAAACTCATTTCGATATGAATATCGATAAAATACGAAAGACGTCCCATACCTATTTCATGTCATTCCGACAAGTATCTCGGGTATCAAGCAATATTTTACGAACTGTAGCTATAATTTTTTTACATGTCCTATTAACAACTGATCTTAATTTAGTTAAACGCATACTTACCAATATTAACAAGCCATCTTAATTTAGTTCAATGAACACTTGTGGACTCTTAATTAATAAAATTTCACTAACTAATTGTGCGCAACACTTCTAACCTCATCGTCCAACATAGTGGCTTTAGAACCAACTAATCATTTTAACTACTATATTCATATATCTATGTCTACGAAATAAATAAAATTAGTTAACAAATTATTAAGAATAATACGTGTTATTTATAACAAGATTAATAAAAAAACAAATTTAAATATGATTACTCATAGCAATGTGTCAATACTCAGAAATAAAAATTAAAAAAAATATTTCATAACTTTCTCGAAACCATTACAAGTTATCATCATCTAAATCAATGGATGCTCACAGCTGTATTATATTCCACAACACAAGGTCTTGTGCTGTTTGAGTTCAGTGGGTCCTAGCGATTTTTTTAATGTCCTATGTCCACCTAATGCGGGGTCTGTTAACGTTGCTCCTTTCCGATGCAAGTTCGCCTGTCTTTAGGATACCAAAGTCGGTTACAATCAACCTATAATTTTTAATGAATTTTTATACAATTCAATTAATTATTTATGGCGTTAACTTCTACATATTAAACATTATTTTATACACACGGATTGAAAAAGAATCGTCTTGTAAGTTTTTATGCAAAATATAATGTTACTTTGTTGTATTTTAAAATCTCCGTCATTAAAGTAAAAATTACATGCATATGTAGCAATTCATTAACACTAAAGTAACAAATTCACGTTTCCTGTTAAATATAATTATTATACACGCTTATGCATAATACAACATTCCATCATATCGCATACAAATGTTGGGAATTCTGATGATGATTAAATACTATAATATATTTTCAAGTAAATGAAAATTCATTAAGTTAGTAGCGAACGTGCGGGCAATGTACAAAATCTGTGTGTAGTTATTGTACGCGAAGCAATCGTAGTTACAACATGATTTAATGTTTCTAATATATAATACAACTTATCATTACCATCATTATCAGCCGATAAACGTCCACTGCTAGAAATAGACCTCCTCCAAAAATCTTCACATGAATCAATCCTCGCCAAGAAAGCCTTCGGCACTGCCGAGCACTAGGTGCCGTCGTTTGTAGCAGTTCATATTAGATAGGGTAGGACTTGGATCATTTCTCAGCACACAGGCCTAATGCGGATTGGTGGGAATCAGAGCCATGTTTGTTGATGTTGTGCGGGACCCCTTACACCCCTTAAATAAAAAAAAATAGAATGTAAATCTTGTACTTTTTTTTAATTAACCCAAAGACGAGACTAGCGGGACGATCATCTGATGTTAAGTAATACGCCTGCCTCTTACAACGTAGCGCTTGTCAGCATGTTATACACAACACCACACTGTATTCGTCGATTTTAAAAATACAATAATGAGTCTCGTTAACCCAGTAATTAGACTCGCTATAGCTCCCTTCCAACAGGAACGCAGTAATATTTCCACACGACATTCGACAGCAGAAACAGGAGCTGTAGTAGTACGTACCAAGAAGGTCTCCGACAAAAGAGACCTACCAGCAGTAACCTCTCGCAAAATATTTACCGTTATATTTTCTTTTACCGTCTCAATATGTATAACTAGGTTTAGTAGACACATAGACTAAACTATTTTGAGTTAGTTTTTATTAAGCGATATATAGAAATTTTAAAAATGTATGCTTACATGGCTACAGCACTTATAACGGTTTTAAGAGTTACCGAATAATATTTCAAAAAGGTACCATTTTTTTTACTAAAAACGCATTGAAGCACTCAATGTGAAGAATATAACAAAAAAGTTTTATCCTTTTAATGTACGAGACGACGAGACGAACACCTTATAATGGAACGATACACCTATCTAAAACAACACTTGATTAACATCAACAAAAGCACTTGTTATGATGATATATACATGCAAGATGTAAAGTCTCGTTACCCCAGTATTTTTTTATATAACTTAGCGACAAGACGGGCGGGACGTTCCTCTGATGGGGCAAGTGATGCGCCTGCCCATGTCAAAACAACGTGGTGCTAGTTAGAAATATATATGCTGTATCATATTACACCGGTCGCTTGAGATTTAAGGTATTGAGGCTTGTTACCCCAGTAATTACACCAGCTTAGCGTCTTTCAGACTGGAACACAGCAATGTTTTCATACTACTGTTCAGCGGCAGAAATCTAGTGGTACCTACCTAGACAATCTCCGGCAATAAAGACCTTCCGTTAGCAAATTGTTGCAGCAATTTTGAAAATTTCTTTTTTTATGGAAGTAGCCAACAATTTTTAGTATGTTTCATTTAAATTTGTAATCTGTAAAAATTTATAAAAAATTAATCATAAACTGCAATTGTGATGTTACTTCACATTAACCATTGTTTATTAAACAAAAAGCCACAGTCCAATTCATTTCTGTATACAAATTGAACTTTACGACCCGTAGAGACTAGGTGGGCTATTAGGTTAATTGTATTCTAGTGATATTAAAAAAATCATGCAGTAGCTACGCGTTTTGACTTATTTCATTCATATTTTTAACTTATAGAGATGGCACCATAATTCTTCCTCCAATATATTGTTCCAATTGGAGAGCTTCCGATAAACGCAATGCATTGTGACGTTTCATAGATAACTTTATTTTTACCGCCTCTTGAATATTAAAGAGGGAGGGATCATACGATTTATTTTAATTTTTGTTTTTATTATACCCTCAAGATGAAGTTGTTTTCTTTTTATCTAGATTTTGTAATCAAGAAGGGGACTTTCGTAAAGAAGAAAGGATTTTCGAAAACATCTCCCGTATCAATCGCTTGTAATGAATAATCAAAGTAAAATATGTCTAATCTAAAAATTCAATAACACAGTTGATTGTTTCCTAATTAACTATAATTCTAGCATCATTAAAATAGATTTCTCTTACATATCAAATTTTAAAAAATGTGGTTGCTTTTCTGGTTGATATTAGCTTCGGTTAATTTTTGTTAACTAAAACTAGTTTACAAAAATTCCTAAATAAACAAAAATCTTTGTCTATTCTCAAGCTGTATCATGCAGGAAATTTTTACTATGCTTATGTATTACTGATAAAAAATATCATTAAAAAAAATTACTTTTATTTAATATACCTAAAATACTTTACTTTCTTAAGGTTTAGCTTGTTTACTTTGTTGAAATTTTAAGTCCCTGTTTCATGCTTGACTGTGACGTGATTAGTATTCGCTTGACGTAGTACGTAATTCTCCACTAATTAATTTTTAACCGAGAAACTAAATTTTAATTTAATCCTATACTAATTTTTAATATATTAATTTAATGCTAGGAAAGTATTATTATACGTTTTCAAGGCATGAGGCTTTCCACGATTAATTTGCACGTCCAAACATGATCCTCGAGCAAAGAAATGCTGCGTAGACTTTTGTTGTATACAAAAAAAAAATTTTGAAAAGTACATTTTTTGCATTAGAAAAATTGTTTGCTAAATTTATTCCCTAAACAATTTTATACAATTATTTACTTGATTGCAAGATAAATTCCTGATGCATTTAAAATATAAATAAGATGCTGATAATTAATGGTAGCTAGTCTCTATTGCCGAAGATCTTCGAGCATCTATTTCTGTCGCCAAACAGTACTGTGTTCCGGTTCGAAGGGCGTTGTAGCTAATTAAATTACTGGAGTAACAAGACCTAATGTCTTAGTCTCAATGCGAAGTTCTGTGTATCATCCTAACAAGTGTCATGTTCTTATGGGCAAGTATATCATTTACTATCATATGAAAGATTAGCTGTTCGCATCGCTGCTAAGAAATAAGGCTAGAGATGGTGAAGCTTGCTCATCCAAATTATTCCGGCTTTCATATATTACAGGACATTAACAGCAACGTCGTTATAACAAACAATTTCCACTAAATATGGTCCCGGAATCGAACCAGTACCGTTATGTTAAAATGCGAAACTGTTTTAATAAATGTTATGCTTTTTCAGATGTTTCGGTTAATCCGATTGTTTTATACAATATTCAGTAATCATACGAATGTAATGAATAATTAAAATGTCGATTTTAAAACTGCATACTGAATAACAGATTGATATTCACTTTCGCCTTAACGAAGCTTCATTCAATTTTCATTAAGCAAAGTCGTAACTATGCAAGTTTAAATACGGCAACTAGTCCACCATCAGCTAAACCTAATAGTAAAATATGTATGAATATTTATTGTATGAAGTTGTATTTTAAATATGTGACAATTTGATAAATTTAAAAATATCACAGAATACTTTGCTATGGGAACAAAATACGTACAGATTTCTTTATAGTAAAATATCCTATGTTGAACTAAATACAGATTTTTCTATTAAGGTGCATTAATTTTTTAATATATAAAGGAAAATGTAAAAGTCTTCTTCCGGACATATATTTAACATAGTTTTTGTATAAACAATGACAAAGTTTTCAGCATAAGTATATTTTTTAACTTCATACCTTAAGTATTGTACAAGCCTTTCGATATCTACAGATATCCATTTTTTATAACAAAATGGTATCCAACGAAATAATCAGAGTAACAATTTTATTATTTTTAATGTTAGTTTTGTAAAACACGTGAATTAGAAATATCCCTTAAATTGGAAATACTCTTAATGAAAAACAGATACAACTAGTTAATGTATGTTATAGAAACATTAATTTTCGTTTCATTCTAGTTATTCAAACTAATAAATCCCTTAACGTCTAACAATAGGTTTCTGCACGGTCGGCATCACGGAATCGGTAACCCTGGCCTTGCTAGCGTTATAGGCTACAGTAACGGCAAACAGGCGATGTAGCTATGCAACCTCAGCATTATAAATAGTGTAAACTAAAAACTTATTTTAGAAGAATTTATACAATACTATTCACTTAATATACGAATAGTTGTGCATATATTATATAGTTGACATACGGAACCGAGAGTAGCCCCTTACTATCGGCCGTATAAAAAGACTGAAAGTCACCCAAAGCGCAATGTAGAAAGCTATGCTCGGAGTTTCTCTGCGTGATCGAATAAAAAATGTGGAGATCTGCCGAAGAACTAAGGTCGCCGACATAGCTCAAAAGATTGCTAGACTTAAGTGGCAGTGGGCAGGACACATTGCTCGAAGGACCAACGGCCGATGGGGCAGTAAGGTCCTCGAGTGACGCCCGCGTTCTAGTAGACGTAGTGTTGGGAGGCCTCCCACAAAGTGGACCAACGATCTGGTGAAAATCGCGGGAACCCACTGAATGCGAATAACGCGGGACCGATCGACGTGGAGATCTTTGGGGGAGACTTACGGTCTATCAACTGATAATGATGATGCACTTATTAAGAACTATCTGCTTATATATTAAAAAGTGGTATTAATACGTAATGCTTTTGGATACAATTAATCTACACGATTCTTATTATCGTTAACAAAAGACTTAAATATCGCTAACAGGATGCTTACTAATTGGTAATGCACGGAAATAAAATAAACTGAAAATCTGGTTATCATCTTAGAACTAAAAACGAAAATTAGTTCAAAGCTGAAATAATTGAACTAAAATGGCTTGAAAACTGAAAAAAAAATGGTGTTTTCTTGAACTCGTGACCACTAACAAAAGAGAAAAAAGAGAACTCACGAACTCAAAGCTGCGCAGGTCATAATAAAAGAACGAAAGTCCGTGGTCACGACTAAATTGGGAATACAACACTTTGCTGTAGAAAAGACGAAATATTTTTTTCAATTTCTCTGACCGTACCGCGATTAAACACTGAAACCAATTAAAACACAGTAGAACCATTATTAAACTAAACATTATTTAACTGTTCCCTATTGGTTAAATAAGAACTTGACATTTCTTAACAATTTGATTCTATTCTAAGAGAGTACGAGTAAATAAAATTATATTTTCACATTATCAAGAGTTAAAAACATTTGCATAATACGTAAAAAAGTCTTTACACGTATTCTTACATGATCTAAAATTTATTGTTTGAACATATCTTGAATTCAAGCGAATTTGATTTACATTGAAAATAAAGGTTTTTCGGGTTTGATTCTACTATACAATAAATATCTAAGTAGATCTCTTTATATATATACTACCTATTTCCCACTCTCCTAACTGGCCGTAATGTAAGATTAGACTTGAAATTTGTCTGGAATATTTCTTGAGAGCATTCGCAACCTCAAATAATTTTCTACAGCAACCTTTACTATACTATAGTAACCGCATAAATAATACAAAAGGAAAATATTTATAAAAGTTCATTAGAAATAAAATGGTGAAGGATTCATGAACTCCGCATCGATTGCTCATGTTCCCATGTCGATACGTTCACTAGCTTACACGTGATTGGCGAACAAACAATATCCGTTTTCACGATATAAGTATATAGATATGTATACACGTATCTATATGTAAATATATCAGTGGCATACCTTACGTACTTGTCTTGTATTTCTATGAAATTACTCATGTAACAGCTTTTAATTTATTCGATGAAACGACCAGGCGAGATAGGCGACCTTATGGTCAAGATAAACCTTAGGTACAAAAAAACACGCTTACCCATAACAACGTGGCGCTCGATAAGATGATATACACTGCACCACATTATACTTGTCGTCTTAAGACATAAAATGTTAAGCGTCTTTACTTATTGAAAATATTGATTATTACTAGCCATAACGCCCTTCAAACCGGAACACAATAATCTGTGCACACTAGTACTTGTTGGCTGAAATAAGAGCTGCGACAGACAACAGAAATCTACCACCAGTAAATTTGCAGCTTATTAAAAATCATTATAGACAAATTTATCACAAAATACTCGCACCTCCGAATATTCCATTTAAATATCTATTTTCAGCATATCATTGTTGTGGTCCTGTGAAGTATAAGAGGCTTTGTTGCTTATTACTTAAGTGGAAACCAGACGCTTAATTTCTTAGAAATCAAAGGTGATACGACGTCTCCGCCTTAATACCACAATGCAATTGTATAAAAGTAGAGTATATTCGAAATTCTAGATCCTAAAAGTATTTGCGTATAGATAACGTTCCACGAAAATTGTATCAAGAACCTTATGATAATATAAGTAGTTATACTATATATAAGAAATATTTTAAATTATTTGATAGGATATTCATGATTATTGCCAGACTTCTCTCTAGGTGGACAGAGGACATCGAAATAATCGCTGGGAGCCACTAGATACAAACGGCGCAAGACCGTGCTTTGTGGAACACATTACTAGAAACCTATGTCCAACAGTGGATGGATGTCCATCGGTTGAAATGATGATGATTATGATAATTATCAAACACAAATAATTACTAGGGCAATAGCAAATGTAAGAGGTAACTTTTTCTAAAGCGTTATCCTAAGCATATGTTTAAAATGTGATGGGGATTTTTAGAAGAAGATTTATACTTCTTCAGAAAATTTCATAGCTAAGAATAAGTACAACAATGCCGGTGGATATCTTACTCACCTAACTTTTATCTGGAGCGACTGGCGATGATCGTGTAAGGAAAAATCGATTTCTTTTACGCTCGTAATATTTATAAATACAATTTTTCCTTGATTTTTTTAATATTTGATAACAACAAAAATTTTAATTTTTTTGAATATTTTAAATATATTATTTGATTTAAATTTTTTTTTTTGCTCATTTTGGGAGTTACAGTCCTATCAAAATGTTTATTTTTACTTATAATAAAAAAATTAATAGCCGTTAGAAAATAATCGATTTTCTAAGTTAACGGCAAACTTTGTTAACCTCCCTTCTATGGTTACTCTCTTAAAAGGCTTTACATTTCGGCATGTCACAAGAGATAATGCTCACCCAGCTCAAAAAAGTGTTGTCTCATGTTATTGAATTTGAACTTGCGCTTAGAATTGCTTTTCTCTGTTAAGCTGTTACGAAATTTTGAATTAGGATATTAAGTGTTTACATATTTTATGCTAACTAAATGAAATATTTTTCACGATATCCTTATCAAGTAAAATTTACTACTTATGTTTTAAATAATATTTACTCTCTTAATTGCAATGTTATGTTTTTTAAGTTGTTGAATATGACTATTAAGGCATTTTTAAAAACTTAATTTATATAAAAACTTAAGTCAGCTGACGTAGTATCAATAATGATAATGGATGTTAATACTAAGAGATTAGTTGAGTAGAGTCTTGGACTAAGAATAGCACTTAAGGTTTTTGCACTCAATAGTTAAAATAAAATCTCAAGTAATTAAAATAAAATTGTAATGAATTTGCATAGAATTTTTTTAAAATAGATCCCTCAAGCTCCATGCTATTATATACACAACTTATTTTCTAAATAAATAATCTCCAATTTAAATACAATTTAGATAATCAGCGCCTGTTATTATATTTTGTAATAAGACTTATTTTACATCAGACAAAAATATTCAGCATCTTTATTGTAATATTTTGTTACTGTTTATGCAATAAAGTTTTAATGAAAAAACACCAAAAAATTAAAAATTCATCATTTTTTCTGTAAAAATAATAATCCTAACATGAAACTTTTATAAAGGACAAAAAAAGGCTTAAATGATACGTGATATAATTGACGTAAAATCAGCAAGTACACAGGTACTTGCTGATAGACTTCATAGTAATAAATATTTGAAGGATCGAATAAGTATCTTAAATGTTTATTATATCGAAGATTTCTTATCTTAAGAAACATCTTTTAATCAAAATGTTTTAATTAAAAAGAATTTGATAACGTTGTTGTTGTATCTGCTTGTACTATCCAATATTGATGCTTCGTACCAGATAAAGTTTAAACAATTATTTAGTTCACAAAAGGCTATTGAGAACTGTAACAATGATTTAACTTCCGCTTTACAATTTTATAACAATGATGGATCAGAGGCGATGGGTTTAACATTAGCGGAATCATCATTTACTACGCATTTACAATGTTGAAATTGATCAAGAATTAAAACTAAATCTAATGAAATCATCACAAAGTTCAAGCATTTGAAGGAATTTAATTACACCAGATGAAGGTAATGATATATTAGTTTTGAATCAGTTTAATCTAAACTTATTTTTCTTTAAAGAATAACGTTAGTTCAGAACAATAAACATAAAGTAAAATAATTTGGAAACCGCTTCTATTTGTCTTCATACCTATAAAAAATGTGAGTTTTACTACAAGTAAATTATTAACAAAAAATTAAAAAGTTGTTTTTTTTTTCTTCAAAACTTAGTGTAAAGAAATGTTATTAACATTCCAAGTTATGTTAGAAAAAATAGTTAATTTTGAATATCTGTCAAAAATATAAGAAATACAGAATCTTATCTTATGATTTAGATAAAGTTGATGTATATTTTTAACAAATAGAAAAAGTATCACAAAACTAATTTTAGGGTTAATAATTATATTTTGTAATAGTAAAGGTAGAGGTAAAAGAACAAATGTCATAAAGCCGTTACTGTGGCCCATTGACAAACCTGATTGTAACGTTAATACATATAATAAATACTTTTTCATAACATATAAACTTAATAATGTTAGTGGTTATAAATAATGAAATAGTACCAAAAGTGTCGTACTACACAGCGAATAACACGCCAAGGTTCTTCGGTAGAGACCCTCTGTTATCTTTGTACAGGGGTGAATTTGCCTCTTATCATTCATAGTGAAACTGATTTTAACATTTCAAACAAACATTTGGATAATTTAATTACTTTTAGCGAACACAGTGGGTCATAGTTTATGGTGGTTAGTAATTTACTTTATACAGGATTATAGATGAACAGTTACAAACATGAATGATTCAATAAAAAAATCGAAAAAGTTTGCATTACATATTTTTAATTTCCTACATTGTTAGTATAAATAAATAAAAAAAAAACGAATATTAATCACTCGGAAATGGAATAGAAAAGTTGAGCTTAACCCACATTTAATTTTCTACCTTAGTGCAAGAGTTAGCCTTTTATATTTCGTGTGGAAACCCTGGATTGTTTACCCTTCTGCTGTGGGGACAACCGAAGGGTTATGCCAGATTCTTACCAGCTAAAACCCCTTGGTGTACTTCTCAACGCTTTTAGCCGGAACCATGTGAACGCTTTGGCATACAACCCTAGTTCAGATAGCGTGACGCGTTGATAAGGCTGCGTCTCGACATAGAGTTGAAACTTTCCACCCCATTTATCAGTATTAGGGGTAAGTACCACGTGCGCAACTTCGACGCCTTTCATACTTGACGATGGATTACTCCCAAATCCACCACTATGGGAAAGAGTTGGGGCCCATATGAATATTTATAAGAGAGAGAAAAAATAACGCGTGCAATTAAATAAAACTGGGACACATATATGCTTACTAAAGATAAAAAAAATGTATATGAAAAAATGGGAATTACAATACTATACATGAACAGGATAATAAAAAGATAGATCGATGAATAAATCAATAAATACCTATATAAAAAAAAAATTATAACTATAAAAAATTTACTGTTACGCGTATATTAAAAGACATTTTAAAAGGATTTACACTGCAGTGTTGCGGCTATTTTGTGTAACTTAAACATTTATACTACGTAGTAGTGTTCAAAATATAACAATGACAGCGAGATGATTGTATTAACTATTGTAAAGTATATCTCTTCAACCGGAGTAACTATTTTATGTAATAGTATATGATCTAAACGAGCTCCTCTGTGACGTAGTTTAGTTCGATTCGAGTGTTCACAGCGGTGGATATGTTATTATTGGATACAATCGATACATTTGTATGCATATTAATATCAGTAACAAGGTCAAAAGATCTAAACAGATCTTTACATATGTTTATAAATTTATAACGGTGTCTCGTTAAAAACCTTCCAAATAACTAATCAAACATTATTCTCTTTTTACTCGTTTCAATTTAAACAGACATCACACAGAATACTCTACTTCTAGTAATTTGATAACCTGAATAACAATCACATCAAATTTAGGACATGGAAAGTATAAGCTAGTAATGCTTTTGTACCTTTTTCTATATATATTGTATTTTCCATACCAATTCTATCACGAATAGCCACAGAACCAAAGGAAGATAAGGGATGGTTTTTCTCAAGTAAAAAGTAACCAATACAACACTAATGTCTATATTTATTTATCTTTATACACTGTGTATAGATGGACTTTTATACCTGTTATATCTTTCAGTCGATAGTGCAGATAAGGTTGATATATAAAAAAATTACAAAACAAAAAATTAAGAAAAATAGTAAACGGCAGATCGATAATTGTAATACATACATTTAGTACTTAGTTTCATAAAATAATATTTAAGTAGATATTAATGTAAGCGTAAAAGAAATTATTATAATGTCCAGTTGTATGTATATGTTATTTGTAACATTGTAGACGTTTGCTTCCTCATAAAAGTACTTTCTTAGAAGAGGAGCAACAAAACCGAATCCTCTGCTGAAATCTCTTTAAAAAGAATAAGCAAAATAATGAATAGAACATTTTTGCTCTCGAATGTTTCAAAGCAAACGTGAATTGTTTTCCTTAAAGGAAATATGTTGTGTCCTACTTAGCTTTGTACAATTTTATAGCTCATGCAGATAATATAGTGTTATATTAACTTCACGAGCGTTAAAGTTAATTTTCTTTCATATTTGCTATAGACATTTCTTGTTGAGAAAATAGAAACGTATGATTTATCAACTGATAAATAAACAATATTAAAATCTTTCAATTTATCGTTATTTATACATGTTTGATTAAATGAAGTAAACGTTAAATTTTTTGTTGAAATATAGTTATATATTTTACCAGTTAGAAGATTAACATAAATACAAACTCCTAATGTCTACTGTAGGGACTTGAGGTCTCTTACAAATAGACAGTGAAAACTATACTGGCCAAGTGCGGTTGGTGGATGTCATATATTATCGAAACTTGTTGTTCTTGAAACATCCCTCTAACGATGTTTCTCTTCACCGGAAGCTCAAGCTGAGTGGTCAAATAATAAGCTGGCTTCAGGTGATTAATACTAAAAAAAGTAAGTTAATATGAAACTATAATATACTAAAATACATTTGGAAAGTAAATATGTTTAGAATTCGGGAAACTGTCGACTCATCTCGGTGAATAAAAATGTTGGGTTGGCTCCTTGTTATTAGCCTGGAGTCACGAAACGTCGAGTTACAGCGAAGCGTCTGTGACGTCGAAGTGGGAGGAAAAAGCAAATTCCACTCACGTATCAACTGAAAAATGTTTCCGGCTTATTTTACCTTTTGGTATTGAATACCAATATTAAGGTGATCGTAAAATTTTGTCCTCAACTATTGAATTGTAAATCTACTTGCGTTCTAAGCTTTTTATTTACCTTTATGGAGAAAGTAATGAAAGCAAATAAAAATCTTACGAAATCTTATAAATAAAAGCTACGTCCTGATTTATTAGATGTTTTAAGTAAGTAGTTAGAAATTGTTTATTTCCTCAATTTATTGGATACAAGGCATTCAATGTTTATGAACCTTTTATAATTATATAAACGACTGATTAAATTAACTTGACATAAATAGCTCGCTGACCTAATAGTTAGAACGTGCGGCCTTCATTCCGAAGGTCGTTGGTTCGAATCTCGGCATGTACTACTGACTTTAATATTTAAGTTATGTACATTTGTGAACTTTAGTTACAACAGCGAATTACAAACGGTGAAGGATAACATTGTAAGGAAACCTGCACATGAATTAGATTTTATTTAAGGTATGTATGAAGTCACCAATCCGCAATGGACCCGCATGGTGACTATGGCCCATCGCTCTCATATTGAGGGTGGGCCTGTGCCCCAACAGTGGGGACGTAAATTGACTGTTATGGATGCACATAAATAATACAACAACTTTAACTTGTAAGAAATTTATAAATAAGAATGATACGATTAAATTCAGAATCTTAGAAGCCCTGATATATTTTAATAGTACAATCAATTCCAATCCTTTTTTTAATCCAACACAGAAGAAATTCTCTATCTATTGTTAGACATGGTTCAAGAGATTGATCGAGGACGTCGGTTCTTCGAGGAAGGAAAAGCGAATTCAATTTAACTAAATTACAATAAAACCTCTTGACGTGCGCTTGTGTTTTACTGAGCCGAGATTACCAATACCGTTTAAATTTAATTAAATTGTTTTTATTTTATTAAAAAAGAAAAGTTCACAAATCTTTGTCCCCTGTTTCATCAGAATCTAATATATAATATAAGTATTTATTTTCTTCATACACATATCCAATTATTCCTACGGTTTACATCACATATGTTAAGAGTACGTGATAGTAAAATTATATGTTTGTACAAATATACGCTTAAAATATTTTACATTAGATTACTAGCTAGATAACGCCCACTGCTGAGCATAGGCCTCACTCTAGGATCTCCACTCCGATCGGTCCTGTGTTGCCCGCATACAGCACATTACCTCGACTTTTACCACCACTACGTCTACCAGTACGCGGCCACCACTTGTGGATGTTTCAGACCTCTCGGCCGTCAATCCTTCGAGCGACGTGTCCCGCCTATTGCCACTTAAGATTTGCAATCTTTTGGGCTATGTCGGTAACCTTAGTTCTTAGTTCGTTAATTTATGTTAAAAAGGTAAAATATTCCTCAGCATCTTAACACTTATTAGATTGACAAGTAGAGAATATCCATGGGCATTAATTCTGACCAAATTTTTAGTGTTTCAATATAAATTTTAAATAAAATATAACATTTAATTAATAACTACTTAGCAAACCAATATGAATCGAAAACTATGAAGGGTAAAATTTTAAATTCGTCGATTCGCTATATAATATGTATAACACATAGTAGACGTTGTTTGACAACAGTTCGATCTTAGTGCTCTATATAAAGCTGAACAAAACAATGTATATTAGCAATAATTCATTAGCTTAGTTTTAGCTAAGTTGTGTTGTGCTCGAATACAGGTATTTAAATTCCAAACGATATATAAAGGTAAATAAACAATGATCAACTAAAGAGAGTTTAATTGAAAATTTTTGATAGATCTTATGGTAAAAAGTAAAAGATATAACTTTTTTCTAATATTAAGACAAGATTTCTTATTATTCACAATATTTTCACACAACGCACTTTTACACCCGGATTGTATAAGGGTTACTTGCAGACCTTGGATCTTCATCACTAGTGCTGTAAGCAAAGCTTTCACATCGACTCAAACCTATACTCTCGAGCAGTCTTACTGCGAAATCCGACCGCGACGGCCAATTTCTATTTCTTCCAATATTTTTCAAGTTTAACAAGTTTATGGCCATTATCTCTAAGTTAATTAATAAATAATGTCAGTATGAATTTTATAGATTGTGAAAGTTGTTTTTTTTAAAAAAAAGTCCGTATAACAGCACGAAGAAAAACATTGTTAAAATGTTATTGTACGCTGATGTTTGGAAAAGGCGTGGTGCTGTCCTAAATTGAGCATTGTTGTGTAAACTTCTATCTTGTTCTATACATGGATGTACAGACCCGCAGTTAGCGATTGTGGCAGAGGCTACCACTATTTTACATTCACAGTTAATAGACAGTGATGAACCGAACATTAGTGCTTGTGGCAACACTTCGATATTTATATAGAAAGTTATAGTAAGAGGACACATCACCGGCAAGTGCTTTTCGCCATTCACGAAACGACATTTATTTAAACTTTTTTTCATTACTTATTTTATAAAGGTATTAGAAGTTTAAATGTATTTTAAGAGTCAGATCTTCAACGTTTCGTTCGGGCACGCAAGGAGAACAAATGATTATTAAGAAGTTTGTTGTTGAGTATTAGACTTAAGCACAAAAGTTTGGTATCTTCGTTTAATAATTTGTTTTCTTTTGTCAGTTTTGACCCCAACCTATTCAAGAATACATATTTTGTACGAAGTACAGAATTAGAAGTGTAGTTTAAAAAATCAGGCGAAGATAAAGTTTCTTTTATGTTATTTTAACGTTTAGTAAAACACCATATGCTCATGGTGTAAATTTAACGACTTCGTTATGGGTAATAATGTTAAGACAAGGTAAATGATATCTGAAAACATACATTTTTAAATACAAACAGATATTATCAAACTATATATCATATTTCTAAGATTATTCAAATCATATTTTCAATACATACTGTTCCACACAAGTAACAATCAGGTATTATTATTGTTGAATGTAACTGCCGTTTTTAATTTAACTAAAACGCCATTTAGGATATTAACACAGACGCAAATGACGATTATCATTATAATACCTTTCATCATTTCAGTTATATCATTTAATGTATCCTTTAAACCGAAATAGGGGTGTGTTTGCACGCTTGTACCCGGTAGAAATAATAACTACCCTATTATTTTCTTTTACCTGGGGAAACCTTACATTACCTTTCTGCGGTAAGAAAGGGTAATGTAGGATTTCCCAGAAGGCAACGGAAAAGTTATTCCGGACGTTTGTACTCTACGATTTAGGTTTGAACTATACAAACACTTTCGAACTACAATAGTTTGGGCAGCGTTGACTTTTAACAAGTAGCGCCAAGGTAAAAATTAACCTACATATGACCTATATAACACAAAAAGATATTCTTTAAATACTGCTTTTAAATTTATACTATGTTAATGGGTTATAATCGCTAATAATCACCATATATCTCTCTTACTAACAGTTAATGTTATAAGGTTCACTATGGGTTTAAAAAAAAAATTTAGTAATCTATATAATTTCAGAGCTAGAAAATTACAAACCGTAATTACCGTAATTCGCTTTAACCGTAAAGAAACTTAATTTTATGGTAAATTTTCTCTCAGTTCATCCATTTCTGAAGCATATATATATGATAGCAGTATTAAAGTAAAATAAAAATATTAATAATTTCACAAAAGATAATCAATTATATAGAAAAATTATCCAATAAAACTATTGGTTCAATGGACGTAGGTCTCTGTAATGAATAAGCCACACCACATCTACTTTTTCCTCAATAAACAGAAATATTCTAATATCACTGTTTTTTTTTTAATGTGTGTAGTGATATTATTGATCTGACTTAATTTTATATTACACAATACCAGGCTTTGAATGCTATACAGTGCTATACAAACATTCAGACACGCAAAACATTGGCATACCGTAAACAGCGTATTACTTATCACCAGGTTAAACTAACATCCGGTTATACTATACTATATATGGTATAAGATCTCTAAAACAAGAACATTGTACTCGTAACCATTACATACATAACTTTATTTTTTATTTATATACATATATATATGTATATAGAGGATATATCGAGAGATTCATTCACTCATCGCGAGATATCCGAAACTATAACACGTTAAGACTAACAATTTGATAGAGATATTGCCTCTACCATTCAGAGGTCAGCGAAGAATGGATTGTACAAAATTTCTTCCATAAACGGAGTTGTGAGGGTGTTACGACCAGCAAATCGGGCGAGAAGAGCTAGTTTATTTATAGGCAAAAAAAACGATATCGTAGAAATGTATTGTTCTGTATAAATTGATATAAATGAAAAGTGAGGAATAAAATTGTTTGTATAAATTATCCAAAATTAATTCTAAAGAGTATTTAACTACAGTATCTAAAAAAAAAAAGATACTTAAGTTGCAAAGTTCATTTTTTAATTTAAGTGGAGATATTTAGGTGTGATTTTCAATTGGCTGAACTTTGTAATGGAAGTGATTCGATGAAATCGTAAATTTTTCAAAGCATAAATCTGCATTCATTCCGAGTTTCAAAGAGAAATATTAAATGGGCTATATTACTTAACAAACTTTTGAAAATCATTTTTTTTTTCTTAAAATTAAACATGGCATTGCATAATATTTATGTTAATAAATTGATTAATTTAAAATAACAAAAATTTGACATCAATCCCCCATGTATTTTGTCTTAATTAGCATTAAAAATAAAACTAATTTCCTAGCGTTAACTGCTAGTGGCTAGATCTGCTAACTAACGGCGACCGTCTATGTAGATACCACCGAGCACCGCCTATGTCTGCCGCTAAACAGTAGTGTGCAAACATTACTGTGTTCCGGTTTGAAGGGCGCTGTAGCTAGTGTAATTACTGGGGATAACAAGACTCAATATTTAATGTCTCAAGACGACGAGCACAATGTGTTGCAGTATATATCATCCTATCCAGTACCACAATGTCATAGGCGGGCGTATCACTTGCCATCAGGTGAGAACCTCACGCTTGTTTATATCGCTTTGTTGGAAAAAAAATAGCAGTTTCTTTTTTAAATTTACAATAGGTTAAAATGATGTGACCTCAGATGGTAGAGCATGATCACCCACAATACTAGCGCAAATATATATAACTTCTGGATCACAGTAATGCTATTATAAACAGAGAAGGTAGTTACTAGTCATACGAAATTAAAAAAAAATAACATAGCTATCTGTACTTTTTTTTATTCGACAAAGCGACTACACGTGGGAGACTTGATAGTAAATGATATGCCTGCCCAGGACAACGTGGCCCTAGGTATGGTTATATACACATCACCATATTATGCACATCGCATTGAAACATAACATATTAGGTTTTATTACCCTAGTCATTTCACTAGCAACAACACATCTCATACCGGAACACAGCAATTTGTCCGAAAAGTTTTGACTTAAATGGCCGTCAGTGTCAGCGACCCACCACCAGCAAAACGCTAGCAAAATTCTTTATTTTATGTTAATTAAGAGAAAACGTATGGGGGATTAAAGTTATACTTTTAGTACCTACCTAGACGGTCTCCGGTAATGGAAAACTCGTATCACCAGTTAAATACTTCACCAATTGGCGCAGTATACAAAAAAATAAGGTGTTACAATGCTAGCTAGATGCATCAAATATTGAATATCTTGAAACTTAGTAAATTAAAAGATAATAACAAATACAAGTGTTTATTGTAATTTTTTATTATTAACTATATGTACCTCCAGTAACCGTTAGGACCGCGGTAATTGAAGAAGTAAAAGAATATGTCTTATGGAACTTAGCCGAGGTAACTTCAACAAAGAGATCGATAGACGCATTCGGCTCAGCTGGGCAGCGTTTGAGAAACTCCGCCACATCCTCAACTCGCCTCACCGGTGGGTCCTCCTCACTATTCCTTACGGCACAGAGACATAGCAACTGACCATCGGGCTGGTCTACCGATTGATAGTAGCACAACGAGTGATGAAGAGAGGTATGCTTGGCATTTCTCTAAGGAACAAAATTCGACGGAGAACTAAAGTTGTCGACGTAGCTCTTAAAATTGGCAGGCTGAGGTGGCAGTGGGCCGGCCATATCTGTCGTGTTAGTGATGGCTGATGAAGGACAAAAGTATTGGAGTGGAGGCCGCGTACAGATCGCAGATGTGTAGGACGACCTTCCTCCAGATGGACCGACGACATCATCAGAGTGGTCGAAAGTGGGTGGATGCGAGAAGCTCAGGATCGCATTTGGTGGAAGACATTGAGGAAGGCCTATATCCAGCAGTGGATAAACAAAGGTTGATAATGATGATGATGAATGATATTTATATATAAATAATACTACTAATATACTATAAATAAGCATTCATTCGTCTATATCTACGTATATATTAATGGTAACATTATAAATCTTTATGTATATTTTAGTATCAGAATGACTTCAAAGTAATGGAAAATCCGAGTAGGAGGTAAATTTTTAAAAGGACATCAAGACTGACGGATAACCGAAGGTCAAATGGCGGCGGCGTCAAGGTATTCTTGTTACGTTAAAAACAGAATTTTTAACCTTAATTGAGTTTTATATGTCTTTCAAACGCCATCCTAAAAGCCTCTAAAATAGAAATGTCAAACGTCTGTCACATTTAATGAAGATATACGTAGACCCAGAAACGTTTACGTAAGTATTACGGTGTCTTGATTATGCTTATATAGTAATATAGAATACTTCATGCATTTCCTTCTTTCCTTCAGTAGTGAAGTATTTGAATACATCCACCATTTTAATTGCGATTAGTATAGGAACTGTTATTGAAAGGATCATATTAAAATTATGTTCGCATTTAACGAATTATACGTGTAAAATAATACTGCTTGTAAATTTTAATCTGTGAAGGAGAAAGGGCTTTCTAAAGGCTCATATAAGAGTGTCAGACGCCGTCATACAAATTTTATTAATTACAAATTAATATTTTCAGTCATACGTATATATGGGGATAGCAGGTGTAGTTAATGGCTGTACATGAAGTGTCTGAGTATATGTTTTGGTGGCTTCATTGTTAACATCAGGCGAGTAATATATCATTAAGGAACGTCTTCCTCGTTTCAGTGATTTGTATGAAATAAATTTGGTCTACCTTCTACATATTTATAATTTAAAATTATATAGATAAAAATTTTTACAAAACTACTTACCGAGATTCTAGGTTATCTAACAAGGTGTTCATCTCTTCGTAATAATGTGAACGAATGAATGTGTTGAGGTACAATACACTTACTGTGTATGCGAGGTAAACAAAATTGCACTTAATTAAAGGTGTACTCGTAAGTACTTTGAGGAGTATATTAACAGGGTAATGATAACGACAGAGTATATTTTAAATGACGAAATAAAGGAAGACCTTAAAACTGTTCTGTGTTCTCATAACCCTATTCAAAAAAGCCCTTTCATCATCCATGGCCTCCTCATCACTTTTCATACCTGTGCAATTAAGGACAAAAGATAGGACTATTTTATATTATTTTCTATTGAAAATATGAAACATTATCTTAAACAAATAGTTATTGATCAATTGGTGGTTATAAATTATGGTTTATATTTATTATGTATGAAAAACAGATTTATTCCTACACTGGGATATTCATAAAGGCTTCTAAAACGCTGTCTTCTAACTTAACATTAAGATAAAAAAGTTTTGACCACAGCATGTTTTATTTTGATTTTTCTTTTATTCAACTAGAGCGACGAGACAACGAGATGTTGAACTGATGATAAGTGATATGCCCGCCTATAACAATGTGGCGCTAGTAATGATGATGTTATATACTGCACCACATTGTGCTCGTAACCTGTGACATAAGATGTTGTGTCTCGTTACCTCGATAATTTCACTAGCTACAGCGTCCTTTAAACCAGAACACAGTAATGTTTGCACGCTACTGTTTGACGGCAGAAACAAGAGTTGCAGTGGTACCTAACCTAGACAGTCTCCGACAAGAGAGCCTTACGGAGAGAAAATGTTAATGTTATCTAATTTTTGGTTAATGGTAAAAAGAATTTTCTGACAAACAAATTATTAGCTAACACCTCTTCTGTTAGATCATTCATTCTATATATTCTCATTATCTTCTCTTTAAAAGATATCTTAAATATTTTATGCTTTGCAAGTTTTTTTTAAGATATATCATGTAAATCGAGTCATACAATCACAGTATAGACATACTCGTAATTTATATTGAAACATTTATTTTGAATACGATACATTTCTACTAGTGTTATAATAGACTACCTATTTCCCGCCGCTTTGCTGGCCTAACACCTCCGCAACTCCATTTGGAGACAGAATTTTGTTAAACCCATTCTTAGTTAACATATACTCGGCAAAAGGAATATTCCTACCAAATTTCAAGTTTCTAGGCCTTATGGTTGCAGATATATCGTGATAAGTTACTATATAGGTGGAAACCTCTTATACATATAGATAGATGAATTATCCTCACAGTTTTCGAAATATACTGGAAAATAATTTAGTAATCTATCCATTCTAGTAGTTTATTAATTAATGTAAAAACTTACAAGTTTTTTTTTGTATTCTTATACGTTTGCTCGAATTAAGTGTATATGGTCGATTTACTGTTCATGTACATTTATTGGGTATTCAAAAACAGAAACTTAATTGAAAATCTTATCATTTCATGCCGGAAAAACCTTAGGTTTATGATTTTTTAATCCACAAAGATCATGCAGGCAAAGCGGTAAAATCAATAACTCTCTTTCGGTATTAGAGACGAGCACTTACGTGTTAAGAAGAAGTTCTTCGTGAACATGCCCGCATATTTATACGTATAAGTAGTCACGTATGAAAAGGCACTGAAGATTTAGTTTCATTTTATTTCACGGTGTTTTCTATACACTTTTAAACATCTGATATAATGAATTTTATTAACAAATATATAGTACATATCAATACCCTCTTTCCGTTAATTTAGTATAAATATTAAAAGTCATGATGCCTACACGAGTAAACATGATGATAAATATATATTATGATGTGCTTAAATAACACTTGTGGCTATAGCTTACAAAATGGGAACATAAAATAGAAATTGTTTAACATTAATCGAATATTGTGTATAGTTTTTGATACACTGATATATAAACATAATTATTAATGTTGAAAACAATAAAGTAACACTATGTTAATATTATTGTAACTTGACGAACAGGCTCCATTACATACGTGAGATTAAAAACAACATTCAGTGTAGATCAACTCTAATCAAATATATTATTTGTGAGAGTATTTTGGCAAATTTATTTAAACAACTATAAAGAAGAACTTTCCGGCTATTCTATAAACAATTAAAACAATAGTTATACAAATTATAACAGAAATAAAAGACATACACAAGTTTTCACTCGTATAAGTAATGTGTACTTATTACTAAAAAACAGCTTAACGTTTTTTTTATTCATTACTATTATTGTGCTTTAAAACATTGCTATGAAAGGAAATCCGGCCGCTAACAAATGGTCCTTTTGTCCCGGCAAAAGTTTACGCGGTATTAAATAAATCCCTTCCGCTTTTTCTCAACGTGAGTTATGATTACCCACAGCGTGCTTATGAGGGGCTCGTTTTTCTCTCGAATGTGGAGCGCGTCAAAATTTTATAGCTCCCACTGACGTTACATTTATTTTGTTTTCAATCTACAATATTCATATGTAAACAAAATGTTTAAATATATACACGAGGAATCGTTAATAGAAAAAACACACAAACACAAACCGTATCATCATCATCATCATCAGCCGATAGACGTCCACTACTGGACATAGGCCTCCCACAAAGATTTCCACGTCGATCGGTCCCGCGTTCCTCGCATATAGTGGGTTCCAGCGATCCTCGCCAGGTCGTCGGTCCACCTTGTGGGAGGCCTCCTAACACTACGTCTACTAGTACGCGAGTCCCACTCGAGGACCTTACTGTAGCATCGGCCGTCGGT
This sequence comes from Ornithoptera priamus, assembly GCA_029034505.1. Classification (NCBI taxonomy): domain Eukaryota; kingdom Metazoa; phylum Arthropoda; class Insecta; order Lepidoptera; family Papilionidae; genus Ornithoptera; species Ornithoptera priamus. The sequence goes on from JARDWD010000484.1 coordinate 678,652, forward strand.
CCTTCGAGTAATGTGCGCTGCCACTTAAGTCTAGCAATCTTTTTAGCTATGTCGGTGCTCTTAGTTCTTCGGCGGATCTCCACATTTCTGCTCCGATCACGTAGAGAAACTTTGAGCATAGCTCTCTCCATTGCTCTTTGGGTGACTTTCAGCCTTTTTATACGGCCGATACTAAGGGGCCACGTCATGAAAATAAACCGTTGGGATATGGAAAATGGTATGTATCAATATATCTTGCATTACCATGTCGCTATAAGCTTATCATTTTACTACTTTTTTTCTATATTTATTTGGTTAAAAGTTTTACTCGCGTATTTTTATGATCTTTGTATTTATCTATATATATATTGAAGACTTCCACCTATGTAGAGACTCAACACGATATCTCTAAAGCCATAAAGCCGAGAGACTTGTAATTTGGAAGGAATATTCCTTTTACCGAGTATAGGTCAGCTAAGAATAGATTTTACGTAACTGCTTCTTCAAAGGGAATTACTGTGGTGTTACGAACAGCAAAGCAGACGAGAACAGCTAGTGTTTATTTTTATACAATCAAGCGATGAAACGAGCGGTAGGTTCACTTGGTGGTAATTGATATGCCCGCCTAAAATAACGAGGAGCTAGTCAGGATGTTATACACTGCACCACTTAGCGCTCGTCGCCTGAAAATTAAGTCTCGTTACCCCACTAATTACATTAGCTACAACGCCTTTTAAACCGGAACACATTAACCTATCTAGACTGTCACCGGCAATAAAATAAGCCGTACCACCTGTATATCTATAAACATTAACATGTTACCTATGTATTGTTATAACGCCGATAAAGTCTGCGGGTTTGTCTTGGTATTGTATATCTTTCCATTTATCTACCATGGGTTAACAATTGACTACAAATTTAATTGATGTAAGGCGACAATGAAGCCCTGGATAGTTAAGCATTAGCGAGAATGAAGGTATTATGTAATACTCTGCCTGTCATATGTTATCAGACGAAACAGAACAATGCTGTGTTACGTGTAAATATACCACAAATATATTAACTTAATACTAAGTTAACTAAGCATTAGTTGTTTCAGTACAAATTTGTTGCATCGACATTATTATTTAATGTCATCAATATGATCTGTTTTTTATTTAAGGGGGTTATTGTTTAATTGCATTTATATCATGTCTCTGTTATCGTCAAAAGAATCGGGACAAAAAGATTTCTACAACAAAGTGGTATTACGAAAGTAGATTTTACGGAAGGTATTTCTTTGTAATTCATATGTGACTGTGAGGTAAACCTAGTAAAAGAATTCCCCGTGCAATGCGACAAGGCGGAAGCGTTCTACAACACAATAGCGTTGAGCGATGATAGTGGAATCAACAAAAGCGAAATAACAAAGGACACCGTTTTGTGCTAAAGTGAAACGCGAAAAAATTTGGTTATTAATTCGCTTTTAGATCACCTTTACGTATAATTATGTTACTACAGATACACACTAACAAAGAATAATGGAATAATACATTGGTTTTGAAATAAATTTGCAGCAGACAAAAACTGGCAAGTTTAGACAAATCGAACACTTTTAATTACAACAAATAACTACTCAACAACAAGTAAATTAGATAATTTTTTTAAACAAAACAAGAAGGTTTTATTCATGTTACGGCGCATATTAAATGCATTTAAAATCATCATCCTCAGCCGGTAGACGTCCACTGCTGGACATAGGCCTACCCTAAAGACTATCACCACATCCATCGGTCCCGCGTTGCTCACTTCCAGTGTATTTAGTATAATTTGATATAAAAAAATATATATTTTCAAAGAGTACTCCATGGGTTTCTTTATCACACTGGTAATTTTAAAAAAATAAACTTATTTACTTGTACGCCTACTTAGGTATATCGGGTGTAAACTACTGCATTAAATAAAGCTTTCAAGCTTTTTCAATAATTTAATTCCCGAAGATTGTAATGGAAGTGAAGTATTTTTACGAAACAAAGTGAAGAGGAGGGACCGCGTTCTCGCACCGGAAGCTGTTTACGGAGATAGCTCAAGTTCCTGGATTGGTTATTAATAGCATCCATTAGCTTTATTGCTACAATATTTACAAAATAACTGCCGACTGACTTAAACTTCTAAAACTTCGTTACTTAATACATGAACGACACTGTCATTATATACTCTACGTTATTATTAATATCGTACTTTATTTGAAATGGAATCTGTGTATTAATAATTGATAAAAAAACTTTATATCCACTTTTAGTTATATTACGTGTACAGTATAAAATTTAAGAAAGTAATATTTTATACAGTGTTATTAAAATTCAGACTTGTACATGAATTGTTTAAATAAAACAATCATCAACTTATACACCTACTTTGAGCTAGCTTGATTACGGTCAAGTTTAGACCATTCAAATGATTACTTGTCATTATAATTATTTATGACAACATTCATGCACATGCATAAAGCCGTTCAGATGCAGATAATGATAAAAAATTTCGTCGAATATATTTAGTTGTATAACAGCACAATTATTATGGTAACAGATCTGAACGAAAATATTTCCCGACGCTCCTCAAATTTGAAATCTTTGTCACATCCTGAAAATAACAATCTCCTTATCCGATGTTATTAATTATATCATTCAACAATATTTAATTCTTTTTACTGAGTTCATAAAATTAACCACTGCGAGAGCTTCGACGATAGTTTTAACAAAGATTATTATTTATACAACTTTTATTTTATAATAATTTATAACAGTAAAGAATAAAAATAAAAATTAAGAAGTGCTAACATTTCTTCTATTTTTGTTTTGTTACTCGACGCCTAGAGGGATTCAAGATCTCTACACCAGCAGATTTGTTAAGTGTTTCACTGGCCTCAATGTAATAAGACGCTTATGAGATATAATTCTAACTTATATATATATATTATTATTCCAGTAAATAGTAAAATAAGATTGAAAAATTCCTTGTAAATACAAGTCTAATAACAAATTGTTTATATCGAATAGTAACTTTGGATTACATTGATAAAATTTTATAACACGTTAGAAAACAGTTCCTATAAATATCGAGTATATGCTAAAATATCATACTAAACTTACAAGGTAAATTAAACACGGGAGGATTAATATTGATTATGGATTGAAAAATAAACTACCCCGCAGACCCATAGCAAGGGATAAATTGGACCTGCCGGAGGATTTGCTACCAGATAGTCCTCTCCCCCACAACAAAGGTGGAACTTATTCAAAGCATGCCTGTAAACCTATCCAAAACATTCTATTTGCATTGCAAACAAATATCTCTAACACGAATAGATTAAATCATAGATTCCACCTCCTCGGAAACAGTTATGTAGTATTTGTTATCCGGTGTGGTTACTTATTACACATGTACTGTGCGGTAAACAGTGTATATGGTAAGAGAAATATTTACATAGCCCCGAGAGAGCGTCTACTCAACTCGATAAATGAATATTCAGAGTAACCTACTTGTTTCACGATATTTACGTACATTCAATCTCAGCTCAAAATCAACAAGCGTTTTCTCTCCCGTTGGAATTTAAGTTACTTATTGGAACGTTTTCCTCTCAATCTGTCTGATGATATAAAAAAAAACAGATAATCAAATTATGTATATAAAAATCGTAATGAATTATCTATTTTATTAATTGATTAGAATATATCGTGTCCCTCAGTAGATGTCTCCTGTTTGTTGCAATATAAGGGTACTAAAAATAAGGGGAGATACAGCCTGCTTCACTAAGAACACTCTCTTAAGTCTAGTACAAAAGAGCAGCTGTCCTCTAGAACTAGTTGTAAATTTGTCGTAACGGTAGGTATTAGTAGCTGTAGCTTTGTCACTTTTGATGAAGCTAAAAGGAAGCCATCCAGCTGACCTGCGTGACATTGTAACTGCGGCGAGGAGTATCTGTAACAATACATTGGACACAATGAAGAACAATTATAATTGGATATGGCGGAATAAGAGGTGGTGTAAAGTATTCCCGTTAAGTAGAGGCATTTGACTTACCACTATAGTCGTATAGTTCTACATATCGTGTCGCTTCAAGTTTTTAAAAACAACTTTAATAAACTATCATCTATTACACTATATAGTATTAAAAAAAATAACTTAACTTATTTTCAAATATTGTTGCATTAATTTTATATTTTTCCATTTAAATCTAGCCGTAGAAAATTAATTTTCAAAAATATATTTTAAAGATGCTTTTTTACGGTTCGTTAGCGGTTAGTAAAGCCCGTTACAAACAGCGGTCTCAGTGCAGCTTCTACGAAGTGCGATGAAAAGTAGCATCGTTAAAACAACTAACCACTGAAAAAAAAACAGTTAATTAAACTAATACAGATCTTTTATTATAGATCATTATTTACACATTTTATATAATATGTATTAAATGATTAAAACTTTAAAACAAACTACCATTGTCCAGTGGACGGAAATTTCTTTCTTAACAGGTAACAGGTAAATATTAATCCTCAAAGCAAACCACACGATTTATTTAAACAAAAAAATGTTTTGATACAACAAGACGTTAAGAACATGTTAAATAAATTCAGTTTGAGTGCATAATTCAATTCCGCTTTCCCCGCAGTGTACTTAGACTGCAATTTCATTTTCCAGTTGTAAAATTGCTCTTCATTATCATTTGAGTACATTTTAAGAAACGACAACTTCTGTTTTGAACTTTTCCTTTATCATATTTCTTAAAGCAAACTTTAAACTATGACTGTGCATCTCTGGTATAATTATAGTTAGTATATACATATATATTAACATAAATATATAATATATATCTACATCTTAACTAATAATTATTTTTAAAAATTTATAGTTTTAAAATTCTAAAGTTTGTTATATTAAAATTCATAGTCAGTAGCTGTCAGTAAGATTATAAATCACTCTGATAGATTTCTTAACAAATAATATGATTTGCTATTGTTTTCTGCATTCCGTGCGTTAATTTTCTAAAATTATAATTCAAACTAATAATTTAATACTTTTCTTACATCTATATAAGTTTCTATATTCGTATTAAAGTTAAAGTGTTATTCCAATGAATTCGTTTAACATGCAAGCCGTACAACTTCTTCACTTCTCAGAAAATTGGCTTTCAATTAACATAAGTTTGTGTACATAGTCGTAACAGTGAGAAAATTAGGTCAAGAATGAACCTTAAATATTATAACGAACGTTATACGTAAATAAAATTTGTTAAACTTTGCGAAATCGTACATAATAAAAAATGATTTTTGATATTCAATTTCCTCCGCCAATTTTCCGCAGTGTCTGAAGCTAAAGTCTTCAACTCGTGCTTGTTGCCAGCGTTGACATACGGAGCCGAGACGTGGTCCATTTACTATCGGCCTTATAAAAAGGCTCAAACTTAACCAAAAGGGCAATGGCGAAGGCTATGCTCGGAGTTTCTATGCGCGATCCAATCGGAAATGCGGAAATCCGCAGAAGAACTAAGATCACCGACAAAGCCCAAAAGATTGCTAGGCTTAACAGGCAGTAAGCAGGGCATATTGCTCGAAGGACCGACGGCCGATGGGGCAGTAGGGTCCACTAGTGATGCCCGCGTATCGTAGTGTTAAAAAGCCCTCCCACAAGGTGAACCGACGATCTGATGAGAACCACAGTAACGCACTGGACGCGAGCAACGCGAGACGGAGCGATGTGGAGATCTTAGGGGATGGCCTTTGTTCGGTAGTGGACATCTATCGGCTGATGATCATTCAATTTTCTACTTTCGTCTTAGCTAGCAAATAATACGTCAGCAAGAAAATACAATAATATAGATGCATAATTACTATATTTATCTACCTGAACTCATTAGAATTAGAAAATGATAAATAATCTTGACACAATAACATATTATTACGATTTCTCTTAAGATGGAACTCTTAATAACGTATCATACTCGTACGAAATTGTCTTGTATGTGAAAAAGTAATTTTTCTTATTCCGCCAATACAGCCACCCCACAGGCACAGTGAAGAAAATATATATTTATTATTGCAGATATTTCATTTCTATATTCAAAAGTTTCATCTCCCTTAACGGTTATATAAAATGTTTTAACTATAATAAACTAAAAGGCGACCTAACTTTAACTTTAACACATGTAATTTAAATTAACTAGCAGTACGTTAAGCTTGGGCAAGCTAACGTCTTCAATTAAGCTTTGTGAACAACTAAAGGTCAACTTTGGACGTCGAGAAAGTTTCTACTGGAAGCATAAACCCTTGTCTGGTGTAATTGAACAGCTGTACTACTTCCACGGACCGAATAACGTACCAGCATGAACACTATAAACTGTTTTTTTTATATAATTATAAATAAATGCATATGTATAATAATTAATTATAGACAGCCCTTTTAATGTTTCCACAATTGGGATCCTTGGCCTTCTTCTACAAGAGATTCTAGATAAATTAATCAGCCAAGTGTGGTTTAATAGAGATCATATTTATACTAAAGCTATTCTTCTCGGAACAAGACGGTTTCCTGACAACGTTTCTCTTTACCGGAAGCTTGATTTCAATGGGGATCGAAACCGCACCTGTTCCAAACGTTTAGCGCGTATAACCGTATAAACTATGCTAACATGATTTTAACACTTTATATATAATGAAAGCAAACATTCATTGCAAAACAATAACTTTCAATTCGTTATTATTTTTAATTTTTTGTACCATACTTCCGACCATCCTCAGCCGACAGACGTCCACAGCTGGACATATGACTCTTCCAAAAATTCCCACATCGATCGAGTAGGGATTCATATGGAGAAACTTGAGCCATTTCCTACCACGCTGGCCCAATTAACAGGGTGTACCACGAACAGGTGAAGTTGGCTTTGATCCCGTAAGTTATTGTGCGGGAACCCTTAAACCCCCAATTTTTTGTTCGTTTCATGATTTTTAGATTAAATAAACAGTATGGACTACATGCGGCGAAATAAAATGAAATATTTTCTTTCCTGTTTTTTTTCGCATCGCAAAAAAACTATTGAATCTACCGCCGAGTGAATTCAGTTGAGGTTGAGTTAATGGTTCAATACTTTCAAAAGGAAAATATTTTCCTAGTATTTTAACACAATAAATATTACTTAGGCAGTCTGTACAACTTTCCTATCACATATAGTCACATATTGTAACATTACTGATGGTAGACTGTTGCCGGAGACCGTCAAGATAGTTACCATCACAGTTCCTATTTCTACCGACAAACAGTAGTGTGCATACTTTACCGTGTTCCGCTTTGAAGAGCGCTGTAGCTAATGTAATTAGTGGGGTAATGAGACGTAACATCTTATGTCTCAAAGCGACGATCACAATGTCGTGCAGTATATATCACTCTAACTAGTGCCACCTAGTTATGAACAGACGTTATCATTTACCAGCAGGTTAACATCCCGCTCGTGTCGTCGCTACCTTGAATGAAATAAAAGTTAAATAAACTTTAAAATATTTTTTTTTATTCAATAAAGCGACTACACGATCGAGACGTCCACCTGTAATTGATACATTTGCTCGTAACAACGTGGCTCTAGTTATAATGCGATATATTTTTTTATATTATCACGTCTTTATTCCCAGTAGGAGTAGGCAGAGGCGAATAAACACCTACTAAATAATAAAATACGATCGATACACACAAGACCAAATTTTGCTCGACGTCTTGAGACTAGAGTTTAAATCTCCTTACACCAGTAATTTCACTAGCTACAACGCCCTTTAAACCTGGAAGACAGTAATGATTGTACAATACCGTTTGGTAGCTGCAATAGGAGCTGTGGTAGTACCTACCTAGACGGTCTCCAGCAACAGAGACCTACTAACACTAATAATTTTCTATAAGTCATCTGCAAAAAATCTCCGTTCAGTCGACGTCTGAACGCCCGAACAGTGGACATCCATTTGTGGAGATGATGATGAATCACCAAGTTATTTTTATGTTTAATTTACAACAATAAAGTTTAAATGGACACGTCATGAGTAATAACATTTAAATCCGGCGACCATACGAAGGGATTAACTTCTTCCACCGCAATTCGGCTGTTTTAATTAAATGTAAACACAGAATAAAATTGTTACGATTAAGTTTATACTTTTTTTTTTATTCAACGAAGCGACGAGACGAGTGGGACGTTCACCTGATGGTAAGTGATGCGCCCGCTTGGAACAACATGGCGCTAGTTAGGATGATATATACTGCATCAAATTGCCCTCGTCGCCTAAGTCATAAAATGTTGAGTCTTGTTACTCCGGTAATTACACTGGCTACAGAACCTTTAAAACCATAATATTGTAATGTTTGCTAACTATTGTTCGGTGGCGGAAACAGGAGTTACACTGGTACCTATCTAGACGACCACTATTAATACTACAGAACATATATTTCTAAGAAATTACAATAAATCTTTACTAAGACAATTTCGTTTATTAATTTAATAAGAGTTAACAGGGGATTCTCTTAAATTATAACTTAGTCAAAGTTGGTTGATGCGATAATCAAACAGCTACTCGGAGTATGTCCGAGATTGAAAAAGTTTTAAATATTTCAAGTATTTATTATCTACTCTACGTTGTTGAAGCTTTTTTAACTTTCCTGTAAATTGTTCACCGTGAATGCCTTTCTGAACTAGCACGAATACCAAAAATGTTTCTATTAAAAAAAAAGGTTAAACGATTTACAGGATATGAATAAATGTATTTTCCTTAAGACGGTTTAAGGAATTCTGTATACCGAAGTAGGTCAACAGACCATCAATTTGAATGAAACACGCCTAAATCAGCTTACCGAGTAAAAGCTCCCTGTACTAGTGACTTCACAAAGATAACTTCTCATCCTCATTAAAATAGCTTCAGTATCATTTCAACTGAAAAATTTATAATAGTTTAAATCATCCATTATTTGACTCCTAGTTTACAATTTTGTTAATTGCTAGTTTATTATTTAACAACAAATACTTACTCTCTTTTTAGTTAAAATAATACACATGTTAAGGTAGAAGTAAGTTATTTCAAACTTTTCAAGAAATGTAAACTTATTTTCTGTATATTATTGTTGTATGAGTTCTTATGTGATACATAGAGTTTCAGTTCTAAGTCCGACCAAAAAATACTTTTATATTTGATCAGTAAGACATAAGATAATTATATTTAAATACAATTAACTCAATACTTATAGTTAATAAACTCTACCAATATTCTCTTTCCAATTATTCTCCTGTACAAAGTTTATGTCTTTTTTACTCATCCATTTTAATTCATGATATTATTTTTGTTGAAATAAAAATAACTGAATAATTGTAAGATTTTCTATAAAACTATCGATTTATATCTAGTTTATAACAAAAGTGATGTACCGTTGCTACGTATTGATGATTAATATACTACAGTAAATACTTAATTACTTATTCAACAAAAAGTATATCAAAGTGCAATAAAGATACCAATAAGGTATGTTAATTTTAATAAATTATAAAATCTACTACTATATCTTCAGGTTGTTGGTCTTCGCAAAAGATAATATAAGTAATAAAAGCTATATAAGATTAAAGGGAAATTATCTTAAGGTTTAAAGAAGTGAGCGCAATGCGGAGCTTTGTAAATATATTAAGTAACACCTCCTTGGTACGAGGATATTTTGCTTGCCCCGTGGCTCCATTATAAATAATAAAATTGTTAGTAAACAATTCTCGGTACACTATCTGCACGGGAAGATTTACCAACAGATTTACTTGGCACAGTTTTAATTAAATTTTAAGCCACGTAGAAAGTGGTACAGTATTTTGGTTCGTTAAACACTAACTAAGGCTGTTACGGCGGTCTCGGTGGCGCTTTTACGATGCACAAAGAGAAGAAATTATCTTAAACTAGCTTATAAATGATTAAATTAAAATCTCGGCAGTAGCCCAGTGAAAATTCCTCCGCTAAGAATCAAACGTGAACCGTCTACGGTAATACTGAAATATTTAAATTTATACCTCTGTAAATTTCTTTTTATTCAACGAAGCTACGGGACGAGCGAGACGTTAACCGGATGCTATACAAAGGTGGCGCTAGTTAGGGTGATGATATACTGCACCACGTTGTGCTCGTGCATGCATTATGGTGTACCGGTTTGAACTGCCAATGTTTAGTGGCAGAAATCGAAGCCGCGGTGGTACCTAGCCAAAAGATCAGAGATATCAGTATATGCCAGAAATGCTTTTAATTATAATAATTCAATGAACAAATTCAAACGGTTCGAAACAACACTATTCCGCAATACTGAATAGTCCAGCAGTGGTTTTAGTAACATCATTATCATCATCATCATTATCAGCCTTTGTTTATTTACTCCTGGATATCAGCCTTCCCTTAATGTCTTCCACCAAATGCGATCGTTAGCTTTTCGCATCCACCCACTACCAACCGCTCTGATGATGTCGTCGGTTCACATGGAGCGAGGGCGTCCTACACTTCAGCGACGTGTACGCGGCCTCCACTCCAAGACTTTTCTCCCCCATCAGACGTCACTAACACGACAGACATGGCCGGCCTACTGCTACTTCAACTTGCATATTTTGAGAGCTACGTCGACAACTTTAGTTCTCCGTAGAATTTCTTCGTTCCGGATTTTGTCCTTTAGAGAAATGCCAACCTTAGCTTTCTCCATCGCACGTTGTGCTACTTCCAATCAGTGAACCAGCTCGAAGGTCAAATGCCATGTCTCTGTGCTGTAAGTAAGAGTGGGGGGACAGCCGGTTTTAGTAACAAATTATGCTAAATTAACAAATTATAACTGAAATCGATATATGATCAGCCTTAACTCTCACCTTGTGAGCATGGTATAATAAATAACCTTAATAAATAAACTAACACTAATTTAGTTATTATTACGAACAGAAAGAATAATTTATTAATGCTTGTTGTCTTGTGTAGTTATATATTGACTAGGATTAGGATTAGAATGTTAAAAAAAAACTTGTCTTCCTTCAATATTCTATTTGTTGAATAAAGTACATCAATATGAAATGTTATATATTATTAAGCTCTCAATATGAAATAAGTTGAGCAACTAATTGATAAATTTACCAAAACAATTGTTTAACAAAACGCCTGTCTCACTTCCGCCGAGAAATTTACTGAGTTTCCTCTTCTTGCCACGAACAGTTTAAAAGGCGCTAAGCCTGTGAAATATGGTTTCTCTTCGCGAATCTCTTTTATTGTTGAAATTTACTGGAATGAAACTAAATGAGACTTAATTATATAGTAAGAGATTGGATTACTTTGAATGTCAAGAATTTATATTTTCAGGTTCATCTGCAAATGGAAACTAATTACTAAATTTACTGGTGGAAGGTTCTACTCACGGTGGGTCTTTGTTGCCGAAGATTGTAAGGTAGATTTTACCGCAATGATTATTTCTGCAGTCAAACAGTAGTCTTTAAACATTACTGTGTCCCGGTTTTGAAAGGCGCTGTACCTAGCTAAATTATTGGGGTAACCAGACTCAACATCTTATATTTTAGACGACGATATCCGGCAGATATAAATCATCCTTAATAGCGCCACGTTATTATGGGCAGGCGTATCACTCACGATCGGGTGAACGTCCCACTCGTCTCGTTGCCGATTTGAAGAACTAAAAACAATATTAACATTTAATAAGTTGTTAATAAATCGCCTTCTTATGAACTCACACAAACGATGGCCTTTTGTGCCCGGTGGAGGCCAAGCTAACTATTGAAGGTCGCGGGAAGCCATTGGAAACGAGCAGCACAGAACCGATGGTCGTGGAGATATTTAAGAGAGTTCTATGTCCAGCAGTAGACGTCTACCGACTGATGATGATGAATAAATTGTTATACATTGAAAGAACTTGTCAAAGGCAAAATTAATGTTTTTTATTATTTCGTTCACAGTAAAAATTATTTCTATTAAAATAATGACTTTAACAATAAAATAATAATGAAATTTTTATGAAAAAGATCAAAAATTAGGTACGGTTTTTAGATTATTTATATATATTTATATTATAATCCTTCTTTAAACATGTTTTTCTCATTTATTCCATCGTACATGTTGCATACGTATATCTAAGTTAGGGTGCCGACCCTTTAACCACCAACGACACGCGGGTCAGTTACTGACCCATTTGATAATTTTAAATGACCAACTTTAGTTCCGAAAATAATGTATTATATATAAAAATAAAATCTCTGATTCAATAGTTTCTTTGACAATTTTTGTTTGCTTCTGGTAACAATAGTTGTTGACCCATGATTTAATTGTTATTACTAAATCTTACTCTCATATATATATATATATATATGTGTGTGTAGTACATACAACAGTTTTTATAACCATTATTAGTTGACTAGAAATATTTTTATCATACAGTATCTTTTGTTAAATCATTTATATTATAAAATCAAGTGAACGTTCATATAACGTTATACTAATACTAGCTGTTCTCTGCTCACTTTGCTGGCCGTAACACCCTCCCAGATCCTTTTGGGGGTAACATTTCATAAAACCCGTTCTTGGCCGACTCATACTCGTTGAAAGGAATATTCCTACCAAATTTCAAATCTCTCAGCCTTATGGTTCCAGAGATATCGTGATGAGTAGCGACAGAGGTGAAAATCTCTTGTGTGTATGTATATATGTAACTGATATAATATTTGGTAACATACCTTAAATCGATATGTATGATAACAACAATTTTTGCACCTTTAAATATTAGTACCTAAAGATGCACAAATTGGTGGTAGGTTTCTGCTGCCAGAGACCGTCTAGGTAATTACCACCGCAGCTCCCATTTCCGTCGCCAAACGGTACTGTGCAAACATCAGCGTGTTCCGGTTTAAAGGCCGCTGTAGCTAATTAAATTACTTATAAACTGAACATCTTATGTCTCAACTCGACGAGCGCAATGTGGTGCTTTGTATAACATCCTAACTAACGCCATATTGTTATGAGCGGGACATACACTTACCATCAGGTGAACGTCACGCTCGGCCCGTCGCTTCGTAGAATGAAAAAAGTATTAGGTCCATGTTTCTCGTCTTCCATTATAATTAGTGATAGATGTTAATTAAGTTCCACCTTGATTGAGCTCTGAGCATTCAGACTGTATTAAATCTGCAACACCTATAAATTAATATTTGAACCCTTCATATCCATTTGTTTTAATTATTACTACTTGTCAGCTACTAAGTTAATATTCTATTAAGATAGAGAATCTACGATGAGAATTAAGAATTAGTCTTTCATTAAAGAAGTAACTTACCAGAGGCGGTGTAGGTAGCCATACATTTCTATATTCTGATTTGAAGGAGGTGTAGCTAGTGAAATTACTGGAGTAACTTTACTGGGGCACTAAGGAGCCTTAAGGTACTCTAGACGAGGGAGACGTTCACCTGATGACAATGTTACGCCTGAAACCAACGTGGCGCTAGTTCGGATAATATACTCTGCACCACATTGTACTCGTGGCCGTGAGACAAGATGTATTCTCGTTATACCAGTAATTTCTATTAGCTACAGCGCCTTTCAAACCGAAACAAAGTAATGTTTGTGCCCTGCTGTTTGGCGGCAGAATTAGGAGCTACAGTGCTACGTCATAATCATCTCATCTCATCACTATGTCAATGAAAAAAATTAAATGATGAATAAAAAAGACATACGTATATCCTACTTGTCCGTATTTAAACAAGTTTTATTTTCCACAAGCCGCGAATTATTACTTGCGTTATATAAATAAAGGAAATTTCAGACCCGTAAATAAGACGGTAAACACTCTAATATTTCATACGTTATTCCTTTAAGAAGGAAGAGATAAGAGAAGTTGCGGTTCCTCCGACACGAAAACACATAATGATTTGCGAAATTCCTTCCACTCCCAGTTGTATGACGATGTAGCGAAAACGTTGAACTATATATTACATAATTTGATTGATCTGTTTACTAAACTGTCGTCTTAGCTATTGCAAGATGTATCTTTTTTTATTCGGCGAAGCGGCGAGACCCTATTTTAAAGCCTCGTTACTTCGTTAATTTTACCGAATTTCATGGACCCTGTACCTTTGAGATTAGCACAGTAATATTTGTACTATCATCTCTGGTAACGAAGGTCTACAACCAGTATAAATATAAATATTTAAATCTTTGATATTACTTATGATAATCTATTTGTATATATAGGAAATTTCCATCCAGATGGAACCTCTATGTCTAGAGTCTTGGAATTTGGTAGGACTATTCGTTTCACCAAGTATAGGTCAGGTAAACACAGATGTTATAAAATTCCTTCCCCACAGGAGTTCCTGGTCTTCTCCTTCTTCCCCCCAATCGATATTTGATGTTTCTTCGTTATTTCAAAATAATAAAGCAAATGGTCTTATCTTCCATATGGTAATCATCATTAGCATGCAACCAGCGCTGGACTAGTCAGTATATAGATCTTTGAGGGGGACCTAAGATCAGGATGACATGATGTCTAATTATAAGTAATATATAACAAATTGAATAAGTTATATACGCATGCCTTTAGCTGCAGTCAAAGCTAACCCCTGTTTGACCTTCGTGGTTGGCTTTGTATGGAAAATTACTTTTACTTTCCCCAGCACGGCCATATCTTGCTAATAAAAATTGTCGTGACTGCATGGAAATTGGGTCAAGAATAAGCCATAGTTGTATTACATCAGGGTTTATCGCGAGAATCATGCACATACACAATGGCGTGGTGAAAAGCTTTAGGTTCTGACCTGAATACATTTTCTATCAAAATTCTGTGTAATGTCAGGGAATAAATTGCTATCGACTGAGCAACGTAGATCACGTCAGGGCGTATGAAATTGGAGTACCAACTTGCGAAACTGTGCCATTTTCATTTTATTTGTCGTATACTCGCATATCTATCGTCCAATGAGGCTGTACTATTCAAACTAGAAGTATTATAATTTTATTGGCTTTATTGAACTTAATTTTTTTTTAACAAAGTCATACGTAAAAACATATCTATCTGCATATACTAAAAAATGTGTTTATAAGTTTCTATCATCATCCACCTCTTCAACCCTTCCCTATCTAATATTATCTCACATTTCTCTTACCTTTTTTATATGCAAATTTATTTACATATATATGTGTATATTTTGTTCTGTGGGTTTTGGCTTTTGTATTTTTTTAATATCGAGTTTGTTTCAAGATTTGTTTTAATTTAGATTTTTTTTTTTTTATATTTTTCGTTTTTTTTAGTTTAGCTGAGTCCAATGGAGCTGCATTGGTTGTCAAAAAACTAGCGGCGCAAACTTCATCATAAGAATAAATAAATTGTATATTCCTTATGTACTCCAAAACGGCTGGACAGATTTCAATGAAATTTTCAGATAATTTTAAAATTGGCCTAGCGGTCAATCCTGTATATTTACCGGTGATCGGACCATGGATTTTTTTTTAACTTTCTATTATATTTGTTTCTGTATCAATCACAAATAAGATATGCTAACATGTTTATGAATGTGAATTACAATCTTTACCCGCTCAGGAAAAGTGTAGAAGAAAAGGAAATTAATAACGAATGATAATTTAAATTACGATGGTTTCGTTCCTATATTTATTGTATTTATTTAGTTTTGTGTTTAAAATATGTATTAATATAGCCAATGTCAACCCTGATGAAGCATAGCCGTGTTTGCTAGTCTAAAAAAAGTGATACAGTGATTACTAAAGTGGGAATTAAAATGTAATATGGTAATCTATGATTAAAAACATTAATGATATGATTAATTTCAAAAGATAATAATATTATACTACTTCTTGAAATCATTACCGGTGCAATTACTTTCTTGTCGTTTGTACCACGGCAGCTACTATTTTCTTCAAAAAATAGTGTGCAAACATTATTGTGTTCCCGATTGAGGGCTGATGTACTTAATGAAATTATTGGGGAAACGAGACAATACGTTATGCCTCAAGTCGACAAGCACAATATGGTACAGGGGATGGCATCCTAACTAGCGCCACGTTGTCATATGACTTACTATCAGCTAATTGTTTCACTAGGCCCTTCTTTCGTCGATTAAAAAAACACCGTAAAAAATCACTTTTCCTTGTTGCTCATTATATTTATTTAAATACATTACCCAAGTTGTTGAAACTTGCTCGTAGATGAATAGACATACTCTATCGTAGCAACATATACATACTCTATCGTCAACCAAGTTTCATAGGAAATAAGGAGAATGTAGGCACGCAAGACATCTGCTAAGTTCAGTTAGTTAAACTTATAATTAAACTTTACTTCCTTATATTATAAATTTTACTTCTTACTTTTAACGTCGTAGTTATCCTTATTTAATTTAGATGTATCAAAATGCAGTTAAGTTATTTATAGATCTATGGAAATATTTTCAATAGAAAAAAATAATTGGAACTTATAACTAACTAGCTAATACATAAATAGATCAAGCATTTAAGGGACTTAATATCCTGTAATTAATATCCCTCGGTATTAATATCCTGTTCTACTAATACAATTATAACACACAGCTTTATTATTTACTTATATATTTTTTTTACTTATGAAGTACTCCTCAAAAGTAGGAACTGATTTTTAACATTACAAATCTTTTGTATAACTATTCCAACAATTTTTTGTTTATTAGAGAAGATGGTCATGGTAAAAATGGGGTGGATTGAGGCACTTAACCTTATTTCGTGAACCGTACCGCAAATTATTAGGTTATTTACTTTAACTTAATTAAATCATAATAAAAATAACCCGTAACCCATTCGCCTTTCCGTTATAGAATTTTAAAATTAATGCATTTATTTAAAGAGTTAAAACAAATAAAAATTATTAAAATGCGTTTAATATTTTTTATATACAGCAACTAAGATATGCGATAATTATAATCGATTTGTTTGAGAGAGATTACGCTATCATTGCAAATAATCGGAGCTTATCAGATGAACCTACATCAATCACTCGGAGATTGAAGAAATAGAAACTAAATAATTTATTGGACATAGGTAAAAGCCTACCAGCACTTCGTATTCTGTGCTTCAATAGAAATGTAATTTTATAAAAAAAAATATGCAACAGACGTCTTTGCAGGTAGGTTGGTAGGTGCCACCGCAATGCTTGTTATGTCACTGAACTATGGCGTGAAGTTACTATAGAAGTTGTCAGTACACGACTTATTTCGCTAGGGATGACGTTAACAAAACCCTAGATATAATTTTGAAAGGGACTATAATAAATTATATCCCATTTGTAAAAGACTAGCTATTGATAAAAAAAATAGAATACTTCATTGATCTACACTACTTTTGTAACCATTATACAAGATAGACAAAATGTAAAATGCTTGTTAAATTGACAATCACTAATTACTACTAACGAAGATTACCAAATTTCTAGTATTCAAGATTTTTAATATATTTAAAATGTTAATCGGATATCCGGAACTTAGTAAAAATGTGCTAAAATCAAACTTAATTTTTTCTTGATGAAGTATGATGAAAACTAAACGATAATACTATTACATGAATAAGTAATGCCAATGTTTTCTTATATTGATAGTTATGTTGAAAACAACGGAATTTTGGCAAAAAAAAATTTGGAGAGTCTAGTCATAATATAACGCGTATATATGTTATAATTATGTATAGAAAAATATATAGTTATATTAAACTTTAAGATAACTTAATACGGCATAATGCTGCGTTAACATCTGTCTCTTTCATTCAACTCCGTTCTTGCATTGTCGCTTTGTTTTAAACATTATTATATAAACTGTAAACTTATTTACAATTCACCAGCCACAAGTTGGGGCAAGTTAACTGTGTTGACCTTCACAGTTTACGCCATGTGGAAAATTACACTCGCTCACCGCGGCACGACTTTATGCCGCTCATAAAAAACATTGACGTGATTGCATGGAAATTGGGCCAAGAACAAACCATGCTTGAGTTACATCGATTTATGTCAAGTTTGCTGATAGGGGACGAGCTGATAGTCTGCCGGCAATGGCCTTGAAATATAATAACGTTGAGTAGTAATAGTAATTATTTGGACTCTATAATTACTTTTTAATATTAAATTACTTTATTTGGCCCCTAACAGGTTTTTACTACACATTAGTAATTGTAATAAGTTTATTTCTACCGCCAAACAGTAGTGTGCGAAGATTACTATGTTCTGGTTTTAAGGGCGTTGTAGCTAATGAAATTATTGGAGTAACGAGGCTCAACATCTCATGTCCCAGGCGACGAACGCAATGCGGTGCAGTGTAACACTAACTAGCGCCACGTTGTTATGGGCAAGCGTATCAATGTGCGTCTCGTTCTTCTCGTCCTTTTATCGTATAAAAAATTAAATTAAAAAAAGTTTAGTCTACGGCGTCTCAAAAAACGACTGATGAATCGTGGAGAAATAATTTCAAAGGAAGCTAAGCAACTGTTTCTGTGAGTATTACGACATATTACAGTAGCCAACCACGCCACAGCCACGCCAAGCCAATACAGTATTACTTGATTTAGGAGAAACATCTTCAGCAGTTGCTGAAATTAATGAATAATATTTTTATTTATTCTACGAAACAAAGGGATCATCTTGATGGATGATACGCTTATCCATTACAACACGGCAATAGGATAACGTACACAGCACCACTTTAGGTTCGCCGCCTTGAGAAAGATGTTAAGTCTCATTACCGCAGTAGTTTCATTAACTAGAACTCCCTTCAGGCTGGAACACATGCACACTACAGTGTTATCAGTCAGTACCGTGTGCTATATTTTAAAATGATTAAAGTAATACGAAACGATATAATGCTAAGATTTTAATATATAATGGAACATAGGAGGGGAACTTTACAGATATTGCCTTATTTCAAAGTGAACAAATGTTAAAGCGAGTGCCAGCTGGGCCCATACGCTACGCCCACCCTTATTATACACCCCCGCGGGCGGCGTGAGCAATCTGTATATTAAGAGTAAACAATTTTCTCAAACTGTTTGCGGTGGCCGGCGGTGCTCGCAAATATTTAAATTACACATTTTTTTACTACGAACATAAATCTCTGTATAATATAAATATTTTATTTTTTAGTCTCCATCATGTCACATCTCATTTTAAACGCTCCAAATGTTTTAACAATAACGATTTAAAAATGGAACGTCATGGTTTTGTTGTTTTGACTTTTTTTTTATTATTATTATAAATTATTTGATTTACCAACGCATGTATACACTGATACTTTAACAAAATAAATGGAAAATACAAAAACAAATGTAACAAAGCGATTACAGGTAAAAATATCCACATAGTTTATTTAAAAATAATTATATTTGTTCGAGCATGGAAGACTGTGATTAAAAGCTTCGGAAATAACAAATAGTTAATAATAGTTTGCTTAAAAGAAAACTCAAAACTGAAATAATACTTCGCCTGCTTAATTACTTAGAATTTTTTTTGTTGTCATCCCAGCTCTAGTCTTGCCTTACAACATAATGAAATTGTTACCATTTCATTTCACAATAGTAATAGGTGTAATTAAATATGCAGTATCAACATTCTCTAGTTATTAATAGGAAAATTAATAAACTTAATACATATAGATATTGATTTAATTTTAATCTTTTTTTTTGTGATATTTTAACGAAACGACGAGACGAAGGGAGCGTTCATCTCATAGTAAGTGATGCGCTTGCCCATAACAACGTAACACTAGTAAGAATGCTATACACTACACCATATTATGCTCGTCGGTCTTGAGACAATGACTCTCGTAATCAAATAAAATAAAACTTAGAAAAAAATATATCATCGAAATCACATAATTTTTTTAACGTATTATCTTGCTACTATTATTTAACTTTAGTGCTATACCAAAATTTTATTTCAACAAATTATAGGTCCATTATTTTTCTATTTACTATGAAATGACATGCCTAATTTGCAGCGTTGTAGCTTAAATATTCCTGTTGGAGCCAACCTTAATTTAAATAGAAACTCCATTAAATATATTTGTATATGACAGAACTACGTTATGGAGTGATCATCGGTATAGAAGTTAACTACTTGAATAATTTTTTTAATTGGCTTACCAGGCGGTGAAAATGCATGTACTTAAATATATAGGTAAATGTTCGTGAATACGTACTACGTGTAAATAATTCTAAGCAAAATATTTTTATATATATAAAATCAACCATGTAGCATGCTGTACCGAATTTGGCACAAAAGCAAACATAAACTTATCACAGAATTTATGTACTGGACGACAATAAAATCCCCTGCTGCATGATTTCAATTTACCGTTGGTAATTCTTGTTCAATAGTTCGCAATACGGAAATGTTCCGAGCTGTTCTCGTTTCGCTTATATACCTTGGCCATGTAGTGCGAACGAGCGATGTTAAATTTTTTAAAAGCAGCGAAGAGTTTGGAACGAAACTGGTGTCTGGGTTACGCGATGATATCAATTTGGACTTGTCAGCGGATGAGGAATACGAAGATATGCGCGCTGAATTATTAGCCTACCATACAGCGTTGGCATCACTGGCATCATCCCGCAGTAGGTGTCAATTAATCCAAAATAAGATTTTTTTATTATTGTTTCTGTATTCTACTAGTTGGGTTTCTGGTGCGTGACCATTTCGGTACTAACGCAGCTCCTATATCTGCCACCAATTAGTAATATGCAAATATTACTGTTCGGGTTTTAAAGACGTTGCTAGTAAAATTATATCATAAAGCGAAAAGTACAATGTGGTACAGTGTATATTACCATCAGAAAAACATCTCGATCGTCTCGTCACTTCAGAGAATAAAAAAAAATATGTCTTGCAATAATTAATCTACATTATGTAATTTTTCATGAGATACACAGTTTTTTTAGCACCCCGTGGAAAATAATTTTTAACTTTTAAGTTGAACAATAACATAGGTAATTAGCAAATTACTAATTACTGTTTTATTTTCGATCTGTTTTTTATTCTCTATATTAAATTTGATAGTTTTGTAATGTTGTGTTATAAATAATTTCATATGTAAACAAAATAATTATGAACGCGTCTATTTCTTTAGGGTCTTTGATATCGACACCGTGCTGGAATCTTGGGGGTATATGTATTGAAAGCAAACTTTGCACTGGATTTCGGTCGCTGACGGAGGTACCAGGCTGTAAAGATAAGATAAGAGTGTGTTGTTTCGCTTGGAATCGTTACAATGTGAGAGACATGCGAGAACACGGAATTAGAACGTTAGCTATGCCGTGGTCTTTGCAACGAGAATTTGGCGGTAAGGGTATAAGTGTAAAAGACAAAGAAAACAAAAAGAAGAAGAAGAAGAAAAAGGCGAAGAAAAAGAAAAACAATGCTACGGAGAAGGCGTTAACATCTCAAGTAATGGCATTCATTATGACACACGAAAATTAATTTAAATAAAGCTCATTTTAGCTATGTATAGAAATTTTTTTATAACAGTACCTGTAAATATAAGCGGACAAGCTTTCTCAGTTACAGACATACGAAGAGTTCATTTATTGAGAATATTTTGTAATATTTACATGTTTCAAGCATCCAAATGCTTAAATATAATTTACTATACAGATTTATTTCTACAGCAAGTAATTTATATGTATTAATATTCCAATTGCTTTGAGTACATAGATTTTCATCGAGATATCAGCTTGGACTCGAGCCAATCGGATTAACTTCAGATTTCATTTTACTTCAAAATTACGTGACCGACACAGAACCGTGTGTTTTTATTCAATAGATTGATATCAACGGAAATTCGGTTTATCATGAGACAATTGGTTTTCAACTACCTACGTGACGCAGTGGCTAACCGCTTACCTTATGACGAGGGTATTCCCTGTTCAACTCCGGACTGCTTAGCTAACAGTCTCATATCAATCTGCTGACATAACAGGATCACTATTTTCTAACTTTGAACATGTGAAGGCTAAAGTTTATTGGACGCTTCACAATCTACTGCTTTCTTTATCAATAAACACCATATGAATTTAAGATCAAGTAATAATCTCATAGCGGACAAACAAAAATTTTCACCATCTTTACGCAGAGCCTAAATGGCGTTAAAATATAAACTTGATCCTAAGTTTATTTTATATATTGCAATCTAAAAATAAATTCTTATACATAATTACTTAAGTATTTGGAAATGTTGATAAACTTTCACGTGCAGTTTAAATAATACATGATTATATGTAGCAGCAGTTGCTAAACAAGATATTTATACCGTATAATCCTTGAGAAGTACTTGCAGAGATACCGATATGTTCTATAGGAGATCACGGAACCCCTTGCAATGCGAGGGTGACCATCCAGGTGGTTTTAGCGGGTAAAAATCCCATATAAACGTGTCTTCCCCCAGAAGCAGGTTATCTGCATCATGTTAATAAAATGACGTGAAGTCATATATCAACGTATTCGTGTATTTATTAGTCTATGAGTATGCAAGCGCTGAAACAAACTTCCTTTGATCTTGAATTCATTCCACATCTGAATATTTAACAGAGTCAGTGGGAGAACTCTGCGGAATCAAACTTGTATAATGGCTGAAGCTTCTACATGTAACGTAGGAGGTCTTCGCACACAGCATTTGATATTCATGCCGAAGAACAATGCGAGGAGCTTATATACACTAAGGATGCAGTCAGGTCGTCGTATACCTACTGCTAATTACGACCTGTCGGGAAAGAAGTTTGTTAAGTGAAACTTAAACTCGTTACAATACCTTTTGTAAAGTATTGATCAAACTATTTTACCGCCTGGATTTATGTTATATGAAAGAATATCATGACGTAAACATAACTAACGTATTTTCTATTAAAATATATTAATGACTTGTTCTATGCGTCTAGATCTACATATAAACCTAGGATATCATTGTTTGAGAATTTATAAAGAATTTGAGACTTTTTTTTATTTTATTATTAAAATAAATTACATTGTAGTATTTGTTTCTAATATCAAAAGAAATAATTTACTGGCGGTAGGCCTCTATTTCTGGAGACCGTCTAGGTAGGTACCATCGCAGTTCCTTTTTAGTAGTTAAACAGTAATGTGTAAACATTACTATGTTACGGTTTAAAGGACGTTGTAACTGGTGAAATTAGTTCGGTAATAAGTCCTAACATCTTTTTTCTTACGACGACGAGCACAAGCTGGTGCAGTGGATAACTTTTATAATAAAAATTAACTATGGGAGTTTGAGATTGTACTGATTTTGAATATTTATTTTTTTATATAATAAATTTCAAAAACATCCCGTAAAATGTTATGACGTTAAATAGGATTTGTTCGATATTTTACATTTGAACATTTCTATCCATAACAATAAAACTTCTTTTTAATATAACAGAAGCTTATAAATAAAAAAATATTAATATTATTTAGATCTACCGCCAATAAATTATTTAGTATTATTTATAATCTAATGGAAGTTACGAATATCTCGTTGATTTGTGTTAATTTTATAAAAATGATTACCAAATTGACGATACGATCGTGTTACTTGTTGCAGGAGTTAAAATGGAAAATGAGAGAAGTGAACAATGACGGCATATCCCCGCCGCGAGCGATGACCCGCCACGGCATGGGGGGCCACGCGGCGGACACGCGCCGCATCGCACCCCTAACACTAACTCCTACATCGTCATTTCAACCCATCGCTGCCCACCCCACACCGCATTACATAGAGAATTTAACGCTTATTAGGCTATGTCTACAACTACTACGAGTGATATCACTCACGTGTCGCAAAACGTACGCGTCCCTGCCGAGAGTGCGCGTCGTCTTTACTTTATCAAAGCGCCCTCTAGTCAAATTAAAAATAAACGTGAATAGTTTCCTAAGTTTAAGAACTAGAACATTGCGTTGCGATTTGAAATCGTCTCTAGTGAATGCTTTAGTGCGATCGTTCGTTGTTGCCAAGTATATTATTTGTAAGGGTGTGAAATGGGTTTACGGGAGGAAAGCGAGAAGAGTTAAACAATCCCGCATGCTTCTTCTGTTATACGTAGGTGGATTTAGTAGGTTTAGCGAAGGGAGACCCGATAATGATTTGCATATCGGCGGAATATTTCCTATGGAGGGTGAAGGAGGTTGGCAGGGTGGGCAGGCCTGCATGCCGGCCGCTGAGTTAGCGCTTGCTGATGTCAACGCTAGGTCCGACTTACTGTCTGGTTTCAAATTACTGCTTCACAGCAATGATAGTAAGGTACGTTATATATTTTTTATATGTTCAAAAAATCTTTAAGAGAACTGTGCAGACGACTTCCACATATACCCTACATCGATATGCATTTTAAAATAAAAAAATATATTTTTTTTGTAGTGCGAACCGGGCTTAGGTGCAAGCGTTATGTACAATTTGTTGTACAACTCTCCACAAAAATTGTTATTGTTAGCTGGTTGCTCTACAGTGTGCACCACAGTTGCCGAAGCTGCTAAAATGTGGAATCTTATGGTCGTATGTACAATATTTTACTTATTATGAATGAATGACTAAAACAAATGGCATATTTTCTTTCCAGAATAGTGACTGGATTAATTTTAACTCTCTTGGGTAAATAAAATAATTTTTACATGTCCACATTTACTATTTCCGCCAAACATAATAACACAAAAGAGATATATCATCATCATCAGCCGATTGACGTCCACAGCTGCACATAGGCCTCCCCGAAAGATCTCCACATCGATAAGTTCAAAGGGATATATAAATCTACGAAAATATACTAAGAAATCATATATGCCAAGGCATTTATAAACATGAATATTACTAATAGCAATTATATCTAGAACGTTTTTAAAGATATTATTTGATTTCTCTCTTTTCATCTAGTTATGTTACGGGGCGTCTTCGCCTGCTTTATCAGATCGTGCGAGGTTTCCCACACTATTTCGTACACACCCGTCAGCGACCGTTCACAATCCTACAAGAATCAAACTTATGCAGAAATTTGGCTGGTCGCGTATCGCAATATTGCAGCAAGCGGAAGAAGTCTTCATTTCGGTGAGTTGTTCACATAACGTTACATACTTTGCCGACAGTATATATTTATTTGGTGTATTATTGAAAATTAAGTTTTTTTCGAGTCTTGATTTAAATAAACTAATAGTACTATAGAAACTTGGTTAATACGTGATTCCGTCCAGGAGACATAAGGCAGTCAATGTATATAGTCTCTTAAAGCTATACATCTTATCAGATATTCTAGGATTCCACGGTATTTTTATAATATCATTAGTACTGCACTAACAATTCTGTTTAAAGTTTAATTTTACATTTCTCTAAAATTCAATCTGCACATGCACAGTTAGTATGATGTAAAGTCGAATAATAAAACTTAGTGTAGTGCGGTACGAGAGAGGTTAATACCCCGAGTAACACCTTTCATACAATGTTACGACAAAAAGAAAATTGCTACGGCTGAAAATACACCTAAGTTGGTGCAAGTAAGAGATTTTGTTACATCGGGATACGCCTCCCTTTAACAAGGACGTACAAGATTTAATATTTATTGTTCTGTATTGTGTTCCTTTTTCTGATTAGTTAAGCATAGTTTATTGTATTTGTACACTGTTTAAGTAATGAATATGTTAGAATAAGTAATCTTTCTCAGACATATTTGTTTGTATCAGTGAAATTAGACATTTCGGAGATTATCCGAAACAAATATACAGACTTTATTGACAGGGTATTTTTGGCATTAGGATTATTCGACATTATTATGGATTAAGTTGTTTTCTTCATAAAAAAGAGGAAATTTATTTGTAGATGCTTGTTTAAGACAATGGTTTGGTGGACATTCATTAATATTTAAACTTATTTAAATTAAAGAGTAAGTTAAATCCATTTAAAAGCTTCATCAGTCATTTTTAAATATTTCATAACTTTAATTAACAAATTAAGATCCTACTTCAGGAGTAACTCATTACGAACTTTTAATGAAATTTAAGAATTTCAATTAATTAAGCAACTTTACCTTGTTAAAATTCAAAATATAAATAAGTTCTCATAAACCTTCGCTCATATAATATATATAAACAAATAATTATAGTAATTAAAACAAAGTTGTATAGATCATGATGAGCACTCTTTCGTTATGAAATTCGTTTGTGTTCATGTAATCGTAAAATCGACATTAAATTACATACAAAATTATTTTTTTCTTTATTTTATAGGCTAGTGCTTAACTGTGGTTCCACCTGATGGAAAGCGGTGTAATCTAGGTGGTAAAGCGCACTGGTTTAGAAGCATATTCATTTTCCTCTTGAAGTCTCCTACGTAGCTGGAAGGTAACACAAGCGCAAGCAGACTGTTCTAATCCTTCGCTACTCGTATTAGGAAGTGACGCGCTTTGCCCTAATGCGGGTAATATCAACAAAGAAGGGATGGACATTTGCCATGTGTCTACATGTCCGATGAATAAAGGGCGATGGCGGAAATAAACCATTTAATTCCTGAGGACACTCTCCGAAATGCATTCGGATAACATACAATACTCGAAAAATTATACGAATTCAATTTTTTTTTAGACTGTGGAAGACTTGGAGGCTCATTGCAAGAAATCTGGCATAGAGATTGTGACCAGGCAATCCTTCCTCTCGGATCCGAATGACGCCGTACGAAATCTGCGTAGACAAGACGCGCGAGTAATCGTAGGACTTTTTTACGTGGTCGCAGCGCGCCGCGTGCTTTGCGAAGTATACAAACATCATCTGTATGGAAAGTCTTACGTTTGGTTCTTCATTGGTAAGTAAACGTATATAACATATATGTATTCATTTATTTACATATAGTAGGCATATATGCATGCATATACGACAAAATTTCCGTGAAAATTTTTAAACATTCCTCTTCAACTACCACAGCATCTTGCTCACTTCCTAGGCGCGAGATTGACCGGTAGAGAATATCGATAGGCGTTAAATCGGCCTCGTGTAATCTACTGGAGTAACATTTATTTAACTTCTTATGCCTTATCGTCGAATAAAAAATATGTATGTTATATATCAAAATGCATCAGGCGTCCATAGAATTAAATTTTATTACAATTAGTACTGTACGCTGGACATACAACGTGACGTCATTGCTAATATATGTGCTTCATACCAGTAGTTCGCATAAAAATTGAATTGTTCTAAATATTAGTTACATTATAAAAAAATCTTTGTATTTACATTAAAAGTGGGTTTTGTCTGTTCACAATCACGTTATAACTAGTGAACGTATCAACACGGGGACATGACTATTCGACGTGGAATGATTTGTAGAGAATTATATACCATTCATTATACTAATTACATAGATCCCTCATTTTATTTTTGATTCGTTTCTATAAACATTGTCATTTCGTATTATTTATGAGGTTACTATAGTAACGGTTGCTATAGAAAGTCATTTGCTTTTGCGGTTGCTCTCAAGGAATGTTTCAGACAAATTTAATTTTATATCACGGCCAACAAAGCGAACGGGGAATAGCTAGTGTTTACATACGGTATAATGAGCTCTTGATTTTAATTTTTTTTTATTCTAAGAAGCGACTACAAGAGCGGGACATTCACCTAATGGTAAGTGATACGGCTGTCTATAACAACGAGGCGCTAGTTAGGGTGCACTAGAACATATTGTGGTTGTCGTAGTGAGACAAGATGTTAACTGTCGAATAATAGTAAGCAAACTGTATAATTACAGAAAGTAGTATATTCGATAGCTACAATACTCTTCATACCTGAATATGGTAATGTCTGCAGACTATTATTCAGCAGCTAAAATAGCAGCGGCAGTGGTACCTATCTAGACGATCTCCGGTATTAGAGAACTACCACCAGTGAAATCTCTTCGGAACATTTATTATAATATAATATTTACTGAACATCCTCGTCCGCCATTAATTACATATTATTTAATATAATTGTGGTTTGAACGTAAACTGCTACAGAGACCGCATCTCGCGCAAACTAATAAAATTATACCGCCGTTTCACTACAATAAGACGGTTAACTGATGTTAGCGTAAACAAGTTATTTCATTACCCTCATTTCACGTCAAGCTTCTGTTGCTGTTTTCCGATGTAATGGATGCTGTAGCTATCGAAATTACTAGGGCAAAACATTAGATTATAAAGATTTATCTCGAAGCAACGAACACAATGCGGTGCAGTATATATGCTCCTAACTATCCCACATTGTTATTGGCCCCCGTCCGGTGATATCTCCTATCACTTATCATCAGTTGAATGTCTCACTCACCTAGTTGGTTTGTTAAATAAAAAAAAGGTCAAATAAGCGAATAGATAGAACTACAAATCACTGCAGCAGATGAGTAGTGTTCCCTATTAAACATTGCGCAGCTCTAAAAAAAAATGGAAATGCTTTTAAAACCGGAAACAACTTTTACTTTAGGTTGGTACGAAGATAACTGGTTTGAGACAAATTTAGAAAGAGAAGGTATAGACTGCACAGTGGAGCAGATGAGGGAAGCTGCGGAAGGCCATCTTACTACCGAAGCTCTTATGTGGAATCAAAATTCAAATCAGACAACAATATCGGGGATGACCTCTGAAGATTTTAGGTAGCTAAATTATAATTTCTAAAAACCGTATATATAGATACAATAATTCTAACTTCTAATGTATTCAATAATAAACACATCACTGATAGAAAAAAAAACAATAAATAAGATTACTATTAAATATATAATCTCATCGATAGTAAAACTATATTTTTTTTATACTACAATTTTTTAACACAGGTCTCGTTTAAATGAAGCACTCAGGGAAGCAGGATACGATATTGATGGTGAAAGATTTCCAGAAGGATACCAAGAAGCACCTTTAGCTTATGATGCTGTTTGGGCCGTTGCACTTGGTAATAATCTGTGTGAAGACTATGTTACGTTATATTATTGCATTTTCTATATAAACAATTCATTTATTGCAGCGTTTAACAAAACTATGGAGAAATTACAAAAGGACGGGTTAAGTTTAAAGAATTTTACTTACACTAACAAGAAGATCGCAGATGATATATATGAAGCTATAAATTCAACGTCGTTTCTTGGAGTTTCGGTGCGAATTTAAGAAATATTTAATTAAATTAATTTTACATACAATTGTCTCTATTTATGTGTTACTTTTCAATTATTTTACAGGGTTTAGTCGCATTTTCATCACAAGGCGACCGAATAGCGCTCACTCAGATAGAGCAGTTATCAAACAATCACTACGTTAAACTTGGATATTACGATACTCAATTCGACAATCTTACTTGGCTTGATCGGGAACAATGGGTCGGTGGGTAAATTCTTTGATCGGATATAAAGAGACGACGTGATTGATTTCAAGTCTTAATCCTCGTCTACATTCTCCATCCATTAATTTGATAAAACTCAGTCTTATTTTACATCCCCTGATAATCGAAATTATCTATACCTTCCAACTTAATCGTTATTCTAAGTTTGTAGATTTTCAAATAGTTAATCATCGTACGTTTTCTCAGGTGGAAAAGTACCACCAGATCGCACAGTTGTAGTAAACGAACTACGCACAGTTTCCTTACCACTGTTCGCCTGTATGACTGCTCTTTGCATTGCTGGAATATTGGCTGCCATCGGATTAATTATCTTCAACACCATACACAGGCATAGAAGGTATGTTTATGTATTATTTAATACTTCCTTTGTATATTTTATAAATTACTCTCAAATAAAATATTGATAAAGGACAATTTTTTAAAACATAATTTCCTTTAAATTAGTGGTCCATTTACTTTCCTAGCGTAAGAATCTTTAAAACACGAGTGAAGAGACGTTTTCTAGACCAGTCTACTTCAACATCAGACTACATTGCCACTTACCATCAAATGGTATAAAGGTCAAGCTCCTTATTAACCTGCATCAGTAAATAATAAATATAAGTTCGCTAATATGTTATTCTGGCAGGGTAATACAGTGGTCTCATCCAGCATGTAACACTGTAATGTTATGCGGTTGCTGCGTATGTTTGGGAGCAGCTGTCGCCCTTGGTATAGATGGTAGATGGGTTACCCCTGAACATTATACGGGACTTTGTGCTGCGAGGGCCTGGTTGCTCGCTATTGGTTTTTCCATGGCTTATGGTGCAATGTTCACGAAGGTGTGGCGTGTACATAGGCATACGACTAAACCTAAAGCGGAAACTAAGGTATGATTCTTGTCATATAAGAGTTAAAAGTCTAATGTTTTGCAAGTTTAGTGACAATAATTATGTGACCTTAATATATTTTTTTCATATTGTTACGTAATCTTAAAAAATATGATACTATAAGTAGTATTCCGTTGGTAACATTCCATTCCAAATGGTAACATTAATACTTAATTGCAACGTTGATTGTCTCGGGAATAACTAACTTTACATCTCTAGGGGTAAGTTCCTAAAGTAATTAATGAACCCTGGTATTGTTTTCAAATAATAATGTTTATGTATTGTTTTTATGTGTATAATATTAACGACCGAAGAACTAAACTCAGTTTTATCCAAACAAATATACCGCTCTGAGATATACTACCATTTAAATATTTATTTCAATAGAAAAGAATTCATGGTTGGAAGCTGTATACGATGGTCGGCGGCTTATTGGTAGTGGACGTGGTTTTACTAACGGCCTGGCAACTTCGAGATCCACTGCAGAGGCGGGTGGAAACCTTCCCCTTAGAGGCGCCCAGACACAACGACGACGATGTTCATATCAGACCTGAGTTGGAACATTGCGAAAGTGAACATAACACTATCTGGCTCGGTAATTATTTTATCTGACTAAGTAGTCACTACAAGACTAAGGTATAGGTATATGTATATATGTACTATATATTCAAAGACGAATTCTTTAAAATTTATCGTCCATTAGAGAAAGATGGGCAACTATTAATCCTCTGGCGATAAAGATTATTAAACGAGGGTTTTAACTTGTACGGGTGTCAGTTATTGATTATTACTTTTTATAATAAATCTACAAAAAAAATATATTTTTCTTTATATTTATGAATATTCAAGTTATATATTAATAGAATTTTTTTTTCAGGTGTCATGTATGGTTATAAAGGATTAGTGTTAGTGTTCGGATTATTCCTTGCTTACGAGACGCGATCAGTGAAGATCCGACAGATAAACGATTCGAGATATGTTGGGATGAGTATTTACAATGTGGTCGTACTCTGTCTGATAACAGCTCCTGTTACGTTAGTGATAGCAAGTCAACAGGATGCTGCCTTCGCCTTCGTATCTCTAGCGATTGTGTTCTGCTGTTTTCTTAGCATGGCTCTCATATTTATACCCAAAGTAAGTATATTTTTAAATTATTCTAAGATATCAATATTATTTATAATCTAGGGTTTTAGCTTTTGCTAAAAATTATTATTGCATCATAGTAAATATTAACCTACGATTTATATGTTAAAAAAAAAATCCGTAATTGATATAAGATTAAAGGCTCGTTGGGCATATAACAACACACGTATCTAAAAACTTTAATTAAGGTGATAGAAGTGATTCGTCATCCAACGGAGCGCGCTGAGAGCGGTCGCGGTTCAGGTTCCGGTTCCACACCCGCTGACGAAGAGCGCTATCGGGAACTTGTCAAAGAAAACGAAGAGCTACAAAAGTTAATTGCACAGGTTAGTGTTTTCAATAAGTAGCGTTTAATTCAAATATAGCTACCAATAATAATTGTCAGTAATAATATTATCAGCTGCTAGATGAGGGCAGCGCAGGATCTAAGTGATGTTCGGGGAGACCTATGTCCAGCACTGGACGTCTATCATCAGATGATTATATTTATCAGGACGTCATAAGTATATAGTGTAATATTTTACTGATGTGAAATGTAATTAATGATAAATAATTTTTTTTGATGATATGACAAAAAAAATTATATTCTACTTCATTTTATAATTATATTGACACAAAAAAGAGATTGTATTAGATCCTTAAGATGATTAAGAGAAAAGAAATCCAGATGTAACTTTATCTTTAGCATCTGATGCTACGATAAGATGCCCTTTTTTTTTTCGTTAATTTTAGTTTGTAATCATTGTTGTGATTGATTAAAAATTTCGATCAAATTTGATTCACACCTACCTGATGGAAATTATATAGCAATTAAGATTAACTGTTATTGGTATAAAGATTTTTTTTTTGATATTATTGCAATTATTATAGTAACAACCAAAAAATAACAATTACTGAGTAAACTCCGCTGAATTGTTACTCCGGGGGTTTGTTAGTAAAAATAATTTGATTTCAATTGTAACGTGCCCTATGAACATAAAAGCCGCCCTCAGTTTTCTCCATATTTTATCTCAATAATGATGTCTTGAAAAGCATTTTCCAATTATTTTTATTTCCGTATTTTAATGTGTCCATTGTAGCTAAAATGTAGTTTTATTTGTTTGAATACACTCTTTCATACATTTCGAGATTTAACTTTGTGGATTTTTTGATGTTTGTTAGAAAGTGGCGGTTTCCTCTAGGTAACCGCTATCTAACTATTATTTTGTCGTCCATTTATTATTTTTTGTATGAATTTCTGTTTATAGTGACTTTTTTTTAATTTTGGCACTATCTTCTAACCTAGTGGATTATGGTCTATATTATTGATGGACCATGCTAGGGAAAATCAAAAGTTCATTGATAGGAACCATTGATTAGACTTTGAATTGTTTTATTCTATTTGCTATATTTTATTTTTTTATTAAAGCTAACCGTCTTTTTGGTTCTTCTTCAATTAGTTTTAGTAAATATAACACAGGATTCATCTGGCACGTCGGAGGCAACGTCAGATAAAATTTAAGCGAGCTTTACTGATGATAGGTCTTTGTAGCTGAAGACCCTCTTGGTAGGTATCACCACAGCTCCTATTTCTGCCATCAATCAATAATGTGCAAACATTACTGTGTTCCGGCATGAAGGCCGCTGTAGCTAGGCGCCCAGAGATTCCGACACAGGCCACAGTAGTCGGGGAACGGATCCGCGCCCGCCCTCAACGACCGAGTAGATTCGCCAGAAAACCAACAACCAGATACGTATTGTGAAATTCCGCCGTCGGATAACTATACTCCAGGTAGTACACAATTTTTGAAAACAAGCCATGGATCCGGGTCCACGAGCCCAGTGTCAGACAAACTGTAAGAGTTGCA
Organism: Ornithoptera priamus; assembly: GCA_029034505.1. Lineage (NCBI taxonomy): Eukaryota > Metazoa > Arthropoda > Insecta > Lepidoptera > Papilionidae > Ornithoptera > Ornithoptera priamus. Next base: position 711,902 of record JARDWD010000484.1, read on the forward strand.
TTGGCTGCAGCGCTAACATCGTTACGAATCTGAATGTAGCTAGTGAAATTACTGGGGTAACGAGACTCAAGTAAAATGTGTTCACAGAAAGAAGAACGCATACGCGTGCTGAAGCAGAAACTAGCGGAGCGGGAGACGGCCGCGGCGGATGTGACGCAAGGTACGGGCGGCGTGCTAGCTGACCTCGCAACCGCCACCTCCGACTATGGCACATCCACAAATTACACGCGTTCCTCGCGCGCTTCCGTATCCGATCTCGATTTCTCCGAAAGTTACCTGTAATCCTTACCATAACATTATCCACATGAGATGAGTCATAACCAACATTATTCTAATCATTCAAATTTGAATTAACAGAATCATTTAGATTTAACCTTTAACTTGTTTCCTTTCGATTATTTTATCTCATTATGATGTTCCTAAAATTTACATGATCATGGAACTCTTCATATATACACAAAAGCCTTTTAACAACAAATTTTATTTAAATTGTTTAATCCATTTCTTCATATACGTTGAGGAAATTAGATTTTTGTATTGGCTAAGTTTTGAATGTAATTTTCACTCTTGGACAAGATTACTCTCATTACAAATGCTTTAGGCTTTAGAACGGAACTACCTGGTGTGACTCGATTCAGTGTAATATTTATATCTTTCTAATTTTCAAGTTGTAAGTAATTTACATATTTCCCTTTTAATCGATCATATTTTGCAAGACTCTTTCATTTATCTGATCCTTTAACATTCCTAACACAACTTATGATATCGATTGTACAATTTAAAACATTTTGTACAATTCTTAAAAAAATCTGTTAAAGTTACATTTGTATTAAGAATTATCACTTACTTATTAGCATTTCTGTTAACGGATAAATATAAAGATCAGGTATCATATATCATCCATGAGGTGCACTGTGTTGTTTGTGATATGATCCAATGTGATTGCTACCATGTCATAATGTGATACATTGTCATCTTCCATTAAAACTATAGTGAAACAATGCTTTTAAAAAATACAGCTGGATTATCTTTTTAGTCTGTAGTTTTTACAAATTGACACTAATATTTTTAGCGAAAACATTGCCTCGTACTTTTAAACTGAATTTCTTTTTGATACTAAATAAATTAAAAACACTAAGGCTAAACTTTGCTTAGAGGAAACGTTTAATATTTCATTTTGCTGCCTACTTTCGCTTTGGAATAAATTATTTTATTCTTTGAATATGATTAATCAAATTTCTATAGTATAAAGTTCTATAATATAAAATATTAAAATTAATACATAAGAATCCAATAACGGTTGCTCACGGGTTTAGTACATTTTTAAAATTTACCTTACAACGTTGAAAAAAAATTTGTATTACTTCCGTATAACGACTTTTCTTAATCAGTAGCTATCAAAGCAAAGTAAGGGCGACATTTTATTAAATAGTGCAAAAATTTATTGCTTAAGTTACATTAAACTTGATCCATTATAGAAGTAATGGAATTACTGCTTTTAATAAAGACTTAAACACCTGTAGCTTAATAATTAAACTATCGCATAAAAAACAATAGTTCCTTATAAAAATCGTCAAAAACATAAAAATATACTAGAATAACACAATAGTTATAACAATATTGTTTACTTAAGGGAAATACACGTTCACAGTCATACAGTACAGTAGATACATACTAATATGATCTATTAGTTAAAAAGCGAAATTTGAAAACTACCTTAAAAACGTAGCAAGTATATTTAATATTTATTTCGCTCAAATAAAAATTTAATATTAATTCTATTTATATATATGAATGTCCGGTTTGAAATTTTCGAAAGTGTCTATGTCTTCTTACTTCACACTCATTGGAATATCTGCACGACACGACATCTGTAAATATCTTTACCTATAATTCCCACTAGACTGAATTAGTGTTACTTCTAGCGATGTATGTTGTACACATTAAATGGATTCTTGACTATTGTAACCTTCGAAATAGTTAACTAAATTCCTAGCTATTTAACCTGTAATGTTTACGGTAATAGTTTGTTGTTGTATTAAAGACAATTAGTCATCCACTGATAACGTTAAGATGAACACTACAACGATTTGTCTAAATGCTTTTTAACGTCATAGAAAATTAAAACAAATGTTTAATAAAAAATTATCACTTTTATATTTTATTGGCGCACTTTATAATAATCTAGGTTTTAGATTTTAATATAAACTAATTACTAGATAACATTTTATGTACATTTACGACCATTTACATAGCAATCATCTGAATGATTTGAATGGCGGGAAAAGTTACTTTCCTGTTTGTAATGTTACAATTCATGCAGTCAAATCTCGTTAAACGCTATCAGTGATTGTTTTATAAAATTGTTATAAAAATAAGGCTAACTGTAATTGGATGTTATAAATATAAAAATTTGTTTTTTTTTAGTTCTTAATTGGCTTAGTTGTACGTTACTGATGTTTTTCTTAATTCCATTGAGAGGAGAGAAAGATCATTCGGCGTCGATAGAGTTTTTCTATCGCGAAATTATAGGTATGTCCGATAAGTGTTGCATACGTAAGTATTCGTTTGGAGATGTTATTCAATTGCCTGTAGTTATATACACGTTGTGCTGTCTCCGATGTTTTGCATGGTCCCCACCCGAATGCACACGGCCACTACCAGCTACAATAGCCAGTCACTTATCCTCTGTTTTAATAATGTATATAAATCAATTTTATTGCCGCTATCAATACGATTGCTACGAATTATTACTTGCCTTTATTAATTCATGGCAATCAATAGACTAGTGAAGCAAAGGGTCCCTTTAAATTATCTTTGTCGATGCGATTTTGGTATCCTCGCCACATCCAGTGCGTCAATCGCTTGGAGTTTTATCCTTGAACAATATAATGATTTATTCATTCCGGCTGGGAGTATACATATGTAAAGGCTCGCGCGGTATACGGCTGAAAGAGTTTTCTAAAAGGCAAGACAGAATTTTGCCGACACATTTTTATTTTAAGAAAATTGAAATCTTAATATAAGTTTCATGTAAGATAGGACCTCACGTTTTATACGTAAATAAAAATATATAATTAAAAAGTAACGGTTTTGGTTGAAATATGTGAAAATGATTTAGAGATCGCCTATTTTCAATATGCTGGGTAACGAGATTTCCTTGCATGAGTGTTGTCACAGCAGATGTGCTTCTTTTTAAAAATAAAACTCATAAGCAAATAAAAAAAAATCTTGAATATTTAAATAAAATCTACACCAACTTAAATTTATATAATTTAACTGCTTTCTTTAGTATTATTTATGATTTAAATTTTAATGTTGTGCAATACGAAGAGTAAAGTTTATTATACAAGTATTTTCTTTGTTTAAGTAATTATGTTGCTCGCTTTCTAAAGTATGATTTTTAATTGATTTTCTTTGAAATTTTAATTGAAGCTTTCTCTATAAGATATAATTGAAAGGATTGATATTAATATTAGTATAAAATTTTATTCAAAGTTAATGAAATGTTCTTTTTCTCTCTCGGCAGATGTACAGGACGAACACGTCTAATCGGCTCAAAGGGCAATCATCGACTATTCGTAGTTTTTTTTTATGTATACGCATTGTTCTAGTAGATGTATTTAATTTGGAACTATTATAATTAATTAAGACGAAGTGTTCTTATAAAATTAGATTGTTTATAACGAATCTCGGTAATTGTAAACTTTAAACGATTAAGTGTAAGTTGAATAAGAATTGATAACGACGGCGTCGTCTAAGTTAACGTTGGTTGTTGAATGATGGTGTTGTCGGAAACTGTGAAGGTCGCACAAACATTGTTTTGCTGATTAAATAACAATAACAATAACTTTATGTTATTTCGAATAATTTACAGATTATTTAAAAAAAAATGTTAATTATAAAACTTGTATAGTATATTAAAAATCTTGAAAATTTATTATCAAAACATGATTCTGTATTGAAATAGAGATAGAGATGTTAAAATGAATTTTATTTAATATAACTTACTTAATTATTTTTTTTTTTGTCGTAGTAAAATTTTGATTTATGTAATCGTAAGAATGAACGTTGCTCAGTACGGTTAAAAGGTTATCGCAAAGCCAAATACTGTTAACTGTTGGTTATAGTCGAATGTTTAAAAATTGTTAACTGTTCAAAACGTTACCGATGATTTCACGATAATCAAATAAACTAAATATTGTTTAATTAATATAATAACAAAAAAAATAAATAAATTGGTAGTGTTAACGACGATGTTGATACTTCTACTTCGAGAGTCATAGTTTGTCATCTGATCAATATTGTAGTTAAGTTAAATCCGCGTACTCTGCTTCTCCGTGAAAATGTACATTGACACGAAACTAACATATCACAAGTGACGACTGCAAAAATTACAACACCTCACTTTATGTGTCTAAAAAAAAGCAACAGTGGCACTTTCAGAATATTATACAGCTTTCAGTGATATATCGGATGCCAAAGCGAAACTGTATATACATAGATAGATTTATTTAAAGAGTTAAAGTGTTTGTTTTGTTTATTAGACAATATAAGATGTTTTTTATATTTAACTCTGTCCGTCGTCTGCGAGATAGTTAAACAATAATTATTGCAAACACTGCCACTACTAAATTTTATAGATGGACTTAAGTGACAGAATTAGGTAGAATTTATAGATATAGGTAGATAAGTTTAATTTACTAAAGCACTCTAGCTTGTTAGTAGCAAATTCTAATGTAATATTTTTTTTTTATTTATACGATTATTCAATCGAAACATATTTTAGGCGACTGTCAATAAATAAATATATATATAACATTACTATCAATAAAAATATCGCATTTGATTAAAATAAAAATATCGGTTTATTTGTAATAAAAATATTCCTCAATATTTATTTAAAATATTCAAAAAAATATATCTAAAAAAAATTTTTTTTTCTTGTGTTATTTAACATTTAAAATAACTACGGCCTCTAGTCAAGATTTGACTGCATAGAATTTTATTTTACATTATTAATTGTTATTTGTTAAGTTTTATATTAATTTTATAAACATTAATTTGATAAATTCTTAATGTTGTAACTGAAGTCTTCTGGAGGAGTTGTTGGTGCCTGGGCTGAGATATACTCTGATCGATTGATGTTTTTTAATTGGGTTGTTATAAACAATGTTAAATGTAGGTTATGTCAGTTATAATTTTATCGTCGATGTTAAGTTAATTTATAAACATTATTTCAATTTAAAATTTAACGCTATAATAAAATGTTGTGTGACTTTCTTTAGTATAAAATATTTTATACAATAGACAATTTGTTAAGAAGTCTTTAAAAAATTTTATTAAAAATTTAAACTACTTGTCAAACAATGTGCCGGTAAGTAATATTTTGGTTTGATAAATATTTCTATTTTACTGCTGAATTCTCAAATGGATCTCCACATCGTAGATCCAATGTTGCTTACTATTATTAATATTTGAATTTATTACAACATTTAATAATAATCTAGAAACATTCTTAATTAATATACAATTAGTTGAGTATATTTTAAATGCAACCCTCCGACTAGAAGGTTTCTTTCGTCAGACCAGACAAGCAACAACTACTTTAGTATTTAAACCTATCCGAAATTGAAAATTATATCAAGCATATGTATACATCTAAATTCCATATACTGAAAACCGATGTAGCCACTTCTTTTTAAATCCTTGTGTTTTTTATTCCGTGTCCAAAATAACACGAAAAAATACATCACTGTAAATAAAGAATCATTGGATGATCTAAGTGTGAAAGCTTGTTTAATTTCCTCCCTCCAAGTCTCTTCCTTTTTAAAACTACTGATATTACTAATACAGCAATTAAATCATTAAAAAAATATACATAAAAGGTTAGTAATTTACATGGCATACCTTTTTTTGATAAAGCATACTTACTTTATCTCCACTTAAGACATTTGCTCAATGAAACATAACGTTATACTGTCATCTTAACCGTTCCTTGCCACCTGTTGCGTTAATGGATGATGGTAAAAGCATTAACTTAAGATAGCTTACGTATCTTTATATCATAAAATATACAGTTTGTACAAAATTCTAGTTAAAATAACTAAAATTTTGAAAAAAAAAGGGTTTTTGTTTATTAATATGACTAAAAATTCGTTCATGTTCTTCCTGTTAACTTTGCTTGTTTCTGGGTTCACAAAAAAACTATAGTGATACAAACAAAATTAAATTATGGTACCAGCTGACGTCAACTTAGTCAAATATCAAAACAAGACAAAGAATACTGTAATAATTGAAAGTGAACAAAAAAGCTAAATATAACATTTAATTTTACCTGAAATCAGTCATCGTGGAAATTTTATATCAATGTTTTACGATTTATGTAAAAACCTTATATATATATATATATTCTAATTAAACTGCATCAAACATTTATTATGTTATGGACATATTTAAAATCATAAATTGTTATAAAAATATCTGAAATTTTCTTTAACTAGAGGTACAGATAGAGAGGGAGAGAGAAGTGATTGATGTATGTGATTGATAATTAATCAAATTCCGATGCATTTATTAATATTTGTAGTTCGAGGATCAATTTGCAAATGGCTGCCTAACTTTTAATTGGCTCGTTAGCAGACAGTGTCAATGTTATAACAATATTTCCAATTATAGATAATAAATCACATCGCGCAGTTGTTACGTAAAATTATAAATAAAAATGTGCATATAGATCTATGATCCCAAAGTGGCCTATATCATCCCCCGGGATTCGACGACATGCAAAGGGTAACATGTCAGGAAAGAAGACGGAGGTAAAAAAAGTCCACTATCGTAGATGGAGGTCTTTATTTAGGCAGATCCGATTTCAATTTTGATTTTCTGCCTATATTTTTATTTTTTGGTAAGTTCTTACTTCGTAAAACATATTTTTATATCAATAACATATTTAAAATTCATCAATTTTCAAAAATACAATATATATAGACTGTAATATATATAGTCCTCCCAAAAATGGTCGGGGACATTATTAAGTGGGACACTCGTATGGTAATATATTAAAGTGAAATTATTTTGTTAACTTTATCCCTGTTTAATTGTAAGTTAATTCAAATATATTTATAAATGATTAGTTCATTATAACTATTCTAGTTGCATCATATAAGTTATATGCAGCAGTGGCTTATAAATGTTCAATAGCTAAAGCTGACGTCAAAGTAAACCTATGTATTCCGATATCGAAATTCCGCGGCGACTTCGTGCTCCAAGTTATTTCAGGCATCATTTTATTGATGTGTTTCAATCTAAACTACTTCAGATTGATAATCAGGGTCGATAATTACATAATAAGTAATATCATAATCAGATATTAAGATAGCAATAAAATACAACCAGTACCTTTCCTTTAAATTAATCGTATGATCTAAGACAGAATAATCATTTTTGGTTTTATATCTTATTTAGATTTGAAAGCTATATACGTTATAATTTATTATGCTCTATAATATAAATGAATCAATTAGTATTTACGGAGAATTTATCAAATTATTTTCATGGGCTACTAGAGAGCAAATTGAATTGGTAACAGTTCAAAATGTTAACGTTTTATATATATAGCTATAAATTTCACGGCGATGTTTTAAGAGAAAGCCTAAATAAATTGACGAGTTCCTTTGCAATAATGGTAATTGTACAATATTCAAATAAGATATTTCTGAATTTTAAATATCTAGTTTTAATTCTGCATTCGTAATTATAAAATATATGTCGCTTACAAACTTTTCCTCGGTGACAGAAATACTTATACCTAAACCTTCTTAAACAGCCTCCAGCAAGAAAACTCCAAACTCATGCCAAGAAAACCATCATTAACTATACTATAATATCATCAAGGTACTATGAAAATATTGTCTATTATTCTTCGGGCAATAATAAGCCCACTTTATGTTTCAAATGGTGGGACATGGATTTTATTTAATAAAAAGAGCGCCTAGGCCATAATTTACTGTGCCAATCAAGTGCGTTGTCGGCGGATGTCGATAATTGTTAGCTAACTCAAGATATTTCCTTCATTGAAAGCCCAAATTCAGTAGGAACCAAACTCACCTAGCCACGAGTCGTATAATGCGTAGTCCCACAACACTTACATTAAAGTTATAAACGCTTCTGGATAGCTTAGCATAATAAAATTGGGATCAATGAGGGCAGTACAGTAGACATAACATAAAACCTAACGGTTATTGCTTTCCATCCTTTTTTGTAATGATAAGTCAAGAGAATAAGGCACGCAACTAAAATTAAATTAGTTGATCTTTTAACAGATATAGATCTTTTAGATAATAAAACTATGTTTAATGAGTAATTTTAGGATAAAAACATTCTTAACAATATAAAGATAAATAATTTGTTTTACAGACTAAAATATATACGAATCAAAGCAAACCCATCGTTACTGAAAGTAATGATTTTCTTTAAATATGTGTATGTATGTGTAGAATAGATTTAGAAACTATATAGCCTTGAGACTAAAATATATCGATTTCTTTGAAGGTGAAGATTATAAGGCCAGTATTGCAAACAATTTTAATGTATTCAACAACCAATTTACGTCCCCACTGTTAGGGCAAAGGCCCACTGAAGAAGAGTTAATTAATCAGATAATTTTAATGTAACAAAGTATTAAAGTAACGTTTTTAGTGGATTTCTCCAATCAGCGAACAAATTACATGAAATTGTGTTGGTAACAGAATAAACTACAAACTAGTTTACACACACACGGAGGAACAAATTACTCAAAGGTAACTCAGTAATTTCTAATAGGTTCGTTAGGCAGTTGCCGTTAGCACACCAACGTAAGGTTAGTACTATTTAACTAGATTACTGGTTTTTAAACTATCTGCGATCAGTAACTTTTTCAAAAGAAAATATTTTGCTTAAAAACAACAAACTAAACATTTCAATTTAATGATAACTTTATGCCGTTTTATTTTACATCTTTTGAAATTATGTATAAGATATAGATTTTTTTATTCAGTATACATTGCACCACATACTGCTCATCACCTTGATATAAAAGGTGTCATGTCTCGTCGCTCCAGTAATTTCAATAGCTACAACGTTCAAACGGAACGGAACTGTATCAACGTTCGAACGGAAACAATAATGTTTACAATACTGTTTGGAGGCAGAAATAAGAGCTGCAGTGGTTCCTACCTAGACGATCTTCCGAAACAGAGACCTACCACCAGGGGAGGAGATACTACTAGTAACAGAGTCCGACAACCAGTAGTTTCTATATGAAGAATGTCATTAATCTCAAGCCCAGTTTTGGAATTTCTATTCAAAGGTTCACACGTTCATATGTTACGAAAAAAACTCTATAACAAACAAGGAAAATCGAGGCCTGCTCCAGAATTGCGAATATAACTTAACTAATGTAACTTGAACGTACTTTCCGATAACTCTCGACCTGATCGTATTAGCTTGGCAATAAAATCAAAAGGGTTAATATATAACATAATATGTGAAACAAAAACTATTTCCTGTATTCGCTCCCTTGGAATTTGGATTGTGAGGCGTAGTATTTTGAAAAAGGTCACAGAAAAAACTGCCTTTTTCCCAGTAGATTGTTTCCTCAAAGTCGCCATTTATGACACGCTGAGGGTTGAGTGGCGGTGGAGATATTCCCAGCAATTTACCACACGGCAATTATCATGTGTTAGTGCCAGCACACAAATTGTTTCAAAATGTATTTTCCTTTACTTAAGGTCGGCCATCTTTGCTTATTTTAGTTAGGGCTGCAAATTCGCGCAAACATTACTGTGTAGCGGTTTGTTTTTGTGTCGAAATTACTATTAATAAGTAACAAGTCTAATGAGACGATCCATCATGAGTGATGAGTGAGGCAAAGACAACGGTAACATGTTCTCTTTATCACCCTGACTCATTTTATATATGGTATACTGGTATATAATTTACTGATATGTTAACAGTAAATTTATTGGTGCTTTTTTATTGTATAGACTAACGGTTGACTATCATCTCTCCTGATGGTAAGCGGCTATGTACTCTTTGGTGGTAAAGCGCACTAATCTAAAAATAGCTTATTCACTCTTCTCTTAAAGATCCCAGTGGTAGGTCTTTGTTGCCGGAGATCGATTGGGTAGGTACCACCGCATTTCCTGTTTTTGCCGCTGAACAGTGATATTTTGTAATTTCATTAGCTACTAATAGCTAATGAAATTACTGGGGTAACGAGATTTTAACGTCTCGTTGCGATGTCTCAAGGCGACGAGCGCAATGTGCTGCTGTGTATAATATATCATTCTAACTAGTGTCACGTTGTTATGGGCAAACGTATCACTTACCATCAGGTGAACGTTCTGCTCATTTCGTCGCTTCGTTAATTAAAAAACAATATTAATAATAAGAAATATTTCTCACTACATACAGTAAAATGATAGACATCCACTGCTCCCTCAAAGATCTCCACATTGATCTGTCCTGTGCTGCCCGCATCCAGCTGCATCCGGCAACCTTTATCAGATCGTCGCTTCATCTTATGAAGGAACTTACTACCCCATCGTCCATCAGTCCTTCGAGCAATGTGCACTGCCCATTGGCGCTTAAGTCTAGCAATCTTAATCTTGATGAAGCATAGGTTTGCGTCTCCGTTAGTATCTGATATATTAGTCATATCGTTGCAGCGAATAGTAAGTATTATATTTTCCAAAATAGTTGAATATTTTGATATGATATTAAGAAAGTTGCTCCGTAAAGTTCTATCTTGTGGATTATTTCCGAGAACACCCAATAAATTTTCAATAACCGAGCACTCCGGCGGACTATACTCTTCGTTACAATAACGAAATTCCCTGATGAAGCGAACTAATATTTTGATTTATAGCTAAACTTGTTAACGATATTCAACATACCTATTTATGTACGTACTATAATTATATCGCAGCTGATATTTCTGCCCTCAAACAATATTGCGCAAACATTTGCGTTCCGATTCAAAAGGTGCTGTAGCTAACAAAATTACTGCGGTAATAAGGCTTCACATGTTATATCTCAAAGCTATGAGAACAATGCGGTGCAGTGTATGTCCTCCTAATTAGCGTCACGTTGTTAAGGGTATCACACTCAGGTGAGTGTCTTGCACGTCTCGTCGCTTCGTAGAATAACAAAAAAAGTTAGTAACTCTCTTTTCTTATTTTATTGTAATAAAATTATTAGTAAATCTATTTACATATTGTAATACCTCTGTAGCTTAATTATAAAGCTTTTCTGTATATGTTATTCGGTAAATAGCAGTTGCTTTATTTGAGCTTTAATACTCTTCGGCAACGAAAATAAAAAGTGTAACACTTGATGAAGGAAGAACTTGTATATCATACATGTATGTCAAATTAATTGAGTTTTATTAAATATTAATTTCGCTTGCAATATTTACGAAGCAGGAAACAAAATTGTGAGACGTACTTCACGAATCTAAGATAAAATCGTATAGACCGTAATAAACGTTGAATTAAATGAAAGAGCAATTCTTTTTATGTACAAATTTTAATAGTTTTAAACAAAAAAAACTCGACAAAAACTATGAAAGATAAATTGGTATTTGCTGTGTGCCCTGGAATTATATTTTTATGAAGTCGAATCTCAATTAACAAAGTTTTGGTGCACGTGGAGGATTATTAAAATTCACATAGTTTGTGTGAGTTTATAATTTGTTTAACTTGATAAAACATACTTAATTTTAAAAGATAGTTATAAAAACATAAAACTTACAGATACAACTTTGTAAGTTTTAAATTTTATGGTCTAATTTCAGGTAGTTGAAATTTTTCTTCGAGATATTTAATTATGAATATCTGAATCTTGTAATGCTGTTTAATTTGAAGAGACTACAAGTTTAAATACTTCGAAATATAAAGAAACGTTAAGTTAAAATTACAATAAGTTTTACTGCCAACACTCGACGTACCAAAGTATTTTATTGTGCGGTTTTTGGTTTATTGCTCACAAGGTATAACTGAAAGTCATCAGATCGGATTTTATTGATACGTTCGTTGTAATAATGTTTGTTCCTTACCTACCGTGGTAGTATAAGCAATATTTTATTGAAAAAAATAGACCAATAAAAAACAGGTAAAACAGTATATCTTACACGTAAAGAATTAGACGCCGATTACTTAATAGTCATGATTTATGAAGATTCTATCCTTTTCTAATACAAAGAAGCGCTGAGGCGACCAGAACATCTACGTAATGGTTAAGAAGTGAGGCTGCAGTTAAAATGTTTATACAACATGTACCAAAAGATAGCAAGATCTCTGGCTTTGTATATTACATATAGATTTACACAGAATTCGCTTCGATACTGAAAGTTCTTAAATCCAGACGAAAGCATTCTAAAGTTATTTTCTAGGATTACCTTTGACAGGTTCTGCGGCAAAGCTGCGCTTTTCTGCGACCCGGTTTAGAGAATACTGACGTTGCAGCAACACGAAGAACGGAAACGAGCTATTTCTTTGTCATCTTACGTTCACGTTTTATTAGGATTATTGGGTACTACTAACATTAAAGACGTAACGTTCTGTATGATGGAAAACAATCATTCCTGAGGTTGGAGAGACAGAAAAAAAATTATTAATTCGTATTAAAATTTTATAACATAATAATAGTGTTAATGATATTTGTGGTACACTACTTTATTTTGGAGTGTTATATACAGAAAAAAAAACCGAGTTTGTCTTCACACACACGGTAGAAATAAAACTTTGTATTCTAGTTAACTTTCAAGAGAAAGAGATGAATACACTACAGAGGTTATGAACAGAGAGAAAGCGCAATCGATTATTTTTTAATTGCTGAAATGGGAAAGAACGAAGAGTGCTAGAGATGAATTAAAGTGATTAAATTAATTTTACTAAAAAAAGAAATTATTTTATTTAATGCATAGGTGATTTTTTATTATACATTTGTACATCAAGGTCTGAATACGGGCTCGTATAACGGTAGAGTAGCGAAGGTGCTACAAACTATAGAACTAAGAAGAGATGAATTGAAAAACTGTATAGAAACGCTGTTTTATCTTCTCTTAAATAATTCTTAAATTAGGCGACGAGACGAGCGCGACGTTCGCCTGATAGTAAGTGATACGCCTGCCCATACACTCGTGGTGCTAGTTAGGATGATATACTCTGCACTATATTGCGTTCGTCGCATAAGACATAAGACGATAAGTCTCGTTACCCCAGTAATTATACTAGCTCCAGCGCCCTTCACGGTAATATTCGCACATTACTGTTTGCGGAAGTAATAGGCGCTGCGGTGGTACCTACCTAGACCTTCTCCAACAAGAGAGACCTACCAACAGTCGACAAGGAAGAACTACAACTAGTATTTTTTTCTCAAACAAGCTAAACCCTATAAATCTATATAAATGTAGGAGATTTCAGAGTTTTATTGACACATCACGAGATATACGAAAGTTTTAGACGTAAAAACTCAAAATTTTAAAGAGATTTTTTTCTGCTACTTAGAGATCAACTAAGAATGGATTTTACAAAATTCCTGCCCCAAAGGGACTTACGGGGGTGTTACCGCCAAAAAAACAGGCAAGGAACAGCTAGTAGATTTATACCACGTAGTTGTCCCTTTTCCGTTACTTCTTTTCGTTTCATTAAAACTTATTCACACCGATCTAAAAGGAGTTTCACTTTAAAAATATTTTTTTTAAAGCTGAAATATTTCAGTTGAATACGTGTAGCGCTTCAGGCGTCAGGAGACGTGCAGAAACATTATTTCACAGGATTAGCTTCGACGCTTGTTTGCAGCAAGTAACCGCTGTTGTCGGAGACCGTGTTTGTTAAACGTTTTTATGCCATTAAAAAAACATTAACGTATACCTAAGTATTAAAACAAAGCGATGTTTAAACTTCAAATATAACAATCATTAGATATAGTAAATCTCGTTTAACATCATTATCATTTCTATTGTTATCACTACTACCATTCCATCATCATCATTAATATTATTATCATTTTATCATAACTACTCATTATTCAAAAATCAGAACTTATGCATTTAATATAAACAAAGAAAATAAATTAATAAATAAAAAAAAACAATTATATTATGTACATAAACAACAATAACCTACGTAAAGTCATATTTATTATAATATATATAGATTAGACTTTTTATAAAATATATATTTAAACTACAGTTAAAAATACTTTTTTAGTCTTAAAATGAAGTAGGTATCAGTATAAATATGATAACGAAATTTTGCAAAGATAAAATGAATACTCAATGGACTAATAAAACTTAAGCTATTCAAGAGATTTCCACCTCTGGAAGCATAAGGACTTGAAATTTGTTAAGAATATTTCTTTAACCGAGTGAAGGTCAGCTAAGAACAGATTTTACGAAATTCTTTCCCTAAAAGGAGTTGTGATGGTGTTACAGCCAGCAAAGCGGGTGGGGAATAGCTAGTACTGAATAATCTGACACCTACTTAACAATTATATGGCTATAATAAAATATTTTACATATTGGATGTATGAAATATAAAATCGCTTTAGTAAAACTAGTATAATGAAATACAAAATAGAGTACTCGGAAAAATATTTTGTATTGGTTATTTAAAAGCATTTTTACGACGGAGGCGCCGTTATCGTTCCGTGTATAAAGCAGCGCCTTGATGTAGAAGCGAACAGGCTTTCTATTAAATCGAATTTTATAGACCAGTTACATGCACGAGGATCGCTTTGTGGTTGCCTTTGTTCACTATGTAATAAATTCCGAATCGTTGTAAGTTTGCAAAGAATGCATTTCATGGGAACGAATTCCCTTGATACAGCAAAGAATAGCATCTAGCGTAACACAATACCTATGCAAATTCAAAAACATTGAATTTTTTAACTGTTATCATTTTCCTTCCTTCTTTTGTAAACAATATTACTGTAGTAATATTGTAGTAGAATGAAATGAGAAATATCTTATTAACAAACCTAAATAAGCTACAACTCTTGTCAACCAATTATTTACTTACAAACTATCTCCAACACCCATAAACTTGATCTTTTGATAAGTTAAGTTTTTTATATGTTTGTAATGCTAATAAGGCTATAGATACATCCTATATCATACACATAAAAGTTATATAAATTATATCTCCGTTATAATTTTCCTATTTGCTTTTTGGCGTAGTTTTTTTTTAATGTTTAAAATAGAATTTTTAAAATCGGTGCATTAAACGTAATTGTTATATTATGCTAAAAGATTCACGCCGAGATGAGAATCTCATAAGGTAAAAATGTCTATCGGACAAACTTTATTTTATTTGTTTATTTATTTATGCACACAGATTACATGAAAATATATAATACATAGAAATACTTATTCCAAAATGTCCTGCCTGTGATTGGGAGATTTGATTAGAGTGACAATGAACCTGGTGCACTCTGATAATAGTTAAGTTGCAACAGAGCTTAGTAAGTTTCCGCGTTACACTATTTATAACCGATCGGCCACTAAAACCATAAAATCATTGTAAAACCATCACGTTAAAGGCCATGGGGTAACGAGCCGTGAAATAATTAGACGTTAGTAACGCTATCCATCCCTTTAATTAATTTGGAACTAAAGTACACGAGTCACGGTTACGGGGCGCCGTTATCCCTCGCCCTTACATGAGATAAACTTACAGCTTGCATGTCTTTTTATATCATCGTGAGTGTGCTTAATATAACTCTTTATCTATTAGACCTTCGGTCCATTTTGTTAAGTTTATATTAAGTAAAGCTTAACATCTTTTTATTTTTACTAAAATGAGTTTATATAAGCGCTAACTGTATCGTTCGCCGACTTAGCGCCGGAAATAGTGCAGGGACAATCGGGATGGAGATCTTTGGAGAAGGCCTTTGTCCAGGAGCGGACGTCTATCGACTAATGGTGAAGCAGGTAATTATCATTATCAGCCGACAGTCGTCCACTGCTGAACATAAGCCTCCCCCAAAGATCGATCCTGCGCTGCTCGCATCCAGCTGCTTTCCGCAATCTTCACTAGATCGTCGAACCACCTGATGGGAGGCCTGCTAATATTACGTCTTCCGCTATGCGGTCGCCATTCGAGGACCTTAGTGCCCCATCGGCTGTCAATCCTTCGAGCGATGTTTCCCAAGAAAGCAAGTGATCAGATGATCAAAATGTTTAACTGGTAGTGATACAGCTTCCCCAAAAATATACACTGTGATTCTGTGTTATCTTTCTTGCCTACAGTCACTTATCAGTCGGTATGCGACTATCTTATCTTGTCAGTTTACAGTATTAAAGATAATGTAATTATCGTATTAGAGATTATTTATTTACTTTTAATTACAATACAAAGAATTAGTATATGTAGTTAATAAGTTCACTTTCTACTTAAGTAGAACTCACAAGACCCCTTGCATTCTGCTTTTATTATTATTGGTTTGGATATGGATTATTTGCCGAACTTTAGGTAATATAACGTTTATGGCATAAAGCCAAATGGCCTTACTTTATTAGTTAATTCAATATTTTATGTTTCCTAACAAACATTTTCGCTATAGTTGGGAACTTTTTAAGATATATTACTCAACTTGGTAAGCTATAATGACAGTTCCAAGACAATGACGTTGAACTTTTAACGAGATGCAACACTGGAGTTTACATAATATGATTAACCCTTTTAATGTTGGCATTGCTAGATCCACGCTCATTCTCTCCCAGGGGTTGAGTAACGACTATTAACCCGCTTATCATATGACGAATGTCTTCGAAAGCTGTTCTTAGAATATCGCAGTTTTATTATGATGTTTTCCTTCTCCGGAAGTGCAAGAACAATGGGAAACTAAGCCAAGAATCCTCAAATCTTTCACCGTTTCATAGGTCATGATCATTAGGTGAGCTAATTATTTTTTATTTAAATATTATCTGGACATACGAGATTAGTTCTTCGTTATATATATATAATAGTTCATGTATATACATTTATTTATTTGTACATGTATTTATTAATACATAGTACGTATGTACGTGTAGCTTTATTTTTGTTAAATGTTCATCCTTACCTACCACAGCATCTCACTTCCCAAGTAGAGAATACCCGTAGTAATTAAATTTGCCTACTGTAATCTAATTTTAGGCATCATAATAAAGATTTTTTTTAAATAAATAAGTTTATATATCTAAAAAAGAAGTTGCATTATCTACACAGTTTACTATTGAATTAATAATAGATATCTGGTCGAAGAATGACATTGTCCCTGTTTTTATTAATGTGTAAAAATCGAATTTGTGAACATACAAAGTAAAGTTATACATGTAAATATTCCTTAAATGTAACAAATTTTGATTAAACATACTTAAAATTTAAGAGGATTGTAAGGTTCAGATTCATTGATAAAAATATACATTGTTACTATAAGCACAGTGTTTCAAAAGTTTGAATCTGTACTTGACAGTGACATTCTGAAAGAGCCAGAGAGAATTTACTAACTTGACGACGGCATTCACCAGAAATCATTCACATATTTATATAGTCAAGGTGGAAATACATTTGGATAAATAAACATGATGATCTATTTGAAAAAGTACAAACAATCTCAATTGTTATAATACAATATTATAAATAATATCAAGTCTGTAATAATTTAACTTTCTCTGGTTGTGGTAGATAGTATCTTTTGTCGCACCGTGAATGTCTATACTAACTATTACAGACTCCATTTCTTTCACAAAGCAGTAAGTAGTGTGCAATCATTACTGTGTCCCATTTTGGAGTGCATTATAGCTCATAACATTATTTATTCTGTTTTAAAACAATATGTGCTTTTTGGTACAGTGCAATCTTCTCATATACGGCGTTGTTTTGAGAGGCTTTACATAAGACCCCAGCCGGTGCCGTTGCTTTGTTATATTAAAAAAAAAAGCTCCAAAAAATATAAAGCCAGTAAATAGACGAGTTAAGTGCAACGTAACAGCAAGCTTAGGTAATAATTTACGGATGTTGCTATAAATTCCAGCCGCCGATGTCGCTGTATCTAACGACCGAACATACTTCGTGATTTATAAACCTAACGCTTTTAATAAAGATCGTTTATACGGTTATTCAAAAATAAAAAACAATTATTAATATAATAAAAATTTATATTTTCTTAACGAATGCACGATATACTTAAAAGCGTTAGTACTTTTTTTTTATTCGACGAAGGAATAAAATGAGCGGGATATTCATCTGTACAAAGTGATACGCTCGTCCATGACAACGTTGCGATAGAATGGTATACTCGTCGCCTGAAGACATAAAATGCTGAGTCTCAAAACCCCAGTAAATTCGTTTACTGCAACGCCCTTTAAATCAGAACACAGTAATGTTTGCACACAGTAGCACAAACAGTAGTTTGATGGCAGAAATAAACGCTGCGATGGTACCCACCTAGACCGTCTCCGGCAACAGAGACCTAACATCAGTAAAAACATTTTTACTATGAAAATATCCCGACAGCAAAGGTCCAGTCCTCAAAATACCCAAAAAGAACAAACTGATATACAAACAAACAAACTTTTGTTATTGATTTCTACATACCAATATTACTACTAATACATTCAGGTAAATTTAATAAAAGTTATTTTGATGTTTTTTTTTTCTTTATATATCATACACTTTTAATTCGTTTACATATAGGTATATAGAATACTGATAGAATGGATTGGAAGAAACTAACGAAACTCTAACCTTATTGACTAGAACACTCTAGAATAGCTTCACAATTCAAAATTTAAGTCGTTTCATGTTGCTCAGACACAAAGCCAGCAGCTAAATATATTAAAATTCTTGGAACATTATTTTTGGATGGTCTCCAGCGCCATCAGAAACTTCGCGTTTAGACTTCAGAGCCAAGCAGTTCGTGTATTAGTTGGGACCTCTACCGCCGCGTAACAATTACTACTTACTAGCTTGTCACTTAACGTTCTTTATACGTTTTAAAGATAAATGTGAAATTAAGCTGTTTTAAATCAAATTAAATTTAACTGGTGTTTTTTATATAACAAAAAACATTCTTTAGTTAATGGAATTTGGTATTTCTGTATTTTATATTTAGTTACTAATGATTTTTAGTGAGATAAATGAACAAAGATATGATTTTTCAGTCACCGCAATTCGTTCTTAGAGCAAAGTTGTAAATTTCATTTGAATTATTATACAAATTAATTCTATAATGGGGGAAGAAAAAGTTTAAACTGAGAAAAGTTGATGACTTTTCATTATAAAACTGGTAGCCAAAAGAGATTTTACTTATTTTTGAAATTAATTCATTTTATGTAATAATAATTTAAAATGGATATGTTGTATCATAGGAAGTAAATTACGCAAGTTTAACAAAAGATTAATGTATCTATATATAGAAATTGATATACTGACCCACTCATCTCGTACGTTACGCCTTCGACCTCAATGCATAATTAACTAGTACGAGCTTTTGATAAATAACAGCGAAATCATTGTAAATACAGGATTGCCTTTCTACAGATTATTCTAAACACGGCTTCGAGTTATTTATGCATAGGGTACGTACATATAGGACTCTTCAAAGTTTTTTTTTTGAACTTATTTACTCAAACCATTTCGGTCTGGCGAAGAAAGTATTTAAAAATTAATTATTATTGCATTAATTCGGAATGAATTCTGAACAGTTTAAATTCTTAATTATCTACAGAAAACACCCAAAGCTCCTACAAAATCCATGTCCTACGTTTATAAGTAAATTATAAACCAACAAAGACGATAAAAAACGGTAAAGGAAATAAGAAAGTAGCAGCAACAAGTGGTAAGTAAATTATGTACATAAAAAACAGACGTGAAAAAGATAAGCATTAAGTTAATAGGACTATTAACTTGATTGTGGTTTCCTTTAAGTGGCCAAAACATGCAACCGCTATACTTCGTCGCTGTCAGAAATTCAAAGAAAAGTATCGCGAAAACATCGTCTAGTATTAATACTACTTAAATTAAGTACTAAAGCGATATTGTCTTTATGAAAATCAATTTAGTTTTAGAAACGTAATTATATAAGGGGTGTCCCATATTTTTAATATTCGTAATCATAACTGACGATCATATTTACTATAAGGATAAGAAGTAGGAGCAGATTAGTATGTAACAATATACACGACAATCGGTTAAACGGTGATGGAGCTGATATGAGCCTCATATGACAACTTATAATAAAGTTGGTAATAAAAGCCAGCATGAAGATTTATTTACGTACCAATTTGAATATCATTATAATTTTTTTAACTGCTGTCCGTCTTAGATTTTTATTAGGATCTCTTCAATGATTTCTGATAGCATCTTCATAATATATTCATCATACATTTCTAGACTACAATTACTACAACGGTTTAGAACATGCCGATCCCTCGTTTAATTTTAGGGCTACATGTTGATTTGGGTTGGAGTTAAGGTAAGTTTTGTATCCCTCCTAGTTCTCATATTGTATATCTACCGCCAAGACAGACTTGCTGAGCTTGGCTTTTAATACATATAACCCAGACCATTCTAGGTTCCCTATCCACGGCTTACTTATCACTTAACGTCATGTAAAATTATAGTCAAATGTTACAAAAAAACACTGTATAAAGAGAGCGTTTCTCTAACATGCTATTATATTTTACGTTGCTACTGCTTCAACTCCCGCGGGGCGAAAACAATCATTCATGGTTGAAATTGGATTCAAAGAGAAGATTACGCTTCGTGATATTATCTAATATACTGCGTATGTTGTCACAAAATGAAAACAAACAATTGGACGGAACAAAATTTTATTTTCCTCTCCAAAGTATTACACATTTGGTGAACTCGAAATAATCTTCATGTATGTCAAATGAAGTAACTACTATGAGAATTTAAAACAAAAATATTAGCGGTATTCGTCTGCGGAATGTCGTGATAAATAAAGAAAAATGTAATAAGATTCAATAAAAGTCCGAAAGGATCTAAGCGTATTAAATACAACAATGATAACCCTACCTTAGAGGAAAATAAACCAAACATCTTGATCCTGCAAACATTGTTAACAATCGTTAGTGCGAAGTTGCGAGATATTTGGAAAAGCACTTGAAAAAACATTGATATATTTTACGTATGGTTTTTCAAGTAGTTGAACTCTGTGTGAAATGTCCACTGCCATGTCCACAATTTTACACAACGATAAAAGACAACCATCACAGGTGATAAATGAACCTCCTTTGATGGTTGGTGTTGAACACAATGGCGTTCGCGGTAAAACACTGACTCTCATTAATTAACTTTCGATTACAATATAAAGGGTGGTAAATTAGCTAGGCAAGTTCAAATAACTTATCGTTATATTAATTCCGGTATATGCGAAGTAAAATTTTGAACTTGTTGTTACAAGTAAAGCGGGCCACAGGCTAGATAAATCAAATGTCTATTAGCCGAGTTATTTGCACAATCTATCTATATTAAGTCTAAGGCATGAGGGCTTGAGGCTTTCGTCTGAGATATTTTGGCCTCAGGGACGTCTCCGTTACTCAAACGTATCACTCCGCCAATAACAGCTCCTCAATGGTTTTGCTGTTGCAAATAAAATGGTTATGTCTACGCTTTCATCATCAATAATAATAAGACCAATGGACAGAAGGTAGAGTACCAACAGTATTTCTTAAGAGAAAATAGAAATGGTAGTCAAACCGTTTAATAATTATAATGCAAAAGTTTCTAGTCTTTTACATCTAATATTGAAAATAAGTTAAGATCAAGAAAAAATCCCAGGATCTTGCGCTCCATCTGGAAGGTTATTTGAACGTCTCATTTTCATGAGGATCTGTGAGTCATCTTTAATTTATAACATTGAAAGACGGGAGGAGCTTGCATTATTAACATTTTAATTAAAATTTTAATGAATTTCGATCAAAGGACATTTGAAACGTAATTGGAGAGTACAATGACACTTAAATCAATGAATATCTCTTATTCGGAGTACCCTCTGTCTTTGAATAATTTATATTGCCGCTTCTATAACACCGAGTAGTTGAATGTAGTGCTATCATAGTCTATTACTCTGTCAAAGTTTGCTTCTTCCTTGGAGAAAATTAATCTACGCTGTAATGACTTTCTAGACGTAAACAATCATTATTTGTTATAAATCAGATTTTCTTTAAAAAGTTAGGTAATCTACTTTATTATTTTTAAATTATACACAGTAAGAAAATTAACATAACCATTGCTTTATACAAGATTTTCTACTAAAATTCAATGAAAATGTTTTTTTTTACTATAATGAATTTTTGCAGTGTTGTTATAAATTTCTACCCACATTCGAAAATTTGAAGCTTGATAAAAGTATTTTTACAATTCTTTAATAAAGTAAAAAAAAATCGTATATAGAAAATATTTATGGGGAAAATCGATTAAAAATATAATAATAATATATTTATTCAAGACGCTACTTTACGATGCATTCACATATATAATATTATATCATTATTTGTTATATTAATACTTAATGAAAGTAATCGGTTTGGCAGAATATATATTAAAATTGGTGGATATTATTAAGCGAACTGTAGCAATCATTTGCTTAGTTCTCCTTAGCATCAACATTAAACTATTATCTTCATTTTAATTATTGTTGTTATTAGATGTCATTGGTATATGTATCTAGATCTCTTAGTCTGCTGTAAATTACAACCTCTTACCAGTATTCATCTGTGGATAATGCCCTAGATCCGACACACTGTTTGCGGTGAATTCAATCGCATTAGACGCTCAAAGAGATATTGCTCATATCTTAACTATTACATGTATTTTAATTACTAAAATTATCAATACTTATGTTTATAAATTCATATACAAATTTAATAAATGCCACTTTAACGTGACGTTCATTTATTCTTAGATATTCTCATTCAAAACAGCTTCAATGCATATTTAATGATAATCAACCAATGACAAACAGGTAGTTGCATTATTTTTTAAAAGCTTTTTATAAGCTATTTAATATTTGTAGACGCTCTGTGTGGGAGGCAGGTCATATCTCATCTCGAATTGTAGTATGTCGTAAGAGCCAATATGGATGAACTTTTCCTGCTCGTAGATATATATTGTCCGAGACCGTGTAGCTAGTTACTTTAGCTATGTAGTTTCAGGGTTGTAATAATAGGACTAAAATAAGCCCTGACTGTCGTAGAAGGTAACTAAAAAAATCTAGGTGTTTCGCGGGCCTTGAGGGTAGGGGCCCCTATCGCTTAACAAGCGAACCTGTGTGGGACGTATGACTTATGGTTCAACGATGGTGCCTAAGAGGGTTTGATCCTTCCTCAGAGAGGTGTTAACACGAAGTGTATAGAGGTACCAGTGCATTCTATAAGAGATCTCGTGGCCTCTCCGAATGTACTGTAGACCATCCAAGCCAGTAACAGACAATCTCACATAACCCTGACTTCACCGCAAAAGCAGGGTATCTATCGAAGATTTCCTTCCCCCCTTGCCCCCGAAACCAAGAATAAAGGCATTGTAACTAATGCAATTATTGCAGTGATAAAGTGATCTTATGTCTCAAGGCGACGAGCACAATGTGGTGATGGGAATTTCATCCTACCTAGCACGTTGTTATTAACATGCATGTCACTCACTATGAGATGAACATCTCGTTCATCTCAACCTAAATAAAAAAAAGTAATCCCGAAAAACCGAACCGTTTTTTTTTATAACCTTTACTTCTACTGCGCTCGCTAACCCAAATGCCAAGGGTGGCCAGCACTTACACCCAGAATTCAAAAGGCTTATGTTCAACAGTGAATATCAATGGGCAGTAACGATGGTGACAAAAATTATGCCGTTCCTTATCCAAAAGCCTTTTTTAGTTTGTGAACTAAAACAATTCTGAAAAATATTAAAATTTTGCATTGATGCAATGTAGGTTAAACTCGTCTTTCTTACTCCATTTTCAAGTAATCAGTTTTTGTTCTCTTTCTTTTTAGTTTATTTAAATGGACAGAGTAGTTAAAAGAGTTAAATGGAGTAAAAATCTTTTTTGTTACCATTGAGCTCCTTAATATTTTCATAATAAAAAAAGTTGAACCTTATTTCTTAACTAAACGATTCGTACCTTATGTAAAATTTAATTAACTTATTAGAGTTATGCTTACATATTATACAATATCTTCAATTATATCCGCATCGACGAAAATTACTTAAATGCAGTGTTACTTAGTTTTTGAAGTTCTATCGATTGGTATACTTAAAGTTGTGAAATTTGCGAAAAATTATGAACATTTACTAATACTTTTTTATGTCGGCTAAAATTATTTTTTTTACAATTTTTTGAATCGTATAAAAGAAGAAAAATATTTTAGCTTAGCAAATAATGTATGAGTCTAATAGAATTATAAAAAAATCTGCCTCATATATTTTTTATTACTACATTAAAACATAAATAATAAGAAACGTTTTTTTTTATTTTCGTTAATTTTGCTGTACTGACAAAACGTATTTTGGTGGCTACGCCTTTATAGTCGAGAGGTATCGATATATTTCAATTACGCTTTAAGGAAGCAATCAATATTCGATTTTGATTGATTGTCATACTCTAGGATATAACAAGCTCACCTAAAGTGGTCCGCCAGCAAAATATAGTAAGCACCACTCGAGGTACTTAAATTACATGAAGTGAGCATTGAAACTTCCGATTGTCTATTCAATGCCAGAGTTCATATGGATGCTTTTAGAAAATATAAATTTGTAAAATTTTATTTTAACGCATGGCATTTTGATATTTTTTTAAACTCCCTATAATTTTAGTTTAATAGAATATTAGTTAATACAATCTAAAAAAAAATATGTACATATTAATCTTATGACTTATTTGCATTATGTTTAAGAGAGAAGTGAATAGCCTTTCTCAATACTAACATGTTTTACCATTAAAGATTTTCGCGAATTAACATCAGGGAGGATTGTGGTCTAAAACCATTAAATATTTGATGTTAGGTGGCTAAATAATAATTTGAATTAACAAAAATATTTAATGATTTTCAAAATCCTCAAAATTAAAATAGTTTCTTCTTATCTTAAAATATATATCATACGCAATATTTTCAAGTTTAAGTATACTTTAAATTTTGACTACACGATCAAGAAAAACATTAAAAGATTCCTGATACAAATAAGAGATTTTGTTAGATTCGACCTTGTTACATGGTCAAGGTTTAAAGGCAGCCACAGGACTTTAATTGCAGCTCGCAATGCGATACAGAAATGCAACGCTGTTGTGGCACTGTGCCAAATAACCGCCATAGATCCGCTATAAAAACTAACAGTTTGGATAAGAATGTTTCTATGTAAAGGAAACGATACACTTGTAACTATAAAAACAATGACAACTCTATCTTAACTTAGCTACAAAACTGAATGAGGCTTCAAATTTTATAAGATTTTCTAATCATCTACAAAGGTTTTTAGAAATTTCTATACATTGTCGCCACATACAGACAATTACAAAAAAAAGAATTTAGATGATTAAGCAATTTTTTCTATAATATGTACTACAAACATGACAATAACAGAAATATAACTGTAATATAATAAAATTACTTATTATACAAATTGTATCGAGTTAAATGTAAAAGTATACTAAAAAAACTAAATTTCCGTAAGCACTTTCATCAAAATTATTCAGATTGTTAGAGTTAAACAGGTTTACTTTACTAATTAGGTTTCCCCGAGGCCTTCCACTCTTGCCTGTTTTACTGATCCGAGATTTATTCAAATTATAGTAAATTGTCTTTTACCTTTAGGTTTCTGTTCACTGCGGCGCACTTGTACAATTTCAACTGCAAAATAGACTTGCTATCCAATTTTAAAACAAAATGAGATAAAAGCGGTAAAAATCAGTACTTCTCATCAAGAATAAGTCGATCAAAAAGCCTAAATAGCGTTATTATTTCAGGTAATGAACTTATGATAACACAGTGATGTAATGAGCAAAAAATCGACCTCATACAAAAGTCAATTTGTAGGTTACTTAATACTTTCACGGAGCAAAACGAGAACTGTCTTCCTTCGTCAAATATACTCTTAGGATTTGCTCATTTAACTTTCTCAAGAGCAATTAGGCTTGACGTGTTTCAAAATTGCCTTTTCACGTAGACGGTTAAAGATGTACATGTGGAACTTTTAACGATGTAACTTAAATGTAACTTCTATCGTTACTTCTCTAATGTTCATGTGAAATAGTTAAAAGATTCACGGTAATAGTAGCAACATTTTGATAAGTTTAAATGATACATTTAAATTAATATTACAAAAATGGAAATTGTTAATTTTAACCTAATAAAGTTATAACAAATAAGTTATAGGAGGAAAAAACCAATAACTTGCTCTGTGACCTT
The DNA here is from genome assembly GCA_029034505.1 of Ornithoptera priamus. Classification (NCBI taxonomy): domain Eukaryota; kingdom Metazoa; phylum Arthropoda; class Insecta; order Lepidoptera; family Papilionidae; genus Ornithoptera; species Ornithoptera priamus. The sequence goes on from JARDWD010000484.1 coordinate 738,357, forward strand.
TACGTCAACCCGCACCCTAAGCGAGGCGAATAAGTAACAATGCTGAACACAAGCCTCTTGAAAAAGAGACTATGTTCAATGAACATTATAATAAAAGTAAAATTGAGTAAGGGTGAAGATTATGATATAAGTTACAGCTTTCTCAAAAATTATTAATACATAATTACAGTGTTAATAGGTTCTATGCAAAAATTCTCATCCAGCACCACGTTGTTAATAGGAAGATGCATTTTATCTCTTATTTTTGTAACAGGAAGCCAGGTTTGCTGACGGCTCTTTCCTTATTGGTTTTATTTATTTACGCACACATAAATCACGAAGGATAAACAACATGAATAAAAATAACTGCAATGGCAATACTTATAGCAACATGAAATTTCTTTTAGTATGCCTGTAATTTGTATAGTAAGTATTTATAACAGTAATTTTCTGTGCTGTCCCCTATAAAACCTTATTTTTTTCCAATGCCAAAATTGTCGTGTTTTTATTTATACTTTCTGCAGAGTAAAACAATACACGAATAAAAAACAATAGATATATATTAGAAGTCGGGCATAATAGCATTCTCTGCCAATCAATCTTTTCATCCCCAAGTAAATCCCTCTAATTTTGCATTATAAAAATATTTACTTATATCAAATTTACTTTTAAAGTATCGTATGCATAATATTTACTCCTTTGTGCTCATCGTTGTTACCAAAGCACGATTCATTTTCGTGTCATTAGTTTTCGTGGCGGTGGCTTTAATTGCACCCCTTCCGGCCTTTAATGACTACGCTTAATGGAGGTTGGGTTAAAACTAAGCCAATTTTGAGACAATTTAAAACGACATTCAATATGAGAAAACATCGTCAAATTTTGCGCTAAATCGGTATGGGTTCTTATTAATTTAAACATCGCGAAATCTCCCATTTACTTTTAACCGTCTAAAATCTTAACTATTATGGAAAAGTTTAAAGAAGTTAAAACGAAAACATTATCAACATCTTTCTACGGTGTACTGTGATAATTCTTGTCTAGTTTTAAGTAAGTTAAATTTATTATAATCACAATGATAAAATTTATCGGATACTGTTCTGAAACAAGAACAAATGATGTTTGTTAAATTGTAACCGGGAAAGAGAAGCAAAATGACTAAAGGAATTTACAAAGCCTTTATTCGACAAGAATTTTATTTAGCACTAGATAGTGTTATTGTTGTTATAAAGCCGTCATAGCACAGTTTCCAAGACGCTTGTGTGCCAATATAAGTCCCAAAAACGCACGGGATCGGTGCCCATTGAGCTTCCGGCAAAGAAGGACATCATAAGGAAACCAACAAGTTTCAAGAACAGCAGCAATCGTAGACTTCAAACCTGCACTTGTTTAACGCGATGGATGAATAGCCTTGACTCTTTTTTTATTAATTATCTAAGTGATATGCTTGCCCATAACAACATAGCACTCGTTAATACACAGCACCACATTACGCTCGACGCCTAGAGATATAAAATATTGAGTCTCATTACCCCATTAATTACACTAGTTACAACGTACTTCAAACCTGACGACAGTAACGTTTGCACACTACTGTTTCGCGGCAGAAATAGACGCTGCGGTGGTAGACGGGCTCCGGCAACAGAATCCTAGCACCAATACATCTTTCTCATCAATGAGCACATTAGGAAGATTGATTATTATTTTTACAAATATATAACAGACAAAACTAATACAATACATTGTTTTATTAAATAAAACAAATTACGAGTGAGTGCTGTGAAAATACAGAATTCCTGCGGTAATACGACTTTATCGCGTGCTGACAATCAGCTAATGGAAACGTGCATTAATAAACTAAAACATTTGTGGAATGCACCTTTTATTACATTGTAAACCAAATGCTGCTCTAGCGTTTATTTGTCGAGCACACCCAAAAGTGAACTCTACATTTTCACAATCAAAGCTATGGATAATTTTATCCCAATCAAATTACAGAAGCGAGAATGAAAACCTAGAGTGTTTCGAATTTGAATAAACCGTAAAGGTTTTACTGATACGAGACTTAAAGGTTACAATAATTGAAGTAGTTCAGATAAACATTACAAAATTTTTAATTAACAACACATTTGCTGATTCTCATTTTTGTCTTTCACGAAAAATCATTTTTGCATGAATAGTTCATGTTATACAATGGATTGCAATTACTTGGCTTTTTGCCATTTCAGGCTTTCATTTTGGTATCGCGTTAAGAGCCGTTATTAAAAACCAGTAGCTCGGTTCTGATCTGCTCTTTATATATTATTAATAGGTTAATAAATCCTTTGTATGTAACCCTAATATCAATACATCAAACTATGATATAACAAATTCTTTGAAAATAATCGCCTATTTCAAGTTATACACAACATTGATAAACTGTAATAATTTCTTATTGATATATTTAGTAAGTACAACAGTACTTTCTTTAATTTGTACTTAGTATTCAATATTCTTATAACTTCTTGAATATTTTAAGATAAATTAAAATTGTTTCTTAGCGATGGCAGTATAATTTACTAGTGGTAGGTGTCTGTTGCCGAAGTCCGTCTAGCTAGGTACCATCGCCAGAATTCCAGACAGAACAGGGAATGAATATTCAAGTTTATAATATCATTATAGAAATTATGATAAACGGCTCCTCATGAAAGCTGTGGGACTAGTTCTTAGTAGCAAGATGAAATATTTTTATGGATGGTTCTATTTATTTATCTTCTTATTTCACGGGGAGTGAGAAACATAGAACATCTTACTGGTGGTAAGTTTCATTTGCTAGAGAAGATTAAGGTGAGTACCACCACAACGTCTATTTCTACCGCCAAACAGTACTGTGCAAACATTACTATTTCAGATTAAAGGGAACTGTAGAAAGTGAAATTACTAGAAAAACGAGACTTAACATTCTATATCTCGAAGCTACAAGCGCAGTGTGGTGCTGTGTATACAATCATAAATAGTGCCGCGTTATACCAGGTACAGCGGGTCATAGTGATACATCACTTACCATCAAATGAACGTCCAGCTCCTCTCGTTGCTTCAATAAATAAAAAAATAAACACTTTTACCAAGGAATATTTTAAAAAACTTTTTAAGTATTAGTTGTTGCGCCCTGCTTGTTGGAACAGTGCCATTATTGTTTTTTCCTTCCATTTAATTTCTCCACTCATAGCACACTTACTATTTTTCTTTCACACAGTTTTCCCCCTTTTATTCTACCCTATTCAATCACACTTCATTACATTCGATCTTTCATCCATCGCCTTGATGAAATGCACTTTCTTACCATATATTACTTCTTACTATGTTCTCATATTCACTTTTCTTATATAGGTTATTTAATTTTATCTACAACTCTAATTTTATACAACAACAGACAAATATATTCATATAATCATATAGTCTTATTTCTAATACATCATTAAACACTTTCCTGCAATACCCTAAGAATCTCATCACGTCTAAAACAATCATACTATATCTTAAATCTAATTATACGTAATGGTTTAAAACTTTTGTTTTATTATCAGTTCCCTCCAATATATTTGATTAGGAAAACTAATTTGGCAACTGGCACATACGGTTCCGTTCCCACGTACGTCCAAGTGCGATAGGTAACATAAATATTCAGCAGTTTAGTTCGAGTATATCAACCATTGAAATTCAGTACCGCCTGGAATAAGTTGGAAACCTTTTGTTAGTGTAACGTAAGTTGATGTAATCGATTGTTTCGATGTCAGTATAAATAACAATTCAAACTTGATAACAACTATTCTAACTTTAATAGTCACTTAGTCAAAAACTGCTACATATGATTAATAGAAGTTTAAAAAAAAATTATTACTTTGTATTGGTTAGTTATATTTATTTGCTTTATTTATTTACCCCAAACTTTTAACAAAACAAAAGGAAAGGGATGGACAAGTAATTACTACACAAGTGGTATCAATTCTGCCATATTGATTATATAGCTGGTGTTAAACCATAACAATGTTACAAAAGGCACACGTCGAAATTTTTATCATACATTCATAGAAAAATCTTCTAAATGCCAATTTGAAATAGGGAATTTTGTGTTTGTTTAATTAATTTAATTCAGACGTAGAATGAAACCGTTTTTAAATAGTAGGTTGTAACAAGAAATTTTCAACCAGCCCAACAGATGGCGCCACCATGAACAATAGATTACGCTATCGTTTATCACAGTGCAAATCCTTACAAGGATCGTATATCATTGAGTATATTTTCTTTGCTCAGCAAGTCACTGCAGAGTATAGAATTGTATTCATCAACTGGATCTCTCTGGATCTGCGTAATACTCAGAGAGGAATTACTACAATTATTATAAGTATCAGTTCCTGATCTCCGCAACCCTCTTGAAGACCTCTACAGTGGCCTCAACGTGGGGCTAAGACTACGCACCTGATCGACCTCTACAAGGTAAGATTTTCAGGTAATTAGCACTATATTTATAAAAAGCTGAACTTGTTGCTTAAATATTTAATTTTTTTCCGATTTATCTTTAAAAGACTAAAATTATTTATTTATGCTATTACGTCTTACGTTTACGTTTAATAAAAATATTTCATTATATACTTATTTTATTTGGACTGTTAACAATATTTTATACAACTAAAACCTTACAGCGAGCTGAAACAATTTTAATGTTTCCAGAGGCGATTTTCATTGTCAGGCACAAAATGAATGCCGCCGCTGGTCAGTCCAGCATCGCCGTAGGCAAACTGAATCCAATCCGGCTCATCTCTTCAAATAAATTTTGGGAACAGCAGATTCTATTACTTCAAAATGATCTCACTCACAATAGTTATATTTAACATAATTTTAAATGTGATACAAAAGCCCTTATTCTGGCAATAGTGTATTGATGTGACATCTGCTGTGACGTCATAGTTGTTTGACGTTGAACATGTCTTAATAACCAAGTGGTAGTTTCTGTATCGAATGACTAGTTTTAACTGTTCATTTATACATAGCGATATAAACTGTGGACAAAAGATATAATAGTGTTACATATATTACCTATTCGCTTTACAAAGTACTCTATACCCATTCTTCCGTTATGACAAAGAGCAAAGCGATGGAGCTTTCAATTCTAGCAATAATATTAGAAAAATTCCCTTACTCACACTGCAATATTATATACTATAAAACCGATATAGCAAATAATTTTATAACATAGTTATATGGTGAACAAGTACGAAATCATGTTGTATTAAATATTTAATCTATTATTGCACCATTCATGACTATAAACAGCAGTTTGTAGAGAATTCCAGAGACGTAAAAAAAAGTTTCATTAATAAACAAATAAGTAAAAAAAAATATTAGTAATCTATTTAAGAGAATATTAAACTATATGTAACCCTATCATGGTAAATTCACGACCTCAGTTGTTTAAAGAAATATCTGAGGATGTAGAGATATTTTCATAATAATTGTTAGTTTCCGTTTCTATAAACGATTCTCTTTAGAAAAATATTTGGTTCATTGACCGATTTTGTTAAAAAAATTGGTAACATACGAAATTGATCTAAATTAATCTCTATAAGCAACATACAACAATTTTTTTGACCATTTTTAATTGTTAATGAACTTATATATATATTCGGAGACATTCAAAATAGATTTGGTCCGGTTAAATTTAACCATTAGTTACAATTATATAATACATATATCTTAAAGTTAAATAAGGAGACAACTTACAGTTTAAGTTATTTAACAACCACTTCAACTGGGAGATACATAACTTTTCAAGAAATCCATCCTTGGTTAACTTGAGACACAAGTATCTCTTTAACTTTATAAGGAACTAATTACGAACTACTTATAGTTTTCATTAGAGAACTTCAAACGATGAACTTGCTAACGTAATAAGACTGAGATCTGGAGAAGTTTTAATTAAAATTCTTTATTTGTGTACATAATACACGATTTTACATTTCCAACAAATAATTGTTAGTTTCTATTACACATTTAGTTATTCGTTACTTCTACTATTATTGCCAATATGTAAATATTTTTTATCTACAATAACAATGAGGTCAAATATGATGAAGCGTTCTCACAAATAAAATTTGTGAGGAGGAACACAGCAAGGTAGTTATGATGACGAATTGAAAATATGTTATATGTTGTAAACTAACTTTGCAAATTGGAAATAACCATACAGGCAACTAAATTCCAATACTGAAACTGGACCATAGTTTCACCAAATAGGCAGTCGAGGAAATGAACAACTCCGTGTATAACTTCTAAAGAAAAGCACACACTTCACCAGCTCGTATTATAATTCATTATCTCTTATCACATTTGCAAAAGCAATTTTGAGACACTCGTTGCATTTAAAGTTACAACAGCAAAGTTGGCGACGGAAAATTTTGACAGCGGCTTATGTTCTGTAACGATAAAAGCCTCCAGAAATATGCCCGTCGTAAAGCTCAACTTAATGGGCTTATTCTGATAAAATCGTTTAAGCCGCAAACTCTTCTCATAGCTAAAAATTTAACAATTTTTAGCGCAAGTACATTCTTTTAAAACAATTACCCCATAAAAAGTATTTAAAAACAACTTGACCTAATTGACTTAAGAGTTTTTAACAAAACCTCAATTGTTGCTCGGCTCCTCTTAGGACCCTTTGATAGGTATTGATGAAAGTTTAATATCTGACTATAAAAGGTTTTCTTTGAACGAAATAACCCTTTGTTCTTAGTTATTAAAGAATTCAATTCCTCAATTCCCTCCTTCCGTTTTTATTCGTAAATACAATGTAAATACTCGTAATACTGAGCACATAAAATTGTAAAAATATTTTTTTTTTGTTAAGGATACATAACAATAGGATCAAAATAATTTCGATTTTTAACATAAAATCTATATTAGTTTTATGTTTTGTCCCTAAAAATGTATAAACACCAGTACGTATTTATTTGAAATACTTTTAGCCGTCGCCTGCCAAAGGCGATAACTATATCAAAATCCTTGCTTATTTTCGTTTGATGCTCTCTTATACACATATATTACATAACATATTTAAAACTGTATTCTTCTTTTTAACATGCTTTATAACTTTAATTATATATAAAAATTTAAGTAAAAATTACCTCCTCTGTGTACAATTAAGTGATATTTTCAATAGTGTTGGAAACATAGAATATCCTTAATGTGACCTGCTCGTTGTTTATTATACAACTTTGGACTCGTAAACACAGTTTCACTTGTAATTCAGTAAAAGTTGGAATGTAGCGAAAAGTTACAATTCACCTCACAAAGTTCATTGTTATAATGATCACGTAGACGTAACTCCACCTAGAAGAAATATGAAGGTTGCGAGCCAACGTAATCAAATGTATTGATTAAATTAACCCATTCTTTTATTATTGTTTTATTTAAAAAGGTAACGCACTTGCATAAATACATTAATATTGTTTATTACACCAGTATCTAAATTAATATAAGCTAAAAAGCAAGAAGATTGTGGGTCAAGAAGTAGAAAACATATTTATGACAATTCATAGAATATTTATTCATGAAAATCTTTGTCTATAATTGACGATACAATGAATATTTAAGAGTAAGACTGCGGATCAAACATACAGCCAAAATAAAGGAGTAAATAAGAGTTAATGTTGATAAGATAACACAAAAACTTAATTTAGCTATGAGCAGGAATAACGAAGCTCTTATTTTATATAGATTCTTATATTTCTGGTCATTTGCTTTAAATGTTTAGTATGGTTAAGAAGACCACAGCGTACAATACCTTACTTAAAAGCGATGGACTTTATTTTCACTGGTGATGGGTTTCTGTTGCCAGAAAATATCTAGAGAAGAACTACCAAAGATTGGTATGCAAATATGACTATTCAGAGTTTGAAGGACTTTGTAGCTAGTTTGTAGATGGACTTAACATCTTACGTCTCAACGCGACGAACATAATTTGGTTAGTATGTTAAAATATAATTAGGGGTTTATTGTTAAGGGCAGGCGTTACATGTATCGTTACATGATAGTTGTGCTGAGAGACTTAAAAAAATAATCAATTAATTATTTACCTAAAGTCCGATGATACACAAATTTTCAACGTTAATCTGTCTGTAAGATTAAGATGGTAACAAAACCGACATTACAGTCACGCAAGGTCGCGTGACACTGATGTCGGTTCTAAAATTTTCGTTGACTAGTTGTTATACGTAATCATAAGTTAATTGAACACAATATGAACTTACGATCTGACGATGGTCACTGGATACTACTGGATTCGGGCAGCTAAGGACCGATCCGTATAAAGGGAAAGTCTATGTTCAGTTCAGTCGCAACAGACATGTAGCGGCTGATGATAATGATGATAAATTTAATTACAATCACAGATGACAATGCGTCAAAGCGATATTATTTTAAAAAACTTTTTTAAGGGACTTTGGGCAAGGGAATATAAGAAATAGTTACATTTGCTACTACATAAAAAGGGTGCTAAAAATGTTCTCTGATGCCTTCCATGGGAACTCCAAAGACGAAGGTCTTCTAAGATCCCGTAACCCTTCCTAACGCTCTGGACGATAAAAACGGGACGATTTTAATGAGTGTATCACCCATAACCCTGACTTTTCTCAGAAGTAAGATATTTTTTTTATTCTCTCCAAAGCTTGCGACACCAAATAAAAGTAGAAAACTTGGTGAACTATAAATATTTATTAAACAGTTATATATGATTGGCCCAAGTTGAATCCCCTTCGCTTACGACTCGAGTTTATCGGAAACAGACACTCGTCGCGAGAATTCAATATCCGGCAAATTGCCTTAGGTATTTAAGAGGGAAGCATTCACGATGTCACTTCGACTTTATACATTTGAATAGTATTCAAGTGAATAAATGATTTTCTTAATTTTAAAAGTTATGATAGTTATCGCAGACAAAATACTAATAGGCTTTGTTGTCCTTTCTGTCTCTGGTAATCCGGTATAAAAACATTTAAAACAATCAGTTTCAGAGAGTGATGTAACAGAATCAGAATGGATCGCTGCAAGCTGTGACTGGACTATAAGAACTTTAAGTGAACAACGTCACCTTCAACTATTTCTTATATTTACCTGTAGTCTTTAACAATTACTCAATATACGAGAAGTTGTGAGTACAGCTAAAATGTGTGTATTCAGCAGTAAACCTCAATAGATAGAAATTGTAGACATCATGATAAATTAAAATTTTAGCAGCCAAAAGTCACACATACGTCTAAATATATTATATAATGTGTTGTCTACATACATGAGATGTCATAATAATTATAATTTCATGTTGCATGAAAAAAATGTAATTTTGAATCTGTACTGCACAAACCGGAACAAAAGAGAAAAGAAATAGAAATGAGTTACTTATAATTTTTTTTTAAGGAATTTCATATTGTGCTGTTAAGTTCGAATTGTTATGAAATTTCTGTACGTTATAGCAATAAATCAAAGAAGTAAAATTGTACTTTATTACTTACAAGTTTTTAATTGTTTGTTTTATAACATAAACATAAAAGTAGTTATGAAAGGAGAAACGTCGTTTACTTTTACGATGACTGCACGTATCACATTCGTGCATTTCACGAAACGATACAGAAATTTGTCAACAACAACTTCCCTGAGATTTTCAAAGAAACATGTTATTGCTAAACAAAAAAAAATTTACATAAACCTATATCTATTTACTAACTCGAAAACTCGATGTCAGTTAAATATACCTGCACTATTTTATTCCCATGTACTCAATGTCTGTTTGTTTATTTATATGTTATGTATGTAAAAAAATATATAATTTTTACTGTAACAAAGATGTAATTACAGGTATCTAACTTAATTCTCTCCTGAATAGGAAGTTTCACTTGACATGTAACTAGTAAATCATGCTCAAGGGTGCTACTCGTTCTAATTGCACACGTCGAAAGCGGACGTGGGGTTCAATTGAACAATAAACTACCCAACGTGACCTGGAAATGGGAGTGCATTCGAGACTGCTAAATGGATTCCTACACAGAGATAACATATCCATTCATGAAGACATGGCTCACGACTTGTGTAAAAATTTATTATAATTCGCTTAAACCATCACTAATTGATTTTTCGTCTTCATCATTTTAGCCTAATAATGTCGACTACTGAACATACCTGCCTTCTGCCTTCTCAGTAGAAAACAATTACCATACTTGACTCTCCTGTACATGTTGGTTGGCAACCGCCAATTTTAGGAATGATCACAGGGAAATCTGTTGCCTTTTTCTGGAAACGTTTCAATTTAATCGCCTTTTACGACCCGCTGAGGGTAGCGTCGTTGTGTAGATTTTCTAACCTGAGTCCCGCACTGATAATCCATGTCGATCGCAAGTGTAACTGGTTTCTAGTTAGTACTCGACGATTTATCTTATTTCATTATACTATATTTAAACAAGTCATAACATGAATCGTGTTTGTTATGTGCAATTCCCGCAATTTGCTTTTCGGCGACAAACATAGTTAGCGAAAACAAACTACAACCACACTGAAAACAAACGCACGCGAAAACTAATATTTGCTGCGTCTGATCGAGCCCCGGGAGAAAGAAGGCGGATTACCATGAGCCACTAGAATATTTTCAAAAAGCTCTAAACGACGACCTCGCACTGTTAATCTGCACAGTACCACATTAATGTCGTCGTCTTTTGACGAACGTTTCAACAGTTACATCGCTTTTCATCCACATAGATTTTTGATGATAATAACATTGCAAAAGACATGCAGGTCTTACTATCATTGTTATCACATAAATTTAAAATCCGGTGACATAACTAAAGCAATTAGAACAAAGGCTTGAAAATACTTCAATGAAGAAAAAAATAAAAACAATCACATTATATTGCATATTTTTGAACAGATGATGGTTCAGTTTGAAACCAGTGCGATGGGACCAAGCGATAAATGATTTCAAGACACGTGGATTTGAACCATAATTAGCTTCCGGCGATCTTTCAAATCGTGAAGAAACCGATATTTTCTAAGAACAACTTTCTCAAATATGCGATATCCGCTTACCCACACTAGCATAGCGGTGGATAATACCCCCCAACAATATATCAAAATGGTAAGTAATTGTCCCTAGTGGAACCCGACCACCATTACAATATAATACACCAACAAAAATAAATCAAATCAAGATGGACGCCTTCTGGGGTATTATTAATTAAACTGTATATCATCAGTGCGGCATCTGTTCTATCTCTATATTAATATATTAAGAAACTATTATATATTTTAGGAGAAATAACAACGATATAGGAAAATATTTAATTATCTAGTGTTTTAATCACTGTTAAAACAGTGCTATATTGGATTATAGAGATAGACAACATCTTATGTTTATGTCTTGTAACCCCCCAGAGTCTCATCGGTTGTCCAACAGGAAGCGCCACGAAGGCCAGTATGGCCTCTATCGTAAGACGCGTGCAGGTAAGGATGGTATTTGGATCGATTAAGTCGCTGGTATCGTTCTTCCTGCTGCCCAATGTAATCCAATATTGCTAACATATGCAACTGTTTTAATAGTTATTAAATCGAAGAGGCTGTGACGACCGTACAGTGCCAGAATTACCACAAGCCCATTATGATAATTTTCTTGAGGAATCTACAGCAAATTTCTGGTTTAAACGGCTCCAAAAACACTTGATGTAGAAGTCAAGGTGAAACCACTGCTAGTATTTTCCCATGATAGTCATCATGTACACGGAAATAAATACAAAGTGGTACGAATCATTTTAACAACCTAATGAATAGTACCAAGAGGCGGTATGTCTCTGTAGCCGGAAACTGTCTAGGTAGGTACCATCACAATGCCTATTTTTGCCGCCAAATAATAGGGAGCAAACATTATTGTTCCGGTTTAAAGGGGGCGACTTTTGCCGAACTACCGCCAAAAAAGAGCGTGCTAACGTTAGGAACTCTGATCCAGTTTGAATGGTGCTGTGCTCAATTCGAAATATAAAAGATGTATACAACTAAGAAGTATTTCTCTTTTAAGAATCGTAGCAACAAAGCGTTTTCAGTTTAAAAAAAAAATTCTGACTTTTATTGATGTTATTCATCACCTATGGTAATGAAGATGCCCATGAGATCAGAAAAGGTAAATGATCCATCTTTTTGACCTAATGGAATATTTGTAATGATTAATTATATTTTAATACGTTTTATATATATTTCTTTAAATACAAACGCTGGAAGTAAATATAATTGATACTTCATTCTTGAATTTGTATCCATTAAACAATACATCTAAAGAGAAAATATAGGAATTATTTGAGACGTACTTTATGGTGGTTATATTTTACTGGTAGTAAGTTTCTTTAGGCGGATACCGTCTAGGTAGGCCTATTTCTGCCGCCGAATAGTAGTATGCAAACATTACTGTGTTCCGGTTTGAAAAGCACTATAGCTCACTAGCTACAGCGGTAATTACAATTAATTACTGGTGTAACAAAACTCGCCGTCTAATGTCTCAGGCAGCGAGCGCAACATGATGCATTATATATCATCCTAACTAACGCCACGTTGTTATGGGCGGGCATATTATTTACCATCAAATTAACATCCCCTTCGTCTCGTCGCTTAATTAATAAAAAATATGCAAAAATGTGATGAAGTACTTTTTAAATATTAAATACAGGAAATAATCACACTGAAGGGTTATTTTAAGTGATGAAACTTTCATCTAGAAAGGTCTGCGGCAATTTACGAGATATATTAGTAATGCATGTTTTATGTATGCCTGAAGTTGTTAGTCACGACCTTTTTTTTAGAAGAAAATGCTACTTCGGATACTTTACCACAGCGAGGGCAACGAAGGAGTTATGTCGGTCTCTTACCAGAGAATATCTAAAACCTACAGAGCCCCTCATATAGCTTTCGCATTTTACAGGAGTATATGCGATTTGTGGTTATTACGTTGGAAACTTTACTACTAACATATGTCTTAGAAATATTTATACACGTTTGTATTTGTTAAAAACTAAACATAGAATATTAAGGATTGTAAATTTTACTATTATTTCATGTTAGGTAAGCGCTTTCTGATCATAATTGCAGATTTCTATATACAAGATGTACAATGACATCAGTCTTCTACAGGCCGTTCAGATAGATAGTCTCAGAAATATTTTAATATATTCGAAGATACTTTAAACCAAATAGTGTTTTATAAGGTTATTGGACTTTTTGAATAGTTAATAGGAATAGGCCAAAGTTAGTTAGTTATCACATAACAAATTAATACCGTTTAGGGCCTAAACGAATAGAAATAGTAGAACTTATACCGTATACGTGTCAAACATGTCAAATCACGGAAATTAAAATTATTCATTTTCATATAACGCGAATCCCACGTCTTTTATCATTCTCAAACACTCCGCGTATTTGAAATTTATCTCCGAAGTTAATTTTCTTCGATATCCTTTATGTGACATTTTGCTAACTCAATTTTAGGTAAGTAGAATTTAAGATACATTGAAACTCGTATTTAGTTAGAAAAGCCGGTGTGAACTGCGATAGGTAACAATGTAATTAAGTATATATATTTTTTAATATACACAAAGACATATAACCAGAATGTTATAATTTTTTTGTAATTGCCTTTCAGGTTTTTACGATTCCTATGACGCTACATTTTGATTAAAATAACAGATGTATTCTAAAGATGTTCAAAACTTGTATTAGAGCACAATTATGATCAATTTTTTCAAAGAAAAAGATGTTGACTTTCGCAATATCAATTTCTTTCAAAGAACCTTTGGTATTTTAGTTCGTTAAAAACATTGCTAATCCTGAAATATTATATAGGTCCCGTCTTTTTGTTACGAACGTTATCTTTAATAATTAAACAAAAATAAACTTGAATTTTTAGACGAGATAAATGTAGAGACAGTCACTAGATAACGTGGATAAGTTACTAATTTTCAAATTGTATTTCTCTGTGGGCTCAGCTGCTAGGCAACATTTTGATTACAAGTTTAATCAATGCATTGGCCACTGCTACTCGTTTCGTAAATTGAGGTCTAATTGAAGTGACAACCTAAAAGCTAGCCTATTATTAACAAAATGTTTTATAGTCGTATTTTTATATTAATAAAAGTCTATATTAACTACCTTGATTAAGTGAGGAAAATAATATACATTCCAAACGCCATTTACTAATATATCAAATATAACATTAAATTTTACTTAACAAAGACAACGTTATATTGTTTTTTTTTAACTTAATAATATTTTAACGTACTATTACATATATATTCTTCAGACTAAGTAACAAAATTTTATGTTTTCTTTGAATACGGCTTGAAAAGAGTAAAGGACCGATCGACGTGCAGATCCTTGTGGGAAACTTGAGGCAACAAGAAGTACAAATAGTAAATATTTAGTTATTATCAATACGTACATTAAGTATACGTACTTATTTTCTAAAACTGAGTATGTTTACTATTTATACTATGATTTATGATTAGGTACGATTATGATTTAATTATAATTAGTATTTATATCTTAACAAAGTAATTAACGTTTTAACATGTTAATAAAACTAAATTAACACTAACTTATTGGTACATTAAAGTAAAAAACCTTTGCTTATCCCAGAAGAAGAATAAACATAGTTAATGTCAGTCGGATATAATCTAAAGTACTCCAAAATTATATAGAACGAAGTAGTTATCATTTAATGTCAGCAATTTAATCGGGTTCTCTACATTATTTCTCAACCTTTTCTATAATAATACATTAGCATATTAAACTATTGTTAATTTAAATATATTCTCTAGTCTAGGTAGGTACCGCCGCAGCGCCTGTTGCAGCCGTCAAACATTAGTGTGTAAACATTACTGTGTTCCGGTTTGATGGATGTTGTAGCTAGTTAAATTACCGCAGTAACGAAACTTAACATTGTATGTCTCAAGGCGACGAGAGCAGTGTGGTGCAGTGTATATTATCCTAACGCTTCGTTATTATGTACAGGCGTTCCATTTATCACCAAGTGAATGTCCCGCTCGTCGGGTCGCTTCTTTAAATGGAAAAAAGTAAACCAAACATTTTTGAACTGTAACATTTTATGTTCAGACTTTCCAAAATTTGGATGAATCTCCTTTTTATCATAACCTCCATAAACTGTATCTCTCCTAAGTAATCATATTATTTCTAATATAAATTATAATAATCGCTATGATCAAATTTTCTACGAAATTTAATCATTGCGAGCCTAAATTCGCATTTCAATTACCGCGAAGCTTTGTTGATGCCACATTGTCCTCATTAAAATTTATAATTTCGTTTTGCAATATAAAACATAAATTTAAAGTAAACATTCAAGATTTTCTTTAAAACAAAAGTAGAATATTTTATATAATCACAGTTAACATACATTAGAATTCCCTGAGTGTATAACATGGTATATGGACATAATTGTTATCAGCTTAGTAATACTGATTTATTATTTCATAATACTTGGAAAAAAATTTTACGATCTTCGTCGAATAAACAATAAAGATAGTTTTTACAGCCGTATAAATACTTAAATTTTTTCTCACCTCATCAACAAAACTCCTGTCGCAAACGACCTAAGTTACACAATAGATTGTGGCCATTTGGCGCTACGCCATTTCAGCCTTTGCATTCTAGTATCTAGTAGCGTAATTAAAATCCGGTCAGATCAATCACTGAACAACTTATAAAGACGGTATCTTTCTAAAGCTTCAGGATACTACGATAGTATATCAAATATTACATTTCTATTATACTATCTACATTTATTAATATTACTTCTCTAAAGGATTTATAATGTGTAGTGTAATGTGACCAAGACGAAACGTATTACAAACAAAATTAGTGAAAACACTTTAGAAAACAAGATGGGTATTTTATTTATGACAAAAACTTGATTTTCTTAACTAAGCATCAAGTCGAGGATGCTTATAATGATCATAATTTGGTTCTAGTTAGAACGATAACACAGCACCACACGCTTATAAGAATTTAAATATTCTTACCTCAGTATTACATCAGTACCTAAAACAACAATTCAAAGATCTGACCATAATTAGCCAGTATGCCATCTTTACCACCAGATTAAGTTCTGTTTTAACTTGTTACAGTAAATTATAGAATATTTCTTCTCTCACAATTAATAATAACCATTTATTAATTTATTCTGTTAGTTGTTCCAATCGAAGATTTATTCATGTGAACTCTATCATTATACTGACAAGAGTACGCTTCAATGCCTACCCCGAGTAATTAGAGTAAGTCGACTATAAGTAAATACATTTCGCAAGCGAACCACTCGAGGTGAGCGTAGTGGTCGTTAAAGCTTAGTGATCCAACAAATCAACAAAATTTAGGTCTCGTTTCTTTTAAACATAATCTAAATTTTGTTTATATATATGAATACATATTTAATATCGTACTATAACCATAATACATTTTTCATATTGTTTTTTAAAAAAGCAAAACTTTCAAACATGATATTACGACAAGGGGATCTTTAAGAAAATAGCATACCACTTCGTATAAGCCGCAACCCCTCAGATGATGCGACTCTGGGCGTCAGTGATCAATTTTCAATATTTGAACTGTTATGTCTTTTGCGAACTATATAAGAAAATAATAAAAAAAATGCACAGAGAGAATAGAAAAGAGTACGAAGAAGAAGCTGTACTCGATCGAGATAAAATTGAGAAGATCTGTGACAAAACTACTAAAGTCCTAGTCCAAAAAATTGCGAGCTCTAAGTAGGTATGGACACGTCGCTCGAAGGGATGACAGCCAATGGGACGGTAAAGTCCCCTACTGCTACCTATCCAATGAAAATATATTAAGACGATCTGAAATAACAGAAGTCAATGTTAACATAAAAAAAAACTACATTATTGGATAGAGTTTAAATGTTTGTAGCATTTACTTATGTTGAAACTTTGAGTATTAAAAGATATCGTATCTTAAACAAATATAAATTTCTGTGTATATATTAAACTATAGTTTTTGATTCTCAATGCTAACAATTGTTTATTTTAAAAATTACTATGTATTAACATCGTAATATTCTCTTCTATTAAACAAACATGTAACTTGTTTAGACGTAAAGTAACCGTCGTACCTATTAGACGCTTGTAACATTACTCAGCAAAGTTCTCCAAGTACCGCCTGGAGAAACGTTTTTACACTATTTTATTTTCCGTACGGCCTTTGCATCAGTACGAAGCAAGTTTTTGGGGAAGAGCTGAGTTTTAACAACTACGAAGACATTATCAGAACTACAGCTAAAAGTTAGTCTTAATGCTTTCTTGAAAGCTTTATTAAGCATGGTATAAAAAAGCCGTGCTTGACCAATTGTATGAGAATTTTGTTGTGGAAGATGACGCAATTAATATTATCACCAGCAATTAATAGACCCTCACTACTGAACATATGCCTCCATTTTTTTGTCAATAACTTTGTATATTATATTTTAATCGTGCGACAATTAATCAAATTCCATATATTGAATGTATCGAAGAGTCTATGTAAACATCTCGAGCGGGCGGTGCTTCCGTTACCGCCGAACGGACGTCCTGCTGTCCCCATAGCTTTATGAAGTCAAAAAAAATCTGTGTCAAAATAGTAGCTGCGTAAATATTTGAGCTACATCAATTTAATTTTCTCGCAGCGAATGCGAATATCATGACTGATCGTTATCTGAATCATCGTGGCGCGAAATCGATTTAAACATTTCATAAATTCGTTAAAAAATGTTAAATTTTAAATGAAATCCATTGAGGATCGATTAATTTGAAAACAAAAAATAAAAGCTGTATAAAGAAATTGCCTTCTCTCGGTGCCAATCGGTTTATTTTTTTAAATTAACAGCTTCCTAGATAAGAACTTGGCGCGCGTTCTTGCCATGGGGTGGAAGAATTTAAAACAAACGAACGTATTGAAAGTTTATCTGAAATGAGACTTCTTAAATAGGAAACAGCATTTCAAATGCCAAATAATTAAAACGAGTTCAACCCTATTATTAATTACCCAAATAAATTTAAATACCTAGGTTATGTTATCTTTGAAAGCTATGAGTGAAAACTAAAAAAAATACTTAAATAACATCTTAGTTTCAAATATTCTTTATGTTAATAATGATATAAAAATAAATAATTTTGATATTCGTATGTGATAAAATTAGTTAATAAATAAAATTGCTATTTGATGTATGACTGTTTCCGGTTAACCATTTTATTTCATTTATACGAATTATCACCAACTCCGGCACATTTTTATGCCGCTGCTCTGTCTTTTTCACACCCGAACGAACAATCACAGTACATCTCATTTATTTCGCTTTTCTTTATTTAAACGTTCATTATATTTCTATAACGTCAACAAATTACTAAACGATAATGAGATATAATGTTTTACTTTAAACAAATCACCAATTTATCTTATTTATATGATTACACTTCAAAGAATTCAAGAAGAATCGTATGGTTACGAAAACCTATAGTAGCTCTTCGAGGTTGCAAAAGGCTAAAGCTAATTGGTTAACAGAAACTGTAATTATGCTGATCTAGTTTATAAGGGCCCGTTTCGTAACGATTTAGTATTAACTAAACATAACATTGATATAATTTTTTTAAATAATACTCAACGAGACGAGCGGGACGCTCACCTAACGGTAACTGAATACGTCCGCCCACAAAAGCATGATTCTAGTTAGGATGCAATATACTGCACCGCGTTACACTCATCGCCTTAATACGTAAGATGTGGAGTCTCGGTATCCCAGTAATTATACTAGTTACAGCGCTTTTCTGTACTGTTTGGCAGAAGAAATAGGCGCTTCGGTGGTGTTTATCTAGATGATTTTCAGCTACAGAGATCTTTTTTGGTTTCGATGGAGGGGGAGCCAGAGTTATGTGAGATTCTTACTCAATAACACCCCCTCAGTGGTCGGCATCAGTGCATTCGGAGAGACTCCGGGATCTCTTATAAAACGCACCGGTGCCTCTCTACACTTAACCCTCCTAGGGTATCCCATACAGGCTCGCTTTTTGAGCGATAAAATCCTGTTGACCAGGCTTTGTCGCTCGGACTCCCACGCTGGGCATTTAGCGAACGTATGCTGCGCGGAATCGTGATCCACGCCACAGTGGTGGCATTGTGTCGTTGGTTCGCGTCCGATCTTTTTAGATACTCACCGAAACACCCGTGTCCGGTGAGCACCTGAGCCAATCTAAAGGTGACGTGCGCTATTCCACACGATCGGAGCCATACTTCGAAGCTTGGCAGCACCGCGCTTACGATGCGCTGTCGCGAGCTATAAGGCGCAGCGAGCTGCTATCGCCAAACCTCTAAAGCACGTCTGAGCTCATACCTACGCACTTCTGCCGCATCCAGGAGCTCGGCATCACCGTGGCGATAACGGAGTCGGTTATAAACCCGCGCATCCATCTCCGCCAGAATGTGTAAGGGTGGAAACGGTGCCAGGATAGTGGCCGTCTCAAAGGTGCAACAGAGACCTACCACCAGTAAAAGACCAAATAGTATATTTGTCTTATAAATTTATTTTTACATCTTTCACTACTCCTCAGGCAACGTAAATTCTATTCATGTATTAATGTCTTAAATATATTAAGTACTCGAATAGTCTCAAATCAATTAAAAATAAAAAAGTTTATTATAGTGTGGAGCTAATTATAGGCTCATTTTTATAAGAAAGTGTAGTACAATAGAAAAAGTTAATGTGGATGTAGCATATTGCAAAATAATAACATAGTTTTCTCTGTATTGAACTGATCGGAAACAATAATGTGCCGGCCTTTAGCCACCACGGTAATGAAATGTTTCACATTTTCTAATAACAGAACAACACAAAAGCATCTGTTTGCATGCTTTGATAACATAATTTTTTTGATGTTTGAAAGTTAAAAATCACATTAAATGGTGTTACGAAAGCTATTTGTAAAAGGTCCACGTAAAAAATTAAATGGGAAAGGGGCGACTTTAAAATTATACACGTTCACAAAAATATGGAAATTATTTGAAGCGGAATTTTCATTAACATTCATAGCAACGTACGCGTTTATGAAAAATATTTTGGAATTGTTTTTATTAACAATAATTGCGGTTTCCACAGTGTTTAAACATGTTTCTAATTAATCTTAATTAAACGTAGATGTTAGGCCTTTAAGGTATAAATTTTATAATTATAAAGAATTTTACTGATCTTCTAAATAGAATAAAAAGGAATGAAACTACCATAGCGTCTATTATAAACCGCTTTTAGAAGACTCAATTCGTGATATTACTGAAATAACAAGGCTTAACATCAAATGTTTTAAAGCTACCAGAACAACGTGGTACTGCGTAAACATCTCAACAACTTGTTTTGAAACGAAGATTAAGTTATTGTTAGTGAAAAATGCCGAAACATATCAACATTATCTATACAAACATATCGAGATCTTTCACTAACATAAAATAAATTTAAGTAATCTTTATGCACTTTAGAAGGTATAGCATTATAATAACTCCCTTACAAGTTATTTTACCTACCCTATAATAAACAATTAAGTTAATCGTGTTTCTATCAGAAGATATTTTTAAATAGCTTTGATGTAGATACAAACAATTAATAATTTAGGAATGAAAATATTCAGAGATAACGAGACCGACAGAGGCTTAATTTAACTAAGTGATGCTGTTCTCCTTAACAACGCGTTTTGTGAAGGACGCCCTTTGACGGATAGCCATGAATTTGTAATTAAGATGGTAATAATATAACCTGTTAGAGTACGTAATGACTTCTTATAATTACGCGAATACTACACATTTACCAAAATTTTAATTTTACGACATTTATTGTATTTATTTATTATTTTGATTATTTTATTATCCCTGGCGTTTCGACCACTTTGCAGCAGCCATGATCCTTCCGTGACCACATACCGAAAAATATACATATGTAATTAAATTTAGTTTACTTATACATGAATACATTTTAATAAAATTCTTGATACTAGTAGTAAGTTTTTGTTACTGTGCCAGAGACCTTCTAGATAGATATCGTCTCAGTGCTTATTTATGCCTTTAGACAGTAGAGTGCAATCATTACTATTATCCGTTTCGAAGGGCTTTATAACTAGTTAGATAACTGGGATAGAAAAATTTAATATCTTACATCTTAGCGTTAGCGCAATGTGGTGTAATAACGCCTTTTTATACCCACATTATTATGAGCAGGCACATATCATTTACCATGCGGCAAACGTTTCGAAGTGGTTCCATAATAAAAATGAGTACATAGGGCTTATATATCATCAGTTGAAAAATAGCTCAATAACATGTTAGTTTTCTCAAACTGACCGCCGAACTTAAATTAGAAGAAAGCATTATAATGAACAAACATTCAAGTATTGTCATTTTGTATAGTAAAAACTCAATTTCACATGTTGTCTGCAATATCTGTTATACTAATGTAATGTTGTCATATAGACAATATTATTATAGTTACTAGCTAAGCTGGTCCAAAACACCTTTCCGACAATCCTAACTCCTCGACTTGTATGGCACCGGTAACGAACTAAAGATATCCGTAAAGCAAGCGGGTAGCCGGATAAAGTTTAATTAAATATATTTACTATAAACTAATACTAAAGTTATCATAGCCAGTTTTTCTTGTAGGCAAAACAATACTTCGACTAGTGTAATTATTCAGTTAACTGTCGCTTTAAATACTTTATATTAAGCTGATGTACTAAGTAATAACATCAAATTCGTTTTAAATCTAATAACATTAATGCTAAAAGATTCAGAACCATTCAGTTTGCTAATATCTACAGTGCACTCGTAGAGCTACACCGTAGTAATTGAATTGAGCAGCTGAACTACAGTCGCGACCTAGGCGGTTTCACATTTCCAAATACGATATTGAAGGATATTGAAAGAATTTGCTTCAAGACTGAAAATAAAATATATGTTTAACATTTAAAAATAATGAATGTCTATAATTTTTTTTCCTGCTACCAAACCATGAGATTGAAAAGTCGATCATTTGTTGTTAAAAGAAACAGTTTTGGCCGGAAGGATATTCAATCTACGCAATCACTTTTAAAGCCTGGACCCAATATTTTTGTACGACTGTTTAGATGCGATAATAGCCTTAGCATTCTCCAGCAAGATATTCAATAAAATATTTCTTTAAGTTTATTTGCTGTTTAATAAAAACTAGAATAAATAAGAAAATAGTTTTTTTTAATATATCTGTTTTTATGATATAAGATGAGAAGAAGTTGGGTGATAAGTTGGAGAAAATCTTGTGATTCATTTTTGTGATATACCTAGGCCTATTTTAAAACTCGTTTATTAAATCTCATGTAACAATTGTCAAAAGTTTTAATTTTTCAGATCGCATCGTTATATTTGAACTGTTAAGATAAAAAAGCAGAATTGTATCTGAATTTAATTACATACATGAGTAATTTTGCTCGAACTACTTACACTCTCAAAGGAATAGACGCTGTGAAGTAAAGCCTGCAAAGCCAATACTTCTTTTTTAATAATACAAAATAATATATCCGACGTATGTTTTCGAAACAAAAGATTTAATAAACGTCACGGATTCGATCTTCGTACGAGTTAATATAAGATAAACGAATACTTCGCCAGATCTAAGTTTGCTTATTTGTGCCTGTTATCGACTTTCCCTTTTCTCACTGTAGTACCAGAGCAATCATAAAGAATACATGAATAGAATTTTCGTGCTAAATAATTATATTTGTAACACAAAATTCCGTACATATTTTTTATATATTATTCATAAACTTATTACATATGTTTTCAGAACTGTGAATAGTTTGTTAATAATAATTTTAAAATCAAAATCACATCTTCAGCCAAAATATTTTTTCTGATATCCAACTTAATAGAGATAAGTGCTTTTAGAAAACATTAGGACGCGATTTCGAATGTTTACAATACACCTCAGTTCTACAAACGGAAATAAGTAAACAGTAACATACTACTTTTTGGCAACAGAACTAGACGCTGTGGCAGTATACTTAGGCAGTTATCGGTATTAGGTAAAGCCTAACTGAAAATTTCTAGAAATTATGTTATATAAATTAATATATATTAATATAAGTGTATATCTATGTCTATCGGTTGATAATGATGTAATAAATAGTTTTCATTTGTAGATGACCGCAGGCGCTTCTAGAAGGCAGCCGTGCAACTTGTAATGGCATAGTAATCGGATACCATGGCCGCCATGATCATCTCCGAGGCACTGTAGACTGTAGACATCTATAATAATATTCTGCCGTTAGATAAAACATTTAACGTCAGCGTTCATCTTTCAAAAATGTTATATTCGTCTTTTAATATATTTATAATGGGAGTAAAACCGTAATAAATTTGTTTTATAAGAATTATGACATCGTTATAACATTTTAATTAATTAATAACGTCATTAAACCATTATCCGTAACGAATTAAAAAGGAAGAAGCAAGGAAGTTAATTTACTGACTCGAGAACCTTAGGAAATGTAATAAATTGTATCTAATTAATTTAGTTACAACGAATATAAAACGGAAAAGAATTTTGTTGTGTCAGAATAAACATTCCTTATTTCTGATTACCTAGACAAATTCTTATTGCCCTGGTACAGATAATATGACATCCACGTTTAATATAAATAATATATACGTTAGGGATAAACTTGTGGCCTGTTATGGCCCAACTGACCCACAGATCACAGGGATAGTATTGGGAGATCGTAGGCAGTCTAGCCTCTATTTATCCACTTCCCCTTTTTATGGACTGAACATGACAGGAACACCATCGACCGAAGGTGTTACTGCCACATAGATTCTATAAATTTTTTTTATTAGATTCTCGAACCAGTTTCCTACAAAACCGAGTGATATAATTATGCTTGCTTACAAGAAAATTTTGGTTAACTATTTGAAATAATTAAATTGAACAAAGATTTACATTTTTAACAAAATAACAAAGACATGAAACAAGAAACTAACTACAACAATTCTATAAACGAGACATAAGTATTTGCTAACTTTATTGTAATACTTAAATAATTAAGTCAAAAGCAGGTGTTAATAGCAAGTGTCTATTTAAATTACATTTTAAGTGTTTGTAAAGACAGTCTTCTTTTAAATGACGAAACCGATTAGTTGACCATATCCATACTGTGATAATTGATATCGTAAATAGGACACATTCCATACTCTGCTGAATGCCTGCTAAGGTTTACCAACTTTCACTATGACCTTCATTATAATCTTCTCAACGCCTGCAACCGCAAATTTTTTTCTTAAAAGAATACACTTCTTATTGAACGGCTAAATTGTTCATCTACTCTCTGAAATTCGCATACAGCTCATACTCCCATTAAACATGATGTCGGTCCCTTCACCATAATGACACATACTATTCTCCTAATAACTAGTTTCATCTTATAAAGCCTCCGACGAAAGCTGACATGTTCACTCAAAATCTGTAATATTTTATAATCCGGTACGACCTTTGGTACTTGAGCCGTATCACCACTTCTCTGACTGAACTGAACAAATCATTGCCTTTTGTTTCATTTATGCACTGATGTTTGCTTAAGTATATTTCGAACGCATATACAGTTTACCTAACGTAGCCACTGTTGGAACTTGTGACCTTCTCTCACCAGGTGAATGAACACCATTTATCCACCATATTTTTTTTCGACTAAGCGAGGAGTTTTGCGAGACGTTCAGTGATACGCCTGCTAATAATAATGTAGCGCTGGTTAGCATGATATGTACTGAACAAGATTATACTCATCGATGTGAGATATAACATGTTAAGACTCGTTACCTCGGTATTTTAACTAGTTAGAACGTCCTGCGAACCGGAACCTATTTATGCTTACACACTACTCTTTGGTAGCAAAAATAAAAGCTGCGGTGGTACCTACTTAGATGGGGTCTGGCAACAGAAACCTACCACCAATAAATAATAATATAATCACATGACACCACAGTAATCAAGTTCGATGGTCGAGTCACATATCCACGAAAGCTGTTGTTCTTGGAAGCTCGTCTCTTGGAATTGAGTTATCACCGCCCTATAATATACGTGTTTATAATTTACAGTGTAATGTTATAAATTTTTTAGTGTTACCTCAACAAACATGCTTCAGCCATTAACATTTTGTTTATTACAAAAAAAAGTTCCATCTCTATCTCTAGTTACTCCTTAATATGTCTACGTGTTTGAGATGTGCAGTTTTCTGCAAACAATCGGGCTGCTCCGTTATTGGATCTGTCACGGCCAGCCATGCAAATTTCGTTGTGCTATAGACGGTGTTCATAGTTTCCACTATTACTCGCGTTAGAAGCATGCACAATTGGTTTTAACCGCAGTAAACGGCTTTTATAACTTTAAAGGCTTTTATTTGTACGCCTGTACCATGTTTCTAATATATTTCAATTTCAAAGTTAAAAAACGACAGAAGTTAAAGTAAATAGCACACTTTTGAAAATGCATCGTATGGATAAATAATTCTGTGCGTCATTCTCTCATCAGCCATCAATCCATCTGTTTTAATAAGTACAATGATTTATTAAAATAACCGTATGTTCAAATATAGTAAGTATATATAAAAAACTTATATAACATATAGTAATTTATAACTTTTATTGAAAATTTTAACAGAAAAATAGATTAAAACTGATCATACATTATAATTTGTGTCATAGATAAGATATAATTTTATAAAATTAAAGCAAACTTTAACACAGCTAAAATGAATACGAATTTGTGCAACAGTTTTACACAAACAAATAAACTAAATAAAGTAACTGGACAAAAATTTTCAATTATTTAAAAACAATCATTTCCTGGTTTCCCATTTTGGAGAGAAGAATTATATTTTTCAAATATTTACAAAACAATCTACTAAACCTTCCCTTCCCGAATAAAGGAAAAGTACCAAAATAAAAATAATCTTTGAAATGTCATATAAAAAAAGGTTATGTCGAAATGATGATTTTATTTTAGCCGTCGGTTGAACACAAGAACTCATATAAAAATCTAACATATCCATAAAATGCAATTTAGTGGAAACTCCCCCACTTCTATTAAGTAAGATATTATTTTAGTTTCGAGCCATCTTTCGTAAAATCTATCATATAACCACTACGCAATATTTTCTTACGGGTAACTAATAATAACATTTATTATTATGCAAATTATTATAATAAAAACTCAATATATGTTAATTTAAAAGATCAACAATATTTTTAATTATATAATTATTTCATTATACTCTGATTTTCCCACCATTATCTACTGTTTGCATAATTACATGTATAAGCAGTAAATTACACTTCCACGTTTAAACCTAGGTTATTTTTTCGTTGTGAATATATAAGTAAATATTAATAACAACCTATTATATAGCATATATGTACGAAATGAAAGATTATAACAAAAATATACAAATTTAATTTAAATTTTTCATACCATCTCATAACTTTTTCAAGGTGTTTTAATACGGTTTTTTAAAATATAAAATGCTCTTGAATACTATGCAAGATTTTCACTTGTCCTGAAAGTGCAGTGTCTAAAGTTATATACTTTAAAGATACTTCCTAAATAGAAAATAAAATAAATAAGTACTCATTCCAATTATTAATCATCATCATCATCATCAGCCGATAGACATGCTGGACATAGGTCTCCGTCAACTATTTCCGTATCAAAGAATTCATTGTGGGGAATTGTCCTTAAACCACCATGCTGGCCCAGTGCGAGTTGGTGGGTGGTCAACTCCACGCTTGTTATTTAGCAGGATGCACCGTGTGCAGGTGAGGTTGACTTGGGCTCCGTAAAATGTAGAGCAGAACCCCTACACCCCTCAATATACAAATAAAAATATATTACAATTATTAATCCTCCAAGAAAATCGTATTGTGCTTGAAACAAAAATATTTATTAATAAGTTTAAAAAGAAATAATCTAACTAGAACAAAATGGGGAAAAGCAGAAAAATCTCTTTTAAGCAATTCACCACTGGCTGCAGGGAGTATTAATAAAAATTTTAAAGTTTTCGAAATGAAATGAGAACCGGTAAGCAGGGTAACAACAAAGCGAAAGTTTTAATTTAGAGAAACAACTTCCTACTCGTAGCTGAATGTGTTTTCTCAAAGTTGGGTTAACTTTTTGGTAAATTGTGAACGCGATAAAATGGATCTAATGATGATTATTCACGTCCGTAGAGCAGCTTCAACGATGATTCAATAGACAATCAAAAAGTTTTCTCCCCATAATGTTTGATGTAACTTAGCTTAACCTTTTAATAACAATCCTTAATAAAATTTCGCATAAATACAAATCATTTTAAAAGATTGATTTTTAAATGTTAGATATAGAGTTCATGTTTTGGGATTCCTTTGGATCTGTTTAGCTGGCTACCACACATTAAGTCAATTAGCAACATAAAGTATGTTAGCTAGAATATTCTTTTTATGGACCCGTTGTCACCTAACAACATATGAAATTGAAATCAAGTTTTATACCATTGCAACTAAAAAAATATGCACATTTTTGTAAAAAAAAAAGAAACATACTACACTTTGCTCTAATTATGTAAGTATGTTCATTTTATATGAATCTCACGCATTCGTCGCCATTTGCAGCATTTTACCTCACCCGTCATCAAAAGTCAAGTATTATTTAAGTAATCTGAAGATGTATTCTGTAAGAAGAGTTTACAAAATGAAATCATGCCATTTTCTTGACTTTTTCTCGTAAATGTCCTCAATTTTGGTTCATTTGTATGGTGCTATCTGGAGGATTAAGTTCACTATTGCGCTATTTGTAACGCGTCGAGGACGCCGGGTCGTTTTATTTGAGCTTTATTGTCTGCGATGTACGAACAGAGTAATGGCGTTAAAACGACTTAGAATTTTCTTATTTACATACGTCTGATATTTTAATATCAAGTTCCTTTTGAACCTTATATAATTGATCCTTTTTAAATTAAGTAGAGATACGGTAATTTGGTAATGGCAACATATGTACAATTGTTTTTCTTGTCTTAATTTTTCTTTCTTATTTACTTGTGATTAGTGTCTGTTGCCGGACTGTCTAGTTAAGTACTATACTGTATCTTCTATTTCTGCCGCCAAAGTGAAGAGTACAAACATTACTGTATTTCAGCTTGAAAGGTGTTCTAGCTAGTTAAATTATTGGAGTAACAAGATTTAACAAATCGAGGTCGATCGACCTCTTTCTGGAAGTTGGACTTACCTAGCTGGACTGTTTGTCCCAGGTAAACGTATTCGTCGACAACTTCCAGTGTAGAGCCTTCGACCATTATTGGCGCGGGTACAATATCGGCATTAGACGTAATCTTTGTCTTCTCGGTCTCATCTCGGTCGTCGGGCCGCTCTACGGAGGTCAGCGAGCATTTTGCCAAGGTCTTCCATGGTCTCAACCATGACCACAATGTCATCAGCGAATCAAAGATCTTATGTTGGAGCCATGTCCTCTCCAGTCCAAAAGCTTGAAGACGTCTCAAAGCGCTGCAGTGAACATCTTTGGCGATAGAATATCGCCCTGTCTGAAACATCTTCCGCTGACTGACAATAAGAGCACGGCTCGTGAAGTGAGTTTTAAAGTACAATATGAAGCATGGGTATGTAAAATACCTATAGTGAATATCAACGTTACCATTTAACGGTTGACTATATATAATATAATAAGTACGAAATAACCATAATAACAAAATATTCTAAAAGAAAATTCTAAGTTCCTTTCCGTGTTTTTCTCCTGGCAAGCTTATTCTGTCGAACCGGCAATAAAACATAAACTTTAACACTTCCATCAATCACATAGTTTCCGTTTCCCAAAACTCTGAATCTTCGACGGTAGTGGGTAGCAAGAAATTATAGCCCTGTTGGTTTACTCTAAATTTCAAAAACAACAAATTGAATATATTCCGTATTACAATTATCTACAGCTTGAATTAGATTTGATTGAACAAAATGCAGAACATATAAATACCATAATGATATGAACAATTCTGTTAAAGATTTGCTTTTGCTTTAAAAACCCAAGTTTAAATTTTTAGTTATTTTTCTTTACCGAGACCGCTGATAATAAAAAATATTCAATACTAGTTACCGTTCAGCGATGGAAACTCGACCGAAATTTATAAAATCTCTACAATTGATCTTCATACTAGATAGTAGATCGCCGTAGCCGGAGACCATCAAATTAATTCTATATAAGTAGATCTTTCATTTAACATGACTTTATCCACCTTTATGTTACAACAATAACACAAATAGAAAATGGTATACTATCTACAACCGGTCCCATATTTATCATTCCTCGATAAAGATAAAAAGTTTCAGTACTAAAATATATATTCATTAAATAACAGAAAGGATCGTAAAATATACAGCAAAGGAGAACCCGTTATGAAGGTTCTCTTTGTTTGATTATTTATACGAATTAAGTAAAGCTTTAATATTCCATATTAAACGGTTCAAAAGCTTTCAGCCCTGCCCTCAGTATACAAAATTATAATACGAAATAAACAAGTTTTCATATGAAACACATTAAGCATGTAACATTATACAAAGAAAAGCAGCGATAAAGTTTCCTGTGGGATTTCTAAACATTTTTTATTTTTAGATACAGCTTAAATCATCAAATACAAACGACAGTAGTTTCATAGTTTTGATCTGCAAATGTAAGATAAATGAAAATCTTTAAGTATCCCCAAGTTTCGTGAAAACTATTATTATTAAAGCAGTCTTAATTTTTATTTAGTAAACGCCAAATAATAAGATAAGTAGTACACATTTGTTTTTTATGTACATTTTTTACTACTTACCTCCAGTGCTTTATATCTTAACGATATTATAAACAAGTATATAACAGTTAATATAACAAAAGCTACATTTAAGGAACAGGTGAGATATATCGACGTGTTAAGCGAATTGCTCCTTAATTGATACATTCCGATACGAGTGGGGCCATTCGGAGAAATTATGTGATTAACTAAATCAATTTTGCTGGTGCTACGTTAGGATATATTAGGTCCTTACATATGAAATTGGCGTTATTTACGGGCGGACTATAAAATCATTTTTCTTTTTTTGTAAAATATATTTAATTAATCAAAGTATGCATCTTTGTTATCTATGCAATTTTGCCATGTCATAGGTAGTTCATTGATCCCTTTACTAAAAGAACCATGGGGGCGAAAATCAATAAACTCTTTGAAGGCGGTTTAGACTGACGCATCAGAATTGAATTTTTTTTCTTGTAAAAAGTTTGAACAAATCCTGAAGAAATGGTAATCTGTAGAGGCAAGATCTAGGGAGTACGGTGGATGTCGCAGACATTTCAATTGTAGCTCATCTAACTTAGTGGTTGTTTATTAGGCAATGCACACTCTGCGTCTTGCGTTGTTTTTCTTTATGTAAAAGCCTAATGTAAATTGCAATTTCAGCATACGTAAAAAATACAAAATATACATGTATAATAAACAATTTCGCTTCCCTCTTTGTCTGAAATTCTAAAAGTGTAAGCTTAACCTAGATATCTAAAAGTAAAAATTCAAACGCAGCTGTTTTAGTGTTTGTTGTAAACGAAAATGGTTCTTTAAAGTTAATTATCTCGAATTTCGCTGCGGAATCAAGTCGGAATACCCGTAAAAGTTTGCAGTTTACTCGTAGTGATAAAAACCTTTCAACGAAAAAGAAAAAGCAAAGTAAAAGTGAATATTGTAAAAACAAATATCTTTAATAAGATAAATTAAGTGTTAATTTATCTTATTAAAAAATTAACGTTCATTTAACTTTGTATTTTATTTCAAATATCAATTGAAAATTAATAATTACTTAATCTTCAAAGACTGGGAGAAAGGCTTTGCTTATTATATGTTATAGTTATCATCACATCGCCTTTTCCTATCATCAATTTTTACGATTCCTAAAAACTTGTTACACTTTCCTGATTTTATATTACAAAATATGTACAAAGCAGGAATTTCAAAACGAGTATAAATATCGGTTGTAATGTCCTTACCAATATTGTAAGATAACGAATTTTAGATAAAAAAAATTATTAAAAAAGAGTTACGTCGGCGTAGCAACGCAACGTTATATACTAAACAGAAGACACCATTGTTAGCCGACTGCTATAAATAAATAATGTTATCGTAGATTATAATATCGGAACAATAGTCCCAGCTTTAATTCTTTTTTAAAAATTCTGCTTGCTCTTCCGACTTAACTAGAGACAATAATTAATTTGTCGTGAAAGATTATTTCCTATGAGCGAGCGAGTCGATGACGGAGATGAGTGGTCTTTGTATGTGTATTAACGACATAGTTCCTTTCACTTTTGCGACTAGTGAACGGATTTCCGCCGCTTTTCTCATAAAAAGATCTGTATAAATTCATCATACTCAATATTATTTTTGTTTGAATTACTCTATCCTGTTCGGCTACAATCCCAAATATGTTACCATACCTTTATACTATATTAAAGAAATTTGGCAGCCTAAAAAGGAAAATAACACACTTATGTTGGAAGAGGATTTTAAACATAATCTTAAATCAATTGTCGTTTAAATTATATTTAAAAAAAAATATATAATTCCTATCAGCCATCGAATCGATTAAAGGACTATCCAAATCTTGAACATGGAAATATCGAACTGGTATCAAAGGATTGGTTCTTGCTACACCCACAGTGGGAGACCCCAGTTTTGCAACTCGACAACAAACTCGATAGTTTCGTGTGCATCCAGGAACAGTAGCGTCAAAGTTCATAATAGGACAGTGTTGTATTTTTACACAGATTCCTCCTCTTGCCCAACATGTTAAAATGGCACTTCCTGAAAATTCGACATATCAAATATAATAACACTAGAATCTGTCAGATATCAGCTTGACTAATATAGTTTTCATCAGAAATCAAAAGTATATCATATTACAGTATGACATAATTTTAATTCTTAGTAAAATAGAGCAATCGGTCCTTTTCCTCAATTAATTATGATAACTTGGATCTACTTAAGATTCATTCTATTTTATGGATGCTGTACTGAAAATCCAGTGTAAGAAACACTGATACGAAAATGTGGACCACATTTTTTCAATTACCTATCATTATATCATTAAGCTAATAAATAATCTAATTTTTCATGATTACGGAGCGATGACACCGACTAATACAAAATACCGTAACATCCCTCACCCAATTCTGGTTTACCGCCAGATCCTGGTAAAAAAGGATCCACATAAGACGTAAGTACTGCTTTTCTTATGGGATCGTTCATAACAGAAATGTCACCATTTATTAAAATCCATCCATAGGTTAAGAAAACGATTTCAACAAGTTTCATTTTAAGGGAACATGAAAATTTTATTATTATGCATACAATTGAATTTTCATCAAACAATTATTTTTAAAGGCGCGGCACTGAAATAGGAAATATCAAATTAATGTTCGTTCTTCAATCAAGATTTTATAATCAAACAAAATGTAAGTAAACTTAAGTCTACACTTTTTTCTGAGTCAGTCGCCTTTTTTTGATTTATGATTAATTCTTGACGTTTCTTTAAAAATTCTATCTTATCTTTTACATCTTTGTCTCAATGATATTCTTTAAATTAAACGGGAATATATATATACATATATGTTTTAATCATCGCTCGCCATTCAATTAAATAAATTTGTTAAAATATTTAAAGATATGACTAAATTGAGCCATTTTCAACTTTGATAGAAACGTATATAAATAGTTTAAACAACATATTATACATAATATTATATGGTAGATATTTGAACCCCCGGCCTGCAGTGGATGTCTACTGACTGATGATTGTATATTGTCACAAAAAATATTGTGATCGTGGCAGTCATGTATCCGGTGGCAAGTTTTCTGGAAATTTCTAAAGTGTTGTTCTCTAGGAATTTCTAGAGTGGTAAAAGCACGATATATATGGGTTTTGAGCGAGCGAATGATTTATTTCTCGTTTTGATCTTCGCAGGGATACTGCGATTAATCTATACGGGCCATAGAAACAATATACGACTTGGCTAATGACTTTGAACTTAAGAATTGGTTATTTTAGTGGATTTTTGTTGTCAAGGAATACCAAAACGTTTTCATCCCGGAAAATATTCCGGGATGAAAACAATAGTTTAATTCGATCAAATCCAACGCAACACGTAACAATATTATAAAGAGGAAAAGAAGTAGGATTAATATGTTTAACAATGAACAGGTTAAATTATTATAGATATTTATCTTTACGACGGCCATGAAACTACAAAATATTAATTACAAAATACATTATTTAATATGGTAAAATATAATTAATTTCATCTACACTTCCTAAAAGATTTGATATGCGTTTTTAACAGCATGCGAAATTTAATAAAAGCTAGCGTAAAGTTAATGCTAAATTGTATTCTGAGCTGCAGTTAGCACAAGCAACTAGTTAGAACAAGTGACTCAACTTAAACTTTTTACTCTAAAATTAATTTCTATTAAAAGTAAATTCTCTTTGATGTAACAAACATATTTTATTAAACGCTATTGTTTATATACTCATAATTGGGATTTCATCCTTATAATCATCATCGTTTTAGCCTAAAGAGGTCCAGTACTAATCAAAAACAAATTTAGGAATATCGTAATGGCAACGCTTGCTATACTAGTTGAGAAAGGCAAGGCATTAGTAAAGGTCGCAAGGAAAGTTGATGTCCTTGTAGCATGAGCTGTTCCGTTTTAGTCACGTTTAATGCCAAGCTGAGGGTAGACTGACAATGGGAATATTCATACCATTAGCATTTGTTAACAGTTTAAATATTTTTAATGTGATATAAGAAAGATTCAATAGTCGAAGAGATAAATAATTTAAAAGAAGACATTGAAATAATAACATAAGCTTTATTACTTTGTTTATGAAAGAATTCTATTATTTTATAACAAGCGAATATTATTTATTACCTGCTCCTCATACTGGAAAAAATAAATGTATATATAATGTAAATGGAAGCAATAAAGGCAATTAAGGTAATAAAATATATTCTTACAATGAGCAAACAGAATTTAATCATAATAAAATTGGTTTCATTGTGAATAGCCCATTTTAACTTTAATTTTCGCTTGTTGTTGTTGAGGCTAATGAGTACATTTTAATAACAGGAGAATGTTTTATAATTTATGCTAGAAATTAAAGTAGTCCATTCATTGTTCCTTTCAAAGTTATCATTTAAGATCGCACTATGTGCGGAGCATGAATATAGAGAAACTGGCTAATGATATTTTTAACATTAATTTTACTTACATAATAAAATGATACATATAGATCTTAATTGAAAATATCGATAACATATTACTCACCTGATTACTAATGACAGATTTGCCGGAGAATGTCTAGGTAGGTACCACGGCAGCTGCTATTGCTACCGCCTAGCAATAATGATAAAACACTACTGTGTTCCGGTTTGAAGGTTTATAGCTAGTTAAATCACTGGAGTACCAAGAATTAACAAATTATGTCATAAGGCGATAAGCACAATCTGGTGCAGTGTATGTCATCCTAACTTGCGCTGCATTGTTATAGACAGGCAGGCGTATCACTTACCAACAGATGCTCGTTTCCCTCGTTTCGATGCTTGGAAGAATAATAAAAAAAATAGAGTCAGTAATTTTGGATATACCTGATACTACAATAGCGCAATGACACAAATTTAATTTGGTATTTCCGAATTTTTATGTACTGTGGTGTATGTAGGTACTTCCTTATCTGAATATACCAACGAACCATCGCATTAGTCTTAAGAGGAAAATGTTTACATTACATTTAGTTGATAAAAATACATTGCAGTTAAATCAACATGAGAATGTGTTGAAAAAGTCCCACTATCCAATGCTTTCTGTAAATCTAGCTGTATTAAATATATGACTTGTTACAATGATAAACTTTTGTTAAAGATTGTTACACGCATTGTAATTAAATCCAGTCTAGCACAATTACGATTATAGTCTATGATAAAATATGTAATAGAAGAACTATATTCTTGCCGTAGAAGAAAAGCGATGAAAGTTCATTGCTGAAAAAAAAATTAAACAAAACTTTAGTACTTACTTAATTTCCATTATTTTGTTCATTCTTTAACGAATTTATTTTTAGTTTGCACAGGTAATACCAACATTTCTGTTACCTGACATATAATAGTTACGTGTTTAACTTTTCAATTTCTAAAAACATCATTAATGTCGATTAATGCTGTTTTTGAAATTTATGACGTCAAAGTAGCCTCTCCAAACATATTTGCTGTGCTCTACAGGAAAACCAAAGCGGTGTGTCTGCTAAGCACTTACAACGACGCCCAACGTCCCGCAGTCGAGTTCTCATGTAAACTGTTGCGTCAACCGCAACACTACGTTACACTCACCTGCACTATACAGCTATATTTCACTTATAAATTACCGTAGAAGATCAAAATAAAAAAAAAAACCTCCAACAATGTGAAAGTCCACAGAAAATATTGATTAAGAATAACACTGAAAAGTGATAGCAGTAAGACTAACTTTAATGAAATTATTAAATACAAACATAAAGTAAATTATAAATAAATCGAAGAAAACGAATCATCTAAAACTCTAAATCTTGACTACTTTCATCCAAAAAAACTATACCTAAATCTGTTTGAGAGGGGAATGCCAGAGATGGATCCAAGATTTTTATAGCACATGTTTTTAATGATGAAAAATAGACAATCAACAAAACAAAACCTTGCTATTTTATTAGGACTGATTTCTACTGTTGGTAGGTCTCTGTTGCCGTAGACCGTCTAAAACGATACCACCGCAGCTTCTATACCTGCTGTCTAGCAGTAATGAGAAAACATTATTATGTTCTGGTTTGAACGATGCTGTAGCTAGTAAATATACTGGGGTAACGAACTTAACATCTTATGTCTGAAGGCGACGAATACAATGTGATGCAGTGTATATCATATTAAATTAAAATGCATCAGCCGTAAATTTCTAAAAGACTATAACTTCACAACTTTTATATTATGGAAACAATAAGTAAAAAAAACAATAGTTATAATATGTAACCTATGGCTTCTACGTCCAAAACGTTATAAAAATTGTCAACGTATATACGCTTATAAAATCTTACAGTAGACATTTTTTTTAATCCAGGCATTACTCTAATTGTAAAGAATTATAAGATTTCGTGAATTTTATATTTGAAATTTTTTGCTTTATCATTAAGGTCATGTATGTTCACTTTCTTTTACTTGATATAAGATTAAATTTTCAAATACGAATAAGCTTTTCCAAAGTTATGTCATTACAAAAGAAAGCTAAACAATTCTTTTCAAGGTAGCGTTGAGACTGGCTAGAGGCTCCCTTGATGGTAAATGGTACGCCTGCCCTGAACAATGTGGCACTAGTTAGTCGCCCCAGTAATTACACTAGCTGCAGCACTCTTCGAACCAGAACACAGTAATATTTGCATAGTACTGTTTAGCGGCAGAAATAGGCGACGCGCTGGTATACACATAAATTGTCTCCGGCAACAGAGATCTTCCAGTAAATTGTTTCTGTGTGCACCAATTATAAATGTTGCCATACGTATCATATGAGAATTGTAATTAAATTACGTACAGTAATAATTTTTTAATTTCGTTAGAAAATATGAGAAAGTTTACGTAGAGGCAATTTTAATTAAAACGTTTTTCGCCATGAATATGAATGGACTTCACTCGTGTACTAAAATATTCTGAATAATTCAGGATTCCAGCAGCGCTTAAATCTTTGCTTTTGTTATTCTTTGATTACCTTATTGTTAATTTGACTTTTCTATGGAAGTCAAATTGGAGGGAACATTTTTGTTCTTTTAAACTGGCATAAAAATAAATTGAAGGCACACTGATTTGACGACAACTCAGAGACTAATCAGTCAAATTCTAAAGGATGAGAGAGTTCTTTTATTTGGTACCTTTTTTTTTATTTAATAAAAAAAGAGACAAGCGCGACGTTCACCTGAAGGTGTGATACGCCTGCTCATAACAACGTGGTACTACTGACCATGATATACTCTGCGCCACATTGTGCGTATGAAGTTAAGTCTCGTTACCCTAATAACTTCATCATCATCATCATCAGTCGACAGACGTCCACTGCTGGACATAGGCCTCCCCTAAAGATCCCCACATTGATCGTGTCCGCGCTGCTCGCATCACCAGGAACCAGGGGCCCACCTTTGGTGATTGATCATATGGGGGGACTTAGGTCATTTCCCACCACGCTGGCCCAATACGGATTGGTAGGAACCAGAGCCTCATTTGTTGATTAGTTGGGTGCATTATGAACAGGTGAGGTTGGCTTGGGTCCCGTAAGTTGTTGTGCGAGACGCTTTACACTAGCAACAACTCCCTTCAATTCGCAACACAGTAATGTTTGCACATTACTGTTTGGCGGTAGAAATAGAAGCTGTGGTGATACCCACCTAAACGGTCTTCAACAACAGAGACTTACCACCAATAAAATGATCCATGTTTTCTCTCCCGATAGGATACAAAGATAAATAAATAGAACCATTCATAAAAATATTTCATCTTGCTACTAAGAACTAGTCTCACAGCTTTCACGAACAGCCGTTTATCATAATTTCTGTAATGATATTATAAACTTGAATGTTCATCCCCTGTTCTGTCTGGAATTCTGGACGTTTAATTTACATATGGGCTTTGCAATAAAATATTTCATTGTACATATACGAATGAGCTTTTTTCCAAGTTTGTAACGATATTACAAATACACGTAATTTCTGCATATAAAAATGACGTAATGTTTCTTCCATAGTACCTTTATTCATCTTTGAAACAATTTTTATCGGCTTTTTCACTAACGATTTTCTTCTTCCGACAAGTGGACAGAATTATATAATAGAAAGTTTACAATTTTTAATGTAACCTTCTAAGAAAAATGTTTATCATTAAATTCGATATTGGATCGCCGAATTGAACAGGAAAGAAATAAATTAAACAAAGTGTGAAATCTTCGCTTATAAAAAATCTACTAGCAATTTGTCCGGACATTCAAATTTCAAAAAGGGCGTTTGTTTACGGTTAATCTGAAAGTTGAGTGGACTTAAATTTGTCAAATCATCTAAATTTTATTGATATATACAAACAGGACTTTTAAAGACAATATACGATTTATTTACACAAATTTTAATGGTTTATGAAAATCATTAATGCTATAATCTGAATGCTATGAAAGAGAAACCTATAACATGTTAAATGCAGATAATAAACTAAATTGTTTATTTTTTATATTAATAATATTATTTAAAAAGACTTAGTGCCACTGTTTAAAATCTTAATTGTAAATTGTATAATTTCTTTGATCATTAAATGTCTCTGTTAAACATTTTTTGGCAGGAAAGCCGATGGATGGTACTTACACAGCTTCTCTGGCCGTAATCGGCTTATAAATAACATATTAACGTCAGTTTTATGAAGCCGATAACATGCAGGACGGTTCCATATTTTGTTGGTGCCGTAATAATAACGTGGATAGATTTAAAAGTATTCACATATTATAAAAAAATTAGGTAAACAACTTAAAGTTAACTGAAAATATGTATTCCTGGATTGAGTTAGTG
This sequence comes from Ornithoptera priamus, assembly GCA_029034505.1. Lineage (NCBI taxonomy): Eukaryota > Metazoa > Arthropoda > Insecta > Lepidoptera > Papilionidae > Ornithoptera > Ornithoptera priamus. Next base: position 777,126 of record JARDWD010000484.1, read on the forward strand.
TATTAATATTTTTGTTGCCCTTGACTAAGGGCTCTTCAGAGTTTTTTTCTTTTAGCTCTTCTTTGTACCACTACTCAATTCCAAGTTTTGCATGCTACAACGAATATCTTATCATCACAACTTTTTCTGCGTTCACTTTTTCCTCTTTCGATCTCTCAAGATAACACATATTCACTACTTCGATCCATTCATCTTCACCTGTGGTACCATGCCCTATCCACCGCCATTTGAACATCTTACTTTGTAAAGTTGCTACGCGATAAAATACAAAAAATTATCGTCTTTAAATTTCAATTCATTATATTCTCTTATGAGTCATAAATAAATATTGGTTACAAGACTTCAATATCCGTTTTCGTCATCCTTATAATTCGGGAGAGCTCCTGCCTATAATCTCAGTTTGACATACCTTTTTATTGAACAAATATCAAAATTGAAATTTATTTTCTTTCTTTACTCAATCGAAAATAACAAGATGTGATTATGTATTTTGATATTATAAACAAATTGTTAATTTTAGAATGTAAAAGCTTACATATTTATAGGCTAAAGCATTGAGTATTATATTCCAGAATATTAGTTTATCATGGAAACCATCATGGTAGTTCATTAAACATTAGCCAATTGATAAGTAAGTTATCAATTAAAACGCCAAATTTAATCAAGTAAAGGATTTAAAGATTAATTTACTTATTCGCTTAATCACCGTGAAAATAAAGAATGATAATATAATATTATCCTTATGCCTCTGTTTACGTCGTAAGAACCCCTAAGGCCTAATACAATTACGTTGCTTTTGATAGCGGCACTTCAGGCAAAATCTAATCGTAACAAAATAAAAATTATTTTTAATCTTTATAAAATTTTATGTGAAACATATAAATAAGAAATATTTAATTTACTGTTTTTCCAATTAGTACAAGTTAGTCATTATCAAAAAAAAACCACTAATGAATATGGTACATCGTTTGATGTTTACGAACAAATTCATCTGGTGTTTATTGACGATATGATTTTTACTGGTGAAGCCCACAAATTTAAATAATGCGGACGTTTTTAATTATAAAATCATCATCTCATTCATTTATTTCCGGCATAATATAAAGATTAAATAATTAACAATGCTTAGGGACTAAATAATAGATTTTTTTTACTCCTCTGTGTTCTTATCTAGTATCCTATATCCTAGAGTACCCCACATATTCATATACACTTTTATTGTATTTAGCTTTTATTCCACAAACCGACGATACCAGCGTGACGATCAGTGATACGCTTTCACATAACAACTTCTTGAAGCTTATGTTGTCTCGTTACCCCAGTAATTTCACTAGGTATAACGCCCTTCAAACCAACACAGATGCATTTGCGCAATACTATCTGGCGACTAGAATAGGAATCGCTGTGAGACCTATCTAAACGGTCTTCGTCAACAGAAACATACCTCCAGAAAATACTCATGTCAACATTTATAATCTCTAAAAATATCGTATATCATAATAATAGAACTGAAGATTACTTCATGATAAGATATTAAATTATTCATGATTAGGTATTTTGTGCAATCAATAGTAGTTTGTTTAACTTTATTTTTTTTAAATAATAATAATAGGCCATACGTATATACACGTTTTATCCGAGATGTAACACTGACCCGTCGTGCGGATGCTTTATGTTATTTCCTCGCACGACAAGATGTCGTTTATTCTACGAATTTACGTCTACCGTATGACAGTATATTTCTTTTGCTTTATTTATTAACTAACTGTCCCTGCGGATTTACTCGCGTTGAATACCGACGATGTTCTGTTAACAAAAACACAAAATCGTCCTATAATCCTTAAAGAATAACTAACGCCTGGATCAGTTTCCTCAATCTGATCTCCAAATATCAATCAAATCAATCAAATATGTAATATTAAATTCTAATCTAGATAAACGTTCATGTCTAAAATTATTCTTTGTCCTTCTCCAAGGTCAAATTTATCTTTATAATATCACAACAAAGCAGTTGTAAAGCAGCAGTTTAATAAAGCAGATGATCAACCCCGTTTAAAGAAACTCTGCCATGATACAAACTTCATACATATATTCGGAGTAACAGAACCTAAATCAAAGAATCGACACAAGTATCACAAGACTATTTAATAAATGGAGCAATAAAGAATAAATACCTTATTTGTGTTTAAATCTAGGTTTCCTTATTGTTGATTTTTTTTTAGTAATATACGGGATCAACTGATAATTATGAGATTTATTGACATTCCATTGATCATTTTATCATTATGAAAACTTAATCAATGAGATAAAACTAATCAAGATAAAACTGTTTTGTGTATAAATTGCGTTTACGCTCGAAACGGCATTAATTTTTTATGTAATAATTTACGAACTTTGGCCCATGCCTATTAACTGTTCAAAAACCCAGAGAACTTATAAAACTCTATTTTGTGTAAATTATCTTTGAGTATTAATGAGATATTCTACGTAAACAGACTCTTCGTACATTTTATACCTACAAATCAAATATCATAATAAAAAAAGCGCTCACCTAACATGATATACGTATTCATATTAATAACTTTTATTTGAAATGTTTAGTTTTTTACAAAGACATAGACGTATAAATTTTTCTACATACGTTAATAATAAACTCACGATCGTAAAAAGCACAGGTCGCATACACCACCTACTGTAGAATGCGAAAGCTATATGAAGGGCTCCGTGGGTGGTTTTAGATATTCTCTGGTAAGAGACCGACATAACTCTTTCGCTGCCCTTGCAGTAGTAAAGTATCCGATGTAGGTTTTTTTTTTCGAAAAAAAAAAGGTCGTATACATTACTTCATATATATCGTAAATCACCGTAGATCTTTCTGGTAGAGCTATCCATAACATAACATAACCTTTTAGTCTGATTACTTAACGAATTTAGACCAGCGATTCCCAAAGTGGTCTATATCGACCTCTAGGGAGCGAAAAAAAATTTGGGGGTTCATGAAATGAAAATGGGGGTCCACTAAAGTGGATCTCAACTCATACACTGATAGTACCTGTTTACTACTAAAGCATCAAGTTCATCCTTCTTACTAAAAATATTGACTTATTGCTTATGTTATTTTATGTTTATTTAATGTTACGTATATTTTACATAACAAATACAAAATTTTATTTTGAGTAGTTTTAATTTAAATTCAAGTAATAAATGTATAAATTAACATATGTTTTTACTTTAAGTTTTTAACACTAAACTTCACTACAGTTAGAAATTTACAGGAAATCAATATCAGGTAAGTAAGGGGTCTACCCAACACGGAAAAACATGGCAAGGGGTCTACGACACAAAAAAGTTTGGGAAACTCTGATTTAGACGTTAAGAAATACTCTCCAATTCTCTATATACAACTACTATTATTTACTATTTAGTAGTAGTATATTGTTCAATAGTTACAAATCCAACAATGGAGTACCAAAAGCATTTACTCATACTTCTAACATTTCTATTTATATATATGAACGGTAGCCAAAATGTATGTTCGGTCAGCCGTAGTAACCGTTTCCTCTGTCACTTTTAGGATCAATTAAACACTGTCAAATTAGTTCACTGTATATGTTTTATTTCTATATAACATGTATTACAAAATAATATTAATATAGATTAAACCCACTATAATCAAAATTAACATAATTATAAAATATCATACTATAAATACATAAATTAGATACTCAATAACTAATAATTGATTGGATCTTTTGGTGCCGTATCTTACGTATACTGTACTACATATAATGTATTACGTACTGTACTAATGAAAACTCAATTTACAAAATGGAGTTAATAAATTATATTTTTTTCATTATAAACAGACCTGAGAAATAAGAGACAATTGGAAAATATTTAAAGTATAATATTGATTGAGGATAATTTGTAAAAGATTATAATTTGTTTGGAAAAATAAGACCCATGCAGCGACCGGTACTTAACTCGGATAAAATTTGAAGATAGTCTCAAAGAAAAACATTATTATACGTTTCTGTTGAATTAAGGTAAACATAAAGTAAAAAAAATAGTCTTTGATAAATATAGTAAATAATATTTAAACCGTACATTAAACAAAAAAAAAAAAATATGAGACGCGCAATATGGTGTTCATTTTACTGAACATAAAATATTCCCATGAAAATTTTAAATAGTGGCAATACTAACTCATACGAAAATTATTAATAAAGCTTATAAAACTTTACATTTTGGATTTCAAAATAGTGTAACAACGTCTAATTTTACTGAATTGAAAATAATTTTTATTCCTAAATAATTTTGTACAAGGGTAAAACCAGACATGGCTACCGTTGCATAAAAACATATGGGTAAAATGTTACCCATTCAAGTATTCCTGAATTGCTTACTCATCCTGTACTAGGGGGTCGTGACGATGCATGCTGTTTCATACTTACGATAAAATCAGTACAAAAAATGTATGTGAAAATATTAATACAATTATTTGATATATAAGTCAAATAAGTTGTTATAATCCATTAATGTATTTTATCTCATTTAAATTCTAGTGCATAATCTTTGAAAATAGAGAATAGCGCATCCGTTAGTTTTAATGAAGACAATAATCATAAAAACTAGGTCCTAATTGAATTATGTCAACAAGTAAATTCATTGACTTATTATAGAGGTTTTAGTATTAATAAAATCTCAAATTCTCAGCAGTCGATTCGTATTATAGTATTAGTTTCAATGACTATTATTTCCTGCAATACCAAGAATATGGATCGACTCCTTCAATACGATTACCTCACGGTAAAGCCTTGAGAGGCTTTTAAATTTGTTCTCAGATGAAATTATAACAAAGAGAATTAAAATTTATTCAAATCGAATCGATTTCTCAATCTGTGTAGAACTGAAACCTAGAAAATGTTAATGGAAGGTTCTCGAACTGGATTTATTTCCACAAGTGGCGACATTTGAAAAATAATCGAATCGCTTTGTGGTCGTCAATCAACAATAAGTAATCCGCAGTAAATTGGTTCTTATATTCTCTATAGTCAAAGAAATAAGGAGAAAATTGAATAACATCTTAAAAATTTTGATATAGATTAATATCAAAATATTCACGATATATTTTCGTTTTTCTTGCAAGATATACTTTTATTTGCCGACAAAAACCACAATGACGTCAAGCCCCGGTCTCATAAAAGGATAGCCTTTCTGTTTTCTTACTTTCCCATACCACCAAATATAATAATAGAAATAAAATAAATATATTCCGGCAATACAACATCTAGAATCAACTTCATTTAAAACATACTTGTACATTAATCCAAACAATAAAGTTAAAATTGCATTTAAAAATGCATTATAAAAGTTATGACACTAACAACCCACAAAGCTCTATCTACGAAATTACGTATTCACAAACTATAACAGGGAAGCGCTTTTGAATTATTGTAAGTGAGATACCTTATCACTTAGTTATGATCGTTGCTGCCGGAAAGCTAACTTCAAAACTGCTAACTTAGTTGCACTGAGTTCGCGTTGGTAGTTTCATTCAACATTAAAATGTTTATAGAGTAGTTAACCGTGACAGCAGGAACATGAATGATACAAGAACAAAATAATAAAAGGCATATTTAAAAAAAAAATTACAGCTGTTTTAAAAGTATAAAACAGGTGAGTGAAGCTAAAACCTGAATTAATATCTAAAAAGGTGTCATACAAAAATCACTGGTAGAAAGTGTCTGTTATCGAAGACGGTTAGGTCCTACTCACCACCGCAACAGCTTTTTCGACCACTAGACAATAGTGTGAAAACATTACTGTGTTCCGGATTGAAGAGAGTTGTAGCTAGTCAAAATACTGAGGTGTCGAGATTCAATATCCCATGTCTCAAGACGACGAGCACAATGTGGTTCTGTGTAAACCATCTTAACTAGCGCCACGTTGTTATGAACAAGCGTATCACTTACCTCCAGGTGAACGTTCTGTTCGTCTCTTCGTTGCGTTGTATAAAAAACATTACGAAACGCAAGAACAAATATTAAACATGAATAAGTTTTCTTTAAATGTATTTTTTTAAAAAATGCATAAAAAACACAGGATTCATTTCAGGTTTTTGCGTCATTTCTACTACCATTAAGCGTTATCATAATAGGCTTCGAAGGGAGCAGTCAGCATCCGCGATCGTGAAATGTAATGACGCTGATAATACTAAACGCCTTACAAATAAAACGTTTTTACACTTAAAAACTTAAGTAGCTGTTTTAAATTATACCCGCTGGAAATTCAGATTATAACGTTATATTTTAAATTATCATGTCGGCTACTTTTAAAATATTACAGTTAAACCTTAGTCGCAACTTATTGTTTCATACATTTTATTAATAGTTTAAGAAGTTAAAAATAATTGAAGTGCCTTCATAGTTAATGGAAATTATAGTTAATTGCCACCGAAATTATTAATACATGAATCGTAAGATTTTTTCAATTTGAATAATATGGAATGGGTTATGATGGAAATTTTAATTGAAACGATAAGTGTACCATCAGGTGTAATTAGAGCTCGAAAACATAAGTATAATATTACAGCAGAAGGGCGTTAAAATGATTGAAGCCGACGCAAAGGCCGTAAACGGTGAGTAAGTGAATTTGCGGTATGTCACGAGGCGTGTTATGGGTGCGTAATCGTCAAGAAAATAAAGTGCTCGTATTGCGAACGTACACTGGTTATCATATATGAAATTATGTTCGGTAACTCAATAGTTACAACTTTATGTGATAGAAAATAAAAATTTACTACCTAATAACGAATAATGGTTCATAAAGAATACTTAATTAATTTGCTTTGCCCACCAAAAGTAATAATTACGAAGACTAAAGGTAGATTTCTCTTGCCGACTAGTAGCAAGCTGTAGTAACATACACTTTACTGAGTTTATGACAATTAATATATTATCTCTAGAAGCAACGAGACCTTTATCGTGCCATATAAAAATCCTTAAATAACGCCACATAGTTATGAGCAGACCACTTCGTTTACCATCATTATGGAACTAGCTTACTCCCTCAACCCACACTTCAATTAACTTAAAAAACATCCTGTATTCTCTGAAAAAAATTACCGAAACTGTTTCATTTATTTTATTGATATAATTCATTACACTTTGTTACTTTAGTATAGTGAAGTATTATATATTGATAAAATAAGCGTAACTCAACAAATTATAGTAAACGTGACGTGAGTACGAACTGCTGTTACTTTGCGTATGTTGCCGTACTTTAATAGATAATATCGTTATCTAATTGAATTTTAATATTTATCTTATTGACAAAGGCCGAGCAGGTTATTAATATTATTGATAAAGGCCGAAACAAAATAACTATTATTTTGTCTAGTTTATTACTTTTCATTATTAATGTTTTTTATGCTTAATGTTTTAAGTATGACACTGTGTAAGTCTATGGCGGTATGTAACAAACCACATCGGTTACTATGTAAACCAATTGTGTAGTTGACCCACATATATACTGCACGTAGATCAATTTTGTTTAAGTTTTACTTGTAGTACATTTAATTTATTGTTTTTCTATTGCGCAAACAAATTATTTCTTTTGTTTTAGAAAATTATGCTTTTTAAGAAATCTTTTGATTCAACTTTATATGAAACAGAACAAAAGTTAAGCACTGAGTAATTGAATTAGGAAACTCAGATATCATCATCAGTTACGATTAACCTTTAACAATCAACAGTACTAATGGCAAACATCTCTTACGTCACTGGGACCACGCCATTACTTCAAGAAAAATATCATTTGCTATTAAAGATATTACCGATGATAAAAATGGATATGATGAATAAAATTGTTCTATTAACCATTTAATTATTTACTTATAAAATAAAAAGACAATAATACAACATGATTAGAAAACAGCATAAAATTACTTAAAATACAAAAATAATAACAGTACAAATACAGATCCGGGCATAAATATATTACTTATCATATCGTAAACAGAAAGATTTTTGTTATATTAATAAAAAAAAACACATAAATAACCATACAAAAAATAGAAATTTTGATGATCAATACTCATAATGTATACTTTTTCGTTTTGATAATAATAATTACATGAGAAAAAAGTTAAAATAGATGATATTAAAAATCGATTAATGCTTTTGTGTACAACTTACGTAAGTTTTCTCAAATGTAAAATTAATGACATTATAATGAGGTTTGGGACAAATAAATGAAAAAAAAAAGCTGTAACTTTCTGTGAAATTCATCTAACAATTATAATCATTGCTTGAAACGGTTTCTGTTGATATAAGTATAATTATAGATTTTATGAATAATGATATTTTAAAGAAAAATTTAAAACATTTTGTCTTATATAAACATGACTACAATTTAAGCATTCTAAATGTAATTGTACGTAATTTGAATGTAACTCTATGTGCAAGTTTCAACAATGTGTTCAGTGATTACTTATTAGTATACTTTGTAACAAATATACAAAATATGTCTTTCAATAGTTTCAACAATATAAACTATCATATCATATCTTAAGAGGATACTCGTCACAAAAACAAAAGGAACCAAAAATGTAAACGTAGTTTTATTAAATTACTATATAATGATAGCTTTATTTTTTTTTAATATAAGTTATATATGTTTAACCGATATAGGCAATATAGGCGCCCGCCATTTTGACGCGCTTGGTGTGACGTCATAGTTGTACTATCTATGACGTCACTACAAAGCCGCTTAGGAAACAGCCTTTGTTTTCGTAGACTTTTACACCACATTCTCTCTTAAAAATGGCATTAAAATACCTGAATCCCTAGTCTGTCCAAAAAAATTTATTTTTTCTTCAAAGTGCAACGGGAATAAAAATATCGTTAAATACTTAACACGGAAGGGATACAGATTAATTAAAAGTATTATATACGTAGTAAGTATTATATATAATATTATAGTATTTACTTGACTAAATAAATTAGTAAAGCAATGATATGCTACAAAACATACATTAATTAACGTATTCGTAGATATTACGTATTCCATATTATATGTTAAACAGAATCAGAAGTAATTTTTGGTGATTTCCTTTCGCTTTATTTGCATAGGAATTTATAAACATACGAACGTAAATAAGGAAATATTACAAAGTTAGATAACCTTGCCGCGGGTGTTCAAAGTCTTTCAGACAATTGCTCATTATAAACGTTGTTAAAAACCATTTATTATATTAGCAGTACTGTATAATTTATTTTGTATTTTTAAAACAACAATACCATTTAATAGCTAAAAGACTAAAGATAAATTTATGAAATATATTACACTATTATCAAACTACGTTTTAAATAATTCTCTAATATTTAAGGATTCTCTTAATTTAATTTCTTTTTTATACGATTAAGCGACGAGACGAGAGAGACGTTTATCTGATGGTAAATGATACGCCCGCCCATAACAACGTGGTGCTAGTTAGTATGTTATACACTGCACCACATAGCGCTCGTCACCTGAGACAAGATTTCGAGCCTCGTTACTCCAGTAATTACACTAGCTGCAATACCCTTCAAACCGGAACACAGTAATGTTTGTACACTACTGTTTGGCGGCAGAAAAACACTTATTAAGGTAATTATGTTTTATACTTAATTAATTTTAACGAAAAACCTCATTATAGTTACCGCTTAATGAAAACAATCGAATAATAAAAAAGTAAAATAGTATGAGCGTTAATTTTTTTTTTTCTATACACCAAATAGAAACTCGAAACGTTACCGTCTACGCGACGTCAGAAAATAACATCATGAATGTTCACTTATTCATGAGCTTGTGGCAGGAACTTCATTTGCCGTCAAGAACATTTGATTATGTACCTTTGCACCACACACACAAGAAAATTGTATTTAAATTCAGAGAGAAATCATTTATATAAATATAAAACATCAGTGATGAGTTTCATGACAGTTTCTGCAGTCTACTTTACCCTCTTAAATTGCCACAGCGAAAACCGCAGTTTCTCAAAGCTTAAAGTAAAAACTATAACTCCTATACATATTAGATAACCGCATTTACTAGATAAAGTATATTTTTAAATGTGATAATAGTATTATTATCTATCTATCTCTATGAATATATATATATAGGAAACAATTTAGGAATTGTTTTTATTAAGTAGTTTACTGGAAGTCGGGAGCTGTAACTAAAAAGTTACGTAGGTTAACGAGACCTCACGTCTTTTTTCAAAGTGACGAGCGTAATGTGGTGCTGTATATAATTAACGCGTTGTTATTAACGGGCGTATAATTATCATCAGTTGAACGTCTCGCCGCTCACATAGCTACATAAAGTAAAAAAAAAAATACGGTAAATCCAATCAATTAATTAGGTAGTGAATTCATAATAGAAATCGATTTATGAATATTTCAAGTATTCGTAGATCGGTCTTTAACTCTTATCTCTTTTTTTAACCTTTTATTTTATGTGTCTTTTATATACATTTTGTTCGAAACAGAATTACTCTACGATTACAATTACATTAAATATTATTTATACTTTCTATACATTATTGCATTCTTCAGCCAAATATAGTAATATAGTAGTAGTAGTATAATATGCTATAGTAACGGGTGCTCAAATTGGAATGTCCACTCGTATGATGTTTTTGAATAAAATAAATTAACAAATTCACGAACTAATTACAAGAACTTCTCAAAAAAATTATACCAAAAAAAAAGTTCAACTACGATAATTATGGACGATAATTATAGATAACGAGGACGAGTGGGAGGTACAAGAGCAGAAGAGTTGATCCGTTAGAAAAAATTTAACACAATCCGTTTATATTCATGTTATTAAATAAACAAATGAATTAAAGAAAAATTTCTTTTTTTACACTGTGGGAAAAACACTGAAACAAACTTTAGATTCAGTATAATATAAAAGAACGGTGGTAGTTAGTATAAAAAATGTATACAGCGTGACAGGTAATAGGTGTAAAAGATCTGGAGGGGCTAAAGTATAGCTCATATCTTATCTATCTATGTATGGAATAACCCATACAAAAACAATGGTTCTGCAGTTATTAATTTTTTAAATATTTTTCAAAAAATTCCTGATTTTCTTGGAAAAAATTGGATCATTTTATTTCTTACTTATTTCTACACAAATTTAAATGTAATAATTAATGTTTAATCATTGTTTTATTAAATAAAATTAATAATCATCACTTAGAGGCTAAATCTTCTTTGAAAGTCGTTACAGTAAAAAATATGGGGTCATATTTACATTTTTGTTTAATATCAAAATAAATTTTTATTTATAAAAAATACATGTAAAGCCCATAATTTTAATAACTATACCTACTAACCGACAAGATATAAGAAAGTAAGTAAAATATCTAAAATTTAGAAAAAATAAACACTTGTAATGAAACCAAGTACCATGATATATCAAACTGTTGAGACTTATAAAAGTTGACGCCGCGCCTGCCCTTATTTTGACCCTTTTATTTTTGTTGTAACACGTGCGAGCTTATTGTTGTCGTTATAGATATTAAGTTCAGAGTAAAAGTTTAAAGTAACAATTGATTTAAATTTTGCTCAAATAGACGACCACGGTTCCTGATACAAGTACGAAGCCTTTTTCTTAAGTCAGATCGAGTGACTCGCCCTGCAGTTCTCTTATTTTGTCAGATTTAATTGAAATATATAATTATACTATTATATTAATATTACTTATATATAATTATACTAGTTGTCTTCCACCTACTTAAGGTAATTTGTGATTTCCATTCTTAGCTAAACTCTAAATGGCAGAAGCAATATATCTGCAAAACTTTTAATCTTTATGTCTAATAGTTTCGGAGATCTCGTGATGAAGCAATGAATCTCTAGAAATATCCTTTATATACATAGATTAACGTATAATACAAAGGCATTTGCAATATTTCCAAACACTAAGTATATTTCTTAAGATGAAGTTATCTTGGCGATGTGTATATAATAAATTCAATGAACATATCAACGTTTAATTAAAATCTTAGTAACGAGCGGAAAAAACGTTGCCTAGAAACCATTTTCATTGTGATAAAAATTTAAGTGGAAAATCAAAGCACAAAGTTCGCTCGTTTTAAAAAAGAGTACCCGTGAATACAAATAGCGTTTTAACCTTAATAACCGTGAATTCAAATTGTTCATGAATTACACAAATACATGGGGTTAATTTCCTTTACTTTTTTTAATTTATTAAATTTTCATGAATTTTAAAATTATTGTTCATAACACAAGTTACAATAATTTATGTTTTAATTTTTATCTTCTTGCTTCTTTGGCGTACATTTAATTTGATCGACTGGCAATATTCTAATGGTGGTTAGCCAAGTGCATTTGAAAAAACTGTGTTATCATCCAAGCAACACTTACTTGGATTCGGAATCAAACCAGATATATCAAGGTTATATATATATATATATTAATCCCGTAACAGTTTCATTACACGAGAGAATTGTAAAAAGAGAACTTTATAATAACCTTTATTCTCCCATGATGGACGGTGAAGTCAAACTTTCGTCGAATTTTACAGCTTCATTCTTCTTTTTGTTATTCTACGAAGTGACCAGAAGAAACGTTCGCCTGACGATAAGTGGAACGCTTGCTCATAAGTCCATGGTTTGGGTGATACACTGTACTACATTTTGCCCATACCCCCGTAATTTCACTAGATACAATGCTCAAAAAACCGGAAAACAGAAATGTTTGTCTACTAGTACATGGCCGCAGAAATAAGAGCTTCTTGCCTTCTTGAACTTCTTGCCTGCAGATTGACCACCTTCACTTATATTAAAAGTTTCAGATGTAAATATTTACATTTGACAACTATACAATTAATAATGAACATCTTTTAATTTTTTAAGTGTCATTTACGTCGTCGACGGTAGAAAGTTCCGGAACCACAGACAGAAACCGGGGACCTTCTAAGTTGAACTCCCGCAACGTTTATTTATTCTGCTAGTAGTATGCCAATATCTTATCCACCGAGGCGACGAGATCATCATCGTCCCTTGCAATGAATTTGGTTCTACCAAAGATCTCCGCATCAATCGGTCTTACGCTGCCTACATCCAGCGAATTCCCGCAACCTTCACCAGATTATCGGTCCACCTTAATATCATGCCGTGTAACATCTTAGCTGACACCAATATATAAGTGCAGATGGGATCGATTACGATCGTACCACTATCGTAAAGCACCAAGCGCTTAGTTAAACAAAATGGTTAAAATACATCAAGATAATAAAAAAAAATGCAATGAAAAAATATATTGAAGATGCAATTGCGATTTAGACAGTTTTATTATTCGATGGCTCTACACCGTTAGAAGATGATGGAGACAGATCGGTCCTCATATGAGGTAATTCAACTGGCACCTCAGGGAAACGTATTGTGTCATCGTAACAGCAAACTAAATCACGTTTATAACAAATACGAGAAAGGTACAACATTTTCATTTCCAAGCATTTCCCCCTGGGAATACACTCTCCTTTCTTCTCAATACAAGATGGATCTGAAAAATATATATAACTCATGGAATAAGTTTAAAGTAAATATTTTTACCAAAAAATATTTATTTTTACAGTTTTTAGTACACAATATACATAACATGAGTATGACATTTTTATTAATATAGAATATAGTAACGGAACAAACAATAAAAAAATCATAACTTTAAAAGAATTAAAGAAATTCTTTCTTGCATTTAGATGATTAAAAATCTCTGTGCAAACAATGATTTAACAACAATTAAAGTTTAAAACTAAAAATAGGCGTTTTATAAATGAAAATACTTACGTATATTAATAGCGAAAAACATTTCTCTACCATTGTCGGTGAGATTGCGATAAACATGATCTCTATATAACAATGGATACTTATATTGTTTCATTTTAAAATCTCTTGTGTAAAACATGTTAAAGGAATTGATAAAGCAAATGATAATAATACATTGTTTTGTTTCCATCTTACAAATTTTAAGTGTATACATAAGCCGCATGCATTCCCTATTACAAAGTAATTTATAAAGGTATAATTACCACTAATTAAAAGTTGTTAACCGAAATTGGCTATTAAATCATAACTACCGTTTTTCTCTTTCAAAGGACTACAATAATAAACTAATACACGAAACAGTATTGCTTATGCAATTCCAATCCAGTTTATTTCGTTAAATCACAATTATTTCTTACATATTCATATAATACTTACCATTGACCTCTATTTCTGTTTATTGATGATATTTAATACGAGAGGAACATATTGCTTCGTTATACTCCCTAAGGACGAATTATCAATTTATTGTCTTGTTTTCGATCTCAGATATTCTGGCATTGGGTTTAATGCCCTTAAAATTAACCTTTATGATAATAAACTATAAAATTATTCAGACGTCGGGTAACAATTATTTCTTCCATATAATCAAAGTGTTATTGCATGGTAAATATTTAATAAACAACATGAGATATTTATGCAGGATTTGTAAGACGTATGAGTTTGTAAAACAATAAAGATATTTTATTAAAGTAAATAATTTTTTATGAAAACACAATGCGACACTATGAACGGAACATTCACCTGATGGTAAACGATACGCTTGTCCGCAACAACACGGCGCTAATTAAGATGATATTACACAACGCCACATTGTGCTAGCCTTGATACATAAAATGTTGGGTCTCGTCACCTCAGTAATTTTACTAGCTACAGCGCTCTCCAAACCGGAATACAAAAATGATTTCACACTACTCTCTGGCGGTAGAAATAAGCGCTGCGGTAGTATCTACCTAAACGGTCTCCACCAACAGAGACTAATAAATGTTTATGAAATGAGATCAATTTACGAAAATAATCTAAAAAATTGCTAGCTATTACACAATGACGAAATTCAATATAACGGAGCAGTAGAGTCGTTAAGTGGTAGCGGCGTTTTGGTAGACCCAGTGTTGGCAGGGCTCCACAAAGTGGAACCATAATCTGATGATATCGACCGATGGGACAATGCTGGACCGATCCGTGTGCAGATCCTTGTAGATGGCCTCTGTAGTGGGCATTTTCGAAATGATAATAATAATCATGATTATGATTTGTCTGATGATGATGTCTACATATATCTGATCACCTCGGTAACGTTTCTCAAACAAGAATTAATATTCATATCCAAATATCATCATCATCATCTTTTCCACCGCTGGATGTCCACTGCTGAATATCCAACTGAAATATCTCTTGTAATTTGTTCCACAAAGCACGGTTTTGCGCTGTTTGAATCCAGTGGCTCCCAGCGATTTTTTTTATGTCCTCTGGCCACCTAGTCTATCAATTGCTTCTCGTTCCAGTGCAGGTTCGCCATTCCATTATCATCGTTTCCGGATATAAAGGATTATAATCTTTGTCCGTCACATACATAAAATAGTAATTTTAAGTAATAAATTAGTTTTCCTTCAAATAAGCTATTGTGAAGCTAACAAAAATATGTTAACAACATTAATTTTAAACGGCAAATTAATAGATATTATAAAACAAATTGATTTATAATATGACTATGTTATTATCATGCTAGGTCAACAACTAAGTTTAACTTAATGTTTTCGTCGAGGTTAACCGCTTGTACCATTTAAAAAGATGCATTCTTGAAAAATTGCATATCATCAATTTAAAAACATGAATATGATTAATTATATGCTCGTTTGATGATTAACCCTATTATAATATTCTTTTTATTTGACGAGACTAGGTGACAGTATGATGGTCCTGATGGTAAGTTACACGCCTGCCCATAACAACAAGGCGCTAGTTAGGATGACATTCACTGCAATATACTGTGCTCGCTGCTATGAGATAATGAGACTGATCTCATGAGATGTTAAGTCTCGTTACACCAGTAATTTCATTAGCTACAACTCCTTTCAATCCGGAACACAATAATGGTTGCACACCACTGTTTGGTGGCAGAAATAAGCGCTGCGTTGCTACCTACCTAAAAAGCCTTAGGCAACAGCGACTAACCACCAATGATGGTGATAGATTTTAATGAATTGAGATGATTTTTTCAATTACCTTGTTTATCACTTTAACACTCAAATACTAATATAATATGCTTTACGCGTGACTATCTGTCTGTCTATTCTATTCTATAATAAACACAACATTTTCGCTTTTTCTATATTAAAAACACTACGACATTTAATATTTGCACAATAAACAACAAGCGCTATCGAAATAACAGTTTCACCCTCAAACCAAAAAATACAACAAAATTTTTCTAACTCGAATCTGTTCACTCAGCGGATATGCGGAATAATGGTCCACCATGTCTCATCCATGGGCATAACAATTTTTTTTAATGTACTAAATAGAAACAACAATGTACAAAGACATCAATTACAATTTATATCTAAATCCAACAACTAGATGCTAAATAGTTATAGGGATGTAACTTCTTTAAGTGTTTTATTGCCTTTTTAAATATATATTTTTTTTATTAAAAATGTCTGCCATAAAAATAATCTGTGGTGCCAAAGCGCACTAAACACGTCATATTTGGACGGGAACACTCACGCTGACGAGCCACTCTTTTGTAGTTCTTATCACAAAGACGAGCAAAACCTCATTATACGCAAACTACGGATGTTTATCACGATAGGATAGTGACTCGCCGTGCGCCTCATCGTCTGGTGGTAAAAAAAGAGAGAAATAACCTAAAGAGAGAATAAATCAAAACGTATCCTGCAGAACACCGTGAGAAAGTTCACTTGGCAACTATATTCAAGATTGTCCAGGCTAGTTATGACAAGTTCTTGATCGCCGATAGGCCTCGCACCCCGCCGCTCTACGGAGTATAATGCCGCTGGATGGGTTTTAGCAGCACTAGCCCAGAAATGGTAACAATACTCTATGACCGGGTCTGCATTTTACGAGTATATGAAGTTAAAAGCTGCCGCGTTATGAAATACTGCCGCACTTTGGCAAGGATCCCCTATTTCCCTGCAGCTATCTTGGATTTGGAATCGATGAATTTAATATTGCGTTTTAGCAATATTCTTTCAAATATTTTAAGTATAATAGGAACGAATCAACTGTGTAACCCTACACAGTGTTTTCTCATATAGCAGTTGGCAGTGATATATTACCTATGCATTTTTCAATAGAGCTGATACGTATTTCAACATTAGCAGAGCATTTAGAGAGTTACTCCGTAAGTTCTCGTGAGACTAAATAAAAACTTTCTTTTTATCTTCCGTTTACTATTTCTCTGTCAGAGTAACTTAATAACATCACAGAATTAATCAATAAAACAAAAATTAGGAAATTAATCTTTAAGCGTATAGTTCATGACGAAATCTATTAGTACAATTATACATTTGATTACGAACATTTTATCATTTACAAAATTATATTTTTTTGACACAAAAACGTTAAATTTTAATCTTAAAAAAATCAATGGCGTTCGTTTAGCACAAACTTAGTTATAATTAATTGCACAAGGTCTAACTCGCGCCTGCTTCCCACAGAAATCTAATTGATTAACATTCATTTATAAAGATAATCAATTCTCACTCAGTGTATTCGCCAGTCGATTAACGATCGACGCATTCACTGTTTGTGTGTCTTTCACGACCTACCAACATGTGGGAAAAAATTATTTTATTTACCTCAGTGTGTTTGTTAACGGTTTCTTTATTAACTAAAAAAATTTGTTACAGCGAACCAAACAAATTTAGATTTCATTTAAATTTCTTCATATATTATTTCTTATGTACTGCCTTGTCATTCATTATATGGCCACTGTTCATGTTAAGGCCTAGAAATGTTAAGAACTGCAAGTAAGTATTGTTTTCCTTTTTAGAGTTATGAAATTACAATATTTTATAATATACAAAACACATTTGCAAAAATAGCAGCAGTGTAAGCAATTTCTATTAACCAGGCATATATGTTAGATCTTTGGGGGAGACCTATCTCCAACATTAGATTGTTTGTAAATAATACAAATGTGCATTATTATTTTACACTCTTTTAAGTGACCAGTGTTTTTATGTAAATACTTTAAGAAATTAAAGTTACACACCACTCAGTAACAACAAGCAACATAGGATGTTTACAGAATAATACGTTACGCTTCTCGCCTTGAGACATTTTGTCAAGTCTCATTACCCCAGTAATTTTACTGGCTAAGCAAGTAATATTTGCGTAATATATCTTAGAGGTAGAATTTTAATAAAATATATTTGTTTATTATTTAATAAGAAATATCTATTTTGTTCACTATTTTATAATACATTTTATTAATGCAGTCTGACGCGCTGTGTAATAAGGAGTGGATGCGATCCCCATTTAGCTTAAAATTTCGTGCAGGAAAACAATTATGAGAAATCCGTTATGTTTCAAGAACCAATAGTTTTCTTGGACAAGTGACATCCGCCAACGCGCACTTGGCTAATGTTGTAGATAATAGACCTTGACTCCTTTCTTTTAAGCGCAAACTTCATGTTCCAAGACTACGATCATGTAATATGTGCTATATATGTGCTATTCACAATTAAATTTAATATTTCTGGCAAATGCTCAGAGTGAGTAAATAAAAGAGAACGTCAATAAGTTTAAAATCGACAATGAAAAAATTAAACATGACCTTTTTTAATAGACATTAATATTCTTGATACTGTACATATTATTAACAATTAATATCACATTTGTTTAATTTGTTCAGATAATTTATCGATAAACGGTAAATAGGCCTTGTGAAAACAATCCTCCGATAAAATAAGTCCGCAAGGATAAGAATACATTACGTTTTAAAATCTTTTCCTTCACTTTACAGTTTTTTTATTCCATTTTAAGAAAGAGAATATTTAAGCAAATTTTAATATTTGATTCGCTGCCTATTGCCACAAAGTTACACCGTTTTAAGATATTTTTATAAAGAATTTTTTAACGAGGTCCTTTTTATTATATACATATAAGTATGGTTCCTTGTGGGTAAAAAAAATAGCAAAACTAAATAACTCGTCAGGCATTTTCATTTCATGGAAAAACGGAAGGAATCTCGCGTACAGTCAACATGAATCAAGAGATCGTTGAGGGCGAAAAGATACATATTACTTAGCTTTTAAGAAAAGACAGGTGTGCGAAAGCCTAAGTTAGTAAGAGTTAAATATCCTCTGAATCAACTTAACCACTTTCTATCGCTTAATTATAAAAAACAATAAGTACTTAAAACTTAAAGTTATAATAATTTAATTCTAAAGAATTTTTATAAACTTCTCTTATTGTTCTGTAATCATCTGATTTTTTTATTTCTAACATATTAAATATCTATTATGTATTTATAATAGAAATTAATTCTCTTTCGAAAACATTACTATATCCTTCAAATTGAGCGTTGTAGTTAATGAAATTACTAGTGTAACGAGACTCGATATCTTATGTCTCGTCCGCAACCTGACATCAAATGATCCATACAATAAATTAACATCAAAGTCATTTCCGCATAAATATAAAATAGTTGACAATGAAGTTACATGAAGGATAAAATTTTTAACGATACTTTTATAATCAATTTCAAGGTATGAATATCTCAACAGTTCGAAGGTAACAGGGAAATTTACATAGTGAATCCTAAATTTCCGGTTAACCGTGGTATTTAGTTTAAAATGATCACAGCATGCGTATTTAAAGTCAAGCAATTGCATATTTTAAACAGGTATACACACCGGATACAAGAGAGGAGTTTTTCTCTCATCGTGTTAATATTAATGGTAATATCAATAAAATAAATTATAAAGTCATCAATCTCATCAAACTAGAATATTAATAATGATTTACGTTGTTATTTTACTAATGGCGAGGTTTGAATAAACTAACAGTTTATTTTTTTACACGGTCAATATACAAACCTGATGTACCGCAGTACAAGTTTTATTGGATAAACATGGAATGTGCTCAATCGGTGTACATTTGATAAAATTTATTTCTATCTGTTATTTATTTCTGTTGTCGTGATATTTTGCCGTAGGTAGGTCTCTGTTGCCAGAAACCGTCTAGGTAGGTACCAAGGGAGATCCTATTTCTACTGCCAAACGGTAGTATCCAAACATGACTGTATTCCAAATTGAAGGGAGTTGTAGCTAGTGAAATTTCTGGGGTAACGAGATCTTCTGTGTCAAGGCGACGAGCGCATTGTGGTGTTGTGTGTAACATTGTAACTAGCACTGCGTTATTATAGGCGGACATATCACTTACCATCAAGAGAACGTCCCACCCGCCTCATGGCTTCATTGTATAAAAAAAATTATGATTTCATTTATATTACTATTATACAATAACGATATGTATAAATATTTTTATTATTTATTGATTACTAATATAGTATATGAGCATATTGTTATTAACTCTAACATAATATGGACGCTTGTCTGAAATAAATATTTATTTATTTATTATTATTAAATAAATTATTCTTTTAGAGACAATTTACAATAATACAATTGCTTTTAATTATAGTATACAAACAACATATCCCAGTAAATATAGCTTTCAGAGAGATATTGCAATATCAAATTTAATTATTGTATGTTGAACTATACAATTAATTATTATACACATATTATACGTAAAAAAAATATTAACAGCCCACTCCACGTTCCCACTGTCTGAGCCTTCTCTCACAAGTAGATGGCCGATAAAAAAAAACAACCGTGCTAACCAAGGTTTGGCAGATGTCACATGTCCACGATAGCTATTGAATCTTCGAACATTTCTATTCACACATGATGTTTTCTTTAAGTTTTCTAAATATAAAAAGTCAATATAATTACGACAATCAAAATTAAAACCTTTTGCCAATAATGTGAGTTCAAGTAATATTTACACTGACTATAGGGAGTTAAAATATTTATATATTTACTTAATAGCATACACCAACAGAATACATATCATGAGATCTAGAAAAGCTAAGTGACGTTCCTTGAGGGAGGTGTGTATCCATCAGTGGATTACCAAAAGGCTGATGATGATGAGATCTAGACAAAGATTGAATGAAACAATTGGCTGAAATGCCACGTCACTTATAAGCATACACAACATTCACAATGTAAATATATTGTAACTAACGATCACGAATACTTAGTTAAACAAAATTAGGAACATAAAGAACTTAAAAATAATAGAAACTTAATAAAAGATTCGCATATATCCTATATAAACATGCATTTTAGTTCAACGAGTCGATCGTATGGGTTGTACAAATATCCGTCGACCTATATACGCACAGCGACAGCAATTGTTAAACTCGGAGCTGGCTGGTTGGTCGTATCTTTGGAGAAACTGGAGCACATAACTACGTAACCGAATTATCTGACGTAGAATTGAATTTATCACTGCGCTACGTGTTAATTTATACCATCAGTATTAAATCGTAAAAAATAGAAAAAAAAAATGGTATAGCCAAAACGTAAAATTGTATTATCATCATCATCGGCCGATAGACGTCCACTGCAAAAAAAATGTCTACTGCTTTGGATTTGTAATGCACATGTGAAATATGTTGGTCCATATAACGGTAAGATTCATGACAAGACAAATCTAACAAAAAAAAAGAAGAAAATGACATTATTTTTTAGGAACGGATTTCACATCAACTGGTAATAAGCCTCCCCAATTTAATGTACTCGCCACCTTAGTTTGGCGTGAGCGGTGTAAAGGTAAAAGTAAAAGCTGTTACCTTTTTCCTAAAACTGTTTCTTCTTAGTTGCCTTTTACGAATGAGCTCCGGTAGAGTTGCGTTCAGTAAATTTCAAACCGACTCCCACATTGATTGTTTATCGAAAACTTCGACAAAAATAACTAATAAATAAGATAACGCACCTTCATATCTAGTACATATTATAATTTAAAGGCACAATACATGTTTGTTTTTAAATAAAAAGATGCTATTAGGAAATTGCGTCCAAAAGTGTGGTCATAAATTCATAATACACTAACAGCGTGGAGGGATTTAAGGGTTCCCGCACAACAACACACGAGACCCAAGCCAACCCCACCTGCTCGTGGTGCGCCCTGCAAATCAACAAAAGAGACTCTGCCTCAAACCAACTCGCATTATGCCAGCGTGATGGCAAAGGGCTTAAATCCCTCGACATGAACCCTTACAAACGACGGCCCCTGGTACCCGTCGGTGCGAGCAGCGCAGGACCAATCAATGTGGGGATCATTGAGAGAGGCCTATGTCCAGCAGTGGACGTCTATTGGCTGATGATGATGATCATAACACACGTATAACTTACAACTAACTTAAAGTATGAAGATATAAAAAGTAATGTTAGATGTGATAGCGCGCGTACAAAATACGTCCAATGATGACAGTTCAAAGTATAGTTTAAAATAAGGAGATAACACCAATAAGACCATCCATCGAGAATTAAAAGTAAAGGTTCGAGATACATCTCAAAATCGTGTGTTTTATTAAATGTGTATTACATATTTTCAGATATATATTATAGGTCTGCGAATATCTTATCGTATTCTATAATAATGGCAACATTTCTTGTTATATCCTACTATATCTGCGGAATGTAATGAATAAAATTGACTGAGTTTAATAATTACTATTAATATTAGTAACAACAGTTTTTTTTCAACCTGTAATCTTATTTCAACTTAAACGTGCATTTATCTATCTTCATATTGTACATACCTCCGTCGGTGGAACACATTATGTCGTGGTGAGCCTCAGCATAACACTTGGGAGGTGCTAACGAGGAATTTGCCCTTTTTTGGGACGTTCTAGTGCAAAGTGGCACAGGCGCGTTCTGTAGGAGATCCTGCGGCTCCTAACGCACAATAGAGACCACCGAGAGGGTATATGCAGATTAAAATCACTCCTTTATCTAATAACTTCTCTCTAGAATAAGGTATGGAGGAGACAGTATCTTTTAAATATTTCCCACACAACACAAAAAAGTGTTTCACTTGAACTTGACGTACCTTTAGAATGTGCTGCGCATCTCTTCACCTTTGGTTAAAGAAGTTCTTATGAAAAATGTATTTTTAATGATTTTAGATTTGCGGCCAGCATTTTAAAGAATATTACAAAAATTTATGATTTAAAATGGGAACTACGCAACGGAGCGATATTAAGTGAAGATCGTGGAGCCATAATCGTTTCAAATCATCAATCATCACTTGACGTTTTAGGTAAGTAATTATATAGTTATATCTGTGAAGGAATATTGTACGCACTTTTCTTTGCTTTGACAAAATGTACTCAAACTAAGTTTTACGCAGTATATAGTATTTATTAAGCATTACGATTGTTTCAAAGCACTCAACGTCGCGGGACGACAAGAATATAATATGTCCAACATGATTGTTAGGAGTATAATGAGAGAAAAATTCAATTTAATTATATTAATAATAATATCTCCATCTATTTTGTCTGTTAACTTTATTTTTAATTTGCAATAACCTTGAAAATCATTCTTAATGGGAATTGTTTTACAAAAAAAATGTGGTCAATAAAATCTAATTCTCAGGTATAATCAATCCAAAACATGTATATCAGACCTCACAGACATCGTCGTCGTCAGTGTTTATACCATATCCATTATAAAGAATATAATTAATATAAATCATACATTTTTCAGGTTTATTCAACATTTGGCATGTTGTAGACAAGTTAACAGTCATTGCTAAGAAAGAGATTTTATATGTCTTCCCATTCGGCTTCGCAGCATACCTAGGTGGTGTAGTTTTCATAGACAGAAAAAATCCTAATACCGCAAAAGACCAACTTAAAATTACTACAGATGTTATGGTCAAAGAAAAGGTACGACAAAACACAGAACACATTTTACTGCTCATCATCATCGTCATCAGCCAATAGACGTCCACTGCTGGATATAAGCCTCTCCCAAAGATCTCCACGTCGATAGGTCCCGCGTTACTTACATCCAGTGGATTCCCGCGATTCTCACGAGATCGGCGGTCCACCTTGTGGAAGGCTCCCAACACTACGTCTACCAGTACGCAAGCGCCACTCGAGGACCTTACTGCCCCATCGGCTGTCGGTCCTTCGAGCAATGTGCCCTGCCCACTGCCACTTAAGTCTAGCAATCCTTTGGACTATGTCGGTGACCTTCGTTCTTCCTTACTGCTCATTAATTATATATAAATATTTTTATTTAGCGTTATAATCATATCTCACGGAAGATTGATACAGTATTACTTAATTTCGACGCAACAAATTTTAATGCCAATTAAAACCTGAGTAACAATGTACGATAACATTGTAATATATGAGTAATAAACTGTACATAATGATTTTTTAAGTTATTCTGCTTCACATACCTGAAAGTAAATGGATCAATATGACTATTTAAGCACCCGTCGTAAGTTGTACATTATGACGTTACACCATGCTTACCGTGGCTTTTCTTTGAAAAAAAAAAACAATATTGAATTTTCACAAAATAAACTTTAGAAAGGATAAATTTGCGGCCTTTATAATCTCTATTTGAACAAACATTGATTTCTTGTGTAAACGTATTAATTTTGCAACTATTTTAAGGTCATACAAAAAACTATAACAAATTAAATTAATATTTATTAAAAAAAAATATAAGGTATAGATAAAATTTGAGTAAAATTGATCATTTTTAAATGATTAATGAAATAATATTTTATATTATTATCAATACATATTCTTATTTCATTTAAGACGAATAATATATTTTTTAAATCTATTACAGATTATCTAGTAAGTATTAATAAAGTACTAATAAATCTACATTTTCATAAAGTATCTTTGATATCTTTTATAGACAAAAATCTGGCTATTTCCT
Organism: Ornithoptera priamus; assembly: GCA_029034505.1. NCBI lineage: Eukaryota > Metazoa > Arthropoda > Insecta > Lepidoptera > Papilionidae > Ornithoptera > Ornithoptera priamus. The sequence continues at coordinate 802,038 of JARDWD010000484.1, forward strand.
GAGGGTACGCGAAACAAAGATCACAGAAGTTTGTTACCATTCAAAAAAGGAGCTTTCCATATGGCTGTCGCCGCACAAGTTCCCATTATACCTGTCGTATTTTCACCCTATTACTTTTTAAATAGAAAAAAGGGTATATTCAACAGAGGTAAGAAATGCTTGAAAGTTCTTGACAAGTATGTTAAATGTAAATATACTGTTACATATGTATCTTTATGTACAACTATAGACCGATAAAATTAAAAATAATGCAAACGTTACTTAAAAAAGTCGTAGACGAAATTGTAAGTAAACAACAACTAACTAGCAAATTAATACAAGTTCTTATAATGATGTCACCATGTAAATACATTCGTATCAATAAAACTGATTAATGGTAAGTTTTGTACAAATAAAAATATAAATATTGTCTATCCTTTAACATATAATGTTGTAGAAAATCTCCATCCTAGCCCATGTTTCTTAAGCTTTGCAATAATTCATACAAAGCTTTGCTAGATTAAGGTTTTATTTCAAAAATCCTTCCTGCTTTGCGTTTCTGCGATGTTACAGTTATTTGTTTTTTTTTTTAAGATATTTATACTTCCTCTTGCTAATCTTGGGTTTGTTTATTCTATATGCTAAAATATATATAACCTACAACATAAACAACAAAATATAAAATTTAAATTTTTCAAATTATGTAAAAATACTAAACTAGTACTAAAAATTTTTTTCTTCATAAAAAAATAAAATCGTAATAAACAAGATGTTCACCTAATGGTGTTACTAGCCAGCAGCGCTATTCTAATCTGTATACAGAAACATTTGACGGTAGGACCACCGTCGGACTCTTTCCTGAACTATGAGTGCTATCCCCTCAACGGGTTCCCGCCTTGTCGCGGCGGAGGTGCTTAGTAGCCGTGGACCGACACACGGTGAAGCGAAGTAGAACTCACCCCGCCGGCCCGCTACAAAGGGCCGGCCGAAGCTGCCACTCCCGATTCGAGCACCCGTAGGATAATTGGAGTTCACCGGAGCGGCCGGGGGCTGCAGGGGCTGTTTCATACTTACCCTCTACGACTAACCGGTGTCGCACCGGCGATGCGGTGACCGTGGAGCCGCGGGGGAAGAGGAGTGTCGGTATTGCAATGCGCCGCTCTCTCTATCCTCCGCGGCCGTTAACGGGTAGGGGCGGGCCCAACATCTCTCTGCCATAGGGAGCCGGATAAGGTTTTCTCCGGTAGCTACCATGACCTCTGGGCGATTGCAAGAAGCGGAGGAGGGAACGCGCTGCATGTTCTGGCTCGCCCTGGATAGGAAGGGTTGATACCTCCCTCCCCAGGTGGGGTTGCGAAAGCGGCCAGCGCCGGTAGAGTCGAGGTTGCGAGCGAAAGCGTTCCCGTGACCCTACCATCAGACGATGAGGCGGAACATCTTGAGGGTTTTAGTCAGTGCAAGTCCGACATAACTCGTCCTTGCCCCAGCGAGGACAAGTATGCGTAGGCATTTCCCCCACGTAAAACAAAAAAAAACCATGAGTGCTAAAATACCTTAATGGTAATAAATAGCTAAATAAACGGATAAAACCTGTAAAAAAAATTGTCTTACTAAATGTGTAACACAAGAATTATGAAAACAATTCTAACATTCTTTTATCTAATAATAATTCCAGGTCACGTTGTAATCAAGTGCCTGCAACCCATTTCAACGAAAGGTCTCGGTCCGAATGATGTTGAGCAGCTTACAATCCAAGTGCAAGATATTATGACGGCTGCTTACAAAGAATTGTCTAAGGAAGTTAGAGCTAACTTACCACATGACTACGCACATACTTTTTTTGAATAAGTGGATAAATCTTACATTTTAAGTTATTTATTTGTAACTATAAATAATATAGTTACACATCTATATGCATCATATATATGTAATCATTATTTATCACTTAAAAATATCTTGTACAGGTATAAAGGTTTATCACAGAAAGTTGTAAAAATCAATTATATTATAGAGCTTTATAGTTTATAAAAATATCAATGAATCAATTTATACAATTTTAATGCTATCTAGAATAGTTATTTAAACAATGTTAGTAAAAAATGTGAAATAAAAAATCTCTTAAGTACAATCATTACTCTTATAACGCGGTACTATCACACCGCGGTTTCCATATAACGCGGAGCTAAAATCGCAACAGCCCTCATATAACGCGGTACTCTTGGACTTTTTCGCGCGGTTTCCTTTCAACAACGTCCCATCAGTTCTTTCCGTGCACCCAATCAATGATATAACCTGGATATGTTTATATAAACATTCAAGCTTAGCTCTTAACCTTTAACAACCTCGGTTTCAGTCGTGTTAGAGCTCTTTCACAATACGTTTCTTTGGTTACCAAATCTTTCTAAAATTTTGTTACTGGCACCGTTCGTGCTTCAGCAAAGAAGCGCAAAGATTAAAAGAGAGTTAAGAACTTGCTTATTTCTCTATAGAAAGGTTTTAGTGGAGTTAGGTACTCATATTTGACAGCGAGGATGAGTATTAAAAGGGGATGAGTATTACATAGTTTAACAAATTTTTATTTTTTGGAAAACGTTAACGTTAAGTTTTTAGTTTAGTTAATTCAATAAAAATAATTTATAATTTATCTTGTCTTTTGTATTTATTGGTCTCTATATAAGGCGGTACAAATAATGTCATTTGTACTAATTCTGAGTTTCTTATAGCGCGCTTTCTATATAACGCGGTACGCGCTCACCGCGTTATAGGAGGGTTGACTGTACAATATATTAAAATAACAATGGGATTTTTTGTATGCAATTACATATAGATATTTTTAATATTTACTATCAAATTTAAAAACTCATTCATCAAGTGAATACTTAATTTGTATTAACCTTTCTTGTTTCTTGTTTTTTTCTTTTTAAATAAATTATGTTTCGGATATTAATATCCAGGCTTTATCTGTTAACAAGTGCCTATTATAAAATAAAATCTACACTGTTTTATCAATTTAAATATATTTACCTCGTGTTTTATAAATTGTTTCAACAATATCACCGATTACTTGGATTAATTTAATTTACAAATAAATAATACCTAAGACTAATTAACTCAATCCGCTATTTTCTTGAATTATATTAATTCTGAAGCATTATATGACAATTAACCTTTAACATTTCACAATTATAAGATTAATAATAGTTAATGAGACTACGTACTTGTTTGTCGCTTTTATATTATATACACAACCTCTAAAAGAATCTTCAAGTATGTACTTCAATCGGGCTAGTCGAGAAGAGACAGAGAGCCTCACTTGTCTTCATTAATTTAAGAAAACATATATACAAGAATCACTAAAGTTCCAAGGAAAGCAGTAGAGTTTCTTCTTTTTTTTTGGTAATGTTAAATCTAAGCTTTGCTGCTAACAAACCATCGTTTAATAGTAAACAAAATGTCCTTAGTAATAAACACGCGATTACACAGTATTTAGATGTTAGGGCCTTTAAGCCTAAACTTAAATTTTTTAATACTAATATATGACAAACAGATATGTCTCTAGGTTCCACAGGAATTCATCCGTATAAAATTTTCACTAGAACCCTTACTAATAATGAACTAATTAACAACATTTATTTATGGGAGGTCTCTTGCCAGAGACCGTCTAGACAGGTACCACCGCTGCACCTATTTCAGTCGCTAAACAGTAATGTGCAGACATTACTGAGTTCCGGTTTCTAGGGCGCTGTAGCTTATGTAATTACTGGGGTAAGGAAATCTCCTTACCCCAGTAATTACATATGCTGTTGAATCCAACGTCTTATGTCTCAGGCAAGTTTAGGTAACATAACACTGTTGTCAACTGTTGCCTTTGTTGCCAACCGATGGTGTGCAAGTATTACTATACTCCAGGATTTAAAATTCTTATCCTGCACCACATTATAAAAAACTTTATTATTAGAGGTACAAATTTAATATATGTTATTGTTACTATAAACACAATGATATTATAAAGAAAATTAGCAGGTGAGATCTAGCGTAACCACTCTTTTTAAACAACAAAAAATAAGACAAGGCGTCCATTTTGCTGTTAAAAAGATGTTCAAATATATCAACACCATGTGTATTACTAAATGTTGTAGCATTATCACACGTGTACAGAGATGTATGGCCCATAACCAAAAATATTGGATCCAATGAAAGAGACATATTACCAGTAAAATTTATTGAAATCAAAACAAAATTTTGCAAAATTTAAGCTAAAACCAATTATATCTACTACACAAACTAGATACGGTAAAAAAACTATTATCATAGACTTAATAGATAAAAAGATTTACAAAACTGTGTACCATATTATACTTTCCGACCAAAATGAATATCTGGTAACTATTCCACTTTTACTTAAGTTGCAGTGCTCTTTAATTTGAAACATATTTATTTCTCTATTATGTTTATTGTATATTATTTCTAAAATAAAAAACACATTCCTGATAAGCTTTTATTTTTTATCTCCGTGTAAAAAGGAGGAATGTAATAACGCACACACACAGATTATTCTAAATTAATTTCTATTTTATTTATCTTCAAAATGTTTATGTAGGAGGTGGTAACACTCGCCTTTGCTGCCAAACAAATAGCTGTCAAGTATCAGTCATGAGTCACTGTTGTAATGAATATTAAAATGTCTTTAATTCGGGACTCCAGATATTCACAACAAACCTTGCGTATATAAAGACTTGTTTCCTGTGCGTTATCAGTTTATTCAATCGTTGAGGAAGCAACCGTCGCTTGTCAGAAATAAATTGCGAGAGAAGGAAATTCAGTGCATTAAGAATTGTATAAAAGTGTTTTTAGTGTTTACTTTAAATATAACAAAAAACTATGTGGGTCAAGTTAATTTATTTTTTTGTAATTACTTTATCCACATATATTTTAAAACAACTTTTTTCAGAAACCCCTAATTTTATTAAATATAAATCAAAATTTCTTTTATTTTATTTTGTGACATCTATTGTCTCTTTGATATTGATGCCATTTTTTGTATTTAACCCGAAAAACGTCCTTAACTCTTTGTAAGTATGACATTACGTTATAGTTAACTCTACTTATTCCAAAATAATAAAATGTTTTTCCTAGTAAAACTATATGTATAAACTACTCTTACGATTTTCAATATATTTTAAATAAAATTTTAAGCAAATTAACAATCAATCTCAGCAAATTATTAAGAAAATACTTTTCAGTTAGGCATTGAAGTCATTTATTTTAATTATTAAATTTTAAATAAAAGCAAGTAGTTACCTAAATTTTGATTATACTTAGTTGAACTACTATAAGGTCATTAAAATTTCTACTACCACTTTCATGTTACATAGTTTTTAAAAAACAAGCAAATTTCTATAGTTTTAAATATATTAAATTTGTACCTCTAAAGCAATGATGTTCAAAAAAGGTTTCTTCCCATAAAACAAAATATTTATTTTAAATTTAAGATGACTTTATAAAATTATTAATAACAAACAAGACGTTGGTATTTTTCAGATTTGGTACACAGATAATAAAACATGTAACTAAAGTCATTGAAGTTAAATGGTATCTCAGAAATGGTAAAGTACTAGCTGAAGACAGGGGGGCGGTTATTGTTTCCAACCATCAGTCTTCACTTGATATTCTTGGTATGTGTTTTTTAAAATAAAAGTTTAATCTGTTAAGTAATGTTAATGCAAAGGAGAGGTATGTACAAATAAATAATATGTTATAGATAAATAATTATATACAGACTCTAAAAATATCTTCCATTATAAACATAGGATGTTTATGAAGCAACAAGTTTGAAAAATGTGATAACATATATATTAAATTTCAATTAATTGTTGCACTTCAAAAGAATTTATGTATCCAATTGTCTCCATATTGATTCATAAATACATTTTAATTTATTGCAGGCATGTTTAACATTTGGCATGTAGCTGTGAAAATAGCAGCAATAGCAAGAAAAGAAATATTTTATGTGTGGCCATTTGGTTTAGCTGCATATCTTGCTGGAGTGGTATTTATAGACAGGAACAATTCAAAAAATGCATATAAACAACTCAAAATCACTTCTGATGTAATGGTAAAAAATAAGGTACATATTTGCAATGTGATGTGAAGTATTACTACACTATTTGGTAAATATTAACATACTTTTATTTATAGACAAAAATCTGGGTATTTCCTGAGGGTACAAGAAACAAGGACTTTACTAAATTATTACCCTTCAAAAAAGGTGCATTCAATATAGCAGTTGCAGCCCAAGTACCAATATTACCTGTAGTAATTTCACCATACTATTTTATAAATTCAAAGAAATTTATATTTAACAAAGGTAAGTGTATCCTGCAATGAATATGACACATTAATTATATATTAAACATTTTACATTATTAATGCTAAAAGAGTATATTGAATTAAAATTAAACTTACCAATTAATAAAGTTGTGCTATATTAAAACAGCAAAAATTAAAAATAAGCTTGCTAGTCTAATGGTTAGAGTGTTGCCTTTCATTCCGAAGGTCGCGGGACGCGGTTCGAATCTCGGCATGTACCAATGACTTAATATTTAAGTTATGTACATTTCTAAACAACAGCGAAATACAAACGGTGAAGGAAAACGTCATGAGGAAACCCTCACACTGAAATTATCCTTGACTGTGTGTGGTGGCCCCAATGCCCACCAAAAAAGGCGTGATAAAATAAAATGAAAAAAAACACAAAGTAAAATGATAAACAATGCACAACAGTGTGTTTGTGACCTATTAAGTATATTTACCCCCAATAACTTTACTATCAACAACACTTCAAAATGCAACACAGCAATGTTTGCACAATTCTGTTTTGCAATAAAAATAAGGGCATAGTTGGTACATACCACTTACTGTTATCACTGGTACATAACATTTTGTAATCAGTTAAAACATATAGTCACTCTGACCAAGAATCAACATAAACAAAATCATCTTCCAGGTCATGCTATCATACAGTGCTTAGAACCAGTACCAACTGAAGGACTGACAATGGAAGATGTGCCGGACCTCATTGTCAAAGTGAGAAATATAATGGAGAATGCTTACAAAGAGCTCTCAAAAGAAGTGCTCAGTGCCTTACCACCAAATTATCCCCTAGCAACCATGGACACATAAAATTATCATCACATGGTAGTGAGTTTGCTATAAGGAATATTTTATTATAATTTATGTTTTTAATATTAGTTTTAGAAATGGCATTTTTAAAAATATTTTTTATGAAACCATTTTCAAAATGTAAATTGTAATGATTGTTTCCTAGTACCCTTAGACTTGCCACTTGACGGACAAAAAATAAGGCTTTGATTCTTTTATAATGAAATCAAAACAATTAACATGTTTTCATACATGTTTAATTTTACAACTTTTTAATACTTTTGAAGTATTTTATTATGCATATACTTACCAAAAAAAAATTTACACTATCACCAGATTACCTATTTTACGCCTTTTTAAAGTTATTATATTATATTAAAGAAATACCCACCATATTGGAATGAATCCTAATTTAGTAATAATTTTTTTGTGATAATATTTTTAAAAAGTAAATATTTTTCATAAATTAACTTATTACATGTAGCCTAAATTTTCAGAACAGTCTAGGAATTTTTTTTTCGGTTCTTATTTTTGTAAGAAGTAAATCAATTGTTGCTTATTACGACGAGCTCGTTGGCATTCTTGAAGACGCCATCACGTTTGTTAGAACAATCGATCAGTACTGAGGCTACCAAAATGTTTAACAAAATATAAGGACAATTATAAATAACTAACGTTTACTAACAAATTAAATAAATAGAGAATCTCAAACCTATCTTGACAACAGTAAATATAATTTTGATATTTTGTTGCGGATTATCCATTTTTTTTTTTTATAATTTTTGTATTTACGTTAAATTCCTTTAAGTAGTAGTAAAGTGGTGAAGGTAACAGATTACTGCTGAATACAGACAGTGCTGGACCGGACGGTCTGGAGATGTTCAGAGGTCTATACCGAGTAGTGAACGTCTATCCTCTGGTAATGATGATTACGTTACATTCTTATTGTATTAATGTTTTTATTTTTTTTATAAGTTCATAACGCATGGCTGCTGTATCGAGGACGTTAAATTTCTTTGACCGCGTGTCGCAATATGGTAAAGACCACAGATACGAACGGAATACAAAATAAGATATAATTTGTACACATTGAATTCAATTACAGCGCCACGTTAGGTCATCTAAATTAAACCACTGTGTCACTTGAATACTGTATATATTACAAAACCACTTGCTTCGTATTTGCTATGTAAAATTAATTAGTTGTCGTTTATTGATTAGATAACTCGTTAACATACTTAAATCAACGACATACATCCAGTTTTGGATTACGGTTATATTTTTATCCATCACAGATATTTCAATAGTTCATTTTATTAACTTAAGCGATATTTTGCTAACGGTAATTTTATTAAACTACTGTATATAATAATTCAAGGTGCCCCCCAACACCATTTATCCGCATACAATATAATATAAAAAATTTGTTTAAACTCTTTATAACTGCTTAACAATATGTTTGAATATCAACACTACATTTACTTTATCTGTCATTACGACGAAACGGTTAATCGATAAAATCCGTGGTATTTTATTTATTTTTTATTATTTACGGCTACAATGCTTTATATATTTTTTCTATAATAGATTGTAAGGATTTTTTTTAATACAGCAACGTATAACGGATTCGTGATCAGAAGCACAGAAAATGTGGATCAATCTAATGCTAGTGGCGCGATCTTTGAAATGGGGTCAATACTACTAAATGGACGATAACACTTGTTTTCATTGCTGGATGTTTATTAAGCAGCACTTCGGATACGTAAGGTCTTAATGCCGCCAACAAAACATTGGCGATAAGATAAAGAAATGCTGTACGAAGTTATTATGCGCCCTGCTGAGAAGTTGCGCCTTTCCATACTTTCACCTCCACATAACATGTTCTGTACCGACTGACTGAACTGTAAAATTATTTTAATCGGTTTACAATGTAGATATTATTTTGAGTTTACCAATGCATCGAAGAGTCTAAAATCATTTTAGATAAAACCAAACAATATCCTTGTTTATTATAATTGTTTCCTTTTTTTATTAAAGACAACAAACTAGTTAAGATTAAGTAATAGGCAAGGAAAATTGTGCAAATGCAATATACTAATTCAATATTTCGATTTGATCTTAGGATATTACGGTGTTGGATTCGGTTATAAGAAAAAACATTATTAACAAAATACAGGTGATCAGAAAAGGCATTCCAAAGATAATTAGTAAGACTTGGAGTTGAGATCATCAAAAATAACGTTAGTGAAGGAAATTAAATCAAATATAAAGCGCGAGGAAAAAAAATTGCTGATAGCTATCGAACTAATTTTGCATAGCGTTTCGATTGGTAGAAAGAAAAATCAAGAATAAATCAGAAATAATTTTATGAACCAACGGATAGCAAAGCGTTTTTGTAAAATCAACTTTGAAGAAACACCAAATACAGAACAGCAAGTGAATTAGAAACATGACCTAAAACGAGGTCAATGCAAGATACAAGCATCGTAATGCTAAAATACTTCGAGAGAGCCAGTGTGAATAATTAAAAGACATAGCGATTTTCTTAGTTGTAATACTCATTACTTAAGAATAATTGAAAGAATAACTAACATATCACATTTGACTGGATCGTAACTTATTAACTTTTCACAAAAAAGTTAAAGTATGAGATATATTAACAAATTCAATCTTTACTAGTTCGACCTAAAAGTTAAAACGTTTCTTCTCAAAACCACGGTTAAAATTAAAAAAAAACTATGAATTATCTTATAAGAACTCAAATTAAAAAAAAGAAAACGTAAAATGTGTAAACGTGAAATTCAAAGTCGAATATATAAAATATGGCGCGAAAAGGTCTGAAGCCTCCGCACTGGAAATAAGATTTAATTTTGTGATGTCCGTGTCTATCTTAAGATTGAACATTTTAAGATACACGAGCAACTATATACCAATATGGTATATAACCAGGCCACCGATTATTTTTTTGTTAATATCCCTGATTAATCGATTTAATGTATCATTATCGATAATATACCCCGTATACGGGTATAACTATCTAAGATTTGTAGAAACACCATAGATAACGTTGTCCTTGGTATTGCAGCTGATCGATAAATATATGATGGATTAAATATAACCTCAGTGTTTAAGTAATACTATTGCAAACAATAAAAACAACTTTATAACCATTTATAGAAATTCTAAAATTTGTATTTTTTATAGTTTTAATTATAAGCAATACTAATTCAACGTGGAAGCGTATGCCTAATATTTATAATTCCTGAAAGTATATCAGTATTTTATATTATATTTCCAAACTTTTATTATAATGTGTAGCAAATCAAATTTTTTATTTAGCTGCTTGTGGTGTATATTGTTTTCGATTAGAGTATAATTTTTTTCTATTACCTGCAACTGAATTTAAACTTACATCGGGAGAGCATATCCTTTTTTCACAATATATATTTTTAGACAATTTTTTTTTGTTTTATCAATTGTAAGTTTGATAATATTTTTATTTAAATATACAAATCCGGTACTTATAAATACTGTGCCATATACTTATGTATTTACTGCTTGATTCTTAGTCACTACGTAATAGGGACCAAAATAATTTAAAACTACTGTACTTCATAAAACGCAAAATACCGGTAATTGAGGATAAATAGTTACAACTTTAATATTTTACGCCATTTTCACATAAACTTGATGATCAAACTTAAATCACAACATAAATACTAAAGAAAAAGAAATAATTTTAATATCTATGATTATGTAACTATTATATGTAATGCATCGTGTCACTACGTTATAATTTTTTTTTGTGCAATATTAAAAAAGGACAGATTGCATTTGCTTCATAATTTTTTAATTGTTTGATTTTATTTGGGTTTTTACACATTTTTAAATATTCCGGATTTATGAATGTTGTATGAAGCAAAATTTATTATGTATGTATATACACAGCAGGGTGAAAGGTAATAGGTGTAAAAGATCTGGAGGGGCTAAAATATAGCTCGTATTCGATCTATCTATGTATGGAATACCCCATCCAAAAACAATGGTTCTGGAGTTATTAATATTTTAAAAATTTTTCAAAAAATCCACGATTTTCTAGGAAAAAAAAACGATGATTCTATTTCTTACTAATTTCTATGCAAATTTTAATGTAATAATCATAGTTTAATCAATGTTTTAACAAATTAAATTAATAATCATCACTTAGAGGCTAAAACTTTTAAATTAGATTCTTTGAAAGTCGTGACAGTAAAAAATAAGACGTCATACTTGCATTTTTATTTAATTATAAAATAAAAGTTTTATTTGTAAAAAGCACACAAATAAGTACCTGACTTCAATACCTAACCGACAAGGTATAAGAAAGTACATAGTTTCTAAAATTCAAAAACACTTGTAATAAAACCACGTGCCATGGAATATCAAACTGTAGAGAGAGACTCATAAAAGTAGACGCCGCCCTTATTTTGACCAGTTTGTTTTTGTTTTAACACGTGCCGAGCTTATTGTTGTCGTTATAGATATTAAGTTCAGAGAAGAGCAGAGTTCAAAGAACCTAATTTATAAGTTTTAGCCTCTAAGTGATGATTATTAATTTAATTTAATAAAACAACGATTAAACAATAATTATAACATTAAAATTTGTGTAGAAATAAGTAAGAAATAAAATTATCGAATTTTTTTCTAGAAAATCGAGAATAATTTGGAAGATATTAAAAAAATTAGTAACTCCAGAACCATTGTTTTTGGATGGGGTATTCCATACATTGAAAAATAGGATACGAGCTATGCTTTAGCCCATCCAGATCTTTTACACCTATTACCTTTCACCCTGTATATATTTACTCTCTACCTGAACAAAAACTAAACTGGACTAACGATATCTATCCTGGCTAAATTTAGAAATAATAAGAAATTAATATTTTGGTTATGTTTATTTTACGGTTAGTAAGTGGACATAATGATTGATGAGATAATAATGAGTTCTCATACCTTATATATTTAAAAATGGATGGTGTAAACGGTTTCAGAACGTTGTCTCTGAAAATATTCGATCAGTGTAGAGTATAAACTATGCCGTTCAAACCTATCACTATTAAAATTGTTACCAACTTAATAATTTAATAAACAATGGCACTGCAACTAAATTACTGTATCGTTCAAACAATTTTCATTGCAATAATTTGTATGTAATGATCTCAAATCATATATTTCCAAAAATTCATAGTTTAAATAAAAACGCACTAATATCAGAGGAGTCTGTGAAGTTAATTTTTATTCCACAATGGGTTGCTAGTTTTTATATAAATAATAAAAATCTGCTTTTTTTAATAACGCTGTTTGAAATCCAAAGAGGTTTTAGCTTTGGGTCTATAATAAATTAAATAATAATATTACTCTCCTTGCATAAACACTGCCTAAACAACCTAGATATTTAAATTATGTTTTTAAATTAACAACAATATATTTAAAAAAGAGGACTGTATTATGTTTGGATAATACGTGTTTTTATGTAATACTCACATAATGGGACGATTTAAACTGTGATTACGTTGTATGATCCCATCAATGATTAGATTTAGAGATATATGTAATAACATTTTTAAACCAAAAATTTATTAAAACAGTTTCGCAAAATTGTATGACGAAAGATTTCCTTTTTTTGTTATCGAAATCACTAAAACCTCGGTAGTCGTCCTCTGCCTTTGGAGAGGTCAGGGAATCAAAACTGCGTTTCTCTCCAACGCTATGCTATTATGGACTGTTTTAGGAAATGCTCTTGCAGTCACCAGCATCAAGTAACGTAATCCTACCCTTCATCAATCTCGTGGTACGTCCTATAGAGGACGTCTATCGGCTTATAGTGATGACCCTTCATAATAACATTATAGTACTGTCCAACTGAATAACTTCAATCATTAAAGCATTTAGTGTTTAAGATATTAATCGATCGCTAACATTGTATAATTATATTCTTGAATATTATAATAAATGTAAGTATGTAATCAATTGATGTAATATTTTATAAGATATATCCTTTACAATGGCTTGTTCAAATTATTGTGATATGTATTACGATGTAGTTTTATCGTGACCTTGTACCAAATGTATTTTCGTCTATTTTTTCAGAATTTTCCAATGAATATGATTTTTTTTTTAATAAAATTAAAATCAAAGACATCTCGTTTTAATTATTTTCGTTTTATTTAACAAATATTTTAGATACATGATCTATTCACGTTAACTACACCATAAACATTTGAAATTATCACAGCCCCATTTATTTTACGCGTAAAAAAAATTGTTATCACCTGAAACAAGAGATGTTTATCTGAAACGCTATACAATAAGTCATATAAAACCGGTATAATAACAAATAGATAAATTGGATTATTTTTTTTATATTTTTATAATTTTAGATTGTATATATTATTATGACACTGCAGAAATAACTGATTTTTAAATCAATTATAAATAATATATGATTAATTTAACTATGATGTGCATTTATCAATTGGTTGTAAATATTTTTCTCTGCGTATATCTGCCTGCTATATTAAATATGTAAATAATTACAATGTTTATTATAATTTTATTTTATTAAATAATAATGTATAAGTAATCTAAATGTAGTTTTTAGATTCGATCGACTCTGTTAACGTATAAATTTTAAATAATCATATTTATTTAAAATTTAAATATATCAATAGCTCCAGTGCTATTTTTCGGTGTTATTAAAAATAATATTTTGTAATTACCAATGCAGTGGGCCAAAACCGGACAAGGTTTGGTCTTAAGCCAATATAAATCAATAGATTAGGAAGCCAAGTAATACTATAACTATTTCATAGAAAAAAATTAAAATTAAAAAGGATGATAACTAATTTTTATACAGCAAAATTTTAAAATATTTTGCATGATCGAAAAACATCGCGATCCGCGCAATTTATCAAGATTTAGAGAATTCTTCTACTAGTGTAATGATAAGACAAAAATTTTTATTACTTACACTTCAGCACTCTTTACTTTGTACAGAAAGCCTTTTCTTCGTCTCTGCGGATGCTTTTGTAAATTCTTCTTGCATTACTTTCTGCGTTGTTTCCATCAAAGCAGGAATGTCCTCTTTGTTCAGATTTTCAGTCTCAATCCTAGGTAAAATTGTCACGATAACTTCACCTGGAAACAAGAGAAATTTTTGTGTTTATTGATAAAGCTTATAATTAAAACCCCTCTAGTGCTTATCTTATAGATAGAATAACTTTGATTGCTTATGTATCAGAGATATATAATATAAGGTTTTAGATTAACATGTGTATTGTAAAATAGATAAATATATTACGGACTCAAATTTTTAAATGAGTCAACCAATTTTCATGGTAATAATCATAAGAATGAAACAACTACACAATCAGTATGCCTTCAGAGTTTAGGAAGTGCGAGATAAAAGAAAAAATTTAATTTCAAAAATTGACAGGAAAAATGTCTCGTATTCACAGGATATAAACTTTTTGAAAATTTTCATGGTGTCAACTTTGTCTTTACCGAGCAAGCAAACACTATCTATATACCAAGTCCACCATACATATCTAAGCCCATTAAACGTATACGACACTCATGGATAATAACGTGCGTCTATCTCCACATACCAGATAAGGCGTATAAAACAATAACTCATATTACAGAAAGCCACTCCTAAAAGATAAACTACAAATATAGGTCAAGGCACAAGTTTGCGTTTAAGTTTGACAAATATGTTTATTGCAGTCAAATACCTTATGACGCATAAACGTTTTCACTCCACTTAAATTGCCCTATTTGCTTTTCGTTATCATTATTTAATACTTCAAAGTTAGGAATTGAATATTTATCTGATACCAACAAAATTTTGAGAAAATAAATATATCTAAAGTGTATATATATATATATACACTGACGCCTTATAAATATAATAGTTACAAAAGTGTGTAACAACAAATCCATCTAATCTCCTAATTAGACATACAAATAAGACTGGATGATAGATAAGATGATGATAATACTAGATATTAGGTTTCGTTATTCCAGTAACACAACCTGTAACGCTCATATTGGGCACACAACTGTTTGGCAGCAAAATTGGCGCTGCTGTGGTACCAACTTAGACGCTCTCCGATCGTCTACAAAGACGTATCACAAACCATAAATATTCATTATATAACTTGGATCGGGGCTACGGAGTATTCGATAGGATATTACTGAACCCATCGGTTATCCACTAAAAAGAGTTATGGCACTTAAAAGGTACTTAAAGTACTTAAAAGGTAGGTATACTTGCCTCATTGCTATTAATATAATATGCAACATATCTTGACGGATTCAGGAAAATACTTCAAATATAAATCTCAAACGCAAAAAGCAGGTTCTGTTCATATTATTATTAACGTAGATAATAATTATGATAAATTAAATTAATAAAAAAAATACCAAACTCACCAGAGCCAAAGCGTAATCGTTTTTCATCCAGGAAGTGATATTTGGAGACAACTACTGGTTGGATAGGAGAACTAGCTTCGACCGCTACGTGGAAAGCGCCTTTACGGAACGGCAGGAGCTTCTCGCCAAGGTGACGAGTGCCTTCAGGAAAAAGGAGTAGTTTCCGCTGGAACGTTTAAAGTATGACTGTTTTAAATTTCCATCAAATAATTAGTCCACAGATTACCAATTTGGTCACCTATAAAGCTTAGTTAAGATATTAAAGTTACTTGCTAACCATATGCAAATGGATAACAAAACAATCGATTTTAGTCCCGTAATATATTGTTAAGATAAACAGTAATGTATTGTCATTGTTGTTGTTTGATCGACGTTTATCGGCTCGTTATGTAGTGAAGAAATCTATGGAAGAGTGCCACGCGCCATTTTCAAGATATGTTTATATTATATTTTTTTTAATTTTTGACTCTAATCAACTTCATAATACAAAATGAATTCCGTATAACGTTGAAATTAAATCTGAAAAGAAATTTTTTGGAGATATTGTAAAAATTACATCGGATAAATTTACTTTAAAATAATGTGATGTGGAATAACGGTTTAAGTATTTTTTTTTTTAATCTTAGACCACTTTCATAATTATAGGCAGTAAAACCTAACATTTAAACTAGGCAGGTACCACCACAGCTCCTATTAGTGCCGCCAAACAGTTGCATGCAAACTTTACTGTGTTCCGGTTTGAAGAGCGTTGTAGCTATTGAAATGCGGTAACGAGACTTGACAGATGTTTGATGACAATGTGGCAGTGTTTATATCCTAACTAGCGCTAAGTTGTTATGAGCAAGCTTATGATTTACCGTCAGGTGAACATCTCATTCGTTTAATCGCTTCGACGAGAAATAAACATATTTTATATATATATATATATATATATATATATATATATATATATATATATATATATGATGTATAGCTAATGTGTGATAGATTTGCACAGAGAATGACTTTTTTTTTATACTACTTAGTTGCGGCCCGTCTGATGGTTAGCGGTGACCACAGCCTGTAACCGCCAGTACCACCAGAGGTGTCACTAGGCATGTTGCCGACCCTGCAGAAAAACTTTTCACCCCTTTCTTGAAGAAATTCATATTCTTTTTTCTTTCTTTTTTTTTACAAATCGTTCCTCCGGGCATTTTTGTTCGTTTCCTTCTTTCCTTCCATTGTTATCTTTCTTGCCGTTCTTATTTCTCTTTCTTTCTCCATTCTTATTCTTTCTTTCATATGTCGCGCTCGAAATAAGAAAAACAGTCATTCTTTATTTTAATTTTCTCACTCTTATTCAATTACATTTGTTTTTTACTCTAAACCTTTATTTTTGTTCTTCTTCCTGTATACATTGTTATCTTACATTTTTTGTTTATTTTATATTTCTAGTTCTTACTTTCTATTTACATTGTTATTTTTCCATTTTTATTCTACTTGTAGTCCACGTTTATTGTTTGGTACGTTACAGTTCCGTTTTAGTTCATGTTATATTTTCATTTATCACCTTTTTGCAGTACTGCAAAAAGATCGGACGGATGTGGTCCTCCCTCATCCGAGAGGCGATCACGCTACCTTCCATCCTTCTCTCCATTTCAATTTCAATTTGTGCACACTGCGCCCGATGTACGGAGCTGTTAGTGATTAGATGCTATTCTGATCCTTGCTCGGGTCACAGGTACACGAGGGACTCGGCTCTCCTTGAAACCTCTCTCCCTTATACCTGTGAAAGTACTCCGGGAATCCTCCGTGTCCTGTGATCATTTGAATCGTCTACGGCTCCAACTGTGTTTTTCGGAGCACTTTATGGGCTGACCTGACGTCCGAGAAAAACATCTGCGTGGTGGACTCCGTACTACCTTCCCCATACGGCCTGTTCCATTCTTCGAGCGTAGCTGCCGCCACTTCACGAATGAAACATGGCATCCCTCGTGCTCAGCTCGTCTTTTGCTCTTCAGGGCCACATCCTTGGCCAGTTGATCCGCCCTCTCGTTGCCATCCGTCCCCGCGTACGATTTCACTCAAAATAACCTTACTTCCTACCCTTTCGCTTTTACTTTTGCTACATTGTCTTTCACTTTCAACACTAAGGGATGGAGGGTGTCTGGTCTTGCGACTGTCTCCTGGACGGATCTGGAGTCGCTCAGTATAGCACATGACTAATGCGACTCCATAGCCGCGTACGGTGTCGCTTCTACCAAAGCCAGCAGGTCAGCCTAAATAGTGCAGTAATCCTCCAGCTTAAGTTTTTTGATCTTAATTTCTACGGCGGTCTGCGTTATTCGGGACACACTGCCTTCTATGCGGCTAATAGGACAACAATGTCATAAACAAAGTAAAACTTAATTATAGTGCAACGGCAATTTATAAACTGACAACTAGTGTAGTAGGGTAATACAAGTTTATAAATTAAACTTAAGTCTAATACAACGACATGTGTCAAAAACTTTAAAACTTATACCTAATTGCAATAGCAACACCATTTCTTAATCTATGGCAATAAGGCTCTATCTCTAAAGGTCAGTGCTTTCTTACGTAATAGAAAGCACCTCGTGTGAACGGATTAAAATTTTCCCACGCTCGATCGAGGCGAGGGAACAAAAATAATTTTCCCACGCCCAACCGAGAAGTTGGAACAAAAAATTTTTTTCCACTTTGCAGCCTATTATCACCCGCTCCACGTTATTATGTGGCTCTGATACCTCGCTGCCGGCAGTGGTGCCTGCCATGGTCGGAAGCGAGGCGTCATGGGATGCGGTATCCCGATTCTGCGACTCCGTTATGACAAAGAAGCGGGAGACCGTGCGTAGACAGCTCACCGCCAACGAGCGGGGCCAACCGCACGACCGCCGATTGCCTCCTTAGGCAGAGGAACCTGGCGTCGCGACGGACATAGGCAGTCGGGCCGGCGCCCCCATTCGAGAGGATTCCCAAGGTGTATCTGGGAGCGCGTCTCCATTTCCGACGCGTCGCCACGTAGGGATTTTCTGTCGGGAGGGTGCGTCATATCCCTTCGCGAGGCGGGCCGGTTCGATCCGTGCGCCGATTGTGGGTTGCGGAAGAATTGCTCGATGTTATCCCGTGACCCACGTGCATATTTTCGAAAGTGAATGGAATACCATGTGAAGCTTTTTAGTCGGTTGAAGTCCGACACTACTTCGTTACTGGCCCTTTATTCCGGGAGGTGTGCGTCCGTTAGCATTTTGTTACACACTAATTTAAAAAAAAAAAACCTCTGCGTACCGCGGAGTGGGCCCGACCAGCCAAATCCGTACCGTGCCGCCTGAGCCTCGTGTTACCACAGCGTTATCTATTTTACTTTCATTTTAGAAGTAGCAGTTTAGCTTCGTTTTACGGTGTTATTTTTAACTGCTACTTCTATTTCTTACAACTTGCATTCTTAAAATAAATTTTTAGCCTGTTTTTCCTGCACCAACCACTTCTTTTCAGTATGGTATTAAAGGGATCCGAATCCGATGAGCCCAAAAAACAGGAGGGTCGCCGCTTTAATTCTGAGATATACAGCCCCAAAAATAGGGGTTGTGAGCGGCGACTTTTTACCATAATAACTCGCCCCTCGGCGGTCCACTCTTCAAACCCGGGATGCCGGCGATTTGGGCCCGTTGTGCTCTATCCAATGGTGTTTTTAAATTTTTCCTAGGACC
The DNA here is from genome assembly GCA_029034505.1 of Ornithoptera priamus. Taxonomy (NCBI): domain Eukaryota; kingdom Metazoa; phylum Arthropoda; class Insecta; order Lepidoptera; family Papilionidae; genus Ornithoptera; species Ornithoptera priamus. The sequence goes on from JARDWD010000484.1 coordinate 821,357, forward strand.
ATGGAGTCATGGACCAAATGGTCACGTGATTTTTGTTTGTCTTCAATTTTTCGACGGATTTCCGCCGGAAAATTCCTCAGCTGTTAATATCGATAGAGGCGGTGAATGGGCACCTTCCGACACTAAAAACGCGATGGGTCAATGATCGCGTTTCCACATCGTAGTTCATAGAAGTTTTTGAGGTTAGAAAGCCACTGTTTTTTCTTATATTTTCTGTACCACTTCACTAATATCAATTTTTTATTTCAGATTTACACTCACGGCACTATCCCGGATCTAACGATATATCACACGAGTTACGCGCAGAGCGACTTGGATCGATTCGGGCAGCGGTGTAGTAATTCATATTATAGATCTTAGGGAACACCTCGACAGGTCATTTGTTCCACAATTTGAGTGTTTTGAAAAAACATCTCTGGAACCGAACCGTATGCGACTACTACGGTTCAAGGGTCACCATGTTTATTTTAAATAATAACATCAATGGGGGCTGCAAAGTATTAGATAAACCAACAAAAATAAAATGAGAGGTGTATTTACCCGGTATAGTCGGTATTTTCTATATAAAAATAAATATAATGAACATTTTATGAAGCTCCGTCGATAAAGTATAATTTTCGCAACGTCCTTTTGACCGCGTGAGATACAATAGAATTATCGTGATGATGAAACGAGTTCATAATAATTTTATAATTAATATTTGCAAGTTAAGATTATAATTTAAACATTTATATGAATAAAGTCAAATGTTTTTATTTTTGATGACGTTTAAGTTTCATTACTTTGTAAAAATATTTTGATAATGTATTACAGTACAACTAATGCTAATAGGCATATTATTTTTGTTAAGTTTAAATGAAATATATTATTAGGAATTAAAAAACACAATAAATTATACCGATAATTTTCACATTAAGTTGTCAATGACAAAGCTAAAAATTATTTTAAACTTTTTATATTTTTTTTATGTATTCACTGCTTACAATTTGCATATCAGAGTTGATTTACGAACAACTTTTTAACCTGTGAATTGTCTATTTTTTCCTATTAACTTTATATAGCTAAATATTATTGTAAATGAAAGTAATGAAACCAATTTACTTAAAATATTAAATATAATCGATTTTATACTCATGGTGTTCCAAGAAAAATAAAAATAAACTCTTTTATGGCATCGTTAGATACAGCAGTTTTTATCGTATGTAAACTCTTGCACGAACCTGGTATATCTGCAGAGTAAGATGCTGCAATGTACCTTTTGAGGTTAATTATTAAAGAGTATACCGTAGTCTTGAGCTGATAAAGTAAAAAGAATAGGACTATATTTAATTCTGCTTGTTATAATAGGTGATTAAAATTATTCTAGTTTTTGAAGGATTAGTGTTCTCATCGCGTACTATATCAGCCCAGAGAGACAGCATGCTGGAAATAGCTTTCTTCCTATAACGCATTTATCTATAGCGTACTTATTAATATGCAAAATAATACATTTTTTAGTTTAAGGACCTTTCTATAATTAGTATAGCTAATGTATGAGGAAAATAGAAGCTAAAATAAACAAAGAGAATCAATAACATTAGCACAACCTCGCTCACAAGTTCGACTTCGACTTTTCAATAACGACAGCGCGTGTCCAAGCAATTGAAAGAATAATGTTTTACCTTTATTCAAAGCACGAAATGTTAAATGGAAACATCACTAAATAAATAGCACACGTTTCGCCTTGGTGACCTTATAGTGATAGGAAATTGCCCGGCTATCAACAGAACGATATTAATATGTTTACTAACATTCAATATGTATTCCGATAAAAATCATACATAGTTAATATTTTCTAATGGAGACACTATCAAAAATATCTTCTTATTTCTTACTTACATTTAAACGATTCAAATAGCTCCAAAAATCCACCATTAAATTTTTTTTATTTAAATGTCAAAGTTCTTCAGTAACAACAGCGCAACACAAACGGTGAAGGAAAGCATCGTGAATCGCTGCAGATGAATTATGATTTTATTCTAAGATGTGTGTGAAGTCACCAATTTGAATTGGGCCCGCGTGGTAACTATCGCCCTCATGTTAAGGGTAGGGCTGTGCTCCAACAGTGGGGCCGTAAATTAACTGTTAAAAAAATGTCAAAGGCCTTGTATAACATTTTTAGTGCTCGATTACTAACAATTATTTAAACAAGTTACATAACCAATTATTTTTAGCCATTGAACAATAAGCTAAACAATTAAAAGCTGTATGCTTTTCGGCATTTACTTATAAAATATCTTAACATCGTCATGAAATTATTATTAGTGTTGAAAGTGTTCGTAGCTTGTAGAGGGCGCATGCTCAGCTATGTACTCATGTCTGCTAAAATCGTCTCACCTTTTAACAAACCTAATAATTTTAGCCCTATACATTGATAAAAAAAAGTCTAGTAAGTATTTTATATTTTTACAAAGTACGTTAAAGTCACTTGGCCCCGCCACTCCTTTGAAACACGCTTACGCATGGACGATTGCGTCACACGGGCAAATATTACGTAGCACAATACGCACCTGGACAAGGTTACAGGAAACAAGATACATACCACAGAGGAAAACGTGCAAATGGAATAATACTGCTCGTATTAGCTTTGACACATATACATTTTAAAACGTTCAAAACAAAAACTGTCCACATAATCCCTGCCTGTCTCCCAAACATTAATTCAACTGGATCATTTGCTCTTGCATTCAAGACCCGGAAACGTTACTCTGCTGTGATGTTATAATGATTTTTAGAGTTAATTATTACTAATTCTTATATTCGTCCACAATTTGCGGAACGGGTCCTTTATCTATCTATCTATCTACACTGGTGGTAGGTCTCCGTTGCCGGAGATTGTCTAGTTGGGTACCACCGCAGTGCATATTTCTGCCGCCAAACAATACTGTGCAAAAATTACTGTGTTCCAATTTGAAATAGCTACTACTGGGTTAACGAGACTGAACACCTTATGTCTCAAGGCGACGGGCGCAATGTGGCGCCGTGTATATCATCCTAACTACTTATTATGGGGAGGTGTGTCACTTAACATCAAGTGAACGTCCGGCTCGTTAAATAAAAAAAGAAGTGTTATAAAGGTTTACAGTTTTCTGGAGAAACATGCATACATATTCGAACTTAATTTAATACCACGTACAATTTAGGATAGCAGATAGCCGATAACTGATAAAGAAATCGATCGCATACTTTCTAACACCTCTAACATTCACATTAAACATATTTTTTTGACGATAACTATGGATTACGAACGACAAAAACAAGGCCGTATCTCGTAATAATGATAACAGAATATTATACAGCGATATTTATTGCTAAACGGCTTTTTTTTTGTATCAGGAGATAACCAGAAGTTATGTTTAACCCTCAATCTAGATCGTTACCTTATTACAGCCTATGTACCATTTCGAAAAACCTGTATCGACCTACACTGTAACCACAAGGCCAACCATAAGCCTTAACAACCTAGCAGGACTTGTAAACTTGTAATTCAGAGGTGACATATGACATATTCACGTAATGAAAACTTTTATTAAGCAAATGATTTGCTTAAAAGTATAATAAGACTTTATTTAGTTAGTACTTTAGAATAACTTTAATATATGCCTAAGTGCATTGAATTCATTTTTATCTATTTAAAATTTTCCATCATTAAATTTATTGAAAGAAATTTCATAATGAAACAAGTAGTACTCTGTTATGTAAACTTGTGATGATTTCTGTTTTTTTTATTTATTTAACTAAGCAACGAGACGATCGGAACGTTCATCTGATAGTGAGTTGTACACCTGCCAATAACAACGTGGCGCTAGTTAGAATATTATACACAGCAGCACAATGTGCTCATCACCTTGAGACGTGAGATGTTTAATCTCGTTACTTAGTAATTTGACTTATTATACCGTTCTTGAAACCGGAACATAGTAATGGTTGCACAAAACTGTTTGGCGACAGAAATAGAAGCTGCGGTGGTACTTACCTAGACGGTCTACGGCAACAGAGACCTGCCACCAGTAAATGCAATGTACAATAATAAATCAATAAAATTATATTCACCTTGTGGTCTCTGACAGCGATACTCTGTTGACTGAGGACAGAATGCGCTGATCTTGCTCCACGATCAATAAACACCGTACCCCAGAGCCAAGCGGCTGTACCAAACGGTGCCAGGTATTGAAGTTCCCTTTTGGAGACCACCGTGCATCGTGACATGCGCGGCCAGAGCTCCGACAACACTGTCGAAAAGTCGAAAATATATTTTGCATTACATATTTCACATCATCGGACAATTAAATAAAACTTATTCGTAGTAAGTAAACCACAGCTCAGAAAACAAAAAAACTTATATAAATTTTACAGTTTTAAAATATGCTTAAACTTAAAAACTGTTTCTTACAATCTTTATATATATTATATAGATATACAAGCACCAGAAACGTATACGTAACTTGAATCCGTCGCTCACTCGTTGAGTAAACAAATAATGGCATTAAAGCATAAAGTTCAGTTTAAAACAAAAACAACGTTTAATATTACTTTTCTTTGTGTCACTTGTAACTTATGTTTCAAAACACTTAAGTTTGTACTAATTAAAGAAAAGAAATTATCCTAATCTTATTTAATTGTTTTGAATTAAAACTTCTTTGTTGTCATGTCACTGTTGTATTTTTTTTATTCATTAAAGTAAGATAATCCATTCTAGCAATTGACACAGTTACACCTAGTCCTATATTTCAATTGAAAGTGACGGGTGGTAATCACCTATTTAACTACAATAGATTTACAAGTATAGTTACCAAGTACACACAGAAATACCTACTTACTCATGATTCAATTGCACCATTTTGCATCAAGAATATATAGTCTTGGAATATGGAAATATGTTTTATGAACGGAATTGAATTTAACTCCACACTATTACATCATAAGAAATAGCATTTTTCCTTCAGACATTCGAAAAGAAATTTCGTATATCTTTAGCACCTTCACAAATGTATACTTTTTATCTAAAAGTAATAAATTGCCTTTTGTTCTATAAAATGTATAGAACAACAATCTTGTTGAAAATGTTTCAATAGTTAGCAATTGCATTAATAAGTTTATACCAGCAGCCTGATAAGATCTCCGAAAAAGGAGGTCAAAGCCCTCGGAAATAAGAAAGTCGGACGGATTATTCGGGGAACTGGTTTGTTCCCTGGTAAACTTTCGAGACTTCGTAATTTTAATACATACGTATGCCGTACCATTATATTACATACTCAAAAATAATGAAATGGTTAAGAATATAATTACTAAAATACATGTGTAAACAATCTTATGGCCTGATCCTGTCGTGCTGTTTTGTATATAAACACAATATTATTAACAAGTTATTTTTACAAATAAGATGTTCATTAATTATATCTTATTGGCTTCTTTTTGAGTCTTCTCTAAATAGTCTCCTATCCATTCCAATGCCATACTAATTTGTTCGTATTATTTTATCACTGATCTTTAAAACCAGGATTATTAAACCAAAAAAGCCTTGATCCAAACTACCATCCCTACTATTTTATATTTATTGAAAAACATTGTAATAAATTAAATCTCTCCATTATTGTAATCTGCTTTTAAGGTAAACCATAAGGATTTTAGTAAATAAATAAATTTAAAATATATATTCACCAAACAAGTCGATGCTACTCTGATGATTGAGCAACACGACGGCACCACGAGCGTCATCAACATTTTCCAATCCCCGAACTGTCCATCGGATCCCAAGTAGTCTTGACGTTAACCTTGACAAAGCTGCAGGTATCCTACAATAAATAAATGAACTTAGGTATCTCAATCTGAACCAAATTATCAACTCACATTGTAGGAAAATTGTTTCAAAGAAAAAACTAGCATACATTATGATGCCTAGTCCTAAAATACTACAGAAATAAGGTATGAATTACTATTAACAATATTAGACAAGACATCTATGACATTATGAAAGAAACGTACAATAATGTACAAATAATATATTTCTTCTAAACAAATACTCCACCTGTCATCCCCAATCCGAACTTTTAGTTTAATCTACTGCTGCCTGGATCATATGATTCTTGGTGAAATTTACTAATTCGGCAGTGCATTTGAGAGGCCACTGACACTACATGTTCATGTTGTATTATATATTAAGTTGTGGAAAAAGTTTCTTCGTATTTCGCAAAATTTGTGCTACTCTCACAGACACTGCACTAGGTCAATAAACATCGCAAATTTTTTTCGCGGCTTGCGTTGCATTTTTACCTTTTTTAATGAAAATCTTAAAATGTATCGAATTTCTTCATTAGATCCACTCATCTTGACAATTACGAAAAACAAATGAAAATCACACATTTTCCTAATTTGAATTTGGAATTATGTTCTTTAAAATTTAAACTTTCAATGATACCAAAACCAGCCAGATACAAATAGTATAGCCAAAGAGATTTTATTACAAGTTCGTATAAACTTGTAATAAAATCGTATGTATATAGTATATAGTACGTATATACTATAATACGAAAAGACTTTTTCCCCAACCTAATATACATAATAATATTTATACCCTTATAAATTATCAATGGCTTATAGATATACTGTAATTAGCTAATCGAAAACATTAGTCGATATTTAATAACACATCTCATAAATAATAATATTGTCACACGCTAGCTATGCGTGCTGCCGCCAAACTCCATGCAAATATTACTGTGTTCCGGTTAGAAAGGCGTTGTAGCTAGTGAAATTACTGGGCTAACGGGACTGAACATCTAATACCCTAAAGCAACGAGCGCAATAAGTTGCAGTATATCCCCTCCTAACTAGCGCCACATTGTTATAGGCATGCAAATTAATTGCTATAAGGTTTGGCTCTTCCATCGCTTCCACGAATGAAAAAAAAACGATATTTAATCCAATGAAACGATATTCCGAGATGAAAACATTACACACGCAACACAAAGCCCTTCACATGTCAAAATCTCTTGTCAAGAAGTATATAAATCTTATCAACCGTTTAGATCAAAGGTTCCCAAACTTTTTTTTTCTCACATACCCCTTTCAAAATTTTACTAGTTCCGGTAGACCCCGAGCAGGTTCAATTCCCAAAATTCGACAAAAAATGTGAAGATTAGATCTAACAGGTTTCGAACACTATCGAAAATTGAACCAATTATCATAGACTCACGCTTATTAATTGTGCACCCCTATTTCTTTGTCACACCAACGTACACAGCTATAGAGTCTCTCGTGGACCCCTGGGGGTCTACCTGGATCACTTTGGGAATCACTGGTTTAGATTAACTGCAGTATCGCTTTGAATCTTACGAGAATGAATCATTTTTTTTAACAGCTAATTTATGTCCCCACTTTTGAGGCACAGCCCTCAATATGTGGGCGATGGGGCCATAGTCACCACGCGGGCCCGATTCTGATTGGTGACTTCACACACACCTTAGAATAAATCCTAATTTATCTGCAGCTTTCCTCACGATGTTTTCCTTCACCGTTTGTATTCCGGTATTATTACTAAAGTTCATAAATGGGCATAAATATTAAAGCCATCGGTACAGCTGCGATTCCAATCCGCGACCTTCGGAATGAAGGCCGTACGCCCTAACCATCAGGCCAGCGAGCTACTATGAGAATGAATCATGTACTTGCCAAAATATATAAACGATCACCCGCCTACCAGACACCAGAAATTTCTAGAAAAATACCACTCCATAAATTTTTAGAAAAATCCGGTTTATTTATTACCTATTGTTTGTACATAAACTTGTCACCGGATATGTCACTAACAGCACATCGCTGTCTTTATTTTTCTCGAATGTTCTAGTACCACATGTGATCGCGATAGCTTTTGTAACAATATCTTATCCGTCAGCTCTATTTAACAAAGAATTGGTCACACCAATAGGAATAATCCGATCTTGTTATTTCACCAGTACTATGAATATGACTCATGTTTTGTATTAACATGTGTCGTAATAATATACGGTTGTTAATTTGCTTATTTATTTTAATCCTAATAATTACTTAAACTTAAATATGTAACAAAATTTATACAGTAAAAATTGTACATGCTAGGTAGGTCTAGGTTAGGTAGGTTCGTCGTGGTAGGTCTCTGTTGGAGAATACCATCTTGTGCAAACATTATCGTTTTCCGGTTTGAACGGCGCTGTAGCTAGTGTAGATACTCGGGTAACGATACTCAACATCTTTGTCTCAAATCTACGAGTACAATATGGTGGCTGTACATAACATCCTAACTAGCGCCACGATGTTATAGGCAAGCGTATCACTTACCATCAGGTGAACGTCTAGCTCGTCTCTTCGCTTCCTTGAATAAAAATAAATGTTATTTTCTTTTATATTATTATGTATTAAGAGGTTAAAAAAAAATCGAAAATTTATAATTACTATTATATAAGTTATAGCATCATCGTAAGAAAACACATTTTGTTAACATAAACGTGAACTGGTCATTACGACCAAGACCTTCAAATGATCCATTAAAATTTGAGAAACGCAAAAAAAAATACAATTGATACTTTAAAATTTAAAAACGAAAACGTGAACAAGCAACTATAAATTGTGATTTGTTATCAATCGATGAATTTTTATCAAGGAGTTTTAAATTATTAATTCCTGCTACTCATTAGTGTTTAGTTAAATAACTTTTATATTAATATTTAACTATGAAAATATAATTTAATACAACATATATATTATATGAGAAAAGCGAGGACGTTCACTTGATAAAAAACGATACGGTGCCTACTCATAACAATTAGGTGATATCAATATCTTTTAAAACTAACACCTTGCACAACACCTAGTTTTTTTTAATCGACAGTGTCGAAACGATTGAAATGTTCATCTGATAGTAAATCATCCGCCTGCTCATAAATACTTGGCTCTAGTTAAAATGAGACACAGCACCACATCACGCTGGTCGCCTTCAAGCATCAGACGTTGAGTCTCGTTACATCAGTAATTTGACTGACTACAACGCTTTTCAAACCGGAATACAGTATTGTTTTCAAAATACTATTTGGCGTCAGAAATAACAACTGCGGTGGTAATTACCTGCATAGTATAGGCTAACAGAGCCCTACCACCAGAAAGTTTTCGCTCGTCATTAAATCATAGTAATTTCACTAGTCAATGTCCTCTTTATGCCAAAACATTATATATTGATATAGATTAAAAATCTAAGGCGGCTTGAAGGTCGCTGTAGCTAGTGTAATTAATGTGGTAGCGAGACTCAACAACTTATGTCTTAAGCGACCAGCGTGATGTGGTGCAATGTATATCATCTTAACTAGCGCCATATTGTTATAAGCAGGTATATCACTCACCATCAGGTGTACGTCTCGTCTTTTATCGTTTAATTCATTTAAAAGAAAGATCAGAAGTATATGATGCTGTTCCTTTTTCTATGGACGGGTGGAGTTATGAAATGTATCGGTCATTATTCAGCTGATTATTTATTTATTATTATTATCTGTTTCATTCGTAAAGTGATTAAGGAAGAAACACGAGTTTGATACTGATCAAAATTAGTTTCTCTTGTAAGGGAAATAACGCGAGGATATTGACATATCCCAAGAATATCAGGTCTACCTTTCCAATTTCAGTTACGATCAAGAAGTAACGAAAGAAACTTGAATTAGTTTTAAAATCTTTATAGCATCTTGAACAAAGCGAGGAAACGAAATGCGTTGTTTTACATTTCTAAGTAATTTATTTTTATAGATAAACATAAACAAAGCATATTACACACAATTACACTTTGGACCTATAACCTTCATAGTGATCCTTTTGATTTAATTACATCGCGATAAGATAAAGAGAAAACAAGCAAATAAAAAAAAAAGAAATATGGTGGTCTATAAAGTTTACACAAATGTGAGAATTATTAATTTTTACATTTATATTACACGTTTAAAGAAGAGTGCCTTTTTACTCTTTGTATCTTTGCCTGTACCTCTATCTGTGACAAACTTAACTTTGCAAGCACCTAAACTTAGTTTCTTATTAGTTAGATTTTTTTGTGTGTATTTAAACCCCTAACTAGACACATTTTATAAAAAACTTCCGACGGTTTGATAGTATTTTTTTTCTCAAAATATTATTGTTTCTTAGAGATGTTTATAATTTTTACCTCAATAAAAAAAATATATCAATAAATGATGTAAACATATATTTGATAGTTAAGTACCGGCTTTTTATTCAACATTGTTTATTTTTAAGTTAACGCGTAGTTATAAATAATGTCCATATAAGATTGATTCCAAAATTTATATTTATATTATTATATTCCAAAATTTATATTTTTTTAAAAAATATCGTATATTTTGCAATAGCAAATGCTGTTTATTTTGTTCAACAAAGCGACGAAGACGAACTGGTCGCTCATCTGATGTTAGGTAATACCCCTGCTCATAACAACGTGACGCTGTTCAGGATGTTATACACTGCACCAAGTTGTGTTCGTCGCCTTTAGACATCTATTCCCCAGTAATTACACTAGCTACAGCGCCCTACAAACCGTAACACATTAATGTTTACACAAAACTGTTTGGTGGCAGAAGTAGACACTAAGGCGGTACTTACCTAGACGGTCTAGTGACGGTTCCCAGCAGTATAACCTACCACCAGTAAATAGTGGTAACTTAAGAATTACAACAAATGATAAAATTTCATTGATTAATTAATAACCGCAAAATATAAATGAATTTCACGTAAATTGCTGGTGGTAGGTCGCTGTTTTTTTTTTATTTTATTTTATTAAAGAGTGTAACAAAATGCTAACGGTCGCACACCCCGAAACCAGAAGGGCCGGTAACGGAGTAGTGTCGGACTCCAACCGACTAAAAAGCTTCACACGGTATTCCAATCACTTCCGAAAAGAATGCACGGGGGTCACGGGATAACATCGAACAGTTCTTCCGCAACCCCCGATCGGCGCCCGGATCGAACGAGTCCGCCTCGGCGAGGGATGTAAAACACCCCTCCCGACAGAAAATCCCTACGTGGCTACGCGTCGGAATACGATACGTGCCGCCAGATACACCCCGGGGTGGTAGATCGCTGTTGCCAGAGACCGACTAGGTAGGTACCGCCGCAGCTTCTATTTCTGCTGCCAAACAGTAGTATGCAAATATTAACGTGTTCCAAATTGAAAAGAGTTTTAACTAGTGAAATTACTGGGATAAGAAGATTTAATATCCTATGTCTTAGGACGACGAGCGCAATGTGGTACCGTATATCCATCCTAACTTACGCCGCGTTTTATGAGCGAGTATGCCATTTACCAGAACCGCTCGTCTCGTCGCTTCGATGTACAAAAAAACAAATTGGTGCAACTCGATAAAAGAGACACCATTGAGATAAACATTACTTTAACATGTTACCTGTGACTTCAAAATTAATTAGCCACAATATAAGCGGGTTGTCTCATTATTATTCAAACCGAACTAATTTAACATCAGTGTTCAATCAATAAACAGACAATAATATCTTTGCTGTTAGTTAATTTAATTTATTTACTACAGTGAAAAATTATATTCGTGACCAAGACATCCGTTTAAGAAGTATCGATAGTAAAAAATTATTGATTTATACAGGAATCATGTCAACGTTATTATGACGTTAGAATTATTATGGTATTCAATTAAAATCATACATCATAACAAGTTTTTCACAAAAATATTTTCTTAAATTATATATAATTACGGCAATAAGGATGCAATTAATTTGGATTCTAAGAAAAACAATATCTTTACTTAATAGTCAAACATTTGGCATAATATATTTTATTGTTTTGAAATTAATTGCGGTACGAGCAACACGGGTACAAAAAAGATATAATTAAAATGAGGTTAACAGACATTTATTTATCTTTGAAATGCCTGACATTTGCACAAAATAGTATTTTGCACGTATGTGCAATTTATTTAGGTAAAATTTTATAAATGGTAAGATCGTTATTGCTTCTGTACTTTGAAAAGAATTTCATAAATATTTAATCTTCAAACGAGATTTTTAGTTCAGTGGAAAAATCACAAACAAAATACGTCTGTTCCGTTGTTTTCAAATTATCTGACATTGATCGTCTGACTGATTACGACAACAGAAAATGAGTAACATAGCTCTTTCTCTCTCTCTCTTTCTTAATATACACTGGGCGAAGACTTTGATCTTCACGTTTTAAGGTGTCACTGATCAGAAGCTTCTAATGAATATATATAAAAGTATTTATAATATCGCAATGCAAACGGAGCTTAACGCTTTCTCATTTATACATTATTTAATGCAATGATTGATTTAATCTTCTTCCTGTTATTACTAATAATGTAATTATACATATTGATATATAAACGTTTATCTTCTAAAAATCATAATCTAATTTATTGTCAATTTATCCAAATATCAAATTTCCGGGACATTTAATAATAGGAATAGAAACATTTGCCGATATCATAAAACAGATAACACCATTTCCGACTATGGAAATATACCGTTAACGATTACGTCACTTCATGATTAATAAAATAGTCATGAAGTTAATATAAAAATATGAATGTGAAATCATCGAGAGAAAATAAAATCTCCGAAAAAGTAAAACGGTAAAAGAAATGCCAATTGCAAATGAGCTTACAACGATCAAGAAAAATGCGACATTTATAACAAAAAAAATACAATCTAGGCAAGACCAAATTACAAGGAACCAAGATAAGAAATATATACATGTGTTAAACCTAAGAGGTCTATCTATAATAATCAGGATTTAATCTTAGTTGCAAAATGACGGTATATCTTCTTTCATAAAAAATAACCATACTCAAAATATCATTTCAACGAAAATAATATCATAGTCCTCGTCATAATATTTTGACGTCATGTCTCAAGAACCAGTATGCTGTATGTATGTTCGAATAAGTTGTAAGAAAGCGAAAACGGACCAATTATTATTAAAAAAATTATGAGAATAATAAAAAAAAATACATTAAAATGATTAAATAAACAATAATAATACTTACAAAGCATTTCTGGGATCGAATGGACGAATTAACATAAGAGGTATCGGTAGCGTAGCGGAAATTAAAGAAAGCACCACGAACAAAGTGAACTGTAAAATATATATCAAAATTTGTTTTTATTTTATAATCGCATGTAGATAACAAAAAAAAATTTGTCACAGAAAATCGTCGTATCTCAAAAAATAATAACTAGGTAGTTTCCAAATCCGACACTAAACATCTTTCTCGAACTTTAATTTTATCCCATAATAAATCGTCGAAATAAAATGTCGAAAAAAAAACAGAAGAAAATTTATATCATACAATGATTACGCCGGAATTAGGCTAATACTACGATCGCTGAACACATCAACACTTAACATGTAGTGTGGCTTTAATCGAACCGATAACTTATATTTAATAAAAGAAATACAAAAAAAAAGCATCATACCTTTATATAGTACCTAGCGATAGAGCTGATTGTGAAAAGTATAATGAACAATGCCATTATACACCCCAATACAACGTTAAAGGCCGCCATTTTTCTGTGAACAAAATAAAAAATATTCAAATTTTATTATTATCTAACGAAAAAGGTACGTAGATATAAAACTGGTGGTAGGTCTCTATTGCCGGAGATCGTCTAGGTGAGTACCACCGCAGCGCCTATTTCTGCCGCCAAACAGTAGTGTGCAAACATTACAGTGTTCCGGTTTGAAGTGAGCTGTAGCTAGTGTAATTACTGGAGTAACGACACTCAACATCTTGTCTCGGGCGACGAGCACAATATGGTGTGGAGTGCATACCATCATAACTAGCACCACATTGTCATGGGCGAGCCGTATCACTTACAATCAGGTGAACGTCACGCTCGTGTCGTCGCTTAATTACATAAAAAAAATATTTATATTTCGTAATATTGGAGAAAACAAATTTTAAATACAAGAAAAATAAAACATAAAGCATTTTCTTAGCAATAAAATTATTTTATTGCCAACTATTATTATAATTAATGCTTCATTTTGAATTTTACCAAATGATGCCATTTTGCATAATTACGCAATGGTTAGTACAAACGTTATGTAAAATTGAAATCAATATATTTTAAACTATTCGTTTCGTTTTGGGGAAAATATTTACTAAAGACATATTTACTGAATAAACTAGAGCCTGGCAAAGACAGTGAGTATATTATAGCTACTTATTTGTAGAAAGTATAACTGCAGACAGCGGACCCAGACTTTCACTGTTCATCACGGGTCACATAAGTTTTGTTGTATATACATTATGCTGTTGGTAGAGATAAAAATACTTCAAATTATTAAAAAAATAATGTTAAGGAAACATCTGCATATGGTTTAGATATTAACGAATTAATACTTATTTCTAATTATATCTTCTTTGTTTATACGAAAAACCTCATTCTAATTTGTGTCTGTTTATCAGTTTATTCCAGGTACTCTTCGCGAAGGCGTAATATATTTGGATGGAACATTCATTGGCAGGTAGTTGAAGATATAAGGCAATACAAGGTTAAGACAGTTCAAATTACAACAAAAACAAGACTAGAACTTTCATTAAAGAACAATACGTTGTATAATCTAAAAATGCAGAATTTCCATTAAGTTCGAACAATACCATTTACAAATGTTTGAATATGTAACAAACACATTAGGTTTCCTTTGAGGTCTACAATAATATAGGATTGAATAATATACTTGTAAATATTATACATGAGTAGTAACAACTGCCGGGTTCAACTGATCACATAAAAATTTTAAATTTCTTAAATTATGCAGCTAAAACTAGTTCTTATGTGCCGGGTAAGGCAATACTCATGATTCGAAACAAGGAAATAAACAGTATATATGTATTATTATAATAGCTAAATGGTAACTTAATTGCACTATATAAAAAAATATGATGAATTGTGTGAACATTAGTCGTAGTAATTGTGACAAATATAATAAGTCTTGATTATAATGAATTAATGAATCTATACAATTGTAATAAATTTATAATAGTAGAAATTAGTTTATTTAGTTTCAAATGTATTAGCCTTCAACTAGACCGTTACGATAACTACGAATCTCCCGATTCATGCGCGCATGCATGCATGATTTAGATAACCTCACTGGTGACTTTAAAGTAAACTAGATTAAAAATTACTTTTGCAAACCGTACAATACTCATGTGCAATGGTTTTTTTTTTCAAACATTATGCATACAATACTGGTGATATGTCTCTGTTGCCGGAGACCGTCTAAAGTAGGTACAACCGCAGCACTATTTCTTCGCCAAACAGTAGTGTTCAAACATTACTGTGTTCCGGTTTAAAGGTAGTTGTAGTTAGTAAAATAACTGACTTAACGAGACTCAACATTTGTGTCTCAGGCAACGAGCGCAATATGTTAAAGTGTGTCCCATCCTAACTAGCGCCATATTTTTACGGGCGGGCTTTACCTCAGAAAGAAAACCCCCTTCGTCTCGTCCATTACTTGTTTAAAAAAAAATTAACTTTGTTTTTTTTGAAAATCTCAATAAATGCGATCCTAACCCGCAACTGAACAATATCTTAATACTCCAGAAAAACCACTAGAAACCATTGTATCTATATTAATATAATAATAATGCGATTCGCTCATCGTCTCCATTTCGTTTTCCAAGTTTCCATTTGGTTTGTTTTTAAAAAAAACCTAATGTTTAATCTTGCACAAATTTTCCTTATCTGACGAGTTTTCTTGGCAGAAAATACTACATAGCACTAAGTTCTTTTTATTGTTCCTTAATGTAAAATTTTTATGGCAAAAACCATAAAATGTCAATATTCACAGGTAGTGAAAATCGGAAACAAATACTTTTGTTTATAACTTTAATCAACTAAGAGATCAATATCTAAAACCTGGTAAAGACCCAATGGTGCGTTTAAAGTATAAACTAAAAGGCGACGTTATTTTCGCAAGAAGTTTTGAACTTTCATACACAATACAATATTTTCATTTCTAAGTACTTTAAAGTTCAACATTACTGTAATATATTTATTTGTTTAATAAAATCCTACGGAATGAAGCTATGATACGAGATATTTTTTTTAATTCAATAATTATTTCATTACCTTTTTTTCTTTGTCAGTTTATTATGTGTCTTATATTCACGTCGTATTACTACTTACGAAACGATAAATTTCCTATAAAATTTAGTGTTTTAGGCGACAGAGGTAATGCAGAGCTGGAACGTTCTTAAACAAAATTTTAAAAAAATAAAAACCTATAGACTTCAATTTTCTTTAATAAAATAATGGAGAGCATTAAAAAATAAGGAATCACTTTCATTATTTAACATATATTGACTTTTTTTTTAAATAAATAAATAAATACGTACTATCTAAGCTAAATTATAAAGCCGATCAATAACCGCTGTTTAAATTTCTAGATATCATTATTTTCACCACAAGTTATTAACTTTCATTTTATAACTTAAATCGTTGCATCAAAACAATACTGCCCGCCAAAAATTATTATTGAAAGACTAATACTCACCGACAGGAATCAATATAAACAATTTTTAATATTCTGGCACACAAAATGTACAATTGGATTTAGTATTTTTAATATGTTATAAACATCACAACGCGTGATACAAATCCATAGAATTAATATCGACCATGTACCGCAATCCTCCGACACGTCCGGTGGATTGACAGCGACTAACTAATGTAACGCCATCGCCGTTGTAGGCGTCAGCATTCGAATTCTACGATAATTCATTATATGTGCCAGCGCACACAAAATCATTGTCTCACTCTTTGACTAAGTTTTGTACAACCTTCAGTTTTAATTTCTCGTACAAATTCTAACCATTAAGTGTAGTAAATGTAAAATAATGATGCCTGTTGATAAAACGCAGAATTGCTTAAATGCGAAAAGGAAAGCTCATCTCCTATTTATAAATAATTGTGATAAATTTATAATCCATTTAATAAATAGTACTACAAACATTGCGTAATTTTTAATAATAAAAAATATTGTAACATTGGAAGCTTTTGATAAAAATTCTTTTTTATAAAGACTAAATTAGCAATTAATGTGTTCTAGATATGATTTAATAGAAAAAAAATCGATCTTGAGTATTGAAACAGGTTTTTGAACATATTTTTCATAGAAATAAAGTTTAAAATAATATTTCATTGTATATAGTAACAAAATAAATAAATTATTAATGTTGATTGCACTTTTTGCATTTGATATATATCGATTAACAATAGCCAAATCCATACAGTTTTTAATAAGCTTTAAAAAGAAATGTAGTCTACGGAAAAAAATGTAAAAGGTGGCAATTGGTGAGTCATGTAGCTAACAAAGACATAATTTAAAACAGTTTTATTCCTGTTATTAAATTAAATCAAAATAATCAATAAGGTTTCCAATTTTATAACTGGAGATGATAACAAAATTGTGGTGTGTCAGATTATGCATAGTACAAGCCAGACAAATAGTAGGACATTTGCAAACTTTTATGAATCCGACAGATTATCACAAAAGTACATAAATCATTCCTTATAAAGAATTTAATTATTGTGACTAAAAATGCGCAAATAATTTCTATGTATCAAAAGTTCAATAATATTGGTTGATGTACTCATAAAAATATGTGCTACCTTGATTTCCAAAACAGAAATAAAACAATGGTTTGATATAACAGTTTATAAATGTATGGAATTATATATAAATAATATACTTCATAATTCAATTATTTGTATGTGAAAAGATAGCAAAATGCGAAAAAGTTTGTTTCAAAAGTCATTCTTAGAAAAAGGTAAGGGTATATAGTTAAAAATAGGCATTAGTACACATCAAAACATTTTCTTCTTCATTTCTGTATATCTTTCTGTGTATTCATTATACCCTTCTAATGCTGCAAGCTGCTTTGTTTCAAATAGGTTACCATCTAAATTAATTGTGTGAATTTTGGAATCCCTTAGCAGGCTTGGTCTTATAGCATCTAAACTTAAACAATTCTCCTCTAATCTTAATATTTTTAGTTTTGGCGCCTGATACAAATCTTCATTGAGAGTAGATATCTCATTTTGGCTTAAATTTAATTCTGCAGCATGTAAATTCGACATACCTTCAGGTATTCTAGTTATTTTATTTTTAGAAAGATCAACAACTTCCAAGTTACTTAATCCCAATAGCTGTAATGGAAACTCTTTAATTTTATTATGAGTTAAATAAATTTGCTTCAAATTGCTTAAATTTGAAAAACGCTGAGGCAACGTTGAAATTAAATTATTTGATAAATTTAATATCTCAAGTTTCTTTAGGCTAACTAATGCATTTGGTATTTTTTCTATTAGATTTACACTTAAATTCAACTGTTTCAGGTGTTTTAGTCTATTGATATCATCAGGAATACAAACAATTTTATTCTTTGACAAGTCTAGATTTCTTAATGTTTCTGATAGATTAAGAACATCCACTGGTATTTCTTTTAATCTGCGGTCAGATATTTGTAACACACCCGTCTTTGCAGCTGTATCATAATGCTGTTTAAGACCAGAATTACCCATTATTAATATGGTCAATAATAATTAAAACACTTAAGGTAAGAATGCGATAGATCTCTTGTTCTTCTTCAGAAATATAGTAACTATGTAAATAAACGCATACGCTGACAAAACATAATCATGGTAAATGACATTTACTATTATTGACGGACGACGATAGGTCTATGGTTGGATAATAAAAGTAAACACAATTTCACAGATAATATTTGACAAGTATTTAATAAATATACGATCATTTTCCTTTAGCAAATCATATAATGTAAATGAGTCTTATTTCATGATCTTGTTTAATGAAATTTTATTATTTCAAAACAATTTCTAGGGTGTTTGAAAAAACATTTCGAAACAGAAACACTATCAAATATTATTCTTGTATGCCATATTTCTAATATAATTTTTTTTTATAATTTAAAACCATGATACCAAAAATTACACAAATAAATGCTAAAGGATAGTAAAATACGCATATAAACACAGCTTACCTTATAAAAGCAATATCAGCAGCGTATGAAATATACAGAAAACTATAAAAAAAAAGAATTTTTCTATGAAAAATCGCTCAAAGTAATAATAATCCAGCAAAACTAATAAAACTGCCGTAATAAAAATAAAGTTTAAAATATCTGAGATTATAATAATATCCTTCTCTTTTGAGCACCTACTAGGATGTTCTAGAGTGTCAATCGTTCAAATTTATTTGACGTTTATTGTTTACATTAATATCACGTCGAAAAATAAAAATTTTGGTACTTTTTTAAAGTTACCTAAAAAATTTTAAATATGTTTTCATGTCTAAAATTATAACATTATATAATCATATATAATCATTAATGATATGCCTAAATTACAATAAGATTCGATTAGGTGAAGGCGCCCTCTATCAAATGTACATATTTTTTATAACCTAGAATAATTAATAGCGTTTTCTATCTGTGCTGTGCATATCCGATTAGAGATTTGAAGTGGTATTTTTTAATTTTTAAAGATTTATGTCTGTAAAGATCGCTGGAATTTAAAAAATCATCTGTAATGGGTCCGAAGATGTTTATTTAACTAAATAACAATAATGTTTATTTAACATTTTGTCATTCTTTATTTGTTACCGCGGGAAAACTGTGAAACGTTTGACTACTATAATGGCCGCAATAGCGCCAATGCTTCTAGTGTTTGTTCTTTCTTAATAAAAATTATAATGGAATAAGCTATCTGTATGTTGTGTATATTAAATAGAAACGTAATTGAAATGGACGCTGGTAAGTTTTTATTTCCTTACATTGAATGATAAATTTCTAGACAAAAAGAGTTAAAAACGGAAAAAATTTCTTTACTCGAGCGTTTGTAGAGACCTATTCTTTTTCGGGTATAAATTTTATCATATTGTACTTTACGCTATAAAAATACATATATTGTTCTAAACAAGAAAGGTCCATTATTGTATTATGCATCAATCATATGAACACAACATTAAACCAAACAATCACTGTGTATATTAAATAAATTAAGTACCGAAAATGTTATGTTTTCTTTTCAAAATTTATCAGCCACTATATTAAACAGCTTCTTGATATCTTTTTTTTAAAATCACTTTGATTGCTGAGAGTTAATTTTTCAAAGCCCCTAATCTTTAATTTGCTAATTTGAGACATTAATATATTTTATTTATAAAATATTGTTTAAAATATCAGCAGTAAGTTTGTTTCAAGAATATATTTTTTCATCACTTGAAGACAAATATTAACCATTGCAAAGTTAAATTATAATAATGAACTGTCACTTGATGAAACTTAAAAAATTGTTAACCTTACACATGAGATTAATTGCTACTCAAAACATTGATTCCTTATACTCTAAAAAATATAAATTGTTTTTTTTTTACTTTATTGCTGATCTTTGGATATTCCACATGTAAGTATCAAGAATACGTATTTCATTTTATTAAGAAAAGAGATGTAAAATTATTGGTAAATTCCATTAATATACTTTTTGTGTATGAATTTTAATATTATTTATGTTAAATATTTATTTAATGGAGATTGATATGATGCTATCAATATATTATCTTTAATAAATCGTTAATGTCCAAAAGCTCGCTAAAAATATGTAACCTATTTGCTAATCAATTTCATTTGACTCTCTTTATATATTAAAACCACTCCCAATGTTTCTTACACTACATAATTAAAACAGTATTAAGTATTATTAAGACAACCTGAAATAAAACCTGGTAATGTCCATTCATAAACTTTGTTTAAATATTACTAAAACAGAAATAATAAATGGAGCTATATTGTTTGTATAATAATACAAAAATAATTTAAATGATAAAATCTAGTATAACTATTTTTATATGGTTATGTATATACTCTGGTCTCTTAGATCCATGGCTTCTCCATATCAGGTGTTTGTTAAAGACTGGAACAAATACAGTCAATTATTATATTGATTTATTATTGCTGATTAAGTAGTTATAAAAAAAATGCTTTACTAGTTTCATTGGAATTTCAGAAAGAATTTAAAAGGGAAGAATATGAGGTCAAACTGTCCATTGTGAATACCTATTTTAAGAAAAAAGAATCATATATGTAGATGTGTGGGTATGATCAAATTATAAAAAAAATTGTTTTATGCAGTTTGACAATCCAAAATTTGAAACATCCTCAGCAAAATATAAACATGGAAACATCATAGGTATTGTCCTTAAAATTAAATTTTCTTTGTAAAATCTTAAGTGATAGCTGAAGATTTGTCTGGACCCTTAAAACCTAAGAGATTTTAAAATATTTACTTCATAGGATACATTTATGTTGCCATTCATTACATAATATGAAAATAAAAAAAGAAATACTGAGTCTAGTTACATTAAATCGATAACAAAAATATAGACATACATGAAATACACATTGCAAAGTAAGAAGAAAACTTTAACACTTCTCTATTAATATGTGATTGCCGCTCTTTGATGGGGCTACAAACATGTAAATATGAACATTTATCCATTTAGTCATTGAAAATTTTTACACAAGTACATTCATTCAATTAAAAAAGCAAAATTATAATACAAAGAAAATCTATGATACAATTCATCTACTGTTATGTAAAAGTACATTATTTTTTATTAACATGAATTAGAATTTGAACAAATTCAAAATGATTGTCGTAAATCTAAAAAATAAATACATAAATTAAGAATGTACATTATTACATTTTGGACAGACAAAAATACTTTTTTAAAGATGGCAGACAGAGTTTTAACTATAACAGTTTCATACTAACAAGCAACATATCTAAACCTTAACATTCCATCTTGCTTATGTAAATTACTTTAGTAATATAATTTTTTTTTCATATATTGATGGTGTTAAATCCTTTTATTGCAACTAAAAAACGCAAAGAGTTAATAGTCTTTTCTATTTAATGTCAAAACTGATTTTTTTTAATAAGATTGTAATACTTTGATACCTTTCCCTAAATTTTATTAATAGTTAGGAATATGAGATAGTCTATAAATGTTCAAAGTTCATGTAACATAAACATCAACTCCTTATGAAGTTATGATTCTGGAGTTCCAAAACACTTTTTAAACCACTTTGCTCTACTTTTTACTTATATAATAAAATAATTTCTGATTTTATAGATTTTTTTTATTAATTCGTTGTAGAAATTTCTAATGTGGGTTAGTGCAATTACTACATGAACTGTTTAAAAATCATCTTTAAATTTATCACTTTTCTTAATACTTGATTATTAATGTTTATCTCTTAGTTATAATAGGGGCCTTAAACATGTTTATCATACAGAACATAATACCCCAATGTTATAATTCCCAAAGATATTTAGAGCCTGTTAAAACTTAGTTATTGTACATTGTCTTAAAAACACTTTATATAGATGATGTTCAAAAATTTTTAATGATATGAAATTAATTCGTATTCATAACACAAGCCTTTGGTATGTATTCTCTTTCAAAGACAATATATATCATGATTTAAGCAAAAGTACAAGGCACTTTTATATCAATGAAACAAAAAGTTTACTGAATATTTAAACGGAAATAAAAAAATAAATAAATAACTATATCTAGGTTATGCAAGTTTTAATACAGCTCTTATTCTACTCGTTATAAAAAGTGTAATTCTCTCCTCTGAAGAAAAGGAGATTTCATACATTTGTTTCCCCAAAAAATTATATTAAAAGAAATCTACCAATATTTACTATCTCGTTGTTAGTTTCTTGATTTGCGATATAACATAACTCATGTTGGAATATTTTTTTAAAGAGGTTTCAAAGCAGTTGTCCCTGATCGACGCTCTTCTGAGCGACCTTGACAAAACCATTACGCCATGCGCTAATAAAAAGAATGAAAAAAAAGAAGAAGAAACACAGAATGCAATGCCAGACTCTACAACCAACACGGAAAAAAGTAACGGCAACCCATTCCATTGTGGAGATGATGTTCTGGTACCAAACAAAGATGGCCGATATTACTTAGGTAAATATATTTTATGTAATTAGTATCAACATTAGTTTCTGTTGGATTACCAAATCTATAGGGACATCCTATTTTTGTCTGTTCTTAAATGATTAAGAACCATTTGGTTGACCCTCCTAAAGCTACCACCGTCGTAACATCGGTATTGAAGTAAACTAATCTATATTTTATTATTTCGCGTACAATCGTCAATAACTTTTTTATTTAATGAAGCGACGAAGGAACCATTCACCTGATTGCAAGTGATAAGTCTTTTTCCTGAGATAGTCTTAGTAGGTACCATCGCAGCTACTATTTCTGCCTCGAAACAGTAATGTGCAAATATTACTTTGTTCCAGTTTGAACGGCGTTGTAAGTAGTGAAATTGAGGGTAGTGAAACTTTACGTCTTGTCTTAAGGTGACGAGTACAATGTGTTGCAGTGTATATCATTCGAACTAGCGCCACGTTGTTATGGATAGGAGTATCAGTTATCATTAAGTGAAAGTTCGGTTTGTCTTATCGCTTTGTCGATTAAAAAAAAGTTATACCCGCGCCTACATGTTACTGTTAAGACTTATCTATTAGGCACTGCTGCATTTGTGGACTAGAGCAACACAGTCCAAAAAATATACGTTAGTGTTACAGAAGAATTATGCATTACACAGGCACTATTGTAGAGCTTAGCACGAGCAATGACAACGACTCGTGCGAGGTCGGTACGGGTGTGGCGCGTTGCCTGGTGAAGTTCGGTGACGGTACCCACGCGTGGGCGCCAGTGTCTTCGCTGAAGCTGCTGAGTGCGCCGCCGGCGGACGATGGCCGCATCATGTGCGTCGTGTGCAAGCGCCGAGAGGACTCTGCTAGCAACGCCGTTGTCGCATGCGACATGTGCGGGCGAGGGTACCACGCCAAGTGTCACTCGCCGCCAGTCGAAGGGTGGATACACGGTAAGCGATATGTCATATATATATATACCTTTACCTAAAATTCAATTGATATTTAAGTGTAATTTTTTTTATTTAACAAACCAACGAAAGGAGACATTCACCTGATGGTAAATAATACGTCCGCCCATAATAATGTGGAGTCAACTGCATACTGTGTTATTTGTCAGGTGCATCATGGCATTGCAAGAGATGCGTAGATCAAAGGTACAGAGTGGCGGCTGCTGAAAACCGAGCTTTAAAAAGATCAGATCTGTTCCGGTTTAAAGGTGGGCAACAACGGCGCCAGCAACAGGAACTAACCCCGCCTTGTGACGTAAGTATAAAGATTATTGTAATAAAAAAAAATAGTGGTGTTTGGAAGATAAGGTTTAGTAGTCATTAAAATGTTATGTTTGGCCTATTTATTTATATGATTTAAAAAAGTGGGTACTAAAGAAGGAATGTTGTAGTCGAATACAAGCATTTAAGGTATGCTGAAGACTCCGTCGTATGTTTAAAGACAGCAAATTGTCTCCAAAGTTCAAGGTCTTAATAGGACTAACGACAAATGTAGGTCGATGTCAAGCAGAGAAAGCTTACGTTTTTCGGATCCTTTTATGAGTTTTCGTGATTGATCCCGGAGAGCAAAATCCCCGAAAAATGAGCTCCTGATAGACAGCAGAAGAAATGTGTTGACAATATAAAGGAGTGGACCTGGCTTGATATCATCAGTTAAAAAGAATATGTGAAGACCGGATTAGTTTTCTTAATTTGGCTGCTAAACTTCAGTTAGAAGGAGGTGGCACCGCTTGATGACGATTAGTTATTAAAAAAGCTTATTGTGGGTGATTGATACTTTACAAAGTCTACGACTTGGAGTTAAGCGTTTTTTTATTCTCTTTGCCCTGAAGGCACTAGCATTTATATTTATATGGCAATGAAAAAATAATGATCAAATCCAACCACCATACATACGTCAAATCTGCGTATTCCGAGCGCCGTTCATAAAATTATCAGACAAAGACTTGTTCTCCCATAGCAGCAAAAACAGTTATACATCTGGCGGGAAAAAGTAATGGTTAGTACGTAGCAGAAAACCGGTAGAATGAGGAAAAAGGGATCCGGGAGGATTTTTGGGAGACGCCACTCAGTTAACAAAAAACGCGAACGGATAGCAACATACGTCGTAACCAGTTATTTTTTGGAGCCAGGGCTAATGGAAATGGTTCTCATTGCTAACTAGAAAAACCGAGTAAGACGCGTGTTTGTCGAAGTGAAGGTTGCCAAGGCATTTCCCGTCTTCCTTTTAATTCTTCCGTAGTCTAGACATCCATGCGTTCCATATGATTATATTTTTTAATCCTAAGAAACGCCGAGACAAGCAGAACATTTATCAGCCAATAGGTCTCCCCAGAGATCTCCACATCGATCGGTCCTGTGCTACACGTATCGCCGGGCACTAGAGGCCATCATTTGTAGAGGTCCATATGGGGGAAGCGGGACGTTCACCTGATGGTATGTGACACGCCGGCCCAAATCATGGCGCTAATTAGATTGATCTACACAGCGCAACAAGTCGTATTCGCCTTCTTGAGACCATAACCTGTAAAATTTCGTTAACTTTCTCTATCTACAAGACCTTTCAAACCGGAAGCCAGTAATGTTAGCTAACTATTGTTTAGCGGCAGTAAGCTGCGGTGATACCTATCTAGATGGTTTCTGACAACAGAGACCTATCACTAATAAAACATCTTCCTACATAAATATATCTGCGATATATTTGAAATTAAATGTTGATTTTTTTTATATTTTAGACTGGATCAACAACTTCCTCATCGACTGGTTCCGATGGTGGCAAAGATCAAAATGAAACTCATTGCTATTGTGGGGAGAAAAGTGATTGGCTTGCCCAGGTACATAGCGCAGGCTAGTTCTTTATTATTAATAATTAAGTATAGTCATAAACTAAATATGCTTATTCTCTATTTAATAATTTTATTCAACTTTAATACTCCCTGCAGATGTTACTATGCTGTCGATGCTCCCGTTGGTTCCACCAAAGATGTGTTTCGAGTTTACAATACCCATTATACGCAGGAGATAAGTATGTATGATGCATTAGAAATAAATAATATTTCTATATATGTTTTAAAATTTAAACTTTATAAAAAAATATTACAGATTGTATATATTTGCATGTGGGAATTGCAATGGTGGTGCGGAATACTTGAGACGGTTGGAGCTCTGTTGGCTGGATCTGGCACATTTAGCGCTGTATAATCTAACCGCGTACAACGCACCCAACTATTTCGATTTAGATAATGTCATTATGCCATACATCCTGGATAACTGGCACGCGTTACAATTACCTGAAAAGGTGAGATGATAAAGTGGTTTGTATGTAAAATTCTTAAAATGTTATTTTTTTATAAAGTAACCCTTACCACCTTTGTCCTTTTTCCTCTTATCCCTTTCATCCGCCACAATTTATATTTATTAATTTATAAAGTAGCATACAAAGATTACTGTTCTAATTTGAAGGGTGTCGCAACTTGTGAAATTACTGGGGCAAGCCATGATTACATTGCGGGAGCAGTATTTATCATCTTAATAATAATTATTTTGTAATCGGCAGATTTGTCATTTATCATTAGGTAAACGTTCTTTTATCGAAGCAAGATTGAAGAAAAAAATTATGTTGTTTAATTGAACAGACATTGATACGAACCTACAGTGGACGTCTATCAGCTGATGATTATGATACAAACCTCGAGATGAAATTTACAAACTTGGCCATTTGTAGCATTGTAGTTTACAGCGCCTTTTTAAATGTAACAGATTAATTTAATTTAGTTCATATGTAGTAATTGCATTTGTAAACTGTATGTTTATTAAACTATGGAGATAATAATTCCCTAACAGTTTTTAATTACTACCAAACCTATATGCAAAGTTACGTGCACTATTCGTATGTTATATTTTGTTTAATTTATTATTAAGGTTGATAATATTTAAATAGGGTTTTGACAAGACATTTATAAACTCAGATGTGGCGAACGCCGACCAACGAGCGGCGCGAGAAAATCCTCACCGCCCTAACATCATCGCGCAAGCGATTTAAATGCGGGCGGGAGATGAAGAAGCGCGCCACCATTTGGGGCCTGCGCCTGCGCAGACCGCCTCCGCCCCCGCCGCAGCTTTCCGCGCTCGACCAGGTATACTTTGGTAATTTGAAAACAATAATGATTGCTTGAACCGCGTACATGGCGCAGTGATTGACTACTTGAAAATCCTTGGTCCGATTCCGTGACCACATGCTTTAGTAGGTGGTAGGTTTTTCAAACTACTTAGTACCACCATCATGTTGGAAATTTGCGGCTATAACCACATTGCTGTGTTCCGGCCGTCAACATATGAGAGACCAGAGTATTTTGGGCGAAACAGTTTTTCCGTCCGCATTTTCAATTCTCTTTCTTCTCAATCATGTTAAATTCAGGTCAACTGTTATCACAATTTAGATAAAAAAGCTATAAGAGAATATTTTTTATGAAAATCATTGTTACAAAACGAGATCTACAATCAGTAGGGCCCCGACAGGATTTAAATAATTTTTATTATTTAAAGTGTAAATCAAACAAATTTGTTCCATTGATATTTTAATGATGGGGAGGCTAAACTAAAATTTATAGCAGAACTTCGTACTGATATATGTATTCCAACTTATTTACATTTATTTATAGTAAAGTTAAAAATATTTTTGGAAACAGAGACGAGATGCGCTTGATTAAAATATTTCAAAAAATTTTCTGTTCTCAAAGTAACCACTGCAGACATTACACTTCTTCTGCAGATCAAAAAAGGAGAACCCCTCACCGACGAGTTAGTAAGAGAATACGCGCCACGACTTAGATTTTTATCACGTGCTCCCTCACCGAATACCGTTGATGATAGGTAAGAAATTAAATATATCATAAATACCTTTGTTACATTAGGTTATTAAATTACACTAAAAGTAAGAAAATAAAACAGATTCCTCTGTAAATTTATTTTTAATCCTTGTTCGCAGTTCACAACCATCTAGCAGTAACAACGATAAAAGTTCCTATAAAAATTACAATCAACGCATGATCGTCCCCGTCGATGGTCACTGGTTGAACTTGATGATGGGTAAACGATTTCACGAGAATCTCAATTCTAATTCCAATTCGGAGAACGACTCCACGAGTTCCTATGAGTCCGTTAAAACGAACGAGCGCGACGAGCAACCGTCACCATCCATTTGTACCTCCACTGCTAGAAAATCCGATGCCAAAGATGATCACATAGAGAAAATGTCTGAAATGATCGAAACAGAAACCAACGAAGCTAAATCAAGCTGTGAAAACCCACCAGTGCCATTACGCAGTGTGCAGTCCCTACTACCTTGTTCGGTTAAGTTAGATAAAATACCCAAAGAGAATATAGAGGATGGCGGAATTAGTAAAACGAACACTACTAGCATTAATATTAACAGTCACACAACTAGAATAGCAACGATGAATTTGGAAGTGTCCAAGTTGTCTACGAAGAACATAATCGAGCATTCCAAAATATTGTCATTGCAGCACATGGACAGTATACCACCTTACAGCAGCAGCTTCCCCCATGAATTGGAGTCATCCGGCGACGAGACATCTAGTAGGGGGACATTAGACGCAATTATACCACCGCTGAAAGACTTTCAGGGTAAAAATAATCCGTTTTTAATGCAAAATAAACATACAACGAAGAGTGCATTTCCATCTGTGAGTTTATGGAGTAAACATAATGGTAGACAACATTATTACCATTCGAGGTTTTCATTGCCCGGTCAGTTAAATCCACTAATGGGACCTATGATAAGGCCTTTGAAACGAAAACTTAGCGAAAAAGATATTGTAATAGGACCAAATGGTGAAGTTAAAAGGAGAAAATACAGGCGACCGAGAAAGTACCTACAGATGCAGGTATGACCTTTTTTTTTATGCGGTCGACGGTGAAATGTGCTCCCCCAGAATACTCTCTCGTATGTTAACACGGAGTTCCAAAAGAAACCTTTCCACCAACCTTACTCTACACCACGAATCATCGAAATCTAACCAAGGACCTCGGTATTAATGGCATACGTTTTGCCACTCTAGAGGCAGATAGTACGTTTCTTTTTTAAAGAACAAAATGACTACGTAATATTTCGTAGAAGTTATGTTTTCATTACAATTTACATAAAAGGTGATCGACTAAGACTTCTGACTGACAAGGTTCTGGCTCCCACTAACCTACATTGAGCCAGTGTGGTGGAAGATGGCCCAATTTACCCTCCATATGAACCCCTTACAAACGACGGCCCTAGTGCCCGGCGATGCGGGCAGCGCACGATCGGTCGATATTTGGGGAGGCCTATGTTCAGCTGTGGACGTGTATCGGCTGATGATGATGATGAAAAACTTAAAACTATTATAAATTTCTTTCAGTTAAACAAGTCATGCCCATTGCCCGATGAAACTGCCAAAACTGTTCCGACGCAAAACGAGACCGGGGACGTCGCGGCGCCGGCGCACAACGTAACCAACGTCAAGTTTCACGGCCGAAGACTGAGACAGCGACAGGAGAAAAACTACTATGAAAACGCACGAAGAAACACGAGCAGCGCCGCGAGCAATAACAATAGTGTAAAAAGCCTGCAGCTAAGTCCACATAAAGCGAACAGCGCTGCGGCGGAAGTCGACGCCAAGCAGCTGTCCGCGCTGAAGTCCAGCGTTCAGTCGTACTTTCGCGCTGGACAAACGTTCCACATACTCGCCCGCCGCCACGCGCCGAACTCAGCGCCCGCCTACCTCATAGAGTGGGAATCCTCCAATGCCTCATAGCGTGGGGATCCCCCGACGCCTCATGGTGTGGGCATCACATGAATTTATTTAAATATACATATTGATGTAATAATGTATTTAAGTGCTTATGTGTAGTCTAATTTGATTGTACAGTAAGTTCAAGGAATGTGATATATTATTATTCCAACACGACTCGTTTCATTTTTTTACACCTTGTGACTGACCTGCAGTAGAGTGACCCTGGCACTTTTCACAATATTCACTATTATTTTTAGTTAATGAAAAAAAACTTGTTTACTGTCACATATTAAGATTCAAATCAAAGACTTCCATAGTGTTTACATATACTTTTTTGTATGACACTAAAGTTTTTTAAACTTGTTGAATTTTTACTGGTGACAGGTCTTTATTGCTGGAGATTGTTCACCTTCCCAAGACACCCATTTCTACCGCCAATGTGCAAATATTACTAAGTTCCTGCTGACAGGATGTTACAGCTAGTAAAATTACTGGATTAACGACACTTAACATCTGTGTATGTAACTCCTTAGTGTTATGGATGGATGTATCAAATGCCATCAGTAGAACGTCTTTTTCGTGGAATAAAAAAAAACATTTACCATTGCAAATGACATCAACTATTTAGTTATATTTTTTTGAACATCTATCCTGAAAAAAAAATGATTAAAAATTTTATTTGAAATCGGGTTGTGGATATCTTAACGAAACAAATACTCAGCCAAATAAATGTTTATTTATAAAAGTGAATGGTTTAGTTTCTTGATTTTATATATAAGTACATGTAGAATACGGACAATACATATCATATACATGTACATAACTCACAGTGTATATAACGATGTCTAACATGCGTTAGCATAAGTACCTATAAATATATATTTCATGAACCCTCAGTTTCTGTGGCAATGTGTACGACACTGATGTTCGGTGTTGTACGTAAAGCTAAACAATGACTCATCGATATCCCCAACTCGGATAATTGAATTCATCATTCTGGGTACACCAGGGTTGGGGGATTGCTTTATTTATATTATTTTATAACGTGGAACATGTCATTTTTAATATTCCATAGGGAAAATTGTCAGATATACCTTCTCATAGAATAAGCGAGGCAACGGGAACACATATTGGTCGTGACGAAAAAAAAATAATTAAACTAACTTAAAATTGATATCAGTTTCCTGTTAGGTATATAACAATAGGGAATATGCTTATTGATAGAAATAAGGTTCAATTTGTTTTTAATAAATTTTATTGCTTCAAAGTTATGCCTCCATCGATATTTTTATCATGTTTTCTTCTTAAATTAAAAAAAAAAAGTTAAAAAATCCGGCGAAATAATTTGAAAAGTAACGCCATTTTTCGGAGCTAATGTGACCGTGATTACACAAAAACTTTATTGGGGCGACACAATCAATGAAAGTAACACGAAGCAAGTAAAAATGGCGATCTTTTAAAATGCCTTATTTTAGATGGCTGTGTTTAACATTTTTTTTTAAAAAAATACTTACGCTTTATTAGTTACTTTCGAATATCATATAGCGACGTAAACTATCAAACGAACAACTTCACGCAGATTCCCTATTGTTAAGTTTCTCGCACAATTTGTGAGTTCGCGGCGCGTTTTGTTGCTGCAATGCGCAAACTCGTGAACAATTCTTACTCTCCTCTACTACCTACAAAATACCAGATTACCGCTATATTTGGTACGTCTCTGAAAAAAGGAATAGTTAAAAAAAATTGATCTAATACGGTGTTATTTAGAATATCTAATTATTATAATTGTTGCGGCGTATTTACATACATATACATCAATTTAAACAACAGTTCACTATATGGAATGTCAATATATTTTACTTTATATATCTACATTTGATTTAAAGTTTGAGTAAACGACTGCAATCAAAACTTTGCTTAACAATATACAATGTCCGTTTGTCGGCCAATCAACCAACCGTCTGTGTATCCACCAAACGATTATATATTATGGGCATGCTGCATTTAAATACTTTTTACAATATCCATTGGAGTTATCTAACTACAAACATAAAAAAGACATATTCCAATGTAAAATAAATATATTTTAAAATCAAATGTATGACATTTGATCTATTACAAGATGACAGACAGATAAAAAATCTACTAACATAGCAATATTTATCGAAAAATCGAACACGTAACAGAATTTTAACTATTAAATACATAACGTACGCTCCATTCCCATTGCATTTCAAGGAAACACAAACTGCTACGCGCATGATGGAGAGGCAGCCCATCACGAGACCGACCCCCGTCCACCGCCATGCAATGCGAAAACGCATGATTAAAAACAGATTTTTCATGGTTTCAGTTGATTATCTTATCGTCATATCAGTTACATAAAATGAAACATTGATTTTGTTATCATCGTTTAAAATTTCTACAATACTATATTTAGGTACATACTATAAAACAAATATGGAAGGTAGAAGAAGTTTCTAGAACAAAATATAAATATAGACTTACCGATGTAAAGAGAGTTTACATGGAGAACTTGCATACAAACACTTATATATATTACACGTTGTTTAAAATGCAACCCTCTGCGAGCATGGCCAGCGCCGCCTAGGTCGGCACGCGGCTTCAAGTTTCAAGACGGTACAACAGTTTCATTTAAAATAAGTATATCTATTCACAGCACTTAACCACGTGTTAGTCAACAATTTCACACACATAAAACAATCACAAAATCACTCCGGTGTCGGCGGACTGTCTCCAGTCACCATTGTTGTTACATTGTATAAAGATTGCATTGACATTAAAATTATTTATATACCGTATTTACAATTGAAACATCTTTTGCGAAGCACTTTACAGCGACTCTTCGAATGCGGCCATGAGGTCACTCTGCATGTTCATGTCTATCTGTCCCGCCATCTGAAATGAAACGCCACACACTCAATACTAACGCTATTAATATGGAGCTGGTATGTTCCTCCCTCCCTCATGCAACTAAAGTCCAGCCCGGCGCGAGACATTTCTGACATGTTTACTAATACAATAGCCCTATTTAGTTTTTTTATATTGTTATAAAAAAAAAAATTATACTAAATTTTTTATTCAACGAAGCGACAAGCGGGACGTTCACCTAATGGTAAGTGACACGCCCGGTTATAAAAACATGACGATAGTTAGGATGATATATACAGTACCACATTACACTCGCCGCCTTACCACATATGAACTGAAGTCTCATTACCCCAGTAATTACATTAGCTGCAGCGCTTTTCTGTCCCGTTTGACGGAAGAACTAGGCGCTGCGTTGGACCTACCTAGACGAGCTTCGGCAACAGTTACCTACCAGTAAAACAAATTCTATATTTGTCTTATAAATTTATTTCTACATGTTACACTGTTGCCACAGGCAACGCAAATTCTATTACGATATTATTGCATTAACTACATTAGCTGGCGCAGCTACCACCACCACCAGTAACACAAGCACAATACTGGCCTAAAAAAAAATGTGAAAGTCGTTTAGAGAAGCGCTTTGATTATATACATGTGCTATTTTCTTCGTGCAGTCTAAGCAATAAAACTTGGGGCAAAGGGTGCTGCTTGAGGCCGTCGACCAAGACGTCGGGGCAATAACGAACGCCCCAGTCCGTCAGCAAATCACTGGCTAATAAGGATATGATTAAGGTAAGCCCTTCCTATAGTAGAACATAAATAAAAGGACACGGGTTTTTACGAATCTTGAGGTTAGGGGCCCACAATAAGCAAATCCGTGTGTGACAGCAAATGCGATGTGGTTCCGTACTTACCGTTGAACAGCAATAGTGCCGTTGGCCATATTCTACATCACATAATACTAAATAATATAAAAATTCACGCTTTGATTTCTTGTGAGTACTTTACACGTTTTTTTTAACTAGCTAGGCGGCAGTCGTTAGGTTTTGAAGCATTGTTTATTATAATATTATATTCTTAGTCATTTGTGCGAAGACCATTATTAACAAGGACAATGACCATGACAAAGATGTTTCCGATATGGAATCTTAATTTAGATTTATAGAATAGTTGTTTTTTTTCTATTTATTATTAATAAAATATGCAAACATTAATAATATATTCCGATTGGAAGGGCGCTGTAGCTAGTGAAGTTTCTAAGGTCTTAACGCTCAACATGTCCGTCTCAAGGCGGCGAGTACAATGTGGTGTTGTGTATATCATCCTAACTAACGCTAGATTCTTATGGGCTAGGATATCACTTACCATCAAGTAAACTTCTCGTTTGTCGTGTCGTTTCGTTGAATAAAATGAAAATAATTATAGTTATGTTAGCAGTATATGAAAGTGATATATTAACGGTATTATATTATACTAACCGCCTCGCGCCGCCGCCGCTCCTGCTCGCGCTGCCGCAGGCGCTCTCGCTCGCTCGCGGCCGGCTTGTCAGGCGCTGCTGCGGCTGCGGCCGCGGCGGCGGCAGCGGCGGCCACCGCGGCGGGCGGAGACGCGCGCGCCACCGGCGACACGCTTGGCGACGACACCTCCGCGCTCTCCGCCTTGCGCACGGTCTGCACCACCCTATGTACGAACACAACGCTACTTTCATTACAAGAATATTAACACTAGATTTACGGACCGAGCCAATTTGACTCATTAAAAATTTGATCACTGTATATATATAAAACTTTAATATTACTTTTTAAGAACATATGTTGGTTTTTAGTTAATTAATGAGATATATGTAAACGTACATTCCTCTTCCCCGCAGACCCCTTCATTTCGAATTATCGAATGTGGTATACCTATTTTTACGGTTGTGAGCCAATTTGACTCATAGAATGGTTTAACATCTAATCGCATAACATGAAATTTATCGGTGCTATCAGGCCTGGGAAACAGTCAGGTCGATCGTTATTTGTTTCTGCGACTAAAATCGGCATCAAATTTTGGCTGGCATCCGATGTTAGAAGCAAATATCTTGTAAACGGTTTTCCGTACTTGGGCAAGGATGAAACCCGAGGATCAAACATTCCCTTGGGCGAATTTGTAGTAACTAAGCTTGCAGAGCCATATTTAGGCTGTGGACGAAATATTACCACAGATAATTTTTTTACTAGCATTTCACTTGCAAAAAAAACTACTTTGGTTGGAACTATACGTGCAAACCGAAAAGAATTACCTAAAATTGTTAAAGCCAAGAAAGATAAAATGACGCAGTTTTCTACAAAACTGTATAGATCTGAGAATTGTACTCTGACCATTTATAAAAGCAAGCCCAATAAAAAAGTTTTACTACTAAGTACAAAACATAAAAATATTACAATTGCAAAAAATAAAAAACTTGTCCCAGAAACAATAACCCATTATAATAGCACCAAGTATGGGGTTGATGTACTTGACCAAATGGCCCGAAAATATAGCGTAAAAGCAAGTTCACGCAGATGGCCTCTACAAGTTTTCTACAACATTTTAGATCTAGCAGCTATCAATGCTTGGATTTTGTATAAAGAGACGACTCAAGTAAAAATTTCACGAAAAGATTTTATTTTCCAATTGGCTGAAGAGCTAAGAAGTAAATATAGAGAAGAAGTCGAGAACACTTCCATTCCAATGACAGAAATTCATGCTGCTGACGGACGGAAGAATTGTCAAGTTCAACAATCGTGCAAAAGAAACAGAAGTTCATACTATTGTGCTAAATGTAATAGAAATGTTTGCGGAAAATGTGTTTCAAAAACAGAGTTTATATGTAAAAAATGTTTTCCATGAATTTTTTAATAATAAACATTACATTTAATTTGATTTGGAACTGTTTTCTTTGCAAAAAACTTCAATTTTCATGTATGAGTCAAATTGGCTCACTTCAGTAAAAATAGGTATATAATCGACATCCGTAAATCTAGTGTTAACAACATAATAAACCCAACGGCGAAGGATTATTGCAAGACTTTAGCAGAAAATTCATCCATATTCTTGTTAGTTTAATCATTAATTCTTAAGATATGTATTATGGATATCATCATCAGCCGATAGACGATGGATATTGTAATAATTAGTTTATCTTAAAGCCATTACCTTAATTTTTCATCCTCCGGATGCCGCCGCTCTGTTTCTTGCCTTTGTCTTTCTCTTTCCGCCTGTTCTTTTTTTCTTAATTCTTGCTGTTCTATAAGTGCTCTTTGCCGATCTATTTTTTCGCGTGCTTGTTTTTTGAATGCCTGCAAAAAAGAATAGTTGAATTAGAATACTAGTAGGATCAAAGTAGGTAGCATGTACAACATTCGGCAATGTATTTGTCCATAAACATCAAGGAGGTAAATAAAAGCTTACCTGAAAACAACTGTCCATAACAGGTTTTTGTTTTATTTGGTTATTTGTTCCAATATTGGGTATACTTTGTGGACTACCAGCTTGAGCTAGCGATGACCATGAACTTGCGTTTTTAAGATTTTGCTCTTGTTTTATTTTGAAAGGTTGAGCAAAGTTAGAATTTTTTGAGTCATCCATTTTTTTGTCCATTTCATATTTCGTTCTTTCCGAAATATTATTCGGTCCCATGTTCGGTACACCCATAAGATCTTCAATGGGTTTCGGTGTAAGTAGTGGTTTGCAGTCCTCTTTTTTTATAGGAGTCGTTATAAGACTGGGTACAGTCGTCATACTACTGAGGTGCGATTGTGCGGTGACCGCATGAGAAGTCGAGTACACGGGATCAAATATTGAAGATACAGGTGGAGCGCTCGTTATGCCAGGCAGGTTAGAATTCAATTCAGGCCGGAGCATCTCCCGCTCGTGCTGAGGATTTTTATCAACAAAGCCGTTATGTGGCGCAACGTACATTTCGTTTTTGATTTGATCAGCTACGTGCGTCATCTCGGAGAGTCCGCCCAGTTGAGCCATTAAATTGTGATGGGAAGTGTCCGGCATTACAGGTGCTTTTGGTATAGGGAAGTCATCCATTCTCATGGTCGGCTCCGCAACACTGACGCTGACGTCCATTGGAACATCGGCCTTAAGGCTTCGTTCGAGACTCGCTAGAGACCTTTCGATAGGATCAATGTAGTGAGAGGTATCTAGTTTATCAAGGCCATTGCGAGGTTCCGCCTTGATGGCAGACTTCGGTTCCTGCGCGTCTGCGACGGGAGTTGGATTGGATGAGTCCGGCGGGGTGGGGATACGGCTCACGTGCATCGTTTGCACAACGGGCGCTGGGTTTGCCGGCGGTGTAGGGACCCGTGGCAACGGTTCCTGTACGGGTGAATGCACAGGCACTGCTGTTTCAATTTTTTCTTCCACCGCAGGGGGCACTGCTTCCTCCATTTCTACCGTTACAGGTGCTACTACCGGTGGGGCCATTTTCTGCAATGTCATTAGCAATTATTTAACTTAGTCAATTAAATCATAGTCCTTACAATATACAACAAAATTTCTTCTACCCCGTAGATAATAAATATTTATAGGAATAAGAAAAAAGCATAAACATAACATAATATTGTTTTACATAGTTATTTATACACCAACGAAGTTTACAAAACTTATTTACCATTTGTAGTGGTAGTTGTTGAATTTGTTTCTTCATCTTTTTTTTTGAAGGCTTACCCGAACAAGTACCTGAAATGATCATTTATGAATGAATTTAAATAGTATCGCTAATGCGACTTTAAATGAAATATTATCATACATACCGCCTCTACTTGTAACAGATTCTTGACAACTGTAGTTTATTTTCTTTAATGTTATAACTTTGAATTTTTTTTTTCCTAGAATAGATTCGACAATAACACTAATAAAGTAATCTACTTATGTATCAATTGGCTGTCTCTGATACGTTCTTGTCATCATCACACAATACATTACTGCATTTTGAATAATTGACACCTAAAGATGTAATCTACGTTTCGCTCTTATGCCTGTTTATTGCAGTGTTATTTCAATCACCGAACATTTTATAATTAAAAGTTAAGTACACGTACTAAAGCATTAGCTTTAAAAAAAAATCCGTTCAAACTTCAGATCTCAGGGCTGTGTAAATAAAATTCAAAATGTTACTTAAAAGTTTTACTTAGTTTCTGTTATATGTATTGAATTATATACAAGGTTTATTACCACTCAATCTTATCGACTAATAATTTTAAGTCATGAGAGTTGATTAAATAAATCTTACTTTTATAATTTATTACATGGTGTTCCTGTTTACGCTCCCAAAACACAAACATAAAAGTCGTATAAAAAGTAATCATTGTACCAATTATTACTTTTTTAACAAATTTGTAAACTGAACAGAACATTATCGCCATTTGTTGGCAACACAATGAAGTAGTGCTAGCACACACACATTACTTTACAAATATAATCTCTAATAATTTAGTTATTAGCAAATTTCTACTAGAGTATACAACGGACATATTTGTTCTCTTCTATCTTAATCAAAAAATAAAGATCACCTAAAATCGGCAGTGGGGCACAACCGACCGAAACTTAAAATCTAGCAAATTTCTTTTCGACCTTCAACATTACTTGACTGATCCTAAAAGTTACTGTTCGTATGTTACAGAGAGAGAACCTTAACTCTAATGTATATTATTATGTACGTATTAAATAACATTTGCAATATAGTTACACAAATACCAGTAATTTGCTCTTATTTATACAAACATTACAATGATTCGCATCGAGTGCGGATGCGCAAATTGTACTCGTATTACTTACGAATGAATAACAAATATAACATGATCGCACGCGCATCCAATCAGTATTTCTACAATAGACTTTACATCAATCGGTTTTGCCCGCCGGGAATCCTATGGACTACATCTATCTAACTTACATTAAAACCTTTAGAATAATCGAATTGTACTTAGTGAATTCATAGTGCGTGTCGATTTTCTGCATTAAAATACTACTTTAAACAAAACCATGGGGAATGTACATTTGTAAGTTATTTCAATGGACCGATATAACTTATTTTAAAATACTGATGTCTCAACTCCAATAAAATCTTATGATGCATGATATTACGTATATCATAAAATAAATTCGTATCGTAAATGTATCTAAATAGGAAGATTTAAATTACAACATTGTACACATTACCCACTACACAAGTGTATACAGAAGTCACATTACTCGCATCAACTGATCATCCGTAAAATCAAATCAAAAGAAATCTGTTCTTTCACCGCCATTGTTCTGTTGTAATCATTTAATTTTACAATGTTACCAATCAACCTTAATTTAGAATAATTTAGTTCTTTCTTAAAATACAGATAAGCAATATTTTCGAGTTGGTATTAACGTAACGTAACGATTTACAAATATGTTGAGATACCTATGGCCGTAAGTGGAAGATATGAGCGATGTTTTATTTATAAATATTTCTTTATATTACCATACAAACATCAATAAGTTAACTAAATGTAAGTACTCAAAGCCTGAACAAGCGCGGTCTAGTTTGGATGTTTAGCAAACTTTCGTTTCTTACTAAACATGTGCAATATCTACCCATATGTTCCAAAACTGCAGTTCTAGTATTATGATTGTTTAAAGTATATAAAAGAAAACAGGAAATATGCAAAATAGGCCCTACATTCATAAATACCCTTAAGGTGGATGGAAGAGAATTTTTCTACAGTAAATTTTTTTCTGAACTGAGAAAATATTTTCATCGGCAGTCTCAAAAAATTTAACATTACTGTCAGGAAATAACATCAACCCGCACTAGGTCAGCGTACTAGGATTCTTCACCCTGTGAGGGAAGACGCCGAGGTCTACCAATGGGAAAATTAAGAAGGTATGTTATGGTTTAAGTATGAAATATTCAGGTGAAAATTTTATAACAGATCCATAATATATTGACTCTGAAAACAATAAGGACTCTTGACTAGCGATTCTAGTATAATTTTTGGAGACTGACTTAATTATCTGTGAGCAGCACGAATCACTGCGTTCAGTAAACTGTTTGACTGATAGTCCATTTCATAATTAAAAATCGCGTCATTTATCCAACAAGAAATATATTAAAAAAAAGTTATACAAAATTTACAAACAGGTAGTTGTTCATGTAAAAAAGAAAAGCACCTGCTTATAACTTATTGCACCATTCTCCTCCCTCCATTTGAATAAATTAACATTACTGCTTCATTACAAGTATCTCGCTGCCGAACAGTAATTAAATACAATAAATATTATCAAATGGTACTTGCCAGAAAGACACATTATTCACAGAGCTTAATAATAATTTTCAATGCGAAATTTTAAAAATAAATACACGACACAGTAAATACAAGAGAGATTTTGCAAACAATTTGTGAAGGAAGGAGGCCAGCTTTAGGTATTCAGTCATCATAAACAATTTTGGACACATGTTACAATGAAATTTTTGAGAGCAAGCATCAAGTAGTAAGCGTTAAACCAATAAAACCATACCTTTTCAAACAAGTTAAAATTTTTAACTACAACATGTCACAACATTACGTCCTCGACGCAGAAAAGGGGCTTAGGTGCAACAAGAGGCCAAAGAATTTTGCTTGCAAGTGGTATCCATCCTTACACAATTGTTTGCATTGACGTGGCCGAGCAGCGTGCAGCAGCGGCGTGGATCCTCTTCGCCCGCGACATTACACCACCACTTCCTTTTAACTCTCCGCAGAGTTCACTCTACTCATATGTTTTGTAATTTCACACTCAAAAGAAGCAATTAGTACCGTGAGATCTGAAGTTTCCGATATTAATTCGTAAAGACCGAAGTTTAAAGGATGCAAATGAAATAACACCGTAATTGAGGACATGATATAGTTAAAAATATTAATGTGAAAAGGTATTTCCTATTGGTTCATGGAAGTAAACCAAACGATATATATATATATATATATATTTCTTACCGGCACCAGTTACACTGTATCAGCGTACACCAAAAGCTGGCTTCTCCTCCTTACCAACTATCAAGTGTTTTGTGCCTTTAATCTTTAAAGTAGCGCTCATTGAGCAACAAATCTAAACAGTAAATTTATTCAAGCTATAGTGTGATTGGTTTCCACTTTTTGAATATCACAGTAATGATAAATCTCCATACTACCGTCCCTTTCACTCACATACAGATTCATGCATATTACTTCATAAAGGTAAGAATTGGTTTAAATTATCGCGAAATTCATTCGAAAAAAATTCCAACATTGATCTTTATCTTTTCCAACAAACCTCTTTTTGGCAAATATTTTACATGTGCAATCCTTAAGATGTAACCCACGCATTCACACAGCGGCCAATCACTCTGCAATACTACACAATAATACCAACTATCTCGCAAGTGGATAAGGAAATATCAATAACAATCGCCAAAATAAATAAAAATATGATGCTTTTATAAATAATGACATTTAAAACTTGAGGTGTTCAATAAATAAAAAAATACAAAAAATATAAACTATCCACTCTAGGACAAAAAATATAACAGGCAAATCAATCGCCTATTAATAAATTATTTTGACTTTATCTAGTTACTAAGTCTCTGTATACCACCACATCAGACACCATGACAACGTGCATGGGTGTTCTCATGTCATTCATTCTGTCATTGACCGTTTTCAGACTAGAATAACATTATTTGAGAGGTTTAAAGTATAAAATCGCATTGAATATATTCTATGAAATGGAAAAGAACCACAATCAGTCATACTATAAAAATACTGGCATAGGTAAAAAAACCTCTTGTATTTTATTATCTATTAAAAAAACTAAAAGTAGCCTAAGAATATAGATCTCAAGCATTAAAATACACATATATATATATATACTTCACTTACATCAAAACATAAGTATAGAAGAGTAAATTGTAAGTGAAAAATAATTATGTATTGAGCGAACCTGTTCATACAATTTATTTCCAAGCAAATTTATGTAAATAAAATTACAAATGTGTTATATTTTAACTGAAATTTTGAAACAGAAACAAGAATGTTATACATATTAGGTGGTTTTGATAGAAAGTGTCCATTTTTATAATTGTATTATCATTCAGAATGAATGATAAAACAGTAATGTTACTAAATGCAACAACTAAGATAACTAGAAACAGAAAAGATTTAAAATAAAATATAAATAAATAATAAATATTTTAAAATCTCTCACCAATAGAAAGTAGCATTATGTGATGCAAAAATTGGTTGTAATTTATCTATAACTATCACTCAGTTTCTTTTAAAATTATTTTATCTGTTATAATATGATTGTCCATCTTTATTTGTTTTGTAATTTATTATTTATTATATTAGTCTACCGACTTTTATTCAAAGTCTATGATTTATAGAAATATTTTACAATTATATAATTTAATACATAGCTCTCTTCTATACTTTTACATTTTGATGTAGGAGTTTGAGTGATTTGTCTTAATTAAATGCAGATAATAAAATAATCTAACACTAAAATTGTAATTTACATAATATATGGTATGTCACCATACAAATCAGTGCTGCTTATTTGTGTTTACTAATGAAACAAATTGTTCAGTTTAAGATTCCAGAGCAAACATATGCCGCAATAAAATCTAACCTGCTTCACTGTCACTGCTATCAGAAGAGCTGGTGTCAGTACTAGATGAGGAGTTTGACGAGTCTGATGAGCTGGAGGATGATGACATTCCACCGCCCAAACCTTCTTTGCAGCCCTCTGTTAAGAACGAAAATTTTATTACATGTATTCTCTGTATCGAAGTTATTAATCTATGACTGACTATATATTAAAAAAAAAAGTTAGGGGCATAAAAATTAATTGTGTATAGAAATTAATGTTTAATTTCTATGCAATAAAGAACTGAGATGAAAAGAACATTCACTACATAGTAATTAGTAAGGCTTGATAACGAATGAACACATTATAAGGTTACATAATTATTATCTTTGAACAAAAAAACAAATTTCTAGACTTTATATTCCCTAATACTATAAAAACTACTATGGATATGTGTGACTCTGACTGTGACATCCTAAATTATAGTCCAGGTGTCTAACCATGTTATTTACAAAAAAACTTCTCAACATTTTAGCATTATGTTTCAAATCACTGATGGTAAATTTATATAGTTAAATTAATATTGTAATAATAAAAATATTTTTTTCATTTTTAGTCTGTTGGTATTTCCAGCTGTACTTTAGACTCCACAATTAAAGAGGCTCACAATACACACATTGCAATTTTTTAATACATGTCACAAAAAAAACTGCTACCCTTTTCCATTGGTTATTCTCTCTTAAGGAACTTTTAATAATGGATGGAACTTCAGTATATTAATTTTATCAAAATAAGTAACAAGTTTGAACCACATAATGTTTTTAAACAAGAGTGATTAAGTTAACCATAACTAAGATTTATGTAATAATGTATAGATATACTCAAGCTTTGATAAAGAAATGAACATATTATACATACCTTTTTTCGGTTGCTGCTTTTTATTAGATCCTAACTGTCCTGACACATCTTGCAATCTTTTTTCTAATTCTTGCTTTTTCTCAGCCATTTGTTCATCCTTTGATTTACCCGAAACTTTCCGATCTGAAAATAAACAGTATATAAACAAAAAAAACTTACAAATAATACAGTTATAGAAGAGACCAGATA
Organism: Ornithoptera priamus; assembly: GCA_029034505.1. Taxonomy (NCBI): domain Eukaryota; kingdom Metazoa; phylum Arthropoda; class Insecta; order Lepidoptera; family Papilionidae; genus Ornithoptera; species Ornithoptera priamus. The sequence continues at coordinate 864,867 of JARDWD010000484.1, forward strand.
CTGGGTAAATGATTAACATGAGAATTGTCAAAATACTGACAACTGACGATAGCATAAGAGTACTGTACCATGTACTCTTATTCAAACATCATTTTATAACAATTTAGGTACAAGTAAAAACTAATTTTTGTTTAACTATTCTTTTTAAAGTGCCTCTCCAACTAGTGAAGGTTGGTGAACAGCTTGGTACAATCCTTTCTATCTCTGTTCTTTATATTTAACTATATATTAATACAATGTACCAAAACAATAATCAATATTAAATAAATAAAGTATTAAAAGAATGGACGACACTTACGAGTTTTTTTGCGAAGGCATGATGCAACATAATTTTCTAATTCCCTTAAAGTTGATGGTTTCAAAGTCTCAAAGTCTATCTCAATCTCATCAGGATTTGAATCTCTTAAAGAAGGCTCTCGACTTTGAATGATATGCACGACTTTTCCAAGTTTGTCACCTATATAAAAATAAATACATTTACTTTTTAAATTTCCTATTTCTATAGAAAAACACATGTTGCTACAATATAGAGTACATGTAAATAATTTTAGTACTACACTTTTTTTTTATTAATATCTTAAAAACAATGCGTGCATTAAGATAAATGTTCACCTGCAATCAAAAATTTGTATATAAATGTCTCACCTGGCAACTTGTTTATATCGAGCGAGAGCTGTCGCTTTTCGTCGTAGGACATGGGCTTAGCGACATCCTCATCGTCAGTATCGGGGTGAGGAGGTTGATAGGGCACGGGCGGAACAGTGGGCGTAGAGCTTTTCTTCTTGGCAGGGGCAGTATTGCGAGAAGCTGTCTTTGTAGCTCCAGCAGCAACGCCACCACCGCCGCCACGCTTGCTTCCCGTCTTACCGCGCACTCCGCTCGTTGCTAGAAAACAAGTCACTTACATTGATACACTATTGCAACACTAAAACTTAACTTTGTAGGATAAACTAGCATTAGAACCAAACACATATATATTTGGTATTTTGTCAAGGTGTTAGCATCTTATGTCAAATAATTTGTTAAATATGTATTATCTATTAACTATGTAATGTTAATTTCTTATACAATTAAAAAAAATCAATAAAAGATTATATTGAAGCCTTACCTAAACTCTCACTTATATTGTTTGCTTTTGCCCCATATGCTGTGACTGTGTTTGTTTTAGGAATTGTGGTGCTAGTGCTACTTGTTGTTTGTTTCTTTTGCTTTTCTTTTATTTTCTTTTTTGCTTTTTTCTTATTGTTAGATTCTTCCACAAGCTTTCTCATTTTCTCTTGAAGAGCAAGAAGTTCTTTTTCGAGTAATTTAACTTTATTATTTCTTTCTTCCTCAGAATCATCAGACTCTGATTCAGACTCTGAGCCAGATTCAGAGCTGGATGCTGAACTTCCTTTATCCATTGTGTGAGGAACTCCAATATGGACTGGCTCATCAGGAATTTTAGCATACCTACAACAGCAAGTTTAAGGTGTTATTACAATTTCAAAATAAATTACTGCCACATGAAACGAAAACTTGTACAATCAGCTATAAAAATGTAATTATTATCAAAATCTAAAAATTATCGAAGGATTTAAAAATAGTACCTCATTTCAAAAACATCCTGTAACTTCCTTGCCATTGCAACAACATCATGATCAGGTGGATTATATTTGTAGCAGTTAGTAAATACTAAACGAACATCAGCAGCAAATTCAGCAGCAGTTTTGTATGCTCTATTATCCATCTTTTGCTTCACAGTGCCAAGGTCCATTGGTTTCTTAATAATATCAAAATAATCATGAAGACCGAGCAATTCCGCATCTACAGGTTTGTAAAATGGCCACGCATATCCCTGTCGAATACGTAGTTGCTTTACTGTATACTTAATAAATCTTGTTAAGTCACATTTATATGTAAATGTTACATAATGTTATTCTTCGTCAAAGCGACGAAATTAGAGGATTTTCACACGATGATAAATGGTACACCCATAATGTGGCACTAATCAAGATAATAAACATAGCACTGCACTGTACTGTACTTGTCACCTTGAGACATCAGACATCAAATCTTTTTACCCAGGTAATTAAAGCAGCTAAAAAATTGACGTTGATTGAAGATCAAAGTGTATTTTAATGCTTATGAAAGAGAAGAACCCTCAATGATTTTGCAATTTCTTACTCTGATTTAACATTTAGGCAATACTAATATAAATAGGTTTGTTTTAAAGTTTCCTTTATGACATAAGAAATAAAGATATCTTAATAGTTTTATAAATATGTCATACTTACTGAATGTTTTTTAGAAAATAATTCTTTTAATATTTCATTGCAACTCTTAAGAGCATCGGACAACTTTTCTTTACCCTTTGCCATTTGTGGTGTCATACCAGAATGATGTGATGCTCCTGCTGAACCCATACCTGGCGATAACCCTCCCATTTTAAAACTTTCCTCTCCTACTCTTCCAGCCTGACAAAGAAAATAAAAATGTTCTTAGTATATAGATGTAATAAAATTAATTAGAGCACTTACTTAAAATATAATGAATTAAGAACCTTTTTCTGTCGTCCACTTTCTCTTCTCGTCGAAATTTTTGCTGGCTTAGGTCCACTTTGTTGTTCAATTGTTGGGGTAGTATAGCCTCCTTCAAATGAACTGCCCATGGGAGTAGTTGTATCAGCTTTTCTTTTCACACCTTTCTTTACCTGATATTAAAAGTAGGTTGTAAGTGAAATGTTTCATTAACACAAAATAAGTAAAATTACTGTTAACTATATACCTTAGCAGGCTGCGTCTGTGATAAAGTTACCGCCGGTATAGTGGAAACTGGTGGAGCAGCAGATTGTGTTACATGAAAACTTGAAGGTTGAGTAGCCACCTAAAATGGGTTATCGCAATTAGTTGCATCTTAATTTATCAGAAAGGATACTTGTATTTCCTATAGAAAAAAGTAATGCTTTATTTTTGTCTTAAAAACAGAAATAATTATATACAATACTAGTAAAACGTTTTTTGAAGTAATGTAACTTTTCTAAAACAGCAGACATGCCTGTTGCGGAAGTCCGGTATGTGTTGCAGGCGGGGTAGCAGCGGAAGCAGTAAGTGCGGGTGTGGTGGTGGTATTCGTAGATCCAACAAATGTCGGAAGCGGAGTAGTGGGCACTGCTTTTACAGGCGTGCGGGGAGGCAGCGCCCCGCTCGCTGGTGTGACTGCCCCTGACCCTACGCTTACACCCGATCGCTTTTTAACTCCCGCCTTCGCACTGTTTGATGGTACTTCAATCTCCTTCTCCTCTTTATCCATTTGCGCTATCTAATAAATCATTAGCCTGTATTTATTAATCACTTATTTGTAATTTCGTTCATATATTGATATTTAAATATAATAAATGAGTAAACTCAGTTGACTAATCCAGAAAATTCGTGAAAAGATTTTTTCACAAGATTTTTTAAAATTATTTTTCGAATTTACTTAACTAATTATAACTTAAATTAGTTGACCAGTGTACTATAACTATAATAATTATAATTCTTACCCGGTTTAAAAATAATTTCTCTAATGTTTGTGCCATAACTACTACATCTTCCCCAGGTTTGTTATAAACATAACAGTTTGTAAACATTGTGTTGAAATCTTGTATACATTCTTGGGCAGAATAGTAGTAATTTGATTCTAAACGCTTTTTAATAGTTCCCAAATCCATAGGTTTTTTTATAATTTTATGATAGTCCTGAAAAATTTTAAATATATTAATAAATATAATTGAGTTTCATTATTTATAAATAATATAAGAAAAACATACTGGTAAGTTAAGTTTTTTTGCATCTACAGGCTGTTGAAAAGGCCATGCAAACTTATGTCTCCAAACAGCTTTAATCACATTTTTCTGAAGGAACTGTAGTTGATTTGTTATCCGCCCCTGGCGACGCGGTGTCTCCTCTGGTGGTGCTCCATTAACTGGTTCCGCCATTGGCTGCAATTAGAAAAGTATTATTTTCTTTACATTCTCTTTGTATAAACTGAATATTAGACCAACAGTAAAATTATTTATGGGCAATATTAAATACAATTGGTGATTGCTATTTAACCAGACAATTTTAAATTTCTCTTTTCAAGACTACATAGATACAAATATCTTCAATTACAATCAGATATTCTTAAACTTAAACTCAATAATTTTTGCACTACTTTACCAATTCAAACAAACTAAACCAATTTAAATATATATTAAAATACTTACAGTACTGGTAGTTGCGAGAGGATCCACAGCTTGTTGCATTGTGCTTGAATCTGCAATCTACCTACCAAAATATTACAAACACTATAGAAAATTTTCACAATTATGTAGTAAATTTGCTTTTATATTGGATTTATACAAAGTAGTAATTATGAAATTCACCTCAATTGTTACCAGAGGTTCATCCAGTTTCTGGCTATGAGGCATCAGCTATATCCTCTAATTACTTTAAACTGTTCTATCATAATAAATTTTGGTGCGGGTGCACCTTACCAGGACCACATTCCAATCATTGATAAAAATTATTATCTACCTAAAAGAAGGTTATAATATTTTAAAACTAATTTATTATCAATAATAATTGCTAAACAGTAATGAACAAAATTGTTTACTTACATAAACTTTTAAAGGGCCAGATTTTGTTAAATACTTTTAAATATAAAATCTGGGCAGGATCGGCATCTGAAACAGATATAACACACATTATCTTTTTTATATTAGTGGTTATCAATACTTACTCTAGTACTATAATATTTTTAATTACATATTTAAATTTTAAAACTAGTTTAAGGAACGGATCTCTTAAGGTTTAGTTAGAACTATGGAATAGATTATATGTGCATAAAATCCATAAAAAAGAGAAATAGTTGAAGTAAAGCAAATTTTTATCAATATCCCTTGTAATGTCATAAAAACATTTACTGCTTATTGAGCATATATATATATATGTGTTACTATTCTTAGTATTACTAAAATAAAGATAATAATCTATTAATCTATCATCAAAGTAAAGAGACCATCATTATTCTGTTAAATACCACGACAATCAAAACACGGCAGTTAAATTAATAATTTAATCTCCCTACTTTTTCTGATTATTACATGGAATTAGATAGAAAATATTCGAAATTAACCCTTTAAAGGAAGTTTCATTATCATTTGTTATTTAAGTTTGTTTGTGATGTCACTTTATGTAAAATATTACTGTCAGACTAAGTATACTATATATGTAGCAAAATCTTTTATATGAAAATCAGCTTCAGATTTGGAAATGTTAAGATTATATGCATTAGAAGTAAAAATAAAATGTAAAATATGGGAACTACATTAAAACAAATTTAAAATTTCAATAAGTTTTTGAAAAGCTATATTAGTACTGTTTACTTAGATAACTTTTCATGTTTACTCATTTTATGATAAACAAAACACAAAGTAATGTACTAATATCAGGCATAGTTATTACCCAAATTAATATATAATATAGCATACATTGATAATCTCATCTGGATATTTTTTTATAATTAGAGGACCTAGTCAGTTTGTTTTATTTTGGTTCTAATATTTATAATTAAATATTTCTAAAATTCTAATACACTAAAGTCATACATATGAATTTTTTTGCCTTTCACCTGACAGTGTTTAACAATATTAAGTTTTTGAATAATTCTTAGCAAGACAGACTTAACAAATTAACCTCAATGTCAACTGAGATTATAGTCACAATAATCATTTATGAAGTTAAATCATTAACTGTAGAAAATAAAACAAATTATTTATTATTAACTGTGTATTGAAGATAAATGCTAACAATGCTAAATTTATACTCAAACATGATATAGTTAACTGAGAAAGACATGTAATATTATTAAAAAAAATTGGTGTTAACACAATAATTTTTACTTTTATGTTTATCTGTATTATATTAAATTTGTCTTCTTTTTAGATGTACTGCAAAAATAAAATTAAAAAGTAAATACAGACTGACAAGAATGTATGTTTGTACTTCTTTTTTTTTGTAAATAAAGCTAATAAGATAATCACCTACATTTATGGGTAATTTCTTCAATGTACATTTTTCATGGTCACCATGTCCAATGTTTTTATTAAACATGTATATAATGTTTTGTTTAACTTATATTAAATAGAATAACAATAACGTGATTTAAATGGTTTTAGTTGAACCACCTAAATATCATGCATGGATATATATATTTCATGCAGCTAACCATATTCTAAACGTGAAACATTTCATCAATTAGTAGAAAAATTACACCTTACCTACACTAACTTATTGTTATTAAGAGTTAATCTAGAATATTCTCTGATCATATTTGGTATAGTATTGCAAATAGTGGTGTAAGGACTGCAAGGGATAAACAATTGAATAAAAAGTTGTTATAATTCAAAAAATATATATTTATAACTTTAAGATATTTTTACATAATGATAACTTCGAATTTCACTCAAAAAAATAAATTAAACAAATTTAATTTAGCGAATTGTAAAACTTACAAGAAACATTTATACCATTGTATATGCAAAATAAAATAGTAAGTAATGGAAATATGAACTAAGTAATAAACTATAAGCTTGGTAGAAATTTAGTAAAAATTACTCGTACAGAGGCCAAAAACAAAAAGTTCAAAATTTACTTATTATTTGCAACATGCACTTTCTACTTTTACACATATGAGAGTCCTATCAATAGGGCAACAGAATAGCATAAATTTACAACAATATATTCGTGGAAAAGCCAAAAAATTATGAAAAAAGACTTACGAAGGATATTAACGCCAATATGGCGGATGAACTAAAAATACGATGTTGCGAGTTACTTCTGCAAAAGTAAACTCTAACGAATTGCTTGAATATATCAAACACTCCACATATATCAAAGTTCATAGTTATTAACTAAACATTAAAATAATTCATTGTCTATTAGTAACAAAAACCACTGTTTTTTAAACAACAAAGAAAAGCACAACCCGAACTCTTATGTTACAGCCGAGCTTCAGACATGGCGGCCAAACATGAAGCGAGTAACGAGCGTCTCTAGTCATACCTAAAATTTATTTATCACTTGTTCGTTCTGGAAAAAAAATATTGAAATAACAGCATTGGAAAACGTATAAAACCAGGATATTTCAATTTTTGTAAAGCGATGACATAAGGTTTCATAGTAATCATAGGATTCAGTCTTAGAAGATAAAGTTTTCAGCTTCCATAGTAAATCTAGCTCACGGTGTTCGAATTTCAAGTGGCGCCCTCCATCTAACTTTCATTCCATTATTCAACAATGATTCATTGCTATACACATTCGTATATCTATACATACATATTAGTGGTACGTTGTTGGTGAATGTAATATTAAGATTAATTTTTTTTTATAAACACAATGACAAAAAAATATAAAAAAATTGTCTTTACCAAAACTACAAAAGCAAAAGCTAATATAAAAATAAAAGAAATGTTTACATTTTAAACATTTCAAAAAAATTATTGCTTAAAAGAGGAAACATTAATGTTTTAATGAACGTAAACGCTAAAAATTATAGAAAATTTAGCCTGACAATAAGTTGTGCAAAAAACTAATCGTTCAATATTTATTATTGAGAAGAATTATGTTTAAATCAATGGTAAATCTAATAATTTGTTTATATATGAGAAAACTTTTACATATATTTATATAAATGGACACAATATTAATTTTGAAACTTTATAGATTAATTCGCTTAGTATAATACTTTTAATCAAAGACTTTCACACAGATATGTAACAGCATCTTCTATACGCTGTGGAAATTTAACACATGTATATATATAATATAAAATAGTATTGCAAAAAAGACATATAACAAAATAATGATTTATTAAATTAATTATTAATTTTTGCTTCTCTCCACAGTGAGATAATTGACAATTGATGATTGATTATTTTTTAATACAGTAATAATATTTAGTTAATAACGTGAAAATAAATAAATATTTTCAAATTGGAACATATAATGGAAACATAAATTTAAATTATTTTAAAGAAAAAAAACAAAATAAATAAAATTTACTAATAATTTTAACTTTTAATTTAAATTTGATTAAAATATATAATAATGTTATCGAATAATTCATTAAAAAAATCGCATATATTTTTTGGGATTTTATAACCTGGTAAAAAATCGCTTAAATTACTAACCATAAAGTCGTGGTTATTAAACATATATAAATTTATGGAATATTGAAGAGTATTTATGTAATAGAAAATATTTTATTATTTTTAAATGACATGAAAATGAAAACAATAATCTCCAGCCTGATAAGACATGATTTTGTTTAGAAAAGCCAATAATACAATAAAGGCAATTTTCGCAAATTGTTATTAGAGCTGTGAATTAAATACTAGTTAGCCGATATACTAGTATTTAAGTTAAAAAAAAATATTTAAAAGTTTTGATTTTGTATGACTGTTTAAAATTTGTAATGTACTCTAAATATACCTTAAAACTAGCAACTAATAGCACTTAATTATTATATATTACAACCTATAGACAAAATGCCCTTAAGGTACATAAAATATGTACGTTTATAGTTGTATATAGTTCTACAGCCATTATAACACAATATATACACTATTCAATAATAAACATTTTATAAGAAAAATTTAATTCTTAACTGCTATTTATCTATTTATATCAGTGTTTTCATGTGTTTGCATAAATATTAATCTTTTAATATGTACAGTAAATTTATTACTAACCTGAGATAAATGATTTTAGGATGCAGTAATATGCCTATGTATTATGGTGTTCCATATTTAGCATTTGTATTTACTTTCATAATAAGTTTTTAATATATACACTCTTTAGAGCGGTATATTGATAATCTGTAATTTGCTAGTATCCAAATTATGTGAAATGTTATGTTGAAGTTGGATTAATATATTGTTTTCTTTTATGTGATACAACAAATACTACTACATCAATTTCTATATGTGGAGTAATGAATGTACGAGCTGATTATCGAATGTGCCGCACACCCATATAAATTTACAAGTAAGCGATTGTCACGCCAATTACATAAATGATTCTGTTCGAAACTATATTAGAGCGGAGTGTACTACACTTTCAACAAGTACATTAAGTGTAGCAGTCTTGTGTACTCGATTTCATAAGCTTTATTAAAAGTGAAAGTGCCTACGCGTTATATTAACAACTAAATATCTGTTGGGGATTTTAGAATTTAACTGTACGATAATTAATATTATCTATTTAGTTTAAACATCTTATAAACAATTGCTTGTTTCAATTACTTTTGCCAAATTTGTTTCAACCTTTTATTAAGAAAAGATGTAATTAAACTTACAGTCATAAATTACACTATGATTAAATAAAAGCCTTATAACTATTCATGAACTTTCTTGTGAAGATAGTGCAACAGTCTTTACCCCCCACAACAAAATTAAAAAATTGTAAAATTAAATGAGATATGTTTAACATTCTCATCTTAGATAATTTTTTAATGAATATATTTTTTATGAAATTAGGTAATAATTATTGTTATTAAAATACATATTTGTTTTAGAAAAAATATGGAAGATCACAATCATATGAACATGGACCATTCAGAACATCATGGCAATCACATGGCATACAATGAAGCTCTCAGGGAGCATCAAAACCATCAGATGAATGATACATTGGACTTTACTGTTTGTAATCGGTTTAAAGAATTTTATATCCTTACATGTATAAGTGAACAAAATTTATATATTCTTATTTTTATAATTTTCAGAATGTTTTTAAAGTTAGCTCAAATTTAAATGATACAATTAAAAAATTTCATGATCATGGAAGTCACAGCTCTCATGAAATGTCTATGACAGTGAGTATAATAACATGTAAAATTTAAAAAGGTATGACTCATGACTTGAAATGAATTAATAAATATATTTCTTAGTTTCATGGAGGCTTTGTGGAGACAATTCTGTTTTCTTGGTGGAAAGTAGCCGACATAGGAGAATTTATTGGATCATTTTTAGCAATATTTATTATGGCTTTACTGTATGAAGGGTAAGTTTTTTTTTATTAATTCATCAATAACTATAGCTTATTTCAAACTTTGTAAAGTAATTGATATGCCTCATGGTAATTGTCAATTACCTTTTCTATTTTGATATTTTTAGTTGATTTGTACAACCTTGTAGATATAATGGTTTTTCCAACTAATTAAAATGTTTTTATAATTATTATAATACATAAAATTGTATGCAAAGATTTACATCATTTTATATCATGTTACATGTTTATTTATTTAAATAATAAAAAACACTCAAAAATATTAAGCTCGAGTTTCAACATGCCATCTCCTACTTAAATATTTAAATAAAAACTATTTATATACTACATCATAATTCTATGAGAATGGACTGCAACATGCAGTTTTGCACGACAGTAAATTCCAAAACATGTTTAATATATAACAAGATATGAACATAAATAATCTTTATAATGCTATTATTGCTAGAACACTTGTTGACAAAGCTCAAAAATATTTCTAATTATTAACAAGATGCTTGATGCACAGCAAATGTGTGTTAAAGAGAAATTACAATAATATGTAAATATCTTTAGTTATAGGTTAGTTTATTTGATTAAATGTATATGACAATGTCAAACAATAAAGTAAATCTGTTATCAGTGTATAGTTCAATATTATAGTATCTATACCTATTTTCTTGTCTTGAATGTAGTGTGTACTTTAAATCCAATTAAATACATCAATTGTGAAACACAACAGTAGCAGGTTTCAGTAAACACAATGGAATATTTTTAAACATTCATTTTGCTGTGTGTATATTTAAGAGGAGTATATTTTAATAACTTATGATGTTGATACATGCACAAAAATTAAAAATATTCTCTCTTCATACCCCACAAATGTTTAATTTTGAAATAATTCTTTTCTAGGCCATGATGATTTTTTTTAAATAACTTTAAACTTTGTCTTAAAAACTACATAATAAACTTAGGTCTTTTTAAAATCTGCTTATTAATTTTTTTTATTTTCCTAATGGGCTGATTTTATTTTTTATTTTATTTTTTTATATTTTTTAAATTTTATTTTCCTAAAAAATCAAGTACTAACTTGATTTCCAGTGACAATAAAGCCAAGGATGTTGAAGTAGATTTAAACTGAATACTATCTCACATGTTATCTATAATACAACCATGCTGTAATGGCAGTTGTTTGCAAAATGAGGGTGGTCACTAGCCTATATTCCATAACATTAAAGTACTGTTAAACTTGGTGATAACATTATAATTATAGAAAGCTTAAAACCTGCCAGCGAGAAGTATTACACTGTATAACATCACTTTTTAAATAATTGTTACAGGCTTAAGTATTACAGGAAACATTTGTTATGGAAAACTTATACAGGATTACAGTACTGTGCAGTTGCACCACCAGATAAAGGTGTAACAAATATTTGCACTGCTGATGAACCTCAAGTTATACAGTTGAGTAAATAAAACTTGTATTATTGTCCTTTACAATTGTTATTATGCCCTAACATCTTTTAATTGTTTAAGGTCAATACCACATGTGCTGGAAAGAAATATGTAAGTAGATATAGACACTGGATCTAATAAGAATTCGTTTTATGTTATTCTCGCTATTTGTTTACAATTGGTAAATAGGCATTGAATTGTGTAAAATCTTTCTTAGTTGACTTATATTCTGTTAAAGAAATATTCCTAACAAATTTCAAGTTTCTAGGTCATATAGTTCCATAAATAGTGATGTCTTTGTGTAGGAGGAAATATAACTATATAAATACTAGAACAATAATCACCACTGAATTGAATCACGGTCTTCTGTTATAAGGCAAACAGTTTGTTCCTTGATAGTTTTTACTTTCACCATAAGTAGTAGTTTTAACATGTACTAGCTTAATTCCAGTAAAACATATATTTATCATGACAATTTCGTTTAATATTCTTTCAATTATCATCTTAATGTTTTAGTTATAAATAAAAAACGCTTTTAAATAAAAATCTTATCCGATATAAAATCTATTTAAAATAATAAACACAGTATATTTTAAAATTTAGGAATCACCGAGATCATAGTATCAATCTTCTTTTAATTAATATGACTTGTGTTTTCTTTCATTTGATTTTGTACAAAATTTTTAATTACCATAACAATATTGGAAATAGATTTTGAGTGATATGATTTGTGTGTGTGATGTGATGACTGTGAGTGAACAAGTGTTTTTAGAAAGACTTGTTAAATTAAATATTATTGAAATAAAATAGAATTTATTTTTAAATTACATTTTTTTATTTCAGTCCTACAATGATGAGTGCAGCTCATGCATGGCAGACTGTGCTGCATGGTATACAAGTTCTTGTCAGTTATATGCTAATGTTGGTGTTCATGACGTACAACACTTGGTTGTGTGCTGCAGTTGTACTTGGATCTGCTACTGGTTACTTCCTCTTTGGTTGGCGTGAATCTGTGGTGGTAGACTTCACTGAACATTGTCATTGACCAATGTTAAGTTCAAACACCCAGTCTAGTATTATAATTGGTTATATAACCACACAGCTTATAAAATACAAAGTAGTTTATATAATGGTGTTATTAATATCATATTGTTGTATTAAGACAGCCTATTTGGGTGATATAGTAACATTTATACCAGTTATATATTTTTTAGGTTATAACTTGATGAATATTAAAAGAATTGAAATATATTTTTTTTTTATTTATTACAATAAACTTGTTACTATTATTTAATCATTGTTTTTCTGCCTAATATTACCAAGTATTTATAATGAGTAACCAATATGACAATAGCATTATCTAAAATTAAGCTATATACTATATTTTTATAGCAGTATTTCTAGTTGGGAGAAGAGATACAGATCATGTAACTAATTTTGTATACAAATTGTATTCTATTATTATTAAATATATATTTCCTTCGAAGCGTAATACAAGTGTAAACAGATAATCAAATTTTTAAATTATTATCCAGAAATCAAAAATAAACTATAATGAAAACAATTTTATGATATAATTCTAATATTGTTAAAAATAATCAATTTGCTGAAAAAATATTTATACCTATTTCCACATAACTAAGAATCTACATAAAATCACAAGATTTATTAACACCTACACTTTGTTTTATTTTGCTTTCAATTGGCTTTGCTAAATAAACTTTTGTGTTTAACTAATTTTCTGATAATTTATATGCCATATTATTACAGATATAAAGTGCTAAAACATTCAGCAGCATTTACAAAATTAAAGCTATTATGAGTTTTCCGCATGTCTGTGATGACAATGTTTTTTTAGGTTTGAACTGCTGTTACATTTATAACTACAAAGTTTACATGCATATGGCCTCTCAGCTGTATGTATTCTTTTATGAACTTTTAAAGAGTTTATAAAATTAGTCCTAAATGTACACTGATCACATAAAAATGGTTTTTCAGAAGTATGTTTTCTTTTATGTTTAATTAAATTTGATGACAACTTAGTGGTGTAAGTACATTGAGGATATTGACAAAAAAATTCTTTGTGTGTACTTAAATGATGATCATAATCCTTTTGGTTACAACATCTGTAATATAAAACGTTAGTTATTATATTTTGTCAATAATAATTACAGAAGATACTATAACAAACTATACCTATATGAACAAAATGAACATAGCATTTCCTCACTATGTTCTTCTAAAATTTGTTTAGATTGCTGTTCTTCATTATGGTTTTTACATTTGACTGCATTATTCATACTTTTTTGAAGTAATTGAGAAATAATTGACCTCGGCTGTTGTGTAAATTGAATAATATTTGATTTAACCGGTCTACCTCTGACATTATTAAAATCGGTTATGTTTTTAGTAATTCCTGTTTTAGAGCATAGCTTTAACGACTTATCCATTTTTTGAAATATTTACATATAATTCCATGAATACAACACTTATCGTTGTTTTATTTGTCAACTAATAGCTAGGGACTTTAATTTTATAAAAAAAGGCAAAGCACTCAAGTACATCCAGCGTAACAATAACGTATGTCATACGTAGCATAACATAAGAGCAATCGCTTTGCATTCTATAAATAGTTCAAGTTCTTACTTTACTAATATTAAGTTCAAAATTCTCGAAGTCATTAAAAAAGTTATAGCCAATGATTTTTTTAATATATTGTTCAAAAATGTAATACCTATTTGTTATTTATTAATGTTCTGTTATTATTGTATTTTAAAATTTCCTTTGATTGTTTTGGTTAATTTTAGTACCTTATCTCGTAATACATATATACACTTATAAAAACATTTATTAATTACACGTCTAAAATGAGATAGCATAGTCTTAAAGTCTTAGCTTGATTTCAAGAACAGATGTACGGAAAAAATATAAGTTAAAATGTCAACATACTATTTAAATTTAACTTCGAATCACTGCATAGATTCGCGCCAAGTAAGATAATTAATAAAGAGAAAGAATAATCTGTTTAGAGAAATCTTAATAAGTATATACATTTAACTCCCAAATTGGAAATTGATATCATAAAATGTTCAATTTACCTTATAAAACTATCTGGGTATCTTGCAATTAATTCATTTGCAATTTAATTGTACATTGTACAAAATAATGCCTACTGCCTAGTAGTGTCCTAACAATTAATATTCGTAGTCATATTCGTATTCGAAAATGTATATGAGGAGTGAAAAGGAAATATTAATATATATTTTTTTTTATTGTGATTTGAGTTCCTACTAATTGATTTTGTATTTTATGCCTGTTAAATCACAAGTGTCAACAATTATGTCATATGTTGAACAGGGTATTTGATCTGTCGGCAATAAATGTCAATTCTCTTCTCTAAGTACTTAATAAAATTCCTAGCAAAATGATTAGAAGATTTTGCCATTCGCAACCAAAAGTTGTAACATTTTTAGAAGAAATGCAGTCGAATTTTATTCCGACAACACAATTTCAAAGAACTATACTTTCAATAGGTTCTGCCGCTATTGCTCTTATAAATCCACATAGAGGGGATATGATAGCATGTTTGGGAGAAGTAACGGGGGAAAATTCCATAAAATACATGCGCCAAAAAATGCTGGAGACTAACGAAGGTGCGAAGATTCTAGCGGAACAACCACGTATTAACTCTCATACCGTTTGCTTTAAAAACCTTATGAATATGCCTGACGGAACAATTGGTAATGTGTATGCGAATTTTATGAAAGATAATAACATAACCGCTGATTCTAGACTACCGGTACAATTTATTTCTGATCCTGAGTTAGCTTATGTTATGCAAAGATATAGAGAAGTCCATGACTTAGTTCATGCAACCCTATTTATGAAAACTACTATGCTTGGTGAAGTAAGTATTTATTTCATTATCAGTTTTCGTAAAATTCTTTAGTCTTACGTTATGCTTTTAGTGAGTATGCTATTTATCTATTTATTTTTAAGATAGTTCAATAATACAAACTATTTTAAGATATGTATGTAAATTTAATATTACATATTTTCTAGGTAGCTATCAAGTGGGTAGAAGGGATTCAAACTAAGCTTCCAATGTGCATAAGTGGTGGAATCTGGGGTGCAGCAAGATTAAAACCAAAACACAGACAACTTTATCTAAAACATTACTTACCTTGGGCTATTACAATAGGAAATAATGCAAAATTTTTACAAGGTATGTACAAACACTATTTCACTGACTGATATGAAAATAAAAAGGTAATAAATTTCTTTAGAGACAATTAAGAATTCTTTTTTTGCAGGCATATTGTTTGAAAAGCGCTGGGATCAAAATATAGAAGACTTTCATAAAGAAATGAATATCACAAGGTTGAGGATAAAATGATTACATTCACTATATAAGATAAATTAATTTTAGAAATGTTATCAATATATCAATGTTACAGTATCAAAGATGAAAATATATATCATTTTTCTATGTTGTATGTCATGAATTGTTTTTGTATTAACTACTAGTATAATTAACAAAATACAAATTTTTAATGTAGAATTAATGAAAACTTTTGTTTCATTAGTTTTAATAATTTATTGTTGTTTTTTAGAAATAAAATGAATTCTTTATCTTCTAGTCTATGAATAAAATACAAATGGAAAAGTGAAAGAAAACGTTGTTCTAAAAATATTTGTGGTATTTAATAAATATAATTGCTATAGAAGGCATATTGTGAAACAAAAACAAATGTTTTTTTTTGCTATTATCTGTGATAAAATGGAGTTGAGACATGAAATTCTATGTGATCATTCAATCTATTTTAAAATATTTGTACATTACCACATTTGGTATAACTTATCACCATTTCTTACACTTCTCTGTAAAAGCTTCTATACTATCCAATAAGTATTAATTTCTATATGTAGTCAAATATGTTTATGAAATTTTACTTGTGGTAAGGTTTTTCATATCTGCTGGCTAGCTACCAACGGCAATACAGTTTCAGCTGACATGTGATAGCTGTATTCTGAGAAAGCATGACCCACATCTGTAGCATCATCATTTAACACAATATCAGATTCAGTTAGTTGTAACATTACAGAATACATAGATGTTTTTTATTTCAGTGAAATGTGTGATTCTCTCTTATATAATTGTTTTGATTTAAAAGAATTTTTTAAATAATATAATACTGTATATATTAGTTGTGGTTTTAATTAATTAAATTATAAGTGTTTCAAAAATATAGTTTTATTTTACAAATTTAAAATCATAATAACATTTCTGAACTTCGGCCATTTGGATTGTGCAGAGGTGTTGTATAGGTACCGACTTCTACTATCCATTCATACCATATTCGTCTTGAGTTTACACAGCGCCAAAACGTAGCTATAATTTTGTCACCCTTATGTACTCTGAGTGGTGTCTGTAAAAGACAAACAAATTAGTTAACCATCTATCAACTTTCTATTGATATAAAAATTATAGTTGTTCATTAAAATATACATGTTAAACATAAAATTCCTTAAAATTACTGTAATAATATTCATGAATGAGAGTATCACCTTAACTGGTATAAATACAGGGAACCATGATATCATTCCTGGACTATGTGTTGATGGGACAATGCTTATCATTTCATCTCCATAAAGTGAACAATCAAAATATCCCCCAAATCCATGCATCACATTGTCCTGTTTTACATCCCATGTGACTGTTGCTGATCTTCTATTATCTGTTAATGGTAGTCCTCTATAATCCATGACCTCTTCACCTTCATTATTCTCAATACCTTTAGCTGGATGTTTAAAAGTAAACACAGGCTGTAATTTAAGATTGACAAAAATATTTAAATAATTTTGAAGTGGAAAACTATCTGGTTTGATCTACAGTCATTGCTTCTTGTCTTTTGAAATGCATATTTCTCTATTCTCTTACTCTTAACAGATGGTTAAACATTTTATAATTAAATATGTACAGCTAAAAATTTCGATTTTTTTTATAACACAAATAAGTGAGCCTTCAAGAGATGTTCAGTTTTAGTAAGTGACATGCCTACTTATAATATGGCACACATTAGAAACACAGACACACAAAAACACACACTTTGAAATACGGATATAAACCATTTAATTTCAATGGTTAGAGTGACCTTAGATTTGAAACAGAAAAGTGGCAGAAGTAGTAGTAGCAATAGTGACTACCAAGATGGAGAACTTGGGCAACAGCGACCTAAAACAAGTAAACACTTGTATTGGATAAAATTAAAATGTGTACCTTGGTTTCAGCAATGTCATGTTTATTTTGCATATACACAACCCATAAAGTTTCAAGATTCTTATCCTTTTGTTGTGGTAAACTGGATGATGCTGATTTTGCTGCTGCCCATAGCCGAGGTGATGATATTGGTGCTATGTAAGAGTTATATTCTTTTGGTATTGATATACCATCTGGCTTTATAAGACTAGCTGCTCCATCCAAACATTCAGGAGATAATTCATTATCACCCCATGAACCTGAAATTAAATACTTGTCTGATGATATGCAAATTATTACTTTAACCCCTATTATTTTTAACTTTTCTTTTTATCTACATTGGGCTAGTTCAAATTTAAACTTAATTTCATATGGTGGTAAATTACAATTAGATTGTCATAGGCGTCAACCATGCTAGCTCAGAATACTCTAGCCTTCATATGTTGACGGCCAGTACGCAGCAATGTTGTTATGACGACAGATATGTGTGTGCCAGCTAGTTAGTATCAATCTATCAACAGCCAATATACATCTCCACTGTTGGGGCACTGGCCTATCTTCAATGTGAGGGTGATGAGGCCATAGTCACCCACTCGGGCCTAATATGGTTTGGTGATTACACACACACCTTAGAAAAAACCTAATTCATGTGCAGGTTTCCTCGCTATGTTTTCCTTCACCATTTGTATTTCGCTGTTGTTACTAAGTTCACAAATGTACATAACTTAAATATTAAAGTCATCTGTACATGCCATGATTCGAACCCGCGATGTTCGGAATGAAGGCCGCACGCTCTAACCTTTAAGCTAACGAGCTACAGATAGCTAGGCAGGTATAAAAAACCTTACCACAAAATGTGGCCCCTAAATTTAATCAACCCTGAAACCTTTGTTACAAAACACATGTTTAGATACTGCACCATTCTTTATGATAAACTTATGTAGAATAAAGACTTTGTCAAATTAACAAAATAATGTATAATTTAATATTAGTGCCAAAATACATTACATAAAGATAAATCTATATCAAAATTTAAATAAAGCTGTTAATATAGAACTGTGTACCTAATAGTTCTGAAACAATTATATCAGCTTTTGGAAAAAGGTTGATCTGTCTCATGTCACCAGGAATAACTACAACATCGCGATCACGCCATACTTCACGAACTTGTGCAGTTAGCACTACTACAGCACAAGGATTCTTTTCTATTGCTATTACCTGTAATAGACGGAAAAACGAATTCAGACTTTATTAACATATAGAATATCATAAGCTATGAAATTTTATATAACAATATTTAATTTCTTGTACCTTGACTTTAGTTTTTGTAATATCCGCTGCATTGAATGTGGCTCTGACTAGGGGACCTCTTCCAGCACCCAAAACCATGACTGTAATAGGTTCTTTTTGAAGCAGAGGGTCATCACCTTGTCCAGCTTCCTTTGCTTCGTTACTTAATACAGAAAATTCATTAGCCTCATTCTAAAAACAATCATTAATAGTAAATGTTAACTTCTAACTTAATCTCATGATAACCCTTAGGGTAACATAAAATTCCCTGTAAGAACTCTGATCTATCTATGTAGTAAGAAATTGATAAATCTTGATTGTATGTATTACATGTTTATGTACAATATGTGTCTACACATCATTATCATCATCAGCCGATTGATATCCACTGCTGGACATAGGCCGCACCCAAAGATCTCCAAACTGATGGGTCCTGTGCTGCCCGCATCTAGCCGCTTCCTGCAATCTTCACCAGATCGTAGGTCCACCTGTGTAGTTTCCTAGCACTAAAGACACACATAGAAGGCATTAGTGTTTTTTTGTAACAATGTAAATAATCAATGAAATAATATTTGTTAGGTAAATGAGGAGCTTTCTCCAAAAAAATTTTTTTTCATAAATATTAAAGATATTGGATTGCTTAAAAAACAAACTTTCTGTTATTACTTTGTGTTATAAAAAAACTTACAGAGGGATCATTTGATATTTCAGGACTATTTTTGATGAATCGCTTCTGTTTCATATCAATCAATGCTTGTTTTATAGCTTTTTGGTATTGGTCATACTTAACAGGATCTTTCTCAAATACATTATAAGTGTGGGTATCCAAATTGTCTGCAAGTGGTTGTAGTGGTGTTTGAAGATAGTCTTCCCACCTGGTTTTATATAATAAAAAATTACACAAGTCTGTCTATTGAAATTTCCAAAATGCTGTGTTCTGTTTTTTTATGCTAATAATAAATTCTTGTATACAAACACAATAACTTTAATTTTAAGATCCAGTGCTCTTCTATATATGAAAAATTAGATCTTCAATAAAGTGTAAGATGTTTTCTTATACCTACCCCCTAGCATAAATAAGCATAGGATCATCAGCTTTATGAGGTTTTCTTTGCCACAAACGGTGTAAATATTGTAAATAATATTCAATATTAGATCTCCTTGCTCCACTAACTATCACTTGTGCTTCATGAGCAACCATATTAATAACAAGCTGCTGGTGTGCCCTTGACAAAACTGGGTACCTGTAAATAATCTATATGTAAACCTCTTACTTTTTGAATCTTACTGTATAGAGATAAAATCAATAAACTATTAATGAATGGATGTTAATTGATGATTGTAATCAATTATTAGGAAATAATTCATATCATTCTGTAAAGATACAAAGTTTCAACATATTAAACTTTATATAAGGAGTTAGGTATAAGAAAATAATACCAAGAAAAAAACATTACAATAGAGATACAAAATTTAAATAATTTCTATTAGTGCTATATATCAAAAGCAGCTGCCAACTTCAGCTAGTTGGACAGGCACCTTAGGTACAAAAAGTGATAAACATTACAGATTAAGTTTCAAATGTGAAATATTTCTACCCTTTTTTATTATTGTGAAAAATTGATGTTGGCACAATTATAGCCTTAACTGGTTCTCCAAGCCATCTTTTTAATACTCCTTCAGATGGCAAGTCTGCCGATAATTCCAATACTACCCCTACCCTTTTATCCCATTCTAATCGCTCATGAAACTTAGACCACCAATGCCATGTATCATTCCACGCTTCTTCATTTTCATCATCGTCATCTTGATTTTTACGCAGAGCACTTCTTGTGCATACCATTGGCACAGATGCCCAAATAAGAGATGGATGATGGCTGCAAAGTCAAATGAACAATTATTTTAGATTTATTTTGATCATTTCAGGGTTCCATTTGATAAATTTTCTAATTTTTTAATAGTATAAATTAAAATAAAATTTTATGTAGAAGAAGTTGTGATTTAATTATTTCAAGCGTAGTCTTTATTACTGGAATTGTTTTGAATAAGAGAAGAACTGCTTTAAAATATTGCTTAACGTACCTGGTCTCATAATATGTTTGTAGAATTCTTGTAAGATTGTTTGTATTTTTTGAATGTAACGATAACATTATAGCTGGTACACCTAAACCTCGGCAGTGTGATAACTCTTCATTTAAGCAATCTTCATGACGCTGCCGCACCGTTGGAGATTTTGAGTCAACGCAAATATAAGAAGATATTTTAGCAACTACTCGACTTGTCCAATCTTGAGGTGATAGTATCATATCAGATCGAGTAAATCCCCCAACTTTACTTATACCGCAAATATATGGACGACGAAAACGTGGATGAACCACAGGTGTAACAATAAATGAATAATTGAAGTGTAAAGCTTCTGTAAGACAAGCTTGTAAATCTGGTGTTGTAATATATTCTAAACCACAAGATATATCTTGAGACATTTTGTGTATTTATACATAAAAAAGCCTTTTACACCATATAGTATGCACTACTAAAATTTTAAAGTATCAGAACAATAGTGTTACCATTTAATAAAAAATGCTTTTATCTATTTTTTTTATGATATAATTTGTGCCGCTAGTTACTTTGACAACCGTAATAACTTCATGGGACTAAGGGCTTGCGGATTTGGTATTCGTGAGCTAAATGTATTTGTTTTAGAATTGTTCCTACTGAAGAAATCTTGAAATTAAAAAATTGAGTGAATGCAGAATATAGTATTTTTTTTGTTTCCTAATTACTTCATTCATTTTATTTATATTTACAAACGGTAAATGTAACAATGTTGCCATAATAATAATAATTTGACATTGTCAAATGTATAAATTTAATTCTGTTATTGTAATTTTAGAGACACGTGCGTTTTTAATTTAATTATTTATATATATGCGAGTAGATTGTAATTGAATAATTTTTAATTTACTTATTTTACATCATTATGACGTCTCAGAGGAAATCTATAAAACCAAATCAGTTAAAGAAACAACTTTCAACAGAGCTACAATTCATAAAAAATATATTCTCAAGTATATCCATACCTATTCATGCTAAGGGTAAGAAGTAACATTTACACGGTTCGTAAATATTATTTGATCTGTTAATAATTATAAATTTTATTATAGATGATGATGTTAATAGTGATTTTGAAATGACGAACGGTATTGACCCTGAACATAAAAAGGAACTTCCAAACCGCGCATCTAGTATAACAGAGTTAGAACAAAAATTACAAAAACTGAAATCACAAAATAATTATCATTTAAAAAGTAAATTAGCAAAGAAAAGCATTAACAGTAAACTGAATAAAAAGCTTAAGAAGAATGAAAGAGTTAATAAATCAAAAGTAAAAAAAACGAATGATTATCAAAACAATTTAAAACAAGAGAGAGATGACAAACCGATTGTTAATCTAGCTAAACCTATATTTAATAATGAAGGAAAATTGGTATTTTCTAAGTTTGATTTTGCTAACTTTGGTAAGAAAGGTAAGAATAATAATTAATCTTATAAAATGTATGTAGTTTAATAACTTAAAGTATTGTCTACTTGGTGCCATTAAATCTGTCAGCAAATTTAGAAGACATTAATGACAAAAAATAATTTATTTAATAATCATAAAAAAGAAACGTGATAAATTGATGGGGAAATCTTTGGGGGATTCCTATTTCCAGCAGTAGACATCTATTGGATGATGAACGATGATGAATACTTAATTACTGTTACTTACCAAAACTTAAATAAGAAATTTGATCATACTCTTACTATTAATAATTGCTATTCAAAATGTAAAAGTTATAATTTTTATCATTCTAGTTTTTTTGCTAATCAATCATGTTTATTATTAACATAGTGTAATGATCAAAACATTAGGAATATTGCTTTTTATAAGCCTAAACATATTTTGTTATAAAACATTTTCTTTAGAAAAAAACAATAAGTTACACAAAGATCCCAAAAAGATTTTGGAAGATATGAAACAGCAGGAAGACAAATTCCGACAGTTACAAGAAACTGACAATTTAGACAAAGTGAAAGAAATTAAGGCAAAGATGGCATGGAAAAATATTCTTCAAAAGGCTGAGGGACAAAAAGTTAAAGATGATCCAATTTTGTTAAAGAAGTCTATCAAGAGAATGGTATTATTTTTTTATTTATATATTTTCTCATCATTATAAAGTTATAAGAAAATCCAGCTATTATAAGAATTTTATTCAATTTTTTTTTGCTTAATGAATAAAGAGAAGCTTAGCCTTTTTAAAACAGCAATCTGTTTCTGGTATTTTAATAAAAATGCTTATTCTTACATCTAGTAATGTAATATTTAATAATTTTCAGGAGCAAAAGAAAAAAGTTAGTACAAAGCAGTGGGAAACCAGAATAACCAATGTTGAACAAAAGAAAGATGAAAGACAGAAGAAAAGAAAAGAAAACATTTCTAAAAAGAAGAAGGAAAAAAAAACAAAAATTGTGAAAGCTGCAATGAAAAGAGGACGAGTTGTTATATAATTATTGTTATTAAAATTAAGAAAACAAAATATGAATTTACTATAAATGAATGTGTGTATTAATGGTATATTTAAATCTGTTCATTAACAAACATGTTCTACTTCGTTGTTTGTCTAACCTAAATACAGAAGTGCAAAATAAATAAACTATAATAGCTGGTACTATTTTAAGACATTTTAAATACAAGGTGATAAGTGTACTATTGTATATTATCGTAACTAGTGCCATATTGTTATGGGCAAGTCATCACACACACAATCAGTTATCATCAGGTGAATGTTCGGCTCATTTTGTCGCTTAATTAAATAAAAAAAAATATTTTTGATTTAAAACTAATTGTTGTTATTAGGAACGAAGCGATGTAAGAAAGAAACTATAATGATTCTTAATATTTTTTTAAAAATTACATTTCGAATAATGCACACGAAATTAAATGAATCTGCTATTTTTTATTTCGGGAAAATAACTGCTCATTTTTGTTTCGTATTTTATGAAGTAATTATCATCAAACTATTTTCTTAATTACAGGAAATTAGTTTTACTGTTAACGTACATAATATGTTATAAAAAATGAGTTCTTTTTTTATATCAGTGTTTGGGTACAAGAACTTTCTTGTTTTGTTTTATGATAAACTGTTCCTCACCCGCTTTGCTGGCAATAACACCCCCACAACTTATTTTGGTGGTAAATATTTGTACAATACGTAAATAGCTGAACTAAATTCGGTAAAAGGATATATTCCTACCAAACTCCAAGTGTCTAGGCTTTATCGTTCCAAAGATATTAAGATGAGTCTCTAAAATTCTTCAATCTGATGAGCAAAGTTACAGAAGCTGAGAAGATACTTCTGCCAGTTACTTTTCATAGTGTAGTATCTTTCTCCTGCCCTGGTCCCACTTTATGTAGGGTCGGCACAACATGTTCTTCTCTTCCAGTCTCGCCTATCAGCCGTCATCTCATCGGTTACCCCTTTCTTACTCATGTCATCCTTCACGCAATCCATCCATCTTTTCTTAGGTCTACCTCGACCCACATATCCCTCCACATTCATATCTAACATTCTTCTTGTTATATGACATTCATCCCTTCGCATAATATGTCCATACCACGCTAATCTATTACTTCTCAACTTATCCGTCACCGGCGCTACTTTTAAACTTCCTCTGATATAATCATTTCGTATCTTATCACTTCTTGTCACTCCACACATCCATCTCAACATTCGCATCTCCATCGCATGTACTCTCTTTTCATCCTTATTTTTGATTGCCCAACACTCAGAACCATACATTACGACAGGTCTTATGACGGTTTTGTATATTTTCCCTTTAATTTTAAGGGGCATTCGTGGGTCACAAGTTGTTCCTGTGACCTGTCGCCATTTTATCCATCCCGCATTTATTCTATTTTGCACGTCTCGGTCTATATTACCATCGTTTTGAATCAATGATCCGAGGTACCGGAAATTGGAGCAAACTGGAAGGGGTACACCGTCTAAGGCAATAGGAGAAAAACTGGATGTGCCACCAAAGTCGCAGAACAGATGCTCGGTTTTGGTTCTGTTAATCTTTAGTCCGGCACTCTCCAGTCTATCCTGCCATTTTTCCAGCCTACTCTGGACCTCAAAAACATCTTCTCCAACAAGAACAATGTCGTCCGCGAAGAGCATGCACCAGGGTGCCTCCCCCTGTATGTCTGATGTCAATGCATCCATCACCAGGAGGAACAGATAAGGACTTAAAGCCGATCCCTGGTGTAAGCCCACAGTCACACTGAACTTGTCGGTTACTCCGGCTACAGACCGGACGTGCGTATTCGCTCTTTCATACATAGCACGTACAAGTTGCACGTACGTCCCAGGCACTCCCTTCTCTTCAATAGCCCACCACAGAACATCACGGGGCACCCTATCGTATGCCTTTTCCAGGTCAACGAATACCATATGCAGGTTTCTGTGCGCTCGCCTGTATTTTTCACATAATTGGCGCAATGCGAATATGGCATCCGTTGTTCCACGCCCAGGCATAAACCCAAATTGGTTCTGTGATACCTTGCTTTCTACTCTTATTCGTCTTTCTATCACTTTCTCCCAAATTTTCATACTATGTGACATGAGCTTTATTCCTCTATAGTTGTTACAGTCCTGTACATCACCCTTGTTTTTAAAAATGGGCACCAGTGAACTGTTACACCATTCCTCCGGAATCGCCTCCTCATGTAACAACTTGTTAAAGAATAAGGCTAGCCATTTCCATCCATCTACATTTAAAACCTTCCACACTTCAGCTGGTATGCCATCTGGCCCAACTGCCTTACCATTCTTCATTCTTTGCACAGCCACTAGTACAAACAAATGATTTTTTGGATTTTATTTTCCTTTTTGGTGTTTTATAGCTGGAGGAAAATAGAGATGCTGGTAAACAGTTCTATTTTTCCTCTGTGCACTATGAAGGGTTCAGCAAAACGCTTTATCGAAACTTGCTAAGGGATGAATATCTGCAGTGTGTTTATACGTCTGTTGAAAAAAGGGCGATGGTAGTACTAAACCATGACCTCTCAGGAATGCAGTATACCGAGAGATATATATGATATGTTATCTACCATAAAGTAGGTTCAGAACGGTATAAAGAAAAGAAATAAGCAGTTAAAGTTTGAATTATATTTATATCTTGAAAATAATATTAATGCTATATTTTATCCTAATGTAAATATTTAAAATTTGTTATGATGTTATTCAACAGTAAAATTAATGTATAAGTTCTATTATAATTTTTATTCCATGCTATTAGGAATAAATAAACCATTTTGTTTAAATAATATCATATAGATTTTCGAAGTTTTGTTACAATATAAATTATATTAATTTTATTAATTACCTTTTCAATTATTGAGTGCTTGTGTAATTCCGCATTAATAATCTGTGCTTTCAAAATAAACCCAAACAAAATGGCCGTACAGTTTTAAAATTTGCTGAATGTTTGTATGGAAAGTTTATAAATTGTATGTATGTATTATTATTAAATGTATGTATATGAAAATAAATAATTTGCCTAATTTTAAGGACATATAGTTTTTTCTTCTTAATTTTCAAGTGTTTGCATTGTTTGTTTACTCAAAACATAACTTAATCCCTTTTTAATTTTGAGATGAAATTGGGTAAAACAAATAATTTTTGAGTATTATTTTAAAATACGTTTATGTCTTTATGTACACAATAGAATGGTATGGCGATGGTAGCATTAACCATTGGTACAAAACTTATTAATTACTACGATATTGCTTACATTTCAGGCACATCGTAAAATATGTCTAAAAGAGAAGGAGGAAACGATCGAAATGAAAAAAAAATAGACCCTAGTGATTATGAAAGTTTAATATCTCAACACAGTATATTTGAGACATCAAGGTCTAAACACGAAGAATTGCCTAGCTTTCCGGGATTTTCAAATGCCGAAACACAAACAAAACCAAGCGATTTAAAGGGACAATCGGTGCAATCGGGTTTAGGAGCATGGCAATATAATCCTTGGTGGATGTTAGCAGGTACGTCACGGGGAGTTCCATCACAAGACGATTTTTCAGAGAGTAGTGACCAAGCTAAGGTTAAACAAGAACCCAGTGGAGCTGGTACTCCAGACCCTGATCCTTTGCCAAGTGATTTGGAGCATTATCAAACAGCGACACCACCTGCAGGATTAGATTCATTTTGTGATGATTGTTCAGATCCTTTCTGTGATTCTAGTGCAGCTACATGTCGCAAATTATTTCATTGTCCACATTGTAGAAAGAGCTACCCAACTATACTTGAATTTAACACACATTTGACAGGAGTACACCCTGTACAAAAACCTTTCAGATGCCAAATCTGCTTAGAACCATTTCATAAAAAATCTCATTTAAGAAGACATTTAGATGCAAGTCATACTCGAAAAGATGTCAACAAATGTTCTGTTTGTTCTAAATATATAAAGGACAAGAGTAATTTACGAAAACACATGCAAGTACATACTGGAAGAGTGCCTCAAAAACAATTCAAATGTGACCTTTGTAACAATAAACGTTATATGTCCCTAGACAGGCTTAATAATCATAAAGTAGTGTGCACTGGAGAAAGAGTCTTAAAATTTTGTGACATGTGTACCAAAGTATTTGACAATTCTAGATCACTAAATAGCCACAAAAAGGTACATGCAAGAGAATTAAAATGTGAAAACTGTGGTGAACAACTTCGTTCATTAGAACAATTCACAAATCATAAAATGATTTGTTCTGGAACATCTTCTGATGTTGCTGGTGTAAGTGGGTCTACAAGCACTAGTGTAGCATCTATGAATCGTTGTTGCACTCAGCCTGGATTGTGCGAACATGACAAACCAGCCTACCTTAACATACCTGGATATGCTGCAAGTAGAGTGCTTGATGCAACATTATCATCTTTGAAAAATGAAATGAACTGATGATATACAGTGCTGTATTTTATAAATCTACTAAAATTTTACTTATTTCATTTTTACACAAAACCATATAGTTAAATCAAGGACAGAAATAATTTTTACAATTGAGAATTTCACAAGACTGATGCAAATATCCCGCCTCACAACTTGCTTTATTATTACCATTTATATTAAGATATAGGATATAGGGTAAAACAGTATAGGTTTGTAGGTAATTGAATCTGTTCATACAATCATAAGTGAAAATGTTAAAAAATTTTGCATTCTATGATATGTATGAATAGGTTCAAATCTTTATCCACCTTTTAATTTTATACTTAATTTTGTAAGAGTTCTACAAAAATAGCTTTACTGATTATAAACTGGAAAGGACAATTAATATTTTGTATATTTCTAGTACTTCTAACAATACAGATAAATTAATTCTTGGTATAACAATGTCTTGACTGATTTAGAATAATGATTAGAGTGCAGTATTAAACCAGACCTTTTTATTTTTTTATTGTTCAAAAATTATAAGAGCTATATTTTTTTTATAGGTTTTAGATCATATTTTTAGAGAGCCTAAGTTTTACAAGTTGTCTAGGGAGGTTTGTGTGTACAAAAGCATATTCTATATTCCACTGCTCTGCTGTACTCTGTACTCCAAAGACTAATGATAGTTTCATATGGATATTGTATGAATTTTTTCATATTTTTAAAGACACCTTTATATGTGGGACACTTGTTACATGACATTAGATCTAAGTGAACTGTGAAGTGCAATGACCACTGGCTAAGCCTGAGCATGTTGAAGTTTTGGAGTTTTTTTTTGTTGTGTGTACACAAAATATTTATTCTTGAAGTGTTATACACTGAAGTTAATGTCTGTAAGATTGCTAAGAGATCCTATTACATTCTTCATACAGACTAACAGTTCTTTATACCTGTTTTTTCTTACATATACAATTTAGTTATTTTGATTACCACTGGGCAATTTAAAATGATTGTAATAGGCTCTCGGTATATATTATACGAATTATATTTATAAATATATACTATATAATATATATATGGATGTTTGCAATTGAGGCTATGTACACTAAGGGTTATATAGCTTGTATGTATTTTAATGATATATCTCGAAATCCTTAACTGGAATTTTTTTTTATTGATTTAACTAATTTTATTTTAGTTGTTATGAAGAGTTCTTTCTAGAGGCTGTACATTGGTAATACGTTGTTGCTATTTACAATTGTTTTCTGCACATTATGAACTTGTTTAATTTTATTCTTTTAAGTTTAATGAGGTTACATTTATATTTACTTAAAATTTAAGGAATGTATATTTTTACACTTTACAATGACATTTGAATTTATGATTAATAAATACAGAAATGTTAACAAGTTTGTTAATCACAATTCTTTTAGTAGTTTGTGTTTACATATTTTATTTTATCTGTAACAGTTTTAAAAGTATTTGGTGTCTCTATTTGTATTAGATATTTTATTAATATTTTTTATGACCACGAAAAACGTATCATTTATCAGTACGTCAATTAAATGTAGACAATAATTACTATTGATAATCACCAATTGTCATTAAAAACATCATATACTAGCGTTTCTAAACTCTTGGTTATTGGTTATTATGTATTAAGTGTTCAAATTTCAAAATAATTTCAGTTCCAATATCTCTAAAGCAAAAGCAGTTCATGATGATTGGTGTATTAATTTTTTATTGTTCATTTGTTAAATTAAACAGTAGTACTGTGTTTAATTAAAAATATATCAAATCATATAACTGATTTATTAGGAAAACAAAAGATGAAATTTGTAGTGACAGTAAAGTATAAAATTTTCTCTTTACGAGCTGGGTCACATTGATATTTTGTTAAAAAATATTTCAATTTTTTTTTACTATTTTAACGATTTTACGTAATGTTTGTAACAGTATTTTGTTTTTACTATATTAAATTTATCAGTTCATTTAAAATTGCTGCTGTGTAGTTTTGGCTTATTAAATTCATGATGCGAATATAAATTTATGTTGGCCATAAAATACCCACCATTTTAATTATAGGATTTATACATTTGAAAATACTTTGAAAACTAAAAAAAAATTTTTTTTTGTACCTGATGGTAACCTGAAATAGTTTTATTTTAATTGACTTAAGTACTACGATGAGGCTGGACATGATTGAAATAATTGTGCTTTTAATTATTTTAATTTTTACTAAGATAATGGTTATGTTTTTTAAGCAATTAAAAATGTAATATATTTATGCGGAATGTTTACTCCTTAAACTATTTTTATTAATCCATCGAGAGTTATGGGAGTTTTACACTGGTAATATAATTTTAAATCAGAATTTTATCACATTTTGGATAAGAATTAATACACTTGATAGAACACTAAATGCTAATACGGTTATTTTAATATATCTTTGAAATTTGTTTTCGGTTTTTTAAATACGTTTTCTCAAACCCGTACTAAGGTTTTTTTTATTGTTCGATACCGCCTATTTTGTTTAATCACATTTATACTTACACATATAGATATTCATATGTCATACTGAAAGTATTAATTATTGCCTAAGTTTATTATATGTACTCGCATTTTTTTTCTTAAAGCAAAATGTTGTTTATGTTACTAAAGCAATCTAGAAATACGATTTAGTTGTTATGGTAATGAACTATCTGAACATTATTTCCGAACTATATATTTTCTCAGATCTTATATATTATCATGTATATATAATAAGGGTTATCAATTTTTACCGTCGACAAGGTAGGGGTGGTCAATCATCAGTTTTTTATGTAAGAAAGCTGTTTTACTGTGCTTCAATTTTTGATCAATAATATTTTGGTTGTAATGAATATACTTTGAAGTTGTCTCATAAAATTAAAAAATAATAATGGGAACGGTGTGGTAACAAATTATTTAATTATCACCTTTTAATTTCTATTGATTGATATTCAACAGTTAAAAAATAGTCGACATTTGCTATTATAAACTGCCAAATGTAATTAGTATATCCGCTTTTAAAATGTTCTGCAATTTACTTCTTTATGTTTAGTATTTATATGTATAACTAATACGTTTCTACACAACTTGATAATTTATATTGTAATTAATGATACAAATTTTAAATTAATAAAACATTAATATTCCTAGTTACAATTGTTGGATTATCTTGTAACACGATGGTTATAAGCTAGTACATGTATAGAAAGATGTAAAAAAAAGTTCTATATCCATACTTATAACAATAATGTAAAGTGAGGTACAATTTGTTATAGTTTAACTTAAGCATCTTTAACGATGTGATTTAGACTTGATATGTTTTCGAACTTTTAGTGATGCAAAAACAATATGTTGAAATGGTAGCTATTTGTTCATTATCATACCAACTGAATAATATAGGCACAATGCAATAGTGTAAATAAATAGTTATAGTAGCAACTAGTACAAAAAATTTACGCTATAATACTATTGGTTTATATTTTTAATTGATATTATAGTTTTTAAATTTTTAATGTATATAAGTATTTAGCATGGTGTGTTTCTTTTTGATGCACCTAGAATTAAGAAAAAATGTGTTCATATGAATTTAGTTATTTACTTAGAATAGATTGATTATCTATAGCACAGTAGACTGTATAACAGTGCGAACCCACTAATATTGTATAAATGCTATATTTTAAAAATATACGTAAGACACTTGTAATGCGTATATTTTACCATTCAAGGCAAACATCGCCTTTCGTGTTAGCAGCGTCAAAATTGTGTACTTTGGGAGCGGCTGCGAAGGTATGCTGTCACCGTTGTTACCAATTGGAAATGTTACTTGAGAATACCTGTACACTGACTCGTGAATAAATACATTCTCTTTTTCTGTGTTTGTGTTTTTTGTCTTTATTATGTAGTCTAGAGCAGTGGCTACGTAACTTGTTCACGCAAACTGCATTTTGCATTTCATATAAATTAAGGTAGTAAAAGTTCCGTACCAATCCAGGGGAAATATTTATTAACAGTCAAATTGATCTTTCGCTAAGGAAAGTTTTAGGAGTACCTATTCGCGAAAATTGTATTATTTTAGAGTGTAATATTTATTTTTAATTATATTCGTTGCCTTTATTCAATTTGCTTACGTTCAATAAAGGGATTACTAAAAATTCTAACTTTCAATTGGGTTTTCTAATGTTACGACGAGAGGTATTTGTATAAATTTTAAAATAATTTTTGAATTTAATAATATTATTTTAAATGAAAAATTAAAAAGAGCATACAAGTCTTACGGAAATTTATATATTATCTATTGCAAACAAACTTTTTTATACTGGTAACATTTAAAGATATATGTTTTGTAAATGGGTAGTTAATATTATGAATGAATTCTAGAAATCTTATTTATTTATTGTAAACAATCGCTATGGAGTGGTTAAGTACCACCAT
This sequence comes from Ornithoptera priamus, assembly GCA_029034505.1. NCBI lineage: Eukaryota > Metazoa > Arthropoda > Insecta > Lepidoptera > Papilionidae > Ornithoptera > Ornithoptera priamus. The sequence continues at coordinate 897,363 of JARDWD010000484.1, forward strand.
TTTAAAAACACTATGGAGACCAACAATAAATGTAGTGAGGTTATAAAATTGTTATTTGTATTATACTACTCGGTAAATAACCTTTTTGCTTTAACTGGTCTATTTTTTTATAGAACAAGATATCATGCCGATAAAACCAGACTTGTGCGAAGATATGGATACGAAGAGAAACTTTGGAGCGGGGGCTTATTACCACGATCCCAAGGGCAACGTTTGCCAATGCCCGAGTACAGGTTTGTAAATGGTTTGCTACTTCCTGCTTTTTTAACTTTTATGATTACTACTATTGGCTATTGTTGCTTGGTAGACAATGGTGCAAGTTTGACTGTACGGTAATAGAAATAAGTTTTTAAAATATTTTGTTTCTTAATGAAAACTAACAGTTTCTAATTTTCATGTACTGCAATTTTTTTTTTATTTTAGGCCTGCAAATCCATGGACTGAGCGTAAGGCTTTATTTGGACAAAATGACTATATTGACATTTTAGGTCCTGGTAACTTGCACCCTGTTAAAACTCTTTACTCCGTGCCTTCATGGATTAGGGGGGTTAATGGTCATGAATATCATGTAAGTATGACTATATATTATAGACATCATAAGAATTAAGTATTGGAAATTGTTTGCTAAATAAGTTAATTGAGCTTAGATAGTTTTAGAAAACTAAACGTAACTTATTTCACTTTAACTTTCAAAATGTAATGAACAATGACAAAAATATGTTCTTTTTTAATTTTTGGATAAATTATTGTCCTTAAATTATCATAATTTTTGTTACAGATACTTCTAAGGAAGAAAAAAATGTTCGCTAAAACAGGTTCACCAAAAGTAAGGCCCACTAAATGGAAAGAATTAGAAAAACGGTTATCCTTTCTGTATAGGAAACTTAACAGAAAAACTAAAACTGGTCCATCTCCAGATTGAAACATTTAACTAGGAATATTTTAGATATTGAGAACTTGTTTAGGTTACATCAAAAGATAAAGATTTGTTATTGAAAATGTGTCATGTCTTTTTATTACTATTTTTAAACAACACAATTTTCTTTTTTAAATAGATATGAAATTTTTCCAAGGGACATAATGTAAAAGTATAACAAAAAGCTATTCATGTGGGTGATTAAAATATTTAAAAGATAATCAGTCTTTTCTAGCACTAAACAATTTAATTTATTTTGAACAAATTAAATCATGTCTTATATTTCAAATGTTAAACTGCTACATATTTTTTAGTTTGTTTTTTTCTTTTATACAAGACAATGCATTGAGACGAGCAAGACTTTTATTTCATGGTGAATGATACACTTACACAACAATTTGATACTAGTTGCGATACACTGCATACAATGCAGTCAACACTTTGAAACATAAATTCTTAAGTCTTCTTACCCCAGTATCTTTGGTGATTCCTACTTAGGTGGTGTCTGGCAACAGGGACCTACCACCAGTAAAGTTCTCTGAGGTGTATTAACATATAAATGTTAAATTTATAATACCCTTTATTATGCAAGGACTGTGGGATTAAAAATTTATTTGACACATGTTAAACTTGTGCTTATACCATTTAAGTACATGCGTGTAACAAAAGGGGTGAACTCATAGATATGTTATTACTCTTGCGGGTTGCTTCATTTTCGTCGGCGCTGTTGGACAATTGCAAACTTTTTTTTTTCCGTACTATGTCTTTTAGGGAAAAGCCAAGGTTATGTCGACATTTTTATCTATTAAAATAGCCTCGGTGCCCGTCCACAGCCTTTAGAGAGTTCACGGGATCTCCGTTTGAAACACAGCCACGGGTTAACGTTCTGTTATGGTAGCTCGTCCCAGGGACTGTGTATTGCAGCCCGCGCTCTCTCGAGAGTACTACTTCAATGGCCAAAGACCACGTTTAGCCATCGTCCTCCTTGGATTCGTTTAGAGGGATTCCCCTTCTAATCGTAGAGACCTAACAATTACAAACTTACAGTAATTTATTGTACCTCATCGAATTTGTAGTATGTACTATAGATTCGATGTTTACTTTATTTCTTTGCACCTCGATAGAATTTGCAAAGTTACTCTTTGTTTGCGCAATGTTATTCACAATGCTTATTGCATCAAGGAGTATTACTATTGAGAAAACATTCAGAATAACACGTACGTCAAAATCACGCAATTAAGCATCCGCGTCTAACACTTACTGCAACTATCGAGATCTATCTAAGGTATGATAAGCAAAGGAAATTCGAAACTTTGCACCTCAGTTCGCAACCACTAACAAGTAAAAGCAATTTAGTACTTTTATAAAGACAGTTATAAATAAAATGATTATTAATATTTCAGATTTGTGCTTTAATATATTTTACTAATGACTAGTGTGCTTAGCTTGGACTTACGTGTAAATAGTATAAGCTTTAGACTATTTACACGTAAATATATTATATTGGTGTATGGACAAAACGTACTCCATACTGTTTAAATGCTATAAAAGAGAATGTATTCCCCAGTCTTCTTTAATTAAATCTGCAGCTTTTTCTGCTATCATAACTACCGGTGCCAGAGTGTGTGCGGCTGGGATGCGAGGCATTATCGATGCGTCGGCAATTCGTAGACCTTGCACGCCGTGAACGAGTAGCCTTGGAGAGACCACTCCTGTGGGATTCCCCACTGGAGCCATTTTGCAAGTGCCAACCTGTGTGAACAGTTCCATTATTCATGTTTATCTAAAACATGGATCCACAAAATATTTATATTTTTATGAAAATTCCTGAGAATAATAATCACGTAATTGTTGTTAATTTATAAATGTTTTTGTTATATCAGTTGTGTTTATTACATTCCCGTGTGGACGGGTCAGAATGTGACCACTGTTATTCTACAACGGTATGTTGTATATACACAAAATATATGAAGTAGATGCAGCCGGATCTAGTTATGATGTAAAATCATAGTACTCAAATTTTAACTCACTTGATGATCCAGGGTTATGGACGTTTGCATTATAGCGCATTCCCAATAATCATCTGTGTCGAATGTAAATTCTTCGCACCCAGGAAATGGGACGTCATGTATTCTTGTATCGAAGCGTTGAAATGCTTTTGTAGCGATTACATCTTGAACCTGTTCATAAATTATGGTAGTGTATATTTCGTTATATTTATTGTTTTTTACTACTTATTATTAGGTCTTATAACATAGATTTCTGTTACATTTTTATAAGAACAGTGTCAGAAATGAAATTGGATTATAGTTTAATAAAGTAATAAATCCATTGTAATAGAAATACGCAAACTACTTCACGATAAATTTTTTTTCAATAAAAATAATAAACTAACTACATCAAAAAGTATTTAGTGATATTGTGCGTACGACGAAAAAAAAAGCAATCCTTACATATTTCCTTATCATTTCCACTCAATAGAAGGATTCGACTTCGAAAAAATAAAGATATGTATTTATGCTGAAAAGATCCAATTTCAAACTTACCAATCTTACCCCTTCTCTCAAAGCGCGAATATCATCAGGATGATCAAAATAATTTGGTTGTATCTTTGGATGGTCATTGAACTTAGAACTTCGTAGCTTGAGGCGACCAATACTGCGCGGGCGGATCAATACGGGGTTCATGGCAAAAGTTCTTTGTCTAACATCAGGTGGTAGAGAACCATATACTTTCCAGTACCATTCGTCTGTTACACCTGTTACAAAATAAAACAACTTGAAAAGCGTATTGGAACATGTTGCAAAGATAGTACTTAAGACTGATTGACATGAGATGTGTTAAGTCGAATATTTCCCCCAACAGGTTCCCGCTTTGTCGTGGCGGAGGGGATCGGTAACCGTGTCGGGGCTGCAAGGACTGCTTTATGCTGCCCTTTCTCTCTTGGTTCCTGTAGCGTTTGGGCGATGGATTCTGTTGCATCCATTGTCCAGGTGACTGTAAGAGGCCGAGGAGGTGGTGCGCTGTTTGTTCCGGCGTGCCCCTATTGTGGTGGAAAGAGGGGGTCCTTTCCTCCTTCCCAAGGTGGGGTTACATTATGCAGCCGGCGCTGGCGGGGTCGCGGATGTATACGAGAGCGTTTCTGTGACCCTGCCATTAAGCGACGAGGTAGAACATCGTGGGGGTTTTAGTCGGTGCAAGTCCGATATAACCTGTCCTTGGCCCCTCCGAGGGCAGGTATCCATAGGCATTACCCCCACGAAAATCAAAAAAAAAATCGAGGGTTTAAAATCTGTAGTAATGCACTAAAGTGGTGTGCGATAACATAATGTTACACTTGTAGCTTAACTAATATTTGAGTTACGTGGTTTTGTTTTCATATTGTACTTGAAACTATATGGTATCCCGCAGGAAGTTATAAAAGAGTGAAAAAAGTATCTATTGCATGTTATAAATCATCAAAATGAAAAACCTTATTGTGATAAAAAAAATCTATACTTAACCTAGCAATGATCGTAATATTCCCAATAGGTCACCAGCAAGGGATCCTGCTCCCATAACTAGCTCTATATCTGGGCGTCCTTCCGAAAGATCAGAAGCAACTGACGTACGAGTAAATGCCAAACCTGTGGCTCCACCTGGTATTGTTAAAGGCCCTCTCCCTGCTAAGTACGCTGCTGCTGATAGCGGAGATGCAGCTGTTAACTAAAACAGTACTAAAATAATAAATACTATTTATCATAGATGTATTAAGTAGCAAATCAGAAGGTTTAACGTACATATATGTCTGCACTTAAAAACATTTTCCAGGTATTTAAAGCTAGACATCTGGAAAGTGTTACATAAATAAATTGTATGATAGTCTTCTTTTTTATAAGAGAACTGCTTACTTGATACTAGTCAAGATAATGTTTCTTACTTTGTTATTTAAACAAAGATTATGTTTGCTTACGTCGTTTACGCAGAGGTTAGTGTCATTAACTATAAATGCATTTCCTGAGAACGTAATGTGATCTTGTAGATTGTATCCGACAGGTAGATTCACTAAAGTATCGATGCCAATTTCTGCAAGATGTTCTGTCGGCCCTATTCCAGATAGCATAAGTATTTGCGCAGAACCGATAGTACCAGCTGCTAAGATGACCTCTCTTCGAGCTATGACTTTCCGTCTGAAAAATAAATTCGTGAATTTAATGTCTTTCTCGTCCCAGTTATATTATCAAGGAGTGATGTACAAAGTAGCGATAAACTAATGTTTTCCGTTGTATTCTCGTGCAGAAGCTTTTATCGTGGATTTATTTATAAGCGATAAAAAAATTTAAGAAAAAGATGTGCTTGTTAATATTTGAATGAATTTATATGTAATAAATATTATCTATTTTTTATCTCTGTACTTAAAATATTACTTATAAGTTAATGTACGTTTACCTGGTACCTCCTTTCACATATTCAACACCATATACTTTTTTGACTGTTGGTTCAATCAAAAGTTTAATGACCGTTGAGTATTTCGAAATTTGTAAATTTTGTCTGAATCGTACAGGTTCTAAAAAAGCTTTCGATGTGCTGCATCGTCTACCATTCCTTATAGTAGCTTGAGGCTTAGAAAATCCTAAGACTTTTTCTCCATTGGGATCATTCCATTCAAAGCCTAGTTCTTCCCCGGCTTTTTTGAATGCCGTCTGAAGAGGAGAAGAAAATGAAGCGTAATCTATGTCTAAATATCCGCCAGTACCGTGATAGCTTGAATGTTTTAATTCATTAATTTTAATATTTTCTGATTTTTTGAAATATGGAAGAATTTCTGGGTAACTCCATCCTTCGTTTCCTAGCCGTGCCCAATCGTTGTAATCTTCGGGGTGTCCCCTTTGATATATTAAAAAGTTTAATACGCTACTTCCGCCAAGGACTTTGCCCCGAGGCATGAAACAAACCTTTCCTCTAAGATCCTTACAGGCTTTTTGTTCTGGTTCTGAATTATATCCCCAATTCATAGGGGTAAGAGACAAGAAAGGAGCAAATATTGGAACATCGGAAAAAAAATTTTCATTGCCGCCTGCTTCTAAAACTAGGACTTTCCAGTCATGTACTTCAGTTAGCCTATTTGCTAAAACACATCCCGCAGAACCCGCGCCAACTATTATAAAGTCAAACTCTTCTAAATCTTTGGGACTATAATCAGGTACAAAACCTTCATTAAGATTTCGTGGTAGCGGACGAAATAGATTCGTCCAAAAGTCAAAGAATTTTGTAAATTCATATGCTTTTGAAACGCATAAAGTCATCACAATTAGTCCGAAAGTGCATCGCATGTTGCTCCTCTGTTATCATTTCTGTAATAAGTAAAGTATTATTAAACATAGAAAGTAAAAAAAACCTTTTAGTGCTTTTATTGCTTGCTGTGTGTTTACAAAAGTACACAGAATGTATTAAGAAACGATAATATAAAAACTACTAGATGAAATAGATCAAAGTTTTATAATATTAGCATAACAACAACAAGCCTATAAATGCTATTTGATTTATTTATAACCCATCTATTATTTGAAGGTCTTTCGTCTCCACAATGGTACCCGTTTTGTATTGTATGCATACAAATGACAATTTAGTCATCGGCATGGTATAGATGTCCAATCAGTCAGTCACATCACAGTGATAGAATCTATGTGTATCTGAGGTAAGCTTGTGTCACGGTTTACTTTGAGAATAGCAAGGTCAATCATGCAGACACGGAAGAAATATGAAACAGCCCGATTTTGTACTCGTATAACAAAAGTTCTAATGAGAGTTGTATGATTAGTTCGTACCAATTCATATTTAATTTAGGGGTTTTAAAGTATATTTGAAATACCTTAAGTAAAGTTTGTGTTAAAATATATTAGAAGGTTTTAGGGTGAAAGTAAAATTTGTGTTGATAAAACTTGATAAGTATACGTAACAATATTACAAAACAGATCTATTAAATATTTTTTCATTGTTGTAGGTGTATTGTTATTTTCCCTATTCGTATACTGAAAAGGTGGAGGTTTTTTCTTATTGTCCTTTTTATATTGATCTTGTGGACCCTCGCCCAACGTAAGTATTTAATTTCACGCGACAGATTTTAGCAAGTACCTTCTACAATTTACGCGTTTTGAACGCGGACCTATGTACTGCTAGTTATTTACAAAATATGTTTTATATTATTTCAAAGAACTTATTCTATTCAAATACATAATTGCACTTATTTCCTCCGAATGGCCAAAATTTTGTATGTCCTATATTAAGCGCGAAGAGTAAGTTAATCTAATGAGATTATGTGAATATTATTTAATAAGTACAAAGGTACTTATTAAATAAAACATAAATGAATTTATTAAAGGGTTTGAAAAATAGAATAGGTTTCATATAATTCATATACAGGCGTTAAATCTGGGAGTATATGCTTTGATTACTAGGTTAGACCAATTTGTACTTATACATTTTAAACGAATATAAAAACGCGTCAAGCATTGTTGGAGATGTTTAAATCTATGCCTTTATCACGGGAACGACCCTCACCTAGTAACTGAAGGTTTCTAAAAATTATTATAATGATGTCATGACGTAATGAGTGCAGCAAATGTGAGAATTAATCGTGATCAAAGCATTCTTTATGTCATCAGTGTAAAAAACTTTTAACTATTTGATAATATCGCTGTAGTTGCAATGTCAATGAAATGAATAAATATGCAGTAATAAATACTACAAAAATATTAGCTGATATTTAAAGTATAATTAGGGAATATAAGAAACCATACTTCTTATATTCCCTAATTATTATTTAAATATCAGCAAATATTATTGTAGTATTTATTACTGAATATTTATTTATTTCATTGACAAAATTCCTACGATAGCATTCATTCTCACATTCACAGTTGCAACACCGTAAGTGCAATTAACAAGTTGCTGTAAATACACGCGATTGTTTTATCAATGGTAAACTGGTTAGGAAGGTGTTGTTTTTGCAAAACATTGTGGCAGCTGTGCAATATTAACTTATCGTAATTTTCACATTATTTTCTGGTTGTTGAGACCCGCAACATTTTATTTGGCTGCTCGTAATAATTTGGCGATGTTATAAATAAAGAAAAGAAGCTGTTTTGGGACCTTTTTTATAAGTTTTCTTATTAAACAAATATCGATCAGTTTTACCCTGCGTTTGATAAGTGACCGATAATGTACTTCAAGACTTTCACTGTGTTGTATAGAACACCTTAAACATTAAACATTTTCGTCATCAGCAAAGTGTAAGTAAGCGCTTTATGGAACCTTAGACACTGGAGTTAAAACAATTTTTCAATGCTATAAATATATGGTAATAAAAATTTCATATATTTATATAATAAATATGCTTTAATTCTTTATCTAAAAAAACAAAAATCACTGCAATGATTCTTTCTAAATATTTACACGTTTATATTGTACAATTATGTTGGAATATATTTTTTTTAATTATTAAGGCGATTTAGTGTGAAAACATTTAAGTAAAACTTGATGTCGTACTTTGTTAGCATTCCATAATTTTAATAAATATATAATTGCAGTTTAAGAGATACCAATTCCTAGACGATTTGTAACGGGGCCACGAAACAGGCGATTAGACACTGCCACAGAGGTGGTTAAAAGTATAGATGTTATTATATAAATTTTTTAATAGCTGTTTATATTTTTCTATTGTTTGTTAACAGACAAAGAGCACTTTCAAAAATGTATCGAACTATTTGTTAATAAACCAAGGTCATGTTGTGAAATTGTCGTTCAGAAAACTGGTAACAGCATTGCGTATTATCATGCTTATTCTGATAACGATTTTTAACGTTAAAATTAAATGTATACATTGATTTTATCATAATGATAGTCAGAACACCTTAAAATTAATGATATACTTAATAGTAATTTCGTAATTTATTTAGCCTTTGACTTGCTCAGGAATGCTTCCGTTTTTTGTTAAATGTGTATAATAGGATATTCTATTAGTATTTGATAAATATTATTATTAAAGTAGAAAAAGAATTAAAACATAATCCAATTTTATTCAAATATTTTTTTCAGAAACTCACATTCTTGTACAAACTTTTGTAATTATAAAGTCAATAAGCTTGTTTATAAAATCTCATCGCACATTCCTTAACATTTTTTTCATCATAAATTCTTCAAGTTATGAAAGTTTATTACAAATTTGCTTTATTTCTTCCTTCATTCTCCTGCCCTTGTCCCAGCTATGTGGGGTCGGCACAGTATGTACTTCTGTTCCACATTCTTCTATCAGCCGTCATATCTGAAATCACACTCTTCTTACACATGTCATCTTTCACACAATACATCCACACTTTCTTCGGTCTTCCTCTACCCCTAATTATCCACATTCATTATCATTACTTTATTTTTTATATGTTCTTCATCCTTCCGTATAACATGCACGTACCACGCTAACCTCTATTTTTTTGCATTATTCGTCGGGGGTACTCGTCGCCCAGAGGCCATGGGAGCCACGGGAGAAAACCTCTCCCGGCTCTCCGCGGCGGAGAGATCTTGGGACGCGCCGCTACCCGTTAACGGCCGCGGAGGATAGGGAGAACAGCGCATCGCAATACCGACACTACTCTTTCCCCGCGGCCCCACCGCTGCCGCATCCACGGTGCGACACCGTTTTGTCGCAGAGGGTACTCGCTCCGTGAATTCACTTCGGTTGCAAAGGGCAGTATAAAGCCGCCCCTGCGGTCCTCGGCCGTTCCGGTGAGTTCTAGTTATCCAACCGGTGCTCGAACCTGGAGTGGCCACTTCGGTCGGCCTTTCGGCGGGAGCTGGCCGGGTGGGTTCCACTTCGCTTCACCGTGTGTTAGTTTACGGTTACTAAGCCCCTCCGCCACGATAAGGCGGAAACCCGTTGGGGCGGACGGTATCAATCAATCTATCATTCACTCTTTTAACAGTCGTTACACAATTTTTCAGTTCACTATTTAGCATAATCCCCACTCCATTTCTCTTACCATCGCTCCCACAGTAGTAAAATTTATATCCTTCTCCGATTTCTCTAGCTTTCAATCCCTTCCACTTCTTTCTTGCAAACAAGCCACATTTATTCTTCTCTTACATACATCTGCTAACTCTCTTCCCCGGCCAGTCATTGTCCCTACATTCCAACTCGCAATTCTCTGCCTTATATCCTGGACCCGCGTCTTACGTCGCACCCGACCTTGATCTATACTGCAAAAGTTTTGGCTAGAGTTTTTACGGCCGGCCGCCTGCTTGACACCAATCCTCTTCGGAAATTATTGCTGGTGGAATATCCGCCACCTTATGGGTAGGGGGATAAAAAAAAATGTACAGACCCCTTATGGTCGCGCATTGCGCATCAGTATTGATAAATTTACATAGAATACTGCTGCATCATCTGCGACTTCCCTTTGTCGGTTCATACGACATCCACGGGATGAGATGGGGCTGCCCTGTTCTTAAGCCGGGAGCAGCACATACACATTTGCTTTATTTAACCTTCTTTATTACCTTATTATGCAATAATATTTTTAATCGCAGCGCAGTGGTTTTGGGACGTAACGACCTTCAATTTTTTTGACATTTATTGAATGCAACTAAAAGCAGGAAGCGTGTATATTTGTCCTTGGCAAATAGATACAAATTAAAAAATTGCTGCCTCTCGCACAGAAGGAGAGGGAATACGATTTTTAGCGTCGCACCAGTTGCACGACTCGTAAGATATCCTTTAGATCTCATAATGCACTGAAAGCGTTAAGGATGTTAAAATCCGATATTATTTTTATCATTACTTGGTATAAATGCGTTGTTACCGAATTGATGTTTAGGAAAATTATTACATAATATTACTTCCTGTAATATTTTATAAATGCGTACAAGAAAAGCGCTTATCATTTAAATGATAAGCAATTTGGGAATGCATTATTATTTATAATATTTTCAATAATATGAGTCTATGTGAATCTGGTAATATTATTTAACCTTTTAAATTTATTCCATAGATATGTGCTTAGAAAAGGTGTATTATAATATGCACATGGTAGTTTCGAACCTGTAGTGATTCACAGCGAACTATAGCTAAAGTCATTATTTATTTATTTATATATTTGCTGATGGTATTCGAGTTATCGTGTTTATAAGGCTTAACGCGATCTATTTTGCGTCAGTATGCGCCAACTTAACTTCAATATGGGTGAATCTATTTGGATATTATTTAAATTAAAGAAGAAGAAGATAACTTGAAAATATTTCAGTATTCATACGTCAAAGAGGTTGTGAACAACCTAGTCTTATACATGTCTACGAAGTTGCAAAACTTAGTACTCACACTTTACTATTCGTTGTTGAATAGATATTTAGGGCAAGTCCTTACAATGAATATGCATTACCCCGTGTTCATATTTACATTATCATAAGTCAGGGTAAATAATAACAGTTCTTTTTGCGGAGAGCTGAAAATATTTTAACTTCATTTTCAAAATATAATTTTATACGTGAACCTTTTTCTTGAAGAGAGTTGGTGCAAATATAACATATTTATCTAAACTATAGCAATGATATGTACTTTAAATAATTATGATAACAGGTGCAGTCTTGAATCAATAACGAAGACGAATAGGGTAATACATCATGTGTTACCCTATTCGTCTTCGTTATTACTACCTACATTATAACTTTCAATGTATACGTACACAGGTGGTAGGTCTCTGTTGCCGGAGCCCGTCTAGGTAGGTATCACCGCAGCTTCTAATTCTACTACCAAACATTACTGTGTGTAAACATTACTGTGTTCCGGTTTGAAGGGCGCTGTAGCTAGTGTAATTACTGGGGCGCGGAGACTCAAGTTCTTATGTCCCAGACAACGAGACCAATGTTGTGCTGTGTTGACGTGTGACTGGCATGACGTTGTTATAGGCAGGCGTGTCACTTACCATCAGGAACATATTTAAATGTTTTTGCTTGACCGATTGGTACGCATTTGTGATAGGAGGTTGGTAAATAAATGATTATGGCATTAGACGTAGGCGTCTGTATAGTATTTACAAATCTATAAAATAGAAGCATCAATGGATACTTAAAAGCAAAGACGCGTACGTAATCGTGTTCGCATACTTAACATTCCACTCTGCAGGTTCTATTTAGTTCATTAGGAAATATACAGCGTCATTGAGCTATTTCAAAATAGTCTCAGTGGTTGTATCTAATACATGTTTTCGGTTTTTTTTTTTATTACACAATGACGACGATTTGAATAAAAGAGGCTCGGCAGCTAATTTCAACTTAATCCGGTCAAGATCATACAAAGTTATTTTTTACGTTTAATAACTTTTGTATAGATAGAAATCCGACATGAAGTATGAGATGTTTTATTATATGTACCTAATTCAAAGTTTTTTGTTTGAAAAAATAATATCGATTAAATGTTAATTAATTTATTAGAATAATATTCTCTGAATATATTTGTTAAGCTTAGAATAAAATAATTGGTGTCGCGTTTGGCTTATTATATTTATATTCGTTAAGTTTTACAAGTTATAACTATTTCTATATTGACGATTGTTATTATTTTAAATCTATTTGTACGTATGATTTAATATAAATATATTATTTGTTTCCAGGTTTTATATTTTTATTGATACGTATACAACCTGTCTATTTTTGTTTTAGTCCTAAAAGTTTCTTTAAATGATTAGGCAAAAAAAAGGTGTATAAAAAATTTGGAAAAATCTTACCTTTTATTCGTAAGAAAATTTTGAGATAATTCTGAGAGAGAATTTCTAAGAGAACTTTTTTCACAGTCGCTTTCTTCGAATCGTGTTAAAGAAACTTTAAAAAACACACTCGTCTATTTTAAATCGTATAGAAAATATTGCTGATCATCGCAAATATTTTTTTGGGAAAACTATTGATTTTTTTTAATGATAATAGTTAATAGGTTTGACAAAATTTGCACTTTTCAATGCACACATGATGTCCGAACAGCGCCGCAAACAGTATTGGACGTGTGTTCGCGTCAATGTACAGTTGGCCCATTCTGGATGCAATTGACCTTGTGCCTTGGCCGTAATTTAGATACTATTGGATTTTTTACCACATGAAATTTATTGATCGTAACGTATGTCGTCGGGGATTCCTTCGGTTTTCTCGTTTGGCCACCCATTACAATCTGCGCATGTCTTAAGAGTTTAAGCGAATCACGACGCTATCTGTTGACACATAAATATTAAAATTTTATGTCGTTTTACAGAATCTTATATAGATTTGATAAATTGACTGTTATTGTTTGGTTTAAAAATAGTAACTTGTATGTATTTGGTTTTTTAAATAAACTTAATTTTTTCAAAAAATCATGTATATTTAAACCCTGCTTATGCGATGTATTTGTAAATCACTTGTTCCGGAATATTTTTATGAATGATATCTACTTCTCTCAAGTTCTCACCATTTCAAGAGTCGGTAAAAAATGTTAATTATGCATTAGGCACTTCCATTGTACGAGTAATTGAGTTTAAGATGTACAGTATAGATTAAAATTAAGTACGCATTGCGTTTTGACCTAGATTAAAAAAAAATTGGTAATTTTTTAAATGTCTTCATTAGCTATGTTTTTAAAGTACGTTTTAAATATTACCTGAATATCGTACACTGTGTTTAGATTTTATTTGATATGCTGTTCACGTTTCGTCGTCCTGCCGCATCCCGGCGTTCTTCATCTATTTGTAAACCGTAATTATTACATAGATCACGTTCGACTCGATGTTTGCTCCTACACTTGATACTATATATGTCAAGTTAAGAATTAAGGTAAATATGAATGTTAGCAACATTTTTTAAGATATAGAAACGGTAACTTATTCACACAAAAATGTCTATCAAGATAGTTGGATGACAACTACAATTCTTATATAAGAAAATGGATGTTTTTGGTATTATCTGCTTTGTGTAATAATATTAAATAAGAAATTTAAAGTATAAATAAAAAAATGTTAACGGAACTTTATTAAGTTTAAGATAAACTTAGTTTGTCTTATACGAAGGTTAAGAAGGAAGTAAAGTTTTATTGAAATCAATAAAGTTTTATTGATATCATGGAAAAGTTATGTGATTCCTTATTTTCATTTAAGGATTCGATAGGATCGATGTAGAGACTTTTGGGGAGGCGTAGGTCCGGCAGTGCACGTCTATTGGCTGATGATGATAGAATAAAAGAGTAAGCGCTTACTTTAATTGGGCTTTAAAAATTTTAGAGTGGTTACACAACGCGGTAATGGCTCAGTGTGTACGTAATGTCGTAAGCTCTATGCGACTTGAGGAAGCACGAATTTAATCTCTTCTAAAGTTACCCCTCCAATGTTGGATAGCCTTTTTAGAAAACCGATTTGTTCCTGGAATAAGTTATCATGGACATACGGCATATGTCAATACATATTTGACTAGCGTGGTGAATGATAATTGCGGCAGACTTTGACTCTCTTTGTGAGAGGAGGCTCATCACAAGGAACATTAAATAAGCTATTTATAATCAAAATAATATATATAATTTTTTAATAAGAAGTACTGCTACTTTTCAAATTAATAATTGTTCGGTTTGTAGGACGTTGCAGCTAGTGAAATTACTGGGGTAACGAGTCTTAACATCTTGTAATGTGAAGACGACCAGCACAATGTGTTGCTACGTATATCATTCTAAGTAGCGCTAGTGATGAAAAAAGCCAGAACAAGACCAAGACTTGGACAATCTTGGTCTAGGTCTTATTTATTCAGTTTTGTTCTCAGTGTTGGTATTTGTTTTGCGTATTCAGTCTTCGTTTCACTCATTTGATTTACTTATACTTAGGTTTTTTTAAAATGTTCTTTCTAACCGTTTTTGAAGATTTAAACAAAAAGTTATAAATATTCAATATTTAAGTAACAAAACACTATATTTTATTGCGATCTAAAAACATTAAAAATATATGATAAATATTTTACTCATAATTTCAACGAAATTTTTATTTCTTTGTTTTGTTGTTTTAGTTTTGGTCTAAGTCTTGTTCATTAGGTCTTGGTCTTGGCTTTTCCCGTGTAAAATTAGTGTTGATATTGATTTTGCTTTTTCGTAAGACTAAAACCAATTTTACTGAAAACTCACTAGCGCTATGTTGTTACGGACAGGCATATCACTCATCGTCAAGTGAACGTCTCGTTCGTCTCGCCGTTACGTAGAATAAAAAAAATACTTTAACCCGTGAACTTTTCGAAGAAGTACATATATAATATGTTCAGTAAGAGAATTGAGCGACGTTAGTATACTAATCGCTAAAGAGTATATAAACTTGAAGTTTATTTCGACCAAAATCCATAACATTTTCAGCTAATCAAAAACTTGTTTAAGTTATAATGTAAAAATGATTTGAAGGTTAACATAATATTACTTAAAATTAAGTATTTTCATTTTATTATTACGATGATTGTATTGTTTGTAACGTTTGTTATATATATACGTATTTTTAATTACGTATCTGTACTTAAATTTTTTTTAAAGATAATTGACATCTCTATATTTTATTTAACCATCGTATTAGAGAAATATGATAGTAAAAAAAAACACGGAAAAAATACTTAGATCGTTTTTTCTTTCAGCTTTTGTTGTGGTAATAATTAGAGCCTAACGAATGTACTTGAACGCGTTTTTCTAATTGTACAAAGCATTTTAGAACAAAATGTGCTTCAGCCTTTTCATACTACAATGGTTTTTAATCAAAAAAACTCTTATACTAAATGACGTTTCGTTTATAAGCACCTTGAAAATAAATATTCACTGTACTGGTGGTAGGTCACTATTGCCAAAAACCATTTAGTTAGATATCAGCACAGCGCCTATTTCTGCAGCCAAACTGTAATGTGCAAACTTACTGTATTTCAGTTTCAAGGGTGTTGTAGCTGGTGTAAATTGGAGTAACGGAACTCGATGTCTTATTTGTTAAGGTATGGAGCGCAATGTGATGTTGTGTATAACATCCTAACTAGTGTCACATCGGTATGGGCGGGTGTATCACTTACTATCAGATGAACGTCCTGCTCGTCTCTTCGTTTAATTGCATAAAAAAAAAGTGAACAACAAATGTTTGATGTTAAAGTGACTGACCGTATTACATTGTAAAGTTGCGAATGCGCAAATTTTACTTTACACTTGATGTCCAGGGTTATGGTATCGCATTTGGGCATGCAGTATTATACCACATACTAAAACTGGACATTTTTGCAATTTCAAGTGCAATTGTGAAATAATTACACAATAATCAATAACGTAATGTCACTACGGTTCTTGAAGTGGTTACCTTTAAGAATTAAAATAAATAATGTTTTAATCATCGTCATCATGCTCGCTGAGGAATTTAGGCCTCACCAAGTACTGCCACTCTTTTCGCTGGGCAAACGGGTATGCTTTAAAAGTTCCAAGAAAAGTTAAAACGATAGTTATATTTTATGTAAAATGTGAATTTTTGAAAGTTATATTGAAATATAGGTAAAAGTTCGGTGATTTGTACTGCGGCATCTTTTATTACTACAACGAGATTATTTGGTGAAAAACATAAAAAAAATTTGTTTAACGTTAAATTTTTTACACTACAACATTTCACTGATAATGATCTGATGCAACTCTTAGAGTTTATGGTTTCAAATGATTTATAACAGGAGTCTGTTAGCGTATAATTATATTGAATTTAAAGTTTAAGAGTATATGCAGGTTAAAGTTTTATTCTTACTTTGAGTTGCGTGTTGTGATGAAATCTAGAAAGGTTGGTTTTTGTCAAGTGACCATTTATTGTTAAGAGACCTTTGTATATATTGCAAAATAAGTTGTTTTCACATATTTTAATATACAAACGATATGTAAGGTTATTTTTGTAGTAAATCATAATTAATTATTTGTCGTTCTTTTGTATGAATGGTTGGTGAGGCTTATTGTACAACAGCTACAAGATATGGAATACATTATATATATACATAAATGTACAATGGGCGGTCTTATTGCTGAAAAAGTAATTTCTTCCAGACAACCCATTGGGAAGGAAGACGTGAACTGAAAGCAAAAATAAGATAATGGTGCACTAAATTATTAAAAACTAAAACGCTTGGTGACAGATGCAAGCAATAGCACAATTAAACACAATATATAATTTAAACTTTATGAAAGTAGTTACTTAAGTGTCTTTTGAAAGAAAATAGGGATTTGGCGGTACGGATATAGTTCGGTAAAGAGTTCCATAAGCGAACTGTCGTGACGGAAAAGGAGTTTTGCAAAAATGAAGAGGAATGCACGGGCACGCGAAGGGAAAGGTTTATTGAAGAGCGAAGAGTACGACTGTGGCAAACGGAAATTGAATTCGAATTGATTATTTAGGTAGGAAGGTGTTAGAGGATTGAACAATATCTTATATAGAATGTGAGTATTAATACGTTATATTAATTTTTAATAAAAAAAAGTTTTACTTAATCATATACGTATTGAAAAGTCACCTAAATATTATGGCACTGGTTGTAAAACAGTTAAAATTAGAAAATAATAGGAAAATCTAGTCGAAAAAAAGGATATAAATCAAACTATAATAGTGTTTCAAGTAAAAAGCAAAATTATCATGATTTTCAAGAAAGATGAAATAAATTATCGTGTGTTCCTCTCCTTACATTGTGTCACCGAAACATATGGTGGACTTCGGATAAAGGCTGGGTTTGTCGAATTTGTCTAGATTACCATCCTGACTGTCCGTCTGCTTTCATAGTATTACTATTTCCTGCAGTCGCTCTTGTTATAATCTTATTATAATTATGAATTCAAACGCACCACCATCTTCTTCTTTACATCAATTGGAACTGAGATCAAGTTTTACTTCGTAATATATACAAAAAAGTACGAAATGTATGAAAAACATAATTTTACTATAGTTAAAGCATTTTAAGTAATTAATAAAATTAATTAACTTCATACACTTATTCATACTTAATGATGTATCATCACAATTAGATTGATTGAAACTGATAAAATGTGGTAAATTGAATTAAATTATTGTTCCCATTTCTAATAGATTTGAGGAACGAGATAATAATTTATCTTGGAAACTTCATCGTTCACAGGCATTATTGCGGCGGTAGCTCCAAATTGAATTTCCCTCAAATGTTTAGAGCAAGATCGTTATAGCAATATTGTGTTGTTTTGATGGTTTTACAACAAACACAAACATCTCTAAAAATATTAAGTATATCTAACTGGTAGATTAGTGTTATACTGGAGGCAACTATTTGTTCTTTAAAATTGCCTATTATATGTCAAAGGTTTGAAAAACTTATAATACTATACTTACAATATAGCTACTTCAGTTTTGTAAAGAATTTTTCAAAATTGGATTCAGAGATGAAAATCAATTTCTGGTTACTCTTCTGAAAGTCACTTTAATTATTAACATATTTTACATAGTTTTAAAGCAATTGTCTTATTTTTTACAACGATACTCCTTTAAAATTCCAATACAGTTGATGTGATCGCGTTAAGTCTTCTCCAAGCCAAAAAAAACTGAAGTTACTTGATTTTTTTTAATAAAAAGTTTCAATCGGGTCTATAATGTAATAACTGTGCCAAAGCATATGAACAAAGATAGTAGTTTATCAACTATATGAAAGTATGACTTGGCTTCCTTTCAAAGTGCAGGATAAAAAGTAAGATTCGGCTGTATTTAATAACTCGGCGCCTCTGAAATAATTACAGTTGTGATTTAAAAATGTTGTTGTACTAATTTTTGTTATTAAAAAAATAGCAATAAAGACACTTCGTTTCTAGATGTTTCCTTTCCATGAAATCCAGACGGTATCTTTATTATTACAATATGTTAAAGCGCGGCACTGAGTAGATATATATATATATATATATATATATATTTAGTTTGAAAGCATTAGGCTTTTGCTCAAATCAAGGCCGAGGGATTCCTTTCAATTCAAATCCAGATTTGTTTTAAATTTCATATAAAATTTTTCTCCAAGTTTTAAGAAACCCTATTACTTAATACATTTTAACAAAAGTGAACTTCTTTGTACTCTCGAATAAGACACTCCCATCAAATCAAGATTGATAAAGTAATTTTTTTACCTTTTTAACTCCTTATATATCTTATTCATGGTATGGTAATAAACCTAATTCTATTTACTTTAAAATTTTTCTCTTTTATTTGTAATTTAACAGTAATTTAAGTTAGACAATAACGTTTGAAAAATTTTCAATGGCCGTTAGTCTTTGAATGCAATAAAATTTTTGTAATACTGTTAATAGAGAAATTTATTCAATGGCTTAAAATCAATGTTATGTTAATCGATTTTAATGTGAATTATCAAATATGGTTATTATTAATTGAAAATAGAATACTCTCTAATTTTGGATAAAGAAAAATATTTAACCATAAAATATATCTGATTTAATGTTAAGATTAGTCGTTAATATTGCAAACATATTTATTAATTACTTCATCTAATAATTTTTATATGAGTTAACTTAAGTTTAAGTTCAACGTGAAAGTTTTGATTAATGGTTCTTAGTAGTAAGAAACGATTTGGAGCATCAAAATATCGATCCGGAGTACTGTACGACAGTAGAAAGGTTATATACATAGCCTAAGGGTGTGGTCGACGACACTTCGTCACGACAACCAAGGTTTTATGAGTGCTCTAATTATGTCTAAATTACAAAAGAAAATACTTAGTAATAGATATCATCTCTAATATGTTATATCATGGTTCCTGTATACCAAATAGACAAGTAGTTTCTATAATAATATTCGATGAAAGTAAAGAATAATGAAGTGAAATTTATCTCTGCTCTAGGCACATGTGTCTTTTTACCATCATAGTCAGCTGATAAACGTCCATAGCTGGACGTAGGTCTCCTCTCAAGATGTCCAAACTAAACTTTGTCTCTAAAGTCCGAGTTCCCGTCCGTTCCTCTCGCATCATTAGCATATTTTCACCACCGATATATCGCCAAAACTATACGTACGAGTATAATAACTTCTTTACGCGATATCTTAATAAATACAATAAGGATTTTACTGAAATTTATTTTTGATAATTCCTTGAATGTTTTTAAAAATAAAATTTTAATCTTAATTTGTCAAACTATGTAATCTGCTCTTCAATATGTAATAATGACTACTATGTTATTTACTTTTTCCTATTGCAGTGTTGTCTCTTGTGTTTGTTTGTTTCTCAGGTCTGTTATATTACCTAATGTTGGACACTATTTGTATACTTAATATTATAAGTTGTACTTATCATATGTTTATCTATTTTGACCGTTCGTGCCATAAAAAAAAAACAAAAAGATCTCCACACCTGCGATATTATGGTTCTAGACAGCAACATTATATCTTAACTTTATATGAATGTTGAAAAATGGACGGCATGGACATTCAGGGCGGAAGGTCAGCCAGGGTTCATTTTGAAGTTCACAAATACTTTGAATAATATAGGACCATAATAGTGGTGGCATAAGCACGCGTGGAAAGTGTCGGCCTCCTCTTGTGAAGCCAATCTATTTATATTACAGTGATGTTCTAAGTATATATATTTCTGTAAAATGCTATCAATAACATTTTAACGTTAAGCTAACGTAACGTAAACGTAATTTAGAGAGTTTCAATGTCATTTGAATATCTTTGTAGAAAAATTCGTAATATCTTTGCTTTTGCAAATGACAGTTTAATGTTTGTGGAAATCAGAATTTTCCTTATCTTTTGAATATTACGGAAAGCTTACTGTAAGCCTTGCGTGTTAATATTAAATTGTATTTCATAACTCTTTGCGTCATTTTATTCTGTACACTTAGTTTGTTGCACAGAGATATCGAGTCCTCATAAACGCTTGAAATCTAATATGATATAAACATAAAATAATGTTTGGTCTATGATAACTACACAGGTTAAGAGATGAGCAAGCATATATCTTGCATTGAAAAGGCTGTCTTAAATTGTACAGGTCTAGAAGTACCTAATTATACTATGAAATGCAAATGTGTAAATAAGAAGTTATGTTGTCCATTATATACGTTACGTTTACGTTATGTTATTTAATACCAAACAGTCGAGCACAGTGTAATGCTGTAAAGACAAATGCTGAATATAATTAACTTCCCATTAAAATAATTTTTAATCTTTCACCGTTCGTCTTAAAATTGAATCCGTCGGAGTATAATCATATCTTTTAGAAGACGCGAATGTTTCTTAAAAATGTTCCATTGCCACGGTGTTTATGTCGAAATGATTAAATGATACACATAGTTCCAACAAAATATTCTTTACATCTGCGATGTATAAGAACAATTACAAATGTACAATGGAGACAATGTTAATTTTTGTCTGAAACTACAGTTATTGGAAGTATTCTCAATAATGTTTATAATTAAGAGTAAACAAGAGATAATTACACATCGCGTTCTTGTTTAACATGGTAATTGTTTGTTTTGGAAACAGGTGTTTAGCAAATGTCGAAGGGTACATATTTGTGTAACAAATCATGTTATTGTTATTTATTTCGTACCAATAAAATTGATTGATATTTATATCAAATTGTGTATATAAATGGTAAAACGTTATAGGTTAACGGATTGAATGCAGGAAAAACAAGCCTACTCGTTACTTTTTAGTGGTATTTCCAAAAACTATCTGTCTGAATATTACGAAACAGATGGGCACCAACCCTAGTCATGGCTCTTTTCAACAAACACCTTCATGTTGTGGAGATAACAGACAATTATCTTTTTGCTGTACGTGCACGCAGCAGGATGAAGTGCTTACTTGGGCTCAGTTCCTCGATTTTCTAAGTTCTCCTTGTGATCATTATTAATATTGAAAGGCTGCAAAGATTTCTTGGAGGCCTAAGCGCACATTTGAAATGAACTGTATTTAGTTTATTTCAAATGCGATTAGTCGTGAACGGCTATGAAACTATACTGTTATTATCGTTTGGCAAAGAAAGGATCCAATTTTTTGTAATTTGATTAACATACTATGTGCAGGAGCCGTTGGTCATTTTCCCCTTTAAATATAGAAGACTTTTTACTAACCTACAAATGTTAAGTCTGTAAACACTAGAAAAGAAAAAGAAGAGGAAGAGGTAGAAGAAGAAGAAGAAGAAGTAAAATAAGGAGAAGAACGAGGAGGAGACGAACAAACAAAAAAAAGCAAGAGCAGGAGAAGGAGAAGGAGAATACTTTATTAGGTAGATCTTCTCTTATAAGAATTCGTCAATAATTAAGTGCAGATTTAGTTAAAGAAAAGATTCTTTTTGCAATCTAAATATTATGTGAATTTAATTACCATGTTTCGGTTTTAAGAGTATATATTCAAGTATCAAAATTACAAAGCAATTGTACCAATGATTGCATTGCAATGAATAAAATAACGAACTACAAACATAGATTTTTCTGTCTAAAAAATGCTATAAAACCTTACCAAAAAGACTTTTCAAAACATTACTTGACATTTGTACAATTTAAGAACTATGCTGTAGAACATTTATATATTATTGAATTCTTATATAATTAAAAAGCTTTATATACACTTTTACAATTTAATGTAAAATGAACACTGGGTAAATCTAAACTGTACGCTAATTTTGTATTTAAAACAAGATTCGCCTTTGGCCTTTTTTCATACATGCCGTTGTAGAGCTCACAAAGGCTTTAGCCTATATAAATATAATCTAGGTTTAAAGCCTTTGCTCACGATTATAATCTATGCACAATGTGTACATTTATATTATTGCTATAGTTAGCTTATAGTGGATTTTCCTTTATAACTTTTTATTTTACAAGTAACGATCATTTTTGTTACCGCTTTAAATTTTTATAACTTCCGTTAGTCAGTACAAAATATAGTTTTAAGTCTAGGGTTTATCAGTCTCCATCAATACTTTGTATATTTATTCTTAAAAAAAAAAACAGGTAATGGTAATACATTATGGAGATTTTTTTAAAATACCTCTAACTTCGACATTTGGCACTTTATCTATAAGTGTTGTTGTTCATTTTTTATATTTTAATATACTTATTTTTAATATGGTAAAAGCTTTAGAACCACTTTCTTATTCGAAAAATGCATATTGGATTTCGTGACAAGG
The DNA here is from genome assembly GCA_029034505.1 of Ornithoptera priamus. NCBI lineage: Eukaryota > Metazoa > Arthropoda > Insecta > Lepidoptera > Papilionidae > Ornithoptera > Ornithoptera priamus. The sequence continues at coordinate 920,443 of JARDWD010000484.1, forward strand.
AAACTATTATCGGGATTTCGATTTACAATAGAAGGGTTTCCCTAATGTATGTAGGGTTCGAGAACATACATCTGAAATAGAATATATGTGTTAAAGGAAATGGAAAAAGGTTATGTTTATATATAGTATTGTTAAAAGTGAAAGCAAACAAAATGTTTTAATAAAATATTTATTTTAAATAACTCCTGGAAAAATTCCCGTACATCTGTATAAATTTAGGTGTACCGTGACATGTGTATTTAGTTTTATAAAAATTTCTTTAATTTAAAATTTACTGATGCATCCCAAAACTACTATTAAAAATTATAACGCTTTAAATCTCTATTTTTCTTTAGTTACGATACGATACCTTTTAATGTCTTGGCGCTGAGTACAACAAAGTAAACGGTTTAAACTGTTTAAGTTCTCAAGTTTTTGAAACCTTTATACTATCAATGTTAGCACATGCCCATATTTTTTGGTGCAGAATGAAAAAGCATTTGCCGAAAATGCATATTATATACTTTTTAATATATTTATATTTTTTTATGTATAATTTGGCAAATTATACTTCTACAGTATATCAATATCTTGAAATGAAAAATATATAATAATATAAATTTAGCTTCACGATGCGTCGGTATGGTTTAACTAAAAAAACTCGATACGGACTAGACTAAGCTTTTAAGGGAATGAAAAGAGTCCAAAACGTTCAAATGCTTCTTAAACAATTAATTTTAATATCACATGATAATAAGTAACAATGAGGCCGTAGAAGTATAAGAGCTTTTGCCACGCATAGTCTGTCCCTCGAGTTAGAAAACAGCACTACCATCATGAAAGCAGATTTACATTGTGATGGTATGGAGGTAGCTTACATGGTAGGTTGGAAAAAATCTTATCACCTATCGAAATTTAAACAAAATCCTCCGTTTTTTAAGTGTAACGCAAACGAATAGCCGCTGCGCTATGGAATCTGTATCAATTTACTTTTTTTATTTAAATATAAAATAAAGATTTTATACAACAGTCTTTTACATCGTAGAACAGTAAGAACGTTAGATAAAATTTAATTTCCTTTAATACGTCGATCACCAGATAATTTTTTTCTTCAGTAAGAAATATTATAAATATAATATTTTTTACTTTTTATAAGCGAATGTATTTATTTAATAACCTAAAAATTGCCTTTTACAAAGTGCAAATACACTTAGTACCGGAATTAAATACCGTATTTTGCAGTACTTCAGCAATGTTCCTCCAGCACTGGTACTATAGCATAGTTAATTCACATAATTTTAATTTTTTTTAGAATATAATTATAAGGTTTATGAGTAATATAATGTATTTAAAACACACAGATATAATACATTTTCGATAAATTTAATATATTGTAACAATTGGAAAAATTTAAGTCGAAACTAAAGGGGCTATAATTCTACTGCGAAAATCTAATTTTTTACACATAAGGATAAAATGATAACAAAAAGGATATATTCACAGGAGCATTTATTTGCAAAAAATACATAAGAAATCATATAATTTACGGTGTACAATGGCTATCATGTTTTATTTATTGTTACACATTTTTAACAATGTTATTTGGAGAACAGCAGAGAAATGGTTTGATAATTCATAAGTTTATCAAATTTTAATGTTAAAGCTTACTATAATTTATCCCATACTTTTTCATTTTCATATAACATTCAGTTTAACATAGTATTATTTAAACTCATTAAAACTAAAGACAATTTTACATTGTAAAACTTTAAAAAAGTGTAACATAGTCTAATCCACTAAATAAAGATCATCTCCTCGCTATAAATCACCGTAACGGTCACTGTGGTGTAATGACAGTAATGTTTTTTTTAAATTTATCAACCTCATAATCTTTCAATCTACAGCTGTTTAAGTTTTAAGTACATTTTGGACGCGTTAAACAAATATTATATCTATAAACTTGAAAATTGTCCTCTACATTTCCCCTAAGCTACATATTTATATTGTGCATGCAAATATACGCGAACAATACAAGAATCGGCACAAAAGACAATGGCACTTCATTATTTGGAATTAGGTCAGTGCTTTCATTACCTCGCTACTTAGGTATACATTTTTCATTTGGTCATTGTAAGTTTTCCGATAGATTTAGTCGAATAGGCGAACTTAATGTCTACTAATTCCATTTGGTATATATTTTACTTTCTAAGAACGTCGTCTAATCTATTTGTTGGTGCTTATTTACAACCCTACAATTTATTTCATCTATTTCTTATTGGAAACTAACTCTATTATATAAAGTTAGAAGGTACTTTATTAGTGTACATTATTGTTAATATTTCATATGTATTGCACAATGTAAACATTAATTACTCGTGCCCAATGGGTATGAAATATCGAGCTTTGTGCCTCCAGCGGCTTGTAGCAAATTCAATTTATCGCGCGGATTTATCTTGTTACATGCTTCTACAAATGTAGACACAACACATTTATTTCATGATAATTGTAGTGATTTCATTACAATTTGTAGCACTGATATTATCAGAATATTGTAGTTTACTCTTCGCTTATGCAGCAAGTTTATATATGATATGTGATATTAAAACATTACTGTAATGAGAAACATATTTACGAGCCGATATAGAAAATTGACTTATAAACGAATACAGAGATATTATATTTTAATTCACATAATTTCTTTAGAGTTTTCTGCATCAACACCAATTAAAATCTAAGAGGAATGTCCAAGAATAACTTTATGTGTTTGCCGATATCGACGACTGGGTGGTCATCGGTTTCTTGCTAGCTGTCGTACGAGGGATCCTCGATGTCGTCCTCGTCGAGAGGTTGGCTGGTGAGGGCGGCCCAGAGCGGCGAGCGAGCGCCGAGCTGCACCGAGTCGCGCCGCTAGCTGTCGCGCGCGCACGCTGCTGCAGCGGCGGCCGCAGTGCCCACCGCGCCCATCGCACCGAACAGTATAGCACCCACCTCTCTATCCGGAGTTATATCCACCTGGGAGTTATAAGACATGTGATTCCATCGCAAATGATATAGATGCAGCTCGTAGTCATTGGCCAACACAAATATGGGAGCTATTTAAAAAGTGTTAACATAAAGTTTGTAGATGACATCAATACTTAATGGAATAACAGTTTCGACACTTAACGATTTAACTAATAGAAAATGTTAATAGTAGTTAAAAAACAATAGGCACGCGTAGTATACGATGTAATTTTAACGTAAAACATCAGTTTTTATATTCATGAATTTTAGAAGGTGCAGTTAAAATTTTGGAAAACAAAAAGAAGTGCAAACTTCATTTGATTTATTTAAAGTAGATTGGCTTGCATTGGATAATGAATTGAATTACTTGTGATAGTGTAGTTTGTTCGGGGTCTGAGCGTTCTTCGAGGACTGTGTCCAGCTCGAGGGTGGGTAGGGGTCGCGGTGAGCGAACCAGGCTGACCGCTCGAGCTCGGCTCTTGACTGGTGATAATCGTACCACAGACAGTTCACCACGATCCAGTTCACAGTTACGACGTCTTGCGCGTTCCCTAAGGACGTAAAGGAGGTTAAGAATATCCAAACCGATTGCTAAGATTACAAATTTGTTTCCTTCTATGTCGCAATATAATTCACTATTTATACTTAATTTAAATTCACAAGGTATTTTTTTTTGTTTATGGTTAATTTAAAAAAAAAGGTTCATTCTCTTTTGAAAAAACTTAATAAATTATTTATATTTTTACCAATCCGTGAAGTATCCGCTTCAGAGATTAAAAGAAATAAACTGAGAATCATGGAAGAAAATTCGAAAGAGTTTTTTTTATTACAGTAAAATTAAAAAGAAAAAAATTAAGATTACACGTAGTGTAGTAGTGTTTTGGTGATCCTAATGTGCTGTGGGCTATAGTAGACTTAGAAATCGACAGAATATAGTAGTGCTTTTTATATTAACAGTATATTTTGAACTAACTAGAAAGTTTGCAGTGGCTTTACAGTGACTCTATTGTTTAATTCCTGCGCCCGGATTACACTTCTTGCATTTGGCACATAAATGTCCTCTAGTTTTGAAATCCTTCGTCTGTTTCGGAAGTTATACACTGCGAAGCCGATAAAAATAAATCCTATTTCTCTGAGACGACGACAGTAGCGCGGGGATAAACGTGGCGTCATTGTAACAAATTCGAAAATCTATTCCCTTTGAAAGGGAACGAAAGTGATTACTTACTATTTGCTTATTTATTACAAATAATATTTATATGAATATAAAAATCGTAGGTGAATACTGATCAAATAGTTTTGTTTTAATAATTTTTTTATTTCCGCCGGGCAAGGTGTTTTGTAATTAAATTAAAATTTATTGTCAAACAACCCCCTTTAGCATATGTAATTTAGATGTTGTAATTAAAGTTTGTTTTTAATTTATAATTTTGGCTTTATAAGAGATAATCCCATCGTTTTTTCCGCAATGTTTCGTAAAAGCTGACTAAGGAAGAATTATTCCAAGGAAATGACGGTAGGTAACCTTGTGACTCTTTACGAACGTATTGCCCTAGTCTTTGTTCACAAGTATTGTTTTTATAATAACCACCTACTAAATCAACAAAATTGTTGTCCAAAAGATCATACGTTAATAATAAAAATATATGTTATGAAAATTTTTTTATGTATATTATTGTATATCTTACTATTATATTTTTTTCACATTCTATCTCTAGGTTTTTGTGTTAAAATCCTAAGTTATTGTTTATTTTGCATCATAAAGTAATTTAACGTTTTTTAAATGTTGTTTGTATTTGTTAAATATAGGTGATAGAATTTTCTGTTAGTATTGTGTCAGCAACTTTAAAATAAGTATTTAAATTATAAGTTTATTACCATTAGTGTGTATTTATTTATTACTATTACTATTACGTGTATTTTAATTAAAACGGAAACTGGCGACATCTTTGAAATGGCGTTTTACTTTGTACAGTCTTTTGAGATACTATTTAGTCTTTCGATGACTGTCGACAAGAGCACAGCTCGTGGAGTGAGTATTGAAGTGCTTGGCCATCATCATCATTATGAGGTAAACAAACTGAAGTTAGAAAAAGACATTGAGGTGAATACCTTGCTTTTTGGTTATGTAAAATACTCGATGTAAATATTAATCTCTATTATCTTTTGTTACTATAATTGTTTAACTATCTTCAATGTAAAACTGTGTGATATTTTAAATAGCGGATATTTATTATGTTATTAAAATAGAGTCTCTGAGTTTCTTGCCGTGTTTTTCTCAGGAGTACCCTGGTCTAAAGAAACGCTAGCAAAACAATAAAACTCCTATAAATTAGTCTTCCTTCATAAAACTTTTTCAAACACTCATGTTATATATAATATACTGTTAATACATCTGAACAAATAAACAACAACATGTTTAGTTTACTTACCTTGCTAATTTTGCCCTTCGCCTAAGACAGCAGATTACCGTCAACGCCAAAAGCGGAAAACCAAATATACAAGATACGATCGGGATGACTATTGATTCTGGTGTGACTGTAACAAACAAATTGCGTTATAAAATACTCGTATAAATTATCATGAACTGTAATTTATTGTCTCACAAATGGGAAAGAGCGTAAAGTTATTATAGACTTAATGAACATCCGATACATAAAAAGTTTGTTTCAGAGTACAGTTATTATATGATTAAGGATAATAGATTTCAGCGCAGGAGACTGGGGTCAAGGCTAGGCTAACTCTGGCGAGGTATGAAAAAAATAGTTGTTATACTTAATACGAGTGTTAACATTTTCCCAAAACGACACCGTTTTGAATAATTTTTATGTGTGTATTATTGTACGATGTTAAATACGATATTCACCTGTCGTTGCAGTACAACTGATGGTGTATCGTGCAGATAACTACATGATGGGACTCAACCTATGTCTATACACCACTATTTATTAATTTTCATCACAAGGAGGAAAGCACGTAAACAATTTAACTTGTATTCTTACGAGCCGTCACTTCAATACTTCAATCACATTCAAAATATTTTTCTAAAGGAACAAATTTAATGAATGTAAATGTTAGTTAAAATTAAACTAAAATATATATTAATAAAACCAGATCCGTCAATATTTAATAGACATCAAAAGTTTGTCGTGTAATAGGGGCTGGTTCTACAAGTTCTGTGCTCTAGTTGATGAAGTAATAATCTTTGAATGATCGTTACTAAACGGTCTTAATGAAAGATATAAGCGTGTATCTTCCTGTTATAGTTGTTAAAATGTTTTGTTACATAAAAATGTACAAGTTTATAACATAAACGTTTTTATTATGTAATTAAAAAACATTTTTTTTATGTTTCGATTTCTGTAAGAAAAACTTAACCTAAAAGAGGTGGCTAAGTTTTTTCGACGAGATAAGGGTCTCATTGTCGGCTCTGTCATATTTATAATATAAAGTTCTTTGTACAATATCGAGTAAAGTTACGATACTGATATCGTATTCAATTGTCGTTTGTTGAAATATAAATCGTAGCTTTATTATAGAGCTTTCCGTACTTCGTTCGTAAAATCGAAACTTACACGTTTACACTCTGTTTTAGCCTACCTTTAAAACAATATATTTTAAGTATTATGTAGATTTTCAGTAAAATTAAACATAAAACATGGTCTAACTACCGAAGAATAGCTATGTCATTAAATTAAAATTAACTATACGTTATAAACATTGAATAACCTGTTACAATTTCTAATATTCACAATGTGTAAAAACCTTTACCGAAGACTCTTTTAGTAGATACTATCATAGTTCCTATTTCTTTCGCCAATTTTTAGTATGTTCCGGTTTGTAAGACGTTATAGTTAGTGAAATTATTTTGGTAACTCTTTACTCAACATTTTTAATCAATATCTCAACGCGACGGACAGCATTTGGTGCAGTGCTTTTCGTATGTAATAGCGCCCCAATTTCATGTGCGGGCATTATCACTCATCATCGGTTGATTGTGCTGATCATCTTGTCGCTTCGTGGACAAGAAGCAATTAATATTATGGGCAAATAAAAAAACTGTAAGTAGTAAAATTATATACAAAAATGTTCACTCCTTTAATCTCATTCAAAGCAAACAAAGACACAATTGCTTTCAGTAAAGCTTATGAAGTGTCAAATCTTGTCAGCGGGCGAATCCATCATCCTTACGCGATCAAAAATGCTGGGAATGATTTTCTTGTGATCTGCAAATAACCTATATGACCCCCGAAAAAGATTTTCAAGTTTAAATCATCTAAGTTCTATATTATCAAGTAATATCATTAAAAATTCAATGAACTTTTTAACCTTAATGATATTACACAACGTCGAGCAAGAATCACGGTTAATAATTGAATATATTTGCAAGCTCCCCCGCTTTCTTCACTTCTTACCTACATTTTGTACTGAATTAATACTGTTTAATATTATATTGCTTAATATTGGGTATATATGTATGTAAAAGGTATATGTACATTTAACAAAATATATATGTTAATAGAATTTTTTTTATAGCTATACCCTATTAATGTTCCCACTGCTGGGACTCCGTGCTATGTGAGAGAGTCAATGCGTCTTTTATTCACCATGATTTGCGAGACAAATTTTATGAACAATATTTTATTTTTTAATCTAAGATAAAGATTTGAATAGCAATGAAATAAAAATAATTTATTGAGATCTTGCGACTCCTGGGCAATTTAAACCAGATAAAGGACAATATTTTATGCTATTAATATAGAAGTTACTGTAGTGAATAGATTATTCTGTTTATTCATTGAATATTTATATTTCACTGAATCAAATAGTAACTGGATTCAAAGCGCTTTCTTACCTGTCGGATAAATAATTATCTGTGGCGGTCTTTTATTACCACTGGATTTGGCGACGGACACCACGTTAGTGGTGGCTGTGCTGGTTCTTGTAGTGGTGGTTGCGGCATTGGTGCTCAGTTGTTGTAAAATTCCCAACGAATCTGTCGTTCTAGAGCGCGTCATTTTTGTTTCAACCTGAACATAAAAATTCTTTTACACGTTTGTCTCCAGACTAATTTCAAACGTGTTAAGTTGAGTAACAACAGTTTTAATAAATATAATAATTATAATATCATACAATTAAAAATATTTGTTTTCATAAACTGTGCTTTTAGTCGTTTATTACACCAACGCTCTGACAAATGTATGTTGCACGACACTTCCGTTTTTGCAAGAAATAAATAGCTGGTTCACAATTCCATTTCGCGACATTTTGAGAAAAATACCCGTTTAGTAAGGCATTCGTAAAATAAAAAAAAAATATATGCCAAAAAAAATTACTTTAGTGATTGTGTTTGGTCTGTTATGTATTCACAATGGTTAAAATATCTAATTGAACAATGAAATGCTTTTTCTCTCTATGATTTATAATTAAGACTGTCTAAATAGACTTTTTTCAAATGAAGAACTGGTATATTTAAAGATTACATTTACATTTGAGTCGGACCCTTTGTAATGCTCATATTTGTATCCTAATTATGTAAGTAAGTGGATACCCTAGACACTACTATGAATTGTCTGAATTCTGAACGTGAAACAATACAGTTGAACTGAAATTTATGTTATTATAATTAAGCATGTGTTAATATTTCGGGGAAATTCTAACAACTGAATATTTTAAAACACATTATTTTGTATGTACTTTTGTTCATAAATATACAAAACATTTGAATGATATAATTTTTTTTTGTGAGACGATCTATATTTAAGTTATAATGAATACATATAGAGCAGTTTCGTTGTAATATTTAGTGTAATTCTACTTTAATAAATAGTTAATAAAAGTAATGTAAATAATGAAGGTTATGAAAGATAATGAATAATTAAGTGAAATAATTTCATTGGACTTCAAATTGATAATAAAAGAAAAGACTTTTCTGTGTCAAGGACCATTTTCAAGACACCTAATGCGTATTTTAATTGTAGGAGAATTAGCAGCCACTTTTACGTTTCACTGGAGTGAGTTATTAGGGAAAACTACTGAACTTGAAATATATGGCAGTGGAATTTTTTTCCTTTTCTGCTCGTCTGAAATGAAAACTGGGTTGAGTGTTTTGCTCTTAATTATTTTACCAAGGTGTAATTTCTTCCTTAGTACAAAATTTTATAATAAGTTACAAAACACATAAATGTACATTAAATTAGCTCAAAACCTTATAGATTTTTAACATAATCTTTAAAATATCGTATATTAAAAAGCAATATAAAGATTAATACAATACAAGATTTAAACAATATTAGTATAGTTTTATGAATTTTATAGTTATTTCTAAAGTTGTTAATATTGTGCTAATTACCTTATTTGCCACTCACCAATACGTTGCCGTTTTATATACTTTCACATCTATGCTGTAGAATAATTTTTTTTTGTATGAAACGAAAAGCAAATTGTTTTGAAGTTTCTATTAATAACTTTTTTAATATTTTTATTTGAATTTACGTGTATACCTAATTTGAAAATTTACGCGATTTCAGCGCGCGAAAGTATACGCAAGACGTCTATTACACAGAGCTCCCGCCGGTACACTGAAGCTTCGCTGAATAGAACAGAACGGAACTGAAACAACGGAGCACTGTCAGTGCATTTCGTCCAGCGACCCGAATTCCTCCCGATTTAATAATACAAAGTCCCATTCCCCGCGCTCAAATCTCCTTCATTCAAGGTATGCTCATCTTACGAATGTAACAGAAGGCTTTCTGTCCTTACAACAGATTGAACTTATTCAAAATAGAACAGAATATATAATTCACATAATATCAAACATTCCTACCGTAATTGCTTTTTTTATGTTCAATTAAGCGACGAGGGTCATTCACCTGATGTAACATAAATGTTAAGTCATACGCCTGCCCGTAACAACGTGGCGCTGACTAGCATATATACTGCACCACGTTGCGCTCGTCGCCTGAAACATACGATGTTAAATCTCGTTACCCCCAGACTAACCGGAACACAATAATGTTTGCACACAACTGTTACCATCAGTAAACTAGTACTAGTAAAAGTTCTTTAGTGATTTAATATCACAGGAGCTTTACGAATGCATAACTCTTACGGAGGTAACATGGAAAATTATATAACGCTTTGAAGTTAAACTGTTTCAAATAATTTGAAACTAAGTAGTATTAGAGCTATTAAAGTTTCCGGAATGTAAAATGTTTTTGGATGACTAATAACTGAAATTGAATATTTGTAGAGCTATTATGCTAATGGTATCTCCTCCTCGTCATCAAACTGCACTCCTCATGTCTGAGGTCGTGACTACTATGCAGTAGTTACGACCGACAGAATATGCTGATGCTATAAAATTCTATATTTATAATATCGGAAGATTTGCGGTACTCCAATGTATTGAGTTAAGAAGTAAGGGTGCAGAGACATAAATTTGTGGTTATTTTTTGGCTTTTAACTGTTCCAACCTGTAATGTTGACGGCGTATTTAAAGAATTGTTAATATGTACTTAGATACACTATAAAGGGTTTCTAAGGTCATATTAAATGTAACTTTTATTATATTTAATAGTAAATTTTACTTTAGATGAATACTATATTAGAATGGATGATAGTTAAAATGTCCAGTTAATAAATAAAGAGTTAACTTTAGTTTTATTCAAACGTTTAGAAAAGAAAAGACTGATGATGGATTATCTTATATCAATACTCTAGGCAGTGGATTTTCGCAAGCTGATAATGATGATAATATTATAGGTGTTGTATTGTCTGTAGAATGCTTATAGTTCAAGTTTAATTAATTACTATAGTTAAAAAATTAAATGTCAGTTTAAAGATAATTTAATTTTAATGAAAAATTTACATTTTTATTTATTTATTTCACTTTATAGATGTTGTGTAAAGGTGGACTTAATGCCGTTGGCATTATTTCTGAGTCTACATTGGGTGGTGCGGAGATGTTATGAGGTTAATGCATAAAAAGTAAAAATAGTTCATCATCATCTATTATCGTACCGCTGCAATAAATTTCTGAACAAAATTTATGCTACCATTTTTGATTTTTGATCAAATTCAGAAATGATTGCATTATGAAATGACATAATGGAGTGCGCCATATAAATTTTAGTAATATCATTCACAAATTGTTTAGTTATATATTATCATCATCATTTACAGCCAATGGACGTCCTCTGCTAGACATAGGTCTCCTCCAAAGATTGCCAAATCGATCGGGTAGGGATTCATGGGGGGATTTAGGCCATTTCCCATCACACAGGCCCAATGTGAGTTGGTGAGAGGACGAAGAACAATTAAGAGTAATTTAAAATAAATAAAAATATGGAAATAAGTACCCAGATACAAGTATAACATACATATATCTACGAGTATTGATATATACATACGTTAATTATTTATATTCATACCTGTATACAACTTTTGTTATATAATTTAATCATATTACGATTTAATATAATATGATATTATTTACGTTACGTTAATAAATATGAATATGTAACATATAGTTTGGATATATTCGATAATTATAAAATTATATCTCGTTTATTTTATATCTGAATGCGTTGGTACGAGTATGTTTACACAACGTCAGCGTTTCGGTACATAATTCGGATAAAAAAGTATATTTGTTGAAGTCAAATTTAATGTACAATTATTTTAATTGTTACTTACATAATATTACATTAAATTCTCTTTCAAAATATTTTATATACAGAGAACGATAAAACTTTATAGCTTTATATCAATTTGTTTCATTATGTATTTAGAAGGAAAATAACTGAAGGTGGTTTATTTGTTTATCTACGTAAACGTTTAAGTAATTAATTCAATTGAAACGAGAAAATATAACATTTATAAATATATATAAGAGATATAGAATTAGATTATAACGTATATAAGGATAAACATAGTTACATTTATTTAATGTAAATGGCACAATATCATTAAGTAATTGCTTTGTTTTTTTTTTGTCTGGGAATTGGTCTTAAGTATTTATATAGTTTTTATGGTAGATATTGTAAGTGACGTTTAATATGTTAAACTTTAATTAGTGTTTAATATCAGTATTAAATTGAAATAGAACTAACTAGAGAAGGTAGTTTAAAGGCTTGAATGGTATCAGTATTACATTGTTTTCTTCACTGTAGCACCGTTGAAAATAGCCTCGGAAGGCCGGTACAAGCCGAGAGAGATCACGGATGGGGTGGAAAACAGGATCCGTAATTGGGGCACGCGGACGAGGAGTTATTTGATTTCCGATTAGAATGAAAGGGTACTATTTTCTGTTTTTGGTTTAATTTTATTTCACTTGCAATGTGATGAACGGAATCATACCTCTATATACGATAAGTAAGGTCATTTATTGTGATGGTACTTGTTTAGTGGGTTTGTTAAAAAAAATAAGGGTTTAAAGATTTTTTTACTCGATAAGGCTACGAGACAAATAATGCTTTCGCCTGATAGTACTAACACCTGTCCATAACAACGTGGTGCTAATTAGATTTACAGTGTCATATTGTGCTCGTCGCCTTGATACGTAAATTGTTAAGTCTCCTACCCCAGTAATTTCACTAGTTACAACGCCCTTTAAACCTGAGCACTGTAATATTTGGATACCTGCCAAGACCGCCTCCGGTATCAGAGACCTACGACTGAAGTCGTTTCTTTACGTTTTTTTTTGTTTAATTACCGTAGTTAAAACTGTAACAGTTTACATATTTTTTTTCTTTAATTCATCCACTTTTCTAAGCTTGTGGAAACATTATACAAGGCATAAGCGATTTATCGGTAATGGTAACTTATAGCTCAGTGGTTCATGACTTAGAACTGTAAATTCGAAGTCGGTATTTGTAATTAATGTGCGAATACATTTGCTTTCACCAGAAACATTTTGTAGTACTTTTATGTATACTGTTATTGCTTATTATCCATTAACCTTAGAGAGCTATTGGGGGGCGGCCGTCGTAAAGTTTTAAGACGCTATATAGAGTACATATACCTATTTTTGACTCTATTTGGCTATTTGATTTTATGTAACTATTTTGGATAGGTAAGACATTATATTGTGTTGATTTCATACTTCTAATTTGATTTTTTTACTTTAATATTTATTCGAATATAATTCTTTGTTTACTTTCTAGGAGAATTTATTCATTAATTTCAATTTTCATTTATCTTCTACATCTCATGTTGCTATATATATATATATTTATATCTTTGTATTAAAATACTATGACTAAAATCTTTTTAAATGTACTAAATATTTACGGTGGTTTTTTTATTCTTTCAATGTAGGAAATCAAGAGTAATATTGATAAATTGTTATGTACCGAAATACAATGTAAACAGCTTGGAAGAAGTGATAAAGGAAGATCATCCTTTATTATCCTTGGTCCAGTCGCAGTCAGCGCCACTTCTTCTGTAATTTATTGTTAGCAAGCTCCGGTCTGAATGTGTGCCATTATTTTGCCCCTACCTTGTTAGGTTGCCATAACGATCTATTTCCTACTTTTATTGAAAAAAGTACTTTCTGAGAGTTTTGGTTTATGAACAATCCAGACTTGATGATAAACATATGATGAATATAGAACAATTTTTTAAATAATTTATAAAGAGTGTATTGTTATCAATGTTTGTCTTTAATAAAATTATTAGCTGTTATTCGTCTTAACGTTGTAATGTATGATCATTTTAAATCCAATTATTTTGTAAATTAAGATGACATTAGTTTAGATGATTTTAAATTTTGTAGATGTTTAATTAGTTACTATCGATATGGAAATTTATAAACTGTTGTTTTAGTGTTTATCCTTGCATAAAGAAATAAGTTGTGTAAGTTGTTATTGTATTACAAAGCAATATAGTGTTTTTTAATAGGATTTATTTTAGTAATTTATGTAAGCTATTGAAAATATTGCTGTGGTATAAATAATTCATTTCCGCGAAAGTAAACGGTATTGATGCGGAGTTCATACTGCCTAAAGTTTATTTATGACTGGTTTTCGCAAACCAATTTACAGCTTGATGCCGTCATAAAATATGTGCAGTTGATAACCACAGAGACTGCGGCCTACACATCTACAGGGCTGAAACATTAATCAAATAATATCGCAATATTTTACATTTTTGTATGAATTCATGTATAAATATAGAATAATTTTTTAATATATACATACACACATATGTATATATATATATATAAACGAAAAAATGCAGTTTTATACGTGCATGATTTTCCTTTTTCTATATATACATTCACTTATACTTATTGACTGGTTGTAGGTTGGTAGTAGGTAGGTACCACCGTAGTGCTTATTTCTATCTCCAAACAGTAATGTGAAAACATTACTGTTGTCACCTGAGGTATAAGATATTGAGTCTGGTTACCCCAGTAATTACGTAGCTACAGCGACATCCAAACCGTAATGTCTTATATCTAAGGCGACGAGCGCAATATGGTGTAGTATGTATCATCCTAACTAGTGCCACGTTGTTATGAGGGACGCGTATCACTTACCATCAGGTCAAGGACCCGCTTGTCTGGCCCATCGTCATTGAAAAACAAAGAAATCATGAAAAGCTTTTTAAAAAGTAAATGTTCTAACTTTTTTCTCTGTTGAAATTGCCAACCGCTCTAAATTACCAATCAGGTACAAAACCACTCAGACTGGAACAATAAAGTCGTTCAACTACAATTTATCTCCAAATAAATGGTGCGCTGATAATCTTTAATACTTCACGGCTTTGTATCATAGCAAGAATTTAGAAGGTGTTACTACAATCTAATGCCTTTACATCTTTACAGCGACTTTGAAATTAAAAAAAGTTATCTAATCTCTCAGATTGTATTAAAAAATAAAATTTATTATAGTTTTTACTGTTCTTGAGCTTAATGTAACGCTTCATACTTTTGGCCGTACTCCAAAGGTCTGAATTTCGTAACAGCTTCTGCTTACGTTTGCTTCATTTTATAAGTGTTATGAACCTAATAAGGGCTAAAACACCTATAAAATTAATAACGAAAAGGAACTATGAGGAGAAGAGTGGTGAGAATGCTGGCTTGCGCTTTTACGACATAAACAGTGTATATCAATAATCATTTTACTGTGGTAGGCATATGAAATCAGATTATATCATAGTTTAGAATCAAGACATTTAATTTGCCATACATAAGAGTTCCCGTGAAATGAAATTTAAATAATAATACCTAAAAGGAAATTACATTATACATACTTAAATACGTATAAATATTGATTAGCCTCGCTTGGTGTCGACTCCAATAATTGAACATATAAAGTAACATTTTTCTCACTGTGTTTACGGAATAATAGGAACCAGGGTTTCTTTTGATGATAAGAAGCAACAGTGGCCGTACAAATATCCAGTTATACGGAATTCGATGTATACAAACCGGAAGGTATAATTAGGTTTTATTGAACGTCCGGCTATTTATTTTATTATTATTGACTTTAGTATTAAATTATTGAAAAATGTGTTTCAAATTCTTATTCATTAAATTTTAAACATATTTTTCAACTGTTGGAAATACTAGATATTTTTTAAGACTTTTTTAAGTATTCTAATTTATGATAAAAGACGTTGTATTATAAGTATAGTGTAACAGAAAGTGGTTACTTCCTGTTATACAACACTTATAACACAGAGTTTTGTATGTTCGATATAAAAATCACTTTTCTAAAATACTATATTATTAAAGTTGTGTTTAAGGTTAGATACACGGTAAGTATTCATATCTTGTTATGAATATACCTAGAATACGAGAAAACAATTTTGATTCGCCTTTTGTATTGCTTTTCAGCGAACGGCTGTAATAACTTACCCGCGCCACTGTTTCAATTCAGATAAGCATATAAGTTATAAATGTATTTACGTGAACGACTGAAATCAAGTATCGTAAATAATAACTCTGTATGAATTAAAGACGAATTAAGTATATAAAGGAAACTTGAAATAAACCTTTTCATGCACAATTGTTTTGAAAATATATTACTTTTCTAAATCATCATCAATGAACATCACAAATGAAAATGGCTTTCCTTTGTTTGCCAATCACGTGAAAACTAGTAAACGTACAGACATGGAAACATAACCATTCGATTCGGAATGATTTGTTGTTGATTATAGATTATTTATCTTTTGAATTCCATAGATCTTTCATATTGTATTCCTAATTTTTCTTCTTTGTCGTAACCTCATGATTGAGGGACGTGACTATGGTGCGTTGCCCTGCCCACCATTTCTTTCCAGATTTTTTTTAAAGGCCCGGACCCCACCTGGCGCCGGGCGTCAACCGGGTGGTACGACAAACTCTTTCGATTGTCTGACGTAACACCATAGTTTTCTTGGGAAAAATAGTTGCGGTAGTGTCCCCATCCTTTCCGCACCAGTCTTTCAAAGGGAATTTAATCCTCTCGGCCACTGTAACCGTATGGCAGAGCCAGAGTCGGGTTGTCACATCCGCCCCCCGATACTCGGCGTTGAGACTCGTTTAGCACCACCCAGGGAGCACGTACAGGGTTTTGAAGGTAATTCCTGCGGACGCGAGTCTCTCCACCCCCCCTATTATTATTATATTCCTAATTACCTTTTATAAACATTTTTATTTCGTATTACTTAATGCGGTAGTAACGATTGCTACTGAAAGTCATTTGCGGTTGCGGTTGCTCTCGAGGAATATTTCAGACAAATTTCAAGTTTAATTTTACATTACGATCAGCAAAGCGGGTAGGGAACAGCTAGTAAATATTTAAATAGAGAGAGTACTTTAATGAAAAGGTAATATAGAAACAATGTTTCAGAGTTACTGTGAATACACGATTTATGATTTCTCCTGAGGCAACAGTAACTTATGTTTACGTCAATACTGGCCTAATGCATGTTGAGGTGAGTGTAGAATGATCTTTGAAATTATGAGTGTACTGATATTTATGCGAATTCAATTTATGTGTTTCGAAAGTAAACATGGAATAGTGCAGGGTTTATAGTTTAAGAATAGATAGACCTAAATAGATTTAATCTATCAAGAGCGTCATAGACCAATAGCATAACAAATAATCGACAGTCATAACTTTCTTAAAAGGAACGAACGATATTCCTGTAATATCCTTCATGTTTTATTAATAAGTACTAGTAATACTATAGTTGTTTCTAGAACTCGTTTAGATGATTATTTTTTATTATAATTTCTTATGCTAATTAATTATATTGTTACCGTAGCACAGTTTATTTAACATTCGAAGTTGTTCGATAACAAAATTTCTTTATCTGGATTTGTATTGATTTATATTTTCATTAACAGTAACCGAACTATTAAAAGAAATAACTGGCGTAACATCATTCAAAACAGGTTATTGATAAGGAGTCATTATCATCAACATTGAGGAATGGACTTAAAGAGAGCGAGATGTTTTCATTATATTCATAAATATCCTGTGCTAATGAAAATAAAAACAATTTTTTTTTTTTAAAAATTAATGTGAGACAAGCGATACGCGTAATTAGTAAAGATATGGTTTAATATTATTATTAATTTTTTTAATAATATATATAATATATAAACCTTATTATTAAATTCTCAACATTAATATTTTGAAAAATAAACCTAAGTATGAGAATAAATAGCGAATCATATTGTTTGTGCGTCCTTTTTCTGCTAGATTAAGTCGACCAGCTTCGCCATTAGTTTGTGAATTTCCCGGCAGAAATTAATGAAAGTTCATTAAGATTTCTCTTAATTTAGCGCTAGCGGTTTTTAGCTTTATCTTCCGAAATTTCTCATAAATTTGTTTTATAAACATCTGCGCTTTCTAGCGAATTTATGTTTGTATAATATTTATAATCATGGACCATATATAAACAGAATGATTTTATAGAATTTTTCTTATTAATCTAGTACCTCCCGTAATAATTAATATATTATACTTTTCACCTCATTTTGACACTGCTTTTATTATGCGAAAACTATTATTACGTTGATGCAAGATGAATCTTGCTATACAGTTAAAAATATTATTTTCCCACATAGTACTATCAACTAAAATTATATTACTAAGGCTTTGACTCCTTAAGGTCATTTAGCTGACAACAAAAACTTGTTTTCCGTAACTAGGCAAGGCCTTATTACAGGAAGCACGTTCATATAACTGTATCGCCATATGTTGTCATATCAATGGATTTGATTTATCTCGTTATTAAATGTAGAAATTTAAGTTATTGTTGTTTCTATAGACTGTTACTTATTAAATATAGGAAATAATAACAGCCTTACTACTGGTGGTACTAGTTCATGGATTAAAAATGAAAAAAGTATGTAAATTTAAATCGGATGATTATGTCAATAATTTACGTTGTGTTATTTATTTAACAAATGATGAATCAATAATAAGTGGGGAATGGTCCATCCGAAACCCTACAAACGCAGCCTATAGTGCTCGGCGGTACCGAAGGCCATGCCGACTGTCGACCGATCGATGTGGAGATCTTTGGAGGAAGCCTATGTCCAGCAGTGGACGTTTATCTGCTAATGATGATGATATGCAGCGGTCACAAATTTATTGCAGCGGTGCAATAATAGATTATTTAAAAGCAAGTAGTATACATCTGAAGGATTTAACGACAGTAGCCGTTCGGAGTACACAAAGTGTCTGTGTTTGTGTATTCTGAAGATCCTCAATATTTTTGGTGTGACCGATTTTATTAACATTAAAATTATTGCAACGACTTTAACATAAGGGTGAACAATTTTCTCATTTAATTCTTTTTTATTGGTTCTATTCATTTGGAAGTATCTGAAAATGATACAAGAAAGCCAACATGAGATTCTATGGCTTAATTTATTCTTTGAACTTTGCTAGAATAGAGTTAAATGGTTACGTAATATCATTTTTTTTTATTATTCTGTTATTCTATTACGGAATCAATGTTATGAAAGTAAAATGCATGAATATAAAAGTTTTAACTTGCAATATTTCACTTGAGATTATAGATATTGGTTTACTGCTGTGTTATAAATACAAAAGTTGGGACAAAACTTTATTTTTATTGCTATGGATCTCAGTATTAATAGCACTAATCACATAAAATACTACGAAAATGGTTATTATTGTTTTATTCCATTTTAAAGAAAGAGGAAAATGAATGTTGAAGTTTCTGGAAGCTATAAAGTCGCGCAAATAGGTAAATTTAATTTTCTTGAGACGTTACCCTATTAGGTTGTTCAGTTCGGAGAGTGAATAGGATGTTACTAAACTCTTCCTTATTCCCATCACGTATATGAACGCGTATGAAACTTTTATAAAGACGACGCCCCCGTCTTTTAACTAAACATAAACAGCTAAACTTTGTTGATTTTTTAAAGAATTCTCTTCTTTATTATGTAAAAGTGATAGAGCAACTCACATTGTTTATAAGATAGGCTTAAAGAAGAGAATACGTATTGTACATTAATCAACATTTAAAAATTATTAGCTAATTCACAACATAAGTATTTTCGTTTCTCTATTGACAACTTGGATATATTTTAAATAAGTTTCCACTAACGAAGTATAGAACTAAACATAGTTTTAGTATAAAACAAAGCAAACGAACTTTATATAACAGCAAACTTATCCATTTGAGTGGCTTCACATTGGATATGTTCCAACGGTCACGCAAGGCTACTTCTGAAGCACTTCTTGCAATATTTATAACTGTATACAAAGAATAAATTTAAAGTCGTAGGCAGAAAATGGAAACAGATAAGACAAATGTACAGTTCCTGTCATTTATCAGACTTGATTTACTCAACTATGAATTTAACTAGAAAATGAAACACAATATTTTAAGAATAGCGCGTCTATGTACATGCGATATTATAAATACAGTTTCATCAAAACTAAACTAGACGATTTGTAGAAAAGGAAAATATAAAGAAAAAACCTGTAAACACCAGTGAATATGTTATATACATGTTTGATAACAAATTTACGTGATCATAGTAAATTGTAAGTGATAACTGAAAGTGTTAAAAGCTTACGAGTGTTATCCTGGGTCAACCGATGGATAATCAATTAATTTAAAGTGTTTCCGTCACCGAGATAGCCCTAACCCACTGATAAGGGACGGATTAAGTTTTGTTAGAGACTCGACACTCATAGATTTATCGTACATAGTGTAAATTTGTATAAAACGTAACGGTTCCTAACATGTAGTTAATACTTTAAGTGTATATGATATTTCCGTGGCGAATGGTGGACTTTGAATATGTTGAGTTGTGCGTAAGTTTTGTGTTACTTTATTCAATTACTTTTTATTGTCTGTTAGAATTTACTGTAAAAGTATTATCTTAAATAAAATATTGTAATCAAAAGATTCTGTAATGAGGCGAAGAAAAAGTCTTGTGTATAAAATTTTCCTAAAAAAAAAGATTCCTTTAAATACAACAATTTCTGTTCTTTGCTTTAAGACAACTTGTTTTGAAAGATAATATTATAATGTTAATAAATCTGATAAAATTTAATTAAAAGTTTCTGACGGATAAGAGAAATAAGTAATTGTTGATATCGATTAGAAAGGTATTTCTGTATCGGATGTAATTTTCCAATATATACGAAATACGTATTAAATACGAATTTAGGTAACGAGGCCTGAAAAGGCAATTCCCAATGCTATTTACTATATTAAGTGGTGTGCAGTTTAGTTAGTGTTTACCTAAAGAGGTACGGAATGTGTTCATAATGCGATATAGTACACTTTACTAACATATAAGGTTAGATAAAGAGTCTTTTTACTAAACTGTACGCAGCTCGTGTGGTTTCAGAATGAAAAAATAGACAAAAAAAAAACGAGTTGTTCTATATCTTCGAGAACTTATAAGAATTAAAACATCTATGATGTTCTATGTCCCATATTTAAAGGCAGGACTTTGGGAGTCCGTTACCACAACTGAACTTCCTCTATATTTTTAGATGTAAATTCGCTTTCCAGTCTCAGTAATACATATTACCGGCGATAAGAAAAATATATAGGAAACATAGATTTACCAAAGATCGATAGAGAATTTTTTTTTAACAATACCACTCTAGTGAGGTAGCTAGAAAACAAATACTGTTATAAAAAATCAGTAGACAGAAATTAAGTATTCCGATAAATATATTTGTCATTCCAGGCAAAGCGCTGTAGGCTTAAAAATAGATTGTTTACGGTTGCCTTTCTTTGGCAACCAAGCTTGGTTCTGATTAATTGCCTGTTTTCAATTAATGTAGAACTAATAAATTTGATTATATAGAAGTTTGATGGAATTGTGTTAATAAATTAATAAAAAAATATTTACGTACAATTTTAAATTTTCGGTCCATCAAATGATCTATTTTGGATGAAATTATCCTGCACAGGTTAGACGATAACATTTATAAAATCAAATCTTTAATTTTAGTCAGTTCATAGCAAAAATGGGGATTTTAACTTTACTTTAATGTTCTATCTAATAATATATGTTTAATCATCATTATCATCATTTCAACCGAAGGATGCCTGCATGTTCAAATTTTCTTTATAAATTTTTAAAATATTGCTTGCCAAATATATAACGAAAAGACATATACGAAAATCAATTTATAATAATTTCTTATTGGTTTAAGTTATATCAATATATAGTTTAAATTACTCCAATATAATCACTATATAACTCAATAGTTATAATGTGATCAGCCAAAAGCTTAACATAACCTTGATAGTTTTTTGGCTCCATCGATCGAGTTGTGGGAGCGAGGGATCTCTGTGTAATCCAAAAGGAAAAAAAATCACCATATTGCGTATAAGACAATATCCACTACATAAAGAAATACTATCAAAACGTTAAATGAATTGTGTATTTTAGTATTGTCATTAGTTAACAAGAAAATCAGATAGCAAATCTGCTAATGACTAAGCCAAATACAGAGATGAAAAATCTTACCTCGACCTCATTTCTTTTGTAAGAAAGGACTAGTATCTCAATATATTCTCACTACTACATATCACTTAACAACTGAAAATATATTTTATTTCGTAAAACTTGTTGATCAATTTAAAGGAAAACTCTCTGCGTTCCTTTTTATTATTTTCTATTGATGTTATTTAATACACATAGATATCAACAAAGTAGTCAAGTTCTTTATATGTTTCTTCAATGCACAAAACTTTGTTGGTGTAGTTTTTCCAAACAGTTTATAAATTCGAATTTGGTTCCAGGGCACAATTTCAATTTCGTTGTTTAATGGAATGTATACAGTAAGTGTATTATTAGATTCACCGCTGCAAATTGACTCTAATTGTTTCAATTTATTCTGACATTGAACCCTTTGGATTCTGTACAAACTGATTAGAAATGTTGCCACTGGATTAATTTTGAGTAAAGAAACAATTAAATTAATTCGAAAGTGGTTTATGTATTGGAAATAACAAAGATTAAGTGGAACAATTTTAAGTAAGCGCATTTTATAATGTTTTTCTTGGAGTACAACTTAATTAAAAGGATTTTTCGCTTGTACATGACTCAGGCGATAAACAGGCTTTTGTTAACGTCATAAAATGCCTTCTTCAAATTGAATTTGGGCGAAGTAAGATTGAGTAAGCTAATTCAGTCTTCAGCAATTTTTTAACTTGATATTTAAATCTTTTATTATATCAATAAATCATTTCTTTCATACCTGTTATATCTTAAGGTATTCCTACACTTGATCTTCAAATCTTGGAAATGTTAATGGTGCGCGCTGTGTTTCTGCGTTTGATATACGTTGGAGAGTGGGATAGTGAAGAGAGGTTTAACTTCACTTCTTCACGAGAAGGGCGAGTAATGAGTCAAACCTGAAACTACAGCAGATTTCGAAAGTGTTTAATTCTGTCAAACAGGCTTATTAGAGACTATCTGAGAATCTTTCTATTTCAGTACTCTTTAATATTTCAGTATAACCCTTTCCTTGACCCCAAAGTGGTAGAGTATTTAGTATCCATTGCTTTTGACTTTTTCCAAAATTATTATATAATAAGTAGGCGATAATGCGTATTTTTACGTTTTAATTTATTCAAGATAATATGTTTTGAGAAAGCACATGTTTATAAAGTTTTTAACTGATTAGGTAAATTGTTCGATGAACGTGAGAAGATTCTGTATTGAATTTTGTTATTTTGTCTGCGAAAAAGTTTGGAGAAAAGCCAACTTGAAATTCGTCTTAGGTTTGCTTAATAGAAATAAATTAGTTTAATATTTTCGTGTGTAATATATCAGAATGTACGTGATGTAGTTTTTGGTAATTTATGAAGTAGGTTTATCAACAATTTCGCTAGGGTGGGTATCCACTAAAATTTAGTAAGTAAATAATTTTCATTATTTTACTATAACGGTGCCAGCTTTTAGTGTAAAAGATAATCTTTTCTGAATTATATTTATGATAAATTGATATTAAGAAATATTATCTTAAATGTACTGAGTAATTGACTTTAGTTTCAAAATTATTTTTGCATTGATATTTTTATTTAACATTTTTTGACGACTACTCTGCCAAGAGTGTAATAATGAAGGAGAAAAAGGTTGAATGGCAGAAAATGTCAAAAGATATCAAACTACCTTATTGTTTACCTTATTATATAACAATTTTTTTCGTAAAATTTATAGATAACTACAACGTTGCAGCAAAAAAAGTATTCTTCTCTAATTAAACGATTGTAAGATTGTGTAAAACTTAAAATCGTCTTATCGAAGTTCCTTTGACCCTTGTCTCTGCGGCTCTAATTCCAGTGTAAGAGTTTTAACTTTAGTTGTTTCAAGTTGGAAATTGCAGATTTAATTTTCGCCTTTGCGCTTCTGAAAGTGGATCATTTGTGTTAAACAGAGATGTTTCTATTAGCGCAACAATGTGAATCCTGAAAGTTGAATGATTTACAAAACATGATGAAACTTATACCATTTACTTCTTATATTAATACAAATTTGTCCTGTGTAAAAGAAATATATGTCGGAAAAAAAGCTGTCGAAGTTACTTTGAATTACAGAGTTCTGATTTTTAAAAAGTTTAAACTATTGGTGTAATAAAAAACATTACAATATAATGTTTTAAGAAAAAAATCTAAATAAATCACCATATCATCTTCCCAACATTGTGAAACTAAATTGTTTGTAAGCGCCCTTAACCACCCGGAAACTTAAGCTTATTGTTATCGGAAATGGAAATGATTTCCTTCGGGATTCTACCTTGTCGGAATTAATGTTTTATCTGTTAAAAGCATTACAAGTAAAAATTTTCAGATATAAAAATTTATTATAAGTAATTTTTTTAAAAATCTGTTATATTTTTTTGAAGGGTTATTACCAATAAACCCTTTTTAATGGTCCACCGGCCAACCTTTGGCCTGAATTTCACAAAATGTTATATGACAATGATACGTAGACGGTGAAGAGCGCTCGTCGAGAATACACAGGCTTTCAAACGTTGACTACTGGAACCTTGTTATGCTTTTACGGTGCCAAATATACGACGTACCTCAATGTGGCTTATTCAGGTAGGTTCTAAGAATAAGTTGCATTGTTAATAGAAAATCATAATCATTTAA
This sequence comes from Ornithoptera priamus, assembly GCA_029034505.1. Classification (NCBI taxonomy): domain Eukaryota; kingdom Metazoa; phylum Arthropoda; class Insecta; order Lepidoptera; family Papilionidae; genus Ornithoptera; species Ornithoptera priamus. Next base: position 945,037 of record JARDWD010000484.1, read on the forward strand.
AATATTAAATTTAATTTCTAGGCATGTTCTAGTCCATACACGTAGCGTATAAGCTGTTTTCTGATAATTTTCTGCATCCTTTTTGTAATTATATCATTTAAAATGAATTAACATAACGAAAGTCTATCATTTTTTCAATTAAATTTCTGCGGTCAAAGCGGTATTTAATTTAGAAACGAAACTTGAGATTTCCTTTTGCCTTTCCCGTTATCTTTAACGTTTAGTACTTTATTAGAACTGCGTTCAGTGCACATTCAGGTCAAATTATAAGGCTTTCTCAATAGCACCATTTTAAGGAATAACATTTCGAATTTTATAAGAATACTATTAAGTGAAACTATGTGAAATATTCGTTGTTTGTTCTATCGGCACCACTTAAACTATATATGCACGAAATGTTATATTTCTATATCAACGAATTATATTAATGTTTATGTGGTCTGTATACATTTATTTAAATACAGAGAAAAAAAATATGAAACATCGGATTTTTAGGCTATATTCAACAAAAATCGGTTTAAAAAAGAAATAGGTAACAGCATGCAGCAGCAATGCATGGATACTGTGTTAATTTGTAGGGTACTTTTAAATCTATTAGTATGCTTACGGACATTTTAACTGAGTGCTCATTACGGAGCTGCGGTTGGTTTAATTGCAAATTTTTTTTATATATTTAAATTAAAAATTGTCACCGGACTGCAATATGTAAGTGGAAACTCGCAGCAGCGTTCAACTTTATTAATATTTGTTAAAATAACAGATTTCTGTTGGAATTTATATATGATATAATCCGAGGAAACAGGTAAGTCCACCTGATCGTAAATAAAAACAAATTTTAGTACAAAACTTTCACATAGAATGTCATAAAATTGCTGGGGGAATGACACTGAATGTCTTATGGTGCAGTGTATATCATCATAGTTACCGTCACAGGTAATATCTAGTTCGTCTCGTCGCTTGGTTGAGTGAAGTAAAAAAAATTACTGTTATCATTATTCAGGTTTATCTTATGGCATGAGAAATATATAATTTTTATTATAAAACCATAGCCATAGCAATAACGTTATCGTATATTCCGTTAATATTTAGTTCCCCTAACTGGTATAACTATTATACGTTTAAAATAAAGCCTTTTGTTAAATTAATGTTACAACTGTGTGTTTATGTTGAATCATAATTTTAATATTCTGGTAAATATTATCAAATGTTCAATTGATGAAGTATTTCTTCTATATATACATTAAAAGATTTACATACAAATCGTATACAAACCGATGGTATAATCATATAAATCGTATAAATTTTAAGGAAATCTAGTCTTTCTATGCAATTTCTCTTACAAATGTGTTAATGAAAAAGGTAATTAATCTTGATTAAACATCCTTACAAAATAATTGAATGCGACAAGAGTGCTTAATGACTGATCTCTGAGAGATCTAATTTTGAATTGAGTTTCAAAACCGATCGTTACGAGGACCATTGGACGTCGAAACCAATAAACTTCCGTTTCATGTATTTCTATTAGTTATTTCGTGTGTTAAATTATCTTTAACAAGATATATAAAACTATTAAAATTATCATTAGTAAATTGTGAAAAGGAAAATTGTAATATATTTAAATATAGTCATAATCAAAATAAAGTGAATCAAAAAATAGTAGTATATAGAAGAAAATTTGCATTTTATGTGTTATATAGTATACTTCGTTATGTAGTCACTGCAGAAGAGATAATCTTATTAGAACTTTAGCCTGATAGCATGCTCACGAAATAGTCCATGAAAATGTGGTGGTGATTAAATGTTCATACTGCATCATTTTCTACTAGTGGTAGATTTCTGTTGCTGGAAACCATCTAGGTAGGTACGACTGCAACTCTCGTTTCTGCTGCCAAGGAGTATGAAGGGCGCTGTAGTTAGTAAAGTCACTGTGGTAACGGAACTCCAGATGATGAGCACAATGTGGCGCATTGCAAATCATCTTAACTAGCGCCACGTTGTTATGGGCAAGCGTATCACTTACCATCAGGTGAAGATCTAGCTTGTCCGTCACTAAGTAGAATAAAAAAATCGCAAACCAGTTATGGCCTAGATATGATGTATAAGAAATTGTTACATCTTGTTTCCATTTTATATTTACTTAAATCACTAGAACCAACTCTGTTTTCTTTCGTGCTGAAATTTGATTGTCTTTTGTAGGTAGAACCAAAAGTAGGTTACGTTTTAGATCTATATAGATGTACAGAATATTATTACTTTAAGGCCACTGTGATACAAGGCTAAATGCAAATAGAAACGTTTAAAAGCGATCAAAGAAATGTTCACAAAGGGCTGGAACAAAAGAACAAATCTTTGTTAAAATTTCTAATAAATCGTTAAAGGGCGTTTCTATTTGAAAATTTTCTAGAATTTAGCCTAAAGGGAAATTATTTTTCCCCTGCCCATTATTTAATATTTGAATTTCTTCTGGAATGAACCTTATTCACCAGCAAAAACGGTTTTGAATAGGATATCACATAATGTTTTCCGAATTTATTAATAAGAAGTATTATATTATGTAATTACCTCCGTTAATGTTATATAATTAGCTATTAATACGTCAACTGTTTGCTATATAATTTTAATAATGAATCTATAACCAAAAAGTATCTTCGCAAAAAGCATTCTGGAGGTTTACCTTGGCTACAGTGTGAAAGAAAAATTATTGAATCCAGATTCAGAGAAAGGGATATAAACTTTTGGTCAATTACAAAAGTTCGATAATCTTGATCAGAAATTGGACAGGATTAAAATTTATTCTTAATGTATAAAGAGGAATAACAACATATCATTTTGCTATTAGTCCACTGAAAAGAAATAGAATGTAGATACAGGCACAGCATACACAGTAGTGGCAGAACATAGTGCCAAACAAATGATAAATTCTTTACTGATAATTCTTAATATTTAATTTACAAAAATTAGATTTACTTTTCTAGTTTATACCCTCTGATATTTAGAAATGAACTTAAATTAGAATTTATTGGTCTACCACGAATCTCCGTTAACGAAGATCGTTTAGGTAAGAAGTGTGCAAATAAACTGGTTTGTTTATCGATGCATAACTAAAAGATTGTTAAATAAAATATTGATTAACATAAACTTGTAACTATAAAGTTAAGAAAAATTTGTGGGGTTAATCATATTCGAGATGATATTTGAAGTTTCGCCCGCAAGGTAAAAATAATAAATTAAAGGTAAAGGTTATTAAAGGTCCATGTAACCTTTTTACTAACATTTCTAATTTTATAAGGTTAATTTTATACATGAAATAATAATATATTTTCACTATTTATCGACAACACACGCTTACAGTGATGTAACGTATCGCTACATGATGTAACATTGAGGTCAAGCAGCTAATTATACTAATATTAATAAGTAGGAAATATTTTAAAATTGACAGCGAAATGATGAAACGTTTCGAAAAAACAAAACTAGTTGACAAGAAATCTGACAAAAAACAAGAAATAGAATAGGTCAAGAAACAATTATATTTTTTCACTTTCAGAGTAGAGGTTATTAAATTATGAATGGAAACTATTCTAACTAAAAAAGTACAAATTACACCGTTATAAAAAGTTGTATATGTAAAATCAAGTGTCTTAAAAAGGATTAAAAACCTTCCTATTGATTAAAAATTATTAAATCTCTGGAGGTTTGCTATTGATTTGTTATTTATGTGGATTCTTAGTATTTTTATTTATTTTTTATATTTTATAAAGCCATATCTACGATTCCAAGTAAGTGTAGAGATTAATCTTTTTATAAGAAAAAGGTCAACCCTCTTGGGGTCACCCTTGTATGTTTTAGATTGCATCTTGTAGAAATTAATTGTCTGCCAATTCAGTGGGTTAGGTTCCTTTATCTATCTATATTATGTAAATTTTTTTTTATATGGCAATGGAATAATTTCCTATTTAATTTAAAGTTTGAAAATGGGCGGTCATTGCAAAGATAACTTTTTACATGCAGTTGAATGTACTGTTAAAATAACACTGATTTGTTTATGATTTCTTTTTAATGATTGGTTACATAATAAGAAATATAAAAATTGTGGCCTCTAATGTTATCTATAAATATTTAAGAAATTTCCATCTACGTAAAAACTCATCACGATATCTATGAAACAATAAGGCTTAGAGATTTATATTTCTTTAACCGAGTATAGTCAGTTAAGAAAAAATTATACAACATTTCTTTACCAAAGAGAGTGACGGAAGTATTACAGCCAGCAAAGCGGGCGGAGAACAGCTAGTACTGATAATTTCAGTAGTCTTTATAATTTCAGTAAGTGTATGTAGGTTCTGAACTACGGGGAATAGCGTAGTTCAGAACCAGTGCATACACTTACTGAAATTATAAAGAACTTTGATTGAACTACTACGTTTTGAGTATCGTAAATTAAATTAATCTGTCACTGAATCATATTATCAAGGAAAGAACTGTTTATAAGCAGTAATATAAGTTATTTAAAACGAGGAGCCCTAACAGAACATTATTCTAACAATGTAACAGCGTCGACGAGGTTCGCAACCCGTAACATTTCGTTTCCCGTGGGAGCGAAAAGTGGGCTGCGGATAGCCACTTTGCTACTTTGAAGGTCAGGTGAGGTGACATGGTGAAGGAAAGAAGAATTGATGTTCTGTGTGTGAATGAAACCAAGCGGAAAGGATGCGACACCACCACACATGGACCTTACACAGCTTATTGGTCAGCTGGGTCTGTAAGATCCCTGAAACAAGCAGAGGCTGTAAGGGGGTTGGTGTGCTGCTTTCTGCTAGAATGAACGATGTGGGACTGACTTTGGTTGTGCGAGACCTCGATTTATCTCGGTGAAGTTGAAGGATGGCCTAACCCGCATCTTCATTATAGCAGTGTATGCTTCATAAGATGCAAGATGGAACCAGTCCGAAAGAGATGAGTTTTACGTGCCGGACGAACATTAAATTCTTCTGGAAGTCCATAAGAACAGCCAGAGCTAATAATGCAAGCTCACTTGATGAAGTCAGGAAACAGGATGGAAATTTTGTGGCAGGTGAAGAATGTATTCTAAAGGTGCCTGTAAGGGCGGGATTGAAGATGTAGTGACAAAGATAGAGAAAGGGATGCTTAGATGGTTCGGCACTGTTGAAAGAATGGATGAAAGAAGATTAACGAAAGAGGTATACATGGTTAGAATGATTGGTCAAATCGTTGCAGGTCGACCTAGGCGACCGATCAAATCGAAGATGTCCTAAAGAAAGGCCGGGTCAAGAGTACTCGCAACCGACGAGCATGCATGAAGACGCTCATGAAAGCGGAGGAAGCGAGAGAGGCGTGCCCGGATCATAGCAAGTGGAGAGAAGTGGTCTCTGCCTATCGCATTGGGAACGAGGCGTGATATATATGTAGGTATATATGTGTAACAGTTCAAGTACGTACATTTATATGTGATGTTTAATAAGTGACAGCTTTAAAGTAGATTAGGTTGTCAAAGAAGCTGAGACTAAGAAGTTTATAAGTTAATAAGAAGTTTTACCATGTTACGCTATTCTGGTTTCATTACGTCCACTTTGCGAAATTTGTTTATTAAATAGCTTATTGAACACGTGATGTTGTCATTTTATTTCAAATGGAACTTTTTTTTTTCTACGAGGCCACGGGACAAGTGGGATTTTTGATGGGATGGGATGGTAAGTGATACGACAGACCATAACAACGTGACTCTAGTGAAGATGTTGGACACTTCACAACATTGCGCCCTTGTCCTTGAGACATCATTTTTCTAGTTACAGCTTCGAACCGGAACACAGTAATGTTTGCACACTATTATTTGACGGCAGAAATAGGGGCTGCGATGGTGCCAACCTAAATGGTCTCCGGCAACAGAGGCCCACCACCAGTTAATATCTTTATCGAGTTATTTACACTGTGTTTAATTTTATTAAGTGGAGGTTTACTAACTTAAATTGTTCTGTTTTTAATAGGTAGATGTAGTAAAATATGTATCTTAAAGTTTATACCTGCCACCAATAAACTAAAAAAAATAATTCTGCTGCCAATTAGTAGTATGCGAACATTACTTTGTTCTCGTTTGAAGCTGTTGCTAGTTTAATCACCGTGGTAACGACACTCGACATCTTAAGTCTCAAGGCGACGAGCACAATCTGGTGCAGCGTAAAAAATCCTAACTAGCGCCAAGTTATTAAGCAGAGGCGTGTCATATATCATCAGGTAAACGTCCCTTTTCTTTAGTTGCTATGTCAATTAAAAAATAAAATAAACGTTTGTAATTTCTTGTGTTATGATATATCATAAATAACATCATCATAAAAAACAAAAAATACAACCCTATAACATTATAATGTTATAGGGTTGTATTTTTTGTTATAATTCTATAATTTCGGTTAGATATTTTTCCCGGCCTGTCGTTGACTAGAATGATTAATGACGTAAAGTAAGAGACGTAAAAAAGGGAGACTTTTGAGGATAGTTCCAAACGAAAAATTGAAGAAAGTTAGATGAAAGAAAAGGGAGCTAAATAGTAAATATTTAGTTTTGATTTTAATTTAATAGAACTCATATGGTTGGCCACCAAGAGATGTTTAATAAAATGTTTGTTAAGAACAATTAGAAATTTAGTATACTATAGTACAAATAAGTTCTACAATTATTACTATCTAAAATTAATGACTTTTAATACTAATTCAATTTTACGTTACATAATTAACTTGTATTATAGTAAATTATGAAAATATTTTTGTTGTAGAACATGCTACTTAGTTCGACGAAGACTTATTTAATTTCCACATTCGTTCAATTTGCCGTTTTAACAAGAATGTTTACTTTTGTGTAAATATATATTTTTTGTAAATATTGTGACTTACATTTACTTTTATTATATTCATCTTATTATATTAACTTATGATTTATTTTTATATTCATCCTGTTGGAAGACCTTTTGAACAAACTAGGTTACTTTTGTCGTTTAAAAAAAGGAGTTGTACTTAGTGTCATGTCACTTAATGTCAAATCCTTAATGTTATGTACTATTGATAAAAAATCTGATCGGGGGTGGATTTCAAATTTTTGACTAAGACCTAAATTTTAATTCCTTTCATCCGGTCGAGTATTTTTTGAGTACAATTTGTTAAGATTTATATTTATAGTTGTTGTAGTACTCCGAGAGCGATCCTTGTACGCTTCAGGTCGTTTCTTAAACAAAATAATGTTTTCTTTGATACGTATCAAAGAAATTTACTTAGAAGTTATAGTACATGACATTAAGGAATATGTACTACTTCTTTTTTTTTCTTAGGAATAATATCATAAAGAAAGACAGCTTTCGATATAATTCGTACAAAATTAAGCTAATCAGTCTTATAGTCTATGTTCAGCAGTGGAGCTCAAAGGGCACGAACAAATTTTTACGTATCAAGTTCAAGTTACTTTGTAATATACGTATTGATGTCTTTTCTTCAGATTCTATCTTTTCTAAGGTGTTGTTTTTTAAAGATGCTTTGTTAATTTTTACACTTACTTTTTGCCGGAGAAGGTCTAGGTCACAGCTAAAATGCAGCGCCTACTTTTTCAAATGTTCAATTTTTCAAACTGCTTTGTATGTGCGGATCAGTAGATTTTGATCTTAGATTTGAAGGCGCTATAGTTAGTGTAAATACTAGGACTACGAGGAGTAATAACATAGGTCTGGCGATGATTTATGCAAATCACATATATAACCTATATAACATTTATAAAGCGCTGATGAATATGGTACTTTGAAAACTTCCTCACAAGCGTCACATTGTTATGAGCAGAATAATTTTTATAATTAACATTTGATCAGTTAAATGTTGTACTCTTCTCGCCGCCCTATGTAATATAAAAGATTTCAAAATTGAAGCTACTATATGTGTAAAAAAATAAGTAGAAATTACACTGCACTATGTCATCATTTTATAAATTTAGTTAAACGTTTTCGTTCATCTTTAAATAAAACTTTTACAGTATGACTACATTTTAAAAGATACCACACAACTATTGTAAAAAATATTAACATTTCTAAAACTTTCCCAATCGTTAAACTAGACGTCTGTCTAGACGGTATAACCTTAATATCATCTGAATATAACACCTGTTGGATATTTTTATAAAGTAAGCAATGTATTTTACAGAAAAGAAAATAAATTTTACTAAAAAAATAAAACTTTAACTGTTTTTTCTTCATTTAGTATTATATATTGTGAAGTATATCTTAAATATATGTTTTTTCTTGTTGCTTATAGGATGACTTGTCCCGATGTCTCCCCTCATATACAACGAGCCACGAGTTCCTTTAATTCCATCCACAGATGCTTGAAGTGTTTGAACACGGACAGAGAGTTTTGTGGTTTCACCTGGAATGGAATTCTTAACCGGCGCCCAACTTCGTATTTCAACGTACAGTAATAACTTTGAAGCTATATAACCTACATAATATTTGAGTATAATTATTTAACATAAAAAAAAGTGTATTACATATAGTGTTTGAACATCACTTTCAAAAAGAAAAACTTAAAAAATTATATCAGGGACGATATAATTACTGAAAATTAGGACGTGGTGGTTTTAGTTGAAACGCAATATAGTAGAAGAGAATTACAACAGACACAGATGAAAAATTAATCTTTCCCATTTTATTACTCTAAAAATTGTGTTTTTCCTCAAATGACTACCAGATATATTCTTCTTATTAAAAATTATTTTAATACACAACAAAGTTTGTAAAGACTCTATGATTCGCAAAGAAAAGGATCGAGGGTGTTTTTATTAATTCTTTCAATTTTCTATCAAGAATATGCAACTTACAAATGTACGAAAAGTGTATAATTTAATCAACTATTACTTATAATTTGAGTGATAATATTTGGGTATATTAAGAGAAAATTAAAGGTGAATTCACTGAATTCTAACATTTTAGGACAGGTAATGTTTCCGGGAAAATTTGTTTCTAAGTCATTATCAATAGAATTAGAGAAATTTCGTCCGTATAAGCAAATTTCAGTAGTATGCGTTATTTATGTAATTAGTATATTATAGATTTACCTACACTGACCGCCGTGAGATAAATGTGTACTAATGTTGTTATTTATGATTTTTTTATAACTTGTATTTTTCTGAAAGTATTTATTTAAATCAAAAGATACGGTATATCCTGTGCCTATTTTATGTTATTCATTTGCTTAAAACCTAATGAGATTAGTGGGTACAGCCATAGAGTCATCAGTTTAGCTCTTCTATAATCTATATAAATAAAATATGTTTTAAGTATAGGTTAGTAAATAAATTTATTATGTTTAGGAATAACATGTAATTTTCCAATATGATAGAAAGCCATTGAAACGTTAACTGACAAACTGGGTCGAGAGATTTTAACATTCAGCTGATGAATGAACAAACAACCCTTTGCTTGATTGCTGGAAGCAACGACCTCCTATGTATGATTAGTATTTTTTCGGTTGTTTTCGCAATTAAAATTTGCTATGCTGTGTCTTTATATAAAAAAATTGTTGATATTAATCAAGGGTTTTTAAAATTATTTACAAATAATTTTCACTTTCCGTTTTCATTAAGCAAGAAATGGCTGAAAGTATTTACACCTTTGCACAACAAAAACGAGTGTTACCAACAGTAATTTTGTTTGTGGGTTTTAGTGAGCCTATACCATGTTCTGATTATTGTTATCTTGCTTACAGCTTATTAAACATATAGTAATATTATTGTGCGTTCGCAGATACTAGTCCAGATAGAAACTGCGAACCACTGTTGATTGTAATAATGGAAATACTACTAAGCAACTTCATTAATAACTGTTTTAATATCCATTTTGTTCTTTTTATTTATTTGTATAGAAAGTTAAGTAATCCTACTTTAATAATTCATATGCAAAGTAATTTAACATACATTTTTTAAACTTGTTAAAATACTTTTATACATAACTTAATATTATGTAAATGAAGAAACATACTTATGAAGAACTAAGCTAAAGTAGGAAACTTTACGTCAATCTAGAGATATAAAAGATTCTTTTTTTCATATAAATAAATATTTATAATAATAATAAATACATATAAAATATTTCTTTCTAAAACTTTTTCCTTTAATAGATGTTATAACTGTAAAATGACGATAGTATCGGTGTTAATACTATACAATACTTTTGCATGATAAAACATAGTCTAAATATTTGATTGAACTAGGTGATAAAAGGCAAGAGTATCTGAAGTATTATACCTAGTACAGACATAAGTTTTGTTACCAATGAAAATGCATTTTTTATGAAGTAATGTAATATTATTAAAATGTATACCTACATATTTATTAGTCTCAGCAAATATAAAAAAAATATTCTATTCCAAATGACCACCTTTGGCTTTTATACAGGCCTTTAATCTGTTTGACAACGAATCTATAGATTTATGCACTGTTTCCAAGGGAAATTTCCACCACCGCTACTGCTTGCTTCAAAGATTTTTTAAGACATTCAATGTGGCCGTGTCGTTTAGAGTAGGCTATGTACTCTAAAATTGACCATAATTTGAAGTCTAAACGGTTGAGGTATAGGTTAGATGAGGGCCAGTCTACAATTCTTATAAAGCCCGGAACGTTTGTTTCAAGCCAGATTTGGGAAGTTCGTGCCTTGTGACCAGGTGCAGAGTCCTGTTGGAAAGTCCACGGTATATTCTTAAAAAATGTATTGCTGAGAGATTTCACAACAATTATGTTGTGAATTTTTTTGGTAATCCAAAACTGTATCTTGATACACTTTGGCTGAAGTTTTCATTTCTTTTCCACGAAAATGTAGTTTTGTGACTCCTTGATAAGACACGGCCCACCAAACCATCACTAATGCAAGAGGATGCAGGATGATGACCACATTGTACCTTTCCGACCAGTTGAGCAGCTTCTTTAGAACTGTGAGCGTACACTTTATCATTTTGCTTATTGTAGTGTTCTTCAATCGTGAAAAATTTTCCATCGGTATAAGAGGATATTTCTGTGCCTTTCACCTGCGTATCGCGGCAGAAGGCGTTTTGATCGATCCACTCTCTTTAATTGTAAAGATCGATTTAGGGTATGTCCTGTATATCGATGATAAGCACCGAGCTTCAGGTCTTGTTATATAATACGCGATAGAGTCCTAGCGGGAATCTTCATTTCCCGCGATAAGATTTTTTGTTTCCTAACGGGGTTTCGACAAATTCTGGCTTTAACAGCATTAACAGCCTTTGTAGCTCAAACAGCACGCGGCCGCTCCGATCTTTTTTGGTCTTCGACAGAGGAAGTGTTGTTATATCTGTTGATAGTATGATATACGAACATACGGCTGATACCAAGCTTTTGAAGTGTCTGGAATATGACCGACGGCTCCATACACACTTTGTGCAAGGCGATCACTGCAATCCTATTTTCTTTAACACCCTATTCCATATTGTAATTTGAATATTAACACGAAAAAATATGTGAAATGTTGCAAAATCGAAAGAAGTTTTTAAAATGATATACGTGTTCCAAATTCAAAATAATTAAAAAGTTGAAAAAAAGATAAGTTTTCATGGTCAGACTAGTTACTAGATCAAAGTGTTTCAAAGGTGTTCAACCTTTGTGCTTAATTATTTGAAATGTTATTTAAATAAATTACCACGTTCATGATAATTTATCACAGGTACTATTTGACGTGAATATAAACGACTAGAAAATTCCAAATAGATCGTGCGATATTGGATTATTAGTTTTAGGTAGGATTGATCTCTGGAGAAACCCCAAACCGATCAATCAGTTTTTCGGTATTGTGTAATGGAAAAATACCTTCTTATTATTATATAAAAAAATTATAATATATGGTACAATTATTTCAAGGCGATCATGCGATTGAATATAAATATATTTTACAACTACTGTGTTTACCTATATAATTTTGAATTATCACAGTAATTTAAGGAAATGGACGATGCGAATCTTGCTGTCAGAATATGAATAAATCGTTTTATAATATCAACCTATTGAATAATACGTGAATGGAGCCTAGAAAAAAGTATACAATAAATGAAAGAATAATTCAATGGATACACAGAAATATACGATGCTCTGTCACTTCCAAATATACAAGAATACTCACTTAGACACTGCAGAGGCACAGCATTTATTACATATCTTCTGCTCAAAAATATATTTCTAGTAGGTTGTAGAATGAATAATCTAATATTAGGAAATAACCAAAAAGAAAATTATAACTTTTACGCGTACGTTAATGCCTTACTCCACGTCTTCGTTTTTAATGCATTATAACATTCAAAGTAATTATAAATGAAATTAATCTTGCTGTTGGTATTGCCTTTTCGCAAGACCAAAGCATAAATTAAGACAGACCTATTATATAAGACGAAGACTAAAAGCGCAAGAATAAACTAAAAAATTAAACTTCCGTTGAAATTATGATTGACGTTAAAATATTTGTTATAACTGGAACATATGCTTTTCTTCTAAAAACAAAACATTTAATATATTGTAAAATTGAATGTGTAAGATCAAGACTGAGACTAGGAATATTTAAGCAAGACCAAGATTGTCCAAGACTTGGTCTTGTTCTTGCCTTGCTTATCAGTTATACCTATAAGAACTTATTATAGGTATAACTTTAAAGTAATTAAAACTATAATAGCCTTCTAATGATCTGATTCTGAACGGATTATTTGATTCTTTTGATGTTTTAAAAAGAGAAATCTAAATTTCTCCTAACGCTATCTTTTTTTATTAAAAGAATGATGTAATTTCGTTTCTCGTATACAAAAACCTTTTCTCGTTTTTTTTGCAGTAAGGTAAATTATTAAAACTTAATAAAATTGCTCTTACGCATGGCTGCAGGAGTTATAAATTTTTTCGATCTGACATCTCTGAGATTTTATAGGGTATTAAAATTTATTTATTCATGTACAAAAATTGAACGTTAATAACTTTTGTCGTGTAATCAAGAAACTCTCAAGGGGATTTTTTAGTAATGGTAATTTACTGGCTGGCTTACGTAGGCTCGTTAGGCGTAGAGTTTCGTTCAGTAGTGGATTTCAATATGTTGCAATATTGGTAGAGATATATCATTACAGTGCTAGAGGAACTGTTAACAGGATGTAGTATATATTTTCAGGTTTGTTTATAAGAAAAAAAATGGCATACGTTGTTATAATTAAGCTCAGAAACTACAGCAGTCGTTAGCAGCTTTGTTCACGAGCTTCATTTATAAGTAAATAAATAAAATTTAGTTTCAGGTATTATGACTGCAGTAAGGAGTATGATACAATTTTCACATCGAAGTTCCGGAGCGAATGTTGCAATCAAGTAACAATTTTCAATTTAAATACTTTGAAAAGTTGTGTAATTAAAGCGCCTGCAGCTCTGTAGACTGCAATTAGTTCGAATATGCAACCATCCTCTGGTTAATTAAAAAGTATGACAGAAATTTATTGCTTTTCAGCACGCTGTTTGTATCAAAAATTTTTATATTTAATGGTCGCATTTTGTTTTAGTGAGGAGTATATTTATACTTGTTTACGAGTAGCAAGTATAAATTTGCCTTATTTTGAAATTGTGCTGTCCGTATCTTTATACACAGTCCGACTTTTTAAAGAAATTGTGTTTGTGTATAAAACTTAAAGTAGAGACTAATAACCTTTACATTGTATCTCTAGAAATTTATAGGACGTTTGCGAAAATTGAGTCTAAAGCACAGATAGCTGCTTGGAAACTTGGAGTCCTTGCCAAAGTACGATGGTACTTCACACCGGGATAACTTCTAACGTTGTATAAAGCGTTTAAATCGTGTGTGGAGTATTGCTGCCACATCTAGGCAGGCGTTGCCAAAAACCAACTGGTTGCTTTGGACTCGGTAGACTGAAGCGAAGATTAGTCGGTGACCATAAGCTGATAAGAACTAAACTTAATATCCTGAGCCACCGACGTAGAGTAGTATCGGAAGTACCGTACACCGCTGCCGGCATTCATCCCTTTGTTATCGAAATCCCACGCATTAAGACGAAGCGTTTTGTTTCGACCTTTTGATGTGAATAGCGAAGAATTGGAAGATTCTACCGGCGGTAGTGTTACCGTCCAGGTATGATGTGGGATTCTTCAAGAGAAGAGTAAATAATCTATTTCCATACTAGTGCTCTTCATAACCAAAAGCCTACATCGTCGTTTATTATCAGATGGGATCGTAATCAAGCGCTATGCTATCTATATGTATAAAAAAATGGAGACTCGTGGAATTTCCGATAACAATAAGCTTAACTTCATTCCTGACATCTGCACTTGACGTCGGCAACGAATAGTAACAATCCTTTGAAACCGTGACAGTTACAAGGTTCTGGATTTTCGTATTTTTTTTCATTTCGTTTATTAGTAAATGGAAACAATTTTATCTTTTAATTACCACCGAAAAGTTTATATGAAACGGATAACAAATATGTGAATAAAGCATAGGTCATTAAAAATATGATTCTTTAAAATTGTTGCAACCCTCTCTATATCGCGTTCTCCATAACAAGGGTGAGATACTTTAAACTTCTCTCATTAGCAAACTAGAACATAACTTGGAAGAAACTTGTTTTTAGAATAAGAGGTGCAAATTTAACGAAAATCTGATTTTGTTCTATAAATATATACTGGAAATTAATATTTTTTTCAGATAATATATAAAATATTAAGAACATAAAAGTTGTATAAAGAATGCAGAATGTTAAATAAACAAACAGTGTTAACATAAACAGTTAATAATTATTATGACAGCATTATATTCAACAGAGTTAATGTACATACGCGTGTGTATTTTTTTGATGTCATCAATCATTTAACCTTCTTCTCGTGTATCGCAAGTTGTGTTATATTAATCATAATGAAGACATATGAATGTAATCCATCAAATTATTGACAGACGAGTAAATAAAATAAATAAGACGGTTGTGGTACTTTGGTACGGGTGGATAAATTTATGTTTATTTATGCATACAAAAATAAATAGGAAAGTACAACACATATATTAAGTGCATTACTTATTCCGATATATAAATTTCTTCCAGAAGTTCCATTGTTGGAAAATTTATTATCGTTAGGCATTCTGGCTATTCCCACTTTGTCCTACATTTGATTAAGTATTTAGATAAAACTTAACAAAAAATGGACCATTATTTTAATATTATTCTAATTATATTCTTTTTTTTTATTCAACGAAGCCACAAGAACAGCGCGACGTTTACCAAGTTACGTTTTAGTGCTGCTGTGGTACCTACCTGGACGGTCTCTGGCAAAAGAGACCTACCACCAATAAATAAATCAGTAAATAATATTATTCTTCTTATATTCGCTAATATTCAAAAGAGTACATAAAAGTAATATTATTAATTGACAATGTGTTTGCCCAGACTATAGCAATGCTTTTGATGAGGCTGCTTTGCTATACGAAAGTGGTAGGTCGCCAGGTAGGATTAAAAAACTTTACCGCTGCGCAAACTCCACCTCCTGTGGTCCCGAAATTGAACTGGAGACTTCCGCGTTATAAAGGAAGCTGAGCTTTTATGTTTTTTATTTAAAACTATAAAGCGACAAGACTAGTGGGACGTTCGCCTGATGGGAAATGATACTCCTGCCCATAAACATATGCCGTAGGATGGTATACACTGCGCTAAGTTGTGCTCGTCGCTTGAGATATAAGATGTAGAGTTTCGTTACCATAGAGAAGCAAGTAAGGACAGTAAAAACGAAATTTCCAAAATATCCCATTATATATTTAACTTGTAAACATTTCGATTATACTTGCATTGGTGGATTGTCGGTACTATTTACGAGTAGTGAAACTCGTCTTCGAGAGTATTGTTTAATGATTTGGTAATTCATCCATTCCTCGACAACTCTTCAGTTGGCACTAACTGCTTAGTTCCCTAATTGTTTTGCTTATGTTTGTTTGTGCTTTACTTTGCCCGTGATATTATTTGGGATAGTTTTAAATATTTATGTTAGTACTCCGGAAAATCAGTTTTGTTTAGCGACCATTTTAAAAAGCATGAAATTTTCTTGAAGATTAATTCTTCGTTGTATTGAATCAACTCGTTTCATTAAAATTAAGGAACAATCTCTACATTTTATGACGCACGTGTACAAATTAAGTCGTATATTAATGTTACGTTGTAATTATTTCAGAGGGTGTGCGTGGCAGGAATCTTCTTATTACTCCACACCAAAATAACTACATTACGTTACTTCTTTGCAATTTATTTGTTACATTGGTCAATAACATTAAACTAACATTTCAAATACAAAGATGTTACTTATTAAAATTTTAATGATTTAGTTATTACAAAGTAAGACCTTACTTAAATGTACTCTTAAAACTTTATTGCTACAAGTTCAGGAGTACCTTTACGCCCATATGTATATATTTAACTGCTGGTTCGATATAGCTCTTCTAGAAAAGAACATGGCATAAAACTCAGAGGCACTCCTATAATTACATAATATGAGACAGTTTAGAGTATATACAGTATTATCAATAGTTAACTATTTATGATAAAAGTTATTGAGGTTGGCACATCAGGTCTATGATTTGTTCAAGCTTTTATTCACTTCGTCAACTGGATTCCGATTGACAGTCGGTCGAAGACCCTCATCTACTGCGTTACTTAAAGTATTTCCAACGTAATTAGATTCTGTTTTAGTTATAAATACACATAACTAATATCAATTGCGAACGATTATTATTTAAAGGACGTTATTTACCATACCGTAATAATAATTAATAAATAGAGTACTGACAGCCGTACAGCTGAAAAGCCCTGCGTAAGGTAAACTAGCGATGTGGTGAAGGAAGGAAGCCGCTGGATGCCGGCAGCGTAGGACCGATCGGTGTGGGTATCTTTGGGGATGCATATGTCTAGTTGTGGACGTCTATCGGCTGATGACGATGTTATTTATTAACTAGTTCTAAATTATATATTTACACAAATAATCCTTCACCAGTAATTTGATATAGCTGTGGTAATTTTTTTGATTCAAATGTTGCTAATAACGATCACATCTCAATGAAACCAAACAACGTACGTATGCCTGATGATGTTCTGAAAACTAAATCCAGATACTTGGTTTGTAAAGAAGTTAGTTTTAAAGCCTTTGCAACATCTTTTAGATAAATTTACATCACAAATGTTATAGTTTATCAAAAGTTCTACACCAAAGCGCTACTTAACAACTACTTAAGTAAGTTTTACGAATATCATTAACTAGTATTGGTTTAGGTCTTTCAAGAAAACGTGGATTTATCGTGTTGACTTCTTGGTGCAGAGAGAGGGTAATGTCAAAAGTTCAAACTGAGTCGTCGTGCAATAAATGTCACTGACAATAGGAATTTGCTTGCAATGCAACCCGTTATCGAGACTTAGCTACCTGCGTATGCGTGGTTGAAGCGTCATCGTGACTTTTATTAGCACTCTGACTCCCGATTGGTCGTTACGAGTAAGGGTTGGTGTCTTCTTCTTCTTCTACTATATAAAAATAAGTCGGGTTTTCCTTCCTGACGCTATAACTCCAGAACGCACAAAACCGATTTCCACGGTTTTGCATTCGTTGGAAAGGTCTCGGGCTTCGTGGGGTTTATAGCAAAGAAAATTCAGGAAAACTTCAACAGAAAAGCGGGAAAATCATTTTTCACGTACACCGCTATCTCTGATACATAACATGTACTACTAACCAATACTTTAAGTAGACGGCGCCGGTGCGTGATACATTGTTTGAATGCTACTCATTGTTCTCTGCTCAGTTAATTTCATGTGACAAACCGGTATTGTGAAATTGTGAAAAAAAAGTAAAAAAAATAAGTTATTTGTTTCCTAACATTTCAATTGGAAACCATCAAATCAATGACGTGTATTGTGCAAATTTTTATTCAATTTCAACAGTAGGCATTTGTCTTTAAGGTGGTAAGTTGAACTGTGTAAATTATGTGGATCGTGCATTTGCGGTTAAATTCACCAGTCTGTCTATAGTCCAAAATGCCTAGAGGACGGCGTGCGAACATCGGCCGCCGCACAGGACATGCAAGCCAGCAATAAGTGTATTCACAGAACCTAAGCGATGAAAGACAAAATATAATAAGAGTAAATGCCCGATTGAGACAACGCGTGAGCACACGAAGATCATTGGCATCATACAATCACTTGGCATTCCAATATGATCCCACTGCGAACTACAGTGATGATGAAAATTTAGATATTGGACCAATGACGACTATATGCCGATATTGCAATGCGTTAAAGTTCAAAAGAGAAACAGCTGGATTGTGCTGCGCAAGTGGAAAAGTCAAACTGGATCCATTACTTACACCACCACAGCCACTGAAACCATTGTTCGATGGAAGTGATCCCGATTCCAGCCATTTTCTTCAACACATCCTTGAATACAATAACTGCTTTCGCATGACTTCCTTTGGAGCTAATATCATTTGAGAAGGCGGCTTCATGCCGACTTGCAAGGTAAAAGATACAACACACATAACCAATCACTCACACCAACACAATGAATTGCAACACATAACAACTACATATACTTCATCACTTACTACACCATCACACGATCAGAAGTTACACCGTATTTTTCAAGAAATGAGTGTTTGCAATTACAGATACAAGGACAAATATATCATTTGCATGGTTCAATGGTGCCAACACCAGATGAACCGCATCAATTTCTGCAAATATATTTCATTTCGTCGATGGCGGATTAGTTGAATGTGCGGTGCAATATACAGGGAACACAACAGTTAAAGAGGCAAATTATTGAACAGATGCAAGCATTTTTTCACGCTAACAATGCTGTGGTTAATATGTTTAAAACAGCATTGGAACGAATGCCATCGGATACGCACAAATTTGTCATAAGAGCGGATAGTACCCCAACAAGTGAACATGTGCGAAGATTCAATGCACCCACTGTTAATGATGTTGCTGCAATTATTGTTGGCGATCCAAATAAATCGCGAGACATTGTCCTTCAGCGAAGAACTTGACTAACTGACGAACTTGACTATTGCCAAACATATCGAGAAGCATGTCAACTATTGGGTTTGCTGGAGAACGATTCTCATTGGGATTTAACACTTGCGGATTCAGTTGTTTCATCAAATGCGTACCAAATACGAACGCTGTTCGCAATTATCATCACCACATGTTTTCCTTTACAACCAATTCGCTTATGGAACAAATACAAAGACGACATATGTGAAGATATCTTGCATCGCTTGCGCATTCAAACGAATAATCCTGACATCCAAATGACCGATGAAATCTACAATGAAGGATAAATTCTGATTGAGGATCAATGCTTGACTATTGCAAACAAGCTACTGATCGAAGTAGGAATGATTGCGCCAAATCGATCGATGCACCATGCATTCAACCATGAATTAAATCGAGAGCTGCAATACAATGTTGATACATTGCAGAAATCCGTTCGAAATAATGTGCCGTTGCTGAATGAACAGCAAAAACAAGTATACGAAACATTAATGCAAGCGGTGGACAATAATACTGGTGGTCTATTCTTCCTGGACGCACCTGGAGGAACAGGGAAAACATTTGTCATTTCATTGATTTTGGCCACTATTCGATCAAGATGTGACATAGCTTTGGCGTTAGCATCATCTGGAATTGCGGCGACTCTTCTAGATGGCGGTCGTACTGCACGTTCTGCGCTTAAGTTGCCACTCAATTTAAACATAATTGATACTTCAACATGCAATATTTTCCGATCCAGTGCAATGGGAAAATTGTTGATGCAATGCACGCTCATTATTTGGAATGAGTGCACAATGGCACATAAGAAATCACTTGAAGCACTTAACTTCACACTGAAGGATCTTCGGCGAAATAACAACATCTTTGGCGGCTTGATGATATTGTTGGCAGGCGATTTCAGGCAGACGTTGCCAGTAATTCCCCGTGGAACGCCTGCAGATGAATTGGATGCTTGCCTGAAGGCATCGCCTTTATGGAATAATGTAAAAACATTATCGCTAACCACTAATATTAGAGTTCAAATTAAAAAGGATCAAAGTGCTGCACAATTTTCCAAACAATTGTTAGCTGTTGGAAATGGAAAAGTCCCAGTTGATGCGACATCTGGATTAATTACTCTTACCAACGACTTTTGCCGATTTTTAGACTCTCAATTAGTTCTTATTGAAAACGTTTTCTCAAACATTAGTGAGAATTATTAGAATTATGCTTGGTTAAGTCAACGAGAAATTCTTGCCGCAAAGAATAATGATGTACACGCACTGAATTTCACCATTCAATCAAAAATTGCTGGCGATTTGGTGACATACAAATCCGTTGATTCCATAACAAATCCCGATGATGTAGTAAATTATCCAACGGAGTTTTTGAATTCTCTGGAGTTACCAGGATTTCCACCACATAACTTGCAACTCAAAGTCGGTACAGTTATTATGATATTGCGTAATTTGAATCCACCGCGACTTTGCAACGGTACTCGACTTTCGGTAAAAAGACTTATGCCGAATTTGATTGAGGCAACCATTATTAACGGAAAGTACGCGGGTGAAAATGTATGTATTCCTCGAATACCAACGATTCCGACTGATCTTCCGTATGACTTCAAACGATTGCAATTTCCAGTTCGCCTTGCGTTCGCAATGACAATTAACAAGTGGCAAGGCCAATCGCTTAGTGTTTGCGGGATAAATTTAGAAAATCATTGTTTTTCACATGGGCAGTTATACGTTGCGTGTTCACGAGTTGGGAAACCATCCGCTTTGTTTGTGTTAACGTCAGACAAAAAACAAAAAATGTGGTTTACCAAAGAGCAACTTCAATGAAACGGATAATTTGCGGACACGTATAACGCTTCGATTCAGTATTTACTTTGGATTCACTTTCATTTACTTAGAAAAGTTCAACTAAATAACACTTCATTTTTGTAATCGAAATGAATTCATTACTGTTGTGAAATGAAATAAAATTTTTCCTTTTCAAATATAAAACAAAAAAAAATTTTTTTCTTCATCTTTTAATCACCAAACGAAATGTTACATAAAACGAAGCCATCTGGTGGCGAAACGGAGTTCGCCGGATTTGCTAGGTTTTCTATAAATATAAGATTTTTTGTTATGACACTCATTACATTACTTACGCTTTGTTATGCAATACGCACCATGGAGAATTTATTTTCTGACGTGGTTTTGAAGAAATTACATGGTGACATCAACGCTCAAGCTCGGACTGTAATTCACGTTTTCCTGTTCATAAAAGAATTGAAAACTTTTTCCGAGAAAAAATTTTCTCTATGATTACGTGAAAACAAACGTTTTATCTTTCAAATTAAAAACTCTTATTTTCAGATAGCGAAAAATTATTCCTATTAATACTTAACATAATTTAACATATCGATCGTACGTATCCCGTTATTGATATGCACCTCTATAATTCTTACGCACATCACTACATCTCCTTCATACGACCTGTAAGTGCGAGCGAGATAAATATGATTCATTGCCCGACGCATCGACTATCGACATTTTGTACCGTTGACCCTAGATCATAAATCAAAAAATTAATAGTTTCATCTGTTACGACTTGCTCATTATTTTAACAAATAATTAATTTTCATATTCAAAGATCCTTTACAATGCAAGTTATTTTATGAGCCAATTTATACATCTAACTGGAGTTATCTATTAAGTTAAAATTCAAATAAAATTTTAATATTAATTTATAAAACAATTTTTTATTAAGTAAGACTAAAGGCCGAAGATCGAAGACTGACGATAACAATGGCCGAAGACCGGAGAACAAGGACCGGGTACTGGAGACCGGGTACTGAAGACTCAAGACTGAAACCATAAAACGAGAGACCGGATATATAATTAATTTAAAATCGTTGTAACTTTCTGGTGGTAAGTCTCCTTTCCCGGAGACTATCTAGGTAGGTACCACCGCAGCGCCTACTTCAATTTCTAAACAATAGTGTGCAAACATTACTGTGTTCCGATTTAAGGATGTTGTAGCTAGTTTAACTACTGTAGTAACGAGATTTGACATCTTCCGTCTCAAGATGACGAGCGCAATAAAGTGCAGTATATATCATCTTTACTGGCGCCGTGTTGTTATGGGCGGTGGCATCACTTAAGTTCAGGTGCAAGTCCCACTCATCTAGTCGCTTAGAAAAAAAAATTGTTTGAAATAATTCAAAGTAATACCAAATACACAAACTCTTGTGGTTGTTAACAAATTTTTCAAGTATCTCTTCTAATATTTCATAATCATAAAGAGCTGACATTTTGCCTTTGTTTCGAAGGGTTAGGTCAAGTCTTCCTTTTATTGTTCACTCATATAAAACATGGCATTTCCTTTGTCTTGGAGCACAATGATGCCCTTATCATATTTTCAAATATATATAAAAGATTTTAAATATGAACAACTGATATTTTATTTTTCTTTACGTTAAAAGTAAAGGAAGACGGAAATATACTATACAGTTCAATTATTGTGGATTACCCACAAATATTACGGGTATATATAATACTTAAGAAAATATTAGCAATATTTAGGGATAATATAAACTAGAAATAAAAGCAAAATTTTATTTTCTGTTGAAAGATTTTCGTAAGTATTGTAACAATATTTTTGATTATTTTATTCAATTAATCGACGAGACGAGCGGACGTTCACCTGATAGTAAATGATACGCCTGGCCATAACAACGTGGCGCTAGTTAGAATGATATAAATTGCACCACATTGCTTTCGTCGCTTGAGACATAAGATATTGTTGATTATTTTTTTTATTTTTGGGGGGGGCGGGGACTTTGATCCCTTAGGGCCATTCATCAGCCCATTGTTGATTCTTGTTACCGCAGTAATTACACTAGCTACAATGCCTTTTAAACTGAAACAGTATTGTTTGGCGGCAAAAATAGCCGCTGTGTGGGTATCTCCTAAACTGACGGTCTCCGGCAACAGAGACATACCGCTAGTAGAAATTGATTAAAATTCACTATGAGTAATGGTGATCTCGAGTCAATGACTTTATAACAGCTGCTCACATCTATGTAAGTATGCTTCGAGTTTGTAGACCGAAGAATACTTGAATGTACCCTCTTATGTGTAAGAAAATACTTTGCGAGGACAGTACTAATTGAATTTTTACCTTTTCCTTCAGTTTTATGTTTACATTTATGGATCGAAATTACATTACATTATCTGACTTGGACTTTGAACTAGAAGCACTAGACACCGGAAATGAAGATTTATTTTTTATTATATATATATCGTATAAAAATAATTACATATACTGTAAGATATATATTTTATGTTAGTTCTAGGCCCATCTATTAAAAAGAGAACTGCAATCTATTTAAGTTAGTACATCTCCACTTAATAGAATTACATGGTCTAAGTAACTTGCTATAGAAATTTATTGGTGGTAGGTCAACAGCAACTAGTTGCTGGAGACCGTTTAGGTAGGCACCATCGCAACGCTTATTTCTCACATGTCAATTACGTCAGACTGGATTTGTCTCCAGGTAGTAATAGATTAAAACAAACGACCAAAGTAAATTTTCATATACATTAAAATGAATTAATCTTTGGAAGTCTATTATGACTACCATGGTGCATCATGTACCAATTCACTCGTGCTAAATATGATTTACCTACAAAGAAATTAGATAAGACTCCATGTTACATGGCTAGGGGTTTAGCGATTTTTTAACCCACTGTGGCAGAAAATTACTTATAAAACGGCGAAATTCTATTTAGGTAATAGAAAGAGAAAGAAATAGATAAAGGAATGTAACTCGACGAATGTCGTTGGTAATTATGGTGTTCATAACAGGCTTTCTAGAATTGGAAGGATTTAATTAAAACCAATTGATGAGAGCAGTGAATCATATTGTCTTGCAGTAAAACCTTAGTCCGAAATATAAATGTAGGTGAAACGACCAGTGAGTCTAGAATTTAATGATACCATTAGCTGTAAAGTAGTACTTAAGAACAGCTGTTGTTTAACTTATGTCTGATGAAATATGCTGGCTTGCAAATGCATGCACGGTTAAATAACCCTAATAAAAAGATTATATGGTGTTAGAAAATATTAAAAAATATTGCAATCTTCGTACGATTAACAGTAATACAAATGGCATAATACTGTTATTAAAAAAAATTATTCGTATTAAGTAAAAGGTATAATTGAGCCACGGTAATATATTATACAAAGTTATGATAAACAAGTGATTACTAAGCGATCATTTACATATTAGGATTATCCTTATAGTCTTTATTAAATTGCTATCGTCAAGGCTACTAGCCTTAAATGGACAAAATATCCCCGGGGCAGTTAATATCTTGATAAACGGGAAAGTATGAGTATTTATTTTCCTGTTAGAATAATCACAGGGTAGATTACTAACGTGTATTTCTACTAAGGTATTGAAACAGGGTTTTCCATGTGAATGAAATTTTATACATTTTATCCTTGTAGATTTCAATCGTGGTAATATCTTTTTACGTAACAAGACGATATCTTGTTACAGTCGGGTACCTGATATATTATTTATTTATAGTAGAGATTATTAGGATAATGAAATATGCACTAATTCAGTTTGGTAGTTCTCTATCTTTTGAATTGCAATCTCATAAGTTATTTAACGATCGACATGAATGTCTTATATTCATATATAAAAATATTATAAATCTTGTGTCGAATGGGTTTGGTTTCCAATGTTTAAGTAAAAAAATTTCCGGGAAGAAAATTTAATTTTTATTTAAATATTTAGCTTCATGTGTAGTAACTACAATTTCTTTCCTTATTGCTAGTATAGATTTTGTAGTCTATGATAATAATGCGCACTTGTTCCAGAAGTTAATAATTTTTACTTTAACTTTCCCACGTTGTGCATAATATTCGAAGTGTGACGGCAAACATGATCGAACCTGTATTATATACAAGATCAGCCTGCGTCGTTGTGGATTCATTATTATTAAAGCACAGATTCCAAGTTTCCTGTGTACTATTTTTGCTTTAAACTTGATTTGAAAATTTTACTTGCCATAAAGTGGACGTGGTTGGTAAGTTCCAGTTACATTTTGTAAAAACAGAATAAAGGTTTACTTTCGAAATGAACAGACAAAAAACAGGTTTGGTAGGTAAATTGAAATATACAATAAAAATTAAAATTGTGTTGTTGAGAGTAGTTAAAAAAATATAGTAATAGTTATGTTACAAAGTAGTAAAAATTATTTCTAATGACCGTGTAAACTTTGCTAAGAATTATGTTTATGTTAAGATATATCAGTGTTTACTGTAATATTATTCTCATCAGATATTGACATATACTATAAAAAATCGTAAGCTAAAATTTATTTTCGTTTTTAAACTTTAATTATTATATACTTATAAGGCATAGCCAATGCTAGTACAAGGCGTATACAATACAGACTTTAAATATTTTGCACTATTTTCATGATGATTGTGCGGAAAAAGAAATGGCTAAAATATTCTGATTTAATAGCTGTCAAAAACTAATGACAGCAATCTTATCTGAATGTTTTTTATTTATCACACTCTCGCAGATCGCGGAACAAATGAGAATCTCGTTAATAAACTTTATCAGTTGTGGTATAGGATCGCAACAACATGGACGTCCTAGGTGTTGTAGTGAATTGGTTCCTTCTTTTATTTAGTGTTTGTGTTCTTCTAATATGTTGGTACTATTACATAAATTACAACTACTGGAGAAATCGGGGAATCCCGTTCGAAAAACCGTTTCTATTCTTTGGAAATCTCTCATTTGCCATGCGGAGGAGCGTCTGGGACTTTTGCTATGAATTGAAAAACAAACATCCAAGGGAGTATATAGGAATTTTCTTAGCTTGGAAACCAGTTCTTATGGTGCAGACTCCGGAGTTGGCTAAGAGGATTTTAGTGAAGGATTTTGAATATTTCCAAGATCGTTATCTGTACAGTGGCTTTGCAGATCCTTTAGGGTCATTAAATTTATTTACGGTTAAGGTAAATTTCAATTCTTCACATTTAACGTGTTGTTTAATGCGATTACTCAACAGTGATTCTCATAATTTTTTTTCATTTTCTAGAATCCAATTTGGTCAATAATGCGACATGAGCTGTCGCCAATGTTCACGGCAGCTCGGCTAAAAATGATAACAGAGCTAATGAATATCAACGGTAAGGAGCTAATTGCCAATGTTCGTCGCAATTATATCGACGATAATAAGCATGTCAACTTAAAGGTATGTTCCTATCTGTTGTCTAGTGTAGGTTTGATAACCAAATAAAGTAAGATAAGTAAGATTACCTAGTGTTGCCATGATACTTCAGTTCATTTCAATAGGAAAATAAGTGTTTCTTTTTGATCTATGAAATAATTTTGTCCATAATATTCTATAAAATATGTGTTAATATAAACCAAACTTTTTCTAGGAATTATTTTCGATGTACACTTCGGATACGGTGGCATATAGTGTCTTCGGTATTCGAGTTAGTGTACTAAATGATCAAGATTCGCCGCTATGGTATATAACCAATCATATGGTGAAATGGACATTCTGGCGGGGCGTTGAATTTACTATGATATTTTTTTTGCCAGCTATAGCTGCTCTATTCAGGTGAATTATTTAAAAAATTATTAATTCGGCTGGATACCTTATAAATAAATATTAAACGCTGTATAATTTTTGATTTAAGATTAAAGTTCTTCTCAACAGCTGCATCAGAATACATTAAGAAAATATTTAGTGATGTTGTTGGAGAGCGAAAAAAAAATGACCAATCGAATAGCAAAGATCTTGTTAATCATTTGCTAAGGTTGAAAGAAAACTTAAAACTTCCAGCTGAATCGGGATCAGGTAAATAAAATATTGATGGAAAAGGACTTATTGCAAATTTTTATTGTAATGAAATATTACGTTCGGTGGTTTTTTCGTTGATAGTCACCTTTTACATATTAAATTATTGTGTTTTTATTTCATTATTATACATGAATAAATAAATGAACAGCTCTCTATAAATGTACATGTTACTAAGACTAGAGTTTCTTCCACAAGATCAATGTGGTACGTTAGCCAGGTGCGGGTTGGTGGATATTATACTCAATACAAACTTCGATACTAGATGAAAATATAATAAAGCATTAAAAATTTGTGCCTCAGGGCGAAGTTAGATTATAGGATATATGATATATAAATAAAATGGGATTTAAATAGGCCCTTTTCTCATTTCAGATCTCGCTGATAATTTAATGCTGGCGCAAGCAGCCGTATTTATTTTGGGTTCGATAGAAACATCATCTACTGTATTAAGCTATTGCCTTCATGAATTAGCACATCATCCGGTCGAACAGGTACTTGGACGGTATATAGTAATTTGAAAATAAAAATCACAAAGTAATAATAATATCTTATCAAGGTAAAGACAACTTGAAGATTGTTAGAAATAAAGAATATATATAATATATTTGTACTATAAATTTAAGAAAGTAATGGTTACTAGATTTTTTTAAAAATCAAATAATAATTTGTGTAAATATAATGATAAAATGTAAACTTTTATAATAATTTTCATTGTTAATAAATGTTTACAGGAGAAGCTGTACAACGAAGTACATGACGCATTACAAAAATCTGGAAAAGACATTTTAAACTATGACGAACTGATGCAATTAAAATATCTTTCATGTGTTATTACCGGTAAGACATCGCCAATATCAGAATTATAACGAATAAGTGCAGTTAAGGCTAAAAATAAAAAATACATCGTCGTTTTTTCTAGAAACATTGCGTAAATACCCCCCAGTTGCTTATTTAGATCGAATTTGCAATAATACATATAAATTAAACAAAGATGTCACTGTGGAGAAAGGAACACCGGTGTTTGTGAATGTCTTGGCTATACATTACAATGAGGAAATCTACCCAGAACCGTTAAAATGGCGACCGGAAAGAATGACGTGTTCATCTGATAATGACAACCTCAACTTCACTTTCTTACCGTTTGGCGACGGGCCCCGCTTTTGCATTGGTAAGTCCCGCTGGTTACTTACACATGTTCTAGATAAATATTCTATGAAAAATTTCCTGTTTACAATATTTTGTTGTTCTAAAATAAATTTTGTGATTCAAACTGCATAAAAGGATTCGTTACTTTAAATAATGGATCTATTATATCCTTAAATGTTGACTGTAGTAATTTGTACTACGAAAGACTATTTAAGTCTTAACAATTCTCCTACGATGATCGGGTTTCCCAGATTCGTATTCTTTTAGTTTAAGGAAAATTTACTGTTCATTATTCAACCTTAATACAACCTGTATGAGCTTGAATTGCATTTAAAGTTTTTACCGAACAAAAAAGTGCAGCATAGATTTTATCAAATCACAGTTAAATTAAAAAGTAATATAGCATTTTGTATAAAGTGTTTTAAAGCTTTAGTACTGACAGATTGTTTACATAGCTAAATAATTTTCCTTTGATTGTGCTAACTGTATAAATCCTAATTTCTATAGTAACTATTTATTTTTCCAGGTAAACGATATGGTATGATGCAAATACGAGCCTCTTTAGCTCAGTTGGTAGTGGCTTATCATTTTAAGCCTGCTGATATACCTTATAGCATACAAACCGATCCACACAGCGTAATATTAGCACCAAAAGATGGTTTAAGTGTGAAATTTGTAGCTCGCTAAACATTTTCATACTGTCATATGTTAATAAAACCAGTGAAAATATTTTTTTATTAAGTGATCATTTTCAATAAATATTTTAATAATCAATCTTTAATATACAAAGTATGCTAAAGATTAATTATTAAAATATATACTCTAAAATTAGACTGGTTATAATTTTATTGTACACAGAATCTATATAAAACTGTATCCAATAAAATTTTAAGTAGTGAAATAAATTGTTCATACATTTTTAAGTAATGCAGGCGGAAATAAAACTATGAAATGATAATTTTTAATGTAACGATTAACTTTGCAAATAAACAAACCCTGATTGTTAAGTTAAATGAAATGGACTGTCGTTTATAAATAATATAATAAAAACTTTACACCATCTTACACCAAATATGTTTATTAATTTTCTTTATAGACATAAATATTGTAATTTTCTATTACAATTATTTGCAGCATGCAAAAGTAAAATATGATTCCGGAATGGAATAACCCAATCTGTACTTTATACTATCAATCAAGATTAAATGGTAATACGTTATCCTAATGATTATACGATACTAACAAGATTTCTTTATTGTAATCAGATCACGAGTTCTAATGAGGCGTAGGAATTGAATTAAAATTGATAAGTGGATACCATTAATGAAAGAAACGAGTAGTTTTACTCAAAATATTTCGTATATAATTTTTCATATTTAATCGGATTATTATTATCTATTATTATTTTCTAACGATTCCTCCAAACAACAATAATGGAAATGTATGTAATAAGTACACAGGTTTCTATATTACTACATTACGCGATTATATACTTATTACTATTACAAGATTATACTTAATATTTGTTTTATATTACATATTTTTATTATTAATATGCAATTTATGTTATAAAAGCTAAAACCAATATGAAGTCAAAGTAGTACTAAAACAATAATAAATAGGTGAAATGATTTCACCATTATCGAGATGACCAAATTTCTCAGTACAGATGATAAAAGTTGTGGTGCTGGAGGGATGCTCGGAGTATCATGGACTGAATTCCGTACCAAGGAGTCTATATTTCGAGAATTCGGCATCAAGCAGCGTTTATCATATTTAGTACAATTTCGTATCTTCACCTTATTTGATCATATATTTCGCTGAGAAGAGCTGGCTATTGAGTCTTGTGGTTCAGGGAAAGGTTGAGTGTACCAGGCCACGCTTATGAGGTGGATTGACCAGGTAAAAGCGGCAGTAAACGGCTCATTATCACTACATGAATGAACGAGAAAGGCGGCCTTTAAAGAAGAACGGCCGTGTGTTGTGAAACTTGCCACCAACATCTGAATTGATGAACACCATCACTTTGCCAAGAGTGACATCGACAAAGAAATCTCGCACTTCGACGCACTTCGTAATTAAATATATGTACATACATTATAAAATAATCTAAAACGATCTATTTTTTTAATACGAAATGAAAACAGTGTAAAAAAACTATTGAGGAAAACTTGTTATTACAGTCAATTAATGAATCATCAGCTAGACATCCACTGCTGGCTGATGGCCTACGCTTAGGGCTAGTGGAGGAAACGGTGACGGCCCTACAGATCTCCACATCGATCGGTCCCGCGGTGCCCGCATCCAGCATCTTCCTGCAACCTTACAGTTAGCATAGCCTTCGGTGTCGCCATGAGCTATGGACCGTTGTTTGTAGTAATTCATCTATTCGGATTTCTGCTATTATCCTTCACACCGTCCCAGTGCGGGTTGGTAGGAGGTTGCCAGAGCACTACGAGTAGGTGAGGTTGGCTTAGGTTCCGTGAGGCGGGGCCCTTTACTGGGACTCTATTCCAGTCGGTAATTGGTTAATAAAACAGTACTAAAAAGTCTCATTCCCCGATAACAATAGGTGAATAATTGAACAGTTTGTGAAGCTGTGTATACTTACCTACTATGCTAAGCATGAAATTAAATATTTAAGAAACAGGATTCCCTTACATCATATCGTATTCAAAACGTTAAAACACAAAAACAACGAGCTTCTTTGTTTCTGTCAAGTTGAGACATGTTTATGTGGTTGGTAAGGTTTTTTTTTATCACTTATTATTATATTTTTTTTATACAACGAAGCGACCAGACGGGCGGGACGTTTACGTCATGGTAAGTGATCGTCTTGACACGTAAGGCTTTATGCCTTGTTACCTTTTTTTATTGTATATATTAGCGCTTGACTACAATCCCACCTGATGGTAAGCGGCAATGTAGTCTTTGGTGGTAAAGCGCACTAGTTTAGAAGTACCCTATTCACTCTTCTCTTAAAGATCCCCACGTCATACCTCGACGGAAACATTGACGCACGCAGACTGTTCCAATCCTTCGCTGTTCGCATTAAGAAGGTCGAAGCGAAACGCGTTCATCCTAATGCGTGTGATCTCGACAATGTAGGGATGAATGCCTGCGGTGTGTCCGTACATCCGTTAGTAGAGGGGCGATGGCGGAACCTCGTTACCCCAGTAATTTCACTAGCTACAACGCTTTTAAAACTGGAACGCGGTAATATTTGCAAAGACTGACCGCAGGAATAGGCGCTGTGGAACCTATCTGCAATTTTTCCGGAAACAGAGTCCACTAATAAAGGATTAAATCCTGGACATACACAACATCATATTAAAGCTGACAATTCACTGCAACCAAGTAAAATTTCGTATTGGCAAAATTTGTATTGTTTTAAAAAGAAAGATAATAAATGAATCCCGCTTTGTTAGCTGCAAAGTGCAAAGTAATAACTCCGCCATGTTGTTAGCAACAGCTTGCAATGAACTAAAAGGCTAATAAAATTCAGCGTTTTCAATATGCTGGGGGAATAAATTTAGGTTTTATGAAAGATTTTTATGCACAAATAAGATTTATCGCAGACTTTGAAGTTCGAAATAACTATAAGATTAAAAAAAACTACTACTTCCTCTAGGTGTGCACTTGATAAAGTATGGAATAGACGATAATGCTTATAATGCTGCAATTTTTTTCAGTAAAAGAGTATTAAAATATAATTTTATTTTTAACATAAGAAATAAAAAATTACTCGAGGATTTCCTTGTTGGAGTTCACTGAGGGGATTTGGGCCTTAGCCGAGCACGCTGGCCCAGCGCGGGTTGGTGGGTGGTCAGGGTTTCGTTTGTTATTCAGCAGGGCGCACCGCGTGCAGGTGAAGTTGACTTGGGCGGAACCCCATACACCTTATATATATATATATAATTCCTAAACTTTATTAATAACTTTATATCTAGTAAGTATTCCGAGTGGTACATGTGACAAGTCATTAACACTTATTCTGTCAGTACTTAATCAATTGGGGAACATCAAAGTTGTTTCTAGTCTGTACAGAAAATTTTGTTTATAATAAATTCGTTTCCATCATAGATATTAAAGGAAATATGTTTTTATAAAAGAATATTAGATTTTTGTAGTATTTTCTTGTTTTATTGACGAAGATTGACGAAGCAACGTGACGATGAGGATAATGCGATACTTGTTAGGATGTTTATACAGCAACACAACGCGCGAGCAAGTGTTAGAACTGATATGGGAACAAACTTTCTTTACATCACAAACTTAAATATGCAATGTATTAGGATCAAAAGATATTTCTTGTTTAGGTCTTGATAATAAATTCCAGGTTATAACCGTAATTCTGATGTAGGTAAAATGAAAAAAGTTTTAGTCGAAGCTTATGTAACTCGTAGACCAGTTATTATTATTATGCTAGAAAGATATTTTCCATTTAAGTAAGAATGTTTTAATTTTAACCGTATAGTTTAAAAGTATGGTAATTGTATTAAAATGTATTCATTAAGCTGGAAGTTTGATATTACAAATTCAGAGCGGTTTTTTTTTTGTTTCGAAAGAATTACGTTGGACAATATATCTAAGTTGAGTAGTAACAATTATGCCCAAAGGAAATCATGAGTTGTTAACTCAGTCACGTTGTACCATTAATCAAATTTCCAACGGTCATATTCTTGGTTGTTGGTAAACCTTATCATATAAATAAACTGCTGAAAATTTATTTATAGGGTATATAATAGAAAAATCAAATACTATCTACAAAAGCCTACCTACCTCATCTTCTCTGCATTACCCAAGGTAGAGTGGAAGATAATTTATGCAAATGCCATTAAGTACGTCTATATATATAAATTTAAATAAATAAATTAATAAATAAAAGTGTTTAGTTATTAATTGAGCGTATAAATGCTTTAGTGGGACGACAAATAAACGTGTCTTGTAAAACAGTGGTCCTTTATTTGATGCCCAGGGCCACATTAGTGTTAGAGAAGATACTGGTAAAATTTTTTAAAGGCGTCCGGCTAGCTAACACCATCACAATGTTTTTATGCTGCAATGGAATTGCTGTATCCTTATAAGATGTATATTAATATATTATATTGACTCTCATGCGTATCTTCAGTCTTATAGTTAAGTAACATATTGTGAATAAAAATCATACGCTGTTCGTCTGAAAGATAAGATGTTGATTCTCATTATCCCAGTAATTACACCAGTCACAACACCCTTCAAATTGAAATATGTTTGCACATTGCTGTTCGACGAAAGAAATAAGCACTGCGGTAGTACCTTTTTTTTTCTGTGGTGATATCCTATATTGGATACCGTTCCACTGTCCGGGCAACTGAAAAGACTCTTACCGGTTAAAACCGTATGGTATCTCACTCATCGCATTTGGCCGGAACCACGGGAACGCTTTCGCACACTACCGTGGTTCCGACAGCGAGAGGCCTTGATAAGACCACATCTCGGGGTGGACCTACTGCTCTCCACCCGCTATACAGGTATTAGGCGGAAGTACTGCGCGCACCATCTCGAGGCCTTTCATACTGCGTTGATACCTGCCTAGACGGTCTCCGGCGACAGACACTTACCACCAGTAATATTATCCGTATTATACTAAACATACTGAAACGTTTAAAAAGACTTATTTCTGTTTTTTTGCATTGGGTTTTGTAAATAACGAGTTTCCTTACTGTAAAAGGAACGTGCAAGGAAATATCTTAAGAATATCAACGTCTCGCTTCGGATTTAAAATTTCCGTATAGTGTGAACACTCCGTTCCGAAACCAAATAAGATTTCCATTTAAGTAGTTTTAGCTATGAAAATGAATTTAGCTTCAATAGTATCGTGCATTAACATTTTGCTAAGAATGAGAATGCCATTTTTTTGTACATGGTCTGAATTAAATCGGGTAAAATTTTAACAGTCCTAATATGAAGTTATTTTATAGTCCCAATGTATAGATGTAATTCGATAAAAAACTCCTGTTGGTATTGGCAAATATTTACAACATCAGAATCATCTCTGCAGCTCATATTACATTGCCTGCTTACAGATAATCAAGAAGATACTACAAAAAGCAGTATGGAAAATTACAGCATTATTATTATGTATATAACTAACAAATTATCATTATTGCATATAGTGATGAGTAAAATTGGTCTTGGTCTTCGTCTTGCGAAAAAGCGAAATCAAGACCAAGACCAAATGTATAACACTAAAAAAAAATTAACGAACATATGCTTTTCTTCTGGAAACAAATTATTTAATGTATTACAAAACTGAATATGTAACATCAAGATCAAGATCAATACTAGAAGTAGTTAGACCTTCCAACTGTAGTTTGGCGGACAGATAGAGGAAACTGTTCCAGGCTACTGCATTTCTTTTACCTGGCGGTACAAACGTTCCATGCACTCCTGTACATCGTAAAATAGATTACAAAATAGAATATTAAACAAATATATATGTACTTAATAGAGACAAAAAGTTTTGCTGCCTTTTTATTTAAACAACAATCTACACAACAACGACCTTCAGATCAACCAGGCATTTAGCTCAGTAGACATTTATCCTCATAACAGTTACCATCTTAATAATGATGTAGTCTCATATCCTTATCACCAAACGTAATAT
This sequence comes from Ornithoptera priamus, assembly GCA_029034505.1. Classification (NCBI taxonomy): domain Eukaryota; kingdom Metazoa; phylum Arthropoda; class Insecta; order Lepidoptera; family Papilionidae; genus Ornithoptera; species Ornithoptera priamus. The sequence goes on from JARDWD010000484.1 coordinate 979,809, forward strand.
ATTAATATTCTATTTTATAATACTTCTGTTGTGTAATATAAAATAATATTTTAACTTTGAAATACATAGTATAGTAATAAGGACTATACTATTTCAAAGTTTTGCGGTATCTGTGTATAATCATCATCTTTATTATAACAATATCTTCATCATGGAATCGATTTCCAAACTATGATACTTTGTTTTACATAGAAATATGGTTTAGATTACCATGATTGTAGCTAGCCCTAGCTTGTAGGTAAAGATTTTTATAATAAACGAAGAGAAATGCAACTTCTTAGCACCGTGTAAGAATAATATGAACAATTCTTGTTTCAACTCCCAATCCTGAATGCGAATGTGTCATAACAGAAGATGATGGCCGTACTTTGCCGGTTTCCTTATTATCCGATCTCAATGGAGCAGTTCAATTCCGTGAAAATAAGTTTCATCTTTCGTCGAGCTGTTATTTCATGCTGGAAATAATTTTGTTTTTTTGGCAAACCTTCGGTGATAAGTTTCACGCTTGTCACTTGACCAGTAGGTGAACTGAGCATTATTTAAAAATAAAATAGACTACTTAAAAAAAAATTACTAACTTTTTTCTTGTCAATCTGTTAGGTTGTCCTGGCAATTCGTGCCGATTTTCGTTAAGTAGTTTGAAATGAGATCTAAATACTTTATATTTATTGAAAATAAATGACTCGTGAACATGTTCTAAAAGACAACACCACCATGATAGAGGATAGAAAGAAAGCAAGACTAACTTACGCTTAACATTACCCCAATTAGCAGCAATAATAAAAAAATCAAAATCAACCAAAAATTAGAAAAACCTCTAGATATAGAGAATCGGACGGGCGACAACTTTATCAGGATAATTAATGCACAGTTTTATGCGTCTGATAACAAGACGAAAATTGTTGCATTTCGATTAGGATGGGATACCCTATCTACTCAATTCACCGGTCCTTGCTATCGGTTGTAGAAAAAAATGGTACTTATATTATTTAAGAATTGAGTACCAAAATTTTAATGAGCTGCGTTTAAATTTTTCCCTCAAAATCGGTACTAACTTTCCCGACGACCCACTACTTTTTGTTTATGTATGGAAAAACATAATGAAGCTCATTCCTAAAAATAACCAGCCGAGATTCGTTGTACGCGAATTAAATTCTCTTAAATTTGAACGTAGAAATTGAATCCAACGATCCGGTACGCAGTTATTTCACGCCTGTTTCGTTCCGCGCAGCTTTACCAACAAAACACCGCTGCTCCCAAGCGCCAAACAAAATCAAATTCCTATGCTCTCAGACAGGATGAAGTATTATCGTGAATATTCATATTGGAAATTTGACGTCCATTGTAAACACAGGCGTTTTTATTTTGTTATTTATTTTCATCTCAACAGTGTTTACCTAGTCGGCAAAAATCGCTGAGCCTTGGTAGAGATGTTATATCTTTTTTATTACACTACTACAAAATTATTTGAGTATCGGAATATATTTGTATTATAAATACTTTAGAATGCTGCAAAAGTTATTACACCGTCTTGGGGTTTACAAATTATGTTCTCCTTATCTCGTTAGCGTCGCGCGTTTCTTGTTTTATATTGTTTTTTATTTTACGTGGGGGAAATGCCTGCGCATACCTAGTCTCTAGGGGGCAAAGGCAGTTTGTGTCGGACTTGCACCGACTAAAATCCCTACGATGTTCCATCTCGTCTCCTTATGGCAGGGTCACGGGAACGCTTTCGCACACTTCCGCGACCCCAGCAGCGCCGGCTGCTTCATGCAGCCCCACTTCAGGAGGGAGGGAAGGACCCTCCCTTTAAACCTTTGTAAGAGCACGCCGGAAAACAGAGCGCGTCACTTTCTTCGGCCGCAGAGGACAGAGAGAGCGGCAGAACGCAATACCGACACTTCTCTCTCCTGCGACTCCATCTCGGCTGCAAAGGGTAGTTAGTATAAAGCCGCCCCTGCAGTACACCGGCACGCATTCGAGGTGAACTCACTTTAATAGGAGCTCTAACCTGGAGCTGCCGCTTAAGACCAGTGCTACGCCTCGGGCCGGCCGGGTTCCTCTTCGCGTTACCGTGGGCAACCAAGCCACGGCTACTGAGCTCCACGGCCTCAACAAGACAGGAACTTGTTCGGGGGGCTTGTTTTATGGTTAAATCATAATTGTCAACTGCCTTTCATTCTACGTAGAAGAACCACATAACGTTACATAAAAAAATCTTCCAACTTTTCTTTCTACTTTCTTTTCTATATTTAATAGATATTTCTTCTATGGACAATTGCTTCCAGAGATGAATTAATCATTTAATTCGTAATTTCAAAAATATAAAATACTATTCTGCTTGTCACCTAATTGTAACAGGGAGGGAAGCCGGCGGCTCTTATATCCAAAAATTATGCTTTCTGAAACCATAAATCTTGGTCTAAACTTCCTACTTTTCGCCGTTCTATAGACAGTTACTTGCAAAGATAAATTTATCAGAGAATTGTGGAGAAGAACACAAACAAAAGGAAACGTTATTAAGGTTTCATTGCCTATTTTATTATATTTACGCTTCATTTATTACTTTAGCTGCCTTTGCGGCGTAGCGGCTAAGCGTTTGTCTTGTAACACGGAAGTTCAATTCTGACGTCACATACTGTGGAGTTTTTATAGTTTCAGTCTTTTATCGAACCCGCCTCTCTAACTACCACCCTCATATTGTAAATCTGCAGCCATAACAGCATTTCTGTGTTTCTACAGTAAACATATGAGAGCCAGAGAATATTGGAAGAGTACGCTTGCTCATTTACCGCTTCGTTATCATCTAAAACCGTGTGAAATAGAGATCTTATTAGACACTGTAGATAATAGTAAACGTGTTTATTATCACACTCCATTAAATAGCTTTGTTTCAATTTCTCTTGTCAATGAATTTCGGCATAACATTTACGTTAGAAATTACTTTAACGCAACCAAAATTATATATCAACATGTGCCATTAGATTCTTAAAGCGTAGTATTTGAGAAGTTATTATTTGTTATCTTTGCGAAATGATATGTAAATAATACACCGGCTTGGTAGATGAGTTAGTTATTTCAAATGTATTGTCGAAGAATTTATTCAGGATGTCTAATTTTCACTTAATTAAAGCCACGTTGAGAGATAGGGGCTGAATTATCGTTCCATTTGATGCCGTTCCCTCGGCAATAAACTTTATAGCCTTGATGTTCGCATTAGATGCTCGCAAAGTACTTTGAGCACTAAAATATTTTAGGACGTTTACTACTAAGTTTAATTTTACTGACTAATCAATTGTGACTATCTGCTATTCAACATAATTTACATTATCTTGTTATCATTATATAAAAATTTCGATAATTATAATACCGTTATGATATCTATTCTATTTGTTGGTGAAATTTTCAATATTACGAAATCAAAAGTGATGTTGGATATATATAGAGGAGGTATCTGTTTCCTCACAAACCCCTTAAACCACAAATTTATTAACGGGTGCATTAGCTACTTTTCACATCGTTTTGATTTATGTTGGCATAAGCTGATTGTCGCCCGGTGAGTCGGGCTTTGTTCTTTAATGGATTTTGTTCCCAAAAAGAAACGACATCCTACAAAAAAAATGATCTATTACACTTCCAAACGTCAAAAGTCTCTTAAAGGAATGAAACGAGTAAAAGCTGTTTTACATTATAAACGAAGATAATAAAGATAACGTTATTTAAAGTTATCGACACAAGTTATTCAAGAAGATAGGAATAAGAAAGGTAAAGAAATGTAATTTCTATACAAGTGATACATTCATGAGGATTTAATTATTTTGAATGCCTCAATAAACATTTTCACGTAAATATAAAGTTTTTTGTTGCAAAAAGCATAATGTTAATTGAATGTTTCCCTCTGCAAAGTTTATAAAGAGAAGTGATCAATCAAGATTTCCATGCTCGTGGAACGGTCGAAGTAGAAATGGGAGTACGTTTTAATTCATTAGAGTACCTATCTACTTACAGTTCTAGAAATACAATTTGTCTTTCATAAACTACTCCTGTTATATTACACAAAATCATTCAAATAAAACGGCAAACAGAAAGATTTATTTCTTCTGTTTATTCTTAATGTATAGGCGATATGATAATAATATTATAGAAATTCGCTTTACTATATAATGATGGTAAATGAATAATGTATTTTTTTATAAGGGCTTGACAGTATGAATAGTTAAGAAACAAAACTCCATTTGGAAGTAATTTTTGGAATTGTCCACATTTTGTCATAATGTGCCCTTGATGCTGTCAAGTATTTTTAAATAGATTTTTCCAGGATTTCTTTTTGTACTTTTCATTTGTTACAATAAAACATATTTCCAGCTTTAAATGACATTTTTGGATTTAATCAATTTTTAGTCCTATTTAAAAGTACTAATTATATTTGTAACTTCCTTTGTTTAACAGTTATGAGTGAAATGTTTATGTAATTGACTCCACTAAAGGTAACGACAATGTTGTTTAATAGACACACATATATGTGTTTTATTTATATGTCATAGTACCTATGTTAAAAATGATATATAAGTTCAGTTGTACATTTTATGTACATATATATACTTTACTTCTAGTATGTTAAAGTATTATGAACATGACCTCGCATTAAATACGATGCAACGTACATGCCACGCTTTCGAGATAAGGATAATTTAGAGGCGCCTGCTGGTGTTATAACTTTTATAGCTTCTGTAGGGGAAGAAGGAACGGTTTCCGTTACTTTATCATAAAATTTGAAACGTAATTAATCAAGCGTCTTAATCATTAGCACATTAATTAGACAAATATATTTAAAAATACACATACATTGTTATTTTGTTATCGTAGCTACGTATAAAATAGGTGGTGCCAGAAAAATTAGCGGTCCTCAATCTTCTGCCCTATAGTCTCAGGCTATTAAGAATAGGAATAAGGTAAGCCCTACCTGTTGTAAATGGCGATTAAAAGGTGGATTTAAAAGTGAGGGCCCTCATTGCCCACTAAGCCAGCCCGGGGTGGCCAAGTATGAGATGGTTTCCTGTCTGTCGTGGCACAGCGAGATTGCTAACAAGAGTTACGGCTTCCACTGGGACGTGTTTAGTTTAGTGCGGGAAGGTTCCTGTGCGGTTTGTAGGAGGTCCTAGAGCCCCTCTGCAACGCATTTAAGATTACCACCTAGCGTGTTTCAGTAGGTAAAAATACGGTATATCTTGGTCTTCCCCTTAGAAGTAGGGTATCTTTTGAAGTTTTCGTATTATAAAACAAATAAATAATTAAAAAATGTGTTGTTCATCTCGCTAGGGATTGTCTAAGGAAATACCACAAAATCATAATTCTTCCATAATGCACAACTATGGAAAACATTTACATGATCTTCGCGTAACAACCTTGCCGGTGAGAAAGGTTTTAAGCATCCCAATTCCAATAAACAAGTGTGGCGCTTATTACTAGATTAATATTCTGGCCGTTCCTTTGCTTTATGTGTTTGGAATAAACCGAATTAGGAATCACATGTACCTCTATAGTAAATAAACAATTTAACGATTACCGATAATTACCGACAATTACCGTAAATGTACAATCACGGTTTAATTGATTGCGAGTTGCTTGTGAATTTGACATCGGGCTACCGACATCAATTACCAGGTTCCGTTCGAACAATAAGCCATTAAGCACTTGACAAAGCACATAAATTATTATAGAAGTAGTGTTTAATATTAGTCGACAACGCTCTGACAACTCTGAAGACTCAAAATTTTGATAAGCAAAGAACAAATTTTTTACCAAAGTACCGACAAACAATATTGAAATTTCTTTAATTACAGAAAGTTGTACTGCAAGAATCACATAAACTTCATGATAAGGTTTCAAGGATAAACAATTTATGGCCGTTTTATTCATTATATTAAATATAAATTTTTCAGCAATAATAACAGAGTGCCATTTCTTGATCAATTACGGGAATTATTTTTTTTTATACAACGAAACGACTAGTGGAGCTGAGACGTTCACCTGATGGTAAACGATATGTCCGACCATAACAACGTGGCACTTGTTTGGATGGTATTCAAAGTATCACATTGCGCCCGTCGCCTTGAAACATAAGATGTTAAGTCTTGTTACCACAATAATTACACTGGCTACTAAATCCTTCAAACCGAAACATAGTAACGTTTTCACAGCACTGTTTGGTGGCAAAAATAGGTACTACGATGATTCCTAGGTCAACGGTCTCTGGCAACAGAGACTTACCACCAGTAAAATTTGTGGTGGTGAAGTGTAAAAGTCAAGTAAAAAATTAATAGTGATAACATTTTATTACTGGTGGAACGTTAATTGTGATTTGTGAGAAATTTAGTTATTAACAAAACAAGATTTTATTATTTATCCTTAATATACAAACTACGAAATTTTCTTGTACTTGAATGTAAATCAAAAACATTATTATTTGTAGGGGAAATACTGTTCGTCCTCGCACAAATCCTTTAACATGTCGACAACAAATATTTCCAGTAATAAAGGGCTACCGTATTTTACAGATCGTTTGATATTGTAGGGATAAAACCTTCTGCGCGTTTATTGTCGGACGGATCATTTCATCTTAATAAGCTGTTGACATTCCTCAAACTTACAATGACAAAAATTATCATGATGGAATTACATTATGAACGTTGAAGTACAGAGATAAAATAATTTGGATTGTTTGGATCTTGATTTGTTTATTTATGTTAGTTCTTTGTTGTTAGAGACCGTTTAGATAGGTACGACCGCAAATATGGAAGGCCTCGAGGTGATAGGTTACTACTACTTAATAGTTTTAAAGGGGGTAGATAGCAGCAGCTCCATCGAAATCTGGTCTCGTTGAGGCTGTTCGGCCAAATGCCCCGAGTGAGAGACCGTGGGGTTTTAGCCGGTAAGACTCCGGCATAACTCTTCTGTTGCCCTGACAGCTGAAAGGTATCCAATATAGGGTTTACCCACAAAAAAAGAATGGAAAAAAGGTACGGCGGCAGCTCTTATTTCTGTACAGAACAGTGGCATGCAAACATTACTGTGTTTCAGTTAGAAGGGTGTAGCTACGGGAATGAATAGCGGTACATGTAAGGTTTCAAGGCGACGAGCATAATGTGGTGCTGTATATACCATTAGGTTAACACTTCGCTTGTCTCATCGCTTTGTGGAATAAAACAATACTACTTTGCAGTTGAATGTGTTTATAAACAATAATTTGAAAGGCGTTCATTAAAAAATATTTCTTTATTAAGCAAGTAGCAGTTTATATAATTTATACCAAGTATATATTACTATTAATTATAAAACGTTATAAAAATTACATATTTACTAACATTCGTGTGTCAATGGGCTGAATTCTATCTGTGTAAATTTTAAAGTATATGCCGTCAATCTGTTCGAGTGTTTTTAATTAAAATCCATGAAAACAACTTTTGGGCCAAACAAAATTTTAATGACGACCCGTGTGAGATACGCAGATTTAATGGAGAATCAAAATTAATGCTACGGACAAAACTTTTTATTTACCCTATTTAAATACTCAATGATATTTATGCCCGTAGTTTACTTAACAAGTAGAATGTACTGGTAAGAAAATATATAAATATAAAGGCTCTAAAATAATCTATATATCCATTTTCATTACATATAATTATATATATAATAAAAATGGGTATATATGTTTTGTTTCTTCGCCAGTCACGTGAAAACTAGTGATCGTATGTGAACATACGCGGACGCTGAATAATTTAATGGTTATTAACTAGTTATTTTTTGAATTTGAAAGACCCGTTATTTTTTTTATCTCGAATTAACTTTTATAAATAATTTCATTTCGTATTTATACTTTTGGTGTAGCAACGGTTGCTATAGAAAATAATTTGGCAGTTGCGGTTGGTGTCAAGGAATATTTCAGATAAACTTTTAGCCTAATTTTTTATTACGGCGTGCAATGCGGCCGGAGAACAGCTAGTATATTAAAAATATTCCATCTTTTTCCTTCACTATTGGAACTCGGCACCTCTTCAGACAAGTAATGAGCCAGGGAATATGTATATCGCGCTGGCAATGTTCTCAAAAACCGCTACACTTGGAGTATATTTGTCGGTTTCCTTCTTCAATTCAAGTTTAGAGGGGATCGGACCGGATTATATCCGTATCATACAAAATTAAATTTCGTTCCATAACTAGATATATCACTTTGTTTCTTTATTCCCATAAAAATCTAGTACTAATGTTCTGCACGTATACAGAAATCATTACAATATTATATACATGATTTATAAAGATAGTGAAATTTCATAACTTGATTTCTTGTTTATTTTAAATCAAATTTGTAGTTTTATATAGGTTTCAAAACTAACATTGAAAAACTACTGAAAAACCAAACAAGAATAATTTTTGATAGCAAACAACTTCAGAGCGCCGTTTAATTTTGTGATAGCAATAGTACTTTTCATCATACAATTCAAAAATATGCATAAAATATTTAAAAGTAAAAAAATCAACTCGTAAAAAACTCCGTAAAAGTAAATTGCAATATTAAAATAGGTTTATTCATATTGTTCCAACTTCACCAAAAAACTTGGCAAAGAATTCTTCCTACTGCTTTTCTCAAAGTAACTACTTTTGATTCCAAAAGTTACTGTTTCAATGAGATGAGAAATATGTTAATAAAACCTAGCGAAGATTGAATACACAATTATATGAACATAAAAAAATGGAAATGTAATAGTAAGTAATATTTTATTATTGCTCTTTACGTTGTTATTATTATACAATGTTAATAACGATCTTTGGTATAGCACTAGCGTAATCCCGTGGGTAACGTGATGCAACATCTCGTCTCAGGCGATTAGTGCAATGTGGTGCAGTATATATCTTCCTAATTAGTGCTATGTTATTATGGGCAGGCGCATCATTTAACATCAGGTGAACGTCGCCCTCGTCTTATCGCTTAATTTACTGCTACTACAACAATTTAAGCACCTTAAAAAAAAGAGTATTTGTTAATATTGTGATGATTAAGCATATGCTAATGGTATAAAAAAATTATTTCATGCAATATTTTTAATTTATTAAATTTCAAGTTTTGTATTTTGTTACCTGTCTGCCACAAAACTAGCGATGGAGAGGACGCTGCCCGGAGTATCTCTACTTAATCAAAATAGAAATGAGGAGATTCGCTGATGAACCAGGGTTACCGATGTAGCCCTACGAGTTGCGACGTAGAAGTGGCAATGGTTATATAGCACTTAGAACTAATAGATGTTGGAGACTTAAAACTTTGGAAATGAACCATGACAGAATTATTTTTTACTAGCCACTTATATGACAACTAGCTTACAAGCTTAAAAGTTTTTTTTACACTGTTTATTAATGAGTATAAATTGATTAATACAATTGAAAACATGTGCGACGAATTTTAATCTAGTTTTTTTAAAGTAGAGTAGTAAAGTAAAGTAGTAAAGTAAAGTAGTAGTTTTGGTAAAAATAAAATTGAGAGAAAATTTCTTTAATTCCTTTGAGAAATAAAAGGTGTCTGAATGTACTTGTTAAGGTTTTGGGATTTCCACAGAGATTTGGTGTTGAAACAAAGAGTCCAAATTATTTTACAGGTTATAGGGTTAAAGGCAACAATATTTTACTGTTATTAAAAAATAGTGTTTTCATAATTACGCGTAAAAGTGAAGTGAATTTTATGAAAACAGTCTTTGCAGACGATAATTATTTTAAGATTAGATTAATTTGGTGGATTCGCGTCTCGATAGTTTGGACATTGCTGGATCGTCTTCGGCAACAGACACTCTTCGTGACTGCAGTAGATTTTTCTTTTCTTTCTTTCTTTTTCAAATTTTGCAGTTTATTTTGCCATAATTTAGCAATCATCTTCCGTTTTTTCTTTTTTGTGTTATTCCATTATTATAATAATGAATACTATGTAAACCGTGGACTTCAAATCCGCGAGCCCGCTGTGCTGGATAACATTAAACATCTTCAAAAATTAGAAATAATAAATATGATAGGTATTACTTCACCAGTTAGACTACGACTATCAGAGATTTTGAATTATAGTTTTCTGATCACGATCTTGACTTGACTTTGAAACTTTCTTTGAATGCATTGCCATTTTCTTCATCTCTATAAACTCACATTCAGTTCACATTTCAACACTTGTAGCGCTGTAATAAACACTTAAAAGTTTTCTATAAAAGTTCCTTTCTCTGCAGTAGTTTGATATCATCTCATAAACTTTTCATCTATTGACCCTTCGTCCGTCTTATATTAAATATTATATGGCCTAGATTTATAAATACATAATATAAAATATTTTTTTTAGATTGTTTACTTTTCATCATTATTGAAATTCTTACTGATTGCATCAATTTTTTTAACTGGTCATATTAAGCCTTTCGTTTATATCCTCTAACCTTTACACTCCAGGATTAATCATAACATTTAGAGGGATTCCTCTCGTAAATAGAAATTTTTCACACAAATGAAAAGTATATAAAAATTTTGTTCTTTGTTTATGTGTATACGAGTACTGTGTATGTATGCTGTTTCCGTTTGCCAACAATACTGTGAGCAATGTTCGCGAAACATGTGTTCATTGTAAAACTGTGTTCAAGTTGGGAAGCAAACAAAAGTTAGTGTTTTATTTCAACTCGACAGCAGCGTTACGGTTTGGCGGATGTTCGCTGTTCAAGACCACGACATTTCCTATCGGAAATTGAATTTGCATCTACAATGTCTACACTCATTCGTGTTTAGTATATTGCTGTAATTTGAAAATAGTACCACACGCCTTGTTTAAAGTGGACAAGTAAATATTTTCTTAATTAAAACATTTTTTATGAGATCATGATTTTCAATGAGTGCAAAAATATTTTTTAATTATATTCATAATTATTTTGGATTAAACATTATCTGCCTCAGTGGCGTTACAGTATGTGCTGGCTTTGTCACACGGAAGTCCCTGGTTCGGTTCCTAGCTATTTGATGGATAGTTAGGTTGGTGGCAGGGTTTTTTATGAATTCGCTTATGTACCACCCCAATATCGTAAACCCTGCTATACCAGTATAGTTGTACTGCAGAATTAGCATAGAGTTATATGAAAGTAAGTTCAACCTAATTTTAAGAATAAATATTTGACCAAATAATAACTACTGATAAAAGTATTAATAATAAAATAATAAAAGTATTAATTAAATTATGTTCTTTATTGGTGTGAAATAAACTTGCATTTGAAAATATCAGATACATATTACCGGAAAGTCGTTGAAATGAAACAAAGTAATCTACACTCAATGGAAAATATACCTTCCTGTTTGTGGTTGCGAGGGTTACAGTAAAAGCACATTATAGAAGACAAATTACAGTTCCCTCACTGTAACTAATGAAGAATTAATGTTTATTTATTATTTATACAATGAATAATATATGATCAATATAGGATATAACGCTTTTGTTAATTTTCTTTTAAATGCATGTCTTTAGTTTTGTAATGCTCTTTTTTTTGTGACCTACTCGTACTTCGTTAACAAATAAATATAAAAAATATCTTTTTTCATTGTTTATTTTTTATCTACATTTTAATGATAAGCGCAATGCAGTAAGAATACTTAAAAACCATACAACTATCCAAACTCCATAAGAATAATGTTATATCAAAGTCAAGAATTTTCGTGTTAAAGAGCAAGTGACTATTAATATTGGTTAATAAAAGATATATAGTGGATGTTAGTGTATACTTAAATTTTGAATATAGTACTTTTAAGGTTATGAACAGTTGATAATTAAAACACCTATATAAATGACTCTCTATGTGAATCTCCAGTAGTTATTTAAAGTGTGACGATCGCTTGCAAACATTAATACTTTGTCCAGAATCAGAAGCAGTTCGTATCTTAAGTGAATATAAAAAGAAAATATTGGATAATATCGATGTTGATTAAATATTGTATAAACTCTCTCGAAAGGTTTACGTTAACCTTTGAAATTGTTTTTCTTTGGGCAAACGTTGCCCGAGGCGGAGCTTTATAAGTACAAATAAACAGGACTTGAATAAATAATTTGCTTCTGTGATATTTGTAAGGGTTCGTATCTTACTCATCGACCCATATATTATAGACTTTTGTTTTTTATTATTATCTTTCATTGCATACTTTTAGTACATTTTTACTGACACCCTGTCCATAATGCAACGCTAGTTATGATGATTACACTGCAAAACATTATATTAATCACGTTCAAATAATTTAGTAAATTTACTAGGTACGCTATTATTAGCTAGATTATGTTTGTTTAAAAAAATATATGAAATTATAATTAGACTACAGTTTGTAATTAGTATTTATATTTTATCAGAAGTCTACTGGATGTAATATTTTCTTAAGTTAAAACTTAGAACTTAAGACCAAAGGAAGATATTGTTTGTCCAACAAACTCCTACGAACAATAGAGCTATATCATATGTATGTAACTATTTAAAACATGTTAACCCTTGTCTCATGGTCTTCATATTTTTATATATCTTATGAATATATACGTACGTTTATAACTAATTACGACACGAATGTGAATTTGTAAGGTTACTACAGTTTCATCTACCTTTAAGAGACCCTTGTCAATGTCAATACGGTATGTAATTTAAATATGAACTTGATCGTACTATATCATACATTGCAAAAAAAAACTTGACACATATTTTACATTAACTTCGCAGATAATTTTAAAATTGTATATCGCACATGTTTGTTTAATAATACAGCAACATGTACTTGTTTTTTTACTTATGCTTTTATCTTCATTCCTCTCCCCAATCTTCAAACCTACTCCACCGGGGCAGAGGCCCGAAGTGAGTCTGCAACACAAGAAAGAGCTAACACCGCCTGTCTCGTATTTTCTTATTGTTATGTTGGTTAAATATTTGTGTTTTTTTTTTTTGTTAAATATTTGATCTGTATATATTTATAACACCTGTTGTTATTTCCTCACCTTTAAGTTAGATTCATAATCTGTTGGGCTATTGCAATAACTTCTTAACCAATATGAAACAGCACAAGGGCTATTTAAAGATAATATTCTGTGGTATAACAGTTTTTCTTTTCCAGTACAATTAATATTAATATAGCTAATTATTAGTCACAAGAAAGCTATGGTTTTGTTTGTTGTATTGTATTGAAAAATAAAAGCAATAGAACCGATCAGTTACATTTATAACAGAGACTCGTTTAATGAATTTATCTGAGCAAGTAATTGTCTACAAGATTGTGTAGAAAGTAAAGTGTAAGATTTACGTTACGAAAATATATTGTTTTGGCCCCTTGAGATAAATCGCTTTTCTTATACAGACGGTTTAGATGGGAAAGAGAGATTTTAATTTTAACAGTATGTTTTTATTGTTGCACAGCCTTTATTTCTGTTCTAATGTTTTACAGCCTATAATTCGGTTCTACAATCTATGAAGAATATCTGGGAGAACGTAGCGGCTTCTCTTACTATCGTTGTGACTATAAAGTCTCGGCAATTTACAGGCCGGTCTAGAAAATACGTTAAATATCTACCTCTGAAGAAGCCTGTGTTCAGCATCTAAAGATTTAATTTGACAAAATCTGTCTAAAAGCTTGTTGGTACAGTAGATATAAATAGGTTTAGCCTGTGTCTATATATCTGTGTGGCTGTTTACAATATAACATTTAATTTGTTAGTTAATAAATATTTCCGGGTCCGCTGTTCCCTGGACATCACGATTTTGTCATAAAACACCGGACAAGCGGCGCTTACGAGATAAGGGGTGGGTAATTTGGAAACCGGCCGCCCGCCTAAAAGGTTTTGCAACATATGACACTAGTAATAGCATAAATGTATTACGGATACACAGTATCATTGTATGGAACGAGAGACATAAACTTTTATTGAATGATTATTACCGCTAATAAAACTAAGCGTTATAGATCTACAGTAAAAAATACGTAGTCTATGTCAAAAACTCGGTTTTAGTATTATAATACAAAAAAAAGCTCTGTTTGTAATATTTTTTTTATATCTATGATTTCATAATACTTTGCTGTTGGACGCTTAAAACTAAAAAAAGATAGTATAAATAAAATAAAATTACTATCAATAAATAATTTCTAAGAATTTATAATAACCATTTCTATTAAATCTTAGTTCTACTTTACATTCTTTGTAGTGATACTAAAAGATTTTTTTTTAATTGTTGCTTGTTGGTGAAAAAGGCACTATTGTTTGAATACAGTTTCTTAAATAAGTAAAGTAAAATTCAAATAATTCTTTTTGTTATCTACACCAAAAAGAAATCCTACAAAATTTAACTTTATGGTGATATTCTTATCACCTTTCTTAAACTTTTTTAATTACTCTTTATATCCATCACCACTTTACTTTTTATACCATTTTAAGTTTATACTTGTATTGAGATATCACTTTCCTATTGTAGATAAATAAATTCGGTTACTAAGTAAAAATATTTTGTCTTTAAACCGGTAATGATGTAAACGCTCCGTTTGCTATTTATAAATAAATCCTCTTGGGAGAGATTTACAAACATTTTCGACAACTGCGGACAACTGGATTTTACGGGTCATGGAGTATAATAAGGATAAAATTATCCGCTGCTTCCCTCAGTTGTAGACATAATCTGTTTATTTATAAACGTTCTACGTTTCTTGTTATGTTAATATTTCCCAATTCACGAAAACGGCGGTATTAATAAATATAAATATAAGGACTTCGAGTGGCGCCCGCGTACGGGTAGACGTAGTGTTGAGAGGCCTGCCACAAGATGGACCGACGATCTGGTGAGAATCGCGGGAACCCACTGGATGCGAGCAACGTGAGACCGATCTATGTGGAGATCTTTGGGGAGACCTATGCCCAGAAGTAGATATCTATCAGCTGATGATGATGATGAAATATTAATTAAATACGTCTACTCTTTCCATGGTGGTTAAATAGTTTGAAATGGATCTTTTAAATTTACGGGACTGACATCTTGGAAAACGTGCACCTGGTAAACCAGCCGAAGAAATGGTTTGCGACATAAAGGAGTGAACCGGTTTTAAATGCCATCAGTTAAAAAAATTGCTGAGGATCGAATTAGTTTTCTCAATCTGATTGCCAAAGTTCAGGGTGAAGATGGCAACTAATGATAATGATGATGACTCACATTAATTTATATGCTTGTTAATTACAATATGGTGATAAGTAGGAAGCTCATAAATGAAAATATTACGTAGGAATGGTAATTTCACCAGGTACAGCCGGAATACAGTAATATTTGCAGTATACTGTTTACTAAAAGAAACAGGCGCTGTAGCATTTGGAGATGTACTCTTCAAAATGTCTCTTCAAAAACTTATCTACGTGGTAACTTAACAGCAGCTTAAAGTGTTAAGTTTAATCTAATGTAATTAATCATTTGCGGTAGAAGCAGAGGCCATTAGTGTCGTGTACAACAGAAACCCTTTTCAATGTCACCGCATGATTATATCGCTGTGAACGACTAGAACAAAACTACTTTACTTAACTTTTAAGGACGTCCATAACAAAGTAAGAGCTTCACAAAATGTGCAACCCATTGATGATATCGGAAATGGGAATATAAAAGGGTTGGTTCTTTCGGTTGAAGTTGAGGCTGTTAGTTTTATGCTTCTACAGCTTCATTGAACTCGAAGCTCTCGTGTCCGGAATGTACTAGCTAAAATAATTGGGTTCAATCATTCTACAACTTTGTTAGATATTCCCATCACCTGGGAACCTGTCTTCTGTTGAGTTCCATCAACAGTCTTCGATCGACTTTGAACTTCCAAGTAAATAAATATCTCTTTTACAGATAAGTAAATTTTTTTTGCATGTTTGAAGTAGGTGAATTAATAATATTTAGTATACGATAATATAAAATATCCGATGCGGAGAACGTAAAACTATGAACAAAGAAATTTTATAGATGTGGCAAAAACGTGACGCGGTTTACGATTCATCGTTTCCGTTTCGGCGTAATAGTTTCCGTTCTATTCATTTTTATTTTTATCATAAAGCTTTTCTCTGTCAATTTGGAAAGCAGGCATGTGACATGTCGATTGCTTGTAACATGTTTTATTGACACCGAGCCTATTTAACATGATGTCAAATGACAATGCAGAGGGGTGTGATTGCTATCAAAATAGCTGTCATAATATAAAATTACTTATTTCGTAGTTTTAGAGGAAGAGAATTTAATGGGAAACATTATGGTCCATGAAATCTGCTAATGTAATTAACCCGCACAAAATGTGAGATAATTTGGAAGATTTTTTTGTTTATTTTCAAAATTGCATGATTATGTATCAGGAAATATGTAGATTCAGATAGATAGTCCAATAACACGTAATTGTTATTTATTTTGGTAGTATTATGCCAGCACAGGTAACAGGAAAAGATTTTCTTGTTATCGTTATTACAAATTATTGGTATACCAGTTGAATTTGTCGACGACTCTGCCAGTATAAAAAGAAAATGAAATAAAAAATTGTAAGCAAAGATATCTCTCTTAATTTTTTTTCTGCCGGAATGGCTCTTTTATTTTTACACTGCTGCAAGAATCCATTGAAAATGAAATCTTATTGGATATCCGCACTCCGCTCCGGCACCTACTGTCGCAGAATTTATAATTTAAGCAGGACGCTGATTCCGTAATGATATTTTCTTTAACTACAAATTATTTTTGTCAGCATTATGAGTAGGGAATATTATTTTTCAAATAACAATCATTCCAGGTTTCTAACATATAATAAATTTGAACTTGATTGTAAGGATAAATTTGCGCAAAGATTTGACCTCTTACAATGGGCATTAGAAAAAAGCAGAAAATCACCTAAGAAATAATGAAGAAAGACTTATGCTCTGTGTTTTTCAAAATAAAAAAGAAGTCCTTAAAAGAATTAAGATTATCGACACAGTTCAAAGCATTGTTAAACTTAAACGGTAATGAGCACCGCACAATGTTTGTTGGAATGTTGGCCCTGAGTGAGGTCTTCGAGTGGCAGTATCGTACTGGTATACATGAAACTGGAATGTAGTCCATAGGTATGGAATGCAGAGACCGTTGGACCAAAATGTGTGGAGATCTTTGATGGACACCTTTCTCAAACAGTAAACCCCTATTGCCTGATGATAAAGTTGCCAAAAATTATAAAATAGTTTTTTCCAACATTTTTATATGAATGTCATAAGCTGTTTGCAGCTGCATTACAATCTTAAAAATTATCAAATCGCTTCTGGTTATGGAGTTATTAATAATTCTGCTTGCACCATTTTAAATATATTCAAACTTTTGATTTCAATGATTTTTTTCTTATTGAAGCCGGGTAAAAAATTTTGCAAAGAAAACAAAGAAACAGAATATAAATATTTGTATTACATATTTACATTGATACTAGTATAGAGCAGTTTATTGGTATTGTCATCAACGTTATGGCTTAAAACAACATTGGTCATGGTAAAATGTTTGGTAACCCACTTAATAATATCACATATGGCTTTTATAATAGATTTATCGTATGAAGTAATTTTAAACAATCAATATTTAAGGAAAGAAATTTATTTGCATAAAACTTAAAATGAATTATACGTTATCGTCCTCTAACATTTTTTTCCGTGAAAGCTACAAGAAAATAAATTTATTCCATTTCACACATATCACTATTATTTTTTTATTTATTTATTTGTGATCTAAATAATAATTATTTACTTAAGCATATTTTATTTATGTATTTACAAGTAAAGTATTGAAATATAAATAAAGAGGTTGTTCTTTGTAAAACGTATTAAAAATTATTTTTCTTAGAAGTATTTATTTACTTTTAGACTAAACATTATGTATGTTTAAAATTTTATTTTTAAATGAATTACTCATAATAAAAATAGCAATAAATTTTAAAAAAATATATACATATACTTAATACATTTGTAATGGCAATGGTAAGGAATGTCTGTTAAATATTATTATGTAAAAATTATGTTACATATGAATTATATTGTTTTCGTTGTAACTTAAAGGTCTAAAATAATCAATATATATCCTTAGAATATTTAGAAGTCATAAATATGTATAAAAGTTGAATTTTATTTAACAACTTTCAAATATTTATGTATGTACTTGTAAGTACAAATAAATATTTTTAAAAATATGTGATAAAGTAGTGATTCTATATAAAAGTGCCCACCGACGTTATAAAATATCTATTATAAGTAAAGCTCTTGTTCAGAGGCATTGTGAAGCTTCGAGAAATGCTTCAATCGACTTCTCCAGAGCAATCATAAAACAGTAGCACTCGTAAAACAGGGTCCGTCCCGAGGGCTCGTATTGTTACGAACCCTTTTTATTGTTGTTCCCTCCACTCACAATCTTCAAAAGTCTCACGGCTGGAGCTTCGAAAGCTAGTGATATGGCGAATGAAGCCAGAAACGCCATCACAGCATATCCAGCGTATGTAGTTAACTGCAATGATAAAAATGTTACAATTATTCTTTTAATATATTTTATCACTTAGCTCTGTTGGTGCCGCCAGAGCTCGTGTCTATGGTTTAATACCTTAGCCTCTGTTTATACATCATAACTTGTTGCTTTTAGAAATATGGTAATCAAAGCTAGAACCAATCTAACACACTACAGCGTACTACACTTTATAAGCTAGTAGGTTTACTTTAAACTATTAGTTATTATTTAATGTATACAAATCATTATTTAGATGAAGTTATATTTTAAAACTGTGTTTAAATAAATAAATGAAAATTTCCTTTCTTCTATAAAAGGTTAATAAGTTTTAAAGTACCGATGTAATTTTCAATGAATGGAAATATAGACTATAATAAATTGTATGGAATTGAACCAGCTTAGGCGGTTTTGGTAATTACTCCTTTGGCAGCAATAATCAGAAGTAAAATAAATATACACTGTAGTACGTTTGTCGGGTTCAATTAATAAGAACCAATAGAGTAGGTAAGTCTAGGTAGGTACCACCGCACCCCCTATTCTTGTAATTAAACAGTACTGTATAAACATTACTGTGTTTCGATTTGAAGGACGTTGTAGCTAGTGAAACTACTGGAGTAACGAGATAATATTTTAGGTCTCAAGGCGACTGAGTACAATGTTAGGTTGTGTATGTCCACTTTGCGCCACGTTGTTACCGACCGGCATCTTATTATATAAAATAAGAAAAGGGTAAAATTAGGATACTTACAACTATTGAATTTTGTAGATGCATTGGACCGTCCATCAAGAATGATGTGTACATCATGATGGTGGGGTGCACTAGGTAAGCGCAGTACGTGAGCCTGCTGAGCGGCAGCAGCCCGCGGTACGACAGCGCCGAGTTCACCAACCCGCCGTATCCACAGCAGCAAGCTATCGCGATCCACGCCAAGGCAACTCCCCAGCCTACAGAATAACATACACACTGACAATGAACTCTTTAAATATTGGACACTATATTGAAATGAAATTATTTTATTGGAATACGCATTTTTTGCCTTTATTAAATAGGACAGGACATCAGGTGGGCTTTAAATCAACATAAGCATTGTTTATAATTGTTTAAGCAACGAGATGTATAGTAAATAACTCTCGCAACGATGCAAAGAATAATGTGATGCCGAGAACATATAAAAAGGAGAACAGCAACAAGGAAGTGTAAAAAGAAGCGTTTACCTGTATGTCCAATACTGACGTAGAATGCTGTCGGCCAAACTTCGAAGTAGCCGTCGACCATGCCGAAAATAAGGCTTGCCATTATCGCTAGGGCACATGGCCAGCCGACGGCAACGAGCCAGTACGGCATTTTAATTTGGCATTTTGTTTTATGCAAATACCAACCGACAATCATACCTATTTAACAAATATATATTTATAAATGAGATACACTAGTCTTCAGGAAACCGTTTCAATGAGTTATTTATATTTGTAAGGATAAAAAATGTGGATTGTTTACTATAATTTAAATAAAGCTGCCGTAATTGTTAATTTATTTATATATTTTTATTTGTAAGACTATAAAAGGAACAAATGTCTGCCTGGATAGAAAATCGCTTGCAAAAATGTGTTAATACAAAAACTAGGAAAGAGATTTACTAAAGAAGTACCTAAAGAAAGATGTGTAACCTTGGATAATCACAGTTGATATTATAGATTATGATAATGATAATAAACTTCGAAAAAGGTAACGTCTACATGTAACTATTATAAAAATTGGTGGGTCCTAAAGTTGTTTTAAAAGTTATGTATAAAAAAGCACCAATACTGATATCTGTAAGCGATTTTCATAAAATAAACTTTCACGACTTTATGAAAGGGATCTATTGAGGTAATAAAATTGAAGGAGGTTCATTTTCGTGCGGTCTCTTTATGGGCGGTGAGGGATGTACGAACTTACCGACTAAGTAGGGGCCTATCCGTGACCACGGCTTATCATACAACGGATCGAACATTTCAAAGGGTTCCTGGATCCGCGCTTTGTACTGGTACGAAACTGATATGTAGATCGTGGTCGCCCATGAACTTGCAAGCAGCGTTAGGAGTGATATCATCGCGAACTTTACATGCCTGTCAAAGAAATAAATTATAACATGTTGAGACACTACAATTCGAATTGTTTAATGTTCCTATTGCAACAAAAAATAGATCTTTTAGTCTTTCAGCAATTAAATTTTTCTCCATAACATCTTTTTTGATTCTTATCAATGAACCTTCAATGAATTACTTAAAATTTTATTGAACGTTACGCACCGCAAGCAAATTTAATCATCACTAGCCCTTTTATTCACCAAAATTTAATTTCTACTCTTTATCTTAAGTATATAAATTATTCTCCAAATGGTTTAGGCGTTAATTTTGACAGTTCATAGGAAAATAACTAAGCGTTTACTTAACCACAAAATAGATCTGTTGGTTAAGCAAACTTTTAGGTAGTTACATTAGAACCTTTTGAATATCGTTTTACTTACTTTACAGAGATTAATAATAGAATGATTCCAACTACGTAAAACTGGGTGTCGTTCGCCATATACCACGACCACACCATACACATCTCCCTCTGCGGATACAGGTTGTTTATGTAGAGTAGATTGCGCCACCAGAACAGGTCGCATGTGATGTGATCGAATATCGCTGGCTCAAACACGGTCCGGTCGTGAGTGTACCTCAGTGCCAATTCATTGATGCCGATCACGAAAGCATAAGCCGGCGTCAGTCTAACTATACGATACATTACGAGAATAAAAAATGATTTAGTCATTCTCAAAACTTCCATCTTAGAGTACACGTTGCTCTTTGGTTTATCTAGCAGGTCCTCGTAGAAAGACTGTTGGCTTATCACGGACACTGATAAAGCAGAGTTTGTAAAACCATTCGTATTTTTACTTATATCTATAGTCTCTTTCATTTTCTCCCTTTTGTTCCTTCTTTCATTTGCTTTGTCCTCACTTCTTAAGAAGAGGACAGTTACCAGCAATCCACTGTAAAGGATTTGTATTAATAAATATGTATATTAGTTCAATAGATAACATTACTAATTGAATGATATCTGACCAATACTCAGTAGTAATATGTTTATAAAATGAATTGTTTATTATCAAATACTATCATCTGTTTAAAGACAAATTTTTAAGATTAAAAACAAATATTACACTTCTCGGTCCTTATCCCGTAAGCTTTACTATATAGAAGTAAGTAAAATTCTTATGCCACAAATCGAGGATTCTGGAGGCCGGAGGTATTATCAAAAATAAGATGAAGAGGTTCGTCTATATCCATAACTATATGTAAAGTATATACATAATAAAATTTCCTTTCAGTTTACCAATAATCTCGTTTAGCGATAATTTAATAAGTAGACGTAAATAAATATTATTATTTAGTTCTTTAACAGAAACAGAGGACTTAAGAAGTATTTAAATATTTCAAAGATCAGCTGCGCATATCGTTGAAGGGCGAACTTATTTATTGTCAGAAAATTTGGTAAAAAATATCTTTAACGTTTGTATTGAACCAAGATCATGAATGAATGAAACATTACCTGATAAAAAAGAACGTGTCAACACAGTACGACGCGTTGCCCACAGACTGATACAAAAAGTTTCTCTCAGTTACTATCCTCATTGTCTTATTGTCTGCGATGTAAAACACGGTCAAGTATGTGTGAACCATTATCACCCATATCACTGACATAAACCTTAAAAAATACAAAGTTGTTTATTTTGTGCGTTAACGTATCAGTTGCTGAGCTTTGTGACTAGTAATAATAGGAAGTACTTACTAAAATTTATTAACAAAAAGTTGTATCATCAAGTAATATTAAATATTTCTAATGATTATCTACATTATTTTAAATATATTGATATCATCTGTTAACAATAAGATCAACAGTAACGCAACGTCGACCTAATTGTCTTTAAAGAGACTTAAGTAAAAATACCTCATTCCGTGTAAACAGGTGAGTGCTCCATCATTTGGTTTCTGCGTGCTAAGGATCGTCCTGCCATTTGAAATAATCGAAAAAGATAGTAATAGTTCGGACCAAACGCCTAAGAAGGTAAATTATAACGTTATATAAATAAAATTAAACAATAAAGTGAAAAGGAAACTATATATTATTAGCTTAGGTACAAAAAATTTGTATAGAAATAAGCTATTTTACTATTTTAAATTTAAACAAATTGACATTGGAAAACAACTAATTTACACAGGAATGTTTATAATTTTCGAATCTAACTTCCAGGTACATATTTCTTTATATAAAAATTATATATTTAAACTACTTTCTGATAGGTTACATGTTGTCATACATAAAAAAAACTATATGTTGTAAATCGCGAACCACTACCCGGTGGATGATAAGAAACTTCTTAATTTATTAGTTGTAGATAACATACAAATGTATGAAAACATAATAATGAACTTTATATCTCAGAAGTGATAACAATTACTAAAAAAAGTTTAAGGTATATCAATAAGAGAAATAAAAAGAGACGCTTTGAATAACTTACCGCAAGTCTCCCTTCGTAATTCTTTAAGTTCTTCATCTTCAACTTTCTCTTCATTTTCTGATAAAATGTCATTTGGCTGTAAATAATATTAAATTCATTTGTTGTTATGAACAAAAGCTGTACGACGTACGTTATAATGTCCATATTAAATTTACAAAATACTTTTATCAGACAAAGCATTTCGAAAATATGCAAATGTGATATTTTGAAACATTTAAAACAAAGCTAATATCATTTGTATGTTTGCGTGATTATGAGGTAAGCAATTCTTTACAAATTTTTACATTATAACTCCACAATTTATATTATTACATTAATGTAATACAATTTCGACAGTACAGTTTTATAGTGCTACGAAATTTGTGAAATACGTTACGAGATTTATTGCCCAATGTGACATAAAAGAGAGTACCAACAGAGGGTTTGCAGTTGTTATTCTGTCGGGCGACTTCTAGATCACGCAACTCTGCGGCCTTTCGGTATTTTCGCTCCAAATATCCCTCGTAGAAGGACGCAATCAACATCCACAGCGCGACTATCAGCATAACCAATCTAAAAAAAAGATTATCCCATAAATTACATAGATTCCTGTAAATAAATAAAATATGTAGATAGTATTGTCTGACTACTT
Organism: Ornithoptera priamus; assembly: GCA_029034505.1. NCBI lineage: Eukaryota > Metazoa > Arthropoda > Insecta > Lepidoptera > Papilionidae > Ornithoptera > Ornithoptera priamus. The sequence continues at coordinate 1,003,520 of JARDWD010000484.1, forward strand.
AGAATTGTATTAACAGTTATCCGTTTTAAATACATCGTTATATTCCTTGTACTTATACGAGTTTAAAATACAAAGTTGCTTGCGAATGAAAACAGTATAAGGAAATTAAAATTAATGAATATCAAAGAAAAACCTGCACATGAAGTAGAATTCTTTTTTCTGATTTAGTATAATACAACATGAACTAGTTAAGTACATGTAGAAGTTAATATTCATTACAACTTATTGATTTATGCGTTTTGTTAGTGTTTATGATAATAAATCGTTTTAAACGATTCCGAGATTATTCATCGATATATCAATTGGTAATATTAAATTAGTATTGATATATGAATTTAATACATACAACAGAACGGAATCTGTGTCTAAGTACGTAATGGATTTTCGTTAAGTAAATAAATTAAGTGAAATTTTTAAAGAATATATTTACCCGAGTATTTGTAGCTTGATATCAGCGAATAAATTGTACGGGCCGGGTACGGGACGCACATAAAGGGTGTTGAAGGAGGCTACAATGCCGTTGGAGAGGGCTCTCCTTTCCGCGGCACTCTCGGCAAGCCTCAGAATTCCTTCAATATCACTACCATTGCACGACGCCGGCACACATTGACCCACTAGCATTAACCTACTCTGAAAACCAAGTTAATTGTTAAGACCTAGAAATTCAGCGATAGATTTTGGCTGTGTGAAATTAGTTTTTTCATACCTTTGATTTCACAGATATATTACATTTAGCTGTGCACGAAAAACTACTACCATTAACATTACTATGTAATTACTCACGTATCCGAACACAATAAATAGGTTTTATACTTTATTATATGATTTAATGCTATTGTCGAAAACTTCTAGAAAATAACAACTTCTATACATTGTGTAACGTTAACCTTCATACTTTAAGCATATTTCAATTGAACTTACAATAACAAAAAGAAAATTAGGGAACTGTATTAATTTATTTTCTCTGTAAATAGTCGTCTGGTAATATATTACACTACTGTGCGATTGAATTTTCCGTCGAAACCAGGTCGAGCTATCACGATTTTCATATTTAGCTTATTTCACTCTCCGCCGAGTTTCGAATTGTACCTGATTCGGTGTATTTTCAAAGTCGATCGATTCCTGACCGGATTTGGTATTACAGTTATTCGATTCCAATATTCAACTACATAATTCAGGTTAAATAAAACTTAAATTTGTTTAATACTAATTTAAATATTTAATAACACTTTATAAAAAAACTAATTTTTTCAAGCAGATTTCCGCTTTAACAACGTGAAAAATGGTATTATTGCATATTTAATCAGATATTAATAATTTATAGTATCGTAGAGAGTTAATTTACGATTGGTATTTATTACTATCTGTTAGTAATAAACATGTTTCATTTGTACCGTGACGTCGTAAAAATCTTGTACAGCGTAAATAATTCAAATGGAAAGCAACGGACAATGATAAAACATACTGATGTTGCTAATTCCACGCTAGCGAAAAGAAAATATAGAAACTCCATTGCATTGAATACTATTGTAGAAAATTTCAAAAAAAAAGGAATGTCTATCCTCCAAGAGTAGATCGTCATTTATCATCAGCTTAGATTACGGCTAAGCAATTATAACTTATTCAAACGGAATTAATGATCTTGAAGTTTTTAGCGATCGCAAATGATCCAACTTATATATATGTATATATACTAGCTGTAACGCCCGTTTTGCTGAGCGTAATATAAAATTAGGTTTGCAGTTTACACTTGAAATTTGTGAGAAATAATCCGCCGCCCCCCGACGCCTTTCCGTTATTAACACCCTCACAACTCCCTATGGAGATAAGGAATTTTGTAAAATCCATTCTTAGCTGACCTCTGAATTGCAGAAGGAATATCTTTACCAAATTTTGAGTCCTTAAGTTTTAGAGATCTCGTAAAAAGTCAATAAATCTTTGGATATCTCTTATATGTACATCTATATATGTCTATCAACTTACTTGAGCTATATGATCAGCATCCACCGTTAGATTGATTTTGGCTACGAAGAATGTGGTGTCGAAGGGCGGCGTCTGCGTATAGTACTGTTTTAGTTGGAGATCGTTGCAAGCGTTTTGAGATCCCAGCCAGTACTCGTTTCCAAACAGGATGTTAGGGCTGTAGTGGCCGGATGCATCAAATACTGAAATTAAAGAAAATTTGCTTAAAGAATTTAAAAAAAAAATAGAGAAATCGACGGAGACTCGTCGAACATGATCACTACTGGTAGGTCTCTATTACTGGAGACCGTATAGGTAGGTACCACTGCAGCTCTCATTTCCGCTGCCGAACAGTAGTGTTCAAACATTACTGTGTTCCGGATTGAGGGGATTGTTGCTAGAGAAATTACTGGGGTAATAAGATTTAACATCCTATATCAAAAATTACTGGGGTAATGAGACTTAACATCCTGTCTCAAGATGCAATGAGCGCAATCTGGTGCTGTGAATACGTCACGTTGTTATTGGCGAGCGTATCGCTTACCGTCGGGTGAACGACCTGTTAGTCTAGTCGCTTTGTTGAGTAAAAAAAAAAATTCTTTATTGTGGCCAAGTTATTGCTACCGTTAGTATATTTGTTATATCTTGTTACATGATAATTGGTTTCATATCTGTTCACACCGCATAACACGGAAAGATAGAATCTAATTAACAATTTCTTATATTAAAGCGAATATTACACATAATATATAAATATGCTTTATGAATTTTATCGCGTATATTCTACTATTTGCTGGTGGTACCGTGGAAGTAAATACCACCGCAGCTCCTATTTCTGTCGCCAAACAGTAGTACATTTTCGTAACTTAACATGTTGATATATATGTATAGTTTTTATAATACATACTACAAACAGAAACAGCAATGAGCGGGAGAACTTTAAACAAATAATTTATTTGTTGTATTTGCAATTCATAAATCGTTTTCGTATTGTATGTGAATACCTGAAATTGTTCACGTAACAATATCTACCTTACTAACTTTGCGTGTAATTATTTATTGAAGAATGTACCGTAGTTTCGGCATTCTTTTGAATATGTACTACATTATTAAGTTAACAGCGCGCCCGTAGTTTTGAACAGAGAAAACGGAAGCTAACAATTCTGCCAAATTAAGTTAGTTTAAGGCTTTATATTTAACAATAGAAAAGTTTTAATCTTGCGATAGTTTTATATAGCACGTTAAATAAGTATATTTTCTTTTCGTGCCTCTGAAAGTTTGGCTGTTATCTCTGAAAATACAATGCTTCTTGCATAAGGTGGAGAAGTTAAAAATTATTTGTATAATTTATTTTTACCCTTCATTATGTCTTCAGTAGTACATTAATTATATATGACACTAAGGAGTTTCGTAAACTCAAACGAATGAGTTCCAAATAAATGATCACTTTATTTTATTAATTCCGTAAATCTGTTTTCGCATTTCGCGTTTGTATTATTTCTAATAAAATAAAGTAAATGAAATAAGAAAAAAGACGTGTGATACTGTAAAGAGAAATCTGTATCTAGTTTCCAATAAAAGTCGTTGCATCGTTTCAACGGAAAGTCGTTTTATCAACGTAAATGCAACAGGGATGATACAATGACGCGCTTATCCCAGATAACTGCTCCATTTTGCCCTGGAATGGGGTTAATGCTGTAATGCTGTTTCAACATCAAGAAAGTTATTTTAAGCTGCAGCGCTGTTCAGTAAAATGCTGCTTTGATTTAACAACATTTTACAATTGCCTTTACTTGTAAAGGAAACCATAAAATTTTCTAACCAAACATTTGTATATTCAGTGAAGTGAAGACTTTTCTCATTAAATGCAATGTTTTAACTAATAGTTATATGAAAAAATTTTACAAAACATTAGATTTAATATAAAAGAAAATGCACAAAACAGACTCTAGACCCGTGTTTAATTTTTTTCATATAAGGAGAATTGAAAAGAATTTTTTGTTGTTCACATAAATGTATCTCTAAAACAGTAGTTTCTACTAGTAAGTAGAAGAATAAATAGTAGTAAATATATAATGTTTAAATATCATAAGTTAAAAAGAATAGCTGTATATCGAATTGGTTTTTTCAATCTAATCGCCAAACTTCCGTTTAAGAGGAACCGTGTTGATGCATGTCCAGTTTTAAGATACTAGCAGTATATTGTTTTATTTAACATCACGTCAAGGACAAATTATATAAGCCTTCTGATGTAGTAGCTGTAGTAGCATTTGCAGGAGCAGCAGTAGCAGAAGTAGCAGCAATAGTAGTGATGGTAGTGATGGTAGTAGTAGAAATGATGTATGTACTTTAATTTGTGTTCAATATGAATCCTAAATTATAATGATACGAAGGTTTCAATGGGTTTTTGATCATCGCTTCTACTTTATAACATAAAATATTACAAGGTGAATATAGAAATTAACGTATTTTTTTTACAAGTGTATCAAGGTAGAAACTTTCATTTTACGGTCTGTATTTTCTGTGCACAGATTATGCGCGGCTAAGCACTTTACTTAAAATTGCTCAATAAAAATACAGTTTGTTATAGAAGTCATTTAGTAAACCGTTCGTTAAGCATCTTGTGATGAGTCTTACTGCTTGTGGGTAACAAATTTCATTATAAGTATGTTATATTTCTATTTTAGGGCGCTGTAGGTAGTAATTGGGTTAAGCAAACTTAATTTGTATTCCCAAGTCTCAAGGCAACGAGTATAATCGCAGATAGTGGCTGGAGAGGTATTTTAACACCTCATTTTCATAAGCAAGATCTCTTCGTCTTGTCGTTTCGTTACATTGTTTTGTTTATATTTAATTTAATTAGATATACTAAAGCCAGTAGAAAGGTTTGTTAGGGGATTAACGGGATAATACAAAAAACACATTTAGCTGTTCAGAGCGCTGGTGTCACTGGAGCATATCACTTAAGGCGTCATGGACGTACATTGCCCCGCTTTACAACTCCATTCATTTCATTTCCTAGTCTAGTCCTAGTCTTGATTCTATTGTTTGTGTATATTTAGTAAACAAATCATGTAAAATAATTAAAATAGCTTTTTTTAAATATGATTTTAAGTACTTAATCATTTATATCATTATTGATGTGATAACTGCTAAATTTCATCACTACGCATTGTATATAAAAATAAGTTAAATTATGAACAATATCAACTCCCGGAGTTTGTATTTACGTATTATATATATGTTAAAGAATCTTTTAGCATGAATATAATAAACATTAGGATAAGTAGCACATTCATTATAAATTAATGTAACAGACTCTCTTTCATATTAATTTAATTTTTCGTTCTTTGGTTCTCTTTTTTCATATCTGCCGAACAAATGTCCATACAGGCAATATATATTATTTACAGTTACATGCTCCCAACCGGGTATTATGCTCATATTAAAAACTGCATGAAATCATGTGCAGCCCATTGGAAGGAAGATGTCGCGTTTTAAATACATAACACTAGTAATATTTCGTCAAAGATTTAAATCAATATAATGGCCCGTGCTGATAACTACATGATAACACAATTTTGTGGTGTACGAACTACTATGACTCATTGTGTATCAGTTACTGGCTAACCTCGCACCAAAAGAGAAAGTATATTCTTACTTAGAAACTGATCTTTAAAACATTGTACCCAATTACTACATAATTAAAGTTGCCTCAAGTTGGCAAAATGATACTGCCGAGGTCATAAATACATCCACCTGCCGTTACACAAAACAGTTGGCGTGCCATTAATAACAAAATCATTCTAATGAATTTGCAATAGGTATTAATTAAAACTGTACTCATTAAACTTAGGAGGAGCGATATTACAAATACTACAGTTAACAAGAATGTAGTTAATTCTACATAAGAAAACCGACATGATCTATGATTATTTTAGGGTCAGCTTAACAAATGAAGGATCATAAACCAGCAACGTTTGATGTGCTGCTCATATATTGTACAAGCTTTTTATATTAGCACAAACTGTTACTACCTCTGAGCGCAATGGCTAAGCCACACGAAGGACCTCAGTTTGAGTTCACTTAAGCAGTAATATAATAGAATTGCCGTGTTTAGTTAAACAAGTTTAAGCAAGCACTCTACATCGTCTTTGGATTTTTTGTCATTTCAAATTGCGGTCAAAAACTATTTTAAAAACCCGTAATAGTAACTTGAGAATTACAAGCATTTGCCGGTAACCAAATGAGTTTATTAAAATCCTTCTATTTATTTCTTAATTACTTATATTTATATTTGGCTTGTTGGTTATGTAGGCTGTGTTAAATCTATATATAATGAGGTACGGTTTCCTTTGTTGGCAAATCACGTGAAAACTAGTGAACGTACCGATATAGGAGCACGACTAGTCGCCGCGAAATGGTCTGTACTTGGTTACAGGTCATTTATTTTTGGAATTTCACAGATCCTTCATCATTTTATCTCTAAGTAACTTTAATAAACATTTTCATTTTGTGTTTATTGCTTGCAGTTGCTATAAAAAGTTTGTGGTTGCAGTTGCTCTTAAGGAATATTTCAGATACAGTTCAAGTGTAATTTTATATCACGGCCAGCAAAGCGGCCGTGGGACAGCTAGTTATATATAAAAGGCCTTTCCTTGCGTGTATGCTTTTAATAACATCTATTATTAACAGAGGATTTGCGGGTGAATTAATGTTTAACGCTGGTTTACAGTGGGTCGGCTTTTAGTAGACCTCCGGTTTACACAGGCCGTATAGTTAAAATATTTTAATGAAATAGTTAATAAAACAGTCCGTTAACTATTTGCTTTAACTGTATTTTATAGCGGCATATAAAACTTTAATTTTCATTATTGTTTTAGTTTGTATAGTTCTTAGAGACGTGCTGGAATTTCGCTTAATGTGTGTACTGAAGGCCTGCCTGTACACGACAGTAAAAGTTTGCTTTACCGAATAATTTTCACATAACATTACACTATATAAGCTATATGGCAAATAATAAATATTAGCTTTTATTAAGGGCAGGAGGAAGAAGAAGAAGAAGAAGCTTTTAATAATCATTATTTGCCATCTAGCCCATAAAATATGTAATTGATTGGTGGTAGGTCTCTACTGATGGTTGCCTATCATCTCGAGCTATTAAGAATAGGACTAAGGTAAATCTTGCTTGTCGTAGAAGGCGACTAAAAGGGTTTTCAGGTTCGTAAACTTTGATGGTGGGAGCCCTTTTTGCCCACTAAGCGAGCTCGAGATGAACAATAAGTACGGAGTGGTCTAATGTTTGTCGTACCAAAGCGAGGGTATCGAGGAGGCCCAAGTCTCTGGGAGGTTCTTTAGGCATAGATCCAGAGTCTCCCGCAACTCGCTAGAATGACCACCGAGTGGGTTTTATTGGGTAAAAATCTGACATAACTTTATCATCCTCTCAGAAGCAGAGTACCTTTTCAGAAGATCTCCCCCACTCGCCCCGATAACAAAAAATAGTCTCTATTGATAGAGACCTTTCAGGTTCAGATAACCAAGCAGGTGCTACTATCAGGCAAATGTCTCCCTTACATAATCATTTCGTAGAAAATAATTATTTAATTTTTTTTGTAATTCAAAAATATTTTATTCTCTAAAAAAAATTATAGGTTACCTTCTATCAGTACCACAAACGATTGTTAAACATAATCATGTTCTGGTTTGAATGGCGCTGTAGCTAAATGTCAAATGCCTAATGTGGTTCCAGACAACATTTTAACTTTCAACATTATGCTTTAACTGGTTGTAGGTGTCTCTGCTTTTTTTTTTCCTAATCGTTCCTCTGCGTGGTCAGGGTCTTTTGTTGCTAATTACAATTACCATCAGTTTCTCTATTTCCTAATTTTTTTTCCATCTTTCATTCTTATCATCTTTCGCTCTCTACTTATCTTCCACTTTTCTTCTCTATCGTTCTACATTCCTTTCTTCCTTCATTGCTCCTCTTTGAAGTGAAGACTTCCTCTTGTGTTTATTTATTTCGGGAGGGGGAGGGGGAGCTTGAAAACAATCACCCCTGTAGCATAGTTTCTCCTTCTTGATCGTTTCTTCTCAAAGTGTCTCTGTTTCCGGAGACCGTCTAAGTAAGTGTCACTGCAACTCTTATTTCTGCCGTTGTACAGTAGTATACAAACATCACTGTGTTCCGGTTTGAGGAGAGTTGTAGCTAGTGTAAATTACTGGAGTAAAGAGACTTAACATCCTATCTCTCAACGCGAGCGCAATGTGGTGCAGTGTTTACCATCCTAACTAGCGCCACGTTGTTATGGGCAGACGTATTACTCACCATTAGGTGAACGTCTCGTCTTTATATATTTATTTCTGTTATGGGGATGAAGAAAGATACGATGTTACCATAACCTTACTCATCACGAAGAATATTTTTATGTCATTCCTTTTAATGAGTCATACTTATAGGATAATTTAACAAAGATTTTAATTAGTAGTTTATAACTTTCTTGTCTGCTACGTGTAAAATTATCAACCATTGATATAACCATTATATGTAACTTGTTAGTAGAAGTTAATTAACGTTGGTATTAGCTTGTAGTTAAATATTCGGTTCAAGATCGAGATATTTGGGAACGAGGCCATTAGCATTATAAATGAATGAACAATGAATATGTAATGATTACACTAATGATAAAAAAATGGCAACCCTCAGCTTTAAAATACTCGTTGAATATTTATGTAAGCATTAAAATTGTGTAGCAAACTTAAATAAGTTGAACAAGAACGAACACGAACTGCCCTTATATGTTCTTTGTCCAAATTTAAGAGTTGTATTCATTACTGCTTTATAGTTTGAGTTTGGGATTTTTATTTTAAGGAATTTTGATCGGGTTGCGGTATACTTTTTCCTTTTTTTTATTTTCGAAGCGACGGGACGGGCGGGACGTTCATCTGATGATAAGTGATACCTCTGCCATTAACAACGTGGCGCTAGTTAGGATGCTATATACAGCACCACATTGTGCTCCTGGCCTGAGACATGAGATGTTGAATCTTGTAACACCAGTTATTTCACCCCTTCTAATTAGAATACAGTAATATTTACACACTACTGTTTGTCGGCAGAAAGAGGCGCTGCGGTGGTAACTTCCTAACCGGTCTTCGGCAGCAGAGACATACCACCAATAAATCTATTTAATATAATCTAAAGTACCCCATTGAATTATCACGGAAAATAAACTTATATCAACAACACACAAGTTTTCTCAACATAAATTCATAAGGAGGGGTTGGTCTTATTGAATCTATTGTGGCATCCCTCATTCTGGTACCTAAGTTCATCCAAAGGCTTTTTCTCTATTTAACATGTTTAAATAATTTGATTTATTTCGGCGTTATAGTTTATTCGCCAAACAGTAGTACGCAAACATTATGACGTTCCGGATTGAAGTCCGTTGTAGCCAGTGAAAATACTGGAGTAACGAGATTTAACATATTATAACTGAAGGCGATGAGCGCAATATGGTGCATACCGTCCTAAACAGCACCACATTGTTATGGGAAGGCCTATCACTTACCATTAGATGAACCTCATACTCGTCTGGTTGCTTAGTTGAATAAAAAAAAAATATTGCCCTATAACATTATGTATTTTGATTGAAAAATTCTTTGTCTATCGTCTATTTTTGGAATCTAAAAATAGTAGCGAATGTTTCATTGGATGCTGGATGTTTGAATAGTAAACATCATTGTAAATGTATTATCTGACCTATAAATATACGTTGAAAATATTCAGTTGCGTAAATCTGTTAATGTGAAACATGAACGCAACTATGAGGACACGTTACGTAAAAACAGGTCGCTGTCACAATTTCCATCGCAGGTTGTACTGTTTTACGCGAGTTTTCTCTTTTCAGCAATACACAAAACTAGTTTATCATCATGCGTTGGACGTAAATTTTATGCTGCCACCAATTCATATATCACGGATTACATGCTATATACGAAGTGCATGTAATTTAACTACCTAGTACCTTTTAGAAGCGGTGTAAGCGAATAAAGTATACTTTATCAGAATATACATGATCTTAGAATTTAATCTTTGGAACTAACCCTAAATACTTATTGTAGTTTTTTTTTCTTATTCATTTATTTATCTAAAAAATTTGAATTCCAACGTACTGCCACGATTCCTCTGTGTGAACCTTAAAAGCCTAGTACCCTGCGGTACCGGAGGCCATGCTGACTATAAATTCGCAGGAAGGTGGGTCTTCGTGGGAGACCTATGTCCAACTGTGGACGTTTATCGGCTGAACATTGTACTGCCGCAAAATCGTGTAGATTTGTCTCGACGCTGGCACATATTATCGTTACAATCAGATTTTGGTTTTTAATACTAACTTAGTATTACCTAACTAAACTTAATTACCAAACTCTAAATTACAATTAAAAGGAAATATACTTTAGTAAAACTTTATGACCTGTATAGTAATTTTATTGTGTAGTTATAATCGTAATTATAGAACGCCGTCTATAGTGTAGTTTGTAGTGTATAAAAGTTGTATTATTATTGGTGGTAGGTCGGTCTCTATTGCCAGAGACTGTCTAGATTGGCTTCAACGCAGCACCTATTTTTCTCGTCAAACAGTACTGTTTTACTGGTTTGAAGGGCGCAGTAGCTAGTGTGGTTACTAGGGTAATAAAACTCATATTTCTTATATCCCAAGGCGACGAGCACAATTAGGTGGAATTTATAACATCCTAACTAGCGCCACGTTGTTATGGACAGGTGTATCATTTAACATTAGGTGAAGGTCACGTTCACCTTAGTTGTTTGAATAAAAAAAATCAAGTCTTTTTTATTTATAAATTTTTTAAGTACTTATAAATATATACATGTCTATATTATTTTCTGTTTTAAAAAATAATCTAATAATTTTCTTTTAGAACTTGTGCGTATACAAGATATAAGAAGTATATTAAGAAATAAATAATAGCTTATGGGAAGACATGATGCTGACATGTATTTTGAATTCATGTACTACTGTAAGAGAAGTACATAAGTACGTAAATGAAAAATATAGCATTGTTTGTGTGTTCGTGTGTAAGATACAACTTCAATGCCGCAACGTTCGATGCGTGTAAGTGAAAAGAATCGCTCACTTTCACGGATTACTTATGAAACTGATTTACACATTATGCGAGTTTTGCGCAAGCAGACACTGCTCGAGCCACCTTACCTCACAGCCCAATGTACCATTGCCCAACATCTAGTTAGAGTAAATAAATACTCGGGCCCATCTCCAACAATCACTTCATTAAATATCATTGTGTAATCGATGACATAAGTTATTTAAGACAAAGTATAATATACTATTAACTGTTTTTAACTTAAAATGTCATTTTCTTTAACATTACAGCAATTTACACTTTAAATGCAGAAGCACTGGATAGTCAAAGGGTGTGATTTCCAGACATCTGATGTAAGATAATCTTGTTAGGTTCACAATCCGCATTGCTTATATCTTCAATTTTACATAGATGTAAATGATAACAAGGCCGTTTATAATAAAATGACTCACCTAGACTAATCTAGCTTTTATATAGAGATATATGTGATTTCTAAACGTTAGAATCATCATCACATATCAGCAATCACCTTCTTCAGGGTGTTTTCAAGTCATGTTAGTAGGCAGTTTTTCTTTTTTGTCGCTATTAACAATAGTTTTAATATTCGTTACATAATTCGTGTAATAATAAATTTACAATATTTTACATAAGCCTTTTTTTAAACTTAGTAGTAATTTGCCTCCGTCTTATGAACGATACTTTAACAACTTAATTTTGTGTATCATAGTTATCTAACGATACATAAATCTTTACAATGTTTGCGTTTAGCGAATTACACGCTAAGAGTGTAAGTATGATTTTAAATTATTATCTGAATTTTACTTCGAAATTCAAGAATGTTATAATTTTAAGTGCAACAGAGAGACTGTGAAGTTGAGGAGACGGTTTGAAATAATCCCTCTGCCACTTTACGCTCGGCGTGTTGCAAAATAAGGCTAGGAGGGATCAATACCGGAAAAGGCGCAGCAGCTTTTCCTGCGAACCTTACCAAAATACCGCGGTCGCTCAGCCGCATACCAAACGCGAGGAGTAAAGCATTTACTACCCCAAAATTGGAAAAGCCAATGTTCACTTGTGTATGTATCTAAATAGTTAAAATTATAACAGGGGCAACAACCTACAGCGAATATAAATTTCGTAATAGTCAAAGCCTGTTTTATATAAATGTAAGCCGTTATATTTAATTTCATTCATAAGTGCGAAGCAAACTTGTTTTATAATCGAAAACATGTTGTTACATAATGAACTTAGTTTGAGCAATACAGATTTCTCTCGAAAGTATAGTAAAAAATAAAACGTTTAAGTAAACAAATATGTAAAATACTGTACAAACGTGCAAAGTTCAAACGGCCGATAATATTCTAAACTAATATTAGCTTGCTGTTTATTTGCAATTCATTAACTGAAGAAATATACACTTTTTTGCAATAAATGCATTTTCATATATTGCACAGTCAGTCATTTATAATATTATAGTGCATCTTAATATATCTTCCATAGTAAATGTGCGATTAATTTGATAAGTTATATTATGCCGTATACAGGTATACACTGTGCCTTCATGTAAGAGAGGCTTTAAAAAAGGAACCGTGTCCTCGCAGAGGTATAACAAATTGAAATCTTTATGGTACATATAACGTAGATTAAAAAATAAGGAAAAACACGCATATTATAATTCAAGTGCCAAGAAAGATAATAGAAGTTTTATACATTGGTTGAAATGATTTCAACAAGGAAATTTAGAAATTGTAAATTCCTTTTAGTCAACAGCACACATAACCACAAATATTGATGTCATCAACAAAAAATTATAGCGAAGTTAGTGTAATTCAAACTTAGTTTATATTTGCGTAATAATACCAATTAATCATTTAGAGAGCTTTGAACTTGTCTAACTTTAGTATTAATAACACTTCATACAGAAAGTAAATATTTCGCTCACACGCTCGAAAGAAGGTCGAGACCATAGGGGTCGTAGATAAAACAAAACATTTCAACTGAATGTAGACGGCCTCAGTTTTAGTGTTATGCTTAGAATACACGCTGTTTATATACAAATAGCTGATTAGTAAAATATATCAGAAATGTTTCGATATGTTTACTCTTACGACACTTTAAATAACAAGATAATAACAATAACAAATTTACTTAGTAAGATATCCTTAACTTGCTGGTTGTTTAGTGGAAATGATTATTAACATTAAATGTTTTCTTTCAACTGGAAATCTGTATTTAAAAAAGTCATTTTTTTATTCAATTAAAAAACGAGATGAGCGGGACGATCACCTGATGGTAAGTGTTACGCCTACTCATCACAACGTGGTGCTAGTTAGGATGCTATATACAGCACCAAATTGTGATCCTCGCCTGAGACATAAGATGTTGAGTTTCGCAACCCCAGTAGCTACAAGCGCCCTTCAAGCCGGAACACAGTAATGTTTGCACACTACTGTTTGGCGGAAGGAATAGGCACATCATAAGAAAGTAATGAGTTAAGAAATTGTATACATAGATAGAAGAACAATAAAAGAATAATACTACAAAATAAAAAACAAAAATAATAAAACAAATTTTTAGAACAAGAAGCAGCAATAGAACAACGAGGGCCTTGAATTATATACGTCAAGAGAAGATGCATTAAACCAATAAAATAGGGGAGTATTTCCTTCTTCTAGCTATTTCACAATTTACTTAGGATGCACTTCCATCCCGACGGCGATGCTAATCAATAGAGAAACATGAATAAATTTTTAAAATAAATGTAGAGAAGTAGTAAAGCCGATGGGACACCAAGGTCTTCGAATGGCGGCGGTGTACCGGAAGACGCAGTGTTTCCGGCCTTCCACTAGGTAATCCGAACATCTAGTGGAGGTAGCCAAAGCAGATGGACGCGGGCGGCGCAGTATCAATCGATGTGGTGAACTTCGGGGGAGGTCTATGTCCAGCAGTGAACGTCTGTTGGCTGATGATGATGATGATGTAAAGAAATAAATGATCAATTCTTTAAAATCATCACAGCATCCACTTCTGCGACAGGTCAAGCTATAATTATTAACGTCAATACGCGAATTATATAAACCATTGACATTCACGGTGATAGCCGGTAACGAGTTAGCGCTATTATCTAAGAGATAGGAAATACAAGCAGAAACTAGTTAGTTCCTTGTTCACGTTAAACAATATTCAAAATCGTCTGCAAAATATAAATTAATTAATTTGAACTAGATTACATATTTCTTCATTCAATTATTTATAAGTATAGATTCTATTATAATTTTTTTTTATAGAAAGAATGAACAAACCAGCGAGCAGCGCCCTGGTGGAAAGTGATCACTGACGCACTTGGATATTCGCAACGCTAGAGGGACGCGACTACTCTGTCGACCTTCATCTTATCTCTATGTATACAGACAACAAATGATCTAATGATTATATGGTGTTAAATGATAATGAGTACAGAATATTTTAGATCTTATATGACCACAGATTGAACACAATCATGGCGGTAGTTTTCTAACATGGTGCTATCTAGTCAGGCGGGTTCGAGAAAACCCTATCACCAACCAAACTTAACATTTAGCACCGGAATCAAACCAGGTGTCTTCGTGTTATAAAAATAAATATTTAGCCGTTAAGCTACGGAGACAATTTAATAATATAGTTTTTTTTTTAATTTTAATAAACACGAAAATATACATCGGAATTTTTTTCTTTATGGTGGTAAGTATCTGTTCTCGGAGACTATCTACATAGGTACCGTCGCAGCATCTATTTCTTCCGCCAAGCAATAGTGTGAAAGTATTATAGTATTCCGGTTTGAAGGGCGATGTAGCTAGTGTAATTACTGGGATAATGAGATCAACATCTTAGGTCTCAAAGCGACGAGCGCCATGTAGTGCTGTTTACATCACTGTAATTAGCGCCATATTCTTATAGGCAGGCAAATCACTTAACATCAGATGGTCGTCCCGCTCATCTGGTCGTTTAGATGAACAAAAAAAATTTAAGCTGCGTTGTTGTGAGAGATTTGAAAAGGGTGACCAGAGTAATTGATGATCGGTGTTATATTGAAGCTGTGAATGAAAATTACAAGCGTGCTATATGAACAATGGAAGAGCTTTACACTGTAGTGACGAAGCTCTAACCTGTGTTGCCATAAAATACTATTATAATCTGCATACCAAAAACACAATCAATTCTATTAAAATAAATATCTAATGATTATTTTATAAATATTAATTTTATTATTAAAATAAATATTTAATATATAAAAGTAAGCTCGTTCTTTTTTTTTTCATTTATACCATATAATATTATCATTGCTTATTTAAGTAAATTGACAACATCTCACGGGACCTAAGCCAACTTCATCTGCTCGTGCATTATGCTAATCAACAAATGAGCCAGTTTCCATACTATCAACCCGTATAGGGCCAGCATAGTGGGCAATATCTCAAATCCCCTCATATCACCCAGTAGTGGTCCTCCATCGTCTGATAATAATGCATTTTCCACATGTATATACATATAATAAATTTATCCTTTTAATTTTTTTTAAGTTTTACTTTAAGGAGCCACACATTTATGTCGTTATTTCTTTAATATCTGTTCTATTGATCTTATTCGGATTTTTAACACTACTTTTAATATATTAAGCCAGATCTGTCTGTTATTAGGTTAATGTGCATTTTAAAACGAGATCGTTTATTATAATTTTAACGTAACTCTAGGACGAACTAGATTGGCTGTTTCGCAGAAAAAGGATGATGAACTAAATGATATGCGTGCCTGTAACAATGTGCTAGTTAGTGTGATAAACATTACACCACATTATGCTCGTCGCTTGGAGACACATGTTAAGATTTGTTAATCCAGTAATTATTCTAGCTATACTATGGGCGTGCGCTCCATATGGGCAAATAAGCATTGCATACGCCGGCTCCCTAAACCTATCTAAATAATAATGCTCGAAGTTACTCAACAATGCTTTAAGTATTGTAAATTGGTGCTTAATTGGCTAAATTGGTAAGTTTATTTTTAAATATAGCTAAGCAAAAAGAGGATTTCGTTTTCCCTTTCCTACAGCTTCTTTTTACAAGAATGTTACTACATATTTTTGTTATACACGAACACGTTTTATCGAACATTCTTTTAAAAACACAATGAATTTAAGTAAAAAGTTTGATAAGAAATATTTTCCATAATTATATATTTATAAATATTTTGTTTCTGGTATCACCGGCCGCGACCTACTTCCGTTAGTGCTGTGTCACGCCATCGCCGCGCCCGCCTTTCCTAACACCTAACTGTGATTATATCATATAAAAAAAAGAGCATTTACTATATATACACTATTGATCTTTAATCTTCACAATTGTTAACGCATTGAAATATTTAATAGTACGTTAAAGACAATTTAAATGTTGTGTTACTCATACAACGATCAAAGGCAACAGAGTTTGTATATACCTCGATTTTTTTTTTCACAAAAACTAGACCATGATTTTTTTAAATAAATATATTAAAGTTTTTTTGAAACTAGCTTTTACAAATTTGTTCTCCAAATTAAATGTTTACTTGTAGGCACGTATTTTAAAAATAAAATTTTATTACGCGAGTTTGTAATCATTTTGGAGTAAGTACGTTTTGTGATAAAAAAATACATATAAGGAAATAGCGTTTTGCATACCCCATTCCTCTTTAAATGTTTTGCATACTTATGACACAAATGTAGTAATTAGTTAAGTAGCAACACATTTGCAATTTCAAAGTTATTGTAAACTTAATACAAGCATTACAGTTAAAGTAAAAACGAAAGTATAATAATGTTCGTTATTATAGCTATCCACTAATACTCGACCTTTTTATCTTCATATTTAAATTTACAAGTGTGATAATTAATGTTAGTATATTTGAAGGTAACAACACTTCACTGTGGAAGTTGTTAGGTCGAGAATCATTAATTATATTAGAACATTAAATATATTAAACCTTGGCACTTAATCGAGCCCCCAATCACTATTTGTTGTTTGTAACTACTCCTCGGTGACCTAACAACGAATCAATTTTCATCAAATTGCAGTTGACTTGCAGCCGATAATTACATCTAAATTAATGTCTTTGAGTTAAGTTCATCTAAAGCAGTTTTAACTCAACGCTGATGGTGATAAAAGTAAATACATGAGGTTCTTATAAAATTACAGAAAACATAAATTTTACGGTAAACGCTAATATCTATTTAAAACTTTAAACTTCATATTTTAAAAGAGTTTGTCGATAATAAATAATATTTATTATATTTTATACTATCGAATTAACTTATCTTTCTTTTATTAGAAGCTTAATCAAAACTAATGCCTAAAACAACCACTGTTAAGTTTTATAATGTACATGAAGGTTTTCAAATTTTTCCTAAAAATATATTCCCTGAAAAATTTTTAATAACGTAAAGGTTACTTAATTTCGTATAAAAACTTCTTTCCTATTTTATATCTTACCGGAAATGTTTCCCAATATGAGTTTGAAATACAGTAACAACTGGATGCAATGAAGTGAGCGTTTATGAAAGGCTGGTAATTAACTCTAACAAGTCTACTCGATTACGTCAATCAGTGCATACTTCGTTGAGTTTGGATGTTCAAAACTAATGCTACAGCATATTTAAATATAGTATTAAATAATAACTTTACTTATTTTCTCCTATAAACACTAATAAATACAGAATTATATTCTTATACTATCAAAGGAATGATTTCTGTATTTCGTAAAGTATAATACAGGTAAAAATGCTGATATAGTTATATGTATATTTAACTTCCCATCACATTACTCCACAGTTGCTCTCTGTGAATACGAAAAATAAAATAATACATGACAATAAAGATGATAAATATGTAAACACCGTAACTTATTTTCCATAATGACAGTATTTGTGTTTGGGAAAGTAAACAATGAATTATTTTGTTAGTAAACTTGTCGAGTTTTTAAAGTTTATAATATAATGCACAATAACTTAAATTTTAAGAGACTTTAATATCTATGATTACCAGTGATACAAAGATAAGAAGACAGTAAAAATTGTAAAAAAAAATAGTTAATAAAAACTCTTTTTTATTTTACTTACTTTTCGAAGCCCATAGTTGACCATTGTTCAGTGCCACGACATAATTCCTAAGATCAGTGGCACACTGACGCGGCAGAGTCAAATTGGCGTCGAGCACTTCCAGCCAATCGTGATGGTCAACCAAGCCCTGAATCCAGGCTATACGCGAACTTCCATTTAACTCTAACTTGTCCTTCGACGAGTTAACATTGGCACCAACCGCACTCACAAGCACTAAAAGAAACAACGCGAACATCGTTCTACGCATTGTATGTGAATAGTTTGAGCACATTTTCATACCAATATCACCATTTTATAAGTATTTTATTATTAATATCCGATAACTAACACCATCTTCCGTCCACGTTAATAAATCTGAAACAATACATTTTTGTTGTTATTCTATGTGTACTATATAAACACTTTATGAGGCACCGAATAAAAAATACAACAATTAAAAATAAAATCATATTCACAATGTAAAATCCACAAGGGAATGTCGTTTCATGGACACGTGACTTCCGCCAAACGATACTTAGCCAGTGGTGAGTAAATGATCTTAGTTCTCTGTTTGTAAAGGAGTCTCAAAGTAATTTACAATAGAATCTAAATTTCTAAGTTTTTTAATATCAAACTTATTTTACAAAAATTTTAATATTATAGTTTAATATTAAAATTTTACATAATTTTCCATTATTACATTTTTATATTCGTATTACAGCGAGCATTAATTATGAAACATGTTCGAGCGAAAGCAAAGCAGCTTTCACATTTTTGCCGGTAAATTTTAACCTAAAAACGATACTTTTGCCCTCATTTCGACGTTTAACATAAAGGAAAATATTTTATTGTTATACTTCCGATTTTAAACATAAAATTAATATTATATGAGAGTGAGCACAAACGTGATGAAATGAGGTTATTTTGTATTTCATTTTGATAGCTAAATTTACTAATAATCTAGCAGAGATTTTCATAAATCAAATTATGTGTAAGTATGCCTATACGAGCAAAAAATTACCGTGGGAGCGTATCCGCGACTTATTCATTACGCGGCCGTATGAATTGCAACATCTCTATGAGAAAGTTGTACACCGACGTCTATACTTGTTAGTTATATACTAATTGTATGACGGAGCCGCTTAAACACGCGGTCATTATCACTTATGAAACAAACGTTAACAATCCCACATTACGCTACAGAATAGGCGGTAATGATTACGATAATTAAAAAAAATGTTGACACACAAACTTAATTGTCTAGTTTACCTTTCATCTGCTCATAACTTGCCGCATCTAGAATTTATTTATGAAATGCCTTAGCAACTCTCACTGATTTTAATAATTACTTAACAGAGCCGTTTTAGAACATTTCAATAATATCAATTTTACTTCATCAGCTGACAGACGTCCACTGCTGGACATAGGCCTCCCCTAAGATCCTCACATCGATCGATCGACTTATATCAATTAAATACTAAATCAATCAATTCAGACATGTATATTATTAGTCTTAAGACTTAACTATAAAGATAAAATAACAGTTGGAGCTGTTATTTTATAATGACTGCATAATGAAATCAAAGGTAAATAAATATTTCAAAAGTATTTAAAATTAAATCGATTTTTTGTGTAATAATAACAAGAATTACATGGCGATATATTCAAACTGCATATGCATTTTCAAATATCAATTTTATATTGGACTGATCTGTACTCATGTATACACAATGCAATCTAATCTTTTATTTGAAAGTTAAATTAGTAATATACAAGAAATTATTCTTAAATTGTTAATTATTAAAATCATTCGCAACTCTCCTTTCTTTGAAAAAACCGAATAGAATTTAAATAAAACGGATTTGCTTAAAATTTATAACACAATACAGATATTAGTGCACGAGAGATTATGAGAAGTAATTGTGAGGTTTACGGTTGAATCCCAAAATAATAGCTTATATAAAAAGAAATATATATTGTGTATTATGATAATGAAGGACTATAGTTAACCTTACGATTTTCATTTGTGTTCAAAGCTTAAAGCTTTGATGATTCGCGAACAGTGAACGTCGCAAAATGAACTTGCATCGCATTACAAATTCATGCTTTGACGCTATTCGACACAGATTCAACAGTAATGACAATGCAAGGCTCTCGTCGTATGCCCCTTTCCTTTGTGAGGAACTTGCTCGTAAATATTAATCGAGCTCAAAGCGACATCACGTTAGCTTCCAAATACAAAGCGGAAATTTAATAAAAGCTCTATTTTCATTGTTAAATGTTACTATTAAAAGTAAGTAGATTGAAGTACTGAGATTACTAGTTTCATTATCACAAGTCAAACCAAATATCATTCGATCATCCTTCCATCCGTCGATCTTGCCTACATGTAGCGGTTTTTTGCCACCTTTACCTTCGTCCTCGTGGAGGACTTTTCACTTTACCGGTGCACAGCCGCCAAAAGACCTTACTGAACCATCAGCTGTTAGTTCTACAAGCAATGTATCTATTGCAACCCAAGTCTAGCAATTTCTAAAGTTCTCTCCATTTTAATGATTTACTTTTCTCTCATTATTCAACTTATGGACGTCCACTGCTGGACATTATAATATGTTCCACAAAGCACGGTCTTGCGCAGATTGAATCCAGCCACTCCCAGCGATTCTTTTGATGTCAAAATGTGGACATCTACCTAGTGGAGGGGATGCAAATGCTGCGCTTTCTGGTGCGTGGTCGCCATTCCAGCACTATAAGTCCCCAACGTCCGTGGGTTCTACGAGCTATGTGCCCTTTGACACGCAGGGCTATGTCGGTGACCCTCGTTCTTCAACATCATTGCTTAAGTGACTAAAAATCAACGTGAACCGACTCCTGAAATTTACATGAACATGCAACTAAAATTTTGTTGTATTTATTAAGTACTATTGTTTTAACCCTTTAAATAAAGATTAGAAAGCTAAGGGAGTACTTTTCCTGCTGTCCAAAACAATTGTTCTACTATTTTTTTTGCTTTTATTTATTCACATTCCATTTTTAAATCGTCGGTGTCAAAAAGTTTGGCGCGTTCAAAACAAAATATAACATGGGTGTTCTTTTTTTAATTGATAAATGTTAAGTACTCCTTAAAAAAAAACACATTTAGTGATGGTAGGTCTCTGTTGAAGGAGACCGTCTATGATGAATATCATCCGTCAAGAGAATGGGAATTGCGGATATTCCACTTCCGACAGTCAATGTTTATAAAGTGGAAGGTGAGACTAACTAATCCTAATGCAGGCAGCAAGACTGTCGAAGCTGTACATCGTCTTCTAAAATGAGTAGACGGACATGCGGTACGGGCCATTGACCTTCCGGCTTGTGCAGGTACTTTCTGGTCATGGGTGTTTTTGGTAAGTACTTATGCCGCATAGCCGGAAGACAGCAGACAACTGCGAAGAGGATACCGTATAGCATACTTTTGAGCATTGCTCGGCATGGGATCTTTGTCGCAGTTGTGGGGGATGGCCTTTCACTTTTTGGCTTTATCAAAGCCATGGTCAGTAGTGAGAGGTCGTGAGACGACAGGGTGGCCTTCTGTGAGTAGGTAATGCTGCAGAAAGAGACTGCTGAGAACCAGCGAGAAATAAACACCCATCTCTCAATCCGCAGGCATAGACCGGGGCGACGAAGGAGGATGTTTTATACTTTCCAACCCCCATAACAGAGTCCCTGGTGGTGAATTCGGGGGTAATCTGTCACCAAACATAAAAGGCCTCAAGACGGTGTGTGCGGTACTTCCGTTTAACACTTGTATAGAGGGGGGGGAGAGCAGTAGCTCCACCCCGAGATGTGGTCTCATCAAGGCCTCGCGCTATCGGAACTACGGTAGTGTGCGAAAGCGTGTCCGTGGTTCCGGCCAAATGCGATGTATGAGAAACCGTGGAGTTTTAGCCGGTAAGAATCCGGCATAACTCTTCTGTTGCCCTGACAGCAGCAGGTTATGCAATGCAGGATTTCTCCAAAGAAAAAAAGTGGGGTACCACCGCAGCTCCTATTGCAGCAGAGAAACAGTAGTGTGCAAACATTACTGTGTTCCGTTTTGAAAGGCGCTGTAACTAGTGTCATTTCTGGGGTAACGAGACTTTGTTATCCTAAGTCTCAAAACGACGAGCGCAAAAACGTGTAGTATATATCATCCTAACTAACGCCATCCTGTGAACATTCTGGACGTCTTGTCGCTTAATTGAATAAAAAAAAATGGTCACTTTAACAAGTTTTACAAAGTAGCTTTCCAGATATCTCGTTACGTAGAAATGAATCGCGTTGTTCTTAAAACCGCACCGGAGTGGCACCCGCCGGGGGACCGGTACCTTACGTAACCTGTACGTACACAGGTACCCACGGCTGTCTTACGGTATTTACGGTTACGGAGATGGATCGCAGATATAACTGCGTTTTACTCAACGATCTGTGTTTCTTTATAATAATCTATTTATACACGTAAAACAATCTTTAATTATATCAAAGTTACACAATACATATATTGATGACTTTCTAATATTATGCGTACGTAAAATTCAATCAGTTATTCAAAATGGATTTTGTTAAAAGTTAATTGCGTACTTAATAAATTATTAACGAAACTGATATACATTTCTATGTGCTATTTAAATTTAAGATGACGAAAAACCTTTCGCTTTTATGTATTTAGTAGAACGTTTTAATGAACAGCCTCTTTTAATTTCATCTCAGCTTGTACTCGGTGACTTTTCTCACTTGGCCACTGTACTTGTCAACTGCAGCTAGGTGGATGGTGTAGCAAAATAAATAAATACATCATCATTAGCTCCGTGGCAATCTATAGTATATATATTTAATATAAATTCAGTATAAATTAATATTATTATAATAATAGGTAGATAGATAATAAGCAATATTAAATCTAAATAATGACGTAAATTGCAAATTAAAAGCGTTAATATAGTAATAACCGCTGTAATTTAACTAAAGTAATGAAACTTAAGTTTTAATGTAGATTTCGGAGATTTTAATGAATAATACATTTTTATAATCATTGCATATCACTGTATTGTGGGGGGAGTACTCATAATAGAGGTTACAACTACAAAATAGTTGCCATCAAGGCTTTTTAATAACAATGGCGTCTAAAATTCTGAATTATTTTAGACAAAATGAAACGTGACGCGAAATTTTAATACATCAGTTAATCATTTTCATTATTATCCCGCCTGTTGTTAAATAACGGGGAAAATTTATCTTTTACAGCTTTATTTTCGTATAATGAAACTTTTAGAAAATAAAATACGTTTAATTTTAACTAAAGCGCTGGTCAACACTAACAAAATTTTAGTTAAGAAACCGAAAGGTATTGATTTTAATTTACGAATATTTATTATATGTAATAGAAAAGTAGGCTCGCTGGCCTAATGGTTAGAGCGTGCGGCTTTCATTCCGAAGGTCACGGGTTCCAATCTCGGCATGTACCGATGACTTAATATTTAAATTATGTACATTTGTGAACCTAAGTAACAACAGCGAGAAAATATAAAAGTTGAAGGAAAACATCGTGAGGAAACCCGCACACTGAAATTATCTTTGTGTGTGTGTGAATGGTGGCCCCAGTAAAGTGGCAACAAACTCGCGCCTCCTGTTACATGGGAGCTAATCTGACCACATCTGACGAAAAGTGCCTCTGCCTGCTACTACTGGGGAAAAAGGCGTGATAATATATATATAAAAAAAATAATAGAAACATTTCTACAGTTGTCAACGTAGCTCTCAAAATCTGCAAGCTGAAGTGACAGTCGTCCGGCCATATCTGCGTGTCAATGACGATGGGGGAGGAAAGTCTTGGAACAAAGGCCGCGTATAGGACGCGGGAGTGTAAGACGCCTTCCCCCGCAAAGGACCGACGACATCATAAGAACGTTAAGACGTGGTGTAGATGCAAAAAGCTGGGACCGTATCTGGTGGAAGACATTGGGGAAGGCCTACATCCAGCAATGGATTGAGAAAGGCTGATGATGAAAATTTTCTATATCAAATTGTGTGTTCTGAGAAAGTCCACGTTTCTATTTTACAGAAATATTTCAGTTATAATATAACTTTCAGCGGTAAAAAAACATTTATTACAAGTTATTACCACGCTTAGTTATTATTTACTTTGTAAACATAATTTTTTTAAAGTTTTATGTTTTTCTAATGGTTATTTTAATATTAGTACTATTTAAAAGTTATATAGCAATTATTATATATTCAATACAATAATGTCGTGGACCAACGATCCGTAATTAGGTAATAGCAGTTGGCCACTGACCTACATTTATTGAATAATTCTCCATAAGCTTCCAGCTTGCGGTCACCATAACAATCTGTATTGTTACGCGTTTCCTGAAATGTCTTGTAATTTAGAATACATAACACCATTAGCAAGGTATGGAAAAATTAAACAAAAAATTTAAATTAATAAATGTTTCATTATCACCATTTTTACCTTATTGATGTCCACAGCTGATAATGAGCGTCATAATTTTTTTCAAATAATCATTACACTCGCCAAGCTTGGCAAGCTCTTCTCGTTTCCCTATTAATATCTCTGGCTACAATGTCCTTCATACCAGAACACAGTAATGTTTGCACACTACTCTTTAGTGGCAGAAATAGGCGCTGCAGCGGAACCTACCTAGACTGTCTCCAACAACAGAGATCATCCACCAGTAAAGGTCCTGTTGTCTTTGACTTTGACAATTTTGGCGACAAACCGAAGGTAAATTAGCGGTAGGAATATACTAATCAGTTATGATGTTAACTTTCAAGATTTTCATCTTGTTTTTTCTGTAACTATTTACGTAGAAATATTCTAACGCGAATACAGATACTATTCCAAAAGCATAAAAAATTTACATCTAATATCTTCAAAATTATTACTTTATGTCTGAAAATTTAAGTTACCTCTAGATCTAACTTCAGATCTAATATCTTGTCTTGTATATTCGAGTCGATTATAAAAGAATAAAAAAATATATCTTATGTTAATTAACATTGGCAGCTAAACACAATTAAAATCAATTAAAATATTATAGATTAGCATTTTCAGTAGTGAAACGAAGTAATTCAATAATTCATATTTATAAAGGTTCAACGTTTTTCACTTTACTTCATTAATAAAAAAACAATTATTAGAAATATTAACGGATACCACCAACTATCCAAATCATGCTTAATTACTTAAATCGTGTATATGCACTTTATTTGCAATGATATAAGAAGACCTTGACGTGCATTACGACACCTGATCGTCCGTTAACACCGCCACCTCGCCACAATCACATCATACTCCTGCATTAAACTCTCGTTTAAATGCATTAATTTTAAGTGGTTTTTTTTGTGTTTACCTTGTCCTTATTCTTATTAACGATTTCACAACAAATATGCGTTTACATTATTATGAAAATTGTTAAAACGTCACTGAGCTTTTTAAATCCAAATATCACGATTACAAAACCCATAAGCTCTGGTTTGCACAACAGAATGTTCACAACAACAACCAAGTTCTTTGTCATTACCATATTAAAGAATTTTTCATTATTATTATATTATGCGTTTAAATGAAAGAACTGTGTAACATTTTTAATTATCGTCATAATTTCTCACTTAAGTGCCCGTAAAGCTCGTTATGTTACTTTAAGCAAGAACTGTTTTATCTTAATCTCAGTTAAATGTAGCGAAAAGGTTTAAAATAAACATCAAGATCTATTATAATCCGATTTGTGTAATTATTATCGACTAAACAAACAACAATACAGTAACTATAGCAAAAGTTTCTATTAATCGTATATTATACTTAACAGCTTATGTCTCAGGGCGACGAGCGCAATGTGGCGCTATGTATATCATCATTACTGGCACCACGTTGATATGAGCAGGTGTATGACTTACCATCAGGTGAACGCCCTGCTTGTCTAGTCGTTTCGTAGAATAATAAAAAAAAATACTTTAAGGTTAACTTTTGCGTACACACACACACATATATATAAATATATATTTGTTGTCTGTAGTGGGACACTTGACCTTAATTTCATATTATATCAAATGACAATGAGAGCGTGGTAGATGAAGCGTGCTTGCTCAGAATACTCTAGCTGTCATTGGTGAAAAACTAGAACAGAGCAAAATTATCATGACGGAAGAATGACAATATGAAGGTGGTAGTTAGGAGAGATCGAATATATTCTTGCCACTAACCAAATTCAACATCATATGGCCAACAAAGGCAAGTGGCTAGACTCCTCGCTACGAAGTGTTTACATTGTCCCATTTTCATACAAAAATTGAGGTCGTTTTAAAAGCTTATTATTACCCTTTAGTATAGTTTAGGGGTTAAAGGTTCAAAGGGCGTGCGTTTCACTCAAGGGAATTGCTTTATAAATAAAGTGCTTACAAACGAAAGCACTGAAATGCGTTTCGAGTGGCACGAGTTGAACTCGTAATGGGGTGATTCATTTTAAAAAGCTGCAGGCCATTGGTGGCTAATGACGATCATTAGTCACGAACAACCACTCCCATTTACAAAGAACTATATTTCGTTACATCGTTGCGAAAAACCTTTATAATGGATTTTAAGATGCGATTGTTTTGTGACATTGAAATGATAGACGTTTCAATTACGAGGAGTTTGTCTAATATCAAACATTTGTAGGAGGCACATGGCATTAATTGAAACGTTACCTGCAATCATCACTTTTAATTTTCTTTTTAATCTTACGAAAAATATTACGATATTGTATGTTATTTAGGTCTAATATGTATTTAAAATTTGTGTTTGCACGGATTTGATTTTAGAGACAGAGTTGAACGAGTTTCTAGTCGTGCTTGAAGACGAACTACTTGTTTCCCGCCTGCACTGCTGGAGTAACACTCCTGAATGGCAGTAGCGATATCTCTACCAAATTTTGAGTGGTTGCATTTTATAGTTTCGAAGATCTCGTGATGAGTCAATGAATCTCTGGATTTCTCCTATACATTATACGGAATTATGTCGCATAAGATTAAGACGCATATTTATATAAGAAGGTTAAACTGATTTTCATAGCATTTTTTTTATTAACAGGCTCCCGATATATGTAAAATATAAATTTAAATATAATAATATTTACAGTCTTAATGTTAATATTATTAAGATACCAGATAGACAGCAAGTAAAACTATATGCGATAAGAATAGATCTCTGCTTAGGCCACACGCTTTAAGTGAGAAACGTAAATGATGCAATCTAAGACGACATCCTCGTCAGCCACTAAACTAACAAACCGGTGAAAGTTCACCGTGAATCTGTGTTGTTTAAAAAGATCTCCGCTTCGGTGTGCTTGGTATCTGTTTGAATGTCAACAGGCCGGGGAGGAGAGGTGAACAGGAGGGGGCTCGATTTCGTTTTCCTCTTATGTAGGATGTCGTATGTGGCACACGCTGGAGTAAAACTGTGAACTGTTTACTCATATATTTATGAATTTGATTTACACAGTAGTGGCGCAAAGAATTATATACGGATGAAATGGAGCGCAACTTAATAGGCCCTGTTGTTTCGCTGCACTTTACGCAATACATTCGGGCGCAATAACTACTTTACAGTTTCGCAGCGCTGATTAATACGGTTATGATAATGTTGGCCACATTACAAATCGTCCGAATAACGAAATCATTTAGTAATAAATAAAACGATGTGTTTTGGAAAAAAACCCAGTCTCGAAATTTCTTTAATTGCCATCGTAACACTATTTATTCAACCAATTTTGTCTTCTTCGTAGTGTCACTTACGTTAGATCGCATATTTGCTGTACCTGAATAACTTTACATCGTTTCCTTTTTTATATATATAATATCGTAAAGTACATTACAAGGCATTAGTAATGTAATCATATTGATCATTATCGTTGTCTTAACAGGCGATGCCTACACATCGAGTTATTCGTAGTAATGATTATTAATTTACGGCTAATGATCAGTCAGTGGTTGAATTTCAATTCTAATCAATCTAATAATTAGTATTATCCTTCGTGTTAACTTAAATTCCTTTGCATATTTTAATAAAAAAAAAATTATGAACAATCTGTGTTTTACGGTCTGATTGTAACCATGTATAAAAATAAAGATTTTTTAATTCAATGTTAAAGTAAGACATGTTATGCTCTACGCGACTAACAACGTTAAACTGTGGTGAGGGTAATCACGTTAAAAAGGCGTATAAATATTTTCATTGAAGTATCAAATGTATTTAGATAACGTAAACGTTACATTTGTTGAGTTTAGATTAAAGTAAACAAATGATCATTATCGTAACGTTAATGGCGGTTAATTGCGAGCTCAATTAATCTTAAGATCGGATTATAATTTCGTAAACTTCTCTCGGCCAAATGGAAACTTTACTAAGTTTCGTGTTCGTTCAGTTCGACGATAACACATAAAGATTACGCGGATTTTAACTTTATTTATTAACTTTTTGTCTTGGACGAAAAATTAATTAAATAGTTTAATATTAAATATGGTATTTTCTCTCAAATGGAGGGTCCGGGTCATTTATGCACCAAGATAGCCGTGAATAGATTAGACGTATAACTGTTTTGTATATCCTAGTCCGGCCATAAGTTCCGTTACAAATGAAAATGCATTTTTTTTAATGAAGCAATGTAATATTATTAAAATGTATACCTCCTTATATATTAGTCTCAGCAAAAATAGAAAAAATATTCTTTTCGAAATGGCCACCTTTGGGTTTTATACAGGCCTTTAATCTGTTTGGTCACGAATCTATGGTTTACGCGCTGTTTCCAAAGGAAATTTCCACCACCGGCACTGCTTGCGTCAAAGATTTTTTAAGAGACTCAATGTCGCCGTGTCGTTTAGAGCAGGCCATGTCCTCTAAAACTGACCATAATTTTAATTCTAAAGAGTTGACGTCTGGGCTAGATGAAGGCCAGCCTTCAGCTCTTATAAAGTCCAGAACGTTGGTTTCAAAACAGGTTTGAGTAGTTCATGCCTTGTGACCAGGTGCAGAGTCCTGCTGGAAAGTCCACGGTATATTATTAAAACCTGTATTGCTGAGAGAATTCACAACATAATCCAAGACTGATCTTGATACACTTTGGCAGAAGTTTTTACTCCTTTTTCACAAAAATGAAGTTTGTGACTCCTTGATAAGACATGCCATACTAAACCATCACTGACGCAGGATGATGACCACGATGTACCTTTCCGACCACTTGAGCAGCTGTATTATAATTGTGACGACACTATCATTTTGCTTATTATAGTGTTCTTCAATCGTGAACATTTTTTCATCGATAAAGAGGATATTTCCATACCTTTCACCTGCGTATCGCGACAGGAGGCGTTTTGATCGATCCATTCTCTTTAATTGTAAAAATCGATTTAGGGTATGTTCTGTATATCAACGATAAGCACCGAGCTTCAGGTCTTGTTTCATAATACGTGACAGAGTCCTAGCGGGAATCTTCATTTCCCGCGATAAGATTTTTTGATTTGCTATACAGTAATTCCATAAACTTAATACCTAGAACAACTGACCCTACAATCGGCCAAAGGAAGGTAGTCCGCGGAAGTCATCAGTGCGACAGAATTTTAAAATAAGTAGACATCGGAGAGCAGTCGCTAAAAAATTTTAAGTCGGATACATAGAGTGAGTCAAACTAGAATAGTCATGCATTTAAGAGTGCTTTAGGTTTGTTTGTTTGTTCTCTTTTTATCTGTTATATTAAATAAATGTTTTGTGGCGAATTTAAGACATGTTTTAATAGTTTTTGGAAAACTTGATATGATTTAGCATTTTTTATATCATCGGGACTATTGTATAATTTAGCTCATTCGTATAGTAGACTTTTTTTTCCTATAGTTAGTTCGGGGAGGCCGTAAATATAAATTGTTCATTCGATTAGAAGTTTTTCTACAAGGAAAATGTGTATATTTATAATTAAATATAACAGAAAAAAAAAGAAAACAAACAATCCTAAAGCACCCTAAAATGCATGACTATTCTAGTTTGACTATTATATTGGTTCCTAATGGGATTTCGACGAATTCTAACTTTAACAGCATTAACAACCTTTGTAGTTTAAACAGCACGCGGCAGCCCCGATCTTTTCTGATCTTCGACAGAGGACGTATTGTTGTATCTGTTGATAGTACGATATACAAACATACGGCTGATACCAAGCTTTTGAATTGTCTGGAATATGAACTACCGGACCAGCTCCATACCCACTTTGTGCAAGGTGATCACTGCAGTCCTATTTTCTTTAACACCCCATTCCATATTGTAATTTGATAATGAACACGAAAAAATATGTGAATAGAAGCAAAATCGAAAAATGTTTTTAAAGTAATATACGTGTCGGAAATTCAAAATTATTAAAAAGTTGGAAAAAAGAAAAGTTTTTATGTAACAGTATTTATGGCCAGACTAGTTATGTATCAAAATGATAAGACTGACATATTCTTTGTTTTTTCTTTGTTTTATAAAAGAAACAAAGTGTAATATGGTAAATATTGTTTTCATAGTCAGCTATAGTGTTTCGAATTGACCTTTAGATTTGAGCACTTGATGTTGCATCCCTCAAACTACAACATAACTGTTTTATATAGATTATGAACTAGCTGTTCCCCGCTCGCTTTGCTAGCCTCGACTTAAAATTAGAGGTGAAATTTAGACTTTAAATTTATCTGAAACATTCTTTAAGAGCAACCGCAACCGCTAATGACTTTTTATAGCTACCGTCACTATAGCAGCCGAATAAATAATACGAAATCAAAATGTTCATAAAAGTTAATTAGAAATACAATGATGAAGGATCTATGAAATTAAAAAAATAAATATATAATAACCATTAGAAATCATTCCGGGTTGAATGGTCATGTTCGCGTGTTACATTCACTAGATTTCACGTAATTGGTGAAGAATCAAAACTAATTTAATTACATGTATATAGGTGATATTAAAGATTATAAGCAGCTACAAATGTGGAGAATGAAAATAGTCGTGCGTTATAAATACTACTCTAAACAAGTACTACAGGGTTCTTTGGGGCTTTCTAAAGTCCATAATCCTTTTACTATAGTTGAGCAACTGAGTTGCATTTGCCTCAACCAGTTTCTACTTAGCGCGCGTCTTTTGCGACTGTGAACCGCAACTACAAACATATCAAAAATCAAATGTTGTTATATATCTTTTATCATTATATGTAAATGTTAATATCGGTATAATTATCTTTATAATATTGTTGAGGGTTAAGAATCTTTATTTCTAACAAGAATATATACAATTCACTTATGCGAGAAGGCAATAAGCAATAGATTAGGCTAAAATTACGAGCGCACAAAGAAAGATATACAGTAATTCCGTAAACTTAATACCTAGAACAACTGACACTACAATCGGCCAAAGGTACGTAGTCCGCGGCAGTCGTCAGTGTGACAGAATTTTAAAATAAGTAGACATCGGAGGGCCGCTAAAATTTTTTAAGTCGGATACATAGAGTGAGTCAAACTAGAATAGTAATGCATTTTAGGGTGCTTTAGGTTTGTTTGTTTGTCCTTATTTTTTTCTGTTATATTAAATAAATGTTTTGTGGTGAATTTAAGATAGGTTTTAATAGTAGTTTTTTTGAAAACTTGATATGATTTAGCATGTTTTACATCCTCGGGAAGACTGTTGTATAATTTAGCTCATTCGTATAGTAGACTTTTTTTTCCCATAGTTAGTTCGCGGAGGCCGTAAATATAAATTGTTCATTCGATTAGAAGTCTTTCTACAAGGAAAATATGTATATTTATAATAATGTTAACGAAGATATCACGAAATACTGATTACTTTAATGAGTATAAAGATGACATCAATTTGCTCTATCGCAACTACATTATTAAATAAATTGAATAGTGAAGTTCTGATGACAAAATCTTGCTAAAGCGACAGACGATTTTCACAAGTTACAAGAGGCGATGACATTCTGTTAGTTGCGTTGCGAAATTGGAAATGGTACCAGAGATAAACCAAATCACTTTTGTTCTCATTACAAATACAACCTGTTTTAATATTTATGCTATGACAATGATGATTGCAAAAATATTAACATCAACTATAACTTAATAATAATTTAATCTATTTAAAATGTTTTATACGAATATATATATATATAACATTAATAAAAATATTCTCTATTGTATAAAATAAAATATATCAATGAAACATAAAATATGTAATGGGTGTTCTTGTATAGTATTTCCTCTTTCCGGAGTATGTATATGCATCCTGTAGGAAGTACCAATACGAGAAAGAATTTATGTAAAGAATTAACATTTAGTAATTAGCTAAAATAAAAAAAACCCGGAATACAGTTAAATAACTTCTCTCCAAATTCTACTTTTTAATGTATTTTACCGTCAATGACGATCATTGCCTATTTTTTTTAAATAAGTAGATTAAATATGTTTATTTTATATTTAGCCACTTGTTTGCAAATAAATATGCATTATAATTGTCGTTTCATTATTTATATACAAATTCATATAATTTTTATGTAAAAAATTAAAAATAGCTCTTACCAAATCCTGTAAAACTAGAAATCCAGCACAACGACTCCTATCGACGAATAGTAACGAATCACGCAAGTTCCACTTTCTATCCGAATTCATATGCTTTACTCACAATTGATGGAGAAGGAAAAGTGGAAAAATATACGCGTTTAAAAGTGTGAACACGCGGAACGCCGTGTGGACTGACGCTTGCGCCGACGATCCTACTGACACTGCGCACCACCACCACCACCACTGCCAACCGGTATGAAAGTGTGTTACATCAAATTAATTTCATTTACTCCGTTGCGCCCTAACATTTGCTTCGCATATTATGACAACAACGATCTTACGCAACTGTCGGCATCTCCTGTTATCTCCGCTTTTTGTAACTTGTCGTGAACGTAACTTTGACGCATGTTTTGTCACTTGTCGAATATGTCATCGTAATGTAATAATAAATGTAAATATAGATATATATACACATTTATAATAACAAAAATTCTATGTCTTCGGAATCAAAACAGGAAACTCTGAGTTGCTAGGGATGCTGTTAGAAATTGCTTCGCGGAGGTTGATAAAATAATTTTTATTTTACGACTCGATGAAACGCGCGAGACGATCGTGGCGTTAGTTTGGATGATGTACACTGCACCACATTGTGGTCGCCTTGACACTTCATCTAAAGTCTCGTTACCCCAATAATTTCACTGGCTACAGCGTCCTTCAAACTGGAACACAGCAATTGTTGCACAGTACTGTTTCTCGGCAGAAATAAGCGCTGCGGTGGTACCTACCTAAACGGTGTCCGGTAACAGAGACCTACCAACAGTTACAATACAACGTATGTTAAAAGTTTATAATAATATATATTATATGAAGAAAAAAAACGAAGTAATTTTTAACCAAATTTTTTGGTTGGTTATTGGTCTGTTAAAAATGTCGATGTCTCACAGAAATTATACAGTGGCCCAATTTTAAACATAAATATTTAGACTATAACGTAATCAAACCTTAATGTAGTTTAGGTTAGAACAAATTGTATAAGGACTTGCGATGTCTCTCTAGAATTATCTATGAGCTGACTTAGAATGTTCGATACATGATTTGTGTCAAGGATTTAAATGCCAGCAGGTACAGGAGAATGTAGGTAGCTAAAAAACAACGCTTACATTATGAATTACTCACAGCGGCGAGATTTTAAACAGCAATATAAAAACAGTAAAATTAATTGAACGTCAAGCAAGTTTAATTAGTGGGAAGGATAGCTCCGCAGAATAACAAAGAAGAGGGAAGATGACGCTTGAGAAGCGAGCATGACAAATGGCCGCTTGCTTCTGCCGAGCGTAATAAAATTACCGGTAATAATCATTTATTATGAAAAATTTATCCGTTGAATGTTTTCACTGTACGTTTCCTTCTTTAAAATGTTAACAGATTTTGTGTTTAGATTCAGAAAAGGGTTGGAGGAGGTAGGAAGGTAATGTTAAGGAAGTACGTAACTACTTTTTATTTATATTTATCCTTCATTTTAAAAGGCATGTATTAATAAAAAAATATTATTTATTATTTAATTCACCTTTCAGATGAACAGCACGTTCACCTGATTGTGGTACGTCTGCCCATAATAACGTGGTGCTAATTAAGATGTTGTACACAGTACCACATTGCGCTCGTCACCTGAGACCGGATGTTGAGTATCGTTACCCCGGTAATTACACTAGCTACAGCGCTCTTCAAACTGAAAAACAGTAATGTTTTCACAGTACTGTTTGGCGGTAGAAATAGGCTCTGAGGCGGTACCTTTCTAGACGGTCTCCGACGACAGACGTCTACCACCAGCACATTTAAACCCCTAATCATTATTAAACAAAATTGAAGGCATAATAACATGTTATTTTAGTTAATACGCTATGTTCTCTGAGGTAGGTCATAGTTTTCATGTAACCAACAAATTATTATAATTAGTAAAAATATCTTAAGCTTGAAAAAACATTGATTCAAAAACAAGTATAAAATACTTAATAAAAAAATAATACATATATATAAAAAAAAATACAAAATTATCAAAATACCAAATAAATAATGTAATTAACTGGTGGTAGGTCTCTCTTGTCGTAGGTGGTCTAGGTAGGTACCACCGCAGCGCCTATTGCAGCCGAGAAACAGTAGCGTGTTCCGGATTGAAGGGAGTTATAGCTGGTGATATTACTGGAGTATCGAGACAACATCCTATGTCGCAAGGTGACGAGCGCAATGTGATGTAGTGTATCCCATCCTAATTAGTGTCACGTTGTTATGGGCAGGCGTGTCATTTACCATTAGGTGAACGTTTTGCTTGTCTCGTCGCTTCGATAAATTAAAAAAAAAAACATTTATCTTTCTTACTGGACACCATCTAGGTCACACAGGAATTGCTGTTTTGGTTAGACTGTAGCTATTGAAATAAGTAATATAAAGGCAGCTAACATCTAATGTTATACCATGACTGATTCTACTGTAAGATGTTAAGCGCTTGAGTCATATTGTCTCTTACAGCTCATCTGATACTGGGCTCGTGGACCTGGATCCACGGCCTGTTAGACTAATTTTCGGTAAGTGTACTAAGTAGCTCACTGGCTTAATGGTTAGATCGTGCTGCTTTCATTCCGAAGATCGCGGGTTCGGTATTTTTATTGTTTTCGCATACAAAAATTTATTTACTTGTTTAAAAAATTATATAACAGTTTTTAAATTTAAATTTAATGTAAGACGTTTATATGTTTCAACATCCGTCTTGAAGCCATTGCATGCATATTTATTAAAAAAGAATATACGTTAATTAGAAGCAGCACCTTCACCCCAAGTTGCGGAAGAACTGCTCGATGTTATGGAAGTGATTGGAATACCGTGCGAAGCTTTTTAGTTGGTTCGAGTCCGGCACTACCCCGTTACCGGCCCTTTTGGTTCCGGGGTGTGCGAGCGTTAGCATTTTGTTACACACGTTAATAAAAAAAAAATAAAAAAAACCTTCATCCCAAACTAGTCGTCGTCTTTTGGCGGTAACCTGGCCAAACTTGCCTGTCGAGCTTGTGGATTACAGTTAACCTTAAATGGCCTTGTCCTGAACGTGAAACATTGTGTAGGTTTTAGTCGGTGTAAGTCCAAGCATTTCCACCACGCTAAAAAACGAACAGCACTGAATGTTACTTACAATTTCCTAACTAGATTTAAAGTTACCTTCATTAAATATTCACTGCGGTATGTTTCCATGGTTACGAAAGCATGGAATATTTAATGAGGCCTATGCTAAGAGATTCCCTACGTTCTTTACTCCGGTATCGTTTTTATTTACATTAGCGAAACTAATTAGCATTTTTATTGGCTGTTTCACCTGTAAGGGTTACAAGAAATAAGCAACTCATCGGTATTCCATTCGACCTGTGAGCGTACAGCAACAAAACCTTCAGTTATTAGTAAAGTAATCACAGAGCTTCTGTGAGCAGTATGCTTACCAAGCCAACCAATTATACGTTAAGGTGCAAAGAAATTCTTGTTGCACGTAAATAATTGCTAGACTTAAAGCTTAGACATTTTAAGCATCAAGTTAATAATATTCGATGAAAACACAAATAACTTCTAAGTTTTGTACATCTGTTTTAAAAGTTACATAAAACAATACCACTTTTCAATAAATAACTAAAAATATTTACAGTACTGACAATGACAAAAAAATCTTTTCAGCAATTTATTCGAAATGAGTTTTATAAAATTTTTATAGAATGATCTTGTATTATAGATCAAAAAGAGAGCGTCCCTTTCTTGGGAACATAAAATATTTGAAATGGACTGTTATTACCTATTCAACTCAGATCCCCTTTGTTATCCCCCGTACCGGAGATATTAAATTTCATATTAACAGCGTGAAAAAAGTATGGGAAGTGCAGAAATATTTCTCTTATAAATTTTAAGGTACCACTTGATAACTCTTACCGTTACATCAAATATTAAGTAAAGAAAAGCACATATCTTTAAACACACATAGCTTAAAAAGTTTAATATCAAATTCTAATAGGTGCCTAAATAATTAAGATTATGAAACGTAATTAATTTCTTCATTGATATAAGTGTGATACAGTTCATGGAAAGTTAAAGAAAATTGTAGAAAAAGTATGTAAATTATATATAATAATCTGTGAAGTATAAATAGGGAGTGAATAGCAACTTGTAACTACCAACATTTTCAGAGTTGCAAAGTTGTCTCCGTCGCTCAGCCAACTTCTCAATTGTCAGAAGGCACCCTGGCATGTGCAATTACGTAGAACAAGCTTCGTTATATTTAAGTGAACATACTGTTAAAAATCAGTCACTGCTTGCTTTTAACCAGTAAGTTCTAGATCCAAGTCCGCTTGACACACAAAATATACGATAAAGTTATACTACTACACAAAATATTTCAAGAATCACCCTGGTGAGGAATACTGGTGGTGGGTCTCTATTGCCGGAGACCGTGTAGACACGTCAGCGTCTAATTCTGCCGACAAACAATACTGTGCAAACATTACTATGTTCCGGTTTGAGGGGCGCTGTAGCTAGTGTAATTACTGGGATATCGAGACTGAATATCCGTTCTCAAGGAGACTAGCACAACGTGGTGCAGTGTATAAAATCTTAAACAGCGCCAAGCTGTTATAGGCGCGCGTATCACTTAACATCGGGTAAACGTCCCGCCCGTCTGGTCAAATCGTTGAATAAAAAAATTAAATTAATAAAATTAAGTATATTTCAATATACTTAACACGTTACTGGTTATGTTAATTACTATTGTACAAATCGATCGATACTTTCAAGTAGGGCTTGAAAGCATTTTCGCAAGAACGGCCCCGAAATCAAGTATGGTTCCCTTAAAACTTGTTTTGTCATGGTAATGAAGGAAACAGCGCAACACCGCTAGACCGAACAGGGTCAACATTACAAGAAGTTCAATGATATTTCTTCAATATAGATTACTTTATTTCTTTTCATTTAAACTTTTATGGTGGCTTCGAATGTTGAAATCAATGTTGTTATTGGTCGGAAAGTTTATGGGCAGAGTAATACAATGTTTGCGTGGTAAGACACGGAAGCCAGTTGTAGTCGGCCAATGGAGCAGTGACCGCCCCGTAACAGACACGTCTCAACATGCAAGCAAAATAATATCACTTTTTATATTAAAAATACTTCCAAAAATTATGTAAAAGTTCATGGTGTGATCTACATATCGTTTGTACAAAGATTACACACAACATTTACTTTAGTTCCCCTGCGATCTCTGTATTACCTGTAAAGTAACACGTTCTGACGCTCTGTTCGCTCTGACGCCAGGTCTTCGAGTGGTGCTAGTTTAAATGCTAATAGATTATTTTTGAATTCGTTTGACTAACTACCACTTTAATATTAGCATGCTGCTATAACAGCATGGCTATGTTTAGTACGTGGCGAACACGAAACCTGATTTTCAGCCCGGTCAACACTCAATGTGGTTAAACAAATCCTTTGAAACCGTAACCTTCATTAACAATTGACGCGGTCGGTTAAAAAGTACATGTACGAAGTGATGATGTAAAGGTACATGTAAAGGTTGACGTCATAAAATCCTTGGGTCAGGAGGATAAAAATTTTGCTTTTAAAGATGTCATAATAAAAATGACATTTACATTGCCGATAATAGGACAATAACACATTATGTATTGAATAATAATTGTGCAGTAGGTCAGGATATTTGTAAAACTTGAGATTAAATGAGGAAATTTTAATGCAGGTACATTAAACAGTTACATAAAGTTAATCTCAAAATAATTCAGGTTAATTTTCCGTCAATATGTGTTGTTGCGATATCTGATGAAATATTTATGAATATGCCCTTTTGGGAATACGCAAATGATATGAATATTATTTCAGAGTCAAAGGTTTGTTTTTATTAAAATATATTACGTTACTTTTGTTTAGAAAACTGTAGTTTGGGAAACTCCGCCACATCCTCACCTCGCAAATATCCCAATGAGTCAAGACGAAAGTCTTTAACCAATGCGTCATTCCCACTCATACTTACGGCGTAGAGACATGGTGCCCAACCATCGGGCGGATCCATCGATTTAGAGTTGCATAGCGAGCGATGAAGATAGCTGTGCTTGGCGTTTCTCTAAGGGTAAAAATCCGGTACGAAGAAATTCGACGGACGACTAAAGTTGTCGGCGTAGCTCTCAAAAGTGGCAGTGGGCCGGCAGTGCCTGTCGTGTCAATGACGGCCGATGGGGGAGAAAAGTTTTGGAGTGGAAGCCGCGTACCGGTCACAGAAGTGTAGGACGCTCTCCCTCCAGAAGGACCGACGACATCGTCAAAGTGGTCGGAAGTAGGTAGATGACATTGGGGAAGGCCTATATCTAGCAGTGGATAAACAAAGGATAATGATGATATTACATAACGTAATTGTTATTTCTCTATCAACATTAATATTTGTTTCAGTGAAGGTATTACAGGTTTTTATAAGCTATGTTAACTGCTCACCATCAATGAGACCGTATGTCGTGTTTGACAGTTTAATAGTAAAAAAATAAAGGCTACAAACCATTGTCTTGCGAAGAAAGGTTGCTTTTTTCGAACACTTACAAAGAAAATCCCTTGGAATTCCTAAGATTTATCTCGGTGGCAAAATTCCTGGAAATAGTTCTCTTGGTAGACAGCTGGAAAAAATGTGTTTGAAAATATAAATAAGCGGACCGGGCTTAATTACCATCAGTTGAAAAAAACAGCTGCTGAAGTCTTGATAAGTTTTCTAAGTCTGGGATCAAAACTTCCGGCAACGAAGAAATACCTTTGTTAGGATGTAGCCTGCAATAATTTCACACTAAGCGCATCTTTTGAGGTGTTCGTTCCAGTAACTAAGTATAACTTTTTTAAAATACTTGAAATTATTGTCGCACATTGAATAAATTTTTCTGGAATATTAAGTAATTGCTTTGAAAGTAAGAAAGTAATGGAAATGTTTTTACTGAATATATATATATATATTTGGTTTCAGACTTAACTGCTGATTATCGGGTAATTTTTTAATTAAAACGGTTAGGCATAATCGTATTGTTGCTTTCGGATCCAAATTATTTTTTTTTATACAATGAAGCGACGCGACCAGTACGACGTTTACCTAATGGTAAGTGATACGCCCGCCCCTAACAACGCGGCGCTAGCGAAAATGGTACACACTACACCACAACAACATCAAACCGGAACACAGTAATGTTTGCACACTACTGTTTGGCGGCAGAAACAGGAGGTTCGATGGTACTCATCTAGATGGTCTCCAGCAACAGCAACCTAACACTATTTAACTTTAAAAGTGAACTTTGAATACCGCCAGAATTCTTGAAATTGCTGGGCTTAAAATAATTATGTATACTTAAATACTTAAAACGTAAACATTCACTGTCAACCGACACTAAGTTTTTCACAGGAGTCAAATAAAAAACGAACTCCTCATAAATATTTACTATACTCTGTATATACTAAAAAATATCGGGTTAGAACATCCCGTCACTATTTCCGCGCTTTTTAAGATAGTTTTACGATTATATAATTTTCGTCAGCTATCTTTTTTTAGGACCAGCTTTCATTGTAACCCTGGCCAGGTTACTGTCCTCGCCAGCGTATACGAGGGCGGCAAGTATTATAAGATAATGACAAAAAGGCGAGCCAAAGACACTGCTCTATTCACCCCTTAATACCATCACGTGTACCACAACAGCGGCCGGAGATTTCGTCCAGACATCCTCCTGCTCAGTCGTTGCTAAGAGCTATAACGTGGGTCCTTGTAGCTCTCAGCAACCGCTTGTGACCCAAAGATACAGGTTACATTTATGGTAATATGTGCCTTATTGTAAAATGAAACACGGTGAGTAAGGTTCTCGTATAGTTTTATTTTTATGTATAAAAAATCAAATCATCCATCCATACTTCCCTCATTATATATAAATACACTTCCGTTTCCTCCATACGGAAATATTCAGAAAATAGCATTGGCTAATCACGACATTTAGCTAGCATTAACCACTATGTAAGATTCAATTAATGTAAGCACTTTATAATACATCCGTCTGATATCGGGATACTGCGATCCATCTGTCTTTACTGAGTACATACAGTTAATTAAACTTTTTAATTATTATTCGAGATAATATTATTGTTTACATATTTTACAAGTATTTATTAACTTTTTTTTATTACCTATTTTTGCTATAATTTCGAATAATCGTCAGCACGAACTTCATAAAAGCAATAGAATATCAACTATTCATAAGTACGAAAATCCCTTAACACATAAACAGCTGGCACAATGATCTCTAGACGTCGTTACACAATGTGTGTATAATTAATGATTACAAACTATTTTAAACTATATATACGGAACTCACATGGAAAATATGTAAGTCATGTAACCGATAATATACACAATAAATAAAACCATGGAATGTTATTAAAATTACGTTAGACGCAGTCACATAGCTTGACATTTCAACACGCGAAAAAATAATACTTCGAACAATTTAGCTTTACAGTCTCACCGTGTCATCCCGTTCAGCCCTAGCGCGTCTACTTGAGAAATACAAAAGGTAAAAAAAAATAAATCCTAAACTCTCAGTTACGACAAATTATAACAAAAATACTTGCAAAAGATTAGGCCACGAATGGTTTCACCGACGGAGCGTCGTAGCGCGGCTGCGCGCCTGCGCGCCGGCGTCGTTGCGTGCGCGTTAACGCAACAACAGAGCAGGCATCGCTCCGCTGTGTCCGCAAAGAAATGAAAAATATAATTTTCTTGGGACAAATTAAAATAAAAACAGTAGCTTTTTTGCACACTAACTAAAACTCCAAGATCTTCCTTTTTGTCGCTTTACGGTGTAGCCACGGGAACTCTACCGCTTATATCTATCCTTTCCTGGTAGGGTGCACCGGAATATTCAGCGCGCCCTCTTTTTATTTTAGCCTTTTATTCTCATCTCGGCAAAAGGTCCGCCCAATCCGTTGCTCAACAGCCGCGGGAACCAAGAAAAAAATTATATCCCTCTGCGGCGAATCTGGTGGTGGCATACTTGGGCTGGTGTAAATGACCTGAGATACATGCAGCCTGAGCGCCTATGACTATTGTTGAGCAGTAGCGTTTACATATTGGTGATCCTAGTAGTATATAGCAGACACATTGTATTTTTTATCCTTCCTCCTTAATATCTTTTATAGGGGTATCCCTTGACATCAATTTCATCATCAAATGACAATCAGGCTTAGGATTGTGAAACGTTTTCAAATGAAGCATGGCGAAGTGTAATCACTGAATGTATTACGTACCTTGCTCGTGCTAGTGCTCGTGCGCATCAGCATATAACGTGGTCGCAATGTAGGTGGTGGGGACGAAGCCCTCTTCGCGCGTATGCTGCCGACGGACCCGCGTCCAGCCGTCGCCGGCGTCAGTCTCCAGCACAAGCAACCGTTCGCCGCATTCCATGCGCATCGTTGAACCAGTGCCGTTTGCTGCGATATAGAGAGCAAGTTAATTATGTACTACTTTTTTATTAACATCCGAAGATGTTAAGCTGCAATTAATTGTAATTTTAATTTTATATTCCTCGAATAAAAATTGATTTTAATCTTTTACGTGTTTTTCGATTATAACGAACCACCAGTGTGATAAATGTTAGCGGTTGCCGCTTAATTCGTATCTTTTTTTAAAGTTAACTTTTCCCAAATTCTTGTGTTTTTTGCATGTATTTTGGACAAATGAAACCTATTATTTTTGAA
Source organism: Ornithoptera priamus (assembly GCA_029034505.1). Classification (NCBI taxonomy): domain Eukaryota; kingdom Metazoa; phylum Arthropoda; class Insecta; order Lepidoptera; family Papilionidae; genus Ornithoptera; species Ornithoptera priamus. Next base: position 1,046,094 of record JARDWD010000484.1, read on the forward strand.
TCCTGTGAGTTTGCCAGCGCAAAGATTCCACATATTCAAGATTATTGCGATAAATTCTCTACATTTGCTTATGATCACATCGACCCAAGGATAGCTTTTTTCAAGCGAACTATTGGTTTACTGCAAAAAAAGGGGTAAAAGAAATCTATGACAGTCAACGCCTTTCGCAAGGTACAAATACCACAGTTTTCCAAATCTAAATAAACACTGTTATCCCCCGCTTCGTTTCCTCACTCCAGCTAAGACGCTCTGCTCATATCCAAAGGATTAACAGTGACTACTATGAAATTAATAGAATACTATATATTCTCTGGGCTGAGACTCACGGCTACTCCACATATAATTTGTTCAACATAAAATTTGTTGGTTTTAAATTACACTATTAATTTTCTTTAGCGATTGATTTTACTAGCGACGAAACTGGCTACTAGGGCTTAGACCTGATGGTTATTGATAAGCCTGCTGATATCGTTATGCTTTTCTATAAGAGGCGTACGTCGCACACTACACTAACCTTCGAATGCGTATAGCGCTTTGCAATAACCGAGCGGCTGTAGATCAGGCTCGTAGTAGTAGTCCATGTCCGACTCGTGCTCGTGCGCGTCGTGCTCGTCATGCTCATGGTGTTCGTGGTGGCCGTTCGCATGCTCGTGCGCAGCCGCCAGCTCCCCGCCGAGTCCTGACTCTGGCGAACCGCCCGCTACACGCGCAACCGGCGCACATGCGTTCGTGCCCGTGCCTGTGCCCGTGCTCACAGACGACTCAGACGCTGAGCGCGACAGTGATTCGCTGTTCGAACCGATGCTAGAGGAACATCATTCGTTAGGGACAACTGGTAATTGTATATTTGATTTTTTAAAAGATAATGTTGTATTTTTACTTATTACTAGTACTATTTATTAATATTTAGTAATCTGTAAAAGTAATTAAGAATTTAAAAAAAAGTTTAAAGTAGCAAACTGTACTGTTAATACAAAGGCTACTAATGCTATACTTTTATAAAACATATGACGACAATACCTTATGGCTTGCGCGGGGGGCGCTGAGCCATTGGTCCTCGAAGTAGGATGTAACGGTGGCATGCACACTTGATTGTTCGCTTCTGCTAATAACTCCTCGAATTTACGTAACTGTGCTCGTAACTTCTTTAGTTTATCGCAACATTCATTGAGTTGGCCTAAACACAAAACGAACAAATTCGCTCAGTTAAAACAACTTAACAATTATTTATACAACTACTTGATCTGGTAGTCTTTCAATATAAAATATCTATTTATTTAAAATACAAATATGCAAAGCATTCACTAGTTTTTTTTATCTACACTATGACCTATCATTTAACTTCAATTTTATATAACGTTAAGTGACACGAAAGCTGTTGATTTGTAAAGCATTCTCAACCAAAATACTCCGGCGCTAATATACTTATAGCCGGAACACAACAATGTTGTTATAGCGTCGAATTTACATTACGGGTGTAGTAGTTTTTTTTTTTTTAACGTGGAGGAAATGCTTTCGCGTACCCGTCCTCGCGGGGGCAAGGACATGTTATGTCGGACTTGCACCGACTAAAACCTCCACGATGTTCCAACTCATCGCCTGGTGGCAGAGTCACGGGAACGCTATCGCACCATCCGCGACCCGCTGGCGCTGGCCGCTTTCGCAGCCCCACCTCGAGAGGGAGGGATAAACCCTCTCTTACGAGTGTAGTAGTTAGGAAGGTGTAAAAAGCCATACCCAAGGTTACGACAAAGAAGAAAAACCATACCCATTTACTAAATTCCATAACACGTGGGCTCAGAATCGAACCAGATACCTTCGTATTTCGAGTAACAGCTATTGCGTCACGGAGACAGTTATGAAAAGTAAAAGGTTGAAAATCATTTTAGACTATGATTATAAACATAAATCCTCTAACTCTCATTTATTAAATATCCGCAATACCTTCACAATATTAGTTTGAAACAAAAACCATTATTATATCAAACCTTCTACAGTCATTGGATCCCCTAATGACGGATTTGTTTCGTATACTCCCTTCATTTTCATAAGACCCTCCATCGCGGCTTGCTCTTGCGCTACCTGGAATTTAAAAAAAGTTATTTACATTGGGCTCCTCACTTTGGAATCGCCATCAAAAATATACCAAAACACCTGTTTACGGCTTTACACTAAATCTATATAATTTATAGGATATCAAAATAATTAATTGTTAATACATAATTGCGATTAAAATCAGACAACTTGTATTAACGCTGTAGTGTTGCTGATTATGGTTTCCCTTGCTGAAGCCATCTAGGTAGTGATCACCAAAGTGTTCCACTACGAAAACTGCTAAAGTGGAAACTAGTGGAATTACCGGGGTAGTTTATTTTAACTAGTGCCATATTCTTATAGAATTTGTTACGTATATAACGTGATCGTTCCGCTCACCTCGTTTAAGTGGAATAAAAAAAAAATTACAACGGTAATACTACTTACTAAAACAAGACTTACCTGTTTGTTTAACTCGTGAACCTTGGCTTGAAGCTTCTTTTTCTTTTGATTTGGGGGTAAATCTGAATAATCCTCCTTTCCATCCATAGATATGTTGTTCTAAAATCAATATAAGTTCGTTTAATTTAAAATCTCTTGCTTTACTTTTATGCACTCAGTTGTGTAAAATAAAGCGTTTTATCTTACTTTATAAAGTGGTTTTAAACCTACTTGTGAAAATTTAATTCATTAATATATCAACAATGTTGTACACTAAATCGGTGTTCATTGAATGAAGTACAATAAATACTCAACCAGAGGTTTTAGTTATGAAACAAAAAACATCATAATGTTAATCTATTTTATAAATATTATTAGTGTTTATAACGAACAGAACAAATTATTTAAAATTAACAACTGTGATATTTTTAAGGAGTACAACTAGGTACAGAATAAAAAAAAAACCTTTTAACATTTTACAACACAAAGTGGCATGAATATCGAGAACGATAGCATGAGGACGATAGTTGAAATTATCACGTTTACAATTAAACATAAGAGATTCAATTCATACTCATAAAAAAATTATATATCAAATTATGTATTTTTTTTTTAGTAAATGAATTTCGAACTTATATTTGCACTCGTGAATTAGTTTCATAATTAATCATGAGCATGCGCAATAAGAACAGTAAAGTATGATCACGATACATTCGAAGTTTATTTAAATTCGTTTGAATCACCCATATTTACAGTGGAACCTGTGAATGGTACATTATAAGGTGATATAAATGTATATACATAAACTATGTGACAATCTAGCCATTACTGCACACTTCAAACATAGTAAACCAAAACCAGTTTTACATCAAACTGACCTTCAAGGAGTGGCACGCCTCAATAATCCTCTGAAGCCAAAGCGTTAGACGAGATCGGGACGGAATGAAGGCAAATAAAATGTATTAAAGGAAAGAAAAGTAAATAAATGATAAAAAAAAGTAATTACTCTCACTGTTGTATCTGAGAGTCTGAAGCAAAGCTAAAATTTGCAACGCACATTAAAACATTTCACATTATCTTTTTAATATTCTTTTTTTGGCTACAGTGGGCTATAACTTGACCTTAGTATCAATTGGTGTTCAGTGACAACGGGGCCGTGGATAGTTAAGCGTGCTTGCCCAGAATGCTCCGGCTCCCATATGTTGACAACCGGAACAGAGCACTGCTGTTATAGCGGCAGATTTACAATAAGTAGATGGTGACTAGGCGAATTTGAAAAAGCACTACCACCAACCGAACTCCACAACAAATGGCTCCGGAATCGAATCCGAAACCTCTGTGTTACACGGCAAGCGCTTAACCGGTGCGCCATAAAGGTTATTATAATTAACACTGTGAATTTCATTAATATGCGCATGAGTTGTTTATGATAGTATTATGCGAGATATTGCATGAGGTGGTAGCACATGCTTATAACTTACGTCCCCACGGGTGGACTTACTTTTTCCGTTACGATAGTACACCGGTCGACGTCAGCCATAGTAATCAATTAAGTTAACCCGTGTTATGTAGCAATCGAACGGGCGAACGACAAAATAAAAACACATTAGTATCTCCATCCCCAAAGCGTAACAAACATAAAAAAAAACAACCGATATTAAGACCGATCACCGTACAACGTACGTACTTTCATCAGCACGGAACATTATGTATTAACATACTTTGTATGGTTTCTTAATGACTAAAAAAATATAAATTAAACGGCTGAATACCGGCTGTTCAAGTAAAATAACATAACCTTCTTTAAAATGAACGTCATTAATAAAACAATACAACCCCATCCACACATGCATACCACCTATTCTCACGTAAAATAACATTTATCAAAAAGAAAGCAGAAATTAAATATTTATGTATTTAAAAAATATATATATATATATATAATGGCTCGTGTACAAAATATTTTAAAAGTAGTGCGCATTAATCTTACAAATTACTTTAGAAACGTTCAAATATGGCAGCGCGAAAATTATTTCCAGATTACAATAATATAGTCAGTCATCAAGTCTAAGAACCACGAATGAATATCAGTCGTCATTAGCTCATAGGTTTTGAAGCCGGTTACATCTTGAAGACGCGCGGTTACGATCCGCCGAGTTCCACTTTCCGGTAAAGTATGGTGAAGAACCGGAAATATTCCATATGTCATACAATTTAACACCAACCAAACTCGCACTTGGCCAGTATGGTGGCCTTGACAGACAGCAGTCAATATATTCAGCGAGTCGTTTATTATTGTTAATATCGAGTCTTGGTATAACGTATTATTATTATAAAAACGTACTAATGACAAAACAATGTTATCTAAACATTATTATGTTCCGATATAAATAGCTTTGTAGCTCATGAAATTACTTTGGTAAAGAAAATCTTGTATCTCAAAGCGACGAGCAAATGGGATGCAGTGTTTATTATCTTAACTAGCACCACGTCGTTATAGGCGAGATTATAACACGATCAGGTGACGCATAATCGTCTCTTCGCTTCGTGGTATAAGAGTCATAATTAATAATACCAACAATGGTGCAGTACCAGTTCTCTGATGTTATCGCAACTCTTCCGCAATATACAGCATAAGAGATAACTAGAGAGCAGCGTATCTCTTATTCTTTATATTTTAATATAATACAACTTCTATAAAACTATTAAAACGTATATCTCTAAGAATATAGAGTCGTTTAATGTGGCTCACCTTGTTGGAGCTAAATATAGATAGCAGCCCCCCTCTCTTCTTGACACGGTGCCCTGAGACTGTTCCCCGCGCGGCCGTAAGGTGGTGTTGGGGCGGTGCCTCAGCGGCCTCGCCACCTGATGCTGCTTCAAACCTGAAGTCCTCCGGTGGCACAAAGCCTGATTTGTACCTCTCTATTACCTGCTGTGTGTCCTGTGAATTGAATTAATGATGATATGGTATACTTTTTTTTTCATTTCTGTCGGGCTTTATTCTCTGACTAATTATATGCGCGTCACGGAATACCACACCGGATTTGTAGCGGTAGACTGACAATATGATAGCAATAGAAAGCTAGCAGCTATTTTTAAAAAAGTGATCGCCATCCAAACTTAATCACTTAACCCAGATATTAGCCAGGAACATTCGTGTTATAAGACAAAGACACGACGATTATTTCAAGCCATACGTTGTTTTTTCATAATATTAAATAATTATCTTCATAATATCATATATTAACTGTTGCATGTTGCATACATATAAAAAAACTAAATACTAAAAAAAATCGCTTATAATAATACATAAAGAAATTAGTAAAAGCAGTGGTTTATGTTGCCGGAGATCGTCTAGTTAGGTACAATCACAACAGTAGTGTGCAAACATTACTGTGTTCCGGTTTGAAGGGCGCTGTAACTAGTAAAATTACTGGGGTAACGATACTTAACATCTTATCTCAATGTGGTACATGACTCAAGTTGACGAGCATAATGTGGTGCAGTGTATATCATGTTAACTAGTGCTACATTGTTATAGGCAAGCATATTACTTACCATCAGGGCCCGGCCGTCAGGCTCCTCTCGTCGCTTCGTTTAATCAACAAAAAAAAATATGAATACCTCTTTTTCGTTAATACTGTTAGCAGCTAGCTCCATTCCGTCTAGACACTGCATTATTATGGGGAACACTTTTCTTTCAACATCCACAGAACTTAACATAAAGTTCTTTATGTTTTTGATTCTCTTTTCATCTAAATCCTGAGGAGAAAATGTAAAGAATTATTTTTAATTGATTATTATCTATTATAAATCTAAATATATTTCTATATTCGTAGCAAAGAGTACTTCGTTTCCTTTTTTTTTGGAGGACTTTTATCTCCTGGTAATGATACGACAGTGTCAGCACAATTAAAGATATTTGAATACGAGGTTTTATTTGACATCAATAATGTGCTTCTCAATTCGAAGGCAATATTATTTAAAGAATGGTACCCGATTGAATCAAAGGTTATAATAAAAAATATAACTCTAAGGATGGCAAAGTAGAAAGGATTGTTTCCGCTGAATTATCGATTTTATAATATTATGATTTTTTGTTTAAATATACATAACAGATAACCCTATTAATGTTTCACACTATTGAAAGCTTTCCATGTATCTACAAAGTTGGTCAAATGCGGAGTGATCATCATTGATTTTTTTTACATATATACATATATATCACGCCTCGTTCCCAGTGGGGTAGGCAGAGACCACCTCTCTCCACTTGCTACGATCCTGACACACCTCTCTCGCTTCCTCCACTTTCATGAGCGTCTTCATGCATGTTCGTTGGTTACGAGTACCCTTGACCCGGCCTTTCTTTAGGACATCTTCGATTTGATAGAAATATATCCGCCTAGGTTGACCTGCACAGATTTTTCCAATCATTCTTATCTTGTATACCTCTTTCGTTAATCTTCTTTCATCCATTCTTTCTAAATGGCCGAACCATCTAAGTATTCCTTTCTCTATACTTATCACTACATCTTCAACCACGCCATTTTTTTATTAAAACCTATTTCTCTATTAGTCTCCGAAATATATTATAGACATTGACAACGAATGCAGCGTGCTGATAATAAACCTCGCGCACGTATTATTAACAATGCTGCACCACTAAAAACAAAGTAAAGGGTAGTCGCATGCCATATTGAAGAGGTATTTAAATATAAAAATACTATCGGAAATGGACGTTACTTCACTGTTTGTCCCACGGCGACCCACTTGGCAACCTGCCATTGTGCACGCCATAGAACGAACGGGCTACCGCTCGAACAGGCAATATCTCATCGAATCGTTATAAATACCATGACTCATATTTACATTGTCATTGAAAATGAATGCGAAGAAAATCTTTCGATACGCAAAGTGCACTTTTAACTTGAATCGAGCACTGACAGAATCTTAATGTTACAATTTATAAGTTAGAATATTTATTTCTATTTGTCATAAGGAAAGACATTATTTTATATATTTTTTTTTAATTCTAATACTATTATATTATTGTTGGTGGAAGAATTTGGTATCTAAAAAGTTAACATTACAGCTATTAACTATATCCTGATTCGCAAAAAAAAAAATTCGGTACGAAATATGTTTTATTAGAATTAATAACGTAATACTAAATATTAATTTACGTTGTAACAACTTTTGCCCTGGGTGATATTAAATAATATACGATACCGGTGTTTAAAGTATGGATTAATCTATTATTTTCATTTTTGAATTTATTAATAATAAAAATGAAACAAAACTTTAAACTTCTGTTAAAGCTATTAATTATTCCTAACAGTAAGTAAATAACTTTGAAGCAAAATTTTCTATTATACATTCCTTTTTTTTACAATTATCCCGGTACCATTTCCTTTTAAATAAATCTAGATTTAAATAAAACTTAAATTGTTTTCTTTGTTTAAAAACAACGTTATCGTTGGAAAATAAAGAAAAAAAAAATTAAAGAGAAAATTGTGATTGAAGATAATGAATGACGTGATGTTTAACGATCACCGCCACCTTCCGATCAGCTGGTACCTGGAATATTCTGTACCCGTTGACAGTAGATACACAGATGGTAAGCTTTACCTGTAGTTGCTTGAACACGTGTGGCAGCCGTTGTTCGTAATGTTGCCTCTGGGCATCGTTTGTTTTGCGCAACTGGTCCGTATACTCTAGCTTCGCTTCCTCGCACGCCTGACTTCTTGACTTTACATTCGCTTTCTGTTTCTCTAACTCAGCCCGACTGAGGAAACCATTAAAGTTATATTATTTTCAATCTCATTAGTACATCACAGGACACCTTTACTGGATAATCGGTAGGCATCACTGCAGCACATCAAAATAATGTAACAGTGGTTATTATACGTGTTTAAGTTAGTAGATAAACTGTGGTAACGTATTATGTTATATAAAGGCGATGAGCGCAAAGTACTGCTGTGTAAATATTCTATTTAACGTATCATTGTTATGAGTACCCGTTCACTGTATCACTTATATCAATTTAATGTTTTGATTCCCAGGTTGTATTGTATTAGAAAAGAACGCTAGCTAAGGTTACATAATCTCCAATATCCATAGATAAATAAATGTTAAACTTAAACCAAGAGAAACACAGACTGCACCATTAAAAATCTCCTTGACCAAAACATACTCGTGGCTTCCGTCTGCCACAGTAATACACTACGATATAATTAATTTGCTATTAAGACTTATTACTTGGTGTAATTTTTTATTATCAATATAATTTTTCGTAAAAATAAACTGATACATATTAAATATCTTTAATAAAAACTATAGATAAAAAAATATATGTATATCTTATTGAAGAATATTCACACTACCTGCACAACATTTCCGCAAAAGGATTCAAACCGGTAAAAGAACCTTTCAGTTTAATGGTATCGTTGCGGCTTAAAAGCAAACTGCTTCAGAGGAAATGAAGTGTTAAAAATAATGGCTCTTTATTTGCAAAATTTTTAGTTTTCCTGCAATAGGGATGTTTATACGAAAACGTTAAATTTAAAATTTAGGAACAAGCTGTTTTAACAATAAACAACTCTCGCTGTTGCGGACTCGGTAGTTATGATTCATCAACAAAAATGAATAAAACACGAGCCATTTCACTTTATACAGGGATGAGCTCCCGGTACATATAAAAATGGGGGAGACCAAAATTTAACTTGCCGCGAGTATAATGCTTGTTTTATTCACCTTAGACTGAGGTCAGCGTCAGCTTTCTGGAAGGTTTCAAGAGCTCTTTCGGATTCTCGAGCGGCTCGCTCGTAGGCCCTCCGCGCTCTCTCCAGTGCTCCTATGGCCGAGTTGAGTACGGCCACCTGTTTAGCGCCCTCGTTCAAATGTTGCTGAAATTAAAAAGAATGATAAAGCGGTCAAGTGTAGTGTCACAGAAGTTGTTAACAGGAACCGCTATAACACCTCATCGAACGAACACCTAAAACTGTGGACTGGGTAAAATATAATTTTTTTTAAACCGGATAGTAAGTGATGCGCCTGTCTATAACAACGAGGCGCTAGTTAAAACAGCATATTGTTCACATCACTTTGAGATATGTTAAAACCCGTTACCCCAGTAATTCTACTAACTACAACGCCTTTTAAACCGGAACACGGTAATATTTGCACACTACTGTTTGGCGGCAGCAATAGGCGCTGCGATAGTGGTAAGTATATCTAGACGGTCTCCAGCAACAGAGGACTACCACCATTTAAAGCAGTTAGTAATATAATAGTACAATATTAGTTATCTAAAAAAAAACACTGAGTTTGCATTTACACCGCCGATATTTTTGTAACTACAAATTCTCTAAAATTATTAATTTTACAATTTAAAAACAATTAAATAAAAACCACCTACGGTACAATAAACATGTTGGTCAAACATCATTGGCATCAACTGTGCTATCAATAATGCTTCTAAAAGCCTTGACCCAATCGTAGCATGACATTAATATAACACAAATACAATTGCCAAAATAAGTTTTATAAGGCGATAAGCTTGCCAAATTGTTCTTTCGCCAGCAAGTCGCTTGTATATTTATTTTAATTTCTGGGCTGGGCCAGACGAACAATTTAATAAGGTCAACAGAATCAATAACCTTTGCTTGAAGTGCAGACAAGAAAATGTCGCTTGGGAGTTGACTTGTAAATAATATATATATATATGTAACAACATAATGTTAACTTCCCGGTTAGTTTATTTAAAAAAATGTTCTCTCTTCCTATCCCAAAATTTTATAAAAACCGAAATGGATATTTTCAAAATGTTATTTCTTATAAACAGACTGTAGTGCGTCATTTTGAAACAGATTATTATTCATTAATAACCCACGCGGACTCATGGAAATTCGAGATGCATCAATGCAAATGTGTTCATGGACGAGAGGAGTGTCAGAATGTGGAAAAACTAGTCGCAAACCTGTCGCTAGATATATTAAATTTACTCTTAAATAGATTTTAGATTGTAGTTAAGATTTTCCAAATCGGCTCTAACTACACACATCATCTATCTGCCGCCATAATAGCGGAAAAGATCCGGCAATCACACGCGTTGAACTGTAGTGTTAGTCTTATCGCTATTATATTTAGCCGTATGACTAACATCATTATAAATATTATTAATATTTCTATACATACCTTCCTTTCTTCTCGTAGCTCCTTGGCAAGTAAATGTAACTCTCGTACGACGTTCGACTGTAGGTTCTCCGCCACGACTTCGCGCTGTCCCGCGAAGTCGTTTAACTCTTGGAGAAGTTGTCTGAATGCTTTGCACGCTGAATATCTGCAATGACATGTGATAATTTTACCATGGATTCATAACTTATAATTGTAATTCCTATGCTTTTGCATAAACCTTTTTAATAACTGAAACTCACAAAGCGTCAAACAGGTACAAGTTAAATAGAGTTTCAAGAATATTATTAGGATTCAAACATATAGTAATCTCAATGAACTTTTAGCTGATTTGAATAAGTTACATCTATTTTAAATATTTTTAATAATACTTACTGGTATTCATCTTCTTCTTTTCTCTTCGGCTGATAACTTTTGACGAGCCTCCTGCAGGAATGGACGTAGTTTAATATTAAGAGAATTTTCAAAGTAAAGAAAACATGTACGATACAAATAATTTCTTTATTGCTTAACATTCTTCGAGGCGACTTCGAAAGCATTTTCGAATGGTGTTATATAGTAAAAATCTCTCATTCCGTATTCAATAAACAGCGCAAAATAAAGTAGTGAAAGTAAACTTTCGACAGGTAGTATTACGACACAGCAGGTATGTTTGTAGATGACAGTTTATAAGATATACCGTTATGCTTTGTGCAATAGTTATGTAAATTTACGAATGTTCCGATCGACCTGATTTGTGCTTGTTTTCGGTAATTGTGCAATGTATACGGTGCGAGGTTATATCTAAATATATTAACCGTTGTATTTACTAATACGAGAGTTGAACTACCTAAGTAATAGCATGTTACAGTGTTTCATTAATGGCTATCGATTTCTCTAAAGTATTTAAAGTATGGAAACATGTTATAACGCCATCGCTGATCGATTAACTCCTTACGTCGATACTTTATTTTTGACATTTGATTTATTGCAGAATTTCTTCATAATTCGCCATTACATGTTTTATCACTCATTTAAATAATTTATGCAATATAAGTCAGTTAAGTTGCGCTACGGAACAGTCTCGTTAGCATTAGGTTAATAACCTGTTAAGATATTATTTCACCTCTCCACTCTCTATGCATATTCAACAGAGGTGATGAGCTTGTAGATGCTTGATTTTGTGATTCTCAAAAAGCAGTTTTGCATCATTAGACAAAAAAAGACATTTAGTAAGGTTGTTTAAACAAATTTAAATACAAAATATTATGCATAAAGAAATCGCATCGGATAAGGTTACCTTACAGATATTTCTATGGGTTTATACATAAGGCTTTCGTGAAACCACATTCACATGATGTAAGATAAAATAAATATTTTACAATTGTAATATTTATACTTATAAAAATTATTAACAATGACCTCTTATAAATAAATTCTAATTTTAAAGGGATGTTATATTTCGTTTCTTTACAAACATTGCTTTGTATTTAATAAATCTCATACCTGAGTTTTCCTGCATATTCGAGCTCTATGGCGCATCGGTCCTTTACGAAGTTACCATATTTATCTAGAAACTCGATTCCTTTGTGCGTATGGGCGGCTAAGTTATCATACTGATCCTGCGAACAAATAAACACAATACATTGTACGTGGCTCGTACGGGTGCAAAGCAGAGGAAGCGAGTGATACGAGGTCAGTAGCGGGAAACTGACGGGTAACGGCGATAACAGGCTCATAAGTGGACAACTACCGTGGGCCACGCCCATTTATCAGTTTCAATTCATATATCATACATTGCGAAAATTTGTATGTAGTTTATCATGAATAAAATTACAATGTCAATTTTCAATGATAAAACTAGCTCTCATTATTTATTAAACAGTGTATTTTTTTTTAAAAGAAATTGTTTTCATACAATGCAAATGGACAGTAAAGCAAGTGGTTTTAAGGAGTGAGATATCAACGCAGCCCTACAACAACATCTGGTGAAAGAGGAAAGAGGCAACATGTTTACTGCATATTTAATTAATATAAAAAAGGTAGGTTTATGTAACATATACAACAATAACTTTTGTAACTGTAGCAGCTGTAATAATTAAAAAATCCTAACGCCAGCAAACAGGTCCAGATTGGCGCCGCGATAGTGAATACACCTCATTACCATGTACCACAGCTCAATCAATGCAAAAAGAAAAAAAAGTTAAAATAAGTATTAATGAGTTTCTAGTTCCCACAGTCTTCATCGGCACGTAAGTATAGTATACACGCAACATAAATGCATCAGTGTTATCAATCATCTTAACGGGATGATATTTGGCCACTAACAGAATATTTCTAACGATATTAAAGATGGAATTTTATATATCAATATATTATTTTGACATAGCAAGTCTGGGCAACGACAATTCAAGAGCATAAATTCAAAAGCGGCCCTATTAGAGATTACAGCTCAATTGTCGCCCACGTGATCTGCAATCCCAAAATAAACAATGAGTATGTTGCGTACATACAGTAACTTTTTAATCGGCGAAGCGAGATGAGACGAACGTAACGTTCACCTGACGGTGAGTGATACTCTTGCCAATAAAAAAGTGGCACTAGTTAGGTTAACATACACACTGAACCACATTCTCCTTGTCGCCTTTAGATATAAGATTTTAAGTCTCCATACACCAGCAATTTCACGAGCTGCAATATCCTTTCACTCTGTTTAGCGGCAGAAATAGAAGCTGCGGTAGTAAATATCAAGACGGTCTCCAGTAACACAGACTCACCACCAGAGAAATAATACCCAAAGCTATAGTTAAAAAAATATTTACATATGACATTAATTTTTCTGCAATAAATTATTTATAAGTTTTATATTATTCTACCCGCAGTCATTACCTTTCATGTGGGTATCTGTTTTATGTCATTTATAAATAGAAAATAATTGAAAAGTAAAAGATTGCAGTAAGGTTATCCGGTGGTAGCAATTGTATATACAAAGACCTTACATAAACGAAGAGCAAGACGTGTTCACTGTCAACCGTATGTTATCAACAGTTATTAAGAGACGATCCATCACAAATATCGGCATTATTGTAATCGTTAAATAATCTTTAAGACCATCAGCTAACAAAGTTATTTACCTAACTTTATTTCACAAGAAGCGTATATTACGGATAGGACATTACTTTGAAAATAAAATTTTAAAAGCCCATTTCGATTAATATGGTATATAAATATTTTATCATAAGCCTAGTGCAAAGAATAAATACACTCTCACAAAATTGCAGTTTTGATAAATTTTCTGTACGATATTTTAGAAAGCAATGGGAGCGTAAGTATTACATAATAGTCAATTTGCAGAATTAAAACTCCTACCGTTGCGGTGGGAGTTTCTCATCGGACCCCACGATGTCCCCTCTAGGCTCCAAATTGTAATTACTAAAATGCTTTTATACCCTACCTTAATACTGACGGCGCAGACTTTTAACGAGTCCTCTCTCTCAGCATAAAGATAAAAAAAAGCTTCATTTTCATCTTACGCAAAAGGAGATGTAAGAAAACACACGCTATACATATTAAAGCAAAAGTACCATCGTCAGTTAAGCCAGTATTACATAAGTATATAAATATAACATTATAATGGTTTAGTTATAATGTTTCAATAAACAGTTGTCAATGTTTCTTTTATATATATTAGATTATTTCCAAAAATACTGCCACATTTTAAAATTTACACTGAATTATAAATCAATGCAAAACTAAATTATACCATGTTTGATTAACCTCTGCATCCGGTGACTAAATTTAGAAACCCGGTCCGACGCTCCAAACAGCGATGAATGAGTACTCCATAAACTATTTTACTTCTTATAGTTACACACAATTCATGAAAGTAGTTATTGTTTCAGAAAAAGGATCTACATATGAGCTCATTTCAAAATAGCGATACGAGTTTGGGTACGAGTTACCCAGTTTGCTAAAGTTACTATATATTTATGTATTTAAGCACTACACGTTAAACCATATAAACAAATCATATGTCACTGACGAGTCATTGCTGTTTTCTATACGTAACTTTGTAAAATTATGCGTACATTGCAAAATATCGGTATTCGGTTGTCAGTAACTACAGAATAACCACTTTGTGGCTATTAACGCGAACGTTGGCCGGTGCTGAGATAAAGCTGTAGAGTGCACAATGCACGTCCGAATGCATTGTTAACCGATTACAGAACCTTTTATGAGTCTTCCACGTACTGCTCTTATATATACAAATATGTACTGCGGTCAAACCGAGCATACGATGGCGGTATCGCCACTGAAGCCCGACTAGCCCTACAAAAGCAATTACGTTAACAAGCATTAATAAATAATAATTTTTATTATTTTGTTTTATTCAACAAGCGACGAGACGATCGGGTGTTTACCTGATGGTAAGTTATACGCCTGCCCATAACAACGTGGCGCTAGTTAAAATAGTATACATAGCACCACAATGTGCTCGTCACCTTTAACCAGAATGTTAAGTCTCGTCACCCCTTTAATTTCACCAGCTATAACTCCCTTCAATCCTGCACACACTACTGTTTGTCGGCTGCAATAGGCGCTGCGGTGGTACCTATTCAGACAGTCTCCGCGATAAGAGTCGAGAGGACTATTAAATTAAATTAGTTGAGACGAGGAAGACAAAAGCAGTATAATAATTAATATATAATACCCATATAAGTAACGGTGACATTCAAGGTACCACCGAAGTAAAATATGTAAGTGACACGCTAGTTTACATCTTAAAACGATTCTTACATTTGCATTCAACTTACATTACCATCTATAAAAATATTAATAGAGCTGACTTTAGTCCTCCAATATCTGAGAAGATTTTATAAATAGCTTAAACTTTATTTATTATTAAATTCTGAGTAATTTAAGCAACCATTTACTACGTTTCTTACATACATAAATATTCTTTTTAATTTTAAAAACTGAAAGTCATTCATGATTCAGTCCGAACAGAACAATCTATTCAGTAATACCAACTTTCGTTAGCCATTAATATAACCATTAAAGTTGTTGCCGTACGGGCGGATGAATGACACGCATACAACACTGTACAGACTCCGGTCTCACGAGTGATTAAACGCTTTTATTATATATCGTTGAATTTTACAGTTATGCTTATTAAAGTCTTTATGTAGAGAAAGGCAGAAAAATTACAACGTTTGATACACACGCGCGGTGTGGTATACAGCAGTGGCATGGTTCGTTAACCTGGTCGCTGAAGCAACATGGCGATGTGAGAGCGCCAAGACTGGACGTGGGAGAACTGGATTGGTGACAACCCCGCCGCAATTTCCAAGACGAGTACGCACCGCAGTGCAATAACTTGGTTCCATGCAGGAGCTATTCTAAGAGTCGTTAAGACAGCGGCTACTTTGGTACGAAAATAAGTTATGACTAACTTATGTATCCATGCAAATGTCTAAGAGATATAAAACGAGCGTGTTTGAGTGCGTGATATGGCTGTAGTGGCGTTGTAATATCCATAAAGAAGAACGACATGATTTGCGTTCACAATGGGTACGAAGGTGGTTCGCGGACGGCGCCGCGGGCCTTGGAATGCGCTCGGGGCACGGCGGTAGCATCATCAGTATTCACCGCACGGCTGGCGCGGTTACCGACACGTGTAGGGCCCTCAGTTACCTTGGCTAATTATTGGAATACGAATATATTGACGAACTATACGTGATAAAATTTTAAAAAGTTATTTAAAACTGACTATACTTTCAGTTAAGGCGTGCCGAAATGTGATGATGTAAACGTTTTCCTGGAAAGGATATACAGAAACCTTTTAATAATATAATAAAATAATCCCCGCATTTCGTACATTGTCCAAGTGTACCAGTGTAATCTGGTCAGTAAAATAAGTGGTAAGTAAGTCAGTCTAATCCAAAAATGGTAAATTGGTCACATTTAATGAGATCCTTTAATTTATTAAATAATTGTACTTCATTATTTTTTCAAAGCAATATGTAAAGGAAAAGGAAAAATTTTGATAAATTTTGTATACTATAAAAGGGCGAGGCACAAAACTGAACAATGATTGAATATATTCAATTGTCGTAGGTTAGGTGCGTCAGTGGTCCAATAAAATAAGGCGTACGCACATTAGACAATGAGCAGCGGTCCGTCGGCTTGTGTGTCATCAGGACAACAGGTGGATTTCCACTTAACTAACCGATAACAATTATGTTTCGGGAAATTATAAACCCTGCAGTCAAAACATAGTATTTATATTAATTGAGACTGCAATAACATTTAATATTATTAAAACTTTTATCATAAAGTAAGCAGTTACTGGTAGGAAGTGCAATCTATACAGGTAAATGAGCACTGCATACCCTAGCTCCCTAAACCTATTTAAATAATAATCTCTCAAGTTACTCAAAAGGACTACACAACTATGCTTTGACTACATTAAATTGGTAAGTTTATTTTTAAGTACCGATATGCACAGACATGTCGTGTGTAGTTTGCAAACCCTACCAAAATCTCTGTGCATGTGCCTGGTTATTTGTGCATAATTTTTATAACGTAGCCTTTGGACAGATTTGAGGATATTATAAACGTCTCTTCTATATGCTTCAGTAAGTGTTTACTATCACGTAAATCTTATCCTTTTATACCTGTGTTAGTTTGGAGTTACTAATAAAAAAATTACTATACTACTACGACGTTGATCTTACTTATGTTGCGTTATAAAATATAATCATAATTTAAATAAAAAAACAATAAAAGGAGAACGTAATATTAACATTGTGTCAGTACTATATATACGATATATCTAGCTTTTCTAACAAATTTAAATATATTTATATAAACAAACAAATTATATATTTTTTTTCATCTGCAGACATAAAACATAATAAAGGATATCTCTACATCCATGAGGTTTTTTTAAACGACTATCTGAATAATCTATTGCGAAAAACGTTTAGACTGATGTCATAATTTGGCGCATTGGACAGTTCAATGAACGCACCAACATTTGGTGTACAAATGTTAGCCACTAATAGACAGTTACACAGAAGACTAGACTTGTTTTTTAATATTCTTATGCTAATTGATATATATAAATGAATAAAAGGTTTATGATTTGTTTTTATATTCCTACCCACGGAGAGTTTACAAATTTAATTATCTATAAATATTTATCAAGTTTATTAACAGTTTAGATTCTTAAAATTAATAGTATCTCATGATTTCACGTTTTAGAAGATAACACCGACCCGTTTTGCCAGTGGCCTGTTGTGAAACTATGGGCTTTTCAATAATATAATTTTTATTATTTCACCAATTCGACTAACGCTTCAGGTATTTATTTTCATAAAGAATTACACTAATTTACTAGTAATTAAAACATAAATAATGTGCAATAATTACATTATAGCTTACATGCAGATAAGATTTACATATATGGGAGGTTAATTAATAAAATGAAAGAAATACTTTCTAGGGCTCGAATTTTACGACGGTATTTTTTTCTACATACTTTATTATCGGTATTCGTTAATAAAATATTGTAAAATTCGTTCGTGCGATATTTCATCTCTACAATATACTTAGTAATATTTCCGTTCTTTTCCTTGATTGATAGCAAGTGAATAACAATCTAAACAAACGGTTATTAGGCGCACGGCTACCAATCGGCCTTGGTAACGTCTGAGCGTCTCAGTTGAATGCCAATGTCATACAGAACTAAGACAAAGAGATATCGGAAAATTCTTAACGACAAGTGACACAATAAACCTGTAACCAAATTGTACTGCACATTTCATGTTTCTATTGTATACGTTTATAAAATTGACGTTATAATACGTGGTTACCAATGCATACCAGTATATATATATATATATAAAGGAGCATGTATTACATTTAAATGTTATAGTTTTAATTTTTTTTTAATATATAGCGAATTAAAGATAGGTACTTACGTATATTTTATTTCCGTGCATAAATATAACAAATCTGATCGAGTCTCTTATCGAGAGTATTAAAGGGGTTACAAGATGCACTTTAACGAAATTCAATGTGACTTTTAGTCCTTTACAAAAACAAAACAACAATAAACCGTGTAATAAATAAAATAACAACATTTGCAGGTAACTGCACACGCACATGCAATCAAAAATTTTTTAGCCTTATCGCTCACAAACTGGTATTAAGAGATTTAAATCGGCACGACCGGTTCCCACAGATGACCTGTCACCGCTGATCCGTCTGTATTGCTTCCGTGTTAACCGATCGCTTTCAATTGAAAGGAATACCGTCGAAAACAATTCGCATATCAATACAATGAATGGTCTTTATCGTGTGTCATACAGTTTATACTGTTTCCGTTTTATCTCGATCGCGAGCGTAGCTCACGCCGGAACAACGTCGTCGCCCTGAGTCACATTACAGGAACGCCCTGGCCTTTGACTAATTAGTATTCATTACTCATAATAAGACAACAATACAATGGTTCACCACTTTATAACATCAGCCGATAGGATTCAAAGTTCAATGAATAAATCTGATAGATTGCTCTATTTCTTACAGAATAAAAGTTTTAAAAGTAAATTATGTTATGTAACAAGAAATAAATCACACATACATATATACACAGTATATAACATGTTTTATAAATATAATATTATTGTAGAGATATTGCTTCTGCCATTTAGAGGTCAGCTAAGAATGTATTTTACAAATTTCCTTCCCTAAAGGGTGGTGCGAGGGAGTTAATAACGGAAGAGGCCCGGAAAGCTGCGGTCGCCGCCACGCAGGAATATTTCTGGCATATTTCAAGTTTAAACTTCAAATATTTCAAGTATTTCTATATAAATGAAAAGCCATAAATAAATAATATGGCCAACAAACGGGCCAGGGAACAGCTACTTTCAAATCCGTTAACGGATAATAAAAAATATATCTTAAATATGTAGATCTTTAAAACGCATACATGCAATAATAAAAATATAATAATTTCCTATTAAAATATCAAAAGTTCTCAACCAAACAGAAAATACATTAACACTATTTCTAACTTGAATAATTTTAAAAGGATATTATTTAAACATACGATTTCAATTAAAATGTCACAGAAAAAGGTCAAACACCATTTATGATGAGAACGCGACGAAACAAACCTTCAAAATAATATAAAAACATTAAAGAAGGTTTTTTGAATAATACCAAAAACTATATAAAAAACGTTATAATTGATAATTTTGATTTACAGTTTGAAACAAATAAAACATCAATACTACATTGTCATGCATGTATGATGAACCATCATAGGTTTACATTGTCACAGATTCCATCACGTCGCCGCACTTTTCTCTTGCACACAAAGAAGTTGAATGCAACAACATTAGAGGCATTTCAAGTATAAGCGGTTCGTTACATAAAGAACATAAAACATAGCTCGGAACCGCACAGTCCACTTTAAAGATCTCAACAGGTTTCATTTAAAAATGATATACTTCCAGTTATAAACGAGTCAAGGCTGGCGGACGTCGACAGCAGAAAAGAGAATGGAACTAAATACACATGATTAAAAAAATACTTGTAAAAACTAATCAATGAACAAAAGTCCAGCATTTTTTTTATTTCACGAAACAAGAAGACGAGCTAGACGTTCATCTGATAGTAAGTCATACGTCCTTCTTAATGTCATAGGGCTAGTTGGGATGATATATCCAGCTCTCTTTACATTGTGCTCGTCGCCTTGGCATATCAGATATTAAGTCTCATTACCTCAGTATTCTTACTAGCTACAGCACCCTTTAAAGCAGACCACAGTAATATCTGCACACTATTGTTTGTTGGCAGAAATAGGAGCTGAATTGGTACCGAGACAGTCTCCAGCAACAGAGACCTACCACGAGTAAAAATATACGTTTTGATTTTAACTACAATTTTATGAGTCATGAAAGGCAGTGACGTCACGGGGTGTCGGATGTTTGCGGCTAGGGGTAACGCACCCTTATCTGCGTCACCTCACCCCGCCCAAGTCAAACTCCATTTTCCGTGCACGAACCGATCAATTAATGATTGCTTTTAAGTTATATCAGCTACACATGTCACGTCGAACTAGTACTGTTGAATTAAAAAGCGTAAAAATACAATAGTGAGTACGAGTATGAGAAGTGATCTCAGCTACATTATGTTTGCATTATTTTCAAGACAGTATTACAAATCAGTTACGCGATAATAAACAAGTCGATTGTATCAAATTTTCAAATGGTACCTCTAATTGATTGATGCTGAACGTCAACGTAGATCTTAGTTTCAATAATGTTGTCATTAAATTACAATGATCTCATATCATTAACTTTTGTAATCGATGCATACACTTGTGATTCTGAGTATAGGACGACAGAAACGGCTGTTAAAATTTATGTACACGTAAATTATGTAAATAGTAACTAAATGAATATTATTAGAAATTTTAATGAGAGATATAGCAATCGAAAATCAAACTTTCATTGAAAATGTTATGTTAGTTTTTCAGTGCACAAATTATGAAAAATAAAATTTATCAAAAATATGTGTATTAACCTTATTACCTATTATCTCATATATATGGGTTGCATATGGAAAATATTTTTGGGTTTCAAATTGAAATAGTTTTTTGTAAGCGCAGCGATTTTTAATACAAAGCCAAAAATGTAATGAAAAAACATTTATAGGGATACAGCGGACAGCAAGCCTCATTTTACACAAAAACCGTATGGTTTTTTTTTTCATGTGTTCGTACATAATAAAGCATCTGTTTTATTGTGAATGCTTATGTAAATACGGTCTGAAATATATCACCAACGCTGGGATTCGACGTATTAGTTAAAACTAGAAATTATTTATTTAAAGGTTATCATCATGGGTATACTCATGCGAAAGGTAGAAACAGTATCAAACATTCATTCCCAATTATTTTCTTTGATTTCATTGTTTTGCTGCGAGCGAGACACGTGCCGATGATAGTGAGGCATTCAAATTTAACACTCAGAAACAAGGGGGTGCATGTTGATGTGTATGAAGTACGTCATACGATCACGATACGATTTCTTAACAAGGGTCCACGACATGAATGCAGTGGATGAGTGAAAATTGTTGGAAAGTTACTCTCACACGTGTAGAAAGTAGTAAAGAACGTATCACAACAACATGACAGTGGCCATAATAAATTTTGGATCTGGTATTCCGTAATACCGATATTTTAATGTTTTATAAATCTTTATTCTATTCTCTAACAAATCCCGATAACAGAGTGTCACAATCAACCCATTAACTAACCATTGACACTATTTAAAATTGATGGCAAAAATTTTCCTTTGCTTGGGTTTTTTGTATCATTTAAACATTTTCTATTATTATATACCGATCCTTTGATTGTTCGTATAAAGATATTTAGCTATTCTTTATTTTATGATAAAAAAAATTAAGTTAATGTGAATGTATTTTGATATTATGTGGTAGCTGCATGGGGTAGATATCAATAACCGTTATATTTAATGTAACCAGTGAAAGTTGTATGTAACAAGATCACCATGTGTGTATCGGTGCTAACGGTGTCTTACATAAGGGAGTGAGCAATCCATTGCACAATTAATGCTTTGAACGTAGCGAGCCTTCGATTCCAATACGTATAGGTATGCATAAGTAACTAAATAAATATTTTGATTAGATGGTTTCAAATGATCTAGATACTTACGGAACTGAAAGGTTAAGATAGGACGTAAAGAATAAAACCTATAGCTATAAACCTGTACTAATAATTAAATTAGGGGGAAAAAATCATAACATTGATGTTTAACATACATTTGTGGATATAAAATTCACCAACACGTCCACAATATTATGTTCTGGTTAGAAAGGCATTGTATCTAATGAAATGACAGGGGTAACGAGGCTTAACACCTTATGTCTTAAGACGACGAGCACATAGTCGTGCTATATATAACATCATAACAAGCTCCATGTTGTTATGGGCGGGCGTATGACTTACCATCGTGTAAACGTCTTGCTCGCTTCGTCATATCGTCGAATAAAAAAAAATATAAACATAAAATCCATATTTCAACAAAATCCTTCATTAAAAACGTGCATTATAAAAAAAACACGCTATAAAATTGCGAAAGAATAAAAAAGTGTTTTCAGTTAGTATAGTCTGCGTTAATAATTCCAGAGATCTATTCAACTGGTCTCGTTAAAACAACGATGCTTACCAACGCTTCCATAACGAGTTGCAATTGTAGCGTTCGCGGCGAGCCACTTGCGCACAAAACAAGTTTTCAATGTGAAACTGTGTAGTAGCGGTCGCAAAGTGGTGGTCCACGGACCAATATTGGACTTCATGAAAAATGCGCTAGTTCGCAGAAAAATTTAAATATGCATCACATCAAATTAAGTTTGAAGCTGCATTGAAACATAATTATGGTTTAATAATATGCTTTCATTATTTGGTTATAATTAATCGTTTCATTTTTTAACAAGGTATTTCTAGGGGTTCAAATGAGAGGACTATTTGAACCCCTAGAAACGACAGCCCCTGGTGCCCGGCGGTACCGTAGGCCATGCTGACTAAGATCGCGGGAAACCGCTGGATGCGGGTAGCGCAGAACCATTCTATGTGAAAATCTTTGGGGGGCAGTTGTTTCAGCAGCAGTTGACGTCTATCTGAGGCTGATGATTGATTGTTATTAAATGTTCTTAGATCAAAGTTTTGTAATAAATATATTTAATAATTGAAAAATCCCGTAAGCAGTAAGCGCAATTTAAATTATGTATGTTCTGATCCGTGAGGTTAAAAAGTTTGGCGACCGATGGTTCAAAGGAAATTCCCTATCAAATAATGTTATTGAGCTGATTTTGAGTACAAGAAGTAAATCAATCACAACCATTGCCATTGCCAAATGTCTTAATTATTATTATGTATAATATTACATGTTAACATAATCGAAAACTCCAATCATAAATCTGTCGAAATCAGAGGAAACGAATGTGTTTATTAATTACGACTCTAGAACCATTGATATTCTTATCTACCATACCATTTACCATATTGATATTTTTAACAAATTTATACGGACGATTATCATAATAACTTCTGTTATTACGATAACCGTCTTTCATAGTAGAAATAAGGCTCCCTATAGCCCAATAAAAAATAACAAAGGTAGTTTGGGCGGGTGCAGTGTATATCGACACTACGTTTGTGGCAGACAATATGACAGTTTCGTTAAAATATCTCGATTTCTTGTAAATTTTCATTACAAATAAAATAAACGCTATAATAAAGTTGCTAGAGCAGTTACTGAATTTGACTTTTATGGAATCTAAGCACCATTACAAAGGTATAGTCCACATCAACAGTCCTAAAAACTAAACATTCAATTTTGAAATAAGAAAGAAGTTGGGTAAACTTCAAGACTAATATCGATTGGAATGAATTTACATGACATGGCTTTCTTTTTTTTTTCCAACTTTAAATCATCGAAAAATCTTATATATATATATCTTATACAACAATTTGCCTTGCTTTAAACTTCCGTTCATGAATTTATTAATATAAATGCATGTAAATGCCACATCAAAATGAAACAAAAAACCCCCTGTTAAAGTGTATTGTATTCCGCACAGGTACTCGAACAGGGTTCAATGGAAGTAAGCTTCGGCAGAGGGTGGCCATACGGGTTCCGTGATTGGATTAGCGGACCTAAGAAATAACTTCCGTTGAAAAAGGGTAATAAGTGGCGAAAGGATAAAAACAATGTTGTTTAAAAGGAAATTTATACATGCATATAAAGTTTTATTTGTCGGAATTATTTAATAGACACTTTGTTAATCACTCAGAATAAACCCCTTTTGATACTTCAAAATAATAAAATTACACTAAACGAGTAGAGTGATTACACAGTAATTTTTTCGATTTTATTATTATTATTTAAGAGGAGACTAATGCGGCGCTCATCTGATGATAAGTAATACGTCTGCCCAAATAACATGCCGCCAGTTAGGGCAATACACACTCGTCCATAATGTGCTCGTCACCTTAAAATGTAAGATGTTAAGTCTCGTTACGCCAGTAATTACACTAGCTATAATTTCTTTCAAACCAGACCACAGTAACTACTGTGCCCGTGACCAGCACACTACTGTTTGGCGGCAGAAATAGAAACTGCGACGGTTCCTACCTAGACGATCTTGGGCAATGGAAATCTACACCTATTGTACTTTAACTTGCCATAATATTTAATTTTCAAAAATAATAGTCAACACGTATTTAATACAAAATCAACTCTTTTTCTGTCCATTAAATATTACTGTGAACTTAGAATATACCTTAGTTTTTATTTTGAGCTGCAAACATACAAAATATGTATTGTTAATATTCTGCGATTCTTACACGTTTTTCAAGTTCGGCTCAACAATTAACAGTGTAGGGTAACTCTAAATACAGTTTCCTCAATAGCTACATTATCAAGTATCGCCAGGTGAATTCTTGATTTAAATGCTGTTATTAGAAATCAATGATAAGTCCTGTCCGTTCACTAAACGAAGTCCTGTGAACATCGACTACGATCTCTAACAGCAATATTACTTATACAATTGTGACGTACGTAGAAAGAGGCTCGGCTATCATGAATTCTTAGAACAGTATACAATAGTATCGCAGAATGTCGCCGCTGACTTGTGAGCATTGTTGAGAGGCACTCGTTTCCGCTTTCTCGTGGAAATATGCAAGCGCACTCCGCTGGAAAGTAAACGTAAGTGGATTACAAGAATATATCACGTTATAAATTCTTTTTAACTCACAAGTGTTACAATGGACTAGTATAAAGGCAGTTAGTTTTAAACGAAATGCTATTTAAATCACCAAAACACCTTATATATAAAGTAGTTAACTTGTTCGACAACGTATATTTATTGCTTTAATTGATATATTAACGACATTAACATGGTATTGTAAAAAACTTCTGTATTTTTTTTTTCTGATTTATAGCCAACAGTATAAATATATGTTTTATTATGATTACTACTAATTATTATGAACATAATATTTTTTTTTACCTTGGAAACATGCTACCTACATTTACATTTCATTAACATCCTATGGCTCCAAGATGGGTCAAATGACGATCAGTGATTCTCCATAGCGTTCGGTCTTGGGCTTCACCCTTAATCTCATTACACGTCTTACTTAGTAAATAACATGTAACTTTGGAGTAAAACTGCTTGGCAATATGTCCCCTCTATTACCTCTTTTTTAATAAAACTTTCATTATATATAGCAATGTAACTAATTAGGACGAACACAAGGTTGTCGTGAAATACAAACGTTCCTGCTGTAATGGATATAATTTAACATCAAGGACTTTAATCTGCGTACTGTATTATATTGTTTTATTTATATTTAAATTTATACTTCACACATATTGTTATTGTTACATGTTTTTAATTTGCCTTATCTATTTAAATACCTTAAGACATATTATGTAAACTTTCGAGTTATAACATGACAATTAATCCATTGTTTTCATTACTATTTGCACAAGTTATTACAGAAATATTGTAATTATGTAATAATATACCTTTTAAATAAATCATAAATTAAACCGAACTATTAATACGTTTTGCTTTTTTACTAAAACACATATTTTAGAAAACGATTCGATATATCCAATTAACCACAAATCTGATCCATTAAAATATAAAACTTAAGGCCGAAGTGGATACAAAATAAACGATATTATTCCACAGTTGTGTGGCTGGTCAATAAAATCAACATACAGACAGAAATATCGACTGGTGGCCATTTGGCAGCGGCGGTGGCGGCAGACGGGCGCCGGCGGCCTCACAAGAGCTTGTTGTTCCTGCCGCAGTGTACGCAACGGTTACATTGTACCTTCTACCCTCAGACCAAACCCGATCGAGTACATGTAAAGCACGTCACCATATCCCAGTACCCAGTACGACTGGTTCCGAACTTTTGCAACCTAACACTGACCAAATTGTTTGCATTATTATCATTAATCCTGTTCTCGTTTTTAAAATGTACTATGATCAATAATTTTAACATCAATGATGCTAAAATAATTAATAGGCACTGTATAAAAATTACATTTAACTATGCCAAATTCATAAAAAAATTATTATAATGAAAAGTAAAAAAATTTAAATAAAAGCTTAAAACTTCTCGATTTTTAAACTAAAGCAAAAGCAGAATTCTAAATTACACTCAGCTTTCGCCATGATAGCTCGTATGAAAATTTCGCTGATCCGCAGAAAAATGAGGAATATACTCATGCATCACGTTATGGTTTAGGATGCAATGAAACATATTTATGGTTCAATAGTAAAGCTTTCATAATTTGGTTACAATTAATCCGCTTAACAAGGTACGTTTTAAGTGTTCTTTTCATAAATATATTCAATGCTTAAAAATCTTGGTAGTGGTCCGAGGGATTTAAAGTATTAATTTATTGGTTTGTAAGGTCAAAAAGTTTGGCGACCGCTGTTTGTACGTATAGCTCAGATCACAACGCGACCTCTAGTGTATAGATCTTACAAATAACCTTAGTGATGTTTGTCTATTATTTCGTCGTCGCCGTTCAATAGTTCATGTTATTTGAGCAATAAGTTAATATACAACAACAAATGGTAACGTAATAAAAATTTATATATATATATATATATTATTTTATTTTTGTTGTATACTTTAAGTTATAATGGGTGGACTTGAAAGCGGAGAATGAAAAATGTCGTTAAGTTTGCGGAGAAGGCAACAACGGCAGATGTGCATAATTTCACAGTTGAGAGACGACGTAGCAGCGGGACCGGTCAGCGGGGTCGGGACAGGTGCATCGTTGCCTTGTTTTGTATGATTTTTTGTTTATATGTGGGAAAAATCATTCCCCCCAAGTAATCGGTTACATTTATACGGCATTAACCTGAGTAACTGGCAGTAGGTGTGTGTAGCCGGAGAACGTTTAGGTAGGTACCACCGCAGCTTCTATTTATGCCGCCAAACACTTTTGTCCAAACATTACCGAGTTCCGTTTTCAAAAGCCTTTTTTTTATATCCTTAAGGGCAGCGCTTGACTACGGTCCCACCTGATGTTAAGTGGTGATTTTATCTGTGGTGGTAACGCGCACTTACCTAGTAGCAGCCTATTCACTCTTTTCCTGAAGACACTTAGGTTTTTAGCTAGTGAAATTACTAAGGCAATGTGACTTAAGATCTTAGGTCTTAGCGACAAGCACAATGCTGTGCACTGTATAACATCCTAATTAACGCCACTTTATTATGGGCAGGCGTTTAATTTGCATCAGGTGAACATAGCGTACGTCTAGTCGCTTCGTCGAATAGAAAAAAAAGTAATTATTATGCATGAAAATTTCTAACCTCAGCCCGTCAAGTTTAGCTTTCCCTTCAATACGAGATAAGGTAGATTTAAAACTTTAGTATACAAAAAAAAATTACAAACATTATTTTGCCATTTTGTTATGGTAAACAGATAATAATTGTTACCTGCTCTAAAAATATTCAAATTAACCATGTGAAAGTGAATAGATGAATGATAAACACGAAAACGATGCGTAAATCGACGCAATGTAAGAAAACGACTTTGACTGCGATCGAAGTAGGCTACAAATATTATCTTGATTTCAGAAAGAGTTTACATACAAGACTGTTGCTATTGCACATACATTACGTTATAGCAGGGAAGGAGGGGCCAATAAGTAAGTCTGCGATGGTTTTCATTAATATTTATCTATATAATAATACGTCTTAAAAATCAAAATTTAAAACTTTTTAGCACGGAGCTACGCCTATAGTCGCAATAATATAGCCCTTTGGTTTAAATAGTAGCGGAAGAAAAATTTTATAAGTAAACATTATATTAAATTAAGTAGTTCTAGAGCTTGAAGTAAATATTATAAATTTATAAGAACAGTCATAGTGTAGATTGTAGATAATAACCGTTCAAATATACATTGATTTTTAATACCAAATATATTTACTAAAAGCCCGTCGTTAAACATATAAATAAATGATTTCATTAACTACATTATTAAGCCGCACTTACTGAACTAGATAAAGGTAGGTGATTAGTAAATAAACTGTACGCATCTAGTATCTCAACAATGAAGTTTAACTTCTTTTTAGATAAGAACACTAAAGGAGTGGAATATCTTGCCGGCGTCAGTGTTCCTGTCCAAATACGACGTGGGTGTTTTTATGAAGAGTGAATAAGTTGTTACTAACGACCAAATAAATGGTGAGATCGTATTCAAGCATTAACTTTTTTAATTAAAAAATAAATCTAATGGATAACTACTACATATAAATAAAATTAATTTCAGTATCTTTCGTGTGCATCGAAATAGAAACAAAGTATCGACTGATTACTTTCTCCCAACAAATAATTTAATGCTAATACACTGCTACATCACTGATAAAGTCAACCGGAACCTAAACATGCTTCTGATATTTATTTTCGTTTAAAAAAGCTGTTAAATATTTAACAACACTCATTGAATATTGCATTTTTTGATTACTAAAACTTAAAAGAAAAGCAACAAAGATATACATACTTCATATTACCATTAATCTATGCATATTTTTCTTTGTTGAACCTCATGACTGAGGGACGTGACTATGGTGCGTTGCCTTGGCCACCGTTTCTTTATAGACCTTTCTGTCTTGCGCCATTTGGATGGATGATTGTAGGGTAGCTCCCGTAGCGTCCTAAGTTGTGCGTGTCCATCTTGTAGGATACCGCCCTCTCGCTCTCTTTCCTTCCACACAACCAGTAATAATCAGTCTTTCCAGACTGTCCGAGTCTCGCCGGACCGTGTGTCCGAAGAATTTGAGGACTCTCTGCCTACAGATTGTTGAGAGACGTGTTGTTATGTTCAACTGTTTGAGGATTGACTCGTTTGTACGACGTTCCGTCCCGGATATCCTCAGCATTCTGCGCCAGCACCACGTTTCGAACGCGTCAATCCTCGATCTCACTCTTGCTTTTAGTGTCCAGGTTTCAGTAGCATATAGAAAGATATGAGCGTCTGCATTAGCTTCTTTTTGGTGTTGCGGCTAATACTCCCTGTTCCGCCATAATCGCTCCAACGCTATGCATATTATAAAGTAATATATGAAAAAAAAATTACTTAAACAGTTCGTTATGGTATGACAATGTTTACATAGTATTTACGTAAAAGGTATTAACCACGTTGTCAATGTGTGTACGTAAGTTGTAACGTAAAAATGTATGCAATTAAAAATCCATCGCCTCTTGCCTGGTGGCCAATGAGAGCGTTAACCTAAACGAGGCCGCTGCTCACAATTGCCCCGGCCTAAATGCGTACGGCAGGCAGCAGGTTCCCGAACTCGGAACCGACGAAACATATCCACGTAAACATCCCCGTTTAAAAACTTTAAATACCCTATGTGTATTTAAAGAATCGTAGCATTCGTAATGGGCCACTGAAAGTAAACAATTTTACATGAGTAATACGTTAGTGGAACCCGACGTCTGAAAAGGTCATGTCATCGTGGCTCTGTTGAACTTTAGGATTAGAAACTTAACCCTTATAGCCACCTACGTATTCTAACGTAAAAGGATTTTATTGTGAGTTGAACAAACTATTTGGTCATATTAAACTTCAAGATATGAGGACAATAGTGTTAAGGTCGATTACAATAACGCAAGTCGCGGGAAATGGGTAGACCATGTTTTATTGGAACGCAATGAATGTAGATTTTCCTTGATTTTTGTCAAATTTACGATCTACATACTAGCGAGCCTCTATTACCGCATAATGTATCAAACATACAAGAACAATGAACAACAGAACATGCAAACAAATTGCCTATATAGCTATCAGAAGCAAGCGACGTAGTTCACTAATTGGCGTCCGTAACAAAAGAGGCAGTGACATAGACAGTGACCATGACTTGATTGTTGCCTAATTACGATTTAAAATAGATACTCCACGCCCGCGCCGTTCACAGAAACTACAGCAAGAAGCATGAAATGTTGAAACTGGTCGATGATGGTGCTAGAACCAAATTACGACCTTGAATGACATAACTGACAATGACAAAGAACATAGAATCGGATAGAAACGTAGTACGAAGGAACAAGCTAGAAGCTGAAGGCAACCTTTTAACCGATTTTTATAAGTTAGGCTATTATAATTATTTTTGTATTCTACGAAGCCACAAGACGCGCTGGATATTAACCTAATGATAAGTGATGTCGACTGCCCAAATAACGTGGTGCTAGTTAGGATGATATACATTGCACCACATTATCCTCATCGTTGAGAGACGGTAGATGTTAAATCTCGTTACCCCAATAATTTCACTAACTACAATGCCTTTCAAATCGGAACACAGTAATGTTTGCATACTATTGTTTGGCGGTGGCTACTGTGGTACCTATCTAGACGGTCTGTGTCAACAGACGCCTACTACCAGTGATTTAAAGCCCACACCACAGTACATAATACCACAGTATTATAAAGAAACTAACAAAGAAATATAATAGTAACAACAATTTGCAGAAATGGTGACATCAAACATTTTGATGAGCTTTTCCAAGGAACAATATATTAGATCATTTGTTTCATCAATTCATGAATAATATTTAAAATTTAATGAACCTTGCTATTATACCTTACTTTAATTGTAAACAAATATGTTTAACAATAATTTTTCATTTATTTTTACTCTTCTAAAATGACATTTAGCAAGATGCTGTATTTCCGTAGGTCTTTTTCTGATAACGATCAATAATAATTACAGCAACTGAGCAAGGTAAAACATGTTTACTTTTTAAAAGAGCCAATTAAATTATTTAATGATTTTATGATACAAGTGGAATATTGAGAACAGAGTGGCCACGCAGGAAATAAACTGGTTGCGTTTGAATTAATTTAACATTTTCAATAACTGCACCATGCGGGCGGGACCGGACGTGTAAATAAAGATATTCGTGTTAAATACAAAGATTATCATATTTACACTCCTCATCGTGCATACAACTTTAGGTCAATAACATACGAAATAAATATAAATACATTTTCAAATACCTTCCGTATAACGAAAAAAGAATGTTACTAGTTTAATGCTACTCATACAGAAGATATTTTCTACAAAAATCAATAGAGCATCTTCGATTTTTGTATTTGCTTGCTCGAATTAATAAGCCTTTACAAGCAAACTCTAGTACTAGTTACTATCAAGTGATTGCAAAGTTTAATAATGACCTGTAAATATATACCCATGAATAATATTGCATCGTGAGGATTTTTTTAGGTATAACTTGGTAAAAGTCACCATTCACTAACAACTCTCAAGTACTCAATAAAGCAGTTCTGTGACGCGAAAGCTTCGTGGTCTCATCAACATCGACGACGATCAGTGTTCGCTGAATCATAAAGCAACATTTGTTCCCGCGTAACAGAATCGCACTCCACAGTTATACTACACGTTGTAGTTAACGAGTAACTTAACGTGCGGGGATATTTTCACATCAACGAGATATAGTCAGTAACGGTATCCATCGGAACAGCGTACAGACGACGATCCGGTCAAACACCAGATATTATAAGTTTAATATCTTGAAATGAGATTTTCATCACAACAATTTTATTCTTAAATGAAAAATCTTTATCATTTACATGATAAATAATGGTAAGGTTTTTTTTTTAATTCCACCAAAACGTTTACATATTTAGTAGTTACTCAAAACAAGAGCACGGTTTGATTCCGCGATTCCTTTCACAAATGAGCCTTGAATATTTGTATCTTTTAAACGACTGCGAAGATACACACTTGGCAAGATCGTTCAAAACGAATTCTCACGCGAAACGTACGCAATCGTAACCTTCCAAGGTACCAACCACCACCTGGATAAATATAAAGCTAATATAATTAACTAGAATACTCGTGAATGTATGTATAAACAATTTGGGATTAATGTTTATTGCTTTTTGCTCTCGTTTCGTAAACGTATCCGTAATAACTAATACAATAATATCTAATAATCATAATGATAAGTATTACATATAAGGATATTTATCTGGGCACACATGTTTAGTTCTTTGTTGCGTATTTTATATATTTATTTATACATAATATGTATGTGTATAATTATACTATTCATTTCTGTTAAAAAATTATATGTTCTCCTCAACTACCACAACATCTACCCAATTTCTTGATTGAATCGTAGAGAAGGCCATACATTACAGCCGCCTATTGTAACCTAATTTAAGATATGTCAGTAAAGATTTTAAATAAAACAAATAATTTTAGCACCTCGTTCTTCATAAAAACAGTAAAGAAGTCGAACAACTTGTTGGCGTCGGTATTTCCGTTTAAAATACGATGTGAGCGTCTTCAAGAAACGACTGTATAGGCTGGTAATAGGTTAGTGCGCTTTACCATCACAGATCACATCATCATTTCACAACAGGTGGGATTGTGGTCAATCGCTAACCTTTTCTATTTAAAAAAATAATTTCACTGCGCTAAGTCGACGACAGCTATGAAAATAAATCAAGAGTAAAATTTGCATGTTATTGACAAAATCATTGAACGCGATATCAAGGCCGAGTAGATGATGACTGTAATAAAGTGAGTCAAGCATGTCCGAAGTGGAGCTGGAGCGAGCGAAGCGCGACACATCGCCCACTTGCCGAAGGTCCGGCCCCGGCATGCCACTTTCGCTATTAAACATTATAATGTGAAAACTCGACTAACGGGCCGACCGAGACGCTTCAACTTCCACCAAACGAAATCCCTTACGGCCCAGAATCGTTCCCCGTCCATGCACGCGCTTGACCCGCCGACACCGCATAATGATTTCCATCGTAGCTATTTCCGCAGATAAGTATGCAGTACCACTTTATCTGCTCGGGTCAACGTATTTGCGCACGCAACACGATAAAAATAATTTGAACGACATAAATACTGAGCGTACAATGTATGATGTTTAGAAGTTTCGCAGCTCTGCTGAACGTAGTGTGTAAGTTTCATCAATTATTTCCATTAACAACAATCTTTCTTTTCACAATAAACAAGAACAGTGTTTATTATAAAATTATCATGAATTTATAGTGATAAATACAAATTCACGATAATGTTATAATTTAGATATGATATCTTGTTATAACGTAGTGTTTGAACACAATATGCAAATCTAACTTATTTCACAATTTTTTTCTGAGAGTTTCATTACGATTAGTGTCAATTATTAAGAGAACCAAATATAGCGATATCGTTGGAATGTAACGAACAAACAGTATATTTCCGGCAAATAGAAGTTGTAGAGAACAATATTTTATGTAAAGTTAAGTTATCTATGGAATTGTCAACGATAAGGTCAGATCCCTACGGGCTCATACATGCTTGTAAATATCTTCAAGGTAAGCCGTTGACGCGTTTATCTAATCAAACGACGCGACTGATCTCATATCATGCGAACGTTCTCACGACCGTTCAAGTGAGATGCAATGAATGAGAAATTTTAATATTTTGAAGGTACAAATACACACTAGATCTATAGAATGTTAGAGATACAAATATAAACAAAAAATATATAAACGTTGCCACTTTTTATATAGCCAAAAAAATTAACGAGGCGTTTTTCTATCGTCATAGTCAAGTCGCAACAATTTATACCAGAATAGTATAATGCATTTCATAATTTTTTTCTTAAAAAATTAATAATTCAAAGATAATCCTCATATTGAGGGTAGGCCTGTGCCCCAACAGTGGGGACGTAAATTGGCTATTATGGATTATGGAATCTTCATTAGAGACTAACTTTACTCTCTTTGCTATTAAGAGACAGAAATGCACAATAGAGATTTTTATTTACTCTGTGTACTATTTGTGGATTTTTATTCCACATCACGACAAAAAATTATGCCTTTGTGGAAGAAAAGCCTTTAAAAAAATGGATGATAATCAAACAGAAATTTTACTGTCGCTGTTGGAAAAATGTATGCCCAATGACATTAGCTTAAATTGATTCATTTACTGCAAAAATTCACACCTAGTTGAGTTGAGTTCTAATACATAAAAGCTTTAAGCATTATTGTATAAATATGATGCTAATAACAAACTTATTTATGTTATATTTAAAGCCCATTATTCATAATCAAGCGAGATCCTTTTTATTTGATATAATTAGAAATTATTAAACCAGTAATATCGAAGAATATGTTTCGAAAATTGTTAAAATAACAAACATTACCCTTTTTTTTCTCGTAGGCAGGGGGAAAGTAAGGTAAATAAGAATTACACATACGTTATGCACAATTAAAAAAAAAACACTAAACTGGCAAACAACTGAAAATGAAAGGGAGTCAGCGGGCAAATGGTACACATCAAAATACTTCCACTTGGAAAGCTGCCAGCTGATTCATAGATGAGTAAGCCTCGCCCATCAAAGGCGCCAAGAGTTAAGCAACCATTAAATTTTACATTCAATGAAAAAATGTGATGAATAAATAAAAAGAAATTCATCATGCTGTATCGTATCTCTGTTCATTTATTGAGTGACGAAAACGACGAAACACAAATTCATTCTACTATAACAGTCCTAATATTTCCGCAAAAACGAAATCGGACACGTATCGGTTAATGAAATTATCACGGCTATTTGAAAATCTGACTAAAACGTTACGTAAAGTTGTAATTATTCACCGGAAACCAAAACACTTGTTATCGAACATGCTAACGAATTCAATCATTCCGATTCGTAACTTTAAATGCGGAAAAATCTGTGGCCCTCGTGAAATATCGATTCAAGGCCTACTGTTTTAAGACAATTATCTTATAATAATGCAAATTTGTATTTGTTAGTTTTATAATGTAGATCAAATTATTGCCCGATGTAATATATATCATCATTATCATGCCAATAACCAATAGACGTCCATTGTTAGACATAGCCTCTCTAAAGGTTTCCACATCGATTGGGTAGGGATTCATGTGGGAGGATTTGGGCCATTTCCCACCACGCTGGCCCAATGTGGGTTGGTGGAGGCCAGAGCATCGTTTGTTTATAAGCAGGATACACCACGAGCAGGTGAGGTTGGCTTGGGTCCCGTGAATTGTTGTGTGGGAACCCTTACATATGGTTACAAAAATAGTGGAATATAACAAGCATATTAATATTACATCCGTACATCTACACTAGTTGTTTCTGCTTTGCTGGCCATTAATACAGAATTAGATTTGAAATTTAGACTAGAAATTTGTCAAAAAAACCCGCCGTCGCCTTTCCGTTATTAACACCCCCGCTACTTCCAGTGGGAAAAGAATTTTATAAAACGCATGCTTAGTTGACCTCTAAATGATAGCAGTGTTTTTTTTACCAAATTTTGAGTCTTTACTTCTAATAATTTCCAAGATCTCATGATGAGTCAACGGATATCTCCTATATATAATATATAAGCTCTTAGAAAAATGCAGTCGATAAATTTGAAAAACTAAATGGATGAAAGAAGATTAACGAAAGAGGTATACAAGATAAGAATGATTGGAAAAATCGGTGCAGGTTGACCTAGGCGGACATATTTCGAACAAATCGAAGATATCCTAAAGAAAGGCCAGGTGCAGAGTACTCGCAACCGACGAACATGTATGAAGATGCTCGACGCTTATGAAAATGGAGGAAGCGAAAGAGGTGTGCCAGGATCGTAGCAAATGAAGAGAGGTAGTCTCTGCCTACCCGACTGGGAACGAGGCGTGATATATATGTATGTACTGTATAAATTTTTGGGACAAAAATGTAAAACAATTTATCGGATGCTAGAATAAAGCTGAAATGATGATGTTAATTAACAGAGAAGGAAAATGTTTATTTGAAACTATTACAGGCTATCAGAAAACGTTTATTTAAAACAACTAAGAAAAATTTATGAAACATGCTATGTAATGTAATAATTTTAATACGTTAGTATTATTAAAATAAAATCTTATTAACAAAATTTTAAAGCACTCTCACAAAGAGCAAACAAAATATGGCAAGTGAATTACGACTGTTTCACCAGAAACGACTGCCGACTGCTAATTAAAGCCGTCATTTCTTACACCGACACTCTCGGCGCAGGGGCTTCAAAAAGAGTACAAAACGTAAACACCACCCGAGTGAATAACCTCGAACTTGACCACGCATTGATTATCGTATGTAAACATAGGCGTTCTGGTAAATGAAACTTTTTATCGTCGAAACGCTCGCTTCCTTGTTCGCGTCAACACGCGCCTAGCGGAGAAATCCGGCTCCACTAACGCTTCTCTAAACATCGTGTATAAAATAAAGGTCTCTAACAAACGAAGCGTACGGATTCTCTTCATACATTTTAATCAGGAGTTATGTAAAATTACCTATCCACTAAACTCCCCGTAGTCATCCTCAATACCTTAAGAGGGGCCCCGAAACTTCTTATAGAACCAACGGGTTCATTACCCCTGCACATGTCCCAGGAGAGTAGTACTCCTCAGTACCCCCGTTGTCCTTTGTCAAACACGAAATAACCCTATGTTTGTGGTCCACCTCTGGACTTGCCTATTAAATAATAAAGAGCTTCGAAGCTTGCTATCTAGAAAATCGGCAGATCGATTTGCGACTTTTCTTGCCTTGGAAGGTCATTTTGATAAGTCTTCATTGACAAGTAGTTACAAATATTACTTTTCTCCAGTTTAAATGACGATGTATTTAGTAAAAATTACTGATGGTTTAACATTTTATAACATAAGGACTTAAAC
Organism: Ornithoptera priamus; assembly: GCA_029034505.1. Classification (NCBI taxonomy): domain Eukaryota; kingdom Metazoa; phylum Arthropoda; class Insecta; order Lepidoptera; family Papilionidae; genus Ornithoptera; species Ornithoptera priamus. The sequence continues at coordinate 1,083,574 of JARDWD010000484.1, forward strand.
GAGAAGTGGTGCTGTATAAATATCCTTATTAACGTCATTTTCACTTTACTTTAAATGAACGTCTTCTCATAGTTGTAAAATATGTAGTTAATTTTAAATACCTTTAAATGATAATAACAAAAACTTGTCATTTTTTTTTTAAACATATTCTTATTGCTTTTTAGAGGACATGAAAAAGATGAACACCTCGAAACATTACGAGTTTTTTCTTGCCTAAAACTCAAGTTTTTATAAAGATTCGATATCCGATACAACATAAAAGTATTTAATAATTCATTAGGTCATTACCAGAAACTCGGTAGATGGTTCACTTAATGAGTGTTGATTGATTTTAATTATCTAGTATCGCTGTATTAAACCTTTAATTTCTATTGTATCGATCATTCATTCCATATCTGATGCATGTCATCTATCAAATATACAAGATACATTACAGACGCTAAGTTAAAATAAAATACGCAGTTCATTACAGCGTGTAGATACCCTAATGTTACAAAGTCGGAAACCACATGTGGTTTACACTTCTTACATGTAATCAATGGAGGTTACCGTTTTCAATAATCATTTTGAAAATACGTCTTACTATCACTGACAGACGATTTTACTTGATTTTAGTTGACTTTTAGTTGATTACTTTTTAACAAATTTCAATAAAATTAAATGAAAAGGGATCGCTGCAATTGTGTTAAAAGTAATATGACCCAACCCATATAAAATTACGTCTTCGCCGGTCTTTATTTTCCTGGATTTGTAGCCATTGCAAAAGCGTCAACGTGAGTCACTGACACAAATGCAGTTGGTTTTTACCATACTATTGTGTTTATATTTGGTTTATCAGTTGGTTTTTACCATACTTTTGCAAAAACACTTGTACAAATATTCGCCGTTAAAAATATAACGGAATTTAATTGGTATAACAAAATCTTAATCCGCATACACGCCCTTAGCATTTCTTAATTTTACTAAACGACGGACATGTAATAATCGATATTGCTATAATCGCTTTGCTAGAAAATTTGAAAATATAATTTGCCAAGGCTATCAAACAACGATCAAGTTAATTGCGCTTAACAAACTTGATGTCTCGTGATTATGTGACGTCATTAATTACTTCCTTACAGAGTGGCTGCAAAAATTCTAACGGTACATAGGAAGGAAATACGAAGGCATTAGACAATTATAAAATCAACGTCATTAAATCAAAAGAACAATGAACCGCTTTACGAAAGTAATATATAAGATACTTTTCCCATCATAATGTAGTAATATTTATTTAAAATATATATGTAAATATGTATATATAAAACAACTACATTTCTCCACGTCCTAGGTTTACTGGTAGAAATAGGCATCAAGTTCACTTATTGTAAATTAATTTAAGGTCTAAAATAAGATTTTAAATAAATAAATAACTAAAATCAAACATTAATGAATGATACGAAAATAGGTTGAAGCTTCATTGTGCTTTCTTATTTAACACCAGAATGATTACTGTGAACCACATTTGTCAGTGGTTGCAATGTAACAAGTGCGCGTTTTTATGATAGACATTGACCTTCGGTTAACTTCTTTAAAGCCGAGCGAGAAAGTTTCCGTCACTAATCGTGACTTTATATCACTTAGTTTACAGTTGTTGCATAACTAACGGCCGAACGGACATACAGCTATATTTTTTTATTACACGAAATATCGATATTATGTTTCGCAAGTTAATGGTCTTAAATATAACCCTGTAACGATTTTATAAGATTAATACACGAACTTGTAAAAGAAAAATCAAAAGATGTGAAGGTTAAAACAAGGAAATAACTTTCCATTAAAACTGAAATTATAAACATAGATAAACACATCGTTTTGAAATCGTTACTCTTGCAATTATAGTTATACTTTCCTTCAATTTTAAGAATGAAAATACTAGTTTAAAGACCAATGAAACAGTACAAAATGAATAATAATTTACTGCAATAATTTTACAGTGTCCATTAGGAGAATATTGATTACAAATCACTAGTATCGTGTCCTCATCGCTTATTGCAACACAACACGCATTAGATTGAGAAGTCAACGCTATCTACATACCTTTGTCTCGTTCGTGACATTTAAAGAAGAAGCTCAAAGGCGGCTTAACAATCTGAAGGAGACGCGTCGCTCGTAACGTTTGGTTACACTTTCACTCCATGCGGGTCTAAAGAGTTAATACTTTCGTGAAGTATGCAACTGCGAAGGGAGAGTAAAGTAAAATCTTTGAACAAACGATACCATAAGTGTTTCGCTTAAAAAAAGCACGAAGATGCGATCAATAGCGCTCTGGATGTGGTTTGGATTATTATTTAGGTGACCACAGCAGTAACCCTAATATGAAATGTAGATGAAGCTCGCGTAACGTGTAGTGATAGACACCAACGTCATGATTTTGAACATTTCAGTAAATTAATCTGATCAATCCACATTAAAAAAAATAATTAAAGTATCACAGAGAGCTACTGGACTTACTACAGCGCAAGACCATAATTTATGGAATGTATTACATGAGACTGTCGGTTGATGATGATGATTAGTAAATTAAATATAAAAACAAGTTTTCATTAGTAGTCACAGTAGTCATTAATCTAACGTATAAATCAGGATAATAAAGTTTATGCTCATCGTGTAGATGGCACCCATAATATTAATATATAATAACACAGAAAGCAGTTTAACAACTAAACGCCAAGTTCCGAGTTGTGATATGGCAAAGCGAACAACAGGTCACACAACTTTGAAACCGAAAGTTATTAAATTTTTACGTAATACCGCATCCTGATAAATGAAGTATTTTGATGAAGCTTAATGGAGAAACGTATTAAGAATAGTGATAGCGGAGATAAATTTCAATGGCTATTACAATACTTAAGAAATTTCGAGAAAGAAAAAAATATATAATTTATTTAAAACGTATTATACGGCCGTCTCTAGAAAGCTATAAAATCGTTATAAAATTTTGTGATTTCAAATATTTTATAGCTATAATAGAAGCGAAGTGTACGTTGATTTCATGTTAAGTCTTTTCAATATCAAAGTGCTGCTGAGGATATGACCACAGTAAGACGAGCTCACCACATAAATATAGCAATTTTAAGCAGTTCTAGTAATTAGTTTTTAGCTACAGCGTCATTTAAATTAACAAATTGCTGCTGGAATACATACATAGGTGTTTCGTTGATACCTAGCAAGAAGGATCTCCAAGAAATTTCGTGTACTAGTTAAAGATATTTAAACTGCAGCGTTGGGTACCGATCATTGATAAAAGTAGAATTACATAAAATAATCGTTAAGGGATACTCAAAAATAGCATGTTGGATGTTAAAAATGCATCATCTGCGTTAACAGTTTGTTAATCTTCAACCTTAACAAACTGAATAAAGGGTTGAATATTGTTCTCGAAGTGTTTGCTTACACATCGTTATTTTGCTACGTACCGCCTAATCTGGTTTGACCGGTTTGGAGCAGGAGACCGCGAATGGACCTGCTGCCGCTTGCCAAATGAGGCGCGCGCTTGTACTGCAAATAATGGCAATACGAGTTGGACATATGCCAAAGGAAATGAGAAACATGCGCCGTTTCCTTTAGATATTATAGTTATATTATAAAAGATATTTCTTAATTCTATATAATAAATGCTAATAAAGATCTTGTGAATTTTTCCTTACGTTATTTAAGTAATTAAAAAAGACCGTAATTTATGCTTTTATTACGGGTCATACTTGAACTAAAACGATAGTTATTAAAACATTTCTGTTTCCGTTAATGTATGTCCATGCTATTAATTAGCAAGTTGAAGAGATCAAAACAAGCCATACGTTTTACGATCAAAATTTACACAGAGTAATCATCGTATACCATATTGGATTAAATATAATTGAGCTTACTCTTTCCATCTTCAATAGGGATGAATCCAGTTGAGATCGATAATAAAACCTATACTTATCCATCTTTATAAAATTCTATTATAATCTGTCGAGGCTAAAACGTCTTTATAGCCAGCTTAAACATTACGGTTTGTAAAGGTGTGGCAACACCGATATATTTTCCAAAGCCATGACACTATCGGACGCGCCCAGTAATCCGAGATTATTATAACCTAATTAAGCACAGGCACTCATCGACAGCGCCCTTGCCACATAAAAAATAGTCGATTTTCACTTTCATTATGAATGCAAAAGGTCACTAATATCTCTACTTTAGAAACGTATTATATTACTTTGAAACTTTAATTAAGATCCCCGAAATTTCAACAAAATCTAGTCCCCATTTGATTTTACGATGGTATCATTATATAATAAAAATATGATGGAACACAAAAACTGTGAAGTCGTAAATCTGATGAAAAAATATCATTGCTTATTTTATTAACTATTCAACTTGTTATATAAATCAATGTTAAATAAATCTTGCGGTTCAATAACTCAATGCGAAAATTGTTGTAGATCGCATCTACATCTGGTAAGAACATAGATTCGATTCCAGAATGTATAAAAGAAAACGGTTAACTTCGCAGACATTCTGTCGAGGTGATTAGGAACTCAAAAACAGATACCAATTCAGCTATTAGCAGAAAACTACAATAATATACACTGTATCAAATGAGATGGGTCTTTACTCCTATGATAAAGAAATATACAGGACAACCTACACGAACTCTGCCTACAAAAATTCTTAAGGTTTTTTTTTAAAAACAAAAATATTTTTGTCGCTGCTGTATATGGTTTTGGTGAGAGGCAGGAAAACTCATGAACAACATCCTTTTATATACTGGAGAACTAGAAGGAATTACACATTAAGTTTCCAAAGGAAGCTCAAATAAATTAGTGAAGTATGCTAACCATAAATTATCCTTTACTTTGATAAATAAAATAAAATTAAATCATAGTGGTTTCTTATTTTCATTATTGAACGAGCGAGAAAACGATCATTCGTACTTTTTCTTCTTAAAGTGCCTCTCCACCTGATGTTAAGTGACACGCCTACCCATAACAACATGGTGCTAGTTAGGATGTATTCATTGCATCAAATTGTGCTTGTCACCTTGAGACAAGATGTGAAATCTCATGACTCTAGTAACTTCACTAACTACAACACCTTCAAACCGGAACACAGCGATAATTCCATACTACTGTTTGACGGCAGAAATCGGAGCTGCGGTGATATCTGCCTCGTCTGTCTCTGATTACAGAGATCTGCCACCATTAAATTTGAGTCAGTAGTCAGTATTTTAATACCAGTTAAATAATTTTAGTATGAAAGTATACAAACTAATTCATGGTTTCGTTATTTAAATCAGTCAAGAGGCCTTATACCACCATTAACAAGTTAATAAAAACAAGGTTTCTATAACATTATCATACAAATAAGGTATAACCCAAAATAGAAAGGGCAGGTTTTTTTAGAAATTGAGATTCTAGGTTAACGGTAAAATACATTTCTATCAACTGGTTCAGGTTTAGGCAGTTTACGGATACCTTTGTCGGTTAAGCGGTCACAATTATATTTTAACCGAACGAGATATAAATTTAGATTAAATTATAAAGTGGTCATGTTAATATGTAGAATTTTTGTATTCTTGTTATTGGTACTGTTGGTAAGTCGGTTGCCTATTATCACCACGTTTATATTACTATAGATTTGGTTACTGATACGACGCCTTATGAAATGTGCGAGTTAAATAACGTAAGCGATTTTTTTATTGTTTCGCTAACAGCTACATTTTTTATTGCTATTTGTTTAATAATTACCATACTAAACCTCGCCGACGCAATTCGGTTAATAAATAAGTTGTTTATATCACATTGATTAAACAATGTGGTTCCAAATAATATTTACGTACTAATTATTATGTTTTATTGGTTTTCCTCAAATAATGTACATTGGATTGCTTTATTTAACTGCATTGAATTGAAATGTTACCGTTAAATCATAAATAAATAATGTAAATTAATAAACAGACCTGACATTGTCGATCTCTGTGAGTCGATTCCACAGTGCTGACTTCCATAGCAATATACTGATTTTTAAAAGTTACAATATCTCTTTTAGCTATTTGTGGTATTATAATTTATTATCACCAATTCTGTTTCATTAGATTCTAATATTGAATCCATCTATGACAAGTATCCAGGGCGCGGTTACAAAACAACATCCGAACTAGTTCAGTGACTATAATAGATAATAATATTCCGTCGCAACTTGCTCTTCTCGTCAAATTTATTTTAAGTATATATATATACACGAAAACATAAAAAATTAAAGATGTTTTCAATGGTTTTCTTTACGTTTATTTTACTTTTAAATCACTATGTTTTACATACGCATTGTTTTAGACTGACTTTTGTAGAGATGGATTTCTTCTTTCATACGTTAAGGCTCAAATATCTATAATTATGATTTATGTTCAGTTTATTGTTTTATATTTATCTGTCGTTTCGTGTTAGTTTTTCTTACTTTAATCTTAAATTCCACGAGTATACCTAGTTCCGTATTTGTTTGTTTACGTTATAATAAATTATTTATAAGGGTACATACTCTACATTAATGTTTGAAATAAAATTTAAGAAATCGCTCTGTTTTCGTCCTTCGTATTGAAAGCAAGTATCGAGTAAAGTATGTAGTTTATTTAATGTCTGTGGGACAGAAAATAGATACATTTCAATAGTGGCAAGTGTAGTGCGGAATGCGGCCCAGCCGTCGTGAACGGCCTTGCATCTTACCAGAGTTGACCACTCTCGCGCACACTTCCACTTTACATGGCCCAAGTTGTAAACAATGTTATAGAAAAATAATTACTCAAGCAATATTGAGCAAGTATAAAATCTTATACTGTTCTAATCAATCAAAAGTATATATTTGAAATGAAATCAAATTTTTATAACTGTTGTATATCTATTTTCTATTGTTGTACTTACCAGCTAAAATACTTATTACCAGCTAAAATTAAATATGATAATAAATTAAGATTACATGTGATGTCAGTAATTGTTCATTCTGCTGCATTGCTTTAAAAACATGAATGAACTACGTGATTATTTTTAATTTGACATATAATAACAAGAAATCTATTGCCGTTTAAAGATTATAAAATGTGAACTTCTACAATACACCATTTGATATTCTAGGTCAGTCTGGTTACTAAGAGCTGATTTTTAGCAGATAAAAAAAGCAGTTTTTTGCAAATACAACATATGAACTTAATTGTGAAGTTACTGTTTTCCATCTTTTTGCCTCTTTTCCCACCCAAAATACAATATATTTTTTTTTTATTTTACACAATGAATTTTTCTGTATCATAATAACATTAAAATATGTAGATATAAAACTATCAACTATTATCATAGAATCGAGTTTTATTATCATAGAAATTAGAACAATTCAAATTCAAATCTTTCGATTTCGATCTTTCGATCTTATTGAATAACTTAATAATTTTGTTCTAAAGACTGATCTGATTTATGTTACAAATAACTTGTGTTCAAACAATGTCTTTATTAATATTATCACAATAGTATATATTTTTAAACAGCATTTGTTCTCTGTTTTCAAACAGCGTTAGCTCTTCCATTAATGGACAAACATAGACTCTTCAGATCAATAGTGTTATTAAGATATAATTGAGATTGATATATATCTGTATATCAATCTATATATATATATATATGAGTAGAGTAGCTGTTCCTTACCCATTATGCGGCTGTAACACCTATGAAATTCTCTTTGAGAAAGAAATTTTGTAAAATCTATTTTTAGCTTAATTATAAATTGCAGAAACAATATCTCTACCAAATTTTGTGGATTTACATCTAATCGCTTCGGAGATCTCATGATGAATCAATGAATCTATAGATGTGTCCTACAGAGATATATATATATATATATATATATATTTATATATGTATATATATTTTTATACATGTATATATATATTTATATATGTGTATATATACACATTTACAGATTTTTAATATAATCTTTATTTTTGTGCCAAAATTTAAAAAGATGTGTTAAGAAAAATATGTTTTAACCAAAAACACTCAAAACTTGAATAAAAAACTTTGGAAAAATGAATGATAAAATTATATATATAATTTTATCAGTAAAGCTAGCACAGAAACCTATGCTGATACTTATTACTACTGTAGTTACATTAGGTAATAATCCAAGATTTCTAATTAATCCTTTGACAAGATTTGCTGTAATCATAAGCAAATTGAGTTACTCATTAGCAAACAATTATCAAGTTACAATAAATGATGTCATTAAGTAAATGTTAAAATGTTTTTAATTATTGAAGCATTGTTAAAACAACTTTTAGCTATTAATCCCTAAATTATAGCTTTTAGAAACTTTAAATTTTTCAGTATGTAATATTTTATATCTGTAAAATTAGATATCACACAGAGAATAAGTATAAGATTCTCACTGGTCTAAGTTGTGTAAATATCCACATAAATAAGAAAGATCCATACACTACATCTGGTGTCAACAATGCTAATTATTTGCATAACAAGTATGATAAGCACTAGACTTTGTGTTCCATAAATAAACTTGTTATTAAATTTATTGATCTTTAATGGTAGTATCCTCATAAAATAGGAAAATGTTATATGTAAAAACACTAAAATATGGTATAAAATATAGAATAGAGATGGAGAGAAGATTTTATTCTAAATCTTAATCGATCATTACGGTTACTATCAAAAAAAATTTTGACAATCAAGGCGCAGATAGAAAAGTTAGATAAAAAATAAGTAAACTAACTATCCAAGTCCTTAACTTCTTTATTTCTTTCAAGTAAAACCGATAATATGTTCGAAGATATTTAAGCGATATCAATACTTATTAAATAATTTTACAAGGCATTTAAAAAACAAAGTCAAAAATAAAAAAAAATAATAACTTAGTCACTAGGTAACAGAAGAAAAGTAATACAGTTGCCTTCACTTACCCAAAGCTCTGTACCCCAATTCATTGTCACGGCAGTGAAATCACACAGATTTCACTAAAAACATTGAAAATTCACTAACACAAATATTAAATATCTAAATTTGATATATTCACAGCTATATTAACACTAAATTAAAATACCACCATTTCAAACACTAAACATGGCTGACTGACTATACCACAGAGTATCGAAGTAAAACAACTGACATATTCACTCCCCTGACATACAAACAGACTACCAAAAGTTGCCAAGAAAAAGCTAGTACTGGTTGGTAAATGACACTTATTGTAAATGTTGCCAGTTCATTATAAATGATAAATACTAAATTTCATAGTTTTGTCTATGATTCTCTCTAAAATTGTAATAAATATTATTTTATAACAGAAATACGATTTGTTAAGAAGTTATATTGTTACTAATGGTATCTTTTAATGTTACTAGTAAAATAAAATATATAATACTTAAAGTTTATTTATTCCATCGCTTTTAAAAGAAATCGTTTCTTAATTAGAAAACAATAATATTTAAATGCTTATATCTCCTCTTCTTTCGATATGTATATCTTTATATGTCGTTGGGAATTTATAAAGCGTGGTTCAAATAACGAACCATCTGATCGGCGTCTTACTAAAACAGTGCGGCGTACTTCCTGGAAAGCAAATTATTAACATTATTTTTTGCGACCAGTTCTTCTAATCAACCTTAAGAAACAAACTCCAAAATGACTAAAAAGCATATCAAGCCTATATAATTTTAAGGATATAAGAGTACATTTTATCCTTTAAATTTTTGTCAAGGAAATATAAGCGGTCCTGTAATTTTTTCCCTATCTCAATGTCACACATTTATGACGCACATAAGTCTTTCAGAATTCATATAAACTTTATAAATATAATTAACTCAAATTAGATTCATAGATTTTTCAAAAGCAATAGAAGGACATTTCCGTTTTTTTGTTATTTTATACCTAATTTTTATATTCATAAAATTTTATATATTAATAAATAACTATGCGACTATATAATTTCAATAAACTTACTTTAACTGGCTCTAATATTGCGTGATGGCTTGATCTCCGCGATGTAGATGCACCCGTAATTGATGAGGTCCGAGATGATGGTAACGGGCTCTGTTATACAAAAAACAAATAATATAATGCCGAAAGTAAAAACATAAAAGTATGTAAATAAAATTTTACGCAAATTCAAAAATACGCAATATATCTAAGCAGAATTGTAATACGTTTATAAATAAAAAACATTAATAGGGGATTCATGGAAAGTTTTTAACATAATTAAAATAATATGCAGCTTTGCATTTGCACTTGTTTAATAATGAATTTTTCTTAACATACCTTAAAAGCTGGTACAAATCCAAAATCAGTTGATAAGGGCTGTGCTTGTACGTTATAGGTGCCCTCTTCAGAAGTAACTGACACAATAGATGGTCGTGCAGATAATTGTTGAGCTAAAAGGATTGGGTCTGCTTCTAAAAATAATGGTATAAAATACCTATGACAATAAAATATTTTAACGAATTTAAGTTTTTAAAAATTCTTCTTTTGATGACACGAATCATAGGAGATGAGAAAAGGCGTTACTAACCCATGTGAGTAGTTGAAGCTATAAATGCATAAATTGTATTCTTATTTTAATTTGCTTACATACCAATATTCATACCCTTCGCAACTCTTCTCGCCTGCACTACTCTTCCAGCGCTTCTCCTAAAACGTATTCCTTTTTCTGTTTCCCTTCTTAACCTCTGAGCAGCAGCCGCTGATTCGGCTATTGCCATTGCCACTGAACTCATTCCCGATCTTTTTAAATTTATATCATTCAAATAGCTAAGGCATATTGCATTGGATAATGTAATATCGCTCGGCTGAAATTGATAATTTAGTTTAAAAAAATATTTCTTTGAGCACAAAAAATTCTTCATAATCGACTTATTCCTTAATATTTATGATAGTATACTACACCGATCCAATATCATTCACGCTTATATCCAAAGACCTTAATGGAGTTTTTACTAAACCAATGGCTCTTGCTAATAAATCACCACATGTGGGCGAATTTTCTGCATTTATAGCCGACCAGACACCGGCAGGTGGCTTTTTTAGTGGCTCCGGTTTAATTCCACAACCGGATATGTTTAAACTGTAAAGAGATGTAAAATATATAAAAATAACAACTCAACAACATTTTTTAAATTTACTTTTTTAGAAATATGTTGGCAAATGATATTTGCATGTTACATACGTATAAATTTGATTTAAATGAAAAGATTCCAATTTTCTGTTATCTTATTAATTTTAAAAGTTTGGAAATTTTACCTAGTCAATTTGATCTGAACATTAAAGTGTTATGAAAAATAATCAACAAATATTTCGACAGATCGTTTGGTCAATTCATAAAACTAAACATTTTTATATTCATCATAAAATATATAATTACGATGTTAAGTTGCAGCCTCGTGCTATTGAAACTGCTATATGAGCGATACCAGCAGAACCGAGTCTGTTGTTAAGTCGTAAATCTAAGTTTCTTACGCCACAACTGGTATGGTTTAATGCATTAGCTATATTTTCTATTCCGTTAGGACCTAAAAAGAAATTTAATATTATTATATTTACTTAGGATTATGATTACCATTATATACTTGTATGTAGGCGAGATGATTTATAACTATACAAAAAATATTTACGTTATACCTTTGTATTTATTAAAAATATTGGTTGTGTAAATCAATTTGAAATCTACTTTTACGTTAGGTTAAATAATAATGTTAGAATTCCTGCAACAATATTTACCAAATACATTATCTACTAGAATAACATTGCGTAGTCTATCATGTTTAGATATAAATTTCGCTATAGACGACATTCCTTCATCTCCAATTTTACAATGACTAAAGTCTAAAGTTTCTAAATTAGTGGTGTCTGATAAACCGCGTAGAATATATCGGGTTTTTTGGCAATTTAAGTTACTTCTTGTTATTCTGAAAATAATGGCTATTGTTTAATTACTCTTTTTCGGCTTTATCACTTTTAAGGTCGATCAAAAGTAAAGAAGAGTTTATATCAAGATTCACCAGATTACGGACTTTATGAATCGTTAGATGATGTTGACGATTATGTTAATATTAACTTCTAATGCATTCTAAAAAAAAAACACATTTAAAATAATTATTACTTAGCTCAATGTACCTGATTATTTTTAATTGGTTACACTTTTCCAAACCATGTGCCAAATTCCTAGCGTCATTATTAGTAAACTGAAACTGATCCCTTCTATATTCAACGCCAATACTGCTTAGCTGATAAGTAATATGTAATTCAGTAAGATTACTTAAACTACCCAAAGCAGCATGTAAGGATATATGATCTAAAAATAAAATTATATAGGCTTAGTACAGTAAAATGCGTTAATTACAACGGACGTAAAAATTTTTATCACCTCTATTCATAACTTCGATACTTTCTGTCTTTTGGCCGTTTATTTGCCGACTTGTTATTAAATTTGCCATTTCTGGTGATGTAGTTCTTTGTGTAGGTATATCCGAAGGGATTAAACTTTTTATATACAGTGACTGTATATAGGGTCCACAAAGTTTCACTAAACTGTTAACCTACAAATAAAAAGAAATCATTATTTTTATTGTAACCAGCGTCAAAATAATTAAGATTTTAGATTTTTTGAATTGTTAACACATTTACATTTGATTATAATTACAAAGGACATAAAGAAATGTTGTTTAACCTTTTCTGAGTCGTACTGCTTTGGATTCATATTTTCTAAAACATCCGCATAGAATTTTTCCATGAAACGGTTAATCCAAGGTTTTTGATCAACTATTAATGAAGAATCACCCCATTTGTATAAGTAACATCGCTTCCAAAAAATATCATTCTTTATATTATCCACCAGAATTTGGAGCGGGATATCAGTATTTAATATTTGCAGAAATAATTCACGATCCTTTGGGATTAATTGATCTAACTTCGGCAAACCTATAATATATTAAATAATTTCCAAAAAAATGTAAATCTTTATTCTCAAATACACTATTCTTTTCTCTATATACATTTAGTATATATGCAAAGTATTTGATGCAAAGCACGAAGGAAAGTATAGAAAATGCAGGCATTAAAAATCATCTAGTTTTTCGTTCGAAGTTATCGGTGTGAGTAATAATATTACGAAGGCATTGTTGAAAAACTTACACGTAATTTTTCTTTATTTTAATTTTTGTATAGAACAGATTACTAACCGAATTGCGTTTATAGTTTAATTTGATAAAAAGTATAAATCTTATCCAGGTTAATAACAAAACTAAAAACAGGGAAAGTTGATTATTAAAAATATAATTCCACTTACCAGTCCAATTTTCACTTAATTTTTCTACACAAATATATGAAAGAGGTTTTGGGTAATGTATATCCCAACCAAAATTTTCAGGTTTGAGGTTTCGTTGCGGCTCTAAAATATCATCATGTTTATAGGCTAAGAATGTACACAGTGGAATGCTTACAGGAAATTTCATATTGTTGTTAATAGTAATTTAATTAAATACAAGAACTATTCTTCAAAACCCCAAAAGTAATTATTGATCTTATAGATACTATGGTATCTAATACCTATTGATCTAATAAGAATATTTAAATTTCAATAAAATACAATTCATAAATTGTATTGTCTTACAAATAAGTGCAATCGGAGGTTATATTATAAAATTAAGATTTTTAGTGTTTATGAAGTTATTTTATTCAAGTTTATGTAATGAAAAATATTGGTTATTAAAAAACGTGATTTTATACGCATCAATTATAATTAATTTCGGCTTTTTAATATATGCTCTTATAATTAAGAGCATATTTTAAAAAGAGTTTAATAACCAATAGTCTTATAAATGTATTAGATAAATTATATAATATAGCAAATTGTTGAATTTGTACTAGTAATACATATAAATGTATTTATCAAGGCTTTGGTATGATTAGCAATTAGTTGTCACTTTTGACGTTTACCTAAATGCTGTCATTGCGATAAACTAATGTTTCTTTATGAAAGCTTAAATATATTTTCTTGTCTTCATTAGTTTGTTTATCAAAAAGGTACCTTAAAGATGGATAAGCATAATAGTTCAGAGCTGCTCAATTCTGATTTTTCTCTGTCAAAAAACGCAAGTTCCGATTCTCTTGATTCAGATTCCAAATCGAGTTCATTGAATTCTAAACACGGACAGGACTCCGTAAGTTTCCTAAAAGGATTAATTTATTCTTCTTGAATGTTATAACTGTTGCTTGGTCACTTCCTGAAGAATTGTTGGAAATTTACAAATAGATTATTGATTGCTTCCAGTTGCCCCACGTATATTGCGATTCTAAGACCCATCCAAGTCTATGTTCTGATTCTGTACAGAATGAGCCAAAGTAAAACTATTCATGTTTGTTTATTTGTAAATCGTATACGAAAACAAAAAGAATATAACGAATTTGTGAAGGCTTGTATATTTTTTATTGCAACTTAATTTTTATTTAATATTTTCATTAGAATAATAAGTATATTTATTTAGAGTGTATGTTTACTTTGATATTTTTTTATAGTCACAATTATTGGGAGATATCCAGTTACTAGATGGAGAGAAGGTAATGGGTGTTGCAAGAGATGTGACTTATTTGTGCCCTTACAGTGGACCATCTAGAGGTGTTCTTAAGGTTACAAATTATCAACTTCATTTTCGTCCAACAGAAGCAACAGTTCTTCAGACTACTTTGAGTGTACCTTTGGGTGTGGTAAGTTGTTTTGTTTGTATGTGGCAATATTGTAACCTGTTTTTTATTTGAGTACCTATTAAGAATGATTTAAAGTTAAAAAGCTTCAGATTTATTACCATTTAAATTAATTAAGATATTGTACAACACAATATATTATAAATTAAATATAGTAATTTTTTGGTATACTATGTAAATTTTTTGACAATACTGTTTTATAGATGTTTATCCTGTAATTTATGTTTAAAAGAATTTAATTCAGTTCCTTACTGACATACCTTATTACAATAGATTAAACTTAAATAAACAAAGTACAAAAAATTTTTTATATATATATTTTTATAGTATGGTGTTTGTTGCAGGTTTCACGTATTGAGAAAGTGGGAGGAGCATCATCAAAAGGAGAAAATTCATATGGCATTGAAGTTTTTTGCAAAGTGAGATATGAAGTGAAAATTGAAATATATTTGTGTTATATATTGTTGATGTGAATAAAAAAAATTTTTTTTAGGACATGCGAAATTTACGTTTTGCACACAAACAAGAAAATCATTCCCGTAGAGGCATATTTGAAAAGTTACAACAACTGGCATTTCCTCTTTCACACAGGTTACCATTGTTTGCATTTAGTTACTCTGAAAACTTCTCAGAAGATGGTTGGCATGTTTATGAACCAATAGCAGAGCTAAGAAGAATGGTAAGGAAGCAATTGCGATAGATTTTAATGAAAATAAATATTTATTCTTCAATCTTGCTGTGCATTGGTTTAAGTTTGTGGCCATTAGAAATTTACAATTTGTAAATGTAGTCATTTATTAATATTCAGTGTTGTTGGTGAGGTAAATGCCATATTTTGACTAAAGCTTTTATGGACATGAGACATCCGGAGTTAAATAGCCTGGACTCTCTCCTTGTGGGAGAAACCCCAGAGTCTGAGTAGTGGCTATCTTAATTAAGTTTTTTATTGTAAATTTAATGTTTTATATAAATCCCTTTACTAAGATTTTTAAGTTGTCAGTACACTTATTCAGTTTATATTAACTGCAGCACATTTATTAATTTCAGGGTGTCAATAATGACATGTGGTGTATAACTCGCATAAATGACAAATATGAAATATGCGACAGTTATCCATCTGTATGGGCAGTTCCAGCTGCTGCTAACGATGACTTATTAAGATCTGTAGCTGCTTTCCGGTCTCGTGGAAGAATACCAGTGCTTGCATGGATACATCCCAGCTCACAGGCTACAATAACAAGATGCAGTCAACCATTAGTTGGAGTATGTAAGCTATTTAGATAATGCCTATAATATAAAAAAGCATGATGCTGGGCCGATCAATGTGGAGATCTTTGAGAGAGGCCTATGGCCAGCAGTGGATGTCTATCTGCTGATGACGATGATGAAAAAGCATAATTACTGCTTTTCCTGTTTATAAGAGTTTGTTGAGACAGTGTGGTTAAATATTATCGAAGTTACCACTTCAGCAGCTTAACTGCAGTGTACACACATTACTGTGTTCCAGTTTGAAGAGCTCACAAACAATAGAAATTATTATCTTATTATTATTTATTGGCAATGAGTCTTATTATCTTGCATCTCAAAGCAACTAGCACAATGTGATCTAGTGTATCATCCTACCCAAAGCATCATTGTTGTGGGCAGGAGTAACACATACCAACATGTTTGGTAGTCTCGCCATTTCTTGGAATAACAAAAAATGGTAATAATAAATTATTTCTGTTAAAAGACTGAAGTATCAAGAATAATGCAGTTACAATGTGTCTTACTCTTTAAATAAGTATGATTTTTTTCATGGCACAAGACAGTATTACTTTTTGAGAAAAGGAAGTTAATGATGATTAATATACTATTCTATATACATACAGACGAGTAGAAGTATACTAAGAATTTAGTATATGTATATTTCTCTGTTCAGCTGTGTTATGTATGTATTGATTATTGCAATTCTATAGGTGAGTGGAAAACGTAGTCGTGAAGATGAACGTTATATACAATTGATTATGGATGCAAATGCACAAGCACACAAATTGTTTATTATGGATGCACGGCCCAGTGCTAATGCAATAGCAAATAAGGCCAAGGGAGGAGGGTATGTCATAATATATTAGAAATACAGAGCATTTAAACAACTAGTAACATTTATATACACAAATAATTTACATTATTACTAACTAAATTTCATACTTAGGTATGAATCTGAAGATGCCTATCAAAACGCTGAGTTGGTATTTTTGGACATACACAACATTCATGTAATGAGAGAAAGCCTGCGTAAACTCAAAGAACTCTGCTTTCCCCAGATTGATCAAACCCGGTATGATGTTTTGTTTATTAAGATTTTGTTTTTGTATATAATTAGAACGTAACATAAAGCTAATGAATTAAAACAAGTATACTGTAAGTTTAAATAATCACAAAAAACAATGTTAGCATGAAACAGTACCAAACAATAGAGAGTGTCAATAAAACTTAACCCATAACAAAAGAATATTGATAAAGTTGTAGACAGTTAGATCACTAACTCTTCATTCATTCTTTCCTATTCTTTTACATTAGTAAAGGAAAAAGATATCAAGCCAATAGATGAAAACTTGATAGTAAAAAGCAAAATTAGGTCGAAAATTATATTTTAAAACTATAGTGTATTAAATAAATATTAACATTTTAAAATAGAAAACCATAATGAAGTTATAATGATTATTGGTAGTAAGTCTCTGTTGCTGGAGTCCGTCTAGGTAGGTACTACCATAGCGCCTATTCCAAGCAATACTGTGTTCCAAGTTGAAAGAGGCTGTAACTACTGTAATTACGGGGGTAACGATACTCAACATTTTATGTCTCAGGCGATGACCTCAATGTGGTGCAGTACATACCATCCTAACTAGCGCCACATTCTTATGGGCAGGTGTATGTACGACTTATCATCAGATGAACGTCCCGTTCGTCTCATCATTTAATTGAATAAAATAATATAATTTCTTGATCTCGTTATTCATTAAGTGCTAATTTTTTTTATGTATCTAAAAATATCAGTGGGGTTTTTACGTAAATGGCAAAAAGTAATTAGATAAATTTAAAAATTCAGTACATTTCTGTTTCAGATGGTTCAGTGGCATAGAAGCTAGTTGTTGGTTGAAACACATCAAATGTATATTGGCGGGAGCAGTGCGTATCGTTGATAAGGTAAGTTTTTATCATACCCGTGTATAAAATTTATAGCACACTTAGGCTGTAAAAATGTAATTTTATTTTTCCAAATAACCAGAATTGTTATCTGCTTGCCTACCTGCCTGCCTGTAACCACATGGCGCTAATTACGGTGTTACAAATTGTGCTTGTTATCTAGTGATAAATGAGATTAGATCTCATCACCATAGTAATGTCACTAGCTATTGCATCCATCGAATCAGAATATAGTAATATTTGCGCACTATACTACTTCTGGGCAGTAGGAATAGACTGCTGGAGACTGCTCTGCACACACACACATGCACGTACGCACGCACGCACACAAGCACGCACGCACGCACGCACACAAGCACGCACGTACCCACACGCGCATACCCACAATTCCGATTTTTTGCTATATACGCAATTTTTGTCATTTTAATTTCTTAATTGTACAATTAAATGTTTTTGTTATAGGTGGAAAACCACAAGACATCAGTGTTAGTTCATTGTTCGGACGGTTGGGACCGCACCGCTCAACTGACTGCCCTCGCCATGCTCATGTTAGATCCTTATTACCGCACGCTCCGAGGTTTCCAGGTGCTTATCGAGAAAGAATGGCTGTCATTTGGTCATAAATTTCAACTGGTATGTTGTTTTTAATTTTATAAGTATTTAATTTGTTTTGAAGTGTAGCGCAGCACTGGACCATGATGTTCCATCTAAAATCACCTCATACAGCCTCGGAATCCTCTGCCTCCCTAACGCAGTGTCTCACCACTTGCCTAGTACCACAGAGGTGTCTTGTTCGATTCCAGTCTAATATGTAGAGTTTATGTCTAAGCACCCGTTTCTGCCGCTAATCAGTATTATACAAAGTTGTTGTGTTTTAGTTTATATATTAGTGATAAGACTAAACGTCATATAACTTGAGGCGACGACCACAATGTGAAGTAGTCTACATTAGACGTTGCCAAAGAGGTGGTCCGCAGCTACTAATAGTCCTCGTTATATTTCACTGGTCTACAGAATAATTTTTGTAATTTTGTAATTTATTAATTGGGCATATTTTATGTGTTCTCAGAATACAATTTTTATATAAATATATTTAACATTTACAAAATCCTGTTAGGGGTCCGCGCAATATTAATTATGAATTTACTAGGCCATGAGCACAAAAAGTATGGCGACCCCTGTTCAACATCTACCTAATTCCACATTGTTATAGCGTGTAACTTTCTATCAGGTAAATGTCCTGTACGTATCTTAGGTTTATCGAATAAAAAAAAAGCTGATAAGTGAAGTTTGCTTACTCTCCAACAGCGTATTGGTCATGGTGACGAGCGTCATTCGGACGCTGATCGATCGCCCGTGTTCGTGCAGTGGGTGGACTGCGTCTGGCAACTTCAGCAGCAGTTCCCCACGGCGTTCGAGTTCACTGAGCGACTGCTCATAACCATCGTTGATCATTTATATTCATGCAGATTCGGAACGTTCCTATTCAATACTGAACGTGAACGCGTAAAGGAAGGTAATCTTTTTATTTAAATCACAATCCAATGTAATGAATAGGATGCCCACATGGTGATCAGTGATACCGCTTGCCGATAACAATACCGTTTATGTAGAACATAATATAACAAGTGCTAGAGCTCTTGTTGCCGGCAGAAGCAATTTACTAAATTTCCTTAGAGTATCCCTTTAGACAAGAAAATAATATAGACAGAGAACATAAAAAAAATCGCTGGGAGCCACTGTATTCAAACAGCGCATGACTGTGCTTTGTGGAACACATTACAAGAGACCTATGTCCAGCAGTGGACGTCCATCGGTTGAAATAATTATAATGATGATGATGAACCCTTTAGACTCGTAAACTTTGAAGGGTTTTTAAATCTTCCTTTAAATTGTATTAATAAGTACCTGCATTAAGTTTCACTTTTGAAAATTGTTTCTCTAACAATAAATGAGTAGAAAGGTAATAATTTACTTCCTCTGTTGCGCATTAATTTAGCTCTTACAGGTAGCATGTAGGTACCCGGTTTGATTGCAGGCCCATGTTTACTTAATGACAGGATGTTTTAAAGTGTTACCCTATGCAGGTAGAACGGAAAACTCTTTACCTCTAACTTTTGTTCTGTAGCATTTTAATGATCCCATTTTTTTCAATTTCAGAAGTAAAAGCTAAGACTGTTTCCTTGTGGTCCTATATTAATAGTCGTCAGGATTTGTACCTTAATCCCCTGTATTGGGGTCCATCATCGTTCGGTGCGAACACACCACCATCGCCGTACTCTCGGCCCCAAATGGTGCTGGTGCCGGTCGCCTCTCTAAGGATTATTAAACTTTGGAAGGCTTTGTATTGCCGTTGGAACCCGACAATGCGCCAACAGGTAGATCCATTGTTATCTTTATAAAGTAATATTATTTTGTAAAACAGTCGTACACGCTATACGTCTCGAAGGGACTCTGATTTGATCCATACTGAGCTTCAGCTTCAAATAAAAGAAAACATGTTTCGATGAAACAGAAATATTTCAAGAACAGTTTTCGTAAATACGTGACATCTTCCAACGCACACTTCACCTAGTGGATATTGATTTACTCTCCTTCTTTACGGAAGAAGTGAGTAGTAGGAACATTTAGAGATGTGTTTATCTTTAGTATTATTAAAAATAAGTTAAATTTCTATTCTTATCTTCAATTACTTTTCCTTTAAAACTATTTAACTCAATATTAAATTATTGTATTTGATATCAGGAGCTGCAATGCTACAGCTACAGATAATATTACAATAAAATTCACAGTTCCTGTATGTTTTTTTTTAAAAGTGCGGATACATGAGATATGTACTTGTTTGAAGGACCCGATATACCAACGTACACGTGAGCTCGTCGCCTTGCGTGCACAGTTGGAGGCTGCGGCAGCGACTGCGGCTGGCGATCATGCGGCTCGTCACCACCGTCTTGCCCTCACGCCGCCGCGCGTTGCCAGCCCTCATCATGTGTGAACATAATATACTAAACTTTCATGTGTCGCTTAATCTCTTCTTAATTCCTCTCTGTTTTTAATACAGTTTAATCTCGATCGCGATTAATGTAAGACCGTTTTTTACTGCCTTCTGGGGGAAGTTAAGGTTATGAGATTTTATCCACTAAAACCCCCTCGGCGGTCTCTTATAGTGCGTTAAAAGAAGCTCCGGGGTCTCTTTTGGAAAGCACCAGATACTCTGCACTTTGGCTTTGCATGATATGCATCACCTTCTAACTTCAAATGTAAGTGTATGAGAATAGGTACAGAATTGTTATCGTTATTTTTAATTTATTTCATTGCCAGAATAATATTTTGTAGTGTAAATATCTTCGGCATACATACACATTCACTTACATATTTTTTTTATTACACTAAAAAAATAAAGGATTTAATCTTAAAAATAAGTATTAGACTTACTTTACTTACATAATTTACTGTTCTTTATTAACTATAACTAAGATTTTTTTTGTTACATTCTCCTTAAAGTAAACGGTTTAAATATTTAAAAAAAGGGTAATTTTAGATTTTATTATGTAAAAATTGCTCTGATATTTACTAGTACTAACATTTATATCATTAACTTGGGTAATGTGACTTATGAACCTATATCTCAACACGACGCGTAGATTGTCGTGCCGTATACCATCTTAACTAGAGCTCCATGTTTATGGATCATCGCTTCGACGAAAAAGTATGAATAAATCATGTCATTTAGATGTTTTCATTAGGCTAGATAAATTATAAGGATTTCTTTATCAGCAGTAGCTCATCTATTTGATCATTAGAAATTTTGTAACAATATAGCTGTTATTAAGGAAAGGAAATTACATACGCAACTGCTACTTAAGTGCAATGTATACCCTATCTAATTAGATACCAGTCACATGTAGGTTGGAGGTTGTGTTTTTCGAACCTGCTTCGGAAGCTACTAGCTTATGTTGGAAATCAGTCACCATAACAACATTGTTGTGTTTCGGATGTCAATGCATGAGAATCATATTCGAGGCGAGCACGTGTCATCCATCTACGACCTCATTGACATATAACACCATTTGTGATTTCGTTATGTGTCCATTGTAGATAAATGATTTTGATTTTCAATCCGTCGATAATATTTTATTTACTATTATTAATAACATATTTAAATAAAATATACATCCTGTGAATCTGTTCAAATATGCATATACCGCTATGCTTGCTGAGCTTGTCTATAGTTCGTTATGTAGATAGTGTAGTAGTTATTTAATATCAAAAGACCACCGCTTCTCATAAAAATGGCGACGTTTTATTTTAATTATTGACAGGCCTTTATATATGTAAATTAACTAAAGCTGGCACGTTCTCAGTAATCACTAATTCATTATCATTGTATACTTTTTAAAAATAAATACATTAAATGTTTTTTTTTTTTGTGATATAATGTATTGGTTTTTGTGTTTGTAACTGGGTAGGTTACGTTATACTTGTCCAATCAAGCTAACATATCAGTTTTTCTTGTATTAGATGTTGGCGCTGGATCCGGTACGATGCACTATCGACTACTAAAACTGACTGGCTGTAAATTTTGGAAGAAGTATGAACAAACGAATGCAAAAAGAACACCGATTTATATTTGTGAATTAGTAGCAATAGCAAAACGATAGCTGTCTCTTTCATTCTCATAAGGTATAATGCGGGCAGACTTCATGTTGCTCATGCATTCACAGACTACTACACAAGCGCAACATGCAAATGTTGCTACGTGCCAGTTTTAGTTAACAGATCTATACTATAACTCTGAATCAGTTCAATTGATCAGAAATGAAATAAAACTCTATCATATAAAATTCAGCTTCGTGGAGATGGACTTGACACTTATAAAAAGAAAAAAGCTGCGGGAACATTAGGTGAGCTGTTCATATAAAATTCGAACTCCTGGTATTACATTTTCATTGTATTTATTTACATAATTTTATAAACTATAAATACAATAACTAATTGAGATTAACGATAATATTATTTAATTACTTATTATTACTGACACTAGTATGTAAACATTATTTTTAAAAATTGCCAATGTTAGTTTACTGTACCCATAATCCCATTTTGTTATTTTTTAGGTTTATCACATTTGAAATCGTTTGTAAATATATAAATAAATGTTTAGTATATTATGTTTTATATTTATTATGTCACCAATTTTATATTAACTTTGTTCGCCTAGATTTATAGACTGCTGCTATTAGGTCTCCGGTTGCCGGACACCTAAAGTGAAATTACTAAGGATTCTTAATACATTATGTCTCAGTGCGACGAGCATAATTTGATACAGTGCGTATCATCCTAAACAGCGCTGCTTTGTTTTGAACAGGTGTATCATTTCCCATCAGTTAAATTATATATCATATTTATATTCTCGCTCATCTCGAGGATTCGTTGAATAAAATAAAACCTTTTAAGCCATGAAGTGAGTTATGAATTGTAAATAAATATAAAAGAACAACTTTTTTTAACAAGCTGTTGGTTACTGGTAGTAGGTTTCTGCCGACGGGTGACCGTCTGCTGTATAGTATTTGTGTGTAAATAATTCTGGTTTAGAAAGATATATATATATATATATATATATAAATATATATTGAATTGGGAACACAAATATTATTTGAAAAATTTCTTTCGATTCTGAACCATTTTACTTATTTTTTCGTGTTCATGATCAAATTACAATATGGAATGAGGTGTTAAAGAAGATGGATTGCAGTGATCGCCCAGCACAAAGTGGGTATGGAGCCGTGGGTCATATTCAAGACGCTTCAAAAGCTTGGTATCAGCCGTATGTTCGTAATTCATAACATCAACAGATACAACAACACTTCCTCTGTTGAAGAACAGAAAAGATCGGGGCGGCCGCATGCTGTTAGAACTACAAAGACTGTTAATGCTATTAAAGCCAGAATTCATGGAAACCCCAAGAGGAAGCAAATCGAAAAATCTTATCACGAGAAATGAATATTCCCGGTAGGACTCTGTCGCGTATTATAAAACAAGACCTGAAGCTCGGTGCTTATCGTCGATATACAGGATATGCCCTAAACCGATCTTTACAATTAAAGAGAATGGATCGATCAAAACGCATTCTGTCGCGATACGCAGGTGAAAGGCATAGAAATACCCTCTTTACCGATGACAAAATTTTCACGATTGAAGAACATTACAATAAACAAAATGATAAAGTGTACGCTCACAGTTCTAAAGAAGCTGCTCAACTAATCGGAAAGGTACAACGTGGTCATCATCATGCATCCTCCTACATTAGTGATGATTTGGTGGGGCGTGTCTTATCAAGGAGTCACAAAACTACATTTTTGTGAAAAAGGAGTGAAAACTTCAGCCAAAGTATATCAAGATACAGTCTTGGATCTTAATGTGAAACCTCTCAGCAATACACTTTTTAATAATATTTATAACTACCCAGGCCTGGCTTGAAACCAACGTTCCGGACTTTATAAGCGCTGAAGACTGGTCCTCATCTACAACCCTTTAGACTACAGATCATGGTCAGCTTTAGAGGACATGGCCTGCTCTAAATGACACCGTGACATTGAGTCTCTTAAAAAAATCTTTGGAGCAAGCAGTGGTGGTGGTGGAAATTTCCCTTGGAAACATTGCGTAAATCCATAGATCCGTAGCCAAACAGTTTAAAGGCTTGTATACAAGCCAAAAGTGGCCATTTCGAATAGAATGTTTTTTGCTGAGACTAATAAATATGTAAGTATAAATTTTAATAATATTACATTACTTCATTTAAAAAAAAAAATGCATTTTAATTTGTAACAGAACTTGTGACCGGACTAGGTATATATATTAATTATTCACCGACATATAAACAATGTGGTGTATATTATCTTAACCAGCATTATATTCTTAAGGGCAGAATATTACTATCGTCGCTTTGTCGATTAAATAAAGGAAGTTCTTATTTAATATTGAACCATCACTATTAATTTACTATATTAGTATATGTAGGTAAGGTTTTTAATCGAAATACTTACATCAATCTCGAAAGTTGTGCGTAAATTTTGATAAACAAATATTTGAACTTTGACACGGAGCCCGTCTACGTAACGATTGGTCTGTCGCGTTGTTTAGCATATTGTTATCTAGTTACAATTATCGTTAGTTTGTATTTCTCTAAAATAGTTATTTTGTTCTCCACTTCGAACGGAAGCACTAGTATTATAAATAAAATTGTATTAAATATCCAATATGTTTAAGTTTATACGAGGCAGCTGTAATAAGTGTGAGGGTGTTAAATATTTAAAATGTAGATACAATAGTCGGAGGTCGTTCGCAACTAACAATGAAGTGGTGTCGTCGGCAGATGTCGTTATTATAGGTAAAACTTTATTTGTTTTTTTTTTAATTGTTCTTGAATTATTTTAACTACCCTTCGCTATAAGCATCATAATGTTTCTGAATTACCCTTAAACAATATTAATTCAAATACAGAAATAGACTATTTTAATTGCCTCGGTGGTGTAGTACCTAGCCAGGGTCACGTGTATAAATGAGATCCTTAATTCGATATCGTAACCACATTACATAAGAGATGGTATGTGGATTATAGTAGGCTTTTTTCGGATCCTTATCGATGGATATTCTATTAACATATTGTGAATTTACTGCCAAAATATGCTGTCTTCCGGCAGTCGTTTATATACAGTCATGAAAAAAGAAAGGAGTTGTGTTAAATATGATTTTTTTTACATCAAATGTATTATATATGTTTTTAATGAAATTTTAATGACAATAATTTATCACTTTTTTTAAGAATAAAAAATGCTGATGATCATGAGCAATATTTTTATAAGACGTAACTAATATTAGTTTGTTGTTGTGAAATAGTCTTCGGTTGTTAAACTTTGATAATTCTGATTATGCTATCGCTCATTATTCTCTATTTGTATAATAATTGTTGCGAATAATAATTATGTAATGTTTGATTAAGACTGGCAAATTAAGTACAAGGAATAAATGGAGTGCTAATATATAGTACAATGATGAAGAGTGTACGTGATTGCAACGGCAGTGACAATATGTGATCATAGATACTAAATTTGCCATTTGGAAACACAATTTGGGCATTATCTCCTTGCGCGGAAAGTAAGGATGGCCACATTAGGGACCGCTTCCGGCTCTAACTGATTTCCAAGTACACGCGACATTTACCAACCCAGCTTCTGGCTAACGTAGTGAAGTTACAGGTGGTAGGTCTCTCTTGTCGGTCACCGTTTCGATAGGTACCAACGCAACTCATATTTCCACCGTCAAACAGTAGTGTGCAAACATTATGTACATTGTGTTCCGATTTGAAGGGGGCTGCAGCTAGTGTAATTAATGGAGATAACAGGGCCGTAAGGGTTCTCGGTCTACAACTCACTGGACCCAAGCCAACCTCACCTGCTCGTGGTGCACCCTGCTAATCAACAAATGAGGCTTTGGCTCCATGGCCAGCATGGTCGGAAATCCCCACTAGATTGATGTGAGGATTTTTGGACAGACCTATGTCCAGCAGTTGTCGTCTATTGGCTGATGATGATGATGATGACGGGACTCCACATGTTATCTCTCAAAGCGACAAGCACTATGTGGCGCAGTATATAACATCTTAACTAGCGCCACGTTGTTATGGGTAGATGTATCACTTACCATCAGATTAACGTTCCGTTCGTCTCGCCGTTACGTTAATTAAAAAAAAAATAATGAACTATGGCCTGGTACCTTTCCTTACGAATGAAGGCCTAAGGCCCTCGCACATAGAATATAACTAGGCTATAACTTTTTGTTGACACTGTCTTCTTTTAATAGTATATTCTTGTTACCAGGACTTTAAGGTATTTGTTGCATCGACTTTGTTGTTATAATTGTTATGCGGTTAAAAAATAAAACAAATTTGAGTAAAAAATAAAGGATGTAAACTCATCAGGTGGAGGAATAGCGGGATGTAATACGTTATACCAGTTGACAAAACGCGGTGTGAACGCTGTCCTGTTGGAAAGGGCCAAGGTAACGAGCGGCACGACATGGCATACGGCAGGCAAGTATAAAGAGAGATGAGGATGAACATGATAATAACATTAAAATTTTTAAATCGACCATAAGTTTAAAATTGTTATATGTATAAGTATATATTAAAGTATGGTGTAAAATTAATTATACAATTACCCACGTCTGAATTTGAAAACAAGTAGTAACTGTTCGAACGGCTCGAAGGTTTCGAGAAATAGCTAAAAACAACAAAATCTCAATTTTGTACAAAAGTGCTGATTAAAAGAAATATGCCCTTTCGTTGCCCACATCCCAGGTTGTTTATATCTATGCAAAATATGGCAAAACGAACATGTTTTATATCCATAAATATCTTGAAGAATTATTAATTATATTACGTAAATAGCTTCTATAAATCAACTAAGACTTATTGTTACTATTTTTATTATAATTGCCCTTACAATACATTTAGACCTCATAGTCTTTTGCTATGTCTTATTTCACACTATTTACAGGTTTAGTATGGTCTCTTCGACCTTGCGATTTAGAAGTCAGGCTGTTACAAGATTCCCGCACAGTTTACAATAATTTGGAAAAGGAAACTGGTGATTATGCGGGGTGGATAAACAATGGAGGGATGTTCATATCACGCAGTAAGGTATAATATTTTTATTTAACATAACGACAAATGGAGAAGAAAATTCACTTGATGATATGCGATAAGTAAGTTTGTTACTATCACCAGTTGAGATATTGATTTATCATCGCATTCCCTTTATCACCTTGTATCATCATATGATATATCTCGTTAACCCGACAGTTCCAAACCTATCATGCTAATCAAGTTAGAATAAAATAACTTATGTTTCCCAACCTATCCTGTCAAGGTCAACTCCTTTGACAGACCTATCACCTATATTACCTATTTTTATTATTCTAATGTTAAAATACACAGCACTTTTAGTTCTTTATTTGTAGGTCCGAACACAAGAATACATGAGATTGCATACGTTAGGTAAAGCTATGGGGATCCCCAGTCAAGTGTTGGATCCTAACGAAGCGCAAAAAATATTCCCTTTACTTGATCCATCCGTTTTCAAAATGGCTTTGTTCTCTCCACAAGACGGTACAATTGATCCGACTATGGCATGCAATGCTCTACTGAAAGCTGCAACTAAAAACGGCGGAAAGGTCAGTAAGCCTTATCAAATTGATAAAAAAAAATTACCGATCTATATTTTTATAATAGTTATGTTGCAGATATATGAAGATTGTCCAGTCTTAGACATACATTATGCACATAATCTCCTAGGCAATAAAGAGGTTACAGCAGTACATACTGATAAAGGAATTATCAAGACGAAATGTGTTGTTAACTGCGGAGGTAATTACGTAAATATCTTTTAATGTATATACTGTTTTTTTGTGAGGAATATTTTATTATTATATATTTATTATCAAAACAAACAAGACGTTTAATTGATGGTAACTGATACGCATGTCTATAACAATCCGGCACTAAGGATGGTAAATACTATACGACACTGTCGTTTGTCGCTTTGAGACTAAGATGATTCTCGATATTGAAGTAATTTTAGTACTTCAAGCGAAGTTTAACTTGGAACTTACTATAATAATACTTGCACAGATATTGTAATTGTGCAAGTGTAATTAAGTTCCCGTTGTAGTTTAAATAATATGTGACAATTCATTTTCTTTTGGATTACAGGAGCATGGGGACCCCGGGTTGCGAGATTCGCCGGTGTTCCGTCATTACCAATAGTGCCGTTTAAACATGCATACGTTGTGTGCGATGCTACTCCGGAAATTCGGGATAGTCCCAACATTAGAGACCACGACGTCAACTTATATATCAAAGTGCAGGGGGAGTCGTGCCATGTCGGTGGTTACGAGGGGAATCCACATATGTTGGATCAGGTAAATATAATTTTTTTGGTAGTTTACTATAATAGTTTTGATTATTATTATAATTTTTTAAAGGTATCCTTGTTAGTAATCTCAAAATATTTAATCAACTGTTTTTACATAGTTATTCCTTTTACGAATAAAAAATATGGTCAACGATATAAATAAAAGTAACAAAGACAATATGAGAGTATGTCACTTAATGTATTCACTTTCTTATTATTTATAGGTTCCTGATAATCTTCAATTTCACTTATACGACTTAGACTGGGATGTGTTTGGTGTCCATATGAATAGTGCGACAACACTATGTCCCAAGTTAGGTGCTGTCGGAGTAAAAAGCACTGTTTGCGGTCCGGAATCTTTCACACCCGACCACAAACCGTTATTGGGCGAAGATCCCAACGTCTTCGGTAAGGTAAACATTTTCGCGAAAGTCTTGAAATGTTAGTTTTTATTTTTTATCTAAATATATCTATAACCAAGAAGTCTTAAATGATCTAATATACACGTTAAATGTATGTACCAGGAAATACGTATTTTTTATCGTATATCTTAAGCCCATGTACTAATAAATATTTTTTCTTTGTTGTTTGAATAACAAATATGCTATTTTCAGGTCTTTACCACAATTGTGGGTACAACTCTGCTGGTATGATGTTTTCGGCCGGTTGCGCCGTACAAATGGCTGAATGGCTTATGACTGGAAGGTTAATTTTTATAATTACTTTTAACACAGTAAATTTTGCAGTACACAAGAAAGAACTTTTGAAGGCTCATTGACTTTATCACGGGCTGTCCGCTTGGTCAAACTTGTACAACTCGAACGCAGAGACGTGCGCTCCATACAGGAAAATAAGCACTGCGTAGCTTAGCTCCCTAAACCTATCCTAATGTATCTAAATAATATCTCAAGTTATTTAAAATGTACCGAACTATGCTTTGAGTTTATTTTTAAGCATAGAGATTTCGGGTGTGGTTTGGATGTCCTTCAAGAACTACCTCTGCTCGAACGAATATTCGGCATGTTCCGTTCAGAGTTGCTTAGAGTTGTAAAAGAAAGCTTTTCTATTGTATATTAAAAGCTTAACGTGTAACTATTTGTATTATAATCATTACTAAAATGAGAATACGAACTGTTGTCGGCAGACCGAGCTATAACATGTTTTCTTTCGACGTCCGCCGCTTCACGCCCGCGCAGCTGTCTCGTCCGCACTGGGTGCGCGAGTGCAGCCACGAGTCGTACGTGAGGAACTACAACATCGTGTTCCCGCACGACGAGCGGCTCGCCGGCCGCGACGCGAGTCACGACGCGCTGCACCAGGAGCTGGTGGACGACGGCGCTGTGATGCAATCTAGGGCGGGCTGGGAGAGACCTGGGTTCTTTATGCCTGGGCAAAAGGTACATTATTGCCTTACATTGCAGCGAAGAGACGGGCCAGTCGTTAGCCTGGTGCTACACTTGCTTAACTGCTTAACTTATTACTTCTTTATACAACACTACATGACCTCTATCTTCACCTCTGACCTCTATCACTATAATAAAAAAGTTATTTTTTTTATACTGGTGGTAGATCCCTGTTGCCGGACCGTCTAAGTGGGTACCACTGCAACTCTTTATTACTGCCGCTAAACAGTACTGTACAAATATTACTATGTTCCGGCTTGAAGAGAATTATAGCTAGTAAAATTACTGGGGTAACGAGACTTAAAATCTTATGTCTCAAGGCGACGAGTGCAATGTGGTTATTGGTAACTACGCAACTAGCACCACATTGTTATGGGCAGGCGTAGTATCACTTATCATCAGGTAAACTTCCCGCACGTGTTGTCGTTGAATAATACAAAATAGAGTTATCACTAGTATATACCATACAGCATTACAATATAATTTAATTTTAAACTAGATCCGAGTGCAACAGTACGATTGGGGAGGCACCCACGATTATCCACGAAACTTGGAGCAGCATTACGAAGATATACTAAAAGGAGACTTTACATTTGACTTTTCCAAGTATCACGATTTGGTACGCTTTTTATTTATTTTTTTAATATATATATATATATATATTATATTTTTTATTATAAAACCGTTGATTTTTTTTGCTTTTAACAATGGTTTTAACTATGTTTGTAATAGTAAGAATGTGATAAAACTTTTCTAGATCGGTAAGGAGGCGTTAACTTGTAGGAACGCGGCAGCGTTATTCAATATGTCGTATTATGGGAAGTTCTATATAACTGGGCCCGATGCACAGCGCACCGCCGAGCTCGCGTTCACTGCCGACTTGACGAGGAAAGATGACAGGTGATAACATGAACAATTATGAGAAGTTAATTTTTTACTTATTTGAACGTTATTTAGTAAAAAAAATTGTAATACTAGACAATTTCGCTATGAACGATTTGAACTCTAATTTGCGATAATAAGTTAGTGTTGCCAGTAAATTAGGAATTCCCATGTTATTTTCATAGCCATGAAAACATTTTTTTTATCAAATAATTTAACCCATCGCGTATTAAGTATGAGTACAGATTATGAGCTTAATATAAGAATAAATTATCAAGTGAAAAAGTGTTATTACCTTTCCTTCCTCCTGCCCTTTTTACAGCTCTGTGGAGTCGGCACACATCAGCCGCCATATCTGAATTCACACTCTTCTTACACATATCGTCTTTCACACAATCCATCCACACCTTTTTCGGTCTTCCTCTCCCGTTATAACCATCCATGTTCATTCTCATTACTTTCTTTATTATATGTCTTTCATCCCTCCGCATAACATGCCCGTACCACGCTAACCTCTTGCTCCTCAACTTCTCTGTCACTGGAGCAACTTTCAGACTTGCTCCAATATACTGATATCATATATATAATAATGTTGTTACATTTATTATACAATATTATCCTATTTCCTAAAAGCCACAATGTGGTGACTTCGTATATTACTTACCATCAGACTGCCGCAGATTTCGTCGTTTCGTTGAATAAATATTAATAACTACTTTTACTTCTTTACAGGGTTGTTTATTCATTGCTGCTTAATGACAAAGGTGGTGTGGAAGCCGACGTTACTGTTAGCATACTTAACGGCGGCAGTGGGCAATTGCATGAGCCTATTTTTAAAGTAAGCATAGTATTATATTTATAGTTACTAATTTACTCGTACAAAGTTTAACAAAATTAAAGTATTTTATGAATAAAGTATGCAAAATAAATTAAAAATTCAAATTTCGTAAATGCATGAATAATTTTATTGCTAGGGTCGTGGTTACTACGTAGTCTCCAGTGGGTTCAGTGCGATGCACACACTATCACACTTACGCCGCATCATACAGACACACAAGCTTCGTGCTAACATAACTGATGTTACCAAGCAACTCTGCATACTCAGTGTACAAGGCCCTGACAGGTGAGAGTTGAGTTCACAACCTTCAAAAAACAGAAACACTGTCATTAAACTATAGTTTATTAATATTTTTTTTGTAATATATTTCTAGTCAGAGGATTCTGCAACGATACACAGATGTGGGTCTATCAAACGACGCGTTCCCAATCAACACCCACCGCAGTATCCACGTATCGAAAGCTCCTTATTCATCAGAGAATAAGAGATACACTTGTAGAGCACTACGCGTTGGGTGGTCGGGTGAATTAGGTTGGGAATTACACGTCCCTTCCTCTCATGCTGTGCAAATTTACAAGGCCCTAAGCACTGCTAAGGGCATAACGAACGCTGGCTGGAGAGCTTTAACTTCCTTAAGCGCCGAGAAAGGTATAAGATATCTATTTATTATCTTTTATGTTATTTTATTCTACTATTTCAATTAATTACGAAAACTATAAATGGTACATACATTATCACTAATCATGTTTTATAATTGTATTTGTTTTTTAGATCACAATTAAATTATTATTTTTTTGTTCACAAGGTGGTAAGTTATATGCTCGGCGATTTATGTCTACTTAGACGGTTTCTAAAAGGTCTTTAAAGTAGACATTAGTTTGGATATTTTAAGGGATCTTAAGAAATAGTAAATTATAAGGTCATACATACTTATGTAACAATACAATAATGTTAATGCGCTGACGCACTCTCTTCTGTTTAATAACCATAAAAATTTATAAAAATAAATAAATTAAATAATCTTTATTGCAGTCCCAAAAGTCCATATAAGATTAGTAAGGGTTAGAAACAATTTAGTGCTCAAATGCTGTTAGTAATGTTAGTTAAAACGCAATACATGTACATTTTTTTTATTATTATTTCTTAAAAGAATACGAATGTAATAGTTCTTAATTGGACAATCGGGTCTAGCTATTATCATAAGGATGCTGTTGGTGCTACCTGCATCATGGAAGTTGCTTTTTTGCGCATGACGGCATAGAATCAATCCGTCCGAGCCTCCGCGAACATTCGCGACGCGCTGAAGCTCCGCGGCAGCTCTGACAACATCCTATATATGTTATTATATTGAACCACGGTCCACCGACAGACCGCTCGAGTAAGAGCTGGCAGTACACTTAGACCAGTGTCAGTGACGTCTGCAGTACACCGAGCCAATCTGCTGGCGAGCATGTCGCTCCTCATCGCTAACGCCACGCACCCGTTCAATATTATCATCGTCGTTCAGCTCGCTGGTGACGATATTGCATAGATATTTAATATTTTTAATTCTCTCCAACTGGGTACCATTGGGACACACGGGTGGCACACGTCTAGGTTGCTGTTTTTAACCTGAAAAACTAGTGTCTCACTTTTGTGGTGTTATATTTTTAAGGCCGTGCACCCTCGCGTATGTCTCGCAGGTAGATATGGGTGCTGTTCAGCCCGCCTATTATTGGGTTGAGCAGCACCATATCGTCCGCGTAACTGATGTTATTAACGCATGTTCCGTCTATGTAACAACTAACATGCATGCCGTTCAACCCCACAAGCTGGTTCATATATAAATGAAAAAGAAGAGAAGAGCTCAATCCCATCTGTCTCACACCGCACTCCAGTTCGTGCTGATCCGACAAAGTACAAGCCCATCTCACCTGGTCCTTTTGGAGGTCTAGTTGATATTAATTTTGCATAATTACCCCGCGGAGGGTACCAAATTTTATGTGAATATATCTCTAATGGTTACAGTAATTATTAATAGTTATTATAACTATTTACAGGATATCACTTGTGGAATGCGGATGTGAGACCGGATGATAATCCAATAGAAGCGAACTTAGGATTTGCATGTCGGAAAGATGGTGAATATATCGGCAATGAAATGGTGACAAAAGCAAAACTAAACGGTGTCACCAAAAAGTACGCTTTCTTCACTCTCGATGATAAGGTATGAAATGTTATATTAAATACTATTTTTATGTTGCAACAAAATGAGTGGATGTTAATTTTTTTTTTTATTTGTAATAAGTATTTAAGAATTTTTTTTACAAAAAATTGGTATTAATATCAAATTGCGTTAAAGACTTAATAAAGAAGTTAGTTATCGCTGGTACTTATACATACATAAATAGTCAGTCTGTTTTTGTTATCGTGAAAAATTCTTCCAGCCGTTTCTCGGCAAAAATCGGGGTTATGTGGGATATCTACCCACTAAGTCAACTCTCAGTTGTTATCGTCAGTACGTTGCAGGGGACAACGGGATTTTCTAGACAATGCAGTGAAATTCTTTAAAGAGAGATCTACTATATCTATTCAGTTTTCTTTTTATTAATGAATGGTCGATTACTGTCGCCTTCGCTAACTAATAAATAAATATAACTTTATTTGTTACTAACAATATTTTATTCATAGAATAAAATACGTAAAATAAAATGCTTTTGGTGAACGCAAACGTCGCAACCATTTTTTGAGCCGGAATCTAATTCACGCGACTAAGCATTTCAAAAAAAGTTGCTTTTACTATCGCATTATCGTTATTTATAATAAAATGTTTAAACCTATTTTAATTACCGTTTATATAACTCTAGTGTATGTGAAAAAAACAATGTTATATACCGTGTTTAGTTGTTTTTGTAGTTCCAGCGAGACGAAATATAATATACATAGTTGTTAGTTACGTTTATGTCGCTTCTGATTGATTGGTTGTTGAGCATGAATAAAAGTCTAAGTCTAATACTAACCTATTAACTACTACTAACTATATCATCTATGTTTGCAGGTCGCCGTGTTTGGCCAAGAAGGAATATATCGTAACGGCGAACCAGTTGGATACTTGAGAAGAGGAGACTACGGCTATTATCTTGACAAACCTATTGGGATAGGTTACGTAACCAATGGAGGTGCCGAGGTCACGAAAAACTTTTTAAAAGAAGGTCAATACGAAATAGAAGTTATGGGTACGAAACACAAGGCATCGCTTCATTTCAAATCTCCATTCGATCCAACTGGCCAAAGACTGCTTGGTAATTATGGTGAGCAGGGCATGGATGAAAATACGTACGAACCACATGCTGGACAAAACGAAAGAGCAGGTGGTAGTGAATAATATGGCACCTAGAAATCTAAGATCTCAATAAAGTCTGTTGTAAATAGTGTATTTTTATTTAATTTTATATAAATACTAGTGCTAATACTATAGTTTTTAAGCATATACTTTATTTGCTATTTAAATGAATTGATTTTTTGTACACTTTGTATTGTATCGGAATTGTGAGTACGATCGCAATAAAAGTCAAAGGTCACGTTGCTAATGGTTTTTTATAATAAAAGATTGATGTCCAAATATGATTGTACAAATACAACTTTAAGAAGTAAATTTGTGTTCAAGTTTATAATAAAAATAAGTTTTTTTTTTCATGGAGCTGAAGTAGAGAATGAATGATATTAATCATTTTTAACAAATTTCTTATTAGTATAATTAATAAGTAGATAATAAAAAAATTTGAACGTTGGACCGAAGACATTTTCATTAAAATCCGATATAATAGCTAAACACAATCTATATTTGTTTTTCGATTTGAATGTCACTAACTTAGTAAAATAATATCATCTAATGAGATTAATATTAAAGCAAAATTTGTCATATAGTATGGGTAAACATACAAACTAGTCCATGTTATGAATAGACAAGTGAACGTCTCTTTGTTTCAATGTTTTGTTATGCAAAAGGAAAAGTATTAAAATTTAATCTCATTTTAAATTAATTCAAATTCAATTCATTTTAAAAGACAGCGCTGGCCAAAACATGCCAACCATATGCTATTAGTGAGATAGTAGTAACGTCACTGTCAAAATGTCAAGTTGCGTCGTTTATAAACAAAATACATTGTATCATCTTTTGTAAATAACTGCTAATTTAATTATATTACAATTCTATTAATTCACATTAAAAAGTAAAATGTCAGTTTCATTACACACTGACGTGGGAGACATAAAAATTGAATTATTTTGCGAGCAGTGCCCTAAAGCCTGCGAAAACTTCTTGGCGCTATGCGCTAGCGATTATTATAATGGGTGTTTATTCCATAGAAACATTAAGGTATAATACAAAGGAATATTTCCTATGTTACGATGAAATGACGATGCAGTGTTTGTGTAATAAACGTTGTAGGTTAATGTAATAATGGATTAACTGTCTTGCGATTATTAACAATGGAAATTTAATATTATTTTAGTACATAACAGAAAATATTATTACTGTTTAAAGTATCTTAAATACGGATCGGATCTTTCCTAATGTTCACTTTTATTCTGATATTTAGGGATTTATAGTTCAAACTGGAGATCCAACAGGCACAGGGAAAAGAGGCAATTCAATATGGGGGAAAAAATTTGATGATGAATTCCGAGAAGAACTAAAGGTACTGTAAATGAGTTATTAATAGTTTACCTTATTATTCTGAAAATACCATTTTAATGAAAGTTTTGAATATGTGAATAACAAATTTTACATGACATTTTGAGTACAACAGAGATCTATTAATCTAGTGAATTTATTGTGACACAAGCAATCCTTATCAGTTATTATAGCATATTACCAGTATTTATTACACCTGTGAGGGACCACTTGATCCCTTTAAACATTTAGAGTGTATTGAATACTGTCAAGCCACTGCCAATCCTGATGTGCACTAAGCTCCTCTTTTTCCTGTTTGGGTGGGGAATTAGCTTTTAGAACATTACTAACATAATTTCTGTTTACTTACAATATAAATAGTATTATTATATTAGTATCATGTTTATGAATAAAAAAAATTGTTTTATAGCATAATGCAAGAGGAATAGTAAGTTTGGCCAATAATGGACCAAATACGAACGGCAGTCAGTTTTTCTTTACATATGGAGAACAACCTCACTTGGATTTAAAATATACAATCTTTGGAAGGTACTGTTTTATATATTTTCAAGAAATGTATTAATTTACTTTTTGGAATCAAAATATATTCCTATAATAATAACATTGTTGATAAAATATTAAAAAAACTGTGATGTATCTACCTTCATACAACTATTATTTACAGAATGATATTATTGTTATAAGTTTTTTTTTTGTTTTTACAGAATAATAGATGGATTTGAAGCTCTTGATGATTTGGAAAAGGTTGCAGTGAATACTAAAACGTATAAACCAATAACAGAAGTAAGAATAACATCGGTCACTATACATGCAAATCCGTTAGCTGGGTAATAAATAAGTGAATTAAAAATGTTGTTTTAATGAATATGTAAAAACATTAATCATAATGAAATGTACTTGCATATAGTTGATAAATCTAGACTTACTGCTATTGGTTTAATCAGCAATTTATAATAGACATATAATATTTAGATATAAATGTTATCATTTTACATTGTTATATCCCTCAATAGCCCCGTTTACACTAACAATTAGCAAAAAACTTATATAATCTTAAACATAAAACATTAAATTTTCTAGTTTTAATTGCAAGGGCAAGTTAAAATTTAACCACAAGGTTAGTTTTGCCAATAGTTTGAGAATGGCCATATAAACCTTATATGTAAACAACGCTAACTATTAAACATAGATACATTACTTAATAATCAAATATTTATTTGGTTTTGTGATCTACATTATAAGAAATAACAAAGTTTTTAACAAGTCTTATACATGTGCATTTTGCAAAAAATGCTT
Organism: Ornithoptera priamus; assembly: GCA_029034505.1. Lineage (NCBI taxonomy): Eukaryota > Metazoa > Arthropoda > Insecta > Lepidoptera > Papilionidae > Ornithoptera > Ornithoptera priamus. The sequence continues at coordinate 1,121,595 of JARDWD010000484.1, forward strand.
TGTTCTACAAAAAAAAAAAGGAATATAATGGACTTAATAATACTAATTCTAATAAATATAACGACTAGTACTAAATACAGAGACAAATTATTAAGTTAATTTAAGTTTTCTTAAGAATTACTTTTTTTTTGTCCCAATGAAATAAACATTTTTATCATACATCGTTAATACTAGACAAAATCTAAGTGTCATGAAATATTCTATCACTACCCCAAACTTTAGTGAGTGGGCTACATTGTTACAAAGTAATAAATCATCATAACTTTCCACTGTCAGTAGTAATTAAAGTCTTAGATGTTTTCATTGAAACAAATTTTGAATATCAAAGTCAAAATCTCAGGTTTCCAATTCGTAAAAGTTATCATCTAGTTGGAAATCAGACTCTGTCTCTTTTTTAATTTCTGTCATATCAAGTTTGTCATCAAAATTGTCAGTAAAATGTGATTTAATATGGGCAACCAAATCTGCCTTCTTTTCGAAAGTTGCACCACATTCTATACAAGGCATGTTAACAACCAAACTTTCATGTGTCTGTTTGTGACTATCTAATTTATCTTTACAATTAAATTGTTTATCACATTGAGTACATGACAATACTTCATTCCAGAATGAGTTGTGGCGTGGCGATCAAGTTCCCTCTTTCTTGTGAATTTTTTAAAACAAACTTTGCATTGAAAAACTCTGGATCCAATGTGTGCAATTGATACATGTGTTTTATAGGCATCTAACGAAGAAAATCTTTTAGGACATTGATGGCATTTTATGTTCTTTGGTTTGTTTTTATTTATAACAGACATTTTTGTTTTATGTGGCGAGCTTTGTATTGATTTACTAGAGGTGGGTGCATTCTTTGTTGTTTGATTAATAAAACTTCCTTCCCCAACTATATGATCAGGTACTCTTGGAAATTCATAATCTAAAATTGAATTCTCTGGGTTAGCTTGTGTAGGTGACGTTATCAGGTTGCTGAATGGGTTAACACTTACAACCATGTCATGCCTTTCTTGATTTATTTTAGAAGTTGTGGTTTTATTGTCCGGGCTAGCAGGTCCATGTTTTAATGAGTGTTTTATTAATTTGTCTCTACGTCCAAAAGTGAGAGGACATTTACGGCAGGCAAAAGGTTTCATCCCAGAGTGGACAAGTACATGACGTTGCAGATCTCCTTTTGCTACAAAACTTCTAGGGCATACTGGACAAACATGTGGTTTATGACCAGCATGAATTCTTAAGTGTTTGCTTAAGTTTGTATTACGTGAGAAACTTTTGAGACAATATTGACACTGATATGGTCTTATGCCTGTGTGAACAATTGAATGTTTTCTTAAATCAGATCTTCTACCAAAACTTTTATCACATTCAGGACATTGATATGGTTTATCAATACCATGAACATGTTTGGTGTGTTGCACATATTGACTGCGCTCAGCAAATACTGAGCTACATTCAATACATTTATATGGCAGATTTGGATCATGATAGTTTTGTTCATGCTCTTTGCACTGTTCTTGTGAAACAAAAGCTTGATCACAGTATTGACACATTGATACATTTTTAAAGTATGGTTCAGTTAATGGTTCTCCTTCAGTTATTGTATCACGTTCATGTATTTCATTTTCTGGTTGTTCAACATTTTCCGATTCTTCTGAAGAGTCATAATCAAGGCTAGGATCAACAACCATCACAACACTATCTTCGACAATATAATCTTCAGGCTTGGGTTTTGGCAATTCATAACTACTTTTATAGTTGTAATTACTAAAATCAGATGAATTTGAATTATCCAGTTCATTAACATGAAGTGTAAGTTGCCTTAGTCGGGCCTCATTTTGAATGCACTGTAATTTAAAATTAGAGCATTTGTTCAATTTAAATAAACATTTATAACATATCCTTCCTGGAAGGCCGTCATTAGGATCTACCTGCAAAAGGTCATAACAGTTGAGATATAAACAAGATCTTAATAACAAGAATTATGTTATTTAATAATCCTAAACTTAATCGATTTGTAATTATGACTTACCTGCATCTCAAAACATTCAGCGATTTTAGAGGTTAGAGAAACATTAGAATCTTCGTCAGGAGCTAATCCAAAAATTGATATAGTAAGCGTGCTTTTGTTTAAGCAAAGACGACACAAAGTGTGAAAGTTAGCAATTATGAACGAATCTTCCATTTTGAGTAGTCTGACATTGAATTGAAGTAATATTTTTCAAAAGGATATTACTTATTAAAACGCTTTTGACAATATTTATTATATATATATTAAATAATTTTGAATTTGGAATTCACTGCACTCACGCAAACTATGCGAAATGATATCAATTACGGCGTATTATAATGACTACGCAATCGTTCGATCCGTATCAACTGGGACGATGCTCGGTAGGGCTACGGTCTGCGCTAGAAGAGAAACGACGCGCCGCTCTCGTCTGTCTTAGCGATTGTCGTTGCAAAACCAATATTAAATTCTTAAGATTACTTCAAATACACATGGAGTAAGAGTATTTAAACATATTTAACTATTTGTCTTGCAGGTCTCATTATATATAAATTCAAATTTGAATTTAAGCGATTTCAAGACCGCGCTAATTTCGCAGAAAAAGTGTTTTGTTTTCATAGATTGTCCACTTAATGGACCAGAATTTGTTTTAAGCGTTTTGATTGGTGAAAATAAAAATTTTGGATAATAGGCACTAGTTTCAGCCAATGATTATAAAAATTAGACACACAGATTATAAAAAAAGTTGTCATCTGCAAATTAAATATTATTTCAGGGTTACCAGAAATTAATACTAACATAAAATTTTATTGTAAAAATGTATAATTTTTACAAAATAAAAAAATCAAAACATAATATTTTTTTACAAAAACTCTAAATCATAAACAAAATATGCTAATAATAACAGATTAATTAATAATTAAGCAAATATATTTTTCGCTTAACTAAAATGTAATTTCGCAGTGGGAGACTATTTTTTGGAGTATATTGGAATATCTTCTTTTTGCTCCTGCCTTTTTTCCAGCTATGTGGGGTCGGCACAGTATGTACTTCTCTTTCATACACTTCTATCAGCCATCATATCTGAATTCACACTTTTTTCGATCTTCCTCTACCCTTATTACCATCCACGTTCATTCTCATTACTTTCTTTGTTATATGTTCTTCATCCCTCCGCATAACATGCCCGTACCCACTAGATGCAGTATATTGCAATGTATAATACGTTCTCATTTCTTATAAATGCTAGTATCCAGGAGTGGACCGACCATCGATTAAGGTAGTGATTATGAAGATATAATTTCAATTTTCTAATCACAATAATGAAATTAATTATAATATCAAAAATATTTTTATTTGAGTAATTGACTTAATGTTTATTTCAACTTCATCGTTCCTTTGACAAACACGTTTTTTAGACCAACATGATGATTATGATGTTTACATTTCGTTAATAATAAATATTAATATCTTTTTAATTAATTATAACCGATCATGCTTAACGATGTATTTGAAATCTGATAAAATGGAATATTTCCTGTACTATGGAAGAACTTATTTATTTTTGTAACTGCTTTCTAGCAATTTTGACTTTTGAATATTTTTTTGTTAGTTTCTACTCTATGGTCTTTAAATTGTTGGAGCTTTTGACATATTTGGTATTATTTATGGAAATAATAGAAGAAAAAATTTTTGTTTTAAATTACTATAATTATATTAAATTCATAAAAAGAGATTTATTTATGATATCTTCATTATATAATATTGAACAAGTCATCAAGTCAAAGTCATCAAACACGAGACACGAGCAAATCTGAGCTTAAGAACAATAATATAATAAATAACTGACGGTAAGAGTATTTCTTGGGTTTAATACGAGTATTCAATATTTCTACAATTACTGTAATTTTTTAAATTAACACATTCATTAGAAATTTCGTCAAATAATTTCCCCTCTTCGCAAGTAAGCAAACGTGGTTTTCTTTTATGGCATGCAACGTATTGACTGCAGCTATCACGATATCTGGATAATTAAAAAAGAACACTTAAAACAATAATGAACATGAATATTATTCGTAACTTTTTAAATATGAGTAATTTTGGTATACCTAAATTTTAGAACAGATTCGTCATCGAACCCATAGCCATTATCGGGGCAGATGAAGTCATCGAATACTGAAATAAAATAAATTTTTGTAAACATATAGAAATCTACAACTAAGTAAAACTACTAAAGAATATAGAAAAAGATGAACTGAGTGAGTTATAAACATGAAAGCATCCTCTAGCGGCTGTGCAGTTTATGATTATTAGTTAAATTATATTTAAGGGTTTTCTACCCGTATAAATAAGTATTGTATAGTAAGTGATGGTATAAATCAATTAAATTTAATAATGATAATGGGTATCAAAATATAATAAATAGAATAGTTTGTAAATTACCTGGAGGATAACATCCTTCGACGTTTTCTAACCAATCGCAGACTTTCAAATCATCATTGAATACAAGACCATAGGGACAGTCCATTAAATAGCGTATGCCGTTAATACATACATAATATTGATCACACGTAAAATTATTGGCACGATACATGCCATCGTGTAAGCAATACATATCGTAACCAGTCGGATCTCTTGGGTTACGGGTTGGTTTAACGTTTGTTGGCGTTGACGGTGTGTTTGGTTTCTTTGGTGACGTGGTGCTTGCTGCTTTTTCTGTAGTGCCTAACTGCGGAGGGCATTTTGTTTTTTCGCTTGTTTGCAACATCGAACTAAGTCTTGACGGAGGTTGTTTCGTAGTTTTGATTGCAGGTAGTGATATTCTTTGTGTAGGTTGCTTGGCTGTTGTATGTGGAGAGGGAATACTCGACAGTTTAATTGTTGTTTTAATGGTGGAAGTTGATAATTTCGCTTTTGAAGGGTACGCAGTGGCAACGAAGGGATTACACGGTGGTGGAGTAGACACATCTGCAGTTGTCAATGTTGTTGGCACAGTTATATTTTCTGATTTATTTGAATTACGACCACATAGCTTATTCTTATTGCTTGGCCGAACAAAAAAAATCGTGTTATGATTATTGGAATTTTGATCAGCAGGCAGTCGTTGTGTCGGCGGCTCATAAGGATTCGGATTTGCTTTTGATATGAAAAAAAAGTTGGTATTTTGGTTTCGATCAACGAAGTAGGTTGGAATACCGGTGTGAACCGTTATTGGAATTGCATTTCCTGTATTTTGTGATTTTTCATTGGAGCGGGTTTTGTTGCAGCGGGCCTCAGAATTAACTATAAATAAAAATAATAGTACCTGTCTTATTTTTTTAATACTATATAATTTAACATGTTCTGTAATTCGTGTGATCTACTACAAACAGTGAAAAATATTCGAGGTACTTAAATGGAGAGTACTAAAAATTAAAAAGATAAATTTTTAATACTCGATATTTGATTAAAGATCGATCGTTCAATCCTGCACCTCATTATATAATTAATAATAGTAATTTATAATATTGATAATAAAGTTGAATTTGACTTATGAACTATTTAATCTTAAGAAAGGTATCGCTTGCAGAAATATTACTTATAACATATTATTGTATAAAAATGCACCTATCTTTTTAATAACATTTGAAAATAATATTTACCTTGTGTACAGGAAACAATGAAACAAATAAATATCGTTGCTTTCCACATTGTTTAAAAAATATAAAAAAGTAGATGACTGGGGCGACTGATACGATTTGTTCGTACTGACTGTTAAGATTCTGTACATTCTTTATATCAAATTGCAGTAATATGTAATATAATATTCCAATACTTAATAGATTGAAAATAAATTGTACTTTAATAGGATCTGATGATATTTAATATCTGAACGTATTAAGAGATAGCGATAAAACGTTTGTCTTGGAACCACACTAATAGATTTTTTTATCATAGTTCATTAAAAACAAGACGAACAGTTATTTATGAATGAAAACTAAATGTAGTGTTTGCTTTGATATTATTGTATACATACGTTTTATATCTACCGGTGGAAATGAATATATGAGTAGCTTTCGTCAAATGTGATTAATGGTAATGTTTACGATTTTAAATCTCATCATTAGTAATATTTGGTGACCTCTAGAAACATTATAAGGATAAAATCCTTGACTCTATATTCTGATGATATTTAATGCTGTTAATGGCTTAACAGGCTGAAACAACTCATCGGCTGCTGGTTTATATCTTGATACTTAATTTACTGTTACTGCATATTAGATATTGCGCCATTTCGATTAAGGACTCTTAGAATTTTATCAACTACATTTAAATTACAATAATTAAAAATTATAAAAGTATTAATTGCTGTTTAACGGTATGATATTAGTTTTTGATTATATTTGCCGTCGTAGTATATAGTATCTATATTTAAAATTTAGGAAAACTGCTACGTTATAAAATCCTATGAAAGACCAAATATGAACTTTCACAAATAATTTTAATCATATATCAGAGAATGAATTTTAAATATTAAAAGATGTGCACAGTGGTGTAAGGGGTTTGAAACTAACATATTTACCAATCCAAAAGTCTAAAATGCCAGAGGCGTGGACATTGAGCACCATAATTCCTACTGATAAAAGCAAAGGCAGCAAGTACGAATGTAACAACTATCATAGATTCAAGCTCCTAAGTCATACTATGAAGCTATATAATAATATAAGTAAGAGTGATTGATACCCGCTTAAGGTCTGAGTACTCTTTGGCAAAAAATCATTATGGCTTCATATCCGGCCTATCAACTATCGACCCCTTGTTGGCTATAAACTACAATCGCCGAAGAGTATCGCGCGAAAAACATTTTCTTGAATGTCGCATTCTTGGAAATGGAAAAGGCATTTGATCGAGTTCCGCGAAACACGGTCTGGTGGTCTCTTAGTAAGAAGAATTTCCCGGAACAATATATCAACATTATAGCCGACATGTACAGGGGGTGAAGTCAATGGTGCGGACTGTATCGGGAGAGATAAAACCAATAATAGTCACAGAAGGTGCACACCAACGCTCAGTACTGAGTCTACATCTGTTTTGCTTGGTTTTAGACAAGCTCACTGAAATTGCGCAGACCTCAGCCAAGTGGACCTTGATATACGCAGACGATGTTGCTATTTTTACTAAAACCGTATAGAGTTACATGAAGCACTTTTGTTTTGGAAACGCCAGTAACAGACCGGTGGCTTAGAAACTAGTGTTGCAAAAACCCAGTACATTTCTTTTAATGACCCCGACTCGAGTAACAACAGCCCAATCCCCATCGATGGACAATTTGTCACCAAGTGCGATAAATACAAGTATCTGGGTAGTTTTATGCACAGCTCTGGGACCATAAAATGTAACATCCAGCATTGGATAGCCTCCGCGTGGTTAAAATGGCAAGAAATGACTAGTGGTAGAATTATGCCTGTGAAACTCAACGGTTTAATCTATAAGATCATCCATCATAAGACTTATCCTTTTGTATGGCAGCAAAACCTGTACCGCCAAAAAGGTTTTGTCAAGAGAAATATGTGAGTGCAAAGTGATTGACGAGCATGTCGAGCATAGGAGAGGAAAAACAAAGAAAGCTGACACCTCCAAATATAAGATAATAGTTGGAGAGAGAGAGAGTTAAAAAGAGGTGCACAATTAAAAACCAATTTTGATCATAACAATATTTATTAAATAACTAAGATACTCTACAACAAAAAACAAATTAATTTGACATATTGTGAAAAGAATTATAAAAATGTACTATAACAATGATAGCTTTGTAATATGACTGCTTAGTATAAAATATCTTTACAATTTGTGACGTTTTCAGCATTAACACAAAACTTTTAAGATCTCGTGGAAGAAGCTGTCGTTTTCGCAGATGAGTAGACGTTTGCCTTTGTGATAAGCTATATATTGTCTACAGCTCTCGCCGTACCTGCGTAAATTTTAAACTGAAACATTAAATATATAATAAAAAAATTTGAAGCAAGTGATTTAGTGTATTCCGTTAGTTATAATATTATATTCTTTTGTTCACCATCAAATAAGTTTACTCTGCAAAATTATAACTTATTAACATAGAAAGGCAACGTTTGACGTTCTACCAGAACTATTAACAACATATTTGATACGTTTTCACGTCTGCCCACATATTTGACTAGGAATAAATCATAGGATGTGGGATAGTCAATAAAAAACGTAACTGAATACATCACCGAGATCGTAACTGAAATTAGTTCCATGTGAACATATTTTTATTCTACTCATCCACTTCTTAAACAAGCGTTGGAGATGTACTTAACAATAAATAAAAAGCTTAACATATCTGAAATTATCCATGTGGTGGTTGTCGTACGTTTCTTAAATAAATATAAATTAGAACTTGAGAAGAGTGTTGTCAATAACTGTGTTTCCAAATATATTTAGAATTTAATTATTTTAATAAATTATTGTACAATTATTACTTTAAATATATGACAAGCATAGAAATGTAATATATGGTAGTAAATATTACTTACTGCGCGGATTGCAAGAAGGTACATTTGTCGCCCAATCGCACCTATTGGTTTGTTGGTTGAACGCCAGGCCAGCAGGACAGTTCATCAATAACTCCTTTCCGAAGTAACACATAATATATTGGTCGCAGTTTGCAGCATTCATAGCGTAAATCTCTCTATTTACACAATTCTTATGTACATAATGTTCAGTCGATATTTTATGTACTGGTGGTTGAACGGAGGGGGCCGAAGAGGAAGTGACTTCGGAAGATTTTAGACTCGACACAGGTTTTAAAACTTCATTTGTTCCTGATTGCATCAGGCCTTGAGGTAGTGCGGCTTTGGTTGGAGAAGGTAAAGGAATTCTTGTTATTATTTTTTGCGGTGGTTGTGTCGGACAGGGCTCTGGAGCATTGGTTCGGGGAGGCAGAGGAATTCTTGTTGTTATTTTCTGTGGTCGTTGTGTCTGACATGGCTCCGGGGCTTTGGTTGAAGAAGGTAAAGGAATTCTTGTTATTATTTTTTGCGGCGGTTGTGTCGGACAGGGCTCTGGAGCATTGGTTCGGGGAGGCAGAGGAATTCTTGTTGTAATTTTCTGTGGTGGTTGCGTCTGACATGGCTCTGGGCCTTTAGTTGGAGAAGGTAGAGGAATTCTTGTTGTTATTTTCTGTGGTCGTTGTGTCTGACATGGCTCCGAGGCTTTGGTTGGAGAAGGTAGAGGCATTCTTGTTGTTACTTTCTGCGGTGGTAATGTCGATGTCACATATTTAGAAAGCAGCGGACATGGTTTCGGCGACTGAGAAGTTGCAGTGGTGGGAACAGTTACTTTACTTTCTTTCTGTGTATAAGGTTTTGGAACTTTAGTTGGGGGAGGTGGAGGAAGAGTATTCGTAGTTTCCTTTTTAGGAAGACATGGTTCAGGCGCTTTAGTGGTAGGTGGCCAAAGATTCGTCTTGGTTACCTCTTTGGGTAGACATGGCTCCGGGCCTTTAGTTGGAGAAGGTAGAGGAATTCTTGTTGTTATTTTCTGTGGTCGTTGTGTCTGACATGGCTCCAGGGCTTTGGTTGGAGAAGGTAGAGGCATTCTTGTTGTTACTTTCTGCGGTGGTAATGTCGATGTCACATATTTAGAAAGCAGCGGACATGGTTTCGGCGACTGAGAAGTTGAAGTGGTGGGAACAGTTACTTTAATTTCTTTCTGTGTATAAGGTTTTGGAACTTTAGTTGGGGGAGGTGGAGGAAGAGTATTCGTAGTTTCCTTATTAGGAAGACATGGTTCAGGCGCTTTAGTGGTAGGTGGCCAAAGATTCGTCTTGGTTACCTCTATGGGTAGACATGGTTCCGGTGCTTTAGTTGGAGGTGATGGAGTGGTTCTCGTGGTTACCTTTTTAGGAGGATATGGTTCCGGGGTTTTGGTTGGAGGTTGAAACGTAGTAACCGGCTTATTTTCGTTCAGATTACATGGATCTTTCAGTTTATCGCAGGGCGACTGTGAGATCTTTTCAACATCAGGATAAATTACAACCACCGTTGGCAGTTGAATGGGTTTACAGGATTCATAATTATCGCAAGGTAAATTTAAATTAGACTTTGAATCATCGGTAATAACGTTAAATGCACTTGCTGGTTGCTGTGAGCCAGATTGGACATTGATACTCGGTGAAATATTTATATTATTTGTGAGAAAAGGTAAATTCGGCCGATTAAATGAATATTCTTCGTAAGATTTTGACTTTGAATCACCTGGAAGTAATGGAATACAATTACTTAAGTCAATAAATTCTTACGTTCAGTGTTTCTGTCGCTGATTATAAAAAAGTGAAACTTTTTCATGTCAAACGTTTCTACAAATGACTAGCGTTAAAATAATATATAAGATTTACTCACAATTCACCGCCAGGGCCACAAGGAGTAACAATATATTTCGAGATACCATGATCGTGCCACTGCTGGAGTCGAGTGTTTGTAATGAACTAATTTTAAATTGAGAAATGCTTTCTTATATACAAATCATTATATTACTTTTAAACAGTTAGGTACGTATATTAAAGATTATTAATTACAATTTAATGTCCGAAAATGGTTTACTATTACCGATGTTTAATAACGGTATTTTGCACAAATATTTATGATAAAATAAATTAGTAACGCGTTATACTAACTAATACCATACACCAACTACCCATCAAAGAAATATTTTTATGAAATGAAAATGAACTAAGTTGAATGAAAATTGATTTAGGTACTTATAAAGTCTAATTTATAAATAACTTCCTTACATAGCTTGTAAGTATAATCACATGAATAAATTTATATCTAGCTGTAAATTTAGGCTTTGTGGTATTTGATGGTACACAACTATTTCATCTAATTTATCTTTAGTTAATGCACTATTTTCTCTGGTACAGGATTTATAAAAAAAATTCAATGATCTTCTTAATGCTAATTTAATAATAAAATTTACCTAAATCTACTTTTAGTTTTAGCTCTTTTTCTAATTTAATTCTATTTCTTCCGAACATTAAGTACTTAACAACCAGGTATATGAAAGTTTCTCTACATTTATATTAAATTACATATAAAAAATTACATATGAAATTAGCGTTTTGTCGCACTGACCACTTTGATCTGAAATATCTCCTCTTTGGTTAAAAATTCTTAATTCAAATTTATAAATCCATTTAGCTGATATATTTGAGTTTTGAAAACAGTCATTCATTTGTTTTTTCTTGATTATTTTTTTCTTTGGCGTCGCTTATTACCGCGGAATAGAAAACAGCTCTACCGTAGCACCAGTTCAGCAGAAACAGGTCGAAGGATTAATGATGTGTAGGGCGTTGGTGACGCAAAAGAAAGCACGTTTTTGGTTTCAACGTTTTCATTATAGAAACTTCGATCTTCAGAACCAACCCCGTGGACGGCCGGAGACCAAAGTGGAAAATGAAGAATTTAAGGCTATTGTGGCAGCGGATCCATCACAAAGCACTGCAGGCTTTGGGGTAAGTGACAAAACTGTATAATCCACTTGAAGCAGAAATCGGGAAAGTAAAAAAACTTGAACGATGAGTAGCTCATGAATTGAGTGAATGGAACTTACAAACACGCGTCGACTGCTGTGTTACTTTGCCTAACCGACACAACAATGAATACATTTTAAATAGAATCATTACTTGTGATGAATAGTGGATACTGTACGATAATCGGAAGCGCTCGACGCAATTGCTGAACCCTGAAGACCCAGCCAAATCTTGCCCTAAACGATAATAGACTCGGAAATAGTTATTTGTGAGTGTTTGGCTGACTAGTGCCGGTTCCGTTCACTACAGTTTTCTAAAATCTGGCCAAACGATTATGGCAGATATCCATTACCAGCAACTACAAACCCTGAAGGAAGAACTAGCTAAACAGCGAAGATTAGTCAATCGCTCTAGGCTACTGCTGCTTCACGACAACTTAAAACCACACACTGCACAATAAACAACCACTAAGTTAGATGAGCTACAATTGGAATGTCTGCGCCATCTACCGTACACCCCCGACTTTGCCCCACCAGATTATATTTTTTTCCGGAATTTGGACAACTTCTTACAAGGAAAAAAATTCAACTCCGATGCGGCAGTCCAAACCGCCTTCAAAGAGTTTATTGATTTTCACCCCCGTGGTTTTTTTAAGTAAAGGGATCAATGAACTACCTATGAGATGACAAAAGTGGATAGATAACAACGGTGCATACTTCGATTAGTAAAACATATTTTACAAATAAAAAGAAAATTTATTTTATATTCCTCCCGTACAAAATGCCAATTTCATACGGAAGGAACATTATTAGTAGTTGGAGGATACGGAGACTGAAGGAGGCCGCTGAAATGTGATCAGGCCACTAATTATTTTTGCCATCAAGCAGTAAACTGCTGTCATTGGTGTTTCTTACATACCTTATTCATATTACAGCTGCAAATTAGTCATAGTGACTAATTTTCAAAATTGATGATAGCATTTTTAAATTTTTTACAGAAGCTTATTTTTTTCTTTTTCTCTATGTTGTGTGCACTGTGTGTACATTAGGATGTTGATGAGATTAAGGTTTTTCAGGTTAATTATGATCATAGAAATCTGTAATATTTTAATTTGGATTATGCATTATATACAGTGTTATCGAGGAAAATTGTATATGTTATATTAACTTAGAAAGGAAATGCTAGTAAAAAAGCCTGCATGTCTGTATTTTCCTTTTTTACAATTTGTACATTACTAAAGAACATTCTTTACGACATCGTAATGATTTCTTCAATTAACATTAAAAGACATTATCACATAGTTATACAGTTATAATTCAACACTTAATTGCTTTATTGATGAAAAAATACATGGTAAATTATTATTATAGGAATATTCAGATACCGGAAACTTTACATCCCGTGTAATAATGGCTTTATACACTGATATAAAAGTACACATGTCTATGATTCAACGAATGATTGGATTCCAACATTTAAGAATTAGAATTAAAGTTCTTGTTTTTGAATTTATATAGTGTAACGTTGACGTAATAAAAAAAATAAATAAATCAAAAAGTAAGCGTTCTAAGAAAATGTTATAAATTTTGATTTCGGGTTTAAATTTACTTGTTAACCTTATTTAAGTATAAATGAGATTTAAGGCGCAATATAGTTTACATTTTAAAAAGTAATATTTATAAAACACACACAAATATCTGCTCTCAGAAGATGTTTATGAGAATAGATAGTTAATTGCATAGCTCAAGTGATTTATATTGTTTATATATATACTTTTTTAATAATGGGTGGAATACTTAAGTAAATGGATAAAATTAAACTGAATGTTTCTAATATATGCTAATCAAAATAACAGTTTTTTACTTAATTCATCTCAATATTTATAGAGTAGACGTTATATAAATATATTTTTATGTATTTTTTTGTTAAAATCTTTTTATTCTGGCTAATTACCAAAAAACGGCTACGTCCAAGAACACTAGCTAGTTTTTAATTTGTTCTCTATGTTTATTATAAAGAACTTGGTAAAAACTTAAAAAAAGTGTGTTGTATAAACACACTGTGCTGTCTTTTAGCAAAAGATGTTCGAAAAATACCTGGTGTTATGGCGTTAATAGTTCATCTCCTTTTCTTATCCTCAACGTATGAAGTCACAAGACAAGTAACTTGTAAAATATATAGTTGTCTCAAATTAAGTATCTGACTGTTTGCGTTCGCTAGTTTGAGTTGGGTACCTGTATGGCTTAAATGTCATGATTTTAAGTAATGTCTTTGTACTCTTTCCAATATAATTATGACAGTTTTACAGGTACCACCCCAAGCAGTGATCCCATAAGCTATTACATATTGAGCAAGTGCATAGTAAATAGTTCGTAGAGTATCATATTCACCTACATGTCTAAGATGTTTAAATATCCAATATAACTCCTAAATATGTAAATACTATTAGAATTTTTGAGCACAGGACTCGAACATAGTTGATCTAAACAGATTGCACACATGTAGTTTAAGTGAAATGTTTCGCCTCTTATATTCAATTTAATGTAGGTAGATTTCAGAATATTCAAAGTAGGTATTTTCTCAACCAGAAGTTAATTTTATGCATTCCATATTCAGCATTTTGACCTATCGGACTCCAAGTTTCGTCAAGAAAAATTATAGTAGTGTCATATGCATAAGTTAAAAATCTTGGCAGGTTTAGATGACATAAGTCGTTGATGTACCCGTAAATGAAAAGGCTAAATCCCAAGATACTTTCTTGAAGAACACCATAAGTAATTGTTTCATAACCACTTACAGTACTACTAATTTTTACTCTCTCTCTAACTTTTCTGAAAGAAAAGGCACCGAAAAATGTTGTAATGCAGTCAACTGAATCATTGACATCATGTTCTGTGCTTCTACGCAGTCTGAAACCGTATTAATTATTGGAGGGTGCGTATGTTATTCGTCTCTAGGAACTTTACCAGGGGAAAGTTTATCAATATTCATAATATTTTTTAAGTAAAGGTAACATTAATATCGGACGATAATTGCTTATGCTGTCTCGTGCCACGCTTTTTATGGACTGGGGTTATCAACGATTTTTTACAAATATTTGGGAAAATATTTTGTTCAAAACATATAGTAAAAAAGTTTAGTAAGAGATCTCACAATGTTATTCTTTGCACATTTTTAAAACTTATTTGAGATACCGTTCCAATGTAATCGGAAATTTTTGAAAAATATTTAAAACATCAATAACTCCAGAACCATTGTTTTTGGATGGGGTATTCCATACATAGATAGATAAAATACGAGTAATACTTTAGCCCATTCAGATCTTTTACACCTATTACATTTCACCCTGTATATATATATATATATATATATATATATATATATATATATATATATATATATATATTCAAAATAAGAAGTACGAATAATTGAAAGATCATATTGATTATAATAATTAGTTTAAAAAGAATTACTTAATGAAAAAATTTATTAATAAAAATCATTAATAGTTGACGTTCTCATTACTATTTTTATTCATGATACAATTATTATATTGAAATTAGCGGGAGAGAAATTTAATAATACAAGAAATACATTAAAACACCATCAATGATAAAACAGTCTAGAAATGAAAAATTATATTATTTATATTAAATTCGTCGGAAAGTCTCAAATATTTGGGACGGTCTTCGCAGACGATGTCACCTCCCGCGAAGTCTGAGTTGACGCACCGGTTCACGCTGCTGTCGAGCTTGAAGCCGAGGTCGCACCTAAGCAGACGCGAACCGCCTTTGAAGCAAGCAATGAAAGAGTAACACTTTCCGGGAATCCTGCGAAAAAAACTTATATTTAGAACGGTGAAGTTGAAAGTGCGGTAATTTTTTAACTTAAAAAATATATATTTTCTTTATTCAAGGAAGCTATGAAAGAAGTGTGTGCCCAAAACGACGTGGCGCTAATTAGGATAATATATATTACACTACATTGCGCTCCTCGCCTTGAGTAAATAGACTAGCTACAGCGCCCTTCGAAACCGGAATACAGTAATGTTTTCACACTACTGTTTTGCGACAGAAATAGGCGCTACGGTGGTACCTATCAAGACGGTCTCCGGCAACAGTGACCTACCTTCAGTTAATGTTATACACAGAGGTCAAAGCTTTAATTTCACAGTTAAATTTAAAATCCGCACGGCCATAATAGCATCACTGTTGTGTTCCAGCCACCACATGTATGAAATTTTTAAAGTATTGCGTAATTTGCATTTGCTTTGTAACACGGAGGTCCCTGGTTCGTTTTCATGACCCCATGTAAGAATTTTTCTAACCCGCCTAGCCAGCTTCTCATAATGTACATTTGATGCTGTAACAGAAAGGCAGTATTTCGGTTGTTAAAATATGAGCCAGAATATTTGGGACAAACACTTTTCATCATACGGATGTCAATTAAGAGCAACAAAAAAAGAGTGTATTTGAAGCACTTACTCAAAGTTTTCTGCTATGTCATACCCGTACTGGTCAACTGATCCTGGTGGGCAGTTAAAACTGAGGAATGCTGAAATCGAAAGTCATAATAGGTGTTATTAAAATTTTTAAATTATGTGTAATAAAAATATTTGAACATAATTAAAAAAAATAAATAATGATAAGTTTTTTACCCGCAGCATCGCAAGAAGGTAGAAAAGGGGCCCAATCGCAGCGATCTATCTCAGGATTGAATGCGAGCTCGCGGGGCAATCCATTTCGATTGCAACGCCTCCTACGCACTGGCGATACTTGCCGCAATTACTTGGTGTTGCTAGCGGTGATTGAAGGAATCCGTACTCAGGTGATCTCTAGAGCTGCTTCTGGAAATTGCAGCCAGGTTCCATGAACAAAAAATCTTTTTCGGGAATATATCTGACACGATTATTTATGTAAAACGTCGCCTGGATACGCGCAAGGGTAATCAGGCCACGAAACATGAGGATTGAATTTCATGCTGTCCGGGCAGAGCCTCTGGAACTCTTGTTATTCCTAAAACACTGTGAACTTGTTGTTTATTCTTATATTCTAATTCGGTACTGTAGTATCCCGAGCACTTACAATACATTCGATGTAGTTGTCGCAGCTGCTTTCAAGTCTTCGGTATTTATTTTTATTACCGCAACATCCTTCACCTAAGAACAATATAAAATAAAGTATATTATACGGTATTCAATTTAAATATATTTCACGCATCCGGTATTAAATGGACACTTTTAACGCTTTAAAACGGTACGACTATCAGAGACTAATGAAGCATCTAAAGCACATGAGGTGATTTATAGGAACAATATAGAGGTAGTAACCAAAATATGATATGTCCGATTGAATTAGATTAAAATCATTGAAAACGAATCATAAAGACATTATTTAATAATTTTATTATACATAAATGTTCTAGGTTTAGCGTAAACGATAAATAATTTTCTACTTTAGACACTGCTACGATCAGAGCGGAAACACAGATAAAGAAACACATCTTTGAAGTCAAGTATTGTACTCGAAAACGCATCGTTAAATGGACATTACAAAGTGAAATTGTACTTTGATAGTGTTATCTAAATAAAGTATTTAATCACTTTTATTGATGGAGAATATTGACTATTAATATGTTACACTGTTGAAAGTTGCAGTAGGAGTTATTATTATTTTATTTTTTTAAAACGAATTTTGCCGTTTGAGCTGGATCGAGGATACAGCTTTTCAAATCAAATACCTTTGTCATCATACAGAAAAACACCACATATGTAATTTAGACGTTTTGTAAATACATAACCTATCAATAATGTAAGGGTGAAAGAGGGGTTAACTGCGGTACAAATGTCGGTAAACTAAAAAGTAAACTGTCGGCAGCACAATAAAAAAAACCTAAGATCGTACGAAAAAGAATATAAAACAGCATTAATTAATTCCACAGAAAATTTGCAACGTTTTTATATGAATGTACTTGTTGCCAAATTGTAAATTTTATATAAAAACAATATAATTTTCTTTGAAATTAATTAATGCCGTTCTGTATCCTTTAACCAACGATTTAAGGTATTGTTTTGAAACTTGGCAGTTTTCAGAAAACTTTGGGTTTATTGTTGTTTATGTTCAAATCAAAATTAGGTTTTCTCTTTATGTTTACTGATTATTTCTATTATATGATACGTAAGAATTATATTTCGGTAAATTTCGCTTATTTTTATAATTATATTATCTCATCAAAATAAAAGCAGTTGAGTTAATAAATAAATTAGAATTTATTTTAATTAATATTTCTGCGTATTAGAATATCCTGCTCCTCCTCGCATTGGACACGACTGGCGTCCACGCAGCGGTTGACGGTCTTGTCAAACGCAAAGCCGCGGTCGCAGACCAGCAGGCGCGCCACTTCCTCCATGCACGAGAAGAAATACGAGCAGCTACCTTTGATGCTGCAACGATAGAGATGACATTATCACAAACGAACGCAAGCCGGACGACGGTTAATGCAATACATATGAACGAATGTGCAATAGATAATAAATACAATAAATACCTGAAATTAACAACGTACGCCTTGCCGAATTCGTCATAGGTGGCCGGGGGACACTTGAAACCCAGGAATTCTGAAATAGAAACAATTTATATAATTTTCTGTTTTGTGATTGATTATGTCAATACTTGATAGGAAAAAAGATTAACGGACCATCAGCGTTGCAGCTGGGCACGAGATCGGGCCAGTCACAGCGACCAGACTCAGGGTTGAATGCCAGACCCATTGCGCACTCCATTTCGAAAGCCTTGCCCTCCACGCACATGCGGTACTTGCCGCAGTCGGAGCGGGTCGCTAAGGGCGACGCGAAGAATCCGTATTGGTGTTTGCACTCCTGGGATGAAACGGCGCGCTCTGTCGAGAATAATATACTTAGTCTAAAACCACAAAAGTAATTATGTTTAATGACAAAACATTGAATAAGTACGCACGAAGTGCATCGCTGCCCTCGCACTGCGCGTCCGATGGATAAGCGCAGGGGTAGTCGGGCCACTTCACGTCGCGGACGAAGTAAAGACCATCGGGACATGTCTTCTGAGTTGCTTTGTAAGCCTGGAATAATTAAAATAAATATATAATAGCTCGAGTCATAAACAATGTAAGAGCAGGTACCAGTAAATAAAACTTACATTGCATTCTACGTATGAGTCACAACTGCCTTGGATTTTGTAATAGGCATTGTATTCACTACAAACAGCATCGGTGACATCTCCGTTCAACTGGATATCTCCGGCGACTTTAATAAACACATAAAATTACATTTATTACAAAATTATTACAATACTTACAGGTTATTATTATAAAGAATATTATACTTACAGGAAACAGTAAACAAGGTGGCAAAACATAGGAAAACAAACATTTTGGTTATAAAGTGTGTTATTCCACTCCTACAACGGAAACTGATAGCTGTTTGGGGCTGGATGCGCAATTTATATGAAATGAACTAATTATAAATGTTATAATTATCTAATTAATTATCTAGTAATTGCAAATTAATATGAATATAACGGACATTACAACGAGACAAAATTAATGTGCAACGAGTTTCACTGCTTAATAAGTGTCAAAGGTATAAACAACAATATTTAATTGTATTATTGTTGAGGTAAAGTTCATAATATGTGTAATATAATTAAATAGGGGTGCCTTTTTTACATTGTAATACATTCACTATCTTAACTTATTTCGTATTTTAGTTATAAGATAAAGTTTGTTTAAAATATTATTAAACATTTTTGTATAGTTTTATATTATAGAGACAAGTATTATTCATTCTTTTGACTTTCGCTGAATTATATTTTCAAGTTTAAACATTTTAATATTTTTTATAGAGTCATTAATTTATTTTTATAAATTAATGTATTTCGTTACAGTATACACAGCATCACAATGCACACGTCGCCTTGAGATAAAAGATGTTAACTCTCGTTACTTCGGTAATTTCACTAGCTACAACTCCCTTCAATCCGGAACGTAGTAGTAATGTTTGCAAGTTATTGTTCGGAAGAAGGAATTGCGGTGGTACTTACCTAGACTGTTTCCGCCAATAGAGATCAGTAAAATCAGTGATAGGGTGTTCAAAATAATTGGGATATTTGATATATAATCATAGTTAGTGTTCTATAAAGATTTTTGAATTTTGCAATTTTATAGCTGGTGTTACAGCGAAATCGAGTTAAATAATACCGCGTTGTAAGAGGGTTCTCGAAATTAATGAATCGTGTTATAGCCCAACCTTGGTGTAGGAGAGTTGTCTGCATGTTGGTGACGAAGGACATAAAAAGTGTACTAAGTGAGGACAAAGAGCACATTGTATTTCATTTCGGTACACAGTAATTTCAAAGCAGTGTAGGACTTCTAAAATTCTACGTTGTAACGTTTTGTTGTTTATTTACCACAATATCGCTTTATAATAAAACATGTTTAGGTCAACTGGATTTTAGGCATAATGGTAGGTCTACCTTGCCATGATGCTTCCACCATCAGTGGAAGTAACGTTGCAGTTTATATCTCTACGACTTAGCAGTTATTAGCTGCGATTATTTTGGTTCAGTCAGACGAGCGTTGTTATTGAAACAGGAAGACTGTATAGTGTTTAAGTTTAAATGAGTTAAACGTAATTAGTGAAATCTTTAAAACCTAACTGCGTATCTTGTCGAATATTTGGCGCCAAAGAATTCTAAAGCTTTATAGACAGAAAAAATTTTACGTTTTTTGTTTGAATTATAACAGCAAAATCAAAAAAAACTATTTTCTTATATCGTCTGCAATCAAGTTTGTATTAAATATGTATGTTATAGAAGTCACGCTTCAAATGTAAGTTTCAATATAACATGTTCAGTAAAAAACTTGGTAAAAGGTACCCAAATTTTTTTATTAACAAATAATTTGCAGTGCAACGAAATCTTGGTTTTCAGTACGTTCTTAATGGGTTTATTGGTATCAATACTCTTTCAATATACCTCTATAAAGGATACATATCATTTCAATGTGCTCAAGCTTTGGTATGACGGTTTCTACATTATGCTTAATAACTTCTTCTTTATTACTTATGTATGTATCTATAAATTCCTTAAAAAAAAATAAGTCCTCATATCTGGTTTTTAGCCACGTTAATAAAAAAAATACTATGGTCCGCATTGTCCTCCCCAGAAGAATCATCTTCCGCAGAGAGTTTCTCCGCCATCGTCCTGGCCGCTCCCACTGCGTTCAGCACCTTCTCTGCCTGAACGAGGGGGATATCCTCACGCCTAATATCCGTGCGGTGCATCACCTGGTAGATGCCGTTCCACATGCTCTCGCGCTCCTGCCTTTCACATAACCGCTTCTAGCTTTCAATCTGAGCACGCCTCGC
Organism: Ornithoptera priamus; assembly: GCA_029034505.1. NCBI lineage: Eukaryota > Metazoa > Arthropoda > Insecta > Lepidoptera > Papilionidae > Ornithoptera > Ornithoptera priamus. The sequence goes on from JARDWD010000484.1 coordinate 1,142,526, forward strand.
CTCGAGTCGCTAGGCTTTCGCGCACGACTAGTTCCCTACGGGCTGGACGCGCGTTGGCGCTCCGTCTCTTCTTCCTCGAGGCATCAGCCTTGAGGAGAGAAAGCTGTTCGGACCACCAAGGCAGTTCAGTCCTCTTCCTCAGTTCTATACATATATAACAACTTAATTTGTCCGTCTTCTATTATTTTTTTGTGCATTCTCTATTTTTCAGACAAAGTTCCTATTGCTTTTTTATTTTAAAATATGTATTAATATTTTAATATGTATTTTATGTCACTTATATATGTCTTATACTTATTTGTATATAATTTTTTTTTAATATTTTGGTCAATTCTTAGGCAGATAGGTGATAGTAAACATTTATGATAATTGAACTTACTAAAGTAACTTATATCATATTTAAAATTAAAAGTGTTAATTTTATAAATAAATTGGAATTTATTTTAATAGATATTTTTTGACTATTATAAATTATTGTCCCTCCTCGCAATGGACTCGGGTGGCGTCCACACAGCGGTTGACGGTCTTGTCGAACGCGAAGCCACGGTCGCAGACCAGCAGGCGCGCCACCTCCTCCATGCACGAGAAGAAGTACGAGCAGCTGCCCTCGATGCTGCAACGAGAGATATGTCATCATCAACGAAAGCAAGTCCAGTGTCTACACACGTGGCATATAAGGAAGAAGATACAACAGACAACAAACATGATAATTACCTAAAGTTTACGTTATAAGCCTTGCCGAATTCGTCATAGGTGGCCGGGGGACACTTGAAACCAAGGAAAGCTGAAATAAAAAAAATATTGTTATTTTATGTTCTGTTTCTTATTTTAATACTTGACAAGAAAGTAGATTAACGTACCTTCAGCATTGCAGCTGGGCACGAGATCGGGCCAGTCGCAGCGACCTGAGTCAGGGTTGAAAGCTAGTCCCAATGCGCATTCCATTTCGAAAGCCTTGCCCTCCACGCACATGCGGTACTTGCCACAGTCGGAGAGGGTCGCTAAGGGCGACGCGAAGAATCCGTATTGGTGTTTGCACTCCTGGGATGAAACGGCGCGCTCTGTCGATAATAATATACTTAGTCTAAAACCACAAAACATGTTAAATTCAAAACATTGAAAAAGTACGCACGAAGTGCATCGCTGCCCTCGCACTGCGCGTCCGATGGATAAGCGCAGGGGTAGTCGGGCCACTTCACGTCGCGGACGAAGTAAAGACCATCGGGACATGTCTTCTGAGTCGCTTTGTAAGCCTGGAATAATTAAAATAAATATATAATAGCTGGAGTCATAAATAATGTAAGAGCAGGTACCAGTAAATAAAACTTACATTGCATTCTACGTATGAGTCACAACTGCCTTGGATTTTGTAATAGGCATTGTATTCACTACAAACAGCATCGGTGACATCTCCGTTCAACTGGATATCTCCGGCGACTTTAATAAACACATAAAATTACATTTATTACAAAATTATTACAATACTTACAGGTTATTATTATAAAGAATATTATACTTACAGGAAACAGTAAACAAGGTGACAAAACATAGGAAAACAAACATTTTGGTTATAAAGTGTGTTATTCCACTCCTACAACGGAAACTGATAGCTGTTTGGGGCTGGATGCGCATTTTATATGAAATGAACTAATTATAAATGTTATAATTATCTAATTAATTATCTAGTAATTGCAAATTAATATGAATATAATGGACATTACAACTAGACAAAATTATTGTGCAATGAGTCTCATTGCTTAATAGTTGTGAGCACTGGTTACCGGGACTCCGGAAACGGGGATCTACCATCAGTAAAGCAATTTGTACATATGCAGGTTGATGATGATGATGATGTATACTATATATGAATGTAAGTATGACAAAAAGATCTTATAAAATTAAGTAAACTACGTCTCAATTTTTTTGCGTTTGAAAAATAACATTTCGTTTCATGTTATTTCATCTAACAATTCTGTGCTGGATTTAGCTAGGTAGACAGGTTGTTTCATGATTCTAGATGAATCAAAGGGCATAATAGTATTATAATGCTTTATTAATTACATGTATAAATATGTTTTCTATGAGTTCTATGAGTAAGTAAGGCCTTAGTACTACACTGCTTAATTTTACAGCCAAAGCTTTTAAAACTACTAATAGAAAAACCTGCCTGCCGGATGATGTTTAAATCTATATATATTATATAATGGTACATCATTGTTTTTGAGACTGGCGAGAGACGGCAATACAATTAGTAGTTGCGTCTCTGCATTCCGGCGCAGCTCCGGATATGCGTCACAGACGGTGCTTGTTCGGGACGCATTGTAGAGATCATTACGTGTTCGGAGAAGTGTCGTTTGGAATGATAATTAACACGTGTGTGAATGTGGCTAATGATAAATTGCTAGTTATTATAAAATGTGCGGTTGTATTATTTGTCCTCTCCTTTTTACCCATGCTTTGTGATAACGAACCAACTAACAAAAGATCCCGGCTTTATCCCGTGCTTTCATATATATATATATGGGACTTAACTGTTTCGGAGTAACGCTATCTAGCTGGTTAGTTACTTTTTTTATATTATCACGTCTTTTTTCCCAGTAGGAGTAGGCAGAGGCGAATAACAACCCACTTTTCGCCAGATGTGGTCAGATTCCGTCCCATGTAACAGGGGCCGAAGCCTGTTATCACTTTATTGGGGCCACCACACACACACAAAGATAATTTCAGTGTGCGGGTTTCCTCGCGATATTTTCCTTCAACGTTTGTATTTCGCTGTTGTTACTTAAGTGCATAAATGTACATAACTTAAAATATTAAGTCATCGGTACAGGCCGAGATTCGACCCCGCGACCTTTGGAATGAAAGCCGCACGCTCTAGCCATTAGGCCAGCGAGCTTGCTAGTTACTTCCGTTATATTGTAAATCTATTATCTTTGTTTCAGCAGTTGTAATATAAATATAACGATAAAAATATGAGACACAGACTCCTCCCATCCGAGGCGATATTGTCTTTGACATTATGTTAAATAGAGAACACGAACTGTTGGTTTTTTATAGATTTATAATAATAATAATGACGAAAACCTTGCCTTTTAAATATGTTAACATATAATCATAATAATCTCATTATTTCAGTATTTCTTTCAAATACTGAGAAATTTAACAAGTAAATAAAGATAATAACAATAATCAGCCCCCGAAAGAACCACACGTCCTGATTGATCACCTAATCACGAAGGGGGCGGACTTACGAATGAGAAATTGCTTGCGTGGCTAACATGGCACTGGGTACCCATTAAATATGGAGACCCGTTCAAAAAGTAAACGTATAGGGCCGCTACCCGGGGTGATCGCCGGCTCACATTTGGAGTTCACGCTGGGTATTTCAGCATGCGACCCGTCAGCGGTAAGGAGTTGAGTAGGCGGGCTCCCACCGACAAAGATACTACAGCCGAATCCAGTGACGATGTAAACAGTTGATCACCCATATCATCGTCACCTCCTTGTTTAAGTTTAAATACTATTCTACCCATTCCAAACTTGAATGTTGCATAGGGGGGATAAATACCTTCTTACCTGCGTCCACCAAGGCTGGTAAACCAAGAGCTCGCATGAGATGGAGCAAAGATGTTAATATATTTTTCATGCGAACTTACTTCCGCATCACTAAGACACAGACATGACCACTTACAGAATGCAGTTGCATGAACGTTTTACATGGCAATATCCGGACATATCAATTTCAGATCAGAGAAGAATAATGCAATTAATAGATATACACACATATATTGCACAGCTGTAGTTATATCCGAAGGATTCAATTTTAAAATCTTAGAATTCACTAGGAATACAAAACTAAGTCAAAATATCAAACTACCATCGTAACAAAGGTTGCAAAATGGTATAGAAAGATTGAGAGCAGATTGTGGTAGACTTACTCAGTACACTAATAATAATAGATCAAATAAGGTAGTTAAGAGAGTTGAATATATTTTTCAGAGTAACTTACTTCACACAAGACATGAGAAAAGCAACAGAATTCATGAGAAGTTTCTAGACACGTTAAAATAAGAATTAGCACTTAAAGTACATAGGCTTAGGAGATATAATGAAGCACAACGACGCAAAAAAGATATTGCCATTTTTATTATAAACGAAAAATTACTTTATAGGAACATACAAAATTCACAAATAAATTAACATAAATACAAATCCAGAAATACCCACAAAAGAACAAATAGAAACATTTTGGTCTAGCATTTGTTAAGAACACATACAATACAAGTACAAAGTATTTTGGATTCCGGAAGAAGAAAATGTATGGAAAAATATAAAGGAAATGGATTTTATTGAGATAACAGAGTCAGATATCTCAAATATTACATCTAAACTACATAACTTGCATAAAAAGTTAACTTTATTGCATAAATCACTTGCAAAAAATTTATCAGAAATTGTTCTAGACAAACAGACTGTACCCAAATTTATAACGGCCGGAATTACTTACATGCTACCTAAAACTAAAAATCCAACACACCCTTCCCAATATAGATCAATCACATGCCTTATTATGATGATTATTAACTTTATTAAATAAAACAAAGATTAATTAATAAATATTACATATAAATTTGTGTAGAAATGAGTAAGAAATAAAATCATCCAATTTTTTCCTAGAAAATCAGGAATTTTTTGAAAAATATTTAAAGAATTAATATCTCCAGAACCATTCTTTTTGGATGGGGTATTCCATACCTAGATAGATAGGATATGAGCTATACTTTAGCCCCTCCAGATCTTTCACCCTGTATAGTGGCGCTCACGAATTCGTATCAAGTCTACAATAGAAGAACTTAAACCCACTCACTAAGTTTATCTTTCTTAGAACTGCGACGTAATTATGTGTTCTTGTTATATTTGTTTCAATACACAGCATATTTAGATTTGTAATCGATTGATAACATCTTTCTTTTATTAATATAATTAATATTTCACCACTATAACAGATATTGTTTGTTTATGTCTATATACTATAATAGCAAAATTATTTCTCTGTATTAAAACATAATTATTTCTCTGTTGCATCATTTAGAGTAGATCGTTCAATCGATTATTCAACTATCCTAATTTATATAAATTTTGACGTGATCGTCAAGGTTAGGTTTAACCATGACAAAAGCATTTTTCGTAGTTTAACGTCATTATCAGCTCAAAAACATTCACAGATCGACATAGGCTGGAAGTTGCTGAGTTAAAACACATTTGTGTACACTCCTGGTATACTAGGTTCTAATTACTAAAGGGAAATATATAAATATTACAGAATAAACATTTTATTTTTAACATAACTTGCAATACAATTGATAAACAAAAAAAAAAAAACGAAATTATTGTGCCTTACAAGCGGGCACGTTTACTGACCAATCACAGCTCTTTATTTGGTGATTGAATCCGTATCCAGGAGGACAGACCATCAAGACATACACTTGATTTATGCACATAAGGAACTGGTCACAGCTACCATTGTACGATGGGCAAATTTCACCATTTGCGCAGTTTGTCTTCGGTAAGGCGGTTGTATGTGGCGCTAACGTTGTTGTTCTTCTCGTTGTTGGTGGCTGGGTTGTTGTTGTGGTGGTGGTAGTTGATGTGGTGGTACTTTTTCGTTCAGGGCATAGATTTGGTGTCCCAGTTTGGTCTTGTAAAGAGCATGGTACGCAATAGACATTGTCCTTCGCCAAGCAAGGCTGCCTTTGATGCGATGGCTCCACGTTGATTGATTTTGTGGGATCGCTAATTATAAATGTTGGCGAGCGCCCTGCTATCTGCGGATTGGAACACGGCGCTGGCGCGTTCATGTATGGACAGCAACATGACGGTTTTCCTCTAACTGAAAGTAATATAAAGTTATTAAGACATTGGAATGCACGGTCATTTTTTTTTAAAGAAACGATGCTTACCTGATTGGACTGCTAATGCTAACCAGAAAGCTGAAAGGAGAATCTTCTGGTACATGGTGATGATGTTCTAGAATCTCGAAGTCAACTGAGAATACACTCGAAGTAAAATTATGTATTTATACAAAATAATTGAACAGTTATTAGACCCGTGCATCGAATAAAACGATAATTAATTGAGTTGTTTCGTAATTTGTGCATTACGTTAATTAGCAGTCGTCAAAATCTCTGATCAGGTTTGTTAACTATTTCATTGCAGAATAGAATTTATTTATTGCCTAAAATATTATAAAATTCTCTGGAAATTAACTTATAATGTAATGCTTGTATGCATGACAGAAGATTTATGCCATTGATAATAAATATTATATTAATATAATATATTTATTAGAAATTAGTTTAACTTCTTTATAGATAGGTAGTAATTTTGAGCTTGTTACAGAAATCATTCATTTTGCATAAAAAAATTACATTAAGCATATAATCTAAGAAAACCTGCACATAAATCAGAATTTATTTTAAGGTGTCTGTGAAGTCACTAATCTGTGTTAGGCCCGCGTGGTGATTATAGCCCCATCGCGTTCATATTGAAGATAGGCCTGTGCCCCAACAGTGGAGTCGTAAATTGGCTGTTATGGACATAGTCTATCAAGGATTTATTGTTCAAACATCTCAACAAAGTTTTCAATTGAATTTGTTGAACGTGAATAGAAAATTAACATATTTCATAGAATGTACATCTTCTATAGAATAAATACTGAAATTTATCATGTAAAACAAACAACAAACATAAAATAAATTGGACTCTGTGGTAGCGTAAGGAGATAAAACAAGAGTAAGTTTGATATTGTACGATAAATCATTTGTAACATGTTGAATGTTAATCAATTTGCAAACTATGACAGTTTTAAGGTGGAATAAACAGACATGACGAGGGTATTAGCCAATAAGTAAAAAACATTAATACCAATTATTATCTATTTACATAAAATAGCTGTTAAGCTATTATTCAACTTGAATAAAAGAATTAATTCCCAAACGTCCCATTTGTCTCGTAAGTTCTTCAAAAAGGGTGTGATATTTAAAATAATATCAATACTAAAACTATTTCAACTACCTCCACAGTGCAATGATTAGGCGCTTGCCTTGTGTCAAGTAGATTTCTGTTCCGGTTTTGAGGGTACATGATTTGTTAAGGTTTATCATAATAATAATGGTTTCTATTAACTATTATAAATAGTATTATATTGAATTTATTTACTAAACAAAAGCTTTGCGGCGAGTGAAAGGCTGTTTAGGGTATCAAAACTAGCTTCTTTGGTTTCTCTGTAGTACTTTAATTAGACGAGCAGAAATGTTATGCATTTTATTACATATATTCATATCGTGGAAACCAAAGGTATGTAATAAACGAAGAAAAGTTTTCGTAAGCGTTATATATTTATTACAATTGATTAAATGTATAAAATTACTTGCATTTAAATTTAACGAGCAGATTTTTGTTATTGTTTTAACTACAGTGACAGATCCAAGTGTTGTCGTAGCCTCTTGATGAACTCATCCATAGATGTTTAATCTTCTTGTGCCTTTTTCCGCAATTGTTTAGACATAAGTTTTCTTCGTTGGCAAAATTGTAGATATTTTTATTTCAATTTTTCTCAGTTTCAGCATTTACAAAAATGTAATTATTTGACCACTTTTAAGTTTTTCAAGTTAATATAAAATAAATACAATTAAAGTTGCAAATCAAATTTACCTTGATCGTTACAAGCGGGAACGATTTCTGACCACTGGCAACGATTTTTTTGAATGTCAAAGCCCATCCCTTGTGGACAAATCAATAAAACAACAACAGAATTGTAGCACATTAGAAACTGGTCACAGTTACCAGTGTTCATCGAGTATACTTCACCATTAGTACATGGAGAAGTTGAATTTCCTGTTGTGGGGATCGTACTTGTAAGAACAACTTTTGCAGTTGTTGTACTAATCGATGTTGATTTTAGTTGTTCGATATGATCAGTAGTTTTCAGAGGATATCTTGGTGCAACTGTCGAGTATTCTGTTAATGGCGACGAAACGAATGGCTTTGAGAATTGTTGTGCACTCATTCTAGAGGCTTGGATATACTTTGGAGCAACGATCGAAATTTCCTGACTTGGGATAGAGGTGACAGAAATAATAAAAGGTGGTGGTGTAACAGTGGTTGGTTTTTGAGCAATAGTAATTACTTCAACTATTGATAATTTGGCTGGTTTCGAGACTGAATTCGTTTTTAAAACGGATTTTGGTAATTTGTTTTCATTATATGAAGGTTTCCTTGACGGTATTGATTTGATTTTTTCACCGAAAAGTGCTTCAAAATTACTGTTCGCGATCGACAACTCTTGCTGCGATATGATATGGTCTAGTTGTACTTGATACAACGGGAGATTGACTCATGTGATGTGTGGTTATATCTCTTAATGGTGTCAATTGGGACAGCAACGTTTTGTTTATTCAAATGCTTTTTAATGTATGCTAAACCTCCATCCAGAGAACTTGAGTTAATTGTAAATAAATAAAAAATGTTAATGTATATTACTTAATTTGGGATACTTCTTTAAGATTCCACTTGGCATCACCTGTTTGTTTTGTTAGTGTCAGAACTACGCCACAAGTAAAGATTGTTCGCCACATTGCAATGTTTGTATTAAAAGCGAAAAGTGAACTACAAATGATAAATGTAAAACCTTATTTATACGCATCACGTAATGGGCTATTTGCAATGATTATTGCAATGGATATTAATACTAGTTACTTAGCAGCAATAATGGAATAAAACAAAATATTACATATCGGGGAATAACATTAGCAAAGACATTACTTGTAATCCTCTTTATTACACAGAAAATAATAGCTATATCAAATTTTTGTTTATGTAAAAGACAATGCATCGTAACTTTTATATGGAAATAAAACGATTCCTGGGAGAGTTGACTATCTCTTTCTTTATTTTCTATGTATTTCTCTTCTAACACGTGGTATTCAAATAATATAATATTATTTTATTCTTTACGTCCAATGTGAATATCTTTTAGTGGGATTAGATAGTGATGACAGCTTAACATCTCCTTTTATTGCTTACTGAGTTTTTATTTTATATTAGAGTTGTCCTTTAGTATGTCATGGTCATAAAATTCTGTGTAGAAAAGAAATTAAACTCATTACCATACTTAAGAATTTGTTTGGAACGCTTATGTCCGAAATATTTTTTTTTTATTTATCACGAAGTTTGCGCCGCTAATTTCTTTGACAACCATAGCACCTTCATCTGACTCAGGGCTCGCGGTTACTAGTTCCGCTAAGTTAAACTACGAAATCGTTTATCAGTGTCACAAGAAATAGTGTCATCACCATCATTTTATGGATTTCTAATACTGAGCATAGAGCTCCTCGTGCTAACAAAAATATTATTAGGTATTCATGTGTCATTCCATGAATTCTTGTACTATTATTTCTCTATATTTCTTAAAAAAATCTTAAAACTTATATTTACATACCTGTTTAAGTAATCCATGAATTACTTTTATCTATAAGAAAACTTATTAAGTTTAACCCGTCTATATAACGTGTATATTTCTTTTATATCCTTTTGTACAATACAGAATAGTTTTAATAACTAACAAATATATACGACAACTTTTATAAAATGTGAAACAATAGAAAAATTTTATAATTTTGCGTTTGCCATAATCGTCAATTACGCGAAATCATTAAATAATATTATTACCAACAAATTACTCGTGATGAAGGATAATTGCAAACATTTATTTTTTATTAATGCCTAAGCAATTTTTTAATTTCACAGTGTCGCAATATTGTACATTTTCATATTATTCTTAAAGTCAAAAAACCAAGTTTTGACTTGGATACTATTTTTTAACAAAATTGCATAAAATTAAATAAAATAACGTTTTTCATCACGACATTGCTATCGACTTCTAGAAATAAAAAAGGTATTTTTTGGTTTACAGTAAAGTTAACACTAACTCTGACTTATATGTCTTGTATTGACAGCCTCCGTGCCCTTTACAAGGAACATGCTAAGTCTATCTATAATTCTATTTGAACATGGTTGACAACGAGTGATAGTTTTTTTTTGTTTTATGTGGAGGATATGCCTCCACATACCCGTCCTCGCGGGGGCAAGAACAGGTTATGTTGGACTTGCTCCGATTAAAACTCTCACGATGTAAGGCCTCGTCACTTTATGGGAGGGTCACGGAAACGCTCTCGCACACATCCGCGTCCCCGTCAGCGCCGGCCGAACACCGCAGCCCCACCTCGGAAGCGAGGGAAGAATTTTCCCTTTCCACCTGTGTAGGGGCACGCTGGAACACACAGCGGGCCCTCTCCTCGGCCTCCTGCAGTCACCTGGGCAACAGATTCCCCCGAATCCGTCACCCAATGACCATGGGCGCTAAGAGAGAAAACGCTATTGACTCTCTACGGCGGATTTGATCTTGGGTCCGCCGCCACCCGTTATATGACCGCGGACGATAGGGAGAGCGGCGGAACGCAATACCGACACTCCTCTCCGGTTGCAAAGGGCAGTATAAACCTGCCGCTGCAGCCCACCGGCACACAACCGAGGTTAGCTCACGGAGCTCACCTGGAGCGGGCACCTCGGGCTGACCAGGTAGGTGCTTCTTAGTTTCACCGTGGGTGATCAAGCCACGGCTATTGAGCTCCACCGCAACGACAAGGCGGGCACCTGTTCGGGGGCGGGGGGGATACTTATCTAGACTTACTACAGCAACAGAGACACCACCGGTAAGTGGTTAAAGTTTATTTATAAATAATGATGTTTTTGAAGTAATTAAAAATTTTTTTAATGTTTATTAACATTTATTTCATTGTATACGTATAAACCATTAATTGGATGTTATGATTACATGTATCTTATTTTGAAACTAATTATTAAGGAGTAATTTCAGTGAAAGTATATCATCAGTGTGCTTCATATAATATTATAAGAAAAAATATAATAATTACATCATAAGCATTTTATTGTGCACTTATTCTAGACGCTTGGATATACTTTGGAGCGAAAACCGAAATTTACTGCCTTGGGATAGTGGTGACAGAAATAATAACAGGTGGTGGTGTAACAGTGATTGGCTTTTGAGAAATAGTAGTTGCTTCAACTTTTGATAATTTAGCGGGTTCCGCGAAGTACAGTGGTAAAAATAATTGAGTAACTGTGAAACCATTGATAAATACACATTGACAATTACAACGCATTTTATTATTGAAATAAAATATATAACTATAAAAAAAATAAAGAAACAATAATATTTCGACTATTTTGCTCTACATGCGGGCACGTTTACTGACCAGTCACAGCTCTTCATTTGTTGATTGAATCCGAATCCAGGAGGACAGACCATCAAGACATACACTTGATCTCTGCACATAAGGAACTGGTCACATTTACCATTGTACGATGGGTAAATTTCACCATTTGCGCAGTTTGCCTTCGGTAAGGCGGTTGTTGTATATGGCGCTAACGTAGTTGTTGGTCGCTTGGTTGTCGTTGTCGTGGTGGTAGTTGATGTGGTGGTAGTTGATGTGCTTTTTCGTTCATGGCATAGATTTGGCGTTCCAGTTTGGTCTTGTAAAGAGCATGGTACGCAATAGACATTGTCCTTCGCCAAGCAAGGCTGCCTTTGATGCGATGGCTCCACGTTGATTGATTTTGTGGGATCGCTAATTATAAATGTTGGCGAGCGCCCTGCTATCTGCGGATTGGAACACGGCGCTTGCGCGTTTGTGTGTGGACAACAACATGACGGTTTTCCTCTAACTGAAAGTAATATAAAATTATAAAGATATTCAAATACACAGTGATTTATTCTTTTAAAGAAACGATGCTTACCTGATTGGACTGTCAACGCTAACACGAAAGCTGAAAGGAGAGTCTTCCGATACATGGTGATGATTCTATAGAAGCTTGAAGTCAACTGATAATACACTCAAAGTAAAATTATGTATTTATACAAAATAATTTAACGGTTATTAGACCCGTGCATCGAATAAAACGATAATTAATTGTGTTGTTTCGTAATTTGTGCATTACGTTAATTAGCAGTCGTTAAAATCTCTGATCAGGTTTGTTAACTATTTCATTACAGAATAGAATTTATTTATTACCAAAAATATTGTAAAATTCTCTGGAAGTTAACTTACAATGTAATGCTTGTATGCATGACAGAAGAATTATGTCATTGGTAATAAGTATTATATTAATATAATATCTTTATGAAAACCAGCCTACCTTCTTTATAGATAGGTAGTAATTTCAAGTTTGTTAGAGAAATCGTTCATTTTGTATAAAAAATTACATTAAGCACATAATCTATCAAAGATTTATTGTTCAAACACCTCAACAAAGTTTTCAATTGAATATGTTGAATATAAATAGAAAATTAAGGTATTTCATAGTATTTACACTTTTTTTATTTAGTATGAGATGATATCATTCTTACAAAACCTTTTAAAGAAAAAAATAAAAAGAACTCTGTGGTAGCGTAAAGAGATAAAAAAGGGTAAGTTCGATATTGTACGATAAATAATTTGTAACACGATGAATGTTAACCAATTTGCAAACTATGATAGTTTTAGTTTTGAATAAACAGACATGACGAGAGTATTACCCAAGAAGTAAAAAACATTAACACCAATTATTAGCTATTTACATAAAATAGCTACTAAGCTATTATTCAACTTGAAGAAAAGAATTAATTCTCAAACGTCCCATTTGTCTCGTAAGTTCTTCAAAAAGGGTGTGAAAATTAAAATAATATCAATACTAAAACTATTTCAACTGCCTCCACAGTGCAATGATTAGGCGCTTGCCTTGTGTCAAGTAGATTTCTGTTCCGGTTTTGAGGGTACATGATTTGTATTTTTGTTAAGGTTTATCATAAAAATAAAATGCATTTAATGGTTTCCATTAATTATTATAAATAATATTATATTGAATTTATTTACTAACCAGAAGCTTTGCGACGAGTGAAACGTCGTATGGGGTATCAGATGTAACCTCTTTGGTTTCTCTGTAGTACTTTAATTAGACGAGCAAAAATGTGTCTCATTTTATTACATATATCCATATCGTGGAATCCAAAGGTATGTAATAAACAAAAAGAAGTTTTCGTAAGCGTTATATATTTATAACATTTAATAAATATATAAGCTCACTTGCATTTTAACTTAACTTAAAGGCAGACTTGTTATTGTTTTAACTACAGTGACAGATCCAAGTGTTGTCGTAGCCTCCTGATGAATTCATCCATAGATGTTTAATCTTCTTGTGCCCTTTTCCGCAATTGTTTAGACATAAGTTTTCTTCGTTGGCAAAATTGTAGATATTTTTATTTCAATTATTCTCAGTTTCACCATTTACAAAAATGTAATTATATGACCACTTTCAAGTTTATTCAAATTAATATAAAATAAATACAATGAAAGTCACAAGTACAAATTTACCTTGATCAACCTTGTGCACAAATCAATAAAACAACAACAGAATTGTAGCACATTAGAATCTGGTCACAGTTACCAGTGTTCATCGGGCGTACTTCAACATTTTTGCACGGAGATGTTGAAATTACTGTTGTGGCGATCGTAATTGTAGGAACAACTTCTGGAGTTGTTGTAGTAGTCGATGTTGATTTTAGTTGTTCGACATGTTTAGTAGTTTTCAGAGTAAAACTTGGTGCAACTAAGTGGCGATGAAACGAATGGCTTTGAAAATTGTTGTGCACTTATTCTAGACGCTTGGATATACTTTGGAGCAACGATCGAAATTTACTGCCTTGGGATAGAGGTGACAGAAATAATAACAGGTGGTGGTGTAACAGTGGTTAGCTTTTGATAAATAGTAGTTGCTTCAACTTTTAATAATTTAGCGTTTTCCGCAAAGTACAGTGGTAATAATAATTGAGTAACTGTGAAAGCATTGATAAATACACATTGGCAATTACAACGCATATTGTTATTATTATTATATTTTATTTATTATTATATTACAAAAAAATAAATAAATAACGGAACAATAATCTTTCGACTATTTTGCTCTACATGCGGGCACGTTTACTGACCAGTCACAGCTCTTCAATTGTTGATTGAAACCGAATCCAGGAGGACAGACCATCAAGACATACACTTGATCTCTGCACATAAGGAACTGGTCACAGTTACCATTGTACGATGGGTAAATTTCACCATTTGCGCAGTTTGCCTTCGGTAAGGCAGTTGTATATGGCGCTAACGTAGTTGTTGGTTGCTTGGTTGTTGTTGGTCGCTTGGTTGTCGTTGTCGTGGTGGTAGTTGATGTGGTGGTAGTTGATGTGCTTTTTCGTTCATGGCATAGATTTGGTGTCCTAGATTGGTCTTGTAAAGAGCATGGTACGCAATAGACGTTGTCCTTCGCCAAGCAAGGCTGCCTTTGATGCGATGGCTCCACGTTGATTGATTTTGTGGGATCGCTAATTATAAATGTTGGCGAGCGCCCTGCTATCTGCGGATTGGAACACGGCGCTGGCGCGTTTGTGTGTGGACAGCAACATGACGGTTTTCCTCTAACTGAAAGTAATATAAAATTATGAAGATATTGAAATGCACGGTGATTTATTTTTTTAAAGAAACGATGCTTACCTGATTGGACTGCCAATGCTAACAAGAAAGCTGAAAGGAGAGTCTTCCGATACATGGTGATGATTCTATAGAAGCTCGAAGTCAACTGATAATACACTCGAAGTAAAGTTATGTATTTATACAAAATAATTGAACAGTTATTAGACCCGTGCATCGAATAAAACGATAATTAATTGCGTTGTTTCGTAATTTGTGCATTACGTTAATTAGCAGTCGTTAAAATCTCTGATCAGGTTTGTTAACTATTTCATTACAGAATAGAATTTATTTATTACCTAAAATATTATAAAATTCTCTTGAAATTAACTTACAATATAATGCTTGTATGCATGACAGAAGAATTATGTCATTGGTAATAAGTATTATATTAATATAATATATTTATGAAAATCAGCCTACCTTCTTTATAGATAGGTAGTAATTTCAAGTTCATTTTGCATAAAAATTTCATTAAGCACATAATCTATCAAGGATTTATTGTTCAAACACCTCAACAAAGTTTTCAATTGAATATGTTGAATATAAATAGAAAATTAACGTATTTTATAGTATTTATATCATTATATTATATCATTCTTACAAATCCTTTTAAAGAAAAAAATTAAGAGCTTAAAAAAGGCTAAGTTTGATATTGTACGATAAACATTTGTAACACGATGAATGTTAATCAATTTGCAAACTATGACAGTTTTAGGGTGGAATAAACAGGCATGACGAGAGTATTAGCCAATAAGTAAAAAACATTAATACCAATTATTAGCTATTTACATAAAATAGCTGTTAAGCTATTATTCAACTTGAAGAAAAGAATTAATTCTCAAACGTCCCATTTGTCTAGTAAGTTCTTCAAAAAGGGTGTGAAATGGTTTCTGGAGGGTCGGCAACACGCCTAGTGATACCTCTGGTGTTACTGGCGGACATAGACTGTGCTTACAGCTCAACATAGGCGGACAGCAAGCTTGTTTGCCACCTAAGTGGTATTATAGAAGAAAAAACCAACGCCATCAACAAATTATACTACTACTAGTTATTCTCCGCCTGATTTGCGGCAGTAACACCCTCGGAACACCTTTTAGGGGTTTCGTAAAATCCATTCTTAGCTCACCTGTAGTCCGAAAAAAGTATATTTCTACCATATTTTAAGTCTTTATGTCTTATATAGGCGGAAATATCTTATATTGCGTTTTGCGATTATTTAGTTTATGATCATCTCTTTTGTTACTTTATATGAAATATATTTTTAATGTTTGTTTTCTAACTAAAAATAAAATAATTAGCATACATGTATAAAAATAACTGTCATATTTTACATAAGTTTAAAAGTTGAAGTTTCTTTCAATAAAGAATTGAGATAGTACAATAGTTATGAGAATGATTAAATTTTTTCTGAAAATCAAATAATCAAAATTTAGTTACCGCTTTTAGTGTTATTTATATAACTTATAATATATATATATATAAAAATTATACCACACGCATAAGTGTTATACTTCCTTGCGCGTTAACTTTTCGTTGCAGATCGTTCAAGTTTTTGTTAAAGAATATTTTTTTAACGTATTTATGGTATTAAAATAATATCAATACTAAAACTATTTCAACTACCTCCACAGTGCAATGATTAGGCGCTTGCCTTGTGTCAAGTAGATTTCTGTTCCGGTTTTGAGGGTACATGATTAGTATTTTTGTTAAGGTTTATCATAAAAATAAAATGCATTTAATGGTTTCCATTAATTATTATAAATAATATTATATTGAATTTATTTACTAACCAGAAGCTTTGCGACGAGTGAAAGGCTGTATGGGGTATCAGATGTAACCTCATTGGTTTCTCTGTAATACTTTAATTAGACGAGAAAAATGTGTCTTATTTTATTACATATATCCATATCGTGGAGACCAAAGGTATGTAATAAACAAAAAGAAGTTTTCGTAAGCGTCATATATTTATAACATTTAATAAATGTATAAAATCACTTGCATTTTAACTTAACGAGCAGACTTGTTATTGTTTTAACTACAGTGACAGATCCAAGTGTTGTCGTAGCCTCCTGATGAATTCATCCATAGATGTTTAATCTTCTTGTAGCCCTTTTCCGCAATTGTTTAGACATAAGTTTTCTTCGTTGGCAAAATTGTAGATATTTTTATTTCAATTATTCTCAGTTTCAGCATTTACAAAAATGTAATTATATGACCACTTTCAAGTTTATTCAAATTAATATAAAATAAATACAATGAAAGTCACAAGTACAAATTTACCTTGATCAACCTTGTGCACAAATCAATAAAACAACAACAGAATTGTAGCACATTAGAATCTGGTCACAGTTACCAGTGTTCATCGGGCGTACTTCAACATTTTTGCACGGAGATGTTGAAATTACTGTTGTGGCGATCGTAATTGTAGGAACAACTTCTGGAGTTGTTGTAGTAGTCGATGTTGATTTTAGTTGTTCGACATGTTTAGTAGTTTTCAGAGTAAAACTTGGTGCAACTAAGTGGCGATGAAACGAATGGCTTTGAAAATTGTTGTGCACTTATTCTAGACGCTTGGATATACTTTGGAGCAACGATCGAAATTTACTGCCTTGGGATAGAGGTGACAGAAATAATAACAGGTGGTGGTGTAACAGTGGTTAGCTTTTGAGAAATAGTAGTTGCTTCAACTTTTAATAATTTAGCGGGTTCCGCAAAGTACAGTGGTAAAAATAATTGAGTAACTGTGAAAGCATTGATAAATACACATTGGCAATTACAACGCATTTTGTTATTATTATTATATTTTATTTATTATTATATTACAAAAAAATAAATAAATAACGGAACAATAATCTTTCGACTATTTTGCTCTACATGCGGGCACGTTTACTGACCAGTCACAGCTCTTCAATTGTTGATTGAAACCGAATCCAGGAGGACAGACCATCAAGACATACACTTGATCTCTGCACATAAGGAACTGGTCACAGTTACCATTGTACGATGGGTAAATTTCACCATTTGCGCAGTTTGCCTTCGGTAAGGCAGTTGTATATGGCGCTAACGTAGTTGTTGGTTGCTTGGTTGTTGTTGGTCGCTTGGTTGTCGTTGTCGTGGTGGTAGTTGATGTGGTGGTAGTTGATGTGCTTTTTCGTTCATGGCATAGATTTGGTGTCCTAGATTGGTCTTGTGAAGAGCATGGTACGCAATAGACGTTGTCCTTCGCCAAGCAAGGCTGCCTTTGATGCGATGGCTCCACGTTGATTGATTTTGTGGGATCGCTAATTATAAATGTTGGCGAGCGCCCTGCTATCTGCGGATTGGAACACGGCGCTTGCGCGTTTGTGTGTGGACAGCAACATGACGGTTTTCCTCTAACTGAAAGTAATATAAAATTATGAAGATATTGAAATGCACGGTGATTTATTTTTTTAAAGAAACGATGCTTACCTGATTGGACTGCCAATGCTAACAAGAAAGCTGAAAGGAGAGTCTTCCGATACATGGTGATGATGTTATAGAAGCTCGAAGTCAACTGATAATACACTCGAAGTAAAGTTATGTATTTATACAAAATAATTGAACAGTTATTAGACCCGTGCATCGAATAAAACGATAATTAATTGCGTTGTTTCGTAATTTGTGCATTACGTTAATTAGCAGTCGTTAAAATCTCTGATCAGGTTTGTTAACTATTTCATTACAGAATAGAATTTATTTATTACCTAAAATATTATAAAATTCTCTTGAAATTAACTTACAATGTAATGCATGTATGCATGACAGAAGAATTATGTCATTGGTAATAAGTATTATATTAATATAATATATTTATGAAAATCAGCCTACCTTCTTTATAGATAGGTAGTAATTTCAAGTTCATTTTGCATAAAAAATTACATTAAGCACATAATCTATCAAGGATTTATTGTTCAAACACCTCAACAAAGTTTTCAATTGAATATGTTCAATATAAATAGAAAATTAACGTATTTCATAGTATTTATATCATTATATTATATCATTCTTACAAATCCTTTTAAAGAAATAAATAAATTGGAGTCTGTGGTAGCGTAAGGAGATTAAATAATAGTAAGTTTCATATTGTACAATAAATCACCTTGAGAATATCATTGATTTAATTAATAGCTTGGATTAAAGGGTTATAGCACTTAAAGAACACAACAACTATCTAGAGTAATCCGAACGAGTAAATAACTTGGAACTTCACGGAATTAATGAATGCGGGAACGAGCAACTAACGGAGGTCGCCCTCCAAATTGCAGACACCCTCGGAATAGATTTGTCGAAATCGGACTTTAAGATAGTGAGACGATTAGGTGCTTAAAATCGGAAAAGCAATAACAAGCCACGACCAGTTTCTCATAGAATTTCATGACTAAAATAAGAAAAACACGCTTCCATGAGAACAAAACGAGGTCTCAAAATGGCAGCACTGGGTTTTGGAAAGGACAAAATTATTGTATTCGTCTCAAAACGTTTAACACCTACTAATCGCAGCATCTGTTACAAAGCGCGAAGATTGCAAGATTTCGAAATTCGCCTGGACGTATAACTGTCGCATATATGTCCGTAAGAACAAAGATTACCTATACACATTAAGTCAAAAAACCAATTAAATTCTCTTGATTTATTCATTCCTATTATCACATCAGACTGCAAGTTTATACAAAGACTGCACGCCCGTTTAAACTCATCTTAAAATTAATTCTGAACACATTACAAATACTGCTTAGGTATGATTTAATCTTTATTGGTTTGGTAATATTTTTTAGAAATATTTTTGAACAGGTTGTTTAATATATTGTGTATGTATTAATCTATTACTTTTTTATTCTGTTACATTGTTTTTGCATGCAAGTGTACTGATTTGTTTAAAGGACTTAATGGGAGATATCGCCACATTGCATCTGCGTAGGTTTTTGGATGTCGCTTTGTTGCCTAGTAAGTTGCATACAACTACTCCATCCTGCAAAACTAGATTAATTCTGTTTGCTTATTATAGAATATCACACATGTGATTACGCTTTACTTTTTTTTCATCGTTCGATATATAGATACTATAACTTTATTTACTATATTTTAATATAATATCCTGTTGTAAAAATTTATAAGAAAAGAGTTAAATACGTACAATGGGATTGCTAAATATAGCATCAATTAATACAGGATGGGATGAACTCTTAGGATGTTTTAGAGCAAAAAATCTTGATATTTTACGTCTAAATGAAACCTGGCTTACACCACATGCCAATGTTCAGTCTTACCACATACCGGGCTACAATTTAATTCATGCTCCACGTTTATCGGGCAGTGGTGGTGTGGGAGCTTATGTACGGTCAAGTATTACAGTACGTCAGTTAAGCCACCCTATGGGCGTTCTTTAGCAAATGTGGCTGGAAATCAAGCTCAAGCACAATAGCCTAGTATTGGGCGTCGTTTATCGACTTCCTTCTTAAAACTGGACAGCTGCATATGACCCGTTAACGAATCGTTGGCCGTATTTGTACTTCAATACGATAGCATAAGCTTATTACGTGATTTTAATATAAATTGCATGAATCCTAATAAGATTGTATATACACCGTCTTGCTTTAAAGAACTCGTAGATAATTTTCAACTAAAGCAAATAGTTGAAATACCTACACGGATCACATCTTCTACTGAAACTCTTCTTGACTTTATATTTGTAAATTCTCAATTAAATCCCTACTCAGGAAACGTTACTCATAACGATGACCTCAGTGATCACGATTTGGTTGTGGCCAATTTTACGCTAAAAACCACGAAAATCTGCCCTAGAACAATCTCTTATAGACAGCTTAATCAAAACGCATATGCTATTAAAATGCTGCACAATATACCCCATGGGGACTAGTTCTCCAATGAGGTGACATTAATGATATGATGGCTACATTTAACTACCTAGTGTTAGACTTAATTGATACGTTTGCTCTTATGCACACGAGGACATACAAAAAACATCCTACACCTTGGTTAACTGACTATAAAATCTCTGAGAGTGTTGCGGGATAAAGCGTGTCAGCGTGCAAAAAAGCTAAAGAGTGATCGTTAATGAAAAATGCTCTTATTTTAAACACATATTCAATACCAACAACAAAAAAGCCTCTTAGACATGGAAAAGGTTAAACAACATAGTTTGCCAAGATATGGTCTCTAGGATCTTACAGCCTCTCAATTTTCGCGTTATATAATATAACGTGCCCGTTACCACTTCAGCGTTGTAATATGTTTTTTACCAACATTTTTTTTTTCTTTTAAGACTCAAGACATTTGATCCTAACATACAGTATAGTATTTTCCTGAGCTAGTTAATAAACTTTGACTTCTCTCACACAACTTATTTTGTACTTCATTGGGTTTAAGCATCGTTCTGTTTGCGTCGTATTACCTTAACTTGTTAGATTATTTTTTGTTTAATTTTATCTTATTTAACTTAAAAGAAGATATTTTTTCCTTATAATATAGTAATATATAGAGTATTACATATATAGAAGCACAGCGCATAATCATTTACAGGTCACCTTCATATATGATCCGCCTTTCGGACAGAGGACAAAAAGGATCGCTGGGAGCCACTGGATTCAAACAGCGCAAGATCGTGCCTTGTGGAACACATTGCAAGAGACCTATGTCCAGCGGTAGACGTCCATCGGTTGATATGATGATGATGTTCCGCCATTAATACAAATATTATGCAAGAAAACTGTACACATCAGCTAGTTTGTAAAATTTCTATGATTATTATAAAGAATTTAAATATAAGAAAACAATTTTTACGCAAATGTTAAATTAACCTGATCATAAATCATTATTAATGTAATTACTAATTACTTATTGATAAGATGTACTTGAACAGTTATACCAAGAACATTACAACGTTAGAAATAATTTGATATAAATTGAGCAGCAGTTCCTCCACGGCTATCACTTTCATTCTATCTAACAAAAGCAAAAGATCATTAGCGATAATGTTTTTCCTTAATTTATTTGCCGCTTTGTTTGTGGTGACTTGTAAGTATTCCTTTCTTAATAATAAACTATTTTTAACATATTTTCTGTAAAACACTACAATTATATTTTCTCCTTAAGACGCCGGACAGGTGCAGCAGATAAGTGAAGGCGTAAGAGATGAAGTCTGCAGAGAATACAACAATTATTACAAGATAGAGGGCAGCTGTGATTCCTATGTAGAATGCAACGTAAGTTAAAAATTTTCTTTAGCTTGGACTCAAAACTAAATTTGAACTATGATTATTTTTAATTGCACTGAATATATCGTAAATCTTTATCTTCAGGCTTATAAGGCAACGTACAAGAGTTGTCCCGATGGTCTTTACTTCGTCCGCGACGTGAAGTGGCCCGACTACCCCTGCGCTTATCCATCGGACGCGCAGTGCGAGGGTAGCGACGTACCTCGTGCGTACTTATTCAATGTTTTGTTATTAAACATAATTACTTTTGTGGTTTTAGACTAAGTATATTATTCTCGACAGAGCGCGCCATTTCATCCCAGGAGTGCAAACACCAATACGGATTCTTCGCGTCGCCCTTAGCGACCCCCTCCGACTGTGGCAAGTACCGCATGTGCGTTGAGGGCAAGGCTTTCGAAATGGAGTGCGCAATGGGTCTGGCATTCAACCCTGAGTCTGGTCGCTGTGACTGGCCCGATCTCGTGCCCAGCTGCAACGCTGAAGGTACGTTAATCTTTCTTCCAATCAAATATTGAATTAATTAAATATGCAACAGAAAATGATATGAATTATTTTTATTTTAGAATTCCTGGGTTTCAAGTGTCCCCCAGCCACTTATGACGAATTCGGCAAGGCGTATGTTGTTAACTTCAGGTAGTTATCATTCTTTTATATGTTTTATTTTCTTTGTTATATATATATCATGTGTACAGATACAGGACTTGAGTTCGTTGGTGATAACGTTTTTCTCTCGTTGCAGCATCAAGGGCAGCTGCTCGTATTTCTTCTCGTGCATGGAGGACGTGGCGCGCTTGCTGGTCTGCGACCGCGGTTTCGCGTTCGACAAAACCGTTAACCGCTGCGTGGACGCCTCCCGCGTCCACTGCGAGGAGGGACAATAATTTGTACAATTATTTAATTTAAATATTTATTTATTAATTAGTCAGTATAATAATTAAATAAACGTGTATTTGTCAAAACATTTTTATTTTATTTCATTGTCCCTGTAAATCGTCCTAGATTGTTCCTTTTCTGTGTGGTGCAACCAGATAACTGCTTTTTAATTTTTTTAAAGACGAGCTAAACTTTAATTTGATAGCCATATATTTCAATTCGAACATTAAGTGATGTGATCTCCGGTGCAATAAATGTATCGGAGACCACATCATCAAGAAGTGTCCGCGCAAGCCTGAGTCTCCGGATTCGCCTAGCTGTTGCTTGTGTAAATCCGAGAGTTACCCGGCGAACTACCGCAAGTGCTCTAAAGCCCTGGGCAGGAGTGCGGTGGCGCCCGCCAAACCCAAAATGCCGAACTTGGGTATTTGGGGTTCGAGTCCAATCCCCTCCCGCACCGCTGGGTTACTGAAGGTTGACGTCCGTCAACCGGCTCCGATCCCTGCGGTGTCGGCCTGGGCAAAACCTTTGCCAATGACACATTGCCTATAGGCCCCCTTTGCATGCTTCTCCCTCCTCAGTTGCGGACAGACCTTTACCGCCTAGCAACTTTGTCGAGCCCGAGGTTCTCTGATCATCTCTCGGTCCTTTTCAAGCTGGGCCAGCGCGCTGGTGAGGTCCCTCTGACCATAGCCATCGTTGACTGCCGTAAACTTGACGTCAAACTTAAGTTTACGAAATCCCAGCACCTCGACGAGTTACCGAAAAGGATCAAATCACCCGAAGTGGCAATTCGGGCAGTCGATTCTTTCTCCGAATATATCTCTTCGGCCGTCGAAGACGGTACTCGAATTGAAACCTCAATTCGGGGCTCTTCCTCAGGACATTCGACACCTGATCACGTTGAAAAACGTCGCCTTGAGTTTGTATGATGGGTACCGCTCCGAGGTGAATAGAGTTTAGGCGCGCCGCCTTCAGAGGGCTGTCAAAGAGCGCGTCAGAGAACACAGAGCCGACAGATAGGATTCATTGTTCAGCGATCTCGAGCCTTCCAAGGACGCTTTCGGGCGTCTGGCCCGGGGACCCAACTTAGAGAACCCTAGACTCATGGCACTCGGTCAAATACCTCGGGGTTAACCTAAACCGAAGGCAAAATTTGCAAATCTAGCAAACTAGCCCTAAAACACAATGTTCACTTATACAAGGCCTGCATAAAGCCTATTATGACTTATGCGTGAGTTGTATTTGCGCACTCTTCCTCTAACACCCTTAAACCCGTACAGGTCGTCCAGAACCGCTTCACCCGTAAAGCCAGGGGTGCGGGGTGGTACCAAAGAAACACTGACCTGCACAACGACTTTAAACTTCCTACGGTAGCACAATTCATGCAGAATTGTGCTATCCATCACTTTTCTAAGGCCACACACCATTCAAACCCACTAATTGAGCAAACAGTGGACTACGTCCCGATTTCCGATGCCACCAGTAAGTATCGACGTTCTCGGAACGTGCTTCCGCTCCACGTCGATGCAGAGGGTCAGCCCGACAGGCACGACATACCCACCAACACGCACAACACGACATCTAAATGTAAAGACATCAATCACGGATTCACCACATCTCGGACGCGCCGCTTATGCCGCTGGTTGAGGCGCCCATCTGGCTCGCACACTACATCCATAAGTCACACCCGGCTGCCCAGGCGTTCCTCACCGTCCTCGGCTCGCGATACAAGCGAAAGTGATCGGAGGACGGGCCCAAGACCTCTTCCGAAGACCTCATCGTCATTGCCGCCATCCGAAGCGTACCGTGCGTATTTTAAATTCATATATATATATATATATATAAATACCCCCGTATCTCCCCTTTATAACACTATATATATTTTCTGACCTTTCTCCTCCCCCCTTTATATATATATATATATATATATATAATCAATTTTTTTGGTTTGGTTTCAGGTTTGTGTTTTCTAGTTTATGTGTTTAGTTTTTGAAATTTTATGTTCATTTAGTTTTGGTTTAATTTTATTTTTAGTTTCTTTTCTTCTTCTTTTTTATTATTTTAGCTCTGAGTCCGATAAAGTCGAAATGGACAATAAAACTGCAGCACAAACATCACCATAACAAAAAAAAATACATAAGTTAAATAGTTATTTTTATTTTATTACCATGAGGGAAATGCCTGCGCATACCCATCCTTGTGAGGGCTAGGACAGGTTATGTCGGACTTGCACCGACTAAAGCCCCCACGATGTTCCACCTTGTCGCCTCATGGCGGAGCTACGGGAACACTTTCGCACCATTCGCGTCTCCACCGACGGTGGCCGGAATAAAATAATTAATTCTCCAAATGTCCCATTTGTCTCGTAAGTTCATCAAAAAGAATATGAAAATTAAAATAATATCAATACTAAAACTATTTCAACTGCCTCCACAGTGCAATGATTAGGCGCTTGCCTTGTGTCAAGTAGATTTATGTTCCGGTTTTGAGGGTACATGATTTGTATTTTTGTTAAGGTTTATAATAAAAATAAAATGCATTTAATGGTTTCTATAAATCATTATACATAGTATTATCGCAGAAGCTTTGCGGCGAGTGAAAGGTTATTTAGGATATCAGATGTAACCTCTTTGGTTTCTCTGTAGTACTTTAATTAGACGAGCAAAAATGTCTCTTATTTTATTACATATATCCATATCGTGGAGACCAAAGGTATGTAATAAACAAAAAGAAGTTTTCGTAAGCGTTATATATTTATAACATTTAATAAATGTATAAAATCACTTGCATTTAAATTTAACGAGCAGATTTTTGTTATTGTTTTAACTACAGTGACAGATCCAAGTGTTGTCGTAGCCTCTTGATGAACTCATCCATAGATGTTTAATCTTCTTTAGCCTTTTTCTGCAATTGTTTAGGCATATGTGTTCTTCATTGGCAAAATTGTAGATCTTTTCATTTCAATTATTATCAGCTTCGGCACCTAGAAAAATGTAATTATTTGACCACTTTTAAGTTTTTCACGTTAATATAAAATAAATACAATTAAAGTTACAAATCAAATTTACCTTGATCGTTACAAGCGGGAACGATTTCTGACCACTCGCAACGATTTTTTTGAATGTCAAAGCCCATCCCTTGTGGACAAATCAATAAAACAACAACAGAATTGTAGCACATTAGAAACTGGTCACAGTTACCAGTGTTCATCGGGTATACTTCACCATTAGTACATGGAGAAGTTGAATTTCCTGTTGTGGGGATCGTACTTGTAGGAACAACTTTTGCAGTTGTTGTACTAGTCGATGTTGATTTTAGTTGTTCGACATGATCAGTAGTTTTCAGAGGATATCTTGGTGCAACTGTCGAGTATTCTGTTAATGGCGACGAAACCAATGGCTTTGAGAATTGTTGTGCACTCATTCTAGAGGCTTGAATATACTTTGGAGCAACGATCGAAATTTCCTGACTTGGGATAGAGGTGACAGAAATAATAAAAGGTGGTGGTGTAACAGTGGTTGGCTTTTGAGGAATAGTAATTTCTTGAACTACTGATAATTTGGCTGGTTTCGAAACAGAATTCGTTTTAAAAACGGATTTTGGTAATTTGTTATCAGTATGTGGAGGTTTCCTTGACGGTATTGATTTGATTTTTTCATCGAAAAGTGCTTCAAAATTGCTGTTCGCGATCGACAATTCTTGTGATATGTATGCTCTAGTTGTACTTGATACAACGGGAGATTGACTCATGTGATGTGTGGTTATATCTCTTAATGGTGTCATTGGGACAGCAACGTTTTGTTTATTCAAATACTTTTTAATGTATGCTAAACCTCCATCTAGAGAACTTGAGTTAACTGTAAATAAATAAGAAATGTTAAAGTATATTACTTAATTTGGAATACATCTTCAAGATTCCATTTGACCTCACCTGTTTGCTTTGTTAGTGTCAGAACTACGACACAAGTAAAGATTGTTCGCCACATTGTAATGTTTGTATTAAAAGCGAAAAGTGAACTACAAATAATAAATTTAAAACCTTATTTATACGCAACACGTAATGGGCTATTTGCAATGATTATTGCAATGGATATTAATACTAGATACTTAGCAGCAGTTATGCAATAACAAAATTATATTTTATTGGGAAATAACATTAGCAAAATTATTACTTGTAATCCTCATTATTACACAGAAAATACTACGTTAACTCACCACGATCACTTTATGGATTTCTAATACTGAGCATAGAGCTCCTTATGTTAATAAAAATATTTTTAGGCATTGCAATCTTATTCCGTGAATTCATGTATTTTTATTTATATATATTTATTAAAAAATAATACAACTTATATTTACATACCTGTTTAATTAACCCATGAGTTACTTTTCCTAAATATTTTTTTTATTATTATGTTCAAAACCATTAAACTGTATTAACTTTTTATCGTTTATTTAATAAACATTTATTGCAAGAAAACTTATTAAGTTTAACCCGTCTATATAACGTGTATCTCTATTTTATGTTCTTTTGTACAATATAGAATAGTTTTAATAACTAACAAATATATAAGAAAACTTTTATAAAATGTGGTTGCCTTTCATAATTAGCTGATACGGAAACCTTCTGAATGTTGTATTAACATATTCGGCTTTGGACACTTTAGATAAATTTCATCATATCTTAAATATATTTATTAATTATTAAAATTTTATCTTACCCAACTTCCAAATATGCGAAACAGTAGAAACATTTTGTAATTTTGCGTTTGTCATAATCGTTAACTCCGCGAAATCATTAAATAATAATGTTACCAACAACTTTCTCGTGATGAAGGATAATTGCAAACATTTATTAATGCCTAACCAATTTTTTAATTTTACAGTGTCGCAATATTGTACACTCCCGTATTCTTTAAGTAAAAAAACAAGTTTATGAAAATAGATACTTCTTTTTTAACAAAACTGCATAAAATAAAACAACATTATTCTTTACTACATTGTGATCGGCATCAAAAAATAAAGTTGTTGGTTTAAGACTAAAGTTAACTCTAACTCTGTCTTATATATCTTGTATTGACAGCTGTCGTGTCCTTTGCTAGGAATATGCCAAGTCTATGATTCTACTTGAACATGATTCATAATCAGTGGTAGCTTAACTCAACTACCGCCTGGATTCACCTGTATAATCTATTATTTATTAGTTTGTTACTTGTAGTATTTTGTTTATAAAACCTTCTTTGTTACTAACTCTGCATAGAAAACTTTTCATTTAAAAAATTTATTTTTTAAAAAAATTATGGAAGAAAGTTGTTTAAATTTTAGGAAACTTATACGATGCAGCTACTTGTTTTATTTCTTTTAATGGAGTCATGGAGAAAGAGGCAGGAGATCTACACATTGGATTTATCACATTTAACTAAGCAATAGTTTTCAGTTTGATTTTTAAAAATATATTGTTTGCTTGTAAATATTGAAAACTTTGGCTTATTTACTATACAAATGGTCTAGGGTCTGTGAAAATTTATGACGCAAAGCCGATTATAAACCCTATTTTCTTTAATTTAATTATTAATGAAAAAAAATGTTAATAAATAAATAAAAATTTATTTCTATAAAAATTTCTTTAGTATTAAAATTGTTCCTTTATTGTTCCTCCTCGCAACGGACACGGCTGGCATCGACGCAATGGATGACGGTCTTGTCGAATGGGAAGCTGCGGCTGCAGATTGGCAGGCGCGCCACGCCATCCATGCACTAGAAGAACTTCGTGCCAGCTGCTTTTGACGCTGGGGCGAGTAAAACAACGTTATCACAAACGTATTATATATACGCTGTGTGACAGTACACGCGACACATAAGAACGAAATTGCAGCAGATAACAAAAACAATAATTAATTAATGTTTACGGCCTTAGTTTTGCCGAATTCGTCATAGGTAGCCGCGGGACACTTAAACCAAGAAATTTTGGAATAAAAACAATTTATGTTATTATCTGTTCAATGTTCGCTTATTTCAATACTTGATAAAAGTGTAGATTAACATACCTTCAGCGTTGCAGCTGGGCACGAGATCAGGCCAATCGCAACGATCAGTTTCAGGGTTGTATACCAGACCCATTGTGCATACCATTTCGAAAGTCTTGCCCTCCACGCACATGCGGTACTTGCCGCAGTCAAAGCAGGTCGCTAAGGGCGACGTAAAGAATCCGTATTGGTGTTTGCACTCCTGGGATGATGCGGCGCGCTCTGTCGATGGTAAAATACTTTGTCTAGAGCTTTAAAAAAACATCAATATAAATGAAATATTGAATAAGTACACACATGAGGTACATCGCTGCGTTCACACTGTCCGAAGATAAGCGCAGGGGTAAGTGGGTTACTTCACGTCGCGGACGAAGTAAAGACCATTGGGACAAATCTTGTAAGCCGCATTGTGACTGAAAAATACACATACTATATATTAAAGAAAATGTATTAAACTAATTTTACTTTTAAGTATATTATAAAGAAAAAGTCTAACTTACGTTGCATTCTATGTAGGAATCACAGCCTCCCTTTGGTACATCATTTTCGTTAGTTAATTTTACCATTTTGAATAAGATTGAAAGTGATAGTGAAGGAGAGTCTTCAGCTCAAGTTATATCAATTCAATCAATTAGGTATTACAGTATAGTGGTAAAATTAATTGAGTAACTGTAAAAGCGTAGATAAATATATTTATAGACGAGCTATTTTTTAAAGTATTTTATATCTCAAAACTATTTATTTGTTATGCCATCGTAATTATTATTTCAGCCCACTAAAGTTCACGATGAATGTTCCCCCTTTTGAAACACTACTGGTCCGTTACGTTTGCACCCAATATTTCAGTGATTTCTATCTGGTCCCCAGACCACTTAAAAAGCGACCATCTTACGCTGCTTTTGCCAAGATGTGGTCTCTAGGATCTTGCTGCCTCTCAACTTTCGCGTTATATAATATAACGGTCCCGTTACCACTTCAGCATTTTAATATGCTTTTTACCAAATTTTTTTTTTAAGACTCGAGACATTTGATCCTAAAATACAGTATGGTCTTTTCCTAAGCTAGTTAATAAACTTTGACTTCGCTCATAAAACTTATTTTATATTTCATTGCATTTGGGCGTCGTTTTGTTTGCGTCGTATAACCTTAACTTGTTAGATTATTTTTCGTTTAATTTTATTTTATTTAACTGAAAAGAAGATATTTTTTTCCTGATAATATAGTATTATATAGAATAGTAAATATAGAGTAGCACAGCGTATAATCATTTACAGGTCACCTTCGTATATGATCCGCCGTTTGGACAGAGGACATAAAAAGGATCACTGGGAGCCACTGGATTCAAACAGCGCAAGATCGTGCATTGTGGAACACATTACAAGAGACCTATGTCCAGCGGTAGACGTCCATCGGTTGATATGATGATGATGTTCCACCATTAATATAAATATCATGCAAGAAAACTGTACACATCAGCTAGTTCGTAAAATTTCTATGATTATTATAAAGAATTTAAATATAAGAAAATAATTTTTACGCAAATGTTAAATGAACCTGATGATAAATCATTATTAATGTAATTACTAATTACTTATTGATAAGATATGCTTTAACAGTTATACCAAGAACATTACAACGTTAGAAATAATTTGATATAAATTGAGCAGCAGTTCCTCCACGGCTATCACTTTCATTCTATCTAACAAAAGCAAAAGATCATTAGCGATAATGTTTTTCCTTAATTTATTGGCCGCTTTGTTTGTGGTGACTTGTAAGTATTCCTTTCTTAATAATAAACTATTTTTAACATATTTTCTGTAAAACACTACAACTATATTTTCCCCTTAAGACGCCGGACAGGTGCAGCAGATAAGTGAAGGCGTAAGAGATGAAGTCTGCAGAGAATACAACAATTATTACAAGATAGAGGGCAGCTGTGATTCCTATGTAGAATGCAACGTAAGTTAGAATTTTTCTTTAGCTTGGACTCACAACTTAATTTGAACTATGATTTTTTTAATTGCATTGAATATATCGTAAATCTTTATCTTCAGGCTTATAAGGCAACGTACAAGAGTTGTCCCGATGGTCTTTACTTCGTCCGCGACGTGAAGTGGCCCGACTACCCCTGCGCTTATCCATCGGACGCGCAGTGCGAGGGTAGCGACGTACCTCGTGCGTACTTATTCAATGTTTTGTTATTAAACTTAATTACTTTTGTGGTTTTAGACTAAGTATATTATTCTCGACAGAGCGCGCCATTTCATCCCAGGAGTGCAAACACCAATACGGATTCTTCGCGTCGCCCTTAGCGACCCCCTCCGACTGTGGCAAGTACCGCATGTGCGTTGAGGGCAAGGCTTTCGAAATGGAGTGCGCAATGGGTCTGGCATTCAACCCTGAGACTGGTCGCTGTGACTGGCCCGATCTCGTGCCTTGCTGCAACGCTGAAGGTACGTTAATCTTTCTTCCAATCAAATATTGAATTAATTAAACATGCAACAGAAAATGATATAAATTATTATTATTTTAGAATTCCTGGGTTTCAAGTGTCCCCCAGCCACTTATGACGAATTCGGCAAGGCGTATGTTGTTAACTTCAGGTAGTTATCATTCTTTAATATGTTTTATTTTCTTTGTTATATATATATCACGTGTACAGACACAGGACTTGGGTTCGTTGGTGATAACGTTCTTTCTCTCGTTGCAGCATCAAGGGCAGCTGCTCGTATTTCTTCTCGTGCATGGAGGACGTGGCGCGCTTGCTGGTCTGCGACCGCGGTTTCGTGTTCGACAAAACCGTTAACCGCTGCATGGACGCCTCCCGCGTCCACTGCGAGGAGGGACAATAATTTGTACAATTATTTAATTTAAATATTTATTTATTAATCAATCAGTATAATAATTAAATAAATGTGTATTTGTCAAAACATATTTATTTTATTTCATTGTCCCTGTAAATCGTCCTAGATTGTTCCTTTTCTGTGTGGTGCAACCAGATAACTGCTTTTTAATTTTTTTAAAGACATGAGCTAAACTTTAATTTGATAGCCATATATTTCCATTCGAACATTAAAAAATGTATTTTTGGCATATTATTTTTAAGGCTAGCGGTAGGTTAAAAATCTTTATAACCCTAAAATATCATTAAAAAAAAACCTTGGCAACTGAAACATGCCCTTGGTGTATAATTTAGCCAAGGAGAACTATTCCATATTCTCTTATGTGATTAAATAATATTCTTTTATCGTTAACTTTGATATGGAATTCTAATAAAACTTACAACGCTTCTGTAAACGTTAAGTACCGAAACAAGTTTACTTCATGTGAAATGCATTTCGGAAATCTACACTTTAATTTAAAAGTAACTATTTCGAACAAATAAAATAATGATTTAAATTACAAAAACATATCCTACTTTAAGTTTTCTTGACTAAAAAGCAATACAATAGTTAAACGTTTGTTGTGCGTGTGTTAGTATACAGATGAATGACACTAGTATACTGTGCTTTGTAAATCTAATAGCGATCAGCTCATAAAGGGCTATTATCCTTTTTATCAAGTTATTCAGTTTAATTTCTCGAAAACTAATGAACAAAAAAGCCTTAATTTTTTGTAGACGTGATATGATCAAAACTTATTGACTCATTGACACCGATCACGACCAACCTGTATATTAAAAGCATTTCTAGTTTGTTAAATATTTTCTGCTTTGACAAAAAGTTTTTTTAGATTATTCTTATATAAGTGGCAAACGAACCAATGAACATAAATCAAACGATGGATTTCCGTATTATTTATAAAATGTTTATTTATATAACAATGACTATTACATCTGTACAGATAAATTGTTTAACATGTTTGTCTGCGCTGTAGACAAAAGATTATTGGACGAACGTAAAACATAAACTATGATCTAAAGTGGGAAAATTAAAAATTTTCTTCGACATCAGCGGGTTCGCCTGCTGTAGGTGCCACGTACTCTCCGTAGAATTCTGGTGTGACAGTGCTGACAAGTCTTTCGTACTTCGCTGATGATGTAGTATACTCGTAATGGCTACGTGGTGGAGAAACCGTGCTAACGATTGGTTCACCTCTCAACCACTTTTTGCTGAGTAATTCTTCGGCGGCCAACCGTTGCTCCTCCGCTGCTCTCGATTGCGCTGCAGCGTTCTTGAGTTCATAGGGGCAGGCTTCGATCTCGTCAGCTGCCACACAAGAGCTAGTGAGCTCGTCGAAAGCCGAATGCCCGCCGCAACTCAAGCTGCGCGGTTTGCCTTCGATACAAAGGAAATATTTCTGACAGTTAACCGAAGATCTGAAAAAAGAAAGAGAAAATATTTATGATTTCTTGAAACTAGAGCAACAGTTTATTTTTGTAATGTATAAAACCTACGTGTTTGTCAAACATTTGTTTTGTTTGTAAATCAAATTGTTTAAATAAACAAATGTTTTTTTGTTTAAAGTAAATTTACTTAGTTATTCTTATCGAAAAAGATTCCAGTGGCTTTATATCGATATTGTTTTTAAAAAGTTTCATCGACGTAAAATGTTTGTGAAATTTCCCATGAATATTTTGAAACTGTGTCATATTATCATGCGATTTACACATAGTAAGAAAATTGTAAAGCGCGAAAGCGTCTCGAAATAACTCAAAATACCGGATAGTTCTTATGCATACTCTTAGCGCCTGGTATTTCTAACATTGCGATTACATAACCACAAGGTCGATACTCATCCGTTGACATTTAACGAAGACCTGACGCCGAATGACCGGTCGTGTATTGGGCAACCAGTTTTCTTTGTTCAATAACATCATTATAATCAACAAACGCTACGTCGTTAATTATAGTATTTACTCCTCAATAACAAACTACGTACATATTACTGTAAATGTCAAATTAATTCAACTACTAATTAGTTGATCGTTTAATTATATTGAGTTACAAGTATTGCATAATCGATATTATTCGTTTTAAACGAAATAATGGACTTTTACATATTTACCCTCTTAAATATAAAAAAAAAAACTCTTTTAAAATAATAAAAAATTTAGAGAAGTTTTTAAACAGTCGCACCCACAGGAGTAGTTCTCTTTATTAAGAGTTTAGATTACTAAAAACACTAAGAGAAGATACGTGTTCTCTACTACACTCTTATAATGCTTACGGAAGCAATGCTCGTTGCGACATTTTTCTTAATAGTAAGCTTTTGCAAATGTCTACTAAGACAAACAGCGAACACAAATCCAAAAGTCGAAATTTATAATTATATACAAACATGTA
This sequence comes from Ornithoptera priamus, assembly GCA_029034505.1. Taxonomy (NCBI): domain Eukaryota; kingdom Metazoa; phylum Arthropoda; class Insecta; order Lepidoptera; family Papilionidae; genus Ornithoptera; species Ornithoptera priamus. The sequence goes on from JARDWD010000484.1 coordinate 1,176,608, forward strand.
ACTAAAACACTTTACAATCTTACCTGTAAAATCTGAAACCGGCCGGAGGTCCCAGCTCTTTTGATTCAGGTACCACAGGACAGGTGAATCCAATAAAAGCTGAAAAAAATATATATTAACATTAGTGATTTGTTATTTCATGAGAAAACTTTTATAATGCTAGGTGCTTTGTTTTCGACTGATACTTCTCCGTGCCATTGGTTACTGGTCAGACCTTTTTTGTAGATAATTATACATACTTAAGTATTCCCAGAAGCGGATTACGGCGAACATTTGCCGATTTAACTACCTAAACAACACGAACCTGCTCAAGGTCACAATATAATTTCCTAAAGACAGAGTAATATTTGTTAAATATTTTAAAAATCTTTTATAATAAGGTTGGATTAATCGTTTTAATAATATTAAATGTAAAACTTGATATCGACAGGTACAAAAGACACTAAAATTAAAAATAAGTGAATTAACTTCTAAGTGAGGATATTTAACAAACAATAGTTACAGTGCTTTGAGTGTTTCAGTCTAATATTAAAGCTTCAAAAAATAATAACTTTAAACTTATTAATGAAATGTAGGCGGCGAATATTTCATCTGAGCAAAAATGAAATCTACAAAATCAGTGAGAATCCGACCAACAATGCACAAAACATTTGGTTTAACAAGTAATTTTATTATTTGGTAATTACTGTAATGAGGAAGTTCTCGTTCGTGGACCACAGGACTCATTCACAGATGAATAGTGTTTAATTATATATTAATCTTACAAGAACATAATAGCAAACGATTTGTACAAAATAAATACATTAGATTGTGGGTATGAATATATAATAATATAGTATACTTGATAGATATCGCAACTTGATTTTACTAATAAAAATAATTATTAATAGTGATAATTATACAATTTCATCTAATTTAAATAATAAAGTAATTTAATCAAAGCAAGTTGTTGAATTATCAGAAAGGTCAATAGGATCTTACTGTTAAAGAAGTAAAGGTTTTTTTTTACGTATTTTAAATGTCACAGAGTGAATCCGTGCTGGGTTTTAAATAAGAAGAGTAATAAATACTTCTCATTAATATTTTTATACAGAATAATAAAGCGATAGTGTAATTTACGAGGAGTGTAATATTATTAAATCGTTAAAATTTGAATATTTATAATATCAAGGTCTCGTACCTTCTGCGTCACAGTCCGCCACTTGGTCGGGCCACTCGCATCTGTACGTATCCGAACTGAACGCGAGACCATCGGGGCAGGTGAAGTCGTATCCTACTCCGTTGACACAGTTCCTGAAGCTGCTGCAGTTCTTTGCGTCGCCAAGTTTGAAATAACCGAACTGATTGGGACAATCAGCTGTGGGTTGTGGTGGCTCTGGAAAATTTGTATTCATTTGTTAGCCAGGATATTTATTACTGAAAGTTTTTTATCGGACATCGTTTAAGAACCGTCATTAGTTTGGGTTTGAATCGAGGATCAATATCTTCTTATTTTATAACACTTAGAACAATCAATTCTAAGTAGAGTCTCGTTATATAGGACAATATTAAACTTTCGATACCTTCTCACCAAATGTTAGGTGTTCAAAAACTTCAAAATTCAACTAAAAATATTGATTACATATATTTGAAGTATGTTCTTTGTGTTCGAGCAACTTTGAGTTGTTTCTTATATCGTTTGAGAACCATTAAGGTATTTTGTATTCAAAGATATTTAGCAGAATACTGTATGCTGGTCAATAAATATGGATCTAATAGATCTCTCAAAATTACCAATCTATCTGATCAATTAAAGCTCCCAACTAGGTAGGCAGGTGCGGCGTAGATGTTAAATATGACTTTCGCTTTCTTCACATTTAATTGGGGACCCCATATTTAGATAGTCTGATAAGGTATTCGTCTGTGATATATTGAATACAAACAAAATGAACAGAACATTCCAGAGAATGCAAATTTGAAAAACGATAAACGTTATGTTATTCTTGGAACACGCGGTTTACGGTATTATTCCTTGTCTTAAATTACTATTTCCTTTTTGTATGCAAAACTTAATATTGCATTGTATTAAATAGACGGTGTTTAATTTTGTGGCCAAGGACGCATAGTACTTTATTTTTATTGGCTCTCGTTGCCCCTTGATATTTAATAAATTCATTGATATACAGAAATAAAACAATGTAGAATATCGGATGATTTAGATTTTGATATATCTTATAATGAAAGAACGAAATGTTTTTATTTGAATAATATTAAAATACGTAAAAGCCTTGACAAATTATTATTCAACTACGATTACTTCTATGAAATGCTAGATGTTAGCGGATAAAAGTATTAGATAAACTATGTATTAAAATTATGTTTATATTTTAATGCTGTCTATGATATTTTTAAAAAGAATGTAATTTTATGGTATCTCTAAATACTAAATAAAAAACATAGAAGAATTTGATTGTCATGAAAGCTAGTAGAGAAAAACTACAATACAGAATGTAATATTATAGTTATAATATATATTTTTTAACGAAACTACCACTCCATAAACTTCATTTATATTTCTGTTTGTATTTTAAAAACTACATGTATTGTTATTGTAAATGTAAGTGTTTAACAGGAAATGATTATAAATATTATTGGTTATAACCGACATGAATACATGCATAAACTTTTAGGTGTTGCACAGAAAAAATGAAATATCGCCAACGAATCACGAAGTCACGAAAAATATTATAATTGAAAGTTTAATTTTAACATTTTTATAAAATTATGTTGCACGCCAAAGAAACTATTATTCGATATATGCACAAATTTGCAAATGCAACAACAAACCTCCAGTAATAAGAGAAAGGTTAAGAAGCAGGACAAACTTACGTAGTGATGAGCGTGCAAGGCAGGGCACATCACTGGGATACTGGCAAGGGTATACGTTGAATTTAACATTGGGGTTGTAGCGAAGGCCGTCAGGGCAAAGCTTTTCTTCCGCTGTACCGTTCTGTAAAAGGCATATAAACATAAATTCCACAACAGGGCGAGATCTTACACTGAGTAATCATGAACTGACGTAAATAATTTGATTTACGCCCTATTTAATTTTTATCTGACCAAATTATATTTCCTTATGGATTACCAAACATTTTTATTAGCTGTGCTAGAATTTTTGTGAGGAATTTGTAGTACGTTTAATTACAGACAGAAATATTACTTTTGATTAGATACTTGTGATTTACATTTATATTACATTTTAAACTAATACAACACTTACCAAGCATTCTATATATCTATCACAGCTTCCGGGCACGGGGTAACGTTCGTTTTTCTCTAAACATTTTGTATTTATCGGCCTTGGAGCGGACTGCGACTCGTATTGGTCCGCCGGAGCCTGTACGTAAGATTGCGAAAGTCCTCCGTAGTTTACAATACTGCTATCTGTGACACCTGTTATGACTTCACTGTCTTCATTGTAATTCCTGGCTAAGTTTTCTACGCCGGCAGTATTGCCTGCACCTTCGCTAATATTACCAACTTCGCTGAAACTTGCCTCTCCAAGTCCTGGGTCAGGAATATTATCGAAACTTTCCTCGAGTGCTGCCACCTGATATTCTGAATTCGCGTTTTGTGCATTCACAGCTGCAAATGGTATAACTCGTAACATTACGCATTTGTATTAAAAGTAAATACATAAAACGATTTTATTATTTAGAAAGAGACGTTTATTAATTTCATTTTAAACCCACAAAATGTTGTGGAGCTAACCGTAAAAATTGCATAAGGTTATTGAGGATAAAACCAAAGAGAAAGCTGCTGTGTTGTATAATACAAAGGATAACTAGGTAACTATATCCTAATATAACTGTAATTTCTTTAAATTGATTTTTACGATTTTGATCAAGTTTATTTTATAACTAATTATTACGCTACGTTAAACGTATTCATATTAGTTCTGAAAAGTTTCTTAAACGTCGGGTTATAAATAGTTAAAATATCCGCGATAAAATATGTAAATTTAAGTTGTATTATATTGTATAACATTGTTGATAAGTTTTCATTTTACTTATAATTATTATTATTCTTAAGACAGTTATCATATTTGTGTCTGAATGGCGAGTTACAGTAACAATCATATTATAGAAATGCTTGCGAAGCGGATGAAATAGTTAATAATAAAAAATATTTAGAAATAATTCCAATCAACGACATAACTAAGGAAATTGTTTCTCTGTTTGTTAATCTTACCAATGTTAATAATCAGTTAAAGGTTTACGTCTTAAGAAACAATAAATCATTGAGGAACTTAATATCAATAGCAAAACATGTTTGTAATAATATGAATTTCTTATATAAGATGAATAGTTTTTAGTCGATGACCTTTGTCACTAAATGTTTCTATTAACACCCTTTATTTTTGCGTTTTCTCTTCATAAAAGTTTTTCAACCGGTTTCATAATATAAACATATCGTCGACAACGTTACAGGTAAAAAACTGTTAAAATCATTCGGTAAACGTTACTGAACGGCTAATATAATATATGTTATTTTAGTCTGTACCTGTTGAGAAACGAACAAAGCATTCAAATTTTGAAATATGTTCACAAAATTGTCGGAGAGTACTGCAATAACGTAGCGTTAGGTAATGCATAGTAATGTGCTGTAGTATGCATATTTTGGCCCGTTTTTTTTCTGGTTAACATAAATAATAACAATATACCATGTTATTGTTTTTTTTTATGTTTTTCTAACACTTGACCTCAATTTCACATGGTGTTAAATGAAAACTGGGCCGGTGATAGCAAAGCATGTTCGACTTTATATCTCTAGTATGTTGACAGCCTGGAGTCAGTTATAGAACAATATGTTATTTGACTAATACAACATTATTATCTAGCATCAATGATTTATTACCAAATACAGATGATTAATGTCGTAACAGGTGTATCGATTGAATGATATTTGATTGAATAATGTTTAAAAATAAATGTTAAAGATGACGCCTGCGTTATGTATATGCAGATTTAAAGCACTGTCCTTTAGAACTTGACAGCGTTATGAGAAGAGATAATGTATTATTTATTTCAACTTTCACAATTTTTTTTTGAAAATCATCAATTCTGAAAACGAAAATTATTATACGTATAAAAATGAAACACGTTAAATATGTTCTTAATGCTTTGCTGTTTTATAGTAAATAATTAGCAGAAATTACAGCACATTTGTATATGACGTATATAAAAGTTATTTACAAATTAAAAACATTTCAATATTATTGTGTTGACTAAAGTGTCTAAGGAAATTATTTTTTTTTTTTCATTTCCTGTCCGTGATAAGTTTTCAATCATGACTGATTAATAAGTCATGTCTGCCTTTTAATTTGTCTAATTACAATGTCAGACAATTTTAATGAAGCTATTGTTTTCAATAAACTTCGAGTAAGGCTTACGTTCAATTTAATTTATTCATTTATTAAGGAAAAAATTTAAGACCGATGCGTAATTATTTATAATTATAATAAAATTATTACAAAGATTTGTATAGGGAAGAAAATAATTTATAATTTTTTTTATATCAGTTATGGATATTAATATTTTCGAAAGTGTTCATAGATATCAAAGTGAAATAATCATATATTTATTTATTTTTCAAATAAAAGCAATTATGAAGTACAGTTGGAGGGTAGTATATTTATAACACCAATATAATATCGTAGTGTAAAATGTTAGTTTGGTTACTCACCCGCTGCGCAGACGCAGAACAATATCGCAAAGGCGGTCTTCATCTCAACCACTCGCATCACACGTTCGCGATGAGCTTCGAACTAACTATGAATCGCGTGTAGCCGGAGTCGTGAAGATCCGACCTTGGGCACAGACCGCCTTATTGTGAAACCTGGTCTCATCATTGGCCACACCTTATTACATCAGTCTTGGACACTAACATGCCGTCATAACATCTGCAGTGGATGAAGGAAATTGTGATGAATGCCAGGAAAACATATTAAATTACGTATTTCACATTCAAAAAATTTATTAGTTATTCATTTGATGGTTTTATAAATACGCAGCAATTCGGTCACTGATGACATTGAATCTTGTTTGTTCTCAATGAAACTTGAGCAATATTGTTGTAATGTTAATATAATATACGATGTATTTGCCATAAGGTTTAATTTTAAGATAATACTGGTTTTTTTTTGCAAAGATAAAATAATTAAATTTTTGTTAAATGAAGCCGGAAGAAAGCGCTGCTTACTTCTCAGTGAATTGATTGTTTCCTCTTTGTAGTAACCACGAAATTATTATTTGTAAATATATATCACACTAATAACCCAGTGTATAGATAAAGTTTAAAAAAATATATTTTCTTAATATATGTTTTCTTTTAAAAAAAAGTCCGCACCAATGAAGTTTCTATAAAACATGTATTTTTACCGAACAAAAATGTTATATATTTCTTTCAAATAGCTTTTTCTTAAAAATTTAATCGACAGTAGGGAATGTTTGATAAGAAAGGTCAATATAACATAATTTCGCATTCCACTTATACTAACAATTTGAGTGAACTACGTCACCTTGATTACTGACCTCCTTCCTGCTACGATTAGTATGCTTTAGAACGAAAACTTGCGGACGCAACCTTGAACTTTAATTTTATTGGTCAAGTTTACGCCAGCGAAGTGAAGCTTCAAGTTATTATCATTTTTAAATTTAGGTTCTAAAATAATTATCGATATTAAAAGGAGTTAATAACTAGGAAGTTTTTTTTTATACAACGAAGCAACGAGATGAGCGACGTTCACTTGATGGTAGTATCGTTTATCATCAATGCCTGCCCATAATAACATGGTGCTAGTTAAGATGGTATTCATAGTATCACATTGCGCTCGTCGCCTTGAAACATAAAATGTTGTCTAATTACTGCAGTAATTACACTAGCTACAGCTACCTTCAAACAGGAGGATATAGGAGGACATGATGTCTCTCTAGGCAGAGACATCTGCCAATAGAGAGCTACCACCAGTAAACCAATTATTTTATAGCAATTTAGGAAGCGTAATTTGAACGCTAATATTATGATTTCTTCCATCCTTCTTTTTCGTTGGCGCAGAGGCATTAGTTGAGCCAATGACAAAGGTTTTTGATCCGATTCCGTAACCACATGTTGCAGAACATCAAATACAAACAAAATACTCGTAGAATACTGAAAAAGAACTTACTATATCAGACTTGTCGTTATATACTGTACACTGTACCTTTTTAAATCATTACTTAGATGTATTCTGTGTGTTGGTGGCTATACCTACATCCCAATGGTAACAAATTAAAATTCTTCGTACTACCGTGTTTCTATCAAAATTCCTAGTATTCATTTAAATCTAATGTCAAATATTATATTCTTTACACGGTTAAGTAAATAATGTCCTTAGTCCATTTATTTATTTATGTGTAGAATACAAACCACGCATTTGTTTACTCGCATTAAATTTAGGTTTTTTTTTGTGTAGTTACCTTCAACGCTTTTATAACAGCTTCTCCCCACCACCCTGCCGCCCGTAATATGAAATTAGACTTGAAATTTGTCTGAAATGTTCCTTGAGAGCAATCGCCGCCGCAAGTGTCTTTCTATAACCCTTACTATAGCAACCTTATAAATAATATGAAATGAAAATGTTTATAAAAGTTAATTAGAAATAAAATGATAAAAGATGTATGAAATTTTAAAAATAAATCTTTTCTCTATAAATCTACAAATCATTCCGCGTCGAGTAATGTTCTCATGTCGATATGTTTAATGGTTTTCACGTGATTAGCAAGCATAGAAAACCCTTGTTCATAATATATATGAAAGTATAAAACATAATGAAAAATTAAGATTTACGACTATTTGTTATAATAATAATATAAATATACTTCCAATGTCTTCTTAAAATTAGTTTCTATTAAAAAACATAAAGTAAATTAGCAATTTGCTAGAACAAAAAGGCAAAAGAAATCTTATAAGAGGCATCTCCTATAAGAGGATAAAGGGCACAAGTATCACTTGTACCATTCCTTCTTTTTTACAATGTAACGATATTCTTTTTTTATAACTTAAAAAAGAATAATCTATAATTATAATAACTTTATCATCGGTAAAACGTAGTTTTTACACGGTTGTTTCAAAACTGGATGCTGCGATTATGGAAGACAAGCGCTTATTTAAAAAAAAATTATGAAATAGTTGCTCAGGCGTTTTTATCTATGGAGAATTATTGATACAATTTCAGTAGTACCAATGTTGCTTAGAGTATTTAATTCTTTAAAATGTGTTCTTTGTTTGCCTTTAACACGTCATCATCATTCTAGTAATCTCAAATAAATTTTTAGAACATTTGTATTATTATAATCATAACATTTTCATGTTCAATAACAAATAATGCATGCAAAATGGCTCTTATTAATTCTGAGCCGAATATTTTTTTTTTTCAGTACATCTTCAAGGTATTACTCTATCGAAGGTAAAAGTAAAATAAACATTAATAGACTATCTGAAAAAGCTGTACATGATAAAACATAGAGAAAAATGATGAGAAACGTGTGGTATAGAGAACTTCCCCTTTGTCGATGGTTAATAAAGGATAGAGACAGCAATCTCCTACTAAGTTAAATGCAGCAACTTCTCTAAATATGATAAAGCTGCTGAAAGACATTGATTTATGTGGTACAAGCTTTGAGAGACTTCATGCGGACGCAAAATTGTAAATTAAAATTTGTAGATTTATGAAATAAAAATGCGAAGATAATTATTTACGTACTAAAAGTTCAATAATGACACAAATTCATTCATTGATTCAATAATTATGTAATATCATATATGTGCCCTAACAGGTTATTCTAGTACATTGAATTTTTCCTCATAATGTGTATAAAATGTTAACTTGTGAGTAATTCAATCAAAAGTCAAATAATAATATATTCATACAGGAGACTGCCAACAATTTATGGAGAATCGCTATTTAAAATGTAGCCAAATGGGAAAAACCGTTGCCAGACACTCGGGCTTACAGAACACGTACCGACCGGAGATCAGCTTCCTTATCTCGGCCCGCTAACTGATTTGTATTCAGCTCGGCGTACCTCTGACATGTTTGTATAATTCGGGATTCTGCCTTGTTGATTCATTCAGTATAGAAATCGTAGCTTTGAAACTCGAATTCAATTTAAATTATTGGAGCATTTTACTATGTGTAATCTTGCTCTAGTTATACTTTATTTCCGGTGTGGTTGAGGTGGTGTACGAATACCATGATCATGCGGCAAAACTTGGAACATATTAGTTTTAGTCAGTTCAGACATAACCTGTGTTTGTACCTGCCGGAGCAGGTATGCGAATACATTCATTTCGTAGAATAAAATATGTTCACCTGAGAAAAAATCAAAGAATTTGAGGTTTGTGAAGATCGTGGTATTTATTACTCCGTAGTATTTTATATGTAAAAGGTTATAAGTTTTTACTAGTCTCTTAATAAGGAGTGAAAATGTTCATAGACAACAAATGATTCATCGCTATCAAAGGACGGTCCGGCACCCATCACTCAATAAATGTATTCTATCAACTCTTGACACTTTAATAAAAGCTTACATAGATATTCCTTAGGTTAACTTGATAAAGTTAGGTCATTACATTATTGAATGATGTGTCGCTTGTACATACTTAATATATTAATCACCGCGACATAGTAAATAGATGATACATTTTAAAGACTACTTTGGCACCTATAAACTTCTAGGTTTTATCCCGCGAGTTTCTTGTTTAATTTTGCCTTTTAGCTACTCTCGTTATATCCCCAAGACTTAAAAATTCAATCACATATTATCGTTTAAATAATTAACAATTGATTCTGTACATTATAATGTAACGCCTATAAAAAAATTATAAAATCTAATTTTGCCTGTTAGCTAACTAGCCTACATCAAACGAATATAATCATTAAAATAGATTTAAGTATTGAATCTTTTTGATATATTTATTACACATTTGTTTTTTCTTTTAAATTGGAATACTTTATAAGATATTTTTCATCGGAAATGGTTGTCATAAGTACGGACTAAATTATACACAGTTTTAATTTCATATCAAAACGTTTTAATTGGGCCCGACGGTAACATGTAAATAAAAGTTTATATGTTCATATAAAATTTAAATATAATAAAAACACGAGATGTTTCGAATACTTTTGTATGTGTGTAGTATGTTAAACATTCTAATATTTTCTATAAATCGTTTCCAAAAGAATCTCTTCTCGTTAAAGTTGACAAGGAAATAAAATTGTTTTCTAATAGCAAATCACATGATATTCTTCATAAGGAAACAAAATTGTAATATTGTGGTAAAGTGATCATATAACACTTGTACAATATCTTGTTAAGGCTGAGCGGTATATCATATTTCATGTATTGTCCTTATATATTATTGAGTATCATATTAATTATTAAAAAAAAATATTATAGCTGATACTACGCATGACTTCAAGTCGAAGTGTTTTACTTCTATAAGATGGAAGTGTAACTTCAATGATTTGTGCCATTAAGATATATTTTTTAAAGTACCTTTTTATACCGACTCAAATTGGATTCCGTCATTCCATTTCTTCTTCCTTCTGCCCTTTTCCCTGCTATGTGGGGTCGGCACAGTATGTACTTCTCTTCCACATCTTTCTATCAGCCGCCATATCTGAATTCAGACTCTTCTTACATATGTCATCTTTCACACAGTCCACCCACACTTTCCTCGGTCTTCCTTTACACTTATAACCGTCAACATTCATTCTCATTACTTTCTTTGTTATATGTCCTTCATCTCTTTCGCATAACATGCCCGTACCACTCTAACCTCTTGCTCCTCAACTTCTCTGTCACTGGAGCAACTTTCATAACATTCTATTTATGGCGTACAAATACACATAAAGTAGTAGTTAAAAACCATGTATTTTCATTTAAAACTAACAGAACAGCTTAAACGGGTTAGTCATTAGATCTTTGTAAAATTTTACTTACAGACTAACACATATAAAATCTTTTTTTGTTTTCATTCTGGTTGCATATAGTTATGGTAATATCATTTATTGACGTCTATCACTTCTTAATTGAACGCAATATGGAAGAGAATGAAAGGGGAAACATATTCAATTTTAATGTTACTGATTTTTGTTATAACTTTACGTAGTGATTTTTGTCTTTATCGTTTCTTAAATAATAATAATCACTTATTATTTAGAGCGCGCAATCAAAAACACGCACCGAATGGTTTCGGCAATTCTGGTTTATTTACATGTTTATACCGCAATGACGTAGCAATACGTAATGCGTCGTACTATGGAGGAAGGATAATAAGTCGTAGCTATTCTAACGGAGAAAGTGAGAAAAGCGACGTAAATTCCGATGACGAAGAAAAAGTTGAGAAAGAGGAAACCGAACCTCCGAAAACAAATGAAACGAATCCACCTGAGAATGTTGAGTCTCAGACACCGGAGGAGACGCCCGTTCGGCACCATAGTCGAATCGAAACTTATAATGAATTTGCCCGTTTTAAAGATCTAAACCGTCCACCAGACACCCACTACCCACCGGGACCTCTACCTGGGTATCGGCGATCCCTTGCTAACCGTCGGAGGTCATTCACGGCATTAATTTTCCTTGGACTAAGTTTATTTTTGAGTATATATCTATAAGTGTTAATAATAACGACGATGCACAGTATAAATAAATATAATGTATATTAAATAATATACAATACAAATTTCTTTAAATTTTACATCTTCTTTGACATGGACAGGCCTTATACCATGTGCACCTTCTCGTCCATGTTTTACTTTGAATATGGCGATAGCACTAAAATTTAGTGACTTAAAGTAGTCATCACTTCGTTGGTCAATGTGACCCTTCCACTCTGATATGGTTTTTTTTTTCAAGAAACATTCGGAATATTAGTTTTAAGAAAATTTATATGTTCACGATCTATTAATAAATAAATGTTTTTTTCAATGAATATCTTTTTTTTTTTAATTATAATGGGCCTTGTGGTACTATTGTCGTAGTGGTTATATTTGAGGGTTTAATATCGTTCAAAAAATCTATTTCGTTGCCAAATTTCCTTTTCAATTTTAACTAGGTGCTTAGTAAATATTTATTGAAAATTAATAAATAAAAAAAAGACATTCTGTTTAATTTTTAATTCAGATTACACCTGTATATTCGTATGAAATTTTTCGTACAAGGTAAAATACTTAGTACACTATTACATGTCGATAAATACATTTTAGTAAACGATCACATTGGGAGACTCTTTAATAGGTAATGTATTTAATGTTAAGGAGGCAGTTTATGCCGTAAAGTGAAAACTCACCACATGCGTTTACCATAACCAAACCCCCGTTTACAACTAAAATAATCTAAACAATAGAAATAATAGATTAATTATATGTTTAAAAGTTAAACTTAAAATTATGATTCGAACGTGGTGAGTTTAAACACTTGTTTACGTTTCGCTATCATTGTATTCTTATCACATAACCTAAACAAAATTTATATCTAATTAGGCTGGATACAGATCGCTTAGCATGGATATAAAAAATTTTGAAAATTCGCTTTCGTAAAATATTTTATTATCTTAATACAATTCGTTTAAGATTATACCAGTATTAAAAATAACCTAAAACTAGAGTACATAGTGACTTTATATTTTGTATATCGATTATATAGAGATAGTACTCAAGGCAATTTATACAAGCAACCCTCTTATATCACGATTTGTAGGTTTCCAGAAAATGCCGCGTTGCATAAGACCCGAAGAGCAGAGACGTTCGTTCTCATATAATTTTTTTTTAATTCGACGCTAACAAAAAAAATTGATGAAAATAAACATAAAATATTATATTAATTTCCCCCAAACTTTAATATGTATTTATTTGTCGTCATTGCGCAGTATAATCAATCGAGGGTTGTTCGGTGGAACTATATTGCCTTTACTTTCAGAACTTTTATTACTAGCACTGTCTTCTCTTTCGTGTACTTCATGACTGAAGGTCGTGCTTGATCTGAAATGCTCCTAATGACGCGTCAACCAGCTGCCTCACCACCGCTCTGTTCTCGGCACGTCACAGAGCATTCGGATTGTTGGTGCCTAAGATTGCCAGTATCTGGTCGAAGCATCAGGTAGGCGATCGACCTCGTGATCTCTTGCCCTCTATTTTTCCTACTATAACCAGCTCAAGCAGATTACCTGGTTGTGTCCGGGCAATATGGCCCGAGTAACTTAGGACTCGTTTGTAGCGAGTGGTGGAAAATCTAGTGGTGATTTTGAGTTGCTCGCGAATGGATTTGTTAGTTCTCTTGCTGTCCATGGTATGAGCAGCATTCTCTTCCAACTTTCCTATTGCTTAAAAAAAAGCTGAAATTATAATTTGCTTGCTTGTTTTTCTCAGATCATTGTTAATTTTTCTATTATTTTTTTCAACGTTAAGTTTTGCAACATCGTTTTGAATTTCCGGCTTCTTCGGTCTGTGCGGAACTAGTTAATTGAGAGATATTCTATTTTAGTATATTTAAAACGGTAAATGACACTAAATGCGGCTACAGAAGGACGTACAATATTACAAAAAAGTTTTTTGACAATCTCCTCATAGTTTTAGAGCGAAAAGTAGCGAGTTATAAGAGGACTACTTGTATAACGTATAGTACATGTACAGAGGCAAAATGCAGCGTAGGATATCAGCTCATATATATCGTTCTTAACTCAAGTTCTTTAATAGCATACAACTATAACTAACATATAAGCATCACATTGCAATGAAAATATAACTATAGATAATGATTTAAAATCATCCAAACACTTATACTTTGATAAATAAACTTCGACCGTCACCCACAAGTATACGGTGACAACTGTAGCCCGCTATCAAGAAGTACTTAAATGAGTTAAGTCAAGTAACTCCTTAATTTAGAAAGACCTATTATCAGCGCACTGTTGAAAACTATGTACATACAAGTAAACAAGTGGATGATCATTTTAATTTGATAGGTTTAAAAATTAAAATATGTATTATAAATTAAATTCAATTACCTCATTCTAATACACTAAAATTAACCTAACGAATACAAGTAGGTTCAAGGCGGTCCGTTAAATAGAACCCTAGAAATATGTTGTACATATTAAGACAATGTGGACAGAACTCTTGTTTGTATATACTTTGTATAAGACGGGAGTTTAGCTAAGTCTGGAATATAAGGAAGTCACGTTATTGGTCATTTTTGCGTGTCACTACGTCAGGCACTTTATAACGAACGCACGAGACAAGATACACTGTGTATAAATCTTAATAATTATTTGCAATGCCGAATATAGTTTTAAGCAAATACAAGGTTGGTTAAAGGTACATGATATGTTTCGTTGCTATACTTAATATCGGTTACTTATGAAATTTATTTTCAAATTAGGCAACCATTGCACCAATTTACGTCATTACAAAGTTGTTCTAAGTTAGAATTTGTTGGTTAGTGATTTAGTTGTGCGTTTTAATAGTCAATACGTGAACAGGTCACAGTGCGCAGCCGTTTCTGTTTCCGTAGAGTTTCTTCAGCTCCGGCATGATGACGCTCTTGACGAAACTGGACTGCCGTGCGGCTATTGTGTCCCTCTTGGGATTCTTCACGTAATGCTTGATGCCGGGCTTGTGAATGAGGAAAGCATTATTCAATATCATAAAGTCGTAATCCTTCACACATAGGATGTAACCCTGGAATAGATAAAGGGTGAATTTTTATGTATCAATCATTAGGAGTCGATGATCATTGCTTTATATACCTTACTTATTGAGAATATTTCCAATACTTTATTGACAAATTTATTATACTTTTATTTCACTTCGTTTTATATACTCAAATTTCTTTTATATTACTCAAATTATAATTGCAGTAAAAGTATTTAAATAGTTTCTATTATAATAGCTGGTTTATAATCTGCCTAACGATCAATGTTGCTTTAATATAGGGAACTACAAGATGCGTTAATATAAAATAAAAACTAAAAAATTAGTTTTTCATTATAACGATAAAAATTCAACTTAAATATTGCAAAAATATCTACATCCTACATATGGCGGTAGTCTGACTTACACCAAAATAACTTATACCAAGATAAAATCAAAAGGAATCTGCAACAGCGCCAAATTTAAATTATCTTAAACTAACGGCATGAGTCAGATACCGCAAAAGCTATTTTGCAACTGACTTTTTTATCTACAATCAGCTGACGGTTGATCTAAATTTTAATTAATTTTAAGCGACAACGAGATCCGTAGGTGATAAAACTTGATTATCCAGAATATTGGGTTTTACATTTATGATTGTCGGAATACCGCAATAGTGTTACGGTGGCCGATTAACCATATGATGGTGGCTTCTAACCAGATTTGTTCAATAAAATCCTAATATTATCCGAATTTAACTACATATACGGAACGTTCCTCTGAATTCCAGCTAATCAGATAGACTATTCAGTATAGAATATATATTTTTTAATCAACGAAGCGATAAGACGAGTGGAATGTTCACCTGATGATAAATGACACGCCTACCTATGGCGGTGTTAGTTAGGATGGTATACACTGCCTCCTCAGTAATTTGACTAACTACAACATCCTTAAATACGCTATACAGTAATGTGTACACACTAGTGTTGGGCGGCAGAAATAGGCATTGCGGTGGACCTAGACGGTCCCCAGCACCTACCACCACCATCAAACTATTATACCTTCGAGATCCTTGTGTTACAGTTTAAGCGGATTAGCTGCTGCCTTACGGAGGCAATCGACTTTCGTTATTTACACCTTGGCTTATCCATCGTACGTATGTGAACTTGCAAAGCAACAAGTTCAATTCAAAGCACGTGACCATGAATTTAAGAGAGCTGGAATTAAACACGGAGTAATCGCGGCATAACGGTGAGGTCTTACATCGCATCGGAATCTGCATATTCGATGTTGTTGGGAGCATAAGTAAGGTTTTGTACCGATCAGTTAGTTTTATTGCCTTTCGAATGTACAGGTTTAAAGACAAAGGTAAGGAATAATGAATACTACTATTCTAAGCTCTCGATCGCTTTTTTAATGTCTATTTTAAATGCTGAACTTCCAAAGTACTGTAGTTTGTTTTATAATAACTTACAATATTAACTTGTGTAGTAATTTTTCAAAAGTTATTTTCTACTATAAAATAACTTATTCGCTCGAAGGCATCAAATATGAAATATATCGGAATGTCTTTCAACTAATAGGATGTGGTTAATCATTCTTACCTGAGTCATTTTATCTTTCTTGCCTTCCCAGCTAAGTCTTTCGTCGTAATAAGGATCTTGATGAGTTCCGATGAAGATCGGCTCCCAATGAACGTATTTGCCGCGTCGTTTACCAACATGAAACACGTCCATTTCTGCAAAAAAAAAATTATATATTGTTTAATCGGCCAATATATAATGCTAAATTCATCTACCTTGTCACTTCTTTGATCTACTACTACTGAAATACGATTGTCTGGTTTTACAGCGCGCTGGTATCTTTACAGTAATAATAGCTGTTCTCCGCCCGCTTTGCTGGCCATAACACCCCCGTAACCCACTTTGGAGAAAGACTTTTGTAAAATACATTCTTAGTTAACCTATACTCGGTAAAAGGAATATTCCTACAATATTTCAAGTCTTTAAGCCTTATGGTTCCAGAGATATCCTGATGAGTCTACACAAGTAAAAATGGATTATACTTTTACATGTTTTTTTTTCTATCTAGTCGTGGGTCTGATCTGATTAACATAGGAACTTCGAGCTGCGTACGCAAGATTTTGCAAATTGGCGTAAAAGTTTGCGCCGAACGTCTGGGAAACGCGAGTGAGTTGAGGCCGTTGAACCATAATACGCAATTAGAATGCCCCATACGACGGCCATGGCTTGTTCCAACCGGCATAAATAGCTCACGACGCTTACTGAACGAGATTAATTACTACTCCCATCGTAATTACCAGCTATTAACAATGATGGCCCATGTCACAATACACTTGAGAAATGACTGTTGGATCCAACAACAACGTACATGTTGATTTATACGTGTAATTATGTCGAATGATCTAGAGTTTTAAAACCTAAGACTATTAGAAACGTTAGCTATGATATATCATTAGCAGTTAAAACTGAAACTTATTATCGAGCGTAATTTCCGACACTAAAATCTGTAAGCTTATGCAGGAAATTCGCTATAACTTAAATGACTACTATTAAGCTTATAGCGGCACGAACCAATTTTATCGGAACATCTAATAACATTGTAAGTGTAAATATTTAAATCAAGTTTTTCTGAACCTATATTGTCTCCTTTCGAGACCTACGTAATACATACCTGTGTCATGAATAATCGCAAACCGTTTCCATGGGAACCATATGTAAAACAAAACTGCTGTATAATATTGTGCTGTTTAACAATTTTGGTTTGTGTGACCGTGTTAAATATGTTCCGATAGATCATCTGTTTGCATATTACATTTAATCATTTACTAGCCTTTCCCACTTTACTGGTCGTTATATAGAAGATTTGAATTTTTCCACAAATTTTCACGTCCGGCGGCTACCTGTCGCCTCTTTGGACCGTTACCGCTGTTAACACGCCCGCAACTTTTTGGGGAAGGAATTTTTTATAATCCACTCTTAGCTGACCTATAACGGCAGAAGCAATATGTCTACCAAATTTTAAGTCTTTACATTTAAAGTTTCGGAGATTTCGTGATCGCCTCCTATGTGTACCTATAGATTTCTACGATCTAGCACATACAAAAACAGACGAGGTTCCGGGTATAGAAAACATTCAACCTAGTTTTTAATATTACATCGGTTCTTAATTCGCAGATGCAATAGCGAAACTTTTGTTTTGCATATCAAAGGAAAATCTTTGCAAACGTAAATTCTTTTCTCAAGGAAAGTTTGAGTTATATGGATATAACCCACTCAAATCATATCCGTTGTTTTCCTCAGCGTTTGTAGAGATGACGAGTTCTCCGTTCGGAACATCACCCGCAGCTCGTTATAACGAACCTGTCCTATCCTGTCACCTAATGCGTTGAAACTAAGATGGTATTACACCTGTAATATTACAGGTATAATAGTCGACAGGTGAACTTCGTTAACGCTTTATAATTGTTCTGCGATTCAAAATGTTTTATAGACTTTAACAAAAACGCAATAAACATTTATTTAATCTTATACGCTTAGTTAACCAACCGATGAAAATCATATTTTTTTATATCGAAAATGTCAAGTTAAGTTTTCGTCGTATTGGAGATCTCCTTGGACTTGGATCTTACGGTCAATTTATTTTAGTTTATGGACTATTTCTATATCAATGGCTCTGATATACCATTTTTTTTATTATTGCGAGTCATAGATTATTATGTTTTGTATTGTTTTCAACAGTGATACAACACAAATACTATTTTTTTTTTATTTTAAATCTTGCTTTCTTCAAATGTCTATTACGTATTTTATAAATCCTATATTCGACAATCTATTACGTTATAGTATACAAATAAAAAAACAAAACATCTTGTATTTGTCACAGACTCTACTATAGGTAATTTGATAAATGTTAATTTTGGATAGTCCGATTATATCCGGGTTTTGTATTGATTTGTCGTATATATTCCACGCGAGTCCGTGCTTTGGAAGACATCAGAACCCTGTTCCGGCTTCTCGTTACTAAATTGTAGTCATTGTGTGGGGTCGATAACCTGAGGAAGGCTTGATTACACTGACGAATGAGTAGGTTAATGACCGAAGCTTATCCTGAAAATGGGTTAAACTAGTACTAAGCATTTGATAATGGATCTTTTTGTAACGGATACCAAACGAAACAATTTTAAAATGTATATGTACGTGAAAACAAAACGATTTAAATATAATTATGTTGGCTTGTTTATAATAAATTTATAGCCCTAAAGATGGTTAAAGCCCTTCTACAGGGTTAATTGATATAAGGCCACATCTTAGCAAAAAACTTGATGGACTAACAAGACGCGGTCTTAAGTGACGAAGTCCTTTGCAGCACCTCAGTTTTGCGAAGGACATAACTAAGCATAAAACTACCGTCTTTTTTTCCTTCTTTTTTTTAATCACTTTCTGTGATTGACACAATTGAATATGCAAAATTTAATGTGAATATAACCATAGTTCAAAATCTTAAATAATATAGATTATTATAAAAAATTAACACAATAATATGTTTCAGCTTTTATTGCCAAAATCAAACAATCGATTTTTTTTAAATTTGTAGGTATATGAACTTTTACACATCGATATTTTTTTTATTAACCAATATGTAGTTAACTTTCCAACAGACAATACTGCGGTATGTAAACTTTGTACAGTTATTTTCAAGAATTAAGTTAATACATTTATCAACGACAGTATTAATCATATATAAAGGGATGAAAAAACACCGCACTTTCAAGATAAAGCCTGGGGTATACAAACGACTATCATTATATACGAATGATGATATTTAATTGTCTACTTACGATTAGTTTCAGATGCGTTCATCCATTGCTGGCCCTGAGGTATATTGTGACAGTTGGGACACACGTATTTATGGAAGGGTATAGCAGTCCTCTTAGCTAACATAGCTTGTAATTCAGTTTTAGTTGAAGGTACCTGAAATAATAGTTTTAAATGTTAGGATATTCACCTCCATCCGTTGAAGGATAATATTTATAAAATACACATTTAAAAAAAAAACTTAGATTTTTTTTATGGTACTTTAGGATCCTGGTTTCCCTGGTTCATAGTCAAATTGTCAAGTATATACGGATGTAGAATTTATATAACACCGAATCATAAAACTTATGTCTAGCAGTGCACGTCTATCAATTTAGATAATGATGATGACGATGATGAAGTAAATAAATAACAAAAAAAACTTGGTGTAAACTCACTTGAACTTTAGCATCGACTTCAAAAATACTTATCGGGAAGACCCTTGGTTTCGTGGATGTATTCAATGGCTTCGCGTTTCTGGCGATCATGTTCAAGAACCGGGGTATCAAATTCGGACTTGGATACAGTTCTATGTCGGACGGGAGGATGAAGTGAGTCAGTGCGGAGTCTCTGGCGACATTCCTCGCGACGTTCACCGGGTACAAAAGGTTCTTCGTCTTCATGTATGACGTTGAAGATTTTATATTGTATGGAGGTTGAGCTGTACAGTTGTACGGAGTCGAAAAGAAACTTTCTGGATCTGGAATCTACAATACACAGAAACAATGAACTTACTTTAACTTTTATCAGTACATAAATGTAACTTATATTTATTTTATTTTACCACGGAAATAGAAATAATACAGGCGAGTTTAACTCAATTGGGTTTTCTACCAATTAACTTTGGTGGATGAGTAGTTTTAGAGATTTATTTCGAAATGCATTTAAAATTATCTCAAGAAGTATATCATGGAAATACAAATAAGATTTATTTTACATCAAACAAAATCATGTAAGAGATTGTCTTCTATAACTTTTGAATGTTGATGTAAGGGTTCCCTCAGAATAACTTACGAGATCCAAGCCAACCTCATCTGCTTGTGGTGCACCATACTAATTAACAAACGAGGCTCAGGCTCCCACTGACACATATTGGACCAGCGTGGTGGAAAATAGGCAAGATCGTCCATATGAATCCCTACCCAATCTATGTGGGAATCTTTAGGGGAAACCTATGCCCAGCATTGGACTTTTATCGGCTAATGATGAAATGAATCATCAGGTATAATCTAAACGTGATAAATATAATAACAAACCAAACATACACGATTTTTTTTGTGTCAATGACCATCTACCACACTTTCAAGCAGTAACTTATTATATTATAGTTTAGAGAATGCTATGACTAATAAAATGCTATATGGTCAAGACAGTGTTGTGACATTCTAGTGACGTCTCGTTCTCAGAACAGAAGTTATCTTCATATTAGACAAATTTCGCACTGGTCGCATAAAAAGGAAATGTACCAACCTTACTAGGTATATGCTTATTCGAGAAGAAGACGTGGAAAGTGACATATTGACGGATGAGATCGTTTCCGAGGCATTCGCGAAGGTATCGAATACTATCCACGGTAGGCGCTAAGTCCGCTCCTGGCGCGTGTATCGCCAAACTCACCGGAGCCATCCATCTGCAAACAAAAGCGGAAGTTAGAATATCACTGCGTAATATCATCAAAAGACCTCTGTTAATCAAACTGTTGCAGCTTTCCGAGAACACTTTCGCGTGATGACCAACAGTGTTTACGTCTCCGTCGTTAGTTTATAAGGATACCTTCGACGCTAATGTAGTTCCAGCACGCACGGTCGTCAAATTAATAATATACGAGAGCCTAAAATATACTGTTGCACAGGAAAATAACCAAACATGGGATTCTGGTCAAGTATTAAAGAACACATTATTCTTAATCATATTAAGATGAATTCGTCTGAACTATTGGCAATGTTCATGTTAGATTAAAATGAATAAACAAATTTCCTCGAAAAACATAGTATTTATAATGAGTCATACATTTATACTTAGTGTGGTAACATTATTGTTGTACCTATGAACTTAAAATTAAGAAAAATATGTTTTATTCGCAAAACTTAAGTAGATAACTAATGTATGAAACAAAAATATTAAATTTAATTATTTTGATAATATAAAAAGTTAGTATTATAGTATTCACCTAGTTTTAATGAATTAATCCGTAATAATTTTTAAATGGACAATGAAGAACTGACTTAGTTTTTCAAATATTACCTACTAAATTATTTTTCGGGTAGTTACTACAAATGTTTACTTACAATGTAGGAACAGATGTTAGATATACTTAAGAATTTTGTGTTTGAGTAAAATAAACATGAACGTTTCATTAAAAATTCGTTAAATAATTTTAATATGTATGGATCGAGTTAAAGATATATAATATTTATAACAGAATTATCATACCACAAATAAAAAAACTGGTACAGAACTTATAATATTTTAACAGAAAAGAACCTAGACTAATTTTGTATCGGTAATGGGCAAACACTTGATGTTAATTTGACATGATTTTAAGTAACAATGTGGTTGAAGGTAGTAAAGTGTCTCAGCCCAGAATATTAAAGCTTTCATATGTTAATAGCCGGAAGTTAGCAATGGTGTTATAGCAGCGGACTTGCAGTATGAACGTGAAAGGTAGCCAAGTCGATTCGAAAAACTCTACTACTCCTCTCTAAACTCCACGACATGTGAACCTCGAATTCTACTAGAGACCTCCATGGCACAAGACAAGCCTTTCAAGTTCCTCCTCATGGAATCTTCATTGTTCAACTACATATGCTAGTAGTGTATTCTAAGGTAGATTTTATTAGCTTTAAGCTATTACTGTTGGTAGTTTTCTGTTGCTAGAGATAGTCTACGTACTTACAACTGCAGCATCTATTTCCGCCGCCAAACAGTAGTGTGCAAACATTAACATGTTTCGGTTTAATAGGAGTTGTAGCTAGTGAAATTACTGAGGTAACGAGACTTTACATCTTGTATCAAAGCGATGGGTACAACGTTGTGCTGTGTATATCATCCTAACTTGCGCCACGTCGTTACGGACAGGGATATAACTTATCATCACGTAAAACCCTTTTTTTATTCAACGAAGCGACGTGATTAGCGGGACGTAAAGCATTGCTTCCATGTTGTATGCATTGTCTGCAGGATCCTCAATAAGAAGTAGACGATAGCACGTTAATTAATTATACTTTCCTTTTAAGGTAAGGGTGTAGAAAACGTCTCCCCAGCAACTAATCCGCTATTGATGTAATGGATGGAAGACAAAGGAGGGAAAAGGCGCGCGCCGGTATGTTTCGCGGTTATGAATTACACATTTGTTCTCACTTTACACTTTGTTAGCAGTGCTGTTCACGCTCCACTTTATGTTTTGGGTCCGGCGTCTGGTAAAAAAAGGGGCCACCGTTTGTCCGTTTCGATACGATAGCGGCGTACGCTATTTCATTTTCTCACAATTCAATACAGAATTGACAATCGACAATAACTAGTTTATACAGTAAAAAAATCGCGTGATGTGATTGATCATTGTATTTTCATTTAATAAATTAGTACGAGTAGTATCATATTTTTTTTTTATTCAATTACGCGACGAGACGATCGAGACTTTCACCTGATGGTAAGTGATATCTCTGCCCACGACATTGTGGCGTTGGTTAGGATGACATATATTCCATTACGAGTACATTGCGCTCGTCGCCTGAGTCAAGATGTTGAGTCTCGCTACACCAGTAATTACACTAGCTACAAAGCCTCTCAAACACAGTAATGAGCCGTATTGAGCCAGTGTGGTAGGAAATACCCCAATTCACCTCACATGACCCTCTACAAACGACGGCAGCAAGTGCCCGGCAGTACCGGAGGCCATGCTGTCTGGTGAAGGTCGCGGAAAGCCGCTAGATGCAAGCAGCTCAGGATCGGATCCATTTGCAGATCTTTGGAGAGGCCCAAGTCCAGTAGTGAACATCTATCAGCTGATGATTGATAATTTTTTTTATTTTGTACGAGTTCAAATCGGTCGTAGTGAAGTATTAATACGCTGTTAGACAATCCACATCCATACACTAAAATGACGAGTGTACATGGCAATTATCTTACAGTATAGAAAAGTACTTCACAAAATACTGCCAACACCATTTTCTATTTGCCGTTGGTTAAGTTACACTTGGCTTAGTATTTGGAGGGTGTCGGCGGCGGCAACAGCTGTTAGATCAATATTCCGCACGTTCGTAGGTTGCTATTTACTAGCCACTCCCCCGCCGTCAGTACTAAGCACACTATAGAAACTATCGTGACAATAAATAAAAACGCTATTATTCACACATCCAACCTGTTTGTTCCGCTGTACAGCGCGTAACTTTACTAATATTACAATTAATTTCAACTATAAAACGATACTGGTTTAAATACTCTAGTTTTTAATTCCTAGTTAAACCGATGATAATTATTTGTATTTCAGGGGAAATTTTACGAGTCAATTTACCACTTGTTAAGAAAAAAAAAGTGATATATTCAATAAGAAAAAAAAATCAAATTGAAGACTTTAAGTTGGCCAATGGTCTTGAGCCACGCCTAATACCCTCTTTAAATTGTGGAACGGTGGTATTATTCAATATTGTATTACATACGTGAAAACAATGTAATCTTTTTAAGTTTTTTTTTTTATTCTGCGAAGTGACGAATCGAGCGGAACATTCACGTAAGTGTGCAATGATGCAGTGTATAAACAGTGCAATATGATACAGTGTATAAACACTGCATCATATTGTGTTCGTCGTCTTAAAATATAAGATATTGAGTCTCGTTACCCCAGTAATAACATTAGCTACAGCAATTTTCAAACCAGAACATATTAATGTTTCCACACTACTGTTTGGCGGGAGAAACAAGCGCTGCTGTGGTACCTACCTAGATGTTCAGCAGTAAAAGAAACCAACCACCAGTAAATAATAATAAATGAATATAACATTTATTAAGTATTTACTCGTACATACATTTTTGCATTTATATGCTTGCTTTTTTTTAGAAATATACTCTTACGTATATAAACTTCTACCTGTACCCCGCCCGCTTTGCTGACCGTAAGACCCCCGCCCCTTTAGGGAGTAGAAATGTTTTTAAAATCCATTCTTAGCTGCGCTCTAAACGGTAGACGTCATACATCTACCGTTTCTCTATCTACCTATTTTGAGCATTTACCTCTAATATTTTTTAGAATCTATATTTCCTATATATGGATAGATTAAAAAAGTTGTATTATAAAAAAATATATACGAGATATTTTAATAGAAAGTCAGTATGAGGATAACTTCATCTCTAATCTAATATTAAATGAGACAAAACAATTCATTACTAGCAAAGAGTATATAAATGAGAAGTTAAAACTGTTTTCGTGTAAAGTTCGTCTTGCACGTAATACTGAACTGTAAATTAGCGATTCGCACTTGACTTTTAGGTTTTAATAGTCGGCTGAAATGTTCGTTGTGAGGCTAACCTTTAAGTTATGAGAGGTTAATCAGAATGAGTTCACACGGGTGTGCGTTAACGACCCGCGTGGTGCCCGTGAGATCGATTGTAAAGTCAACACGGGGCTAGACGTGTTTGTAAAGGGTCGAGCCCTCGAACATTGTGCTTATACTGCAGTAGTGACGTGCTCAGCTAGGGTCCGACGGGCTGATCGATGCTTAGTCACCAGCTCGTACATATATTGAGCCGGAAACGCGCGAATGATTACAACTCGATGTTGCGCTACTAACAAAAGGATAATAGCTACCGTGGTTTACTTTTTTATTTAAAATTGCTATTAATAATTATTTTTTTTTATTTTTAATTCTTAAACTTTTGTTTCCTTTTGGAACCAATGTTGCGCTTCGTCCTTTATAATGTGAGCAGAGAAGTATTGGAATAATCTTTCGTGGTCAGTATTTCCGTTCAAATCTGACGTGGGAGAACTTTTAAGATTGAATAAGCTACTAATCAGTAAACTTTACCATGGAAAACCATATCGTTTCTTACTATTAGATGGGATCGTTGTCAAATGCTACGTTATTAAAAAAAAATTAGCAAATACAAAAGTTTTACTTACTACAATGTTATATTTTTTTACATAATACATTTGAAACATGATCATCATTACTCATTATTCAATCACTACCTTTTCTAAAGCCTTTCAAAAAGTGCGATGCTCAGCCTTTCGCTTCCACTTACTTCCGGTCGCACTTATAAGGCCGTCGGTCCATTTGGAGGAGGATGCCCCACACCCCTACGACCCATCCGAGACTTTACTCCCCTATCGACCGTCACTACCACATGTCACCTGTGCATTGCTACTTTAGCTTGTAGATCAGACAAAGTATAAAGTGATTGTAAAAAAACGTTTGCATATGCCGTTTGAAATGTTATATTATCTATCTATATAAGTATATAATGAAAATGGGTTTGCTTTGCCAATCACGTGAAAACTAGTGAAGGTAACAACACGCGAACATGACCAATCGACGCGGAATAATTTACAGATTGTTATAGGCTGTTTTTTGAGTTTCATAGATCCTTTATAATTTTATTTCAAAATAATTTTTTTAAGCATTTTCATTTCGTATTATTTATATGGCTGCTATAGTAACAGTTGCTATACAGAGTCATTGAGGTTGCGGTTGCTGTTAACGAATATTTGAGACAAATTTCAAATCTAATTTTATATTACGGCCAGCAACGCGGGCCGGAAACTGGTATATTTGTAATAATTATTGATTATTATGCTAATAATGTTAAGAACTATAAAATTTTACAAAAGAAGTTTTTTATCATCATCAGCTGGTAGACTGTAATGTGAAGTACTTTCACTTTATATATAAGTACAAATAAATTACATTAAAATAATATCGCACAGCACTAGTTGCACTTATTTTACATTGTTTTACGCAGGTAAAGCATTCCGACAGTGTGTTTCAAAGTTTTTTTTTATGCGTTTGTCTACAAACTTAAAAGCCTTTCAATGGCAAAAGAAAACTATTTTTTATCTAATTACTATTCATGTACACGATATCAAGTAATTAAGCGACATTGAAAACGTTTAGGATTCGAACTGGACAACGGAGTTACGTTGAAACTAGTTTTTTGACTTGAAATTGTATCGTGCCATGATAATTATTTCTGCTTGTACATCATAAAAACGTTAAAAAAACTATGCATATGCAATTTATTACCATAAATATTTATGTTGTTTATAACGAGAAATGTTTTTTTTAACGATGCAATCGACATCCACAGTACGTTTTAAGAGCATGACGTTTTTTGCGTGTCGCTTCGTCTAAATTGAATGACTGGATAATTTCTTACGTAGGCGACTCAAGAATGTAAGCTTACTATCTAATAGATATTGTTTCCTTAGCTCTTGTGGTAAAAAAAAAATATTCTCCGTTAGTATTCACATCTGAAAACGCGCAGTAATTATACTTTATTTACATGATATAGAAATACAGTGTCCACTTGTATCTTTCTTATATATATCATATATTGCATAGCAACATCGACTACAAATCAATTTGCGAAATTAATCAAAGGGGGGAATGAAAATGGATTTTTAATATTATAAAAGATAGGCAAGGGGTATATTCCCAGTGGGGATCCTTCATCAAGCCGGTGTTCATTTAGAATAGAGGTTAGAGCACACTTAAATATCTTTTCAGTTCTAAATAGATTAGTTCAACTCGAACACATTTTCAATACAACATCATTTGAACGCAGTGTTAACAATCGCTTCTAAATTACCGTAAACTTGAACGTGTTACCGCGTAGAATATTTGAAAGAGTCGAATGTTATTTTAATATCAAACAGATGTGAGGGGAAAAAAAAGGTACTCACCAATATAACGTCCAAAACACGCCAATAAGGCCGCAATTATGTTCCGGAGTTGTTACATACGATAAATTTAATTTCACGTCGGAGCGTTTGACCTACATGGGCGGACCGCAGTCGCTATGCGGATAACAGTACAGAGAGATGTTGATTCCGTAATGGGAGACGGTGCACTTGGCTGCGACTCATCTGGGTTGACCGCAACGCCTCACGCTAGAGGTCTCCGCACATACGGGCACACCTGTTCCAATTGCGTAGTCTCCAAATACGAACCTCAATATAACTCTCGTACGCATTAAAATATAACTTGCGTAAACCTGATTAATAACGGAACCAAATTATACACAATCTTGCGACAATAGCCACTTTTGTGTATTTTATATTACGTAGGAAATGTTTCTGAAATTGTTGTGTTTTCAAGCTAGCGAAGAGACTAATAAATTGTTCACTTGTTGATAAGTCATACGTATGCTCATAACAATGTAGCGCTAGTTAGGATGGTATAAACAATACTATATTAAGCTTGTTACCACAGTAATTTCACTAGCTAGAATTCCCTTTAATTTTGAATAGAATAATGTTTGTACATTGCATATATATGCGCTGCGGCAGTACTTCTGAATGTTATAAACTTATGCAAAGTATTTATGATTCTTCAGTAAGTTTTCACGTTATAAAACGTTTGACTTTCAATGATTACAGCAACAGTGTATTAAATTAAGTTTAATATATATTATAAGGTTTTCTTCTACCGCATTTCACAACCAAAAGATGGGGTTTTATTAATTTATATTTTTCTTGTGGGAGACAGTACAAACTAGGAAGGCTTGTGCTATGCTTATCCCGGCTCCCCCTCTTAAGTAAAGTATTAGTGTAAGTAGCTGTTAGTGTGTGTATATTTTAGTTGTTAATCATATTTGTAATGTTAAATAAGTAATCTTCCTAAATATCAGTTCTTTGTAAAAGTCTTTCCGTTTCTGCGTAATCCAATTCCTGAAGCCATGTAGCTGTCCAATTTTTACATACTTTCCTTATAAGTTTTAAAATTATTAAATTTTTATTCAGTTCGTTAAAAAGTTTACTTCCTATATAAACATAAAAATTTTGTGCGAATAAAATTTTCGTAGAGTGAATTTTGATAACTTCTTGTAATCTATTTGGAGTTTCAGCATTTATAAACTAGTTTAGTCTATGTTGTTGTGTTTCTGCAATATAATATTGCAATAATACAACAAACAACTAAACTTTTATGCAATAGTATGTATATGAAACACTTGCTTGATTGGACGAATCGGACAGTATACCTATATTGCATGTATTGAATATTGTTTTGCACCTCTAATTGTTTCCTACGTTATAAAATCAATCGAGCATTGTTTTCAGGCAAAGTTACGTCGTCAATAATCGGTTATGGCATCTACAACGGTTGCCCTACATCGAGGGTTCATTATAATAAAACACTTCAATTTCGTGCCATCTCGTTGCTCCTCATTATTCAATGTCGGCACGCGAACCGCACCTTAGTTTTCTATACTGCGGTCGCCGTCTCAACCTCTTTTTTACCATGCTCTTTCCCACGTAAATTCTTGATGTTTTTTTTTATATTTCCGAGGACATTGAACTTGAAGATTGCGTCACGTAAGTATGGTACCATGGTGAACGTTAAATTGTTGCCGATCGGAAGGCAGTCACATGAACGTATTTCACTTTTGCCCGAGGTCGGGTTTGATGCGCGAATTAATTTGTCAGCTCACGTTGCCGGACGATCTGAATTTTATTAAGACAGAACAGTATCGTCATTGCATTGAGCGTGACATGCAATCACGATTTCAGATGAGTATAGCGGCATAATGATATGTTTACTCGCCGTCTTATGGTATTTCTGCATACATTACCAATATCAATTCACATCATTCGCAGAAACAAGGTAGCTATAAAGCAGTATAAACCCAATGTATTCAATGTCGAACTCAATTCTTTTAAACATAAATTGTCCTGTAATGGATACAATAACTATTTACAAAGTCTTCTCTGAATGGACATCACCATCACATACATATCAGATCCTTATATATACAAATATAAAACAGAGACACACAAACATATTACATATAAACATGCGGCAAGTTATTAGGTCAAATATCCTCTCTTCATTCAATTGTCTTCTTTATAACGGCTTGCGACTGGATCCAATTATCCTTTACTATAATATTGTTAATATCTAAATTTTTGAATAATTTCAAACGATATCAAAATAATTTCTGACATCCAATTGAAATCCTTTAAATGGGTTCAGTTAGTATATAACTAAGTTAAACTCTCAGTGAGAGTTCAGCGGGGAAAGTGGTTTCTTCGACAATCGCTACGTTTCCTATGCTGTTATGCAAAGGAAAAAGCAAAGCCATATTTAATAACAGTATATAGAGTGGTCCTACACAACTAGGTTTAAATACCGTTTCACATTTTAATAATGACTGATATTACCATTCGTCTTCATGTATACCTCGAGCATCTCCTGTGTGACTTATTGCAAATAAATTGAAACTCCCAACGGTCTTGGAACTTGGACAGTAATGTATATAGAATAAACAAGTCGAGCACTCTTCGGTATTCAAGAAGTAAAGGCATTCCGTTACCGAGTCTGGTAAGTATGAAAATTTATTCAGCGCCTCCTCTGAACATAACTGGAACTATCCGTTTTGATATATGTAACACTGACGTTCAACTGCAACTGTTTATAGGACTATAAATACTTAAATAGTATTTTTATGTGGAACACCGTAACGTGACTTAATGTAAAGATCTATATTGAAGACTACTTCTCAAACGGCAATTTATTTGAAGAGTAATAGGTCTTTTATCAAGTTAAATGTATTACTTTTTAAAATATGTAATAATTTAATATTTCAACAGCCTCTAACATCTAGGTGAATCAACATAAGGAAATTAATAAGTTAATACATATATAGAAGTATTAAACTATTAATTTTATTAATTCATATTTTTTTGACTTGAGCATATGGTTATAATATTTCGCAATTACAAATATTAACAAAGAAGTATGTAATAATAATTACCAAAACTAACGAAGGTCTGGGCTAAAGTAAATATGCAATCAAATAAATATTTGAAATCCTCCAAAACGAATTAAACATTACGTAAAATTAAGTAAAGTGACATTAAGTAAAGTGATTGTAATATTTGTTTAGAGGTTTCTCAAAGTTACACAACTGCCTGTCTTCTCGTGCAAACATAAAAGGAAAAGGCATTCTGACGGAATGGAATGTTGTCCACGTCCACGTTAATCATTTATCGTTACCGTTCAGTTTGCTCCTCTTTGCTTCAATAGATCACAACTAGTTGCGCCATTTTCACTTTTCTCGGCGATATTGTGAATATAATTGTACGGTGGACTGGTTCAGTGATTTACATAGTTATTTGATTATAAACAGATATTCCATCGCCCGAATACCGTTCTCCTCATTCTGGTTGTAGTTACGTCAAGCTATGGTTAAGAGTAAATTAGTACGCTCGCCTACTCTGCTGTTAATTTCTTAACGATTTAACCGAAAGATTTATGTAAGAGATACATTAAAACTATAAATTTTGTACGAGAGGATACTGTTGAAATATTTTTTTTATCTGTACAACAAAGGCATTAATATTTTTAAAATAGGAATATATTTGGAGGATACGCATGTGATTTAGAAACCTACTGATTGGTTTGTAAGATTTTGAAACAATGCTTGGTATCATCATCATCAGCCGATAGACGTCCACAGCTGGACAGGCCTCACAAAAGCCATTTCCCACCACGCTGGCCCTATGCAAGTTTGCAGGCGCTAAAGTCACGTTTGTTGATTAGCAGGGGCACGACGATGCTTGATACTATGCTTTAAACGTTTGAAACTATTCTGGAAGTACAATTTTAGATCAGTAAAGAAATTAAAATATAAAATTTTATATGCGACTTGATAAGGTTAATAGACACATATATTGAATTAATTGTTTTACTATTTACAGGTGGTACGTATCTACTGCCGGAAACCGTCTAAGCATATACCACAACAGCCCCTATTTCTGTCGCCAAACGGTAGTGTACAAACATTGCTGTGTTCGTGTTCGAAGGGCACTGTAGCTAATGCAATTACTCGGATAACCTTAACATCTTATGTATCAAAGCAACGAGAATGTGGTGCTGTGCATACCATCCTAACTAGTGCGATGTGACAAGATGGGCAAGTATATCACTTACCATCACGTTCAAGTTCCGCTAGTGTCACTTCGTAGAATAACTAAAGAAACTATTGCCTTGATTTATCTCTCAGCACAAGTACAAACTGCAGTTGGAAACAGGACTATTAGTAATGATAGCAGCGATTTTAATAAAACGAAAATGAATTATTGTATAAATATAATAAGTAATAAAAATAATTGTATAAATATAAGTAAATGAGTATATGTACATATTCACATACTGTATCTATATATTTATAAGCTATGTATATGTATTTTGTATTAAGTAACTTTTAAGTATATGATAATATCTACGTTGATGTTTGTGCCGTTGGTTTTACTTTTTGCACCCGATTGTATTTATTTATATATCTTTTTGTTCTCTTCTTAACAAGAAAAGCTGACTAGAAGAGAATGCCATGTGGAATTATATATTTTTTTTATTTTAATATTTATTATTTGAACCATTACTCTTGCGTGATATTTGGCAGCAAAATTCGAAACTGTATTATACGAATATGTGCTTACTCATCCACATATCCGCTGATGCAGCGTCGTGCACATTGCTGCAACGAAAGGGGGGCAGCGAATGTGTAGTAGTGAGAGCTTCAGTACATCGTGCAGCACCACGCAACCGCGTTCGTTTCCGCTGATAGGAATCACGGACAAGCGTACCTTAGTGGGTGTGCGGTGACCAATTCTTTGTAAACAGTCAAACCTTCCCAATCTAAAAGGAAGTTGGCCTTTTACTCGTTCTCTACTAATTCTCTTGACACTCCTTATTCAAGAAAATATATTTTTTGTGTTATGACTTTCACTGCTGTTACAGTTACTTCTGCCTTTACTTTTACAGTCTTCGTTACCGGAGATCGTCTAGGTAGAGATCACCGTGGCTCCTATCTCTGCCGCCAAACCGTAGTGTGAAAACTTCCGTTTTATGGACGCTGTTACTAGTGTAAATACGGAAGTACTTGCAAATTAAGACTTAACATCTAATGACACAAGACAACGAGCGCAGTGTGATGCTGTGTATATTATACTTAATAGCGCCACATTATGAAAAAGCTTTCACTTGCCATCAGATGAACGCTCGTCTCGTTGCTTTGTAAAATAAAAGATATACTTCTCCAGACGGTGTGTCAAAAAAGCACCTAGGTGTTTCTTTTTGGTTTCTACCTATCTGCCGTAATATATTTCAAGTTTATAACACGTTCATTATTCCAGTAATTTCACTAGTTACCACAGTCGCAAATTAGAGTACAGCAATATTTTCCATACTACTGCTACTGATGACAGAAATAAGCGTATCTGTAATACCTACATAGACGATTTCCGGCAACAGCGGTGACCAATAATTTATCTTTTCTTGTATGTATTTAGTACAGACGTTGTGACATATGGATCTAGTGCTTAGTACGAACTTAGCACATGTTACTGTGTTAGATTTAGACGAAGCGAGAGGATTACCTGATGCTCAGTGATATCCAGTCTATAGCAACGTCGCGCTAGTTATATTAACATACACTGCACCATATTACGCTCGTCGCTTTGAGACTTAGAATTTTAAATCTCGTTACCCCAGTAATTTCACTAGCTACAACACTTTTCAAACATAATAGGAGCTGCGGTTTTATTTACCTAGATCATCTCCGGTAATAGAGACTTACCACCAGTAGAGATTTATACTTAATTTAATATGATATATTATTAGATCTTTTTCCATTAAAGTAATTTTATGTGCATTCAGTAATAATGTTTTTATCGACTCAAAAATTAATGCAAATTGCAAACACAGTCAATTAAAACGCTAACGGCCAGACAACTCTTAATGTCACACTTATCGCTGCACTGGGCATACCATTTTCGTTAACTATAGTTTAGGCGTGCTGGGAATGACTGACGGCAACCTTGACTTTCATATTATGGAGGCTTGTTAATTTACGGTCAATGAAAAAAAAAATATTAAAATGTTTAAACAACGGTATATGTTATGAAATATTTTCACTTACGTATTGTTAATGTTACAATCAGAAACAAAAACTTATGTCAAATTTTACAAGGACAGGACATCAAAAGTAAATTATAAGCATATTCAAATTGTTATGATTGTATTATAATCTATATATACAGGGTGAAAGGTAAAAGGTGTAAAAAATCTGGAGAGGCTAAAGTATAGGTCATATCCTATCTATCTATGTATGGAATACTCCATTCAAAAATATCTCTGGCTTGATAGGTGACGATTTGGAAAAGGTAACTGATATTAATTTCGTGCTTGTAGAGAATTTCCGTCACTAAGTCCATAACAATAAGAAAATGTCAGCGTATTCTTCATTACCGTAATCCGCCATTGAAATTAAATTTATTTGGTACGGAAAAGAAAAACTATTCAGAATTAAAAAGGGAACGATAATGTGCGTCGTAGCGGCCAACGAAAGTAGTTAAATTTTAACTGTCGTACTGACTTATTACCTAAAAATGACATTGAACATGTTTTACAATGAACTCAATATCTAAAACGACAACAATAAGCTCGCACGTGTTACAACAAAAACAAAATGGTCGAATTAAGGGCCGGCGCGGCTTCTACTTTTACGAGTCTCTACAGTTTGATATCTCATGCTACTTGGTTTTATTACAAGTGTTTCATTTTCTAAATATTCGAAACTTTGTGTACTTTTACTTACCTTGTCGGATAGGTATTGAAGTCACGTACTTATTTATGTGCTTTATATCGTATTTTTTATAAATAAAATTTTATTTTAAGATTAAACAAAAATGTAAGTATGACGTCTTATTTTTAACTGTCACGACTTTCAAAGAACCTAACTTAAAAGTTTTAGCCTCTAAGTGATGAGTATTAATTTAATTTAACAAAACAAAGATTAAACAATAAGTATTACATTAAAATTTGTGTAGAAATAAGTAAAAAATAAAATCATTGAATATTTTCCTAGAAAATCGGGAATTTTTTGGAAAATATTTAAAAATCGAATATCTGCAGAATCATTGTTTCTGGATGGGGTATTCCATACATAGATAGATAGGGTACGAGTCATACTTTAGCCTCTTCAGATCTTTTACACCTATATACATATAATGAAAATGACTTGTTTGGTCGCCAGCCACGTGAAAACTAGTGAACGTATCAACACGGGAACATGACCAAGGGTTATAGGCTGTTTTTTGAATTGCATAGATCCTTCATAGTTTT
The DNA here is from genome assembly GCA_029034505.1 of Ornithoptera priamus. NCBI lineage: Eukaryota > Metazoa > Arthropoda > Insecta > Lepidoptera > Papilionidae > Ornithoptera > Ornithoptera priamus. The sequence goes on from JARDWD010000484.1 coordinate 1,211,539, forward strand.
ATTTCTAATTAACTTTTCATTGAGTATTATTTTATGATTGCTATAGTAACGGTTGCTATACAGAGTCGTTTGCAGTTGCGGTTGCTGTTAAGGAATATTTGAGACAAATTTCAAGGTTAGTTTTATTTTACGGCTCGCAACGCGGGCGGGGAACCGCTCGTTTGTAACAATTATCGACTATTATGTTAATAATTCTAAGAATTATACAAAACGACGTAATGAGCGAGACGTTCACTTGATGGTAAATGATACGCCCATTCATAACAACCTGGCGCTAGTTGGTATGATATACACAGCATCACATTACTCTTTACACCTAGAGACATTAGATATTTAATTGCGTTACTCCTCTAATTTCACTAGCTACAGCACCCATCAAATCGGAATACGGTAATGTTTACTTACTGCTATTTATATATATATGTGTGTGTGTGTGTGTGTGTTACTATTTATCTACTTGAGGTGGATATTTAAAACGAAAATTTTATTTTAGTTGAACTGTCCGGAAACCTTTACACACATCTGATAAATTTTTTCTCTTATTGCCAAATATTCCATTCGAATTTTTGTTAAACTGTTACTATATGTTCTGATTTTGTTAAACAGTTAAAAAACATATTTCCTGCTATCTTATGGCTGTTTTATTATTTTATTTGAGGTTAAAGTGATTTCGGTAAAAGTAAAATTAGCGGTATCATTTCCGGCATAACGTTCGCAACCCGTCCTTTTTAATTTTTTTTTGGTATCTGTGTTCATACCCAATGAAAGATATATGTATAAAATTGAGATTTGAATTGTTTTAGTACACAAATCTATAATAACAGTAATTTAGTATCGAGAATAGCTGAGCATTGAATTAGTTTTCTCAATCTGAAAGCGAAACTTCAGTTTGAAGAGGGCACATAGTGAAACTGATAATACAAATCCTTGAAATGATTTTTCATGGACTTTTATTTGATGTAACTTTCTTACATCTTTGCATCATCTGAATTTTTACACGGTTCATGAGATCATCATAACAATTTCTGTACTTTTTCAAATATAGATAATATATATCCAGTATAATATATCCAGTAAAAACATCAGTAGCAGTACAATTTCAACAGATACATCAACGTGAAGTATTCGCAACGGGTTATGTCCTGTTAACAGTACTTTAAGTATTAAATGGATTACACGACTCAGGTTGCGTCGAGGATTACTTACTCGTAAATGGTCTTAATTTATATGTGGCCGTTAGTGACTCTAAAGGTAATGAAATAAACATGACAATTAAATTGTTTGATTATAAAGTTAACCGTAAGTGACTTCCGTTAAACATTTCTATACTTAAATCGTTACACTATATGTTACTGAAACAAATCTTATTTGATATGAGATAATATATGATTTTTTTTTACTTATCTTCTCTGTGAAAGCAAATCTTTATTAGTTATTAACATACGATGTAACACATCTCATAAGATTATATCTTACGAGATGTGTTATACCGAATATTTAACCGTAACTCTGATATAACTCACCGAATTTGAGTTCAACCGTTATTTAAATTTATGTTAAAAGATACCCCAATTTTTATCACTACTATCAAAGTAGTGAATATTACTCTTAAAATCTATTTCAAATGATTAACATGTTAAAAAATTTAAAGGAAAGTTGTTTATAATAAATTTTTCAGTATTAGATTTGACAAGCATATTCATTATATTTAAAATCTTCTATTCTTACAACCTTTTTAGTTAAACATTTAACTTTGAAATCGAAGCAACATAAACATGTGTTATCACTGATTTGTTGTTTTACATTAACTGCCAACACAAACCATTATAATTTTGATTCATTACGTTAAAATAATTAATTATAAAGTGTATAGAAACATATATTCAACAATAATACCTCTGCACACTTGTTGCCAACAATGTTTAGAAAACTTTGAGAAGCTATATCAAACCAACTATCATTGTCAGCATACCGCCATAGCAGCCTTGCAATGGTCCGGGTATTAAATATATCCAGAGCTTTAGATATAGGCATCTACCAAAGGCCTGTATCCTAATATGATACTTGAAACTTCGCATCCGATTTGTCTTACATAGATCGCCGTTCCATCGAGTCAAGGAGCATCTTGCTCTTTGTTTTCCCAAACGTGTTCTTTTCGTTTTGCTAATTTACGTTATTGTGTAATATTTATTAACGCAAATTAACTTAGTGTGCATAAAAAGTAACAAAGAATAAAAAAAAATCCGATATAATCTGATATCGTCGTTGCCTTGCCTTTGTTACTCGTTACAAAAGAGACCGCAATTGCACACCTAATTAACAAATACTCGCTATATTTGTGATGAGAGTATTACTTTAGAGTATCGTAATAGATTCATTACAACATCTTCATCTTACAACATTTGGACTCATTGTTGTAAAACGTCACATTGATAGAAATAGAAAATTGTATCATTACAGCAGGTAAACACTGTGGTCCAAAATTAAGCTTGTAGAAAAAACTTTGTTATAAATAAACAGCAGAGTCAAGTGATGCTAAAGTTGCATTTTTGTATCTATTTAACTTATAAGCTACTTCCATTTCATTTCCTCTAAAAAGTTCCAGACGATGATTTATTTAAAACATAAATTTGTTCTTTTAATATTTCTTTTTGATCTTTAATTGGACATAAATAATTATATCTGAAGTATTTACATTTATTTAGAAATAAAAAAACTTCCAAGGTAGGAAAATATTAATACTTAACGGAAAAGTTAACAAAAGATGCCATCGTCGTCGAGAGCGCTCGTAAATATATAAAAACAACTTCCGCTAAAGACAAAGCATCAGCGTGAAATAAAGACTTCCTGTCCAGTTCATCTTTTATGACCGTGTAAAATTTAGGGGACGGCGAGTCTTTAAGTCCATCTTATTGGTGAAGGACTGGATGATCTTTTCCCTTCGGTGTTCCAAAAGACAAGTAAGTTTTTTCCAAAGTACCGTCGTTTTATGTGTGGTCGAAATACTAAAGCACGCGTTAAATAAAATAAAAATGTTTATTTTAATTTTAGTGAAGTACAATAATAATTTTATTAAAGACCTTGTAGACTGTTTGAACCTAGATAAAATCTGGTGTTTAAGTGTGAACAGCACATAAACCGTGCGATGTCATAAAACCAGTCTGCGTACCCACACGTTACGGGATTTAAAAAGTTGCTGCAATGGTCTCCGTCGCGTGGACAAATTGCAATTACGTTGTGCGTAATCACCGACTGTCAGGGTCAGCCGGGGAACGACGGATACTGCACTTCAGAACAATGTACCACATATTACATACGTCGTCATATTCATTTGACACGAGTATGAAGTTCAGCTTGAGACCAGACTCTACGTATCTTTTGAATTGACATTTTTAATTTTTATCACTGGTGGTAGGTCTCTGTCGCCGTAACTCCCATTTCTACCGCCAGAGAGTAGTGTGTAAACATTACTGTGTTCCGGTTTGAAGGGTGTTGTAGCTAGTGAAATTACTAGGGTAACAAGACAACATCTTGTCTCAAAGCGACGAGTACAGTGTAGTGCATATTATCCTAATAAATGCCGCGTTTTTATTGACTGACACTATCCATCAGGTAAATGTCTCACTCGATTCGTTTCTTCGTCATAAGAAAAAAAATTATAACATGAAATTTATAATTTTTTTTTAAGAAGGGTGGGCAAACGAGCGAACAGTTCACCAGGTGGAAAGTGATCACTGACGCCCATGGATAGTCGCAACACTTGAGGAGTTGCAGCTGCATTTCCGATCTTTAAGGGACTTTATTTTTTTGTTTATTAGCGTTTCGACCGCTCATGATTATTATTATCCTTTTATTAATCGTGTATTAATAACTATTAGCAGGTGTCATTACAAATTTGATCTCACGGACCGAGAAATTCATCATTTCAATTTCGCGGACCATTAATAGGATTGTTAGTGTCACATATATTATAAAAGGATACTATTAACTGTAATCAAATTATGAAAGATTTATTATTAAACCATAATAACATAACAATTGTTTCAATACATCTTAAAACGTAACATGATGAATAAATATGTTCCACATTTTTCTATGAACTTGTGAAATACTCATATATATCCATGTGGACCACAAGTGATCTCCGAATCATCACTTTAGCGACTGCTGCTATTAGTATTGTGATAATACAATATAAATGAAAGCGTAAAAAATGGTATACCATCTGAAACGTCTTGGACGTGGACCTGACAGGTGGAATAACATACTAATATTGGAGAATAGTTTCCCAAGCTACTAAGGACGATAGGATAGGAACCACGATATTTGATTTCACGTATTTATCATATCGTATCACATGAACATTATAAATGACAGGTCAATTTATATGGAGGTTATTTCATGGTCATAATAATGAGCATTAAATGATATCCTAATAGAAATGTTACGTGTGCAACGTAACAGTAACAAAATAGCTCTCTATAATAAACAATTGCACTGATAACGTATAGAAATTGAAAAAAAAACATACGGTTTCAACAAAAATCTATAAAAGGTGCAAAATCAATTATTTCCGTTTTCTTACGCTTATGGGTGTTTTTTTTAAGTTATATAATGTTTTAATTATTTTATTCAATCATCGTTGAGATCCAACTAAAATTATTAGGAAAAAAGATATGCGCTATTGCATAATATGCAACGCCAAAACGAGAATCTTGTCTAATTGGCGCCGATTAAAAAATTATTTAAAAAACCAATTAACTACAAAAGATCTTTGATAACTTTAAATTGATCTTAAATACGTTTAAAGAGGAAGACGATTTTGTAACTGAAGTCATAGAGACGGTAGTAATGTTCTAGATCAAAAACATCTATCAATCCGTTTTATTACTCCATTTTGTTAAAGCGTTGCAGAGAACGAAAACGCGGTTGTAATTTTCCTTTGAAGTATCGCCTATAAAACAGTTGCCCTATACTTTAGTCGTGGGCCGCTTTTGTGGCATTAAGGTTACACGAAATGGGGCCACAGCAGTGACCCAAACGTGAAACTTTCCAATACGTCAGTAATGACAGGTGTAAGAAGCAAATATATACAATATCACCGTAACACAAATGTACATGTATCATCATGTGAAGGAAATATTCCCTTATGCACCCGTGTTGAAACAACTTATTTGGTTAAGTATATAATTTAAGTTATTAATGTACAAAACAAAGGAAATACTTAACAGAAAAGAAATACAAGACTGCTTTTAACTCATTCGAAGCACGAAATATAATTATAGATAATGTATCTCCCTAATTCGCATACTGAACCGCTAAGAAATTCGATTAAGAAGAATCCTGCTTTTAATAATTTTTTTCTCAATATCGGTGCGTCTTATCGGCACTAAAAAACACAGTTCAGTATTAGAGTTTACAGAGCACTGTACTACCTTATAGCATTCGTTTGATAACTAACATATTTTTTAATGGTTTGGGTACTAAGACACTAAGTACACAAAATCAATCGATAAATTGCTGTATTTACAAATCAATTAAGAATCGAAGTTAAAAATACACCTGTCGCCACGCTTGTCATTACGTATATGCAAATGGACCTATTTTTGCTGGACTTACACTTATAGTAATTTAAGTGATTGTAACATACATGGCCAGGCCGGTCTAGTCTAGGACCCAGCTTGCATTGTAGCAGGTGAAGGTCAGACCGGACGGAGAGTAAATTAGAGTGATTTGAAACGCTTTATTATAGGGTGCATTAGGAAATTAAATAACTTATGGTTAGCAGAACTGAAGCATACAATAATAATATACTTAATAAACACTTTTGGAAAAATATATAATTCTATTTATACTGTTTTCGTAATTTTAATAACAGAAAAAGGTTTTGGGGTAATTATGATTATAAAAATAGAAAGTCTAGTGACTGTCAATTGATTTATCTTCTTATAAATCTGAGATTAGTATTACTAGACTCTCTCATAGTATATACTAAAATTATTCTAAAAACTTTTACCGTGATGTCTTAGACAATTGCGTAAATGTTCGATGAAAAACAAAACTGTGTAAATATTTATCCCACTGATATTGTTTCGATTAACTTATGCGTAAAACTTAAGATCTCAACACTGTAATAAATCGTACAACGTATATAAAGCTTGAAATGAACAATGTACAAAGAACTAAACCGCATGATATAAACATCAAATAACTCACAGTAACAAGGAACCCCAAAGCAAACGCAAGGTTTTCGTAATACCTTTATTAGAGTGGCTCGCGTTCATCGCCATTGTGGTGGGCAACGTGTGGGGTAAGTCAACGCCGAGAGACCGCGCAAATTGCGCACGATTGTTACCCAATTGACTGTCTACGTCTATGTCTACATTTGCTACACATTTAACAGTGAAAAATTCATTTCTAAATACGAAAAACGTGTATATGTTATATATCCATATACGCGGACACTAAAATTAGCATACAAATACATAGATCATCAACTTCTTTCGACATCTGTGACCTTCAATTCTAATGCCAGCTGTTTTTGCATGTATAGTAGAAAAAATTAACCTTAAGAGAGATCAAATTTAAAACACGCAAATTAAATATCATTTACTAACTATAAGCAATGTTAAGCAATGATGAATTTGTGTTCATCATAACACGGATTATAATAACTGTGATGACATGTAGTAAGAAAGGTCGTGCGATGTTTTGTAATTGTTCCATCTCAATATAACGTAATAGAGCATTATTGCAAAATTTCATCAAAATCAATCCGTGAAACGAATGAATATATTATGACATAATAGACTAATATCTCACGACGTAGAATAAAGATTACCATTAATGTTGCAATAATTACATAAATAAAACTGTGACTAGTAATAGCTTAAACTGTAATAAATTATAGAGTTTGAAAATTTGGTGGCAAATAAAAATTCTTATAGTTAAGTATTACTTACAGCACCTTGACAAAGTTAATACATAAAAACGCATGGAAAAAAGACTTTGTAATTAAACTAGAAGACAAACGGCTACTTTATAAATAAAAACCTGAAATTGGCTACCGGTAAATTGGATACTTTGCCGAGTTGCTCAACAAAGAATTCTCGAGTGTCGTGACGACATTCTGATTATGGGTTATTAGCATGCAAATGCTGTTTGCCATGGCACTCGTCTTTAGTGCTGTTTATAGCAAATCTGGGCCTAGTTATATTTGTCTTACTAAAGAATAACATGCAAGTTTTTTGCCGTCTCGTAAAAATCTATTTTAGATAACGAAAAGTCAATAACTTCATCAAGGTTATCTGCCATCTTGGATACATGGATGTAAACTTTAATTTTAACTTAACACTTTAGAAATATTAATTTCGTGATTCATTTTAATTCCGGCATTCTAACACATTTGACAGATAAATTTGCACTTCTATTGTAATTTACAAATTGAACTCACCTTTCTACAAGAGGCTGAACGTTGTCCAGGAACTCAAAGCCGGCATGTGTAGTATATGTAATAGTTTCGTGACATAAAATAATTCCATGATCTGCACGCACAAAATTTTTTAACACCCAGAAATCTCCTCTTTGTATAGTTTGAGGAAGGAAATCTTTTTCGTTACATCCGAGAAGCGTCCGAAGTCGCGCCAAAGTAGCATCAGTCAGTGCATTCTCATCAACTATATCTAATATCGTTTCATTCGTTGTTTCTGGTTCAGATGACACTATACTAAGTATTTTTTTCTCCAACTCGGCAATAGACGCGGTGCTTGACGCCGTCTTATTTGTTGTAGCCATCGTCGATGGCGTTTTCTGCGACGTAGATTCTTCAATGTTTTTGACACTCGACTCGATCGAACGTGTTTCTGTTTCATTCCTTACATCCTCTCTATTGATATATCGGAAGTCTGCGTTTCTTTCCGATCCGTCAACAGTGAGCGGCACCCATTCAACACCTGGAGCACTATTGCCAGAGAGATGCATAGCCGCGTACAGTAGTACCGCAATATTGATGACGATACTGATCCTAAAGATAAAGTTACGACGGTTTCCCAACATTGTTAATGATTTAGGCACTTGTATTTATTACGTATCTAGAAATTGTTGCGTTACAACGTCCTTCGTCGCCCTCTAGGACGCAGTTTCCTATAGGGTCCTGTTCGTGTCAGCATCACAATTTATTGTGTCATCAGCAAGCGTGCGGAGGTGGGCGCCACGCCGGCGCCTCAAGCTTGCGCTGCTTCTGCAAAAAAAAAATCATTTTCAATACAATTTACAAGAAAACAAACAAGTTCAATTTTGATATACTAAAACTAACGTTTTACGTAAACATTGAAACGTAATTTTTCAATTATATCCCAGATTTTTTGGAAAATTCATTTTAATGCATTATTAACAAATCCATATTATTATTGTCAATGGAATGTTCGTTAATGAATGAGATAATTGAATATAAATTCGAAAAAGCCTCATTAAATGTATTCGTTACGGTGTACATAAAGTAACAAATAGAAGGAGATGGGGTAACATCAAACGAAGCAGGTTATCACTGTAGAGTCAGAACTTTAATAATGAGAAAATAATCTTAAAATTTTAGTGTCAGTCTTTAGTGCTAATGACAAAATACATTCTTTTCATCTCGTTAGCCCTAAAAACTGTACTAGAACAGTCTCACTACTCGTATACTAGATTGAAGTTCGGTGTTCTGTATCCGCTTATCCTTATTCCCTATTACTGATCTATTAGCCTTTTTAATATTTGACGTCATCTTTATTAATATTATGTATGTATATGCAATAATGTAATTTAGGGCTAACATTGTAGCTTTGTTAAACATCCTAAACAGGTTGATAATACGCTAGATTGGTAGTTACGGAGTCACTTCAGCGGTTTTCGAATTACTGGTTAGTTTTTAATTAGCAAGCTATGTTCTGATTAGCGTTATCAAGATCTGTTCAGATAAACGTCGCAGACGCGCCAGGATTAAATTCTTATTATCACTTCACATCGTCTCGTGTTTCATTCCAGTTGAGGTAGCGCCGCCATCGTGCCTAGGGTTTGATTCATCTTTCAAGTTTATGCTATTTTTATAAAGCGTCCTCAGATCACACGCTTGTTTTTTTTGTACGAGGTGGGATCAAAAAGTAGGGAGAATGAGATATAATATAATGACTATTGTTAACTTAATAATTTATTTTTCTACATAGTCTCCGTCTCTCTACACACCGAGTCCAGCGCTTTCCAAGGTTTCAATCCCTTTAAAAAAAAAAGTTTTGTGTTGGTCCTGCAAAAAGCTCTCTACGGCATCCATCACCTCGTTATGGTCTTCGTACCTGTTTCTCCTTAAGTATTCTTTCAATTTGGTGAACAGATAAAAATCGCTAGGCGCCAGATCTGGTAAATAAGGGAGTAATCAACCAATTCGAAGCCAGCTTGCTGTATGACAGTCATCGCAACTGCCGGCCTGTACGTGGGTGCGTTGTCATGATGAAACAACACGCCCGTTCAAAGTTTCCCTCTCCTTTTCTCTCTGATGGCATCCTCAACTTGGGAATTAAAGCTGCATAATATTGGCCTGTAATAATCGTTCCACGCTCCAGGTAATCAATCAACAATATCACTTCTGAGTCCCAAAATATTGAGGCCATAACTTTGCCAGCCGATGCCACGGCACGAAACTTCTTCGAGGTCGGTGATGATGGCTGTTTCCATTGCGAAGATTGCTGTCTTGTCTTAGAATTAAAATGATGGACCCATGTTTCGTCCATTGTTACGAAACGAGACAAAAAGTTTCCAGAATATTCTTGAAACTTGTTCAACAATATCTTCGAAATGTCAAATCGATTTTGTCTCTAACTGTCGGTTAACATTCTCGGCACCCATCTTGCGGAAACTTTTCTCATATTCAAAGACTGTTTCAATATGGATTGAATACTTCCATATAAAATGCCCGTTTCTTGAATTAAGTATCGGGTAGTAATTCTTCGATCGCTCAATACAATTTTTTCGACTTTCGCAACATTTTCTTGGGTGACTGACGTCGGTGGACGGCCGCAACAATGTTCGTCTTCCGTGCTCGTTCTTTCTACTCGAAATTGAGAAGCCCACATTGCGACAGTGGTATACGGCGGAGCAGACTCTAGTAATGTTGCCTCCAAATCAGATCAATTTTTAAACAGAAGTATTTAATAATGGCTCGTACTTCGTTTTTCTTCATTTTCGAGAACACGTTCCGACAAGCAGCAAACAAATGACTACATTCAGAAAAAAACAAGAGAATCGAAGATTTTTTTCTTTATTAATATTACAAATATGTATCTGAGCTATGCCGGTATTTATTTATTTTTTTTCTTACCAAGGAGTATATATACGTATATATGTACGTTCTCACTACTTTTTGATCTCTTCTCCTAATATTCCTTCACTTCTGTTTTAGAAACGTTTTTATTTTTTTATAAACATAAAATACTTACTATACAACAAAAGTCACTAACAATGGTTATAAAAGCCTGTAGTTACGCATAATTTCTTCAACTATTTGCTTCGCAATATTCAACAGTTATTTATATAACATATCTTTGGTTTAAGTAACATCCAAGTTTTCATCAATCGAAGCGAAAATCGAAGCTAGTTGTGGATGTCGCCAAAGGAAGTTCTGTTCAACCATAATACACTTCTGTTTAATAAACATCAACGTTTTCTTACTGAATTTGCAAGGCGAACGAATTCACGGCGAAGTAATATTTCACGACAAATGGACACCGTTTTATGAAAATTATCTTCATATTTAATGAAACATTGCAACTGCAACAAATAGTGTATTTCCAATTAATTCCCTCAGGAAGTCATTGAATTTACTAAAAAAGAAGCTATATTAAGTCAATAACATTTGCATTATACATTTTACAGGGAATAATCTAGGTAATTCCTATTTTATTTAGATTATTCAACTAAAAAGAAAAAAAATGCAATATTTCTAGAAACAACCTGATGCTAGGAGATTCCAACAAGGAATAAATTAATTTTAAAAATAACAAGCTTAAAAACATGTCTACCCACAAATTCGATTATACACCAATTGTAAAAATTTCAAACATTTAAGCGGATACTACTTCCGCTTTAATTATGCATTATCTTTAAGTGCTTTTTAACATTTTTAGCTTTACCAACTGACGAGAAATGCGACCCCTCGCCGTACAAGGTAGTGCTTCAAGAATTAACGACCTGATATAAGATTTATGTGCGAGCTTAGTGAAAGAACTACACTTGGGGGTTCCACGAGAGGTACTCGTTTTTTTTATTCGTACCTTAAGTACGCCATAGCTTTTACCAGGCTTTAAAAGCTTTCAATGAAAAGACCAGAACGATTCTTCGTGCACATTCAAGGACCTGTCTAATGTAGTCTCAGTTTAATTTGTAACATAGCATTTTATATCTTTAGAAGCGAAGGAAATACTCTCAACACTTTTTTAATCTTCTGTTAAATTTCCGATATTGGCATACTAGTCTTCATTGTTATTAATAACTTCTCTTAACTCTAACAACTGTCCAGGTTAATATTTTGGTAAATAAACATCCGCCGAGGTTTAAAGATTGAAAATTAAGCAGACAATCACTTTAAATCACGGTATAAATAATATATTTCAAAGCCACAATTAACGTCACGTTGCTGAAGATTGTTCAGGTAGGTATTCAATCCGATAAAGGATATTCTAAAATCATTACTGGGTTCCGGTTTGCAGCTAGTTGTAGCTAATTTAAATTAGTAAGGTAAGGAGGCTTTAACATCTTGTTATAAATCGACAAGAGCAATGTGGTGCATGCTATACAATTTATATAAGTCAAGGAGATATCCAGATTTTCATTTACTCATCACGAGTATTAAAGACCCAAAATTCTGGTAAAAATATTCTTTTCGCAAAAGGAGTGTGGGGGGTGTTACGATCAGAAAAGCGGGCTGGGAACAGCTAGTTAAATATAAATTTTTACTTAATTTACTTGAAGTTTTTTGTCTCTGCAGCGGTGGGATGTTACGCTATTGAGCAATGAACGCCGGCCTTGACTCCCGAGGTAATAGCAGTCAAGCGTGCAGCCACCGTTGTCGGTATAATAGTTATTAGATTAGATGACCACAAGTTAGCGGTTTGCAGTAACGAAGTAACCGTGTCATAATACGACCAATATAATCTTACATTAGATGTACATACGACAAGTGTTTTAGTTTCCTAAGAAATGTTATAAAAATCTGATACTTGTTTTAGAAAGTAGTAAAAATATTTTTGCAAAAAACACATTAGATATTCATAATATTGTAACAGTTCTTGACAATAACATTAGCATTGATATCTTATTTAAATTTATGCTATTAGAACTAATATTTATTTTAAGAGGCACACTATCTTTGATACTACGAAGGATTTATCTGGAAGTATGATATATGTATAAAAAGGCATTACTGTCGTCGTGTATTATGAAGGTTATACAACAGAGAAACAATTACGTTATCGCATAACTAGTTTAGAATTATTTTTAAATGTTTTCAAGATATTCAACTTCCTCTTAATTTTACTTCGTAATACATGAAAAATTTTATTGTCTTATGACCATATGTTGCCTGAAAACTTTAGTCGAAAATTGTAAGTTAATATTTTATAAATTCGATTTACAATAGCCCTTTAGCTGACCACTAAATAAAGGGGCGGCGGACTTTCCTACTTCCCGGGATTACAATGTCGCGTAAGGCCAATACAATGGGTCGTAACAAGTTCACCAGGAATTTGCCTAGAATGAATTCAACTATTCAGTTTCCTCAACAACGCGAATGTATGCGAAACATTTGCGGTTTTGACGGCGAGCAGGTTAAGCTAACTATATACAATCCTATGTCGTAGCGAAATGTGCCATTGTGGCATACCTGTCACTGTATCGAATTACGAAGCGCCGGTGTATAATGATCTATTTGATTTTAATATTATCTAAACAATGTCAAAATACGTATTAAAAAAAAGCATAAAATTAATTTATAAACAATGCAATATTTTTACATAAAACTATATTTCTACTTTATATTTAGCATTTCACTACAACAGTCAATCAGTCAGAAATATGTTAGGTTCCTCACTCATGGCTTTCCTTCACACAAACACATGTTTATCGTTAAAACTTTTACTATAATATTTTTTATGAAGTTGTACTCTGTGAAATATCCAAATTCGTGAGTCGTGATCCTCTATATATGCGCGTACATTCATTTCGCCTTTACCGTCTCTATTAACAATAATTTTCTACGTAATGTGTGATGATAAGAAACACCTTAGAGCTAAAGGCTAGATGTGTGTAAATATACGACACGGACAATATCAATAGTTTTATTTACATGCAAATCAATATTATCTGAAAGGACACTGTTTGACTTTGTTTAACATGCATGCTCTAATTGTGGTCTAGGACTCCTTAGAAACGTTACTTATTCAATATATTGAATGTATATAACAGTTTACGTAAAGTTACAATACTGAGCGTTACGACTTAACTGGCACGTCGAACTATTGTATATACTCCTATTATTATAAGTAGTTTATGTTATATATGTAAAACCTTTTTACAATGATTGATGAGATAAATATCTTCTTATCTCGTATAACGCCCACTGTTGGGCATAAGCCTCCCTCAACAACCTTCATTGAAGACGAATCATGACTTAGCCCCACTACGCTAGACTAGTGCAGGTTGGTGGGTAGTCAGAGCCTTGTCTGTTATTGAGAAGGGTGCACTGCGTGCGGATAAGATAGACTTGGGATCCGTAAGACTCCCTTACACGCCGACGTTTAACAGTAGTACATTTATCTTTTTCTGTGTCCAGATAAATATTAGTTCCTTATATATGATATTGGCGTTTTGTTCGGGAGGAATATAAAGTAATTTTTATTTTTTTTTGGAAAATATATTTAATTAATCAAGGAGGACACCGTTGTTATTACTGCACTTTTGCCATCTCATAGGTAGTTCATTGATCCCTTTACTAAAAAAGCCATAAGGGCGAGAATCAATAACTCTTTGAAGGCAGTTTGGACTGCCACATTGGAGTTATTTTTTTTCCTTGTAAGAAGTTGTCCAAATTTCGGAAAAAATGGTAATCTGTTGGTTCAAGGTCCGGGGAGTACGATGAATGTCGTAGACATTCCGATTGTAGCTCATCTAACTTAGTGGTGGTTTGTTGTGCAATGTGTGATCTTGCGTTGTCGTGAAGCAGCAGTGGCCTAGAGCGATTGACCAATCTTGGTTGTTTAGCACCTAGTTCTTCCTTCAAGATTTGCAGTTGTTGACAATAATAATCTGCCATAATCGTTTGGCCAGATTTTAGAAAGCTGTAGTAAACGACACCGGCGCTAGTCCACCAAACACTCACAAGTAACTTTTTCTCAGTCAATTTTCGTCTAGGGTAGGATTTTGCTGGGTTTCCAGGGTTCAGCCATTGCGACGAGCACTTCCGATTATCGTACAATATACACTTTTCATCACAAGTAATGATTCGATTTAAAATCCCTTCGTTATTGTGTCGGAGGAGCAAAGTAACACAGCAGTCGACGCGTGTTTGCAAGTTCCATTCACTCAATTAATGAGGTATCCATCGTTCAAGTTTTTTTACTTTCCCGATTTCTGCTTCAAGTAGATTAATACAGTTTTGTCACTTACCCTGAAGCCTGCAGCTATCTATGAAGTACTTTGTAATGGATCCGTTTCCGCAATAGCCTTTAATTCTTCATTTTCCACTGTGGTCTCCGGCCGTCCACGGGGTTGGTTCTGAAGGTCGAAATTTCCAGAACGAAAACGTTTAAACCAAAAACGTACTGTGCTTTCTTTTGCGACACCAGCGCCGGACACAGCATTAATCCTTCAAGCTGTTTCTGCAGCACTGGTGCCGCGGTAGAACTCGTACTCATAAATATACCGATTTTACATGTTTTCCATTGTGCGGGAATAAGCGACGCCAAAGAAAAAATAATGAAGAAAAAACAAATGAATGACTGTTTTCGAAACTCAAATGTACCAGCTAAATTAATTTATAAATTTGAATTTGGAATTCTTAACCAAAGAGGAGATATTTCAGATCAAAGTGGTCAGTACGACAAAACGCTAATTTCATATGTAAGGGACCTAATATACTGTTGTTAAATTTACTTATATATGATAAAATAAATATTGAAATCGCGTGAAGTCCAGTAAATATATATAAGTAAATAAACCTTTTTCATTGTGATAATGTGAACGCGCCTACTCAGGGTATTTTAAACAATAGGAAATATAAACTTTTTGCCGCAAAATTTATTTAGTTATCATAACTTTTGCTGTGGTGTTATCTAATATCCGTTAAGTGTTATTAAAGCTGAAATGATTTTTTTACATTGTGCCATAAATTTATGTTATCGCCAACGTTCGTATCGTGTCTGCTAATTGTGTGTAGCACGCGTGTATTGGATACGTAACGACAATACCGCTGCTTACTCGTCGCGGCGAACAGTTACGCCACTCGCTGTCAGCGATGTCGACCTTCAGGAAGGGAAAGTGTTTTGCATGACTCTGACCGTGTTCCAACGTACATAGACGGATAATTGTGCACTTTATGTATGTTCATTTGTACACGAGAAATTTAATTTACAATCCAATTTATATCGAATTAGGAATGAGAATATCCTTTGGCGAACAAAGGTTGTTGACTTGACATAGCCTAGCGGATTAGAACTGCACCGTCAATAGGCGGACAACATAGCGCGAAGATCTGACGGGTCGGTAGGGCGAAAAGTTCCAAGAGAGGAGACTAAGTAATGTTAAACGCAGCGTGAGATGTGTGGCTACCAAGTGAGCCGACGAACAGGTGAAGATCGTGAGCAGTCGTCGGGTGAAGCTGGTATCAGACTGGTCTTGCTAGAAATCCTTTAGTCAGGTCTTTGTTAAGCAGTGACGGCTGATATAGGTAGTTTTTATTCCCGTGCCATTTTACTATCACCGCGTTGTAAATGGCGATTAAAAAATTACTCCAGGAAGTAGCAGTTTTTTTTCTGACCTCTGTAAGCGCTCGCTGAGCTAGATTTCCAAGTGTGGCGGATACATGTTCTCCCGAAACGGCAAAACAGCCAATGTTCAGCATTGAGTCATCAATAGTTAAATGATGAATGAATTATATAAGAGATGATATATTGTTTATACCAAATTTAGAAAAAAAATAACAATATTATACAAATTGCACTTTATATTAACGTAGTACACGCTGAAAATTTTCTACTTTACAAGACTACAACTACTACGATAATATATAATGGATACAATACAAAAACAATTAACAAAGACCTATAACTAAAGCACACATTTAAATCGTTTACACAAAACTATCGCGTTTGTAGGAAATGAAATTATTTATATAACAAACTATCATCAGTTTAAAAAAAAAATGTATTTCCGTTACGATTCTAAACATTCTGTAAGTGATATAAAGTAAAAATATTTAGCTCATTAACGAATGGACATTTAGTTAATTTCCTCACATCATAAAAGGATGAACTTAAATTACTCTTAGACGACAGCACATATTTTGAGAAAAATATCAGGCAGTGAATTAGTATAATACAAACGTTTAGATAAATTAAATGAAGTCGTAATTCAATGATCAAAATTTATGTTTATTTCAAATGTCGATGATGGCACTGTGTGCTGTATTTAAGCTCGTTCAAATGACTCTGCAGTAGTTTGAAAGATAACAGCTAGTAATAGACCGGACGGTGCCATGGTCGCAGTTGATAAGAGATATATTAAATAAAAAATATTCATAAGCCATATGTATGAAAACATTTCGTCTAAATTTATGAGAATAAAGTTCATCAGTCAACAAACGAATTCTCCAGTAAACAAACCTATAAGTGGGTACTACCACAACAATTATTTCCCCTACCCAACAGTTGTGCACAAATATCACTAACCGTCGCTTTAAAAGGCACTGTAACTAATGAAAGTACTAGGGTAATGAGACTTAAGATCTTTTTTTTATTCAACGAATCCATGGAACGAGATGGACATTCACCTTTGGTAAGTGATACTTGCCCATAAGAATATAGCGCTAGTCAACATGATCGATACTGCACCATATTGTCCTCATCGCCTAATAGACATAAGATCTTGAGTCTCATTACCTCAGTAATTACACCATTTATGGGACCCTTCAGATCAGAACACAGTGGTTGTAAAAACGGTTTGATAAAAATTCGCTTGTTAATTAAAATAAACCAACTTGATTTTTAAACGTTATAATTAAACTAATTTTTTTTTTAATGATAACACTACTAATTATAATTTAAAGTAACTATTGACAATGAAACAATATTTATTTTGTAGTATTTATTTTTTTATTCAAAAAAGCGATGAGCGGGACGTTAATTTGATGATAAGTGATGACGATATATACTCCACCACGTTACGCTCGTCTCCTTGAGATTTAAGATGTTAATGCTGGTTGCCTCGGTAATTACACTAGCTAGCTACAGCGCACTTTATACCGGAACACAATAACATTTGCACACTACTATTTGGTGGCGGAAATAGGCGCTGCGGCCTACCTAGGAGCACGAGATGTACCGCCAGTAAATAATATATAATATAATTAGACATGATATTGTAATAAGTATTAGAGATAAACTTGTTAAGGTTGACCGGTCATTTTAACTAAAATAAGTAAACTTTTAAAGCGTCCTTTAAAATAAAGATTCTTAACACACTGTATGATAATAGCAGAAAATACACAACTATAAAATAATTTTTTTTCCATAGTTTTTTAGAAATATCTGTAAATTTTATAACTAAGTAAATTCCTCTTTTCATTCATGTGATGCCGTGTTCCCGTCTACAGTTTGGCAGTTAACTCCAAAAATAGTCTGAGCTCTTGCGCAAGACGGAACGAGAACGAATCTTGCTGCGATGAGCAAGATAGAATATCATGATCAGCTGAAAGAGGCTACATGAAGATCATGGCGCATAACATGTCCGAGGGATACAACTTTTAATTTTTTAACAGTTTGCATAAGCTTCCGCGTTATACACATAAATACCGCAGTAGCACATCTCGAAAGCATCAAAACAAATTTAATTTAAATAGGATACATGATACTTACTAAATAAAACTAAATTAATATCCTTGGCTCCCATTTAAATGGACTAAAGTGTTATAAATATTTATACTCTGATTATTAAAATCAGATCACAGATAAGTGTCTCCTACAATAAAACTTAAACCGGACGTGCGAAGAGCAATAACAACTATGAATATTTGATAAGGTTACAAGTATATTTTAATAAAAAAAAGGGTACACTCATATTTGACGACTTGTTTTACTCTGCCACTAGTCAAACCCGTCAGGCAATCTACTACCTGTTTATATTTGTTTTATTTGTTATTTTTATGGTTATCGTTGTTATTGCCGAAAGCTTAGAGTGGTATTAGAACACAGGAATTAGGATTCAGCGTGATCCAATTCGCGCTGAATCCTTAAATTACGGTAAATATTTCCAGTTTCATGTTAGCAACAGTCCTACAATATATGGTCGAACCGTTACAGAAATTATCAAAAAACAGACAAAAACATAAATTTAGATTTATAGCATTATGTTAATCATGAAAACTTAAATTTTCTATACGACGATGCTGCACGACGAGCAAGACGTTCATCTGATGGTAAATGACGATACGCTTGCCCATAACAATATCGCGCTAGTTAGGATGTTATACACTGGACCACAGTGTGCTCGTCGCCTTGAGACATAAGATGTTAAATGTTATGTACCCCAGTAATTTCACTAGCTGCAGCGCCCTTCAAATCGGAACAAAATAACACTTAAACACTACTGTTTGCCAATAGAAATAGGCGCTGCGGTGGTACCCACCTAGACGGCCTGCAACAACAGAGACCTACCACCAGTGAATGTAGATTTAATAATAAGCCATCAAATAAATTTTTAGGTACAAAAAAGGATTAAAGTAATTTAAAAATTATTCGTTTAAAATGTCATCTCTTCAAATGAGATAATCTCCTCATATCATATCATCATTGCGGTCGACTTACCTAGATACTTATTATCGCAGAACGGATTCCATATGGATTATCACCAAGAGGTAAAAAATTATAGAGAAAAACTAAATACCTTAACATTTGTGTAGGTATACTAAATGATAAGAGCTTTTTAATCCCACAAAGTAAAGAGACGAAGACATTTACCTAATAATATGATAATGATTATCTATAATAACGTGGTGATGTTCATGTTGTTGTACACTACACCAGAATGTGATCATCGCCTCCTATGGTTTAACCACGAGATGTTAAGTCTCTTGACCCTAGGAAATTCACTAGTTACAGAGCTTTTAAAATCGAAACAGTAATGATAGCACATTACTATTTGACAGCATAAATATAAGTTGCAGTTGTACTTTCCTCGACAGTAACTTACTTAACGATAGCTAGAGCTTTTTAAAAATAAGTATAAGCAAATTAAAATATCTAAATAACACTAAGAAAATAAGAAATGAGTTTTATAGTTTTTAGTAAATACTTTAAATAAAAAACTGTAAATAATAAAAAGTATATAAAAAAGCGGTACATCATCAAATTTCATATTATGTAAAATTAAAAAATATAATTAAGTTGACTTTAATTAAGCATAAGACGTTGTTAATAAGTTTAAATTTTGTAGTGTACTAAAAACATTGACGAAAGCAAAGATAAAAAAATCTTTGCTATAATTATTATTTACTATTAAAATACTTAAGATAAATGAAAAGACGAGTCCCAATTTATCTCGTATAGAACGTTATTCAAAGAGTGACCAAAACGCTAAGTAATCACATTTAAGTCTAAGTACTAAAATTAAGGATATTAAAATTAGCAGCTTTATAATATGAATAGAAAACTATTCTAGACTTGATCGAACATGATGAATGTTAGGGTATATCATTCTAACTAACACCGTATTGTTATAAGCGAGCGTATCACACCAACATGAACATCCCGATGGTCTGATCGATTCGTCGAATAAAAAAAAAAATTCTTTACATCGTACATCCGCGGTTTCCAATTACCGTATGCACGAGGATTATTACAAATAACCATTCTGTAACGTTAGCGCTGGTGTCGGCTTCAACTCGAGAAAACTGTTTGCTCATTGAATCCAAAAGACAATGGAAACCCGACTGCGTTATGGCCATTTATAAAACAAACTAATATACAGTCAGAATCATCGCTCACGTTACTTTTAAAACAATAATTTCCAATTGTTACCAACTTGTTCCATCCAGAACAAATATTGTTTACTCTAGCTGCATATCCACATGAGGAAGCTAAAGTGAGTGAGAGGGGTTAGAATGTCCCAATCGTACCATCTCAACATCTATCCTCGACATGTTAAAGACTAAAAAGGCATTAATTCCAAAGGACGGCAACATTCCCTGTGCTAGTCACAGGATACTAAAGCGCACAAACCAACATACCGAGAATAATGAGCACGATAAGTATCCTTTTTTGGGAAAGCCTTCTTTCAACAGTGGATTTACAAAATACTTTTACCATTGATTTTAAACAATCTTTTTTAAAATTATATTAAAAATAACCGGAGGACCGGATTATACGGAGTTGTATGTAATAATTATGCTGCACTTAACCTTCAAAATCATCTGATTTCTTATATAAAGAATTATTAAATTTATTTCTTCCTGATCCCAATGTGTTGTGTCCACTGAATAAATATTTTTCTTTTTTTTGCTCAAGTTACCACTTATGGCAAATAATTTTGGTTTAAAACAAGATTCATAAATATATATTTGAGTGCTTTGCAGCACCCATAGTTAAGGCAGGACTTATGTGACAGTTTTTCTGACGTCATATTCATCACTGACAACAAAGTACAATAAATACAACTATTAAATTAATATTAACAATCCGATTCACGCACTATGAGATCACTGTGTTTAGAAATTTTCTAGTGGTATGCTTGGTATTTGAGCTTGGAAATATAAAGTAAACAGTGACATATACGGTACAAATAATAGAGATAAAACTAAGCTTGCCACGCCTTATTTTCGTCTGCATAAAATGGAACCTTTATAAGGCTCAATGTGGTCATCTATAACGAGATACCAAAAACTGTTTTAGGTTTGACAATTTAAATTAAAAGTATTCTTTTTAACAAAACATACTATACAGTAGACGAGCACGTGAATGATAATAATGCGTGGAAATAAAATGCGCTGCATCTCAAGCAGTATGGTACTCAAAATGTACCATTTGGGACCATATAAAATCTTTATACATATATTAGGTGTAGGTATATACAAACAAATATGTTAATAAATTTGTCAAGTTTCTTTTTTTTTTCTTTGTTCTTTGTTTTTCGCGAGCGATTCGCGTTCGCCTAATGATATGTTTTATATGCCTGCCCTACATGACCTGCCATATTGTGTTCGTCGCCTTGGGACATAATATGTTAAGTCTCGTTACCCCAGTAATTTCAATAGCTACAAACGCCCTTCAAATCGAAACCGTAATGTTCACACATTACTGTTTTGCGGTGAAAATATATGCTGCGGTAGTACCTAGACGATCTCCGGCAAGAGAAATCTACTACCAGTGTAGTAAGTAATCAGAGAATGCGATTGAAATACGTCGAAGTGGATAATAATCTAATTTACGCGAGGCGGCGGCTTCATTTGGCTATAAGGCTCACGGCATCGGCTAGACAGGGGCACCATTAACAGGAAGCGGCGGACACGCTGCGCATGCTCAATATCACGCCAGCTACCATGTGGATACGAGTCACGATCCGAGACGCATTCAGGAACAAACACATAAATACTCACGAACTCAGTGGAAGCGTTTAAACATAATTAAGCGCATTGCTAATCGTTTCACATCATATTAAATTACATCAATCCTATACTACGTACCATTATCAATATTTACTTGAATAATATGCATAATAACCATTAAAATCAACGTTTAGAGATAAAGACTTCCTAATGAACCGAAAAATTTAAAAAAAAACTTTAATTATGAATTCGAGAGATAAAAATTGCAATAGATAATAATTTGCAAAGATTGTCTAATTTTATTTAATTTGTTTGATAATATCAGTCAGTGTTCATATTTTATGTAAGATTTATTAAACAAAAACTCGTAATTGACAGATTATATATAACACTTAGATTTTGGTTATAAAATAAAAAAATATACAAAACTCCTTCCTTATTCCAAAACACTATGTTATTGATAATAATTAATAAAGCACGATAAAGTTATAGTGATAATTGTTTAATATCACTAAAATCAGTACAGTTTCTAAACTTGATCTTTCTTTATACGCAAAGACAACTCAATAATTATTGAATATAGTTTATTTTTTTTCAATATTCTATAATGTATTATACATTATAGAATATTAAAAAAAAATGTAAAAAGGCATACTCCGTAAAGTACACTTCCAGATACAATTATTAACCCTGTCATTTATAAGGACAGTAAAGATATATTAGACCGTAAAATAATGGTAAAGTTACGCCAAAGTATTACTTGAAGTATTCTTAGTGCGACAATAAAAAAAATATAGTTGCATTCCTAACATATGAACAGCACAAAACGGATGGGAAGAAACCCGAGTCACGAACGCAAGGACACCTCCATTGTCTTAAGGAGGATGTACTTGTATCTTGTAGAGTATTAGACAAGTTTTTTTTTGTTATATAGAATAGACCGCTGAGATAATAGACCGTTTTTAAGAGTTTCAAACACAATGACACGATTTTTTTTCTTAAATTACAATGATTAGTACGGCAGCGTTTTTATGAATAACATTTTTACGGTCACAATATTTAAGATAAAATTTTTAAATATCTGCAAAATATAAAAAAACGACGCATAAGTCGGTCAATGAAGTCCTAAATTATATTATCCCAATTAGATTTTCAGCGTTTGTTATTAGATTCTAAGGCCTTTTTAGACATTTATGCCCAATATACAGGAATTAACCATGACTTGCCATTTTATACAAATTCTCAAAAACCATGGGAACGATTGCGAAAACGTTGCACTTAAAAGTTCAAAGACCTGATGTCATCTAGATTGAGATACAGTGGGACCCACGATTGTGCACCGAAACCAGGCAGTCGTGAGCGATCAGTCATAACGAAACACTTTATTATCCGCCGATACCGACTTCCGTCAATTTATTTCAATTATCAATTGGTACTGTCCATCAGTAATATTTCGAAAATCTTTAGAAATTTCTTACACAGATTATAAAACATTGAATTTTGTCGGGACTTTAGAAGTCTAAGCTAAAGTTTATATCGGAAACTTAAGTGGGTTCCGAAATTAAGGAAGCTATATCTAATTACTGGTAAAGAAACGTAACATCTTATTTTTCATGGTATCACCACCAAAGGAACGTCCTGAAATCTCAGCTAAATCCTATATTAATATTAAGCTATCGTAACCTTGAGATAAGCTACGGGCTTTGCAGTTGCAAAGGTATGAAATAAAATCGTTAATTTATGAATTATTACATACAAATGCATTTGAAAGTTAAAGTTATATTAAAATCTTTAAGAGTAATATTTAAGTATATCAAGCTCTAGAAATGTTATCGGTATGTTTGCAAAATGATTATTTATTTATTGCAAGTCAGGTACTACTCACAGCATATCGTCGACTTCACCGCAACACTGAGGCCGCTTCAACATTGTATCGTATCCATTTACTCCGTACCTTACCGATTTTAAACACATTTTCACCAGGAAACCATGAAATTAATGTGTCGGTGCGAAATTATTTTCACATTCATGCGGGCTTATTATAAACAGAAAATTTGTTTAGACATTGTAAATCTGTAAAGAAACAATTTTTTTTTTTTGAACAAACATAGTCACAATGAGAACAAGTCTAGAAAGAAGGTCAAATCAGTCTAGTAACAACAAAATTTTATTTACCTAGGCACCAAAGTTTCTTTCAACATTTAATATATACGTTATGACAGCTTTACTTGTCACTGTGTGAACTATAGTAGCTACAAATGGTCGCTGACATTAAAGGCTATCTTTGTAAAATAAGGTTATATATATATATACTTTAATTGCAAATTAATCAAGATGAATTTAATTAAAGAAAAAAATACTGTATTTTAATTGATTTTAATGAAAGGCAAATCAATATTAATGAAGTAAAAATTAAGATTTAAATGATCGGATGCTCGCTTTAGTAAACAAAACCATTTGGGACACTTAAGTTGTTTATTTAATTACCTGTTACGACTTATTGTCGCTTTCAGCGATAAATGTAAAGAAATTAACTTATTCAAAACTTTTAAAGAACTTGACAGTGGGTCACAAAGGTCGGTTGCGAAGAATTTTTTACCAAGCGTATTTACAACTGTGGCCCTATGCCGTCTTTCACTCATAACCGTCATATATTATTAAGCTATATTAAATGATAAGCGACACGAATACTTTCTTTTGAAAACTTGAGCAGAATTGTTTAATGGCAGACATTATAGCGGTATTGATTACGGTCGACCGGTATTTAATTATGTTACCATTTTAATACATTTTAAGTATATTATAGCACATTATGTTAAACATGTAGTTATTTAGCATAACGTTTTATAAGAAACGTGATGGGAATGTGATAATACGTAACACTTATCTACTTAAGATATTTTCTTTTAGAGAAAAACAATACTTAACTGCCAGCGGCTCAATGTGAGGGTACATAAAGCTTTCGTAAGTTATTTATATTAATAATGATAAATATCTGTTCATAAACATAGCCTCGGTTCACAAGCAGCAGTATTAAAAAAAAATAGAAATTGCTTAATAATCAAATTACTAGTGGTAGTTATCTGTTGCCGGAGACCGTCTAGGTAGGCTACCGCAGCCGCCAAACACTAGTGTGGGAACATTACTGTATTCCGGTTTGAAGGGGCACTGTAACTAATGTAATACTGGGGTATCAAGACTTAATAATTTATGTCTCATGCGACGAGCGCAATGTGGTACAGTGTATAACATCATAGCTAGCGCCATGTTATAGGCTAGCTTATCACTTACTATTAGACGAACGTCTCGCTCGTCTCGTCACTTGATTCAAAAAGAATAATAAATATAAGACATCATAGTGTTATTTGATGATTACATTATAGTTTTTTGTTCCGGTTGTATTAGATGAAACTTCCTGCAAGGAGCACTAATTTGACGCGGTATCGCCTTGTAAGCGAACGCGGGCCAACAACCTTCACCGAGATGAATCATTTATGTTGCGATTAAGTTAAATTCTTAGAAACAGCGATTGGACAATGACAGCTTATTTTAATGAGCGTAATGGTGTCGGTTGTTTGACCGCAGGCACTGTGAAGTTAAACCTATCTGGCGATGAAATTAAATGAATAAACTTTCTATAACAATTACAAGCCTTTTATGTTTCATTGAATATTAAACTTTGAATTACTTCAAAAACAGAGAAAACGTACCACATGAAATCATATTCTCTACCGTTTTAAGATTTTCACACCAATTGAAATTTCTGAAAGGTACTTATCGAAATAGGATTACTCCATATACGTTAAAAGGAAAGAGAGAAAGAATTGTACCAGGCTGATCGCCAACCTTCACTAGTTGGAGGCACTTTAAGAAGAAGTAGGTATACTTTAAATATATACACGACGAATCAGGAAGTTATTTCTACTTATTTAAAATTATTGTGTTTTGGCAAACGTTTGTAGACTACTGAAGCTGCATATTTGTAATACTCCGTATCAAGAGTAAATCGTTTGTATTTTTTTTTTGTCATTAGTATTTTGTGTTCACATTGACTCGGCACAGTTCGTTGACATAAGTTCAGTGTTTCTATTTCTATGACGGTATATACAAATGTTACGAACAGTTATTTATTTAAATTTTTACATTAAAATGTCAGAGTGTTATTAATATTCGCGATAAGATAGTTCAGAATTAAATATATTACAAAGAAACAAAAAACTACAATAATTTTAACAATAATAAGATACTTATGCCAAACAAAGTTGAAATATTAAGAATTATTTATATATGCTGTTATAACACAGGAATCGCATAACACTTAAAGTATTTATTAATATATTGACTAATAAATATTTTTTTGTACAGTTTCTTATAATTTATGAAAAAACTAAAAATGCGATGTTGCATTAAGTTAGCAAATGCAAATGCACGAGCGGAATTATGCTAAAGTGAACTGGCTTTTTTGAAATATTCATAAAATATTCTACTATAAACACGTAAGACAACGTATACCTCTGAAATTAGATCAAATGTTGTAATGGTTTAAGTCTTTTAATTTGTAGGTAAATACCCACCGTATGTATAGGAGATTTCCACCTATTTAGGAGACTCATCACGATATCATAAGGTGTAGAGACTTATATTTGATGGTGGTCCTTTTACGGAGTACACATCAGCTGAAAACGAATGTTACAAAATTTCTACACCAAAGGTAGTCGGGGGTGTGTTACAGTCAGCAAAGCGAGGGAGGAACAGCTAGTATATTGTATATACACAAATAAATATATTAAACAAATATTAACAGATTCTATGAATCTGTATAGTCTAGATAGTTTAAATCATTAAATATTGTATAGTCTGTGTACAATTCTTATTTGTACAGAACAAATGAAGGTTACCAAGGTTCTTGTTTCATGGATGACCAGTGCCGCCAAGGTAGGGTGCATAATAAAATGATTGCAGTAAGAATGAAGCAAACAAATTCAAGCGGTGAAAAACTCCTTGCTCAACCTTACTTAGAAATATTTCATTTAAAAGGCATTTAAAACTTTTTAGGTAATACGAGGGGGGATCAAAAAGTAGTGAGAACGACATATATACTTCTTGGTAAGAAAAAAAAATAAATACCGGCATAGCCCAGATACATATTTGTAATATTAATAAAGGAAAAAATCTTCGATTCTCTTTTGTTTTTTTCTGAATGTAGTCATATTTGCCTCGTGTCGGAAGAACGTGTTCTCGAAAATGGAGAAAAACCAAGCGCGAGCCGTTATTAAATACCTCTGTTTAAAAAAGTTAACGACGCAAGAGATTCATTGCGATTTGGAAGCAACATTAGGAGAGTCTGCTCCGCCGTATTCCACTGTCGCAATGTGGGCTTCTCAATTTCGAGTAGGAAGAACGAGCACGGTAAACGAACATCGTTGCGGTCGTCCATCGACGTCAGTCACCCAAGAAAATGTTACGAAAGTCGAGAAAATTGTATTGAGCGTTCGAGGAATTACCATCCGATACTTAATTCAAGAAACGGGCATTTTATATGGAAGTATTCAATCCATATTTAAACAGTCTTTGAATATGAGAAAAGTTTCCGCAAGATGGGTGCTGAGAATGTTAACCGACAGTCGGAGACAAAATCGACTTGACATTTTGAAGATATTGTTGGACAAGTTTCAAGAAGATTCTGAAAACTTGTCTCGTTTCGTAACAATGGACTAAACATGGGTTCATCATTTTGATCCCGAGACAAAACAGCAATCTTCGCAATCGAAACGGCCATCATCACTGACACCGAAGCAGTTTTGTGCCATGACATCTTCTGGCAAGGTTATGGCCTGAATATTTTGGGACTCGGAAGGGATATTGTTGATTGATTACCTGGAGCGTGGAACCACTATTACAGGCCAATATTATGCAGCATTAATTCTCAAGTTGAGGAATGCCATCAAAGAGAAAAGGAGAAGGAAACTTCGAAACAGGTACGAAGACGATAACGTGGTGATGGATGCCGTGGAAAGCTTTTTGCAAGACGAAGACAAAACTTTTTTTTTTTAAAGGGATTAAAGCCTTGGAAAAGCGATGGACTCGGTGTGTAGAGACTCGGAGACTATGTATGTATTAATAAATTATTAATTTATCAATAGTCATTATATTATATCTCATTCTCACTACTTTTTCATCCCTCCTCGTATAACAAATAAATACTAAAACATTGTTTTTTTACTAATTATAACGAGATAAAACTTAGAATATATGTATGAATTTCAGAAAGACGCTGAGAAGATAGGCTGCGTGTACACCGATTTACTAAATGTCTTTGATTTAATTGGTTTACTGTTTAAATGTAACATTACTGGATCATACGGTTTCGGAACAGGTAATAGTGTTGTGTGTTCGTAAGAATCAAATACAATCAATATATTATGATGATAATGACGAATTCAATGCGACATTGTCAACCGGTTCACAATTCTATTGTTGAAACATATTTGGTAACAGTTATGACGTTTACTCAGTACTTTACATCAACAGATGTAACTGCGTTCATTCAAATCTAATCTACAGGATCTATCATTTATTATATTCTATAGAAAAATATTAGTCATATGATATATTTTTTTTTTATAATTCAACATTAAGCTGTTTAAATATTGTGGTTTTGAAAACTTGAATTTTGGACATTGTTAATAACAACAGTATTTTTCATTACTAAAGTTGACGTATCCATTTGAAGCATCAGTTTAAATCTCAAATTTGACACAATTTTTATAACTCACAATTGCATTAATAGAATTATCTTGTTAATAATTATTATTAGCACACTTCGGTTACTTGCGCTTTCAAGTTCATTCATTAAATAACTAACGTATGAAACGAAAATGTTTTCGAATTAACAACGTGAAGAGTTTACAATACAGGCTTTCAAACACATTGTAAATTTAGAACACAAGAGTATCGAATATCGGCATGTTTTATAAACAGCATTACGCCTATACACGTATTATATTACAGCGGCCATTAACGTCTCTTGTATGCGCGATACAAAATAATATCGGGCCAATTGTATCAATTGAAATATGTCCACCACTTTGAAATCCATGCAAATGTATTCAAGGACAATAATCTCTAAATGACGGTCCCCACTCTGTTCATCTCTTGAACAATGACCTCCGTGACATAGGAATAACTTGAAAATATTACTATTAATTCAGATACGACAAAATTTATTACCGTTAAGAAATTTGTTAATGTAACTCTTCTTCTAACAAGCTTAATGAACTATATGAGAACGAATAAATTTATCCATACACTTTTGCACAGTATCATAGGCTAAATGTAGGTTAAAGATGCGGATGATTTCATATCTCATTTCGCCGTAGTGATGAACCTACATCTTGCGCCTACACGTGTATGTTTAAATCATAACCTAAATAGGCAGACCCATACATAGAAATCTTTTTTAATGGGTTAATCATAATATTTGCAGATGCGCTTGATCTCTGGATAAATGCCATGCCTTTATTGAACGTCCACACTAGTAATGTCAGTTGGTTGAAGACTCTACACATTTTTAGTATGTGGTATGGATATAGAAGCCATGTCTACAATAGTTTGATAACAGAACAATAGTAAAACATAAAGCAATACCACTAGTATCAAATGAGGTGATTGATATTCTAGCAACGATGTAACAAGTATCTTGACAGGAAAAATTGACGGAATTTTTTATATTTCAACCTTCACGAAAAGCTGTAGGTTAAGAAGCTTATCGAGCAGGAAGATTCATAAAAAGAGGCAAGGTAACTTAACGTCCGCGACCTTTCCTGTGTCATTGGCCTCGAAGTGATCAAGTTGTCACGAATAACTGCCTCCGTGGCGCAACATAGAACGGTTGCATTGTACAGGTTCGGTTCCAGGGCCACATGTATTTGAGTATGGATGGTGATAGGATTTTTTTTTAATCCGCTTATCCAGCCTCCACCCTCTTATTGTAAATCTACGGATATAACCGTCATTACTTTAATCCGAATGTTAACGTATGTGAGTGTTATGAGCGAGCACGCTTCACCGTATTTGATCTCATTGTCACTTATCATCATGAGAACGTGGGATAATGTATTGGACCATTAAAAAAATAAACGTTTATAACTTTTTGTTAAAATGGGTATAACACTTTTTACTTTGAACATTAAAGCATGAATTTAAACATACAGTTTTCGAAGCAAAATTTCATTACTGTTTTACTAATACTCATACTACATCCTTTATAACATGTAGAACAAATTGTGTACTTTTAAAAGCCTGGTAACTACTTCCATAAATTTGGCAAATGGCATCTTAGATCTAAAATTAACAACAGATAATGGAATATACTCTTTTACAAGTTTTTATTCCGTTGCTCTATAATGGATGCTGTACAATGAATGTGTCATGGCCTTAACAAGAAATAGTACGTAGTATTTATCGAGCCTATAAAAAGACACGACGCCCTTGTAATCAGTGATTATACCACTTTCCTTATTGAGATTAATTTGTCTATTTAATTGTATTTGAATCTGATATCATTGTATATGAATATAGCGTTATTATATTAATTCATGTGGACTTAAAGAATTGTTATAATTTCCATTGAAAATTTCAATCAATCAAAACGTTAATCGTTTTGTAATAATTCGCTTCAATTTTCTTAAAACAGCACAAACATTTTAGTATAAGTATTTATTATTGCATATGAAAGTAAATTAAAAAGTGTTTAGTTGGCGTATTAAGTTCCAAGGGTAGCTACTTGAAACTTCAGGCATTCTATTTATTCATTTTGCTTTAACTTGCAAACGATCCATCTTGCCACATTTTGCGGTTGTTGGCTTTCAAATTATAGGCATCAACAGTTTCTACATTATGATTATTATTATCCATGTCATGCAATTTTGATTCATAATATTAAGTACTTAGATAGATTTTTTCTGTACTTTTAAGGATAATTATGTATTTTTTCTTCATTGGTTTTTTTACTTCACATTCTTTCATTGTACCGATGACGCATTAAAGGTAAACCATAACGTGAATCACGGCTTACGTTTTCGAACCCTGTTGGGAAATTCCAAGACCCAAACTGCTGGGATCGATTACAGACTCTTTATACTCACATTTATGTTTATTTCCGTATAAATGTTACACAAGTTAAAAATTAAAAACTGAAACAGGATACTGACATCTGTCCCATATTAATTATCTGCGGTAACGAGTAACTTGATAAAGTTGATACATCTATGTTGTAACTTAAAATTTTTTATAAGTTAAATCAAATGTTAATATTGGATCAAAAATTTAATTTTGACACCATTAAATTGATGATTTGCACTGAATGTATTCAGAGCGAGCCAAATTCCATCCGGTCATTCATGTCGTCTTTTTAACGAACAATACCGAATTAGAATTTCACTACAATCCTACTCGAATTAGCGTTGGTTTTTTGCATGTTGTGTATACCATTTTAAATGTAAGCATAAATAACTACAACAGAGATATCTAGAAATGGTTATTTACACCAAAAGCTTTAATAACAAAGGAAATCTATTTTTATTTACATATAAACCTTAACACCACTTTTGTGCTAAATCATTCGCCAAACAGTTTTATGTAAACATTACTGTTCTAATCTGAAGTTAGTATGTTAATTGTTGTGTTTATATTAGCAGTCGCTAACATTTCCATTGTAATTAACATGAATGTCTCAATGAAGTTTTATAAATCAATTATGACTAAATACAAAAAAGTTAATCTGTGTAGAGTAGAGTTTAATTGCCTTAGTAGTTCAACGACTAACCGCACTATAACAATGTGTTTCGTTCAACCTAAACTTTAAATAAATGAGTTAGGCTGGTGATAGAGTTTTTACTAATCAGTCTGTATAACCACTACCTTAAACCTAGTATTTTTGACGAGCCTGCATCTCTATGTTTAACCTTGAATTCGATTAACCTCATATAAAATTCGGGTAACAACCTGATGAAAAAAAAAACGAAATTATTGGCAAAGCGCACCCATCAATTGAGCTTTCAGGTCGATAAACTCTTCTATTTTTGGAAAATTAATGAAAGTTGTTTAACAATGTGTACTGTAACGGTAACAAATGTTATTTAGAATTGTAACGTACGTATAACAAACATTCTCTTTATATATATTTTTACAGCTGCATCATTTAATTATGATAATAATTATATTGTTTTGATACGAGGATATAATCCCGTAAATATTATGAAAATGTACAAGCATACCAAAGAGGGTATATAGATGTACAAAATATACAAATAGATGCTATAAATATCTGTGCCCATAACAATGACGCTAGTATGTTTATATTTCTCCACACTGCTCGTCCCAGTCATTAGGTGTTAAGTTTTATTATCCCAGGAATTTCACTAGCTACCATTGCCTTTAAATGTTATTCACTTAATCTTCGGAGACATCGACATTCCACAAAATTAGGATTATTTTCTCTTATATAAAAATTCGTCAGGAGTTGGCTAAAAGCTATGTATAATAAGTTTACTAATATCGTCCTTTGAAGCTATATATTAAAAAGAGAAAATAATGTTATGATTTTTCTAAGAACTTTATGCCACGCAACTCTTGTAATTTCGTTATTTTTAAAGTTTTCTATGGACATTTTAGTTTAAACTGTATGAGAATAGAAGTCCGCCTTAAAAATAAATAGGAAAAACGTTGCTATTGCAGTGATTTACCTAAACGCACATAAACAGGAAAAAATCATCGCAAATATGTGTCTAGTACGATATGAGTGTATGTTTATGAACCAAACAATCGTTACACCCGAGGAAGTGAGGGACGATGCAGTAATTTTGGTATTTCTTGGAACACATCCAATAATCCTACCGATTTTCTTTGGCTCTACAAAGGGTTTAGTAAAATTGCTGTTATATTATTAAAAGATATTTTTAATCTAATGAGAAATTACGTAGCATAATAGAGTGAAGTTCTTACGATTCACATGCGTAATTTTCATGCAATTCCTCTCACTGTACTCGTCGAATTAATATTGCGTTTAACAGATATTTGATCGAATTCCAACTAAATCACGGCAGTACACAATGATTCGTGTAATACATGTGCACTTGCTTTTTTTTAATTAAAATATTATACGAATAAAATATTATAATTTTGAAACTACTGACCCGTGTGTAGGCTACATAAAATTATAACCTAACCTAACCTAAACACTTGCATCTTT
Source organism: Ornithoptera priamus (assembly GCA_029034505.1). Taxonomy (NCBI): domain Eukaryota; kingdom Metazoa; phylum Arthropoda; class Insecta; order Lepidoptera; family Papilionidae; genus Ornithoptera; species Ornithoptera priamus. The sequence continues at coordinate 1,244,628 of JARDWD010000484.1, forward strand.
CCTATCGATCGACATCAATTACTTTACTTTCCTTATTTATGTAGAGAAATATTAAAAAAGTGCCCTTGTACTCTGTATCCTTATTGTCTAGTTTCTTCTAATAGCTGTGTGTACTAAAATATTAAATAAATAAATAGAAAAATATACATCTTAGTCACATTAACAACTTATACTTATAACGAAACACGAATCATAATAATTCTTAACTATAGATGTAAGTATATACTAAGTAACAAAACAACGTGTAATCTGAACTAAAAAGAAAACTCGTTGACGTAAAAACTCATATAAATGTTGTATAAGTGTTAAAAATAAAATAGAATAAGATAGATTATTTTGTATTTATGATTTAATAATCGTGTTTAATGATCGAGCGATAGTTCCCTTTGTAAAACGTTATAAGACTACCGTTATTTTTCATTATGTTATGAAACTATCGTAAAATGTTTTTACGGAGCTCATCAACTGTTGTTATGCCCTAAGTATATTTTACTTGAAATTAAATCATAATCAAAATTTATTGTTAATTCATGTAACTTTATTAATACATAACTTTTCCTTATTGGAGAATGCGAAGATTACTTACCTCTATGAGTGTATTAAATACGTGTAATACATGTAAAGAAATGAGGTAGCACGCTGGCCTAATGGTTAGATCGTGCAGCCTTCATTCCGAAGAACGCCGGTTCGAATCGTGTCATGTAACGATTATTTTAATATTTAAGTTATGTACATTTGTGAACTTTAGTAACAACAGCGAAATACTAATGGTGAAGGAAAACGTCGTGAGGAAACCTGCACATGAATTAGAATTTATTCTAAGGTCGGTCGGTGAAGTCACCAATTCGCAATTGATCCCGCGTGGTGACTATGGCCTATCGCCCTTATATTGAGGGTAAGCCTGTGCCTCAACAGTAGGGATGTAAACAGCCCGGTTGTCATTTATTAATAAGTAGTTGTTCCCTGCCCGCTTTACTGGCCGTAACAACCAGGTAACTCCCTTTGGAGAAAGAATTTTGCAAAATTCATTATTAACTGACCTCTAAATAGCACAAGACATATCTATACCCAATTTTAAATTTTTATGTTTAATAGTTTCGAAAATTTCGTGATGAGTCGGTGAAGAGAATCCTTAGATGCAGTGGGCATCGGACCAAACGGGCGAGAAATCGATAGGAGACGCGTCGGTGCAGCAGTGTGCAACTATCATTATTATGATGATATGTTCACTACAATTACTAATTTATTATTTATCAAAGTCGTCGCCATCAACAGCCGATTGGCCTCCATTTCTGAGCATGTTCATCGCCATTACATAATTATTATAACTTATTAACGTCGCACAGTATTATGTTTTACAGAGTTGTATTTTTTGTTGTTATTTCAAATTAACATGGTCATCCAAAACTTCCCACTATAGTAAATTTAATTTCCGTTTATTAAAAAAAGACGATCACATAGTAAATGATTCTATGCAATGCTTATTGCATACTTTGTTTCTATGTATTCTCTTTAACATGTAAATAATGGTTGCTACGTCTTTATCCACTGTTACGTTTATTCAGTAATTCTGTCTTTCTATTCTTTTAATATTCCTCTCCAGACAATTTCCCCACTGTTGGGGCACAGGCCTACTCTCAATACATATCCATCTTATTCGCATAAAAGCTAAGTATAGACCTGCTTAACGTAAAGTTGTATTACTTTATTATAAATAATATCTCCATTATTTTCTTTTGCTTGTGAAAGTTGAATAGTTTTCCCCTTTTCACTCAAAAACTTATTTATTTGCAATAAACATTTCTAAAAAATAATAAATTGAAACCCTTGATGCCTATTCCCACACCGGAAATAGTACTTTCTAAATATACCTTTGTTTTAATTAAAAGCTACAACTAAACAAGATTATTGATCTGTAGGTTTGTGCCTTGTCTAACAGCGATACTACTTACGAATGCTGAAAGTTCTGCCCGTCTCATTGCATTATTTTGTAAAGAAACAATCCTACGACGCGTGAAAACCATTTATCAGAGAAATCTAAAACGGCATTAAAAGTAAACGACAATGTTCCGAGAAGCAATTCGCGATGCGCTAAGAACAGCGTTATAAAACTTTTACACACGTTTCATATAACATGGACTTGCTGCTTTACGATATTGCTCGCGAACTATCTCGTCATAGATAAATTGTTTTTGCAATGTCATCACCGAGCTAACTAACTTTACGTCTAATGTATCTCCTGACTTGCTATCCGACCGGTTCAACATTGGGATACCAGACGGCTTTTAACAATGTATTTTTTTAGAACCCTTGGTATACAAAAAACTCTAATCGCACCGTGGTAGGTTCGTTCGATCATGTCTGAAACTAAATAACCCGATTACTTTTCTAGATAAGGAATGCTGTTTCTCTCTAACTCCGTTCAAGTAAAAACCTTGGGAATCTTATTTAAATTCTCTAAGATGAGACACTATAACTATTATGTAATTGAAGAATAAAAGGCACATTTTAGGACTTTTGTACTTTTATTACATCTTTTAAATATTTTCATAGTGATATAATACAATGATACATTTATAATAATAATAAAAACTATAAAAACAAACCGTGTATAACCCTGCCGTAATTATTTAGCTTATCTATATTACTGTCAAGTCTTGTTTGTGCTTGACTACTTCATCCTCTTTGATAACTTTTTCTGCATCTGCAATGATTTATCCTATCACCATAAATTTAAGAATGTTATGTATAAATCAACGATAAAGCGTTAGGTGTGTAATAAATTTCTAATAAGCTAATCTAAAATCCGTAGCGACTGTGCGTCCGGGCGCTTCCTTTGAGCTTCATCGCTCGCTAGTAAATGACGTCTCATCTCCGGCACTCGTTTTAATACCATTATTAACAGCAATAATATAAAATGCTTATTTTGTATAATCCTCATCAAAGCATTGATAAATAAAATAAACAACAATTACGAGTACATATGTTAGCTTATAAGAAAATCGCGAAATTCAAACGTAGGATGAATGTTTGACTTAAAACAAAAATGTTCCTATCAAAAATGTTCACACATTGATATACAATGTTATTTTACATAGATACATAACCGTGCAAGGTTTTCAAATGCTCCATAACTAATTCTCGACCCTGTGAGGTGTCTTGGAATGCAGTCGCAGGCGCATTGTGTTCAGTTATCTAAACACCTCGGCTCGAACCCGCCGCGATTGCCATTAATCTATTGACTCGTGTAACTCTAGGAGAGTGAGCCACCTTAATTACCATCTTACCGAACAAACGTTTACATACCTATGTATTCCTTCACTGCAATATATTTTATTCTATTGGGTGCTTAACATTGAACGTTTACTCTTATGGCGCCGCTTCACCTGATAGTCGCTTTTAAACAATTAACTTTGCGCCAGTAAAATATTAACAAAAGCACTCGGAGCGGTAGTTCAAGGGTAGTCTTAGTTTTAGTAAAAATATTATTGATAAATACATTAAATTGATGTCCTTTAGTTTAGAAGAGCAAAATAAACTCAATAAACATGTTAAACCATTTATTTTATAATAGTTCTAATTTTAGTATTTTATATGATGAGACACTGTGAAAGGCGTTCCAGTTGTGATAATTGAATTAAAAAGATTTCGTTTTGGTTCGGTTCGTTGTCTGAAACTAAGTGTTCATATACTTTTTAGAAGTAAATACATTGCAGACAGTGAACTTATACCCTACAAGAATAACCATTTCAAATTTATTCCATTACCGTCCCAGCACAAGGACATTCACTACATTGTGTTTGTACATAAACAAATTTTTCCATTTACTTATTTCTTTATAACTGTGTTATATACTTTTTTCGTTAAAGCTGATCGAGTTGCAAGAGTATGTACGGTGAAGTACAATAAGAGTACGTTTCTAAAAGCAGGGGTTCCGTGGGGCAAATTATATTAAAGTCTGCCCGCTAAGCCCCCTCGTTACGGCCCCCATACTTTTGGTTTTGCAAAGCAATTTAGCGCTCACATAATATATATTTAAGTATAAACAAGTTTTATTGAACGCAGAACGGTTGAAAGAAGAAAAATACGTTGCTGCAACAAAAACTTATAATTTTAACTCCACTGCCTGATACTCAACAAATTGCTATGGCAATTGCTACTGTGTATTTATTTCATCTCCATTGTAAATAAATGTATATAAAAACACTTACTGGCGGTACGTCCCTGTTACCAGACCGTCTAGATAGGTACCACCGGAGCGCCTATTTCTGCCACCAAATAGTACTGACCGAATATTACTGTTTCTTTTTGAAAGGCGTTGTAACTAGTGTAATTACGGGGGCAGAGAAACTTAATATTTTGTCTCAAAACTACAATGTATGGCACAGCAGTGTATATCATACTAACGCCGCTTTGTTATAGACAGGTCTATAAAAGTTACCATCAGATGAATGTTTCGCTCATTTCGTCGCTTCGTAGAATAAAAAAGAGAAATCGATAATGAAATTGGTTCAACCATATAGAAGTTAAAATACGAAGGCGAAGTTACAAAGGAATTTATGTACACTTTTCATAGGAAATGTACCAGATTTTTTGGTCCTTTCAAGGTTTGCGAGGGATCCCAATAAAATTTTTCTGTTTATTTTTATACACACAATTTACAGCGTATAATTAAATTTACGTAACCTTAATTGCGCCGTACATCAGCAATTTTTTACTAGTTATTTATAAATGAATCCAGTAATTTCGAAGATAACCTAAAACATACAAATTTTGAAAATTTATTTTGAAGTATCCTCTATACTTTTATATTTACTTTAGGAAAAAATTGTTTTTTTTTAGATACAAATCCCATTGATAGATTTTCCCATTATTTCTTATAAGGGAAAGAAAGAAACCCAATTAGTTTGAAATGAATATTAGTCCCCAGCGCTAAGTCGCCTAAAGAAAATAAACCAAATGGTTTTTACGACCCCCCGGTAAATGTACTTTTAAATTGAAGTATGCAATAGTAAAAGAAAATAGTTAAAACTGTTGTGCTAATAAACGATGTGTGAGTTATTACAAGAATGGTAATTAATAAACGTGGAAGCAGCGCAACTTTCAATTATTATTCAATTTCACGTTTCATTCCATATAATAATAATAATAATTTGAAACATTAATATATTTTTTTTAATAAATTAAGTATAACAGTAAATTATTTAAAGTGTTTCATAATTATTTTGGGAATAGAAAAATACTCATTTAAATGCTTTGATTTGCTTCAATACACGTTTGTTTTAAGATTTTCCTAAAACAATTCGTGGTAAAATACAACTATAACCATTATACCACAGAATACATAGATAGACTAGATTCTTTATAATTGCTGATTCTGTCAACTACTGTTTCATGGTATAAGGTAGTTTATATCAAGATGTTAAAGTTATGAGAACAATCTTGTAAGAACTAGCCACATGCAATTTACTAAATGCGCACCAATTGCCATATTTTATTATAATTGCTATCATTATATCATTGCCGTTAACAAGGCCATTAAACAACTTTTACATTCTTCTATACAGAAGGTTCTTAACGAAATATTTATAAATTGTAACAATATTTAAGTAAACATGTAGTTTATTTAACCGCTCCATTGGATGCTATTAAAAGCGCAGGAGATTTATTAGAGCTTTCTTTCTCCAGTTCAATTACTAGATTTCGAATCGAAGAGGCGTAGGTCCGATTCTCAACTAGCTTAAACTATTTTCTGTTTTATGTTCGTTCCATAGAAGAAATGTTTGGATAATAATAAATCTAAAGTCCGATAGCGTTATCCTTACTGGATCCTTGATTTTTGGCTTCACGTATCTAAAGAAGTAAAAACATTTAGTTTTAAGCTCTTAAAACACAGATGCACGCTGAATATTGCGTTTATCGTTAAAAGTATATTATGCTTATTACAGAGGAACATTTTTACAAAGATTTTTTAATTATAAAAGCTACCCCTTGAGACCTCTTTTTGAGAAAACTTGGAAGTTTTATCTGTTTTAGATATTTTAAATACGATATGATGTCAGGGTATGATAAAACAGTACACAGCTGAATAATTAAATGTGTACTGGATAGACAAGTTGTTAAACTAGTTTACAATCATCTACATTAACTAGCTCGGTTATATTTATTCAATAATTCATACCATTGCTATTTAACATCCGCTGGATATTACGCTTAACTTATAATTGCGACCGTAAAACGTTTATAAAAAAAAAACTATCATTAAAGTTGTATAAACTTTACTTATCCACAAGTATGCTGCTATACCGTTTTCGATCATTTTCTAGTTCTAACATCATTTATTTTTAGTATTAATTATTGTGATAATATATTAAAAAATGATGTCCCAATCAAAATTCGTTTTATCTGAAACGTGTACGTATAGGATTTGTTTACTTCATTATTTTACAATATCGGAATGCGAAAACCATAAAATATTACACATAATAGCTTTGAATGTTTTTCATTGAATGAAAAATTCATTGATTACGTAGTGAATTTTAAATCAGGAGTGGCGGATGTTGTAGTTTTTGCTATCCACAGTAACACACATCGCCATCCGTCATGCGGGATAACGGATTGATCCTGTAACGGTTCCTTATTTACCATTTATCAACAGTCTACATGACGGGATATGAAATAAAAATTACCAGCATACTTAACTATTTCATCTCAGTAGGATTTCAATATTATCAATGTTAATTAAATAAAACACTAAGAATATAAGAATGAAAACGGTTAACCCTTTCGATCATCGAAGATGTGAAGATATTATAGATCTTTATGGATCTGACAATACAAGTTTTTGTTAAGAGTTTAAGTGGGATGTACACAAACGAGTTAAGTTACGGCCACTGATAATAGCACACGCATAATAGTTTTGTGTACGTAACAAAGGCTCATACAAAAGTAATATACTGGTATTTCGCTGTATGCTCTCGATTCTACGATACTATTATATAAATTGCATTTTTGCAATATCAAGATTCCTAGGTAATAGCTAACGGCTATTAGTATACAATTGTTCATATTACTGAACAAAGTTGTCTATAAACTGTCAATAAGAATTTTTATATGTATATGAATTACAAGTTTGTAGTTACAGTATTGTTTGTATCCAAAGGACAATAGAAAATATAAGTATATACCTTAATAAAAACATATTTTCTGATTAGTTATAATTTGTATGAAATATGTGGTCGATCTTGAGAGAGGCCTATGTCCAAAAGTGGACGACTAACGGCTGATGATGATGAGGTCTCTGTTGCCGGAGACCGTCTAAATAGGTACCACCGCAACGCCTATTTCTGCCGCTAAATAGTGCTGTGCAAACACCACTGTGTTCCGGTTTGAAGAGCGTTGTAGCTAGTGTAATTACTGGGGTAACGGACTGAACATGTTATGTCTCAAGCGACAAACGCAATGTGGTGCTGTATATTTTGTCTAACGCCATGTTGTTATGGGCAGGCGTATTACTTACCATCAGGTAAACCGTCTCGCTCGCCTCGTCGCTTAATATAAATAAAAATATATATATAAAAGACAAAGTAAAAATGTGTATATAACAAAGTTCACCAAAAATTCATTGCACTCAGTCGCTAATTAATATTTTGTATATAATTAGTATATGCTGGACGTTTATAGTGTTATTTTAAATAAATTACTGCTTGCACTAGTACACATTATTTTGTCCCATCATATATTCCTTCAACTTGTTTTACTCATTAAGAGTAAAATACATACATTATTCAACATTACCCGCAGGCCGATTATGTGATTAGGCATTGAATATTATGAGACCCTTTTTATAGTATTTATATAAAGATTCTTATTTAAGTGGTATAACGTTTTAACATGCTTATTTATGTCTCTATATTAATGTATAGAGACTATTCGTGTCTTTTAATAAAACGAACTTCTCCTGAACAGACTTATAGACTAGCCGTATTTAGAAACTGTCTGGTTCCAATGTATGTGAGTAGACATCGTTCTATTGATTTAAAGCTGCGACGGAGGGGACGCGGTTCAGCCACAATGCTACTTTCATAATCCAACTAACGACAGTAATAATGGCTAGATGAAGTCATCATCAAATCGTAAAAAACTTCTATTATCATCATCAATTATATTTATTAATTATTATTACGATTGTAAACATTATTTTTAATTATATCACACAATGAAATCCAAAATGAACAATTATCAGTTTCATTAACGTAAATTATTTTGTGATTAATGATTATTTTCTATTAAGTAAACCTTTTTGTTAGTCATGCAGCAGAACAGAATTTTTTTGCAGAAATAACACAGCCTCCATTTAGACAGTCTCCAATATATAAAATGTATATTAAAAAACGAAATAAATGAACTTGTACATATGCTTCTGAAAGTACGAAACTTACCTGAACCTAGATTCATACGAGCATTTCGCAAGCTTTGTAAAGCAAACGTGTCGGGTCAACCATTATGGATGGTCTTTTAGATGTCTCACAAAGATAAATTACGTTGTGTCATCAATCTAAAATGCCAACTGGATAGCGAAATATTGGGTTACATTTTTAGGATTGAAAAGCTCCATTCGTTAGCTTATATACTTACGCACTTTGTTTATGTCTACATTATTCAAAGATTAATTTTTATTTACATTAACGAAATAACACCGCTACGGGTAACACAACAGTTACTTGATGTTACACTGTGTAGTAGAGTATCCAGTTCTTTTTTTGAGACTGACGCACGCCTTAACGTAACAGCATGGTGTAAATATAAACACAATATCATATTTGATGTGAAAAAAACGTGTTAAATTGTGTGAATATAAGGACTGAACATATATTCAAAAACGTGTAACTTTAACATAAAATTGAATGACAATATAAAAGCTTTGAGTAATAAACGTCAAACGGGCAAAATATAACAAGGTTATTGTCGTCAGTTTTTTATAACACATTAAAACTTGTAAGTTTTGTATGTTTTTTTTTCAACGTTACGCCTACGTCACTTCTAAAAAGTTAAATAGCAATATGAATGACCATTTATTGTTATCCAAACTTCGATATGCGTTCACAGCATCCTGCGTGTACAATGTATCACAGTTTAAAATGATAAGAAGATTATACTACATCCAACCAATAAACTCACCGGATTGCTATATTTATTTTTCCCTCCACAGATGTCCCAAGCCCGCATTTGCAAGATACGTAAGCCAGGATGCGGATCGCTCGGTTACAATGTATAAATAGGGGCACACTATGAAAATATACGGATTATGAATCGGTATGCACTTGAATGTTTTAAGTTGCGATACAAATGTCTATAACGCACACAACTCAATACGTGTACCACGGACGGCGGCGCGCGGCGTACTGCTGACGATTCTATAGGTTATATTATGGTTGCGTGTGGTGTATCGGGTTTGGGTCGGAAGCAACGGGCGGCGCACCGCTCCGGGACGAGGGACCGTGAAAGAAGGGCCGCAACCCGACGTCGGCGCGTTTTTTGTCCCGTCTAATATTAGCAGGAGCAACAGTGTATTGTTCCAAGTTCGGATCCCCTGCAAAGGGTTAATCTCAAAGTTTACTTTACATTTACTTATAACCTATCATAAGCTTTAAATTATTATTTTTGTAATAACGAAGATATTTTTGTATTTCCAATAAATGAAAACACACGAAGTAGAAAATTGCTACTAATATTACATACGGGTGGTAGGTCTCTGTGTCCGGAACCCGTCAAGGTAAATACTACCGCAGCGCTCATTTCTACCACCAAACAGTAGTGTGCAAACATTACTATGTTCCGGATTAAAGGAAATTGTTGCTAGTAAGATTACTGGGATAACGCGACTTCTTATTTCTTAAAGCGACGAGCGCAATGTGGTACAGTATATACCATCCTAACTAGCGCCAAGTTATGAACGGGGGTCACTTACCATCAGGTCAACGCCCAAATAAAAAAACATGGAAATGTTTTAATTAAATTATGTCCTTGATTATACCAATATTACGCTTAATTATTTAAAATTGCAATAATTTTTATTGACGTATGATTTAGATATTTCCTATATTTCAACATCGGTGATCTTAAATAACATACGACGTTAACATCGTTAACTCAATACTATTTTCCATCATTACGCAATGTCATTTTGTAAAGTGCAAAGGAATATCGATAGATGAGTATTGTTGGAATTGCTCAATTCAGCAATATCTAATTCTGGCATAGGTCGACTATCAGACATCCGGAAACATAACGCCTACACAAGGAAGTAATATAAGAGAAGGCGTATTGCACAATTTCCTGATCAGGGTTTCAATTGCGGCCGCCAACATTATTGTACCTACTGATATAATAAATATTTTGGTTAGTCCTTTGTGAAATAAATTGTATGACACGTGTAATAGTAACAGGTCTATGTTTTTTTTTTATTCAAAGAAGCGACTAGATATGCGACACGTTTACCTGGTGGTGATACGCCTGCTCATAACGTGGCGTTAGTTAGGATGAATATACACAGTACCACATTATCCTCTTCGCCATAAGGTGTTAAGCCTTTTTACCTCAGTAATTTTACTGGTTATAGCGCCGTCCAAACCGGAATAAGGTAATATTTACACACTACTGCTTGGCGGCAGAACAATCGGTAACACAGACGTACCACTTATCTTAGTATTGACTACCAGGTACCACTGTACAGCAGTATATTGGAAAAATTTCTTTATTCCAGTTTAAAAGGCGTTGTAGCTGGTGGAATTATTGAGATAATGGGATATGAGTGCAATGTGATGCATTGTATCATATCCTAACTAGTGTCACATTGTGCGTACAACTTTATCTCTATGTTCGTAGTATTAAATGTATTCAAAGTATTGTTTACGGTGTATTGTTAGTTACATTGTGAATATAGAATATTAGATAGCTATTTTTGTTGCAACAAACGATAACGATTTTTCCTGTTCGATAAATTAGACAAATCTATTAACATAACTAAAATATTTTACATTCAATATTATTCACTTTATACAAAGTAATAAAAATAAAATATTGTCCATGTGTAAGTAAATTTATTTTTAAAACTTGCAACTTAGAACAGTAGGATAGTCTGATGAACCAGAAAAATTTATGAAGTATTATCATGTTTTTAGATTTCTTGTATTTCCTCCATTTTATCTTAAAATGTATACTTAATTGGGCCTTGCGGATGCCGTAAGTTATGGTGTGAACGAACGGATGTTAAATATAAATAAAGACCACAATCTATTTAAGTTATTGAAAAAGATTTCGTTTAATATAACTTTTTGCTATTGTACAGAAGTTATTAAACTTTCGAATGCAGTGGTGATATCAAGATACTATGCAAAGTTGAAAAACAATGGAATAAACTACAAAGGGTGTAAGGGTACCCGCACAACAACTCACGGGATCCAAGCCAATATCAACTACTCCTGGTGCACCCTGCTAATCAACAAAGAAGGCTTCGGCTCCTACCATCTCGCATTCGGCCAACGTGATGGCCCAAATCCCCCATTTGAATTCCTACTCGTTCGTGTGGAAACTATTGGGAGAGACTTATGTCCAGCAGTGGACGTCTATCAGCTAATGATTATGATGAAACTAAAAACTGATACATCATAACTATTATAATGGCCACAGACGACGATAGAGATGAGAAGGTTAAAATGCTACATGTATTATGACTTATTGCCATCACTGCTCGTGAAGACGGTATTTCAGTATTCAGTTATTTATAAATAAATCTAATAGCAGAGGTAATAGACATTTCACTAATATTAGCCTTACTCATGCATAAAAGACAGTAATGACAAGTTGGTAAATAGGTTTTAATAAATCAGGAAGTAATCAATATTTTATTTCATGTGAGAATTATGTCGTTTCAGTCAATACATAAAATGTCTTTAAACAGCACATAGATAACGTCGTTAGAATTTAATTTTCTTCTCAAAACCTGACAGTGTTTTCCAAGATCTTTGATGATGTTTTGATATCATTAATACTGTTTGTTTACAACGACGACGTCAAATAATATATGCACATTCTTAAGGCTTATGATTTTTATCAACTTATCTATTATTTATTAACAAAATTCATAATTTTGTAACGGTTAATTTTATAATTTACTTTAACAGTTAATATTTAGTTAACCATTATTTAGTTATTCAAAAAATGTAACCCTTTAATGTAAAAAAAATGGTTTATCGTAGAAAACTTTTTTCGATGTTTTTCCTTGACTACAAGAACGAATTTATATGATTTTTTTTAACATTATGTTTTCAAGCAGTTTTCAAAGAAAATCACGAAATAGCTACAGAAAGCTATGAGTCAAATACAGATTTAATATCTGATTTTGAAATATTAATTTCACAAAAATTATTGAATTAAATGAATTACTTGTATAAGACGGATGTGTGTATTAAATATATTTTATTCAGATACAGAGACTTCGGTTCAGAATACTACTTTATGTACAAGGAAGACATTATATGCAGGTGACTACTCTACGTCTTTATTGAGCATTATATTTTCACATAAAATTATGATTCAAACGTCTTCAAATCTGAACTGCCAGATTATACTAAATTTACGATCACCTTCATAGGAACTTTAACGAAACGCGGTTATATCTCTCGTGTTCATAGACGGATATTACAAAAAGCGGTTGATGAGTACTTAAATAAACACATATTACTATTAGACGTGTCTATTTTCTTTGACTGATCCTAAAGGTAATGTTATTGGTTCTTAGAATAAATCCAATAACTCCTAGACTTGTTAACGTAAACGTTTCTGTAAAAAAATTTTATGTATATGCAATTTGAATCGTAAAATAAATTTCTTTAACTGCCTCCGTTTCTCAGTGACTAACCATATACCTAGTAACAGGAAGGTCACTGCTTCGATTCTAAAGCCATATGTTTTGATTAGTTGGTGGTAGGGTATCGTTGAATACGTATTAATAGCTGTTCCTACTGTCAACATTTGATAAAACTTTATGGTCAAAAACGCTTCTCCGTACACGGATTCCTTTTCATTAATTATTATATGAAGAACTTCAAATATAAACTTATAGTAGTTAAGAAAATCGTCTTATTAAACAGTAATTGAAAAAACCTTTTCAATTAAAACTTAATCACACAAATCCTTTCTTATAAAGCAACAAATAGTTTGAAATGATCTATAATGAAAACAATTTTTGTTTTGACTCTTAAAATAAAAAAAATCGCTCATGTAAGTACCCGTGAAATATTTATAGAACGATGTCGATTGGGAAACCATGTATTTTATGTGAGCCAACAAAGTGGTTAAGCCCCATTATGCTAACAATGTATCACTTAATCGCGTTGCCACGAAAAATTACGCATGTTCTTAAGAAAAGTGAGATCATCATGTTTATACTTTGATATGAACAACATCACGCGTGATGGAAGCCTTGGTCTTCCACATCACGATCTGAATTCATGGTTGAATGGTGTTCTTACGTTTTACACGATAACCGGAATAATCTACAATATAATAAGATAAAAACCATGTAATTTGACGCTGCATAAATTAAGCTTCAATGAATCAAACATCCTTATAATTAAATAAAATTTACAGGTTATTTGGAAGAAAACTTTCTGGATAGTACCAATAACCACGAAGTAGCAGTGTGAGAAAATTATTTTAAATTAAAGGACTCTGTAGCTAGCTGATTTAGTAGTGTTTTAACATCTTAAATCTCACAGCAACGATAATAAGTCAGTGTACACATAATTAACACTGGTTTTTGCAACATATAACTAATGTAATTTCTATCCGAGTTTTCTTATAATTTTTCATGATATTTTATGTGTTAGTAATATAATATAGTAGTAGTATGTATTATTATATTGTGAACACAAAGTTCACAATCAGATATATTCTTTTTTTCTCGTCTTTGCGGTAATTGAAATAAACATTAACTATTCATTTTCATTTCAAATATTTATAAAATACACAGAAAAAATAAGGTCTTAAATTCTTAAAGTATTATTATATGAAAATGTTTTGAACCCACCGAAGAATTTTAATCAAGGACTAATTATTTAATACTCCTTGGAGTGTGAACGGCGCAGTTTTTACTGGTCTACCGTGACTTGAGTACAAACGTCCATTAGTCAATAATGACCAATTGCTAATACGACACCGATGTGCGTTTTTATCGGACATATTTAATATTCGTTATAAAAAGATTAAAACTACTTCACAATTTAATTTGTCATAAATTGATATCTAAATCCGGATTACCCATAATTTAAAGTTTTTGCATAACATACATGAAACTAGTGACTTAGACAAATAATTTAAAAGTTTTTATATATCATTTTTGTTTTCGAAAGAAAACTTTTACGTCTTACTTATTAAATAAGCTTTACTGCTTAATAAAAGTGCCCATAAAAACAAAGAAAATAAATTATTTATTACAGGGACCGACAGCAAAGATTGCGATAGTAAAATAATGTAAAAAGTATAGTTATTATTACGTAACAAGAAGATATATGAGTTGTACAATAGATATTGTATTATTATGATCAATAAGGAAAAAACTCTCGTAATTAAAATCCGGATTTTTTTTGTATGAAGCCTTGCGACACTCAGGTTTGGAGTGCGTCGGACACAAGTAGGAGCCTCAGCGTATTCCTCACGATAGCCACGCTATATAATTAATGACCGTGATGCGACCCCGATTCCGTACAAATGTAAATTGATTATTCATAGCCATGATATTACATATAAAATACACAAAGTTGTGATTCCATCAAAACTAGTTAAACTAATACTTTAATATTTCCCTATACTGTTTTTACTCAAACAGACAAAATAGACTTTCATCATCATCATCCTTTTTCAATCCACCGCTGGATGTAGGCTATTCTGAACTATGAAGATTTTCATATAAAAGAATTTTCTTTAATATGAAACCGATATTTCAATTAAAGTAATAAAGTGTATTTAGTGATTATTCTCAGATCTTAGATCTTTATATCAATATTTACATATTATAACAAAAGAATATATTTTATATAAAATAAATAAATTTTCGTTTTTTCCAAAATTTGAACACTATAAAACTTGTCTTTTAACTTTTTTGATTACAAAAAAATTATAAATTTAAGTTAACAAAAATAGGTTAGTAATTGACCATGATTTCAATAATAGTAGCCTAAGTATTCATTAAACTTAATTTGTAAAAATAATGATCCTACTAATAATTAGAGTAAATTATAAACGAAAATTCCTTTCTGTTCTTTAGATTGTTATTTTGACAGATCGCATCGCAAATTGCTTTTGTTGTGTGTTAGTAATAACTTACCGAAACAAACTTGAACTACTATTATTAAAATCTAAATTTGATTACCGAAATCCTACTTTAGAACCGTTATGTTATTACCAGCACCGTATTGCCTGCACTATTATGTTGAACGGCGTCGGAGTAAATTACTACTTAATTTTATATCAAATTTTATTCGATCTTCCTCAGTACAAATTGTAACACACATCTCATTGTTGGTTAAATGGAGAAGCTTTATACTTTCAAATCGTCTGTAGCGTTATAAAAAAAAGTCGTTAAAATCGTCCGTGCAAGTGCATGGTAAAAAAAAAGTTTGACCGTCGCACCCGCTATATCATATCGAGTGTTTATTGAGATCTTGAGTTCGGTCCAAAAAAAACTGTCCAGTTAGAAGCAAAAGGCAACGAACCTCTAAACGGGGACAAGACGCAAAAACATTCGAGGAAATGGCAAAAAACGTCGGTCATATAATCTTAATGTAAAAATGGATAGTAATTCTTCTAGATTTCGTGTACTTACGTAACATACTGTATTTATTATTTGCAATACTATATATAATATATCACTTTTCTATGTTTACATATATAAAAACTGCTAAATGAATAATTGCTTTGAATGCTCACGGGATGTGCAGCTTTTCAAGTCTATGCACAATTTTTTAATATTCTGCTGAATAGAATTCAAATACGTCAAATGGATAATCTGTATAGAGTGATAACATCTTTAGCGTTTAAATAATTCAAATAACGTATGATAAATACAATGAAATATGTCTTAATTTTCCTAAGTTTAATTTTTTTTACTTATTCATTTTAAAATATTTGTCTTAGTATAATATATCTGCTATATCGGTAAGTACTTTATGACTCTCTGTTTATCAAATGGCCAAGTAAAAACGGATATAATCTTTTGGTTTACGGATTTTTCACGATATACAACTACAACTCTGCTCATTTCAACTGATTGATATATCTTATATTTATAACTTTGCTGAGGCAATTAATATTGAAATTTTTATTAAAAATATAACCTATTTCATTCACTAAACGTTTTCATTAATATAAACACGTTAACTGTCTTGTTCCGCTTATATTTTAAATCTACTACCATAACAATATTTCCGTGTTCCGGCTATCATATGAAAGCCTGAGTATACTTAGCACGCTTCACGATTCTGATAGTCATTATGGTAATGTAGCCCATTGCGAAATGAAAAAAACTGGTAGTTGAATCTACAGAATTGATGTATGAAGTGTAAGACCCCAAACGGCAAGTAAATAAATGAACAAGGAGATTATTTTGTAATAGTGAATGGCGGTGCATTGTAATCTTTTGATTTTATCCGCAACGATTACCGAGCTGAGTGGACTGTTATTGGTTTTAATATTGCGTCTTTTACAATTCAGGTCGAAACATTAATAGACATTTTCATAAAGTCGACACTAAAAACAGTATTTAAGTCTAAAGTCATAAAGGTAAACGATAAAAGTAACGTTGTTTGCACGATTATAGAATTCTCATTACAGCAAATAAACCCTGCACGTTTTGTTCTACCTGTGCACATTTATTTTATTACATTTTACAACCAATGGAAACCACTACTTTTTTTGTAAAACTAAAATTATTTGTAATAAACGACAAGGATGAGGTGCTTATGTACTTTTTTAAATATTACTC
This sequence comes from Ornithoptera priamus, assembly GCA_029034505.1. Lineage (NCBI taxonomy): Eukaryota > Metazoa > Arthropoda > Insecta > Lepidoptera > Papilionidae > Ornithoptera > Ornithoptera priamus. The sequence continues at coordinate 1,261,672 of JARDWD010000484.1, forward strand.
GGCACAATATTTATAAAAAAGAGTCCGCTTGTTAGGATTCTACTTTTTCTTATTAACCCTAAAAAAATTAGCTACGAATAAAAAAATTATTATATAATTTGGACAAATAGATTGTTTCTTTTTGCAAAATTACAACTTTGCATTAATTATAAATTCAATTCAATATTTTGAATATATATAGAATAAAAGGAGCCTAGATTATAAAGTGTTTACATTACATTAGCATTAGCAAACCAAAACAACAAATTTGATTCGTTATTTATGATATTAAGTAATTTTAAAAAAGTAAGGCGTGGCCAAGTAGGTTACTATTTTTGTATAATTTACGGTGTTGTTTGATAAAAGAACAAGAGATCTTTAATTTTCATCCATATACTAATACGGCATGGTCACATTAAGCAAGGTGTAGAGTCGATAATAAGAAGCAACTGCGATGTAAGCGATTTCATAACTCGTGCGGTTGTTTCGTGAGGTATTGCATTAGCAGTTCCTAAAGCGAAAGTGTCACACTGAAAGAACATTTGACTTATGAAATCTGAATTCCTCACGTCTACACCTACAACCACTCGCTAAAGCAGTCTCTCAATTCACACCCAATAAAATCAATTAACAAACAGCTTTTGGTACCAAAATAGGCATATACGTTATACCTTTACTAGTAAAACTAATAAAATACTGCAAAAAAAATTGTTAAATATATGCTGAGGACATATCTACTAACCGTCGCGAAAATTTCTCCTGGAATATGGCATAAAGTATTAAAAAATATAAAATTGTTTCACGCAATATAACTACTAAATACTATCCTCGATTTAATGTTTTCTCTTGTAATTTCACTAACTACTCCGCTTTTTAAATTCGAACACTAACGTTTGCACACTACTGCTTGTTGGCAGAAATATGCGTTACGGTGGTACATACTAAGTCGGTCTCCGACCATCAATAAATTACCTACATATTCTTCTTTTCGTGTGTATAAAATACTGTTAAAAAATTTAAGGTCGCCTAATCGAAATAAGCTGGTAAGACATCATCAAATATATTTTAAGCTTGTTTACGGCATAAGGAAAACCTTGTGTGTACTTCACTTTATTACACAATTTTAAATACCATTGCTTAATTTATTTTGTTGATATAGAGCGAGGTCTTTTAATGATTAAGTAAACAAATTACATTTTATTTGATTTTGTGTAATTGTGCTACTTAGCTAAGACAATAATAATTACTATGGTAAAAATACTCATATCATTATAACTAGCGCCACGTTGTCATGGGCGTGCGTATCATTTATCATCAGATGAACATCCCACTCGTCTCGTCGTTAATTGATTAAAAACATCTACGTAAAATTTATTCTTAAGTGTTTTTATAATAAACCTACTTGAAAATCAATAAAATCTAGGTTATGTAAATGTCGTAAATTAAAACCTCTGCAAATGAATTTAATCTATAAAAAAAGTTTAAAAATCTCTTGAATCCATCGAATTTCAGAAAAATTTATGTAATTGTGAAAAGTGTTTCGATTTAATTATCAGTTTTATTGAAAGAAGGTTTTCATTTTAGTATTCTGAATTTTGTAGATAATATCATTAATACTAAATTAAACTTATGTATATTAACAATAAAGGAAAAAGTCATCCCCGTCCGACAGAGTGGCAAGCAAATTAATAGCATTGCCATTAATTTACAACATTTTTGTCATAAAGTTGCCGGCTCTGGGGTCTCGCTTGGCGTCCCATCAATATTACATCAGCCGATAGACGCCTACTGCTGGACATAGGCCTCCCTCAAAGATCTCCACATACAGTCAGCATGGCCTCTGGTACCACTGGGCACTGGGGGCTGTCGTAGGTTCATATGGGGAGTTTTGGGTCATTTCCTACCACGCTAAACCAAAGCGGGTTGGTGACCTCGCGGAGGCAAAGGCAGGTTTTGTCGGACTTACATGGACTAAAACCGTCACGATGTTCCTGCTCGTCGCCTCATGGTGGGTTTACAAGAACGCTTTCGCACCATCCGCGACCCCGCCGGTGCTAGCCGCTTTCAAAGCCCCACCTCAGGAGGGAGAGCTGTACCCTCCCTTTCCAACTCCGCAGAGGCATGCCGGAACATACAGCGCGCCCCCTCCTCGGCCTCTTGCAGTCGCGCGGGCGACGGATTCTCCCGAACCCGTTACCCAGACGACATAGGTCTCCTGGCTTCCTGCGGCGGATCCGATGTTAGGCCCGCCGCCACCCGTTGTTAGTCGCAGACGGTACTCCCTCCGCGACTCCACCTCGGTTGCAGAGGGCAGTATAAAACCGCCCCTGCAGCCTCCCGCCGCTCCCGTGAGCTTCAGTTATCCAACTGGTGCTCAAACCTGGAACGGCCGCCCCGGGCCAGCCCTTCACTGCGGGCCGGCTGGGTATGTTCGTCTTCGCTTCACCATGTTCCTTCGCCACGGTTACAAAGCCTCTCCGCCACGACAAGGCTGGAACGCGTTGGAGGATAGCAGGTGAAGTTGGCTTGGGTCCCGTTAGTTTTTTGGAAATAACTCTAAAATGTTTAAGTGCAACTGGACCCCAAGATCTTTCCACCCCAAACGGTTCAAATCCGAAATCGACGTTAAAGCATTCATACTTTCTTCGCTCCAGATTCTCTGTACGGTAAAAAATAAATCGATAAATAAATTTAAATTATTAATAAACAGAGTACTTATTATATCGCCTTTTTAGTGGAAAAATATTGAAAAATAGTGACATAGGGTTAGGCTCGACTTTTAAAAAAATTATGTATGTCACGTTTTTCGATCCAATCCGATGTAAAAATATTATTAATTCATAAAATAAATGAAGAAGACAAAGTTCTTAAATTTATAATTAAATACGATAGTTTATAAAATTAAAAACCAATGGCAAGAGCAACGAGAATAGCTCTGGATATTGCGCTAGGTATGGTTTTACTTAATTCGTTTAGAAACTGTACCAAATGAGATAATGGGATAACATTTAAAAAATTTTGAAATCAATTTTGATATAATACAAAAAGAAAACTATTTTGTTAGTTATAAAGATTAATATAATTAGTCTCCTTGTTACAGTTTCTATTAAATATATTCGACCAGCAATAAAAAAGTTATGGAGAGGTTCGAAAGACTACATCATAACAACGCCAGTCAAGCGTCTTGTAGCTAACACGGTCGTGGAAAAAGCAGAATGTTCACTTAACAACGCAACAGATTATCTAGAGACAAAAATTACCATGCTTCGAGATCAACAAATACCTAAAGAAATTGAATACCTCAAAAAAGAAATAGAAAATGTAAAGGAAAAAATTAAAAAAGATAAAGAATGCTAAATTGATTTTTTAATTTTATCGGTCTAGTTTAGTTTATAGGTAATAGGACAATGATGTAAATGTATTTTATCTGTATAATTTTAGCGACATCAAAAGCAATAAAGCCAGCAGCTGCTACTGCATGGCAATATGCGAAAATAGAAATAGTTCCGCCATTTACTGTCGGGTTTTTTAATGGGCCCGCGGGTAGAAAAGTGGAACAAATATTATCTAGAACTGCAAATGGTATAATATCTACTTTAGAAGGTATGATACGAGACATAGTTGCAGAAGAAGCGCGGCAAAAACGATTGAAAGAAGAAGCTGCCCGGGCTGCCGCAGAAAAAATAAAAGCAGAAGCCAAACTTGCAAAAGAGAAGGCAAAGCAAAAAGCCGAACAAGAAAAGAAAGCAAAAGCAGCTAAAGCTTTGGAAGCTAAAAAGGAAGAAGCTCCGAGTCCGCCGCCTAAAGCTAAACCACCCAAAAAGAAACCGCCCGGTGCTAAAGATAAAAAGAAACCGAAACGAGGTGGAAAAAAATAATTTTTGTGATAATAAACTTTACTTTTTTATTTATTTTCTTTTTTAAAAACAGTAGTTTACAATGTTAGAAGTAAATGATTTGAGGTATCAATAATACGGATAGGAACAAGGTCTTTTATGAAATTGACTGTTTTTGTGACCTGCTAAATAGCAATCGTTAAGTATAAGTATAAAAAGTATTTTCACTAGAAATAATTAGATTTATGGATAGACCTTGCCTTAAATGAATAAAACTATACACCTTATAGATTTAAACGCATTATAAGGGCCTAACACTCGAGAATTTTTTTCGATTAGGGTAACATAAAAGAAATAAATTAGGACTTTGATACTTGTAAATTGGAGCACACAGTTTTGAATTGACTCTTATAGGATTTAAAAAGAAAATGATTATTTTAGAAACAAGTCTTGGATTAGAAAATAGCTGTAAATGAATTTTGCATATAGCAGAGAAGAAAAGCAAGCATGAGCGATGCATAGTCCGAGGTGAGTCTACAGAAGCTTTGGAGAAAATGTTGAGAGCGGTGGAGTTGAAAGATATTTAAAAAATAAGCGGCGAAGTAATTAGTAGAACTATAAAAAACTTACTATGCATGATACAAATCTTACAATCTTTTCAGTTAAAGAAAGTAGAGATAGAATTCGCCTAAAACTAAGGCCGCCGTTTACATTTAATTTTCACAATTATAACGAGCCATGGAAATAAGTGTTATTTAATATCTCATCTATCTTTCTGTTATTCTTACAGAATAAAATCGACATTTTCAAGTCATCAACAAATAATATCTTCTGTGTATAATATTAAAATTAAAACTTTAAAATATTCTAGAAACCGAAACTTAAGATATTGATAATCCTCCTACAACTTCTTTTTAGAGTAGTGTATGGCTAAAATGTAATAGCTGGGAAAGGACTAACAAATATATTTACAAACGAAAAAAAATTAACTATGTACACACTCGATAATCAATTTTTACTACTACACAATTCTTACTAGAACACATAATATTCGCAAGAATGTAAATAAGTGCATTATATTTTATCTGTTATTATGAGGATTTTTGCGAAGACAAAATGATTTAAATGGATAGACACTGGCCGATTGTAAACTGACTTTTTATTCAAAAATTGTTTTTTACTTTTATATTTTTTGAACATACTAAAATTTTCTTCATATTGACAACGTTTCCGTACAACAACACGCAACATCAACATGAACATTGCAAAACTTACCAATAACTATTTGCGTAAGTAAAAGTTAAACTAACAATTATTAGAACAACAATTAAAATAATATTAAATTGTTAACCAAAGAAAATATATAATTTGTTTTCAGGAATAAGATTAATGCCAACAGCTACAGATGTACTGGGACAAACTATGAACAGAAATAAAGAAAAGCTGTCCAAACTTATTTTAGGTACAGTATTTCTCATAAAACAATTTTTACAAGTTAATTCAAATGTACTCTGTGTAAATAGTGCAACATAATTTTTGTTGCCGACGACCAACTATATAGGTACCATCACATCCATTTCTACCGCTAAATAGTGGTGTGCGGGCGTTACTATGTTCCTGTTGTAAGAGCTTTATGTGTCCACATAGTAAACATTGTGTCTACACCCAGACGAGCACAATGTGTCCAGATTTTATCATAACTAGCTCCACCACATTATAGACAGCCATTTCACTTACCATCAGGAGAACATCTAGCCGATCTTGTTACTATATTGTTTCATTTGGTAAAAAAATATTCCAAAGCTTCGCAGTCCGGCGTTATATGACTTGACTACATTATTGTAAATATGACATAAGGGTGAATGGTGAAGCGTTATCTTTTTAAACAAATTTTGAAAAATTTCACATATAATTAAAAAAAAACTGATCATCAGCCGACAGACGTCTACTGTTAGACATATGTCAAAGATTCCCACCTCAATCGGATAGGGATTTATTTGGAGGGACTTGGACCATTTCCCACTGCGGATTGGCGGTAGCTAGAGCCAGAGGGTAAAACTAATATTGAGACGTTTTTTTTTTTCAAAAAAAAATTAGAGAAATCCCGTCAAGTAATGCAGACGGACTTAGCACAAAAATTGAAAGTCGCTAAACATTACTATACTGTAGAGATGAGACCACCATCGGGCAGTGAAATACAGGTTTGTTATTTACTTATTTTTATAGAATATTTATTGAACCTAGTAGTTAGCCTGGAGTTTATTCAAATGTATAACTATTTCTTACGTCAAGCAATATTATGCAAAAATCTAAACTAATTGATTAAATTTATAAACGCTGTAAAATAATTCTTACCTATTAATTTTTATTAAGATCGGTATTGGAGAATAACGATGTCACAGATGCCAGTTATATGGCCACTCTGCCAGGAACTGTCTCACCCGACCCCGTTCCGTTAAATGCACCGGAGACCGCGGCACCAAAGAGTGCCCGCGCACGTCCGAGTCCCCGGACCCGCCAAGCTATTGCTTGTGTAAGTCCGAGGGCCACCCAGCGTACTACCGCGGGTGCTCCAAAGCCCCGTGCAGGTGTGCGGTGGCGCCTGCCAAACCCCAAGTGCCCACCTCGAGTATTCGGGGTTCGCGCCCTCTCCTCTCTCGCAGCGCTGGGTTACCGAAGGGTTGTCAACCGGCTCCAATTCCTGCGGTATCGGCCTGGGCAAAACCCTTGCCGATGATACAACGTCTGCAGGCCCCCGTTGCACGTTCCCCACCTGTTGCTAACAGGCCTTTACCGCCGAGCAACTCGGTCAAGCCCCAGGTGGTCGATGCCCAGGGCGCAGCCCATATAGCGGCCCTTTGGAAGTACATGGGACGCTTCACACTAAAAGATCTTTTTAGCTTCACGAAGAAGCTTTGTGCTGCGAAAGGTCCAAAAGAGAGGCTCTTAATAGTATACAAACACTACGACCTGATAGCCGCTCTCATCACCAGTGATGCGCGCCGTGCGCATCTTAAAATTATATATATATATATATATATATATTTATCTATGTATATTTAGATTATACTCGCTCCCAGTCTCTCCCTCTATAGCACTATTCAACTCTTCAATTCTTCCGCATCCAATATTATCTCCTCCTCCTCCTTTTACACACTGCTTTATGTACATATGTATGTATATATTTAATTTTTTTATGTTTTGTGTTTAGTTTTTGTATTTCGAGTTTATTTTAAGTTTTGGTTTAATCTCAAATTAATTTATTCTTACTTTTAGTTTCTTTTTCTTGTTTTTATTATTATTTTAGCTTGTGGATACCAGATCCGCGAGCCCTGAGTCCGATGAAACCGCAATGGTTGTCAATAAAACTGCTGTGCAAACATCATAAAAAAAATGGAGATTAACGCTTTCATTTTTTCATTAAACGCTGTAATGTTCTAGAAATGTAAATAATATTTAGTTTTTGGCAATAACTTCGTGTAAATTGTAGATATCAATATATAGAATTACTATATATATAATAATAATATAGTGATAAGGTTTCTCCGGGTTCGGTAATGCGCCTGTAAAGCTTCTGGTATTACAGGAGTTCATAGGCTACGGTAACTGCTTACCACCAGGCAGGCCGTATTCTTGTTTGACCCCTTAGTGGTATAAAAAAAGAAGAAAAAGTTTGGTATTCTCTAAACTCTAGAAAAATATTGTCTTAATGTTGCCTTCTATTAATATTTATTGACAATAATTTACCTAAAAAAACTAAGCTGTGGTTTTCTACTATTATTATAATGTAAAAGCAACAGGTTTTTAGAAAATACTGAAGTAAAAATCTAATTAGAAAACATTAAAACCTGTTTTTTTTTCGTAAATTACAGGCACTGCGAGAGGACATAGCACTAATTCAAGAGTTTATTAAAAACAGATGTTTCATGTTTCTTACAGTCAAACAGGCCTGGCTTTTATTATTAGTATGTACTGAAATCGGACTTTGGTTTTTTATGGGAGAAACCATTGGCAAAATGCATATCGTTGGTTATAAAGTTTAACAAAATTTGTAGGTAATTTTTATTTTAACAAAACTAATGGCCTTTCCAAAACAAATATTTAATGTAATCCTGTTTATTTTTATTTGGTCCTCATACCTGAAGCAAATAAAAACACAATGAAAATATTTTAATGAAAGTTAAAATTTTGTTCGTTATTTCAAGCAAGTTGCTACTTAATATATATCTCAGTTATAAAAATCTACGTTAAGTTGACGTTTAATGAAAGATTTTCTTTAAAAAAGAATCAGGTTTCAATGGAAATTATGACGTTTTTGCTTAAATGTTTTTGTATAATACATTCCTGTTTATTTGCGTGGTTTATAAGAACTTTAACAAGGAAATAAATTCGTACAGTGATAATGCTATATTAATTAATTTTGTTTAACACTGTTTCATCGGCTGTTTATTATATCGCTTCCAAAGAGTATTTTATTAAACTAAATTATTGTATGTATAATCTACCCCGACAACACCGTTTCCGTGTTATGTTTTGTCAATATTTCGTTCCTGTCATCGTCTACATCCGAAATACTTTATTTATATTAATTACCAGTGTATTAATTTTTTTACGTCAACCTAAACCATCCTTTACATGATTTATTTATACAGAAAATTTCCTAAATTTTTAATGTAGCTATGAAGTTACTTATATATATGGTACTTTTCATTAACAATGTAAGTTACAAAATAAAATCCTATTTTAAAATGTGTATCTACTAAAACTGTAATTTATTACATTGAAGTTGCATAGATTCGTAAACGCTATTTGTAAAGTCATATGTAACAGGTTTTCAAAACTGACTTTGACAAGTGAACGTCATTCTTGTAAAATGGCAGTGAAGGTGCAATGCAGTGTTTCCGCGGAAACGTTAGGATGAGAATCATGATTCAAAAGCAAAAAGAAACTTTAAAAAAATGATATTAAGTGTATCTTGTTAGTTTTTGTGTTGAAAAAATTTCAATTTTATAAATTCTCAGTGTTCCATTATTTAGTGTTTATTTTATTAGTAATGTTGCGGCGAGTTAATTTTTATTCAATATGTATCGCATTTGGTCTCAGCGTTCTCTTAATTCTTGCTGGAAGTCGATATACAGATAACACAAATTACCGTCCGACTTCTGAGAATCGTAGAAATATTAAAAACTTTTTGAAAATTGAAGAAAGTGACGAAAATTTAATTCAGCCCATACCAACAAACCCTTATGATGGTTCTCCGAATATCGAAAAAATTTTTGAAAAAACGAGATCAAAAATTAAATTTGAATTATGGAATTATAACTACACTGCATCTGGAATTCACCGTCTTGAAGACTTACTTGTGGAGTCAGGTGGGAGACCTTTAGAAAATCTTATAATTTCAACTTGGAGGTCAGGTACTACTTTTCTCGGAGAAATTTTAAATGCAATACCGGGCAATTTTTATCACTATGAGCCACTTTTAAAATATGAAATTATACAAATAAGAGGTCCGCCACATGCTGACAAAGCTTTAAAAACAATAAAAAATATGCTGAAATGTAATTTTGAGGGAATGGAAGATTATTTTGAGTATGGTAAAGGGCATCTACACCAATTCAGTCATAATAGTAGACTATGGGACCACTGTAAATATAAGAAAGAATTGTGTTTTGATTCTGAATTTACTACCAAGTTTTGTAAACTATTTCCCTTTCAAAGTATGAAAGTTGTTCGTGTCAGATTACGTCTTGTTGAAGATATTTTGCAAGATAAAGAGTAAGTATATTTATAAAACCCAATTTTAATCATTTCAAAAATAAAAATATTTGGATTGGAACAAAAGTTCCAAGATATATTGTTGTTGTAGTTACCATGAGAGTAATTTGTACCTTTGAAATTCTTTGCCAGTCAACTCAGTCAAATGAGTAATTCACTAAGTTTATTTATTGTAGAATTTCCACCTCCATAAAGTCTTTGCTTAAACTTTTACTGTGTCTATTTACTTACTGAAATCAGAAGAATAGAAGGAAGGAATGTCAAGTAGAATTGCTGTACAACTCCACATTTAGTTTCAATCCCTTCTTGTGCCACTCCACTACTGGAGGTTGGCCGTTGATTGGTTGATTGATTGTTGGTTGGTTGGTTTTCAATAACTACCGAGTTTGAATTTCCTGTAAAGGGTATATGTTCAGAAGAAGAAAACATGTTCGAAAAACAGCACTTTTGGTGGACATGTGCCAACTCACACTTGGACATTATGGTAAATGATCTATACTCTATCTAAGATCAATCTTAAATTTATTATAACTAGTGAACTTATTATTATATTCTGTATATTTGCTTACCTACAATTTAAAATACCTTTTTTACATACATATAGATTTTATTATTTTTAATAGTTCAATTACAATAAAATTTATAAAACACTGCTTTATGCATATAATTATTTTGCAGGCTTAATGTTAAAGTGATTTTATTAATCCGCGATCCTCGAGGTGTGATGCAATCTAGGCAACACCGTAACTTCTGTCAACCAGCACCTGATTGTTGGAAGCCGGAGCTGCTGTGTGCTGATATGATCAGTGATTATGTGGCTGCTGGGAGATTATTGCAACAGTATCCGGATCGTTTAATGTGAGTATTTATCATATAACATTGTATTAGTTCAACCACTGAATTATTTTTATGAAAAGTGCAACTAAAGAGAATGTTAAGAAGCAGAAAGAAATCAATGATGCCTATTATTAGTAAAGGACAATCTTAGCTTACATACACTGAGAAATCCATTCTCTAGTCTTTATCATGTTGTTATGTTCATGATGGATGTACAATTTAACAATGATTGCTCACAATATTGTACCTATGTTTATCATGTTTTATTTGTAGGTAATTACCACATTTATGAACAAGTTAAGATGTCATTAGTTTTATATTTATAAAACTCAAGTGCAACATTTTTACATTTAAATGGTTTTGTTCCAATACTTAATAGTCATTCTTTCAATGTTAATATATTTAGGTGTTTGCTATTTTTTTGTTTTATATTGAAAGTGTAAGTTAAACAATTGAACAAACTTATTGTGCTTAAGTGAATAAAACTAATGTAATCAGTAATAATTTGCGAAAAATGTGATATTTAATGTGCATTATACTTCACTGACCATTTTAATATTTAAGCCTCACCAATATGTTCCCTGTCATAACGAAATAATGTTAATAACCATTGTACTAATGCCCAACTAGGTCACTCACAACTAGTTTGCAATTCAGCAAAGAACGGTAATTCGACCCTAATCATAATAGTGAACTATATGACTGATGAAATGAAAACTGAAACGCACTGGAATGGATGTAAATTATTAAGCTTCACACACTACCTAAACTTATAAATTAGTATGTTTACATGTTAATATAGATAGCAGGAATTTATGTCTAGCATTCATTTTATAATTATATCATTTTATTATACTATACAGGTGGTAGGCCTCTGTTGGAGACAGTCTAGGTAGGTACCACCATATCTCCTATTTCTGCCACCAAATAGTTGTTCAAATGTGACTGTGTTATGGTTTGAATGGCATTGTAGGGAATGCAATTAATATGTTGACAATAATTAAAATTTTGTGTCACAGCGACGATCACAATGTGATTCAGTATATATCATCCTAAATCATAGCGCCACATTGTTATAAACACGCATATTACTTACCATCAGGTGATTGTTCTCGTTTGTCTCTTCGTAGCGTTGGGTAAAAAAATAATTATTTTGTAGTACATTTTCATAATGCGAATAGATGGTTACGGTCATTAAGTACCCTTTATGATGTTTACAATAAATTGTATATAAATATTATATATAACATGAAATAATTGTCAAATGTCAATAATATAGTTGAACTTTATAGGCGCAACGGCTTCCCGTTTTTGCATTGTACCAGAGATTCGATTTGGATTCCGGTTTGGTTGGTTGCAGGGTTTATTCGAACTTGCCCGTCAAGCTAAGTCTCATTGTCAATCCGCCATAAAAACATTGTTTCTTCAATCAAACATATAAAAAGAATCTAATACAAATAAAAATTCTATACGAGAATGTTCGATTAACTTTGAACTCATAGTCACTTAACTTTCGAAATTGTCGTATTAGTTTATTGTAGACAAAAAATACTCCAAATGAATTAAAGAAATAATCGTACTCAAATGGAGTACCTATTACTTTATTCCTACAATCAGAATGTAGTCTATACATTTGTACTGTTCCGATACAGATTCCCATTGTAGCTAATGAAATGCTTCATCTGAATCCCATGTCTCAAAACAATTTGAAGAATTTTGTGTCTAACGTATGCAGACCAAGGCATTGGATATAAACCAGGAGGTAAAACTTACGATTAGGTGTATGTCCTGCTCATGTCACTTAGTGATATTGAACTAGTGTTTTAGACCATCTAATACCGGGAAATTCTAGTTTATTACATCCCTCGCAGTCTTCTCTCCGTATCCCAATGTTTCAAGGAAACGCTTTCTGTTTGCTGTTCATGAAACTATTTAATACTTATCTATACCCCGTCCGCTTGCTGGTCCCACAACTCTCTGAAGAAGGAATTTTGTTAAATCCGTTCTTAGCTGACCTATACACGGTAAAAGGTATATTCCTACCAAATTTTAAGTCTCTAGGCCTTACAGTTCCGGAGATATCGTGATGAGTCTCTACATAAGTAGAGTTCTCTTATATATATATTAAATTATAGATAAAAAATTTATCACTTAATTTTGAATTGTGAAAGTAGCGTCTGATAATAGTTGAAGTTTTAGTTCTTAATAATTTGATGCATGTTAAACTTATTGGTACGTGAAAGTACGTGTAAGTGGGTTATAAACACCGTTCACTCGTCCGATAACCAACATAAAAAAAACGAGATCCGCCGAGACCACGAAACGTAATTGAAAAAATGGACTGTGAACAAATTACGGTACCAGACTTACACTCCATTATATATTTTTTTTATTTAATACATCTTCCACTGACGTAGATAACTCAGGCCCTCATTGTTGTATTGCTCTTGTTCTAATTATCCATATTCGTTTTGGTTATATTTATAAAAAAATATATGTAGAACGATAATGTTTGTAGACTAGTGTTTGGCGGCATAAACAGGAGCTGTGGTAGTATCTACCTAGATCTTCGTTCTCCAGCAACAGAGACCTACCACCATTGAATAATTATAGTTAGTTAACTAACGAATAATCATTATAGAATTTTTGAAGATATTCTTTTTATTTACAATATCGGAGCGCAAGTATTCCGCTCTTAAACCGCGCTTAAACTTAAACCTATCTATGAAATATATGTTAATATTTAATTAGGGGTTATTAGACTTAAAACCGGTTACTAAGTTTCCACAATGTTGTTTATCATGATTTAAGAGATCGAATGTGGAAATTTTGTTTAGAAATATTCTAGTAAAATTGTTTAAGTTAGCTGATCAGGTTCTATATGGTTTCGTGCCAAAGAAAGGGACCGTAATAGTAGTAGTAGACAATGTCCATTTCTATTGTCGCTATACTAATAAATATTTAATAATACATAAAGCAAATAATGCACTCTGTAATCCGACCACTGATTATTACATTAGTAGTGCACTAAGTATTTGTATCTTGCAAATATACAACTTATGCACTTTGACAAAATTATAGTATATCAATATTCAAATAAATTTCGAATGTTGAAGATGAAACACTCTCATTGTTAAAAAATGTATTATAAAATTTTGAGTATCTATGTAGACCTAACTACTAATAGCTTAAAGATTTAGGTATTTGATTTTCATCATACATTTCATTCATGGACGCGTCAGTGGAAGGTGAGCTAAAATTAACCAATCGCTTTCGTATTCCATAGGCGCAATCCGCAACTCAACGGCTGGGCATCTGGGTGGGAGTAAACACTTTAATCCGAGTTAAACTAACTCCCATAATTATTCTTGCAACCCCGCGACACATGGAAACGAAGGGATTTATAAAAGGCCACAACTTGCACCATTGCCGTCTCCTTCCGTCTCATGCTTGAACGTTGTAGAATATTGTCCGTTTCTAGCTTAAAAAGTTACCAATTATACCATTTTCTGAAGCGTGCATTAATCTGTTACGAACAAAAAAGGGCCAGTTTTTGTCTACACAGCTCAATTACACAAATTCAAATCATCTAGTCAAGTTTTTATTTACACCTTATTTTTTTTAACATTAAAGCGGTGATTTTCAATTTAAATTTACGAATATCGTTGTTTAAGATGAGGTTTAAACAAAAGCCAGTGAAGTGTTTTCTTTTCTCTCGAGAGTAACACCACAATGGATCTAAAACAACATAGCGTGAAAGATTTCTTGCTTTTGCTTTCTTATTAAAGAGTCATCGAGACTCATTTTGTATTGTTGGATCGCTCTTAACTTTTCATAATTATTCGTTGACTTACTTTACTGTATAGGTGTATGATTGTTTTTTTTTTATTCTACGAGTTCGAGACCTTGGCCTGATGTTAAGTTACACGCTACTACGTGGCGTTAGTTAGGACACAGCACCAAATAGTGCTCATCGCCTTGAGACATATAATTTTAAATCTGGTTACCCCGGTAATTTTACTAGTTAATACTCTCTTCAAACAGGAACACAGTAATTTCTGCACAGTACTGTACAACACAAGGCGGCGGTAGTACCTACATAGACGGTCTTCGGCAACGGAGATTTTTTATTTGGTGTAGTATTGAGAAATCTAAAGATACTCTGCTTCTGAAAGGACGTTGGGATTATTTGTGATTTTTACCAATAAAACCCCTTCGATGGTCTGCTTCAGTTGATTAGGAGAGGCCCCAACATCTACAGAATGCACGATCGCCTCTCAATACTTTGGTTTAGCACGTTTCAAGGAAATGCTGTCGTACGCGGGTTGCATATAGAACGATAAGACCTCTCACCCTTAAAACCCGCGAAACCTGTAGATACTGTCTTAACTATTACAATTTAAATTTTTCGTAATAAAAAAAATATTATAATAACTTGAGACGTCGTTGTCCTGTTTAAAGCAGATCAACCTTAATTTCACAAATAATCCAACAGCTCATTTAACTCTACTAATCGTTGCTGAAATTGTATAATTATAATTTACGAGTATTTTGTAGTTCATAATATATACTCTATATTGTGTAAATATAAAAAAAATTACTGTCAAGTGTTTAACTTTCACCATTTTCATTTGTGGCTCAGTGAGGGTACATCTTCAATACCAATACAGAAATATGAACTGTTCTTTTGTTATTACTGTAACAGTAGTTTTGAATTTGTTAAATTAATTAAATTGTTTCTAACAAAGTTATATTTAAGTCATTCATTTAATTGTGCTTTACCGGAATTATAATAGACAATTGTCTAAAACGATAAAGGTATGGATAGCAAAGGCATTAAATCTTCTAAGATCGGTTAAACTGAATATATTATTCTGTTTACAATTTTTCATTACGGCTCGTATTTTTTGTTGGAACGACGTCAACCTTTCAATTGGCCTTGCCGTTAGCCAAGTAGACTCTGCAATATTGGTACAGGTGCAATACAGACTTCATAAAATTATTAAATATAATAATTTTACTAACGAGAAAGGCACCAGAGCATGTACATATTTCCCTCGATTTTTATAGCAACAAGAGGTCTATGGTACACGCAATTTTGTTGTATTTTCTAATTCCGTGCCAGAGGACTTCTTAGTACTTTACACTATTAATTTTTGATTATTAAGTTATAGAAAACTAACTTCCCCGTCCGCTTTCCTAGTTTGTAACAACTCCCTCTGGAGAAAGAATTTTATGAATTTTTTTCTTAACTGACTTCTAAATAGCAGAAGCAATTTCTACCAAATTTTAAGTCCTACGTCTAATACTTAGGGAAACTTATAATGAGTAAATGAATCTCTGGATATCTCCTATATATATATATATATATATATATATATAAATAATATAGCAAGCGAGGACTTATGCTCCGTTTTATCCCTTCACAATACCTAACATTCAATAAAATAATCATTTACATGTGCTCACTATAATATGTTGATGTCGAAGAAATGATAATTATTTTTAACAGACAACGATTTGGATAAATTACTGTCTCAGAGAAGGCTTCGACGACCCAGCTGTGGTAATATAGAGCTGTTTATATTATTGATATTGAAAACAAAGGAGGATGACGACAATTATTACGTTCAGATTCCAAGGTTATAAAACGAGTTTGCACTAAATATAATTGTAATGTTAATACCTCGAACTGTTAGTTACGGTTGTTAAATAAAACGTGTGTACATGTAGAGGGCCCAAGACGTGGTCACCTTGTGTGAAATCTAGGTTAAGTCTACTCGGGAATATTGCAAATTCCTCAAATATTTTAACAATAGCCCGCGCTCACCGCACTCACCGCAACAATCTTTTGTCTAAATTTTGTTACCGACTACAAAAGTCTTATGTAAATTTTATCACCAGATTTCTTATCTAATAACTTGATTTTAATTATTTAAAGAAGGAATATATATTCTTGCGAAATAACTTCTCTACGCTGGCAATGTTTTTACATCTATCAAAGTTTATTTCTTATAACAGTAATTATTAAGTTCAATTATAAAATATAAGTTTTCTTTTTTTGTTTTACGTTGTGGAAATGCATACGCATACTTGTCCTCGCGGAGGCAAGGACGGGTTATGTCGGACTTGCACCGATTAAAACCCCACAGTGTTCCACCCCATCGCCTGATGGCAGGGTTACGGGAACGCTTTCGCTCGCAACCGCGACCCTGCCGGCGCTGGCCGCTTCCGCAGCCCCACCTCGGGAGGCTGTGCTACACCGGTTAGTCGCAGAGGGTACTCCCTTCGCGACTCCACCTCGGCTGCAGGGGCAGTGTGAAACCGCCTCTGCAGCTCCGGACTGCTCCGGTGAGCTCCAGTTATCCAACCGGTGCTCGAACCTGGAGCGGCCGCTACGGCCGGCCGGCCGAGTAGGTTCCACTTCACTTCACCGTCTGTCGGTCCACGGTTACTAAGCCCCTCCACCACGACAAGGCGAGAACCCGTTGGGGGGATAAAATATAAGTTACCAGTAGTGGTAAACAGCGATCTTAACCTAATACCTAAACGTTTAGGTATGTACCACCGCAGCTCCTATTATATATTTACCACTGGACAGTAGTGTGCAAACATTATTGTTTTCTGGTTTGAAGGGAGTTGTAGCTAATGAAGGTAATCTGGTATGTCTCAAAGCGACGATCGCAATGTGGTATGTGGTGCAGGCGTATAAACTACCATCAGGTCATAAGGGAATATGGATTTACACGCCCCTTGCGAGATATATCTTCATCGCCAGCAATGGTCGTCTATGGGCTTATGATGATAATGATTTATATAAATTGTTAACCATGTCAATAAATAAACAATACAACAGTTTATAAGAAACGTTTTTCTTAATTAAATTCTTTCTAATGTAATGAAACCCGATCCGGAAACATTTTATACTTTATAATTAGAACCCGGAATCTGTATTTTTTAAGGCCTTATATCTTCAGCTATTACCAATAAAAATTTCTATAAAATCGGCGCAGATATTCCGGAGATTATTCGAAACAAATACACACCAAAAAAAAAATTATTACATATGTACAGATACTCAAATTGTATTTATATAGATTGACAATTATTTCTTTTTGTATATCTTTTCAGGGTTTTACGGTACGAGGATCTTGCACTGAATCCAAACACCACTACTCATAGACTTTTCAAGTTCCTCGGGTTAAGCGTGACGCAGTCTGTCGAAGAGTTCCTACATTCGCACACCAGTGTCGAAGTAGCTGGCGTCAGCTCCACCTTCAGAGTTTCTCGCGATGTGCCTTTCAGGTGGAAGAATGTTCTCGACTTTAACTATGTTGAAGATATTCAGGTGAGCCTGTTTGCATTCAAATACCATAAAATAATTTTTCAAAGTGTTTTTAATTTAGTTATTATTTAAATTTTCTCTTAATATTTAGGAAAAAAAATTAAGGTTTTTATATAATATATATTATATATATGAATATTGTATATATCTCCACATATCTTCACTAACGCAAAATCACTCCCAAATCGTAATTACTTGTATAATATAATGAAAATGGGTTTCGTCTGTTCGCCGATCACTTGAAAAATAGTGAACGTATCGACATGGGAACGTGGCCAATCGACGCGGAATGATGTGTAGATGATTATAAGCTATTTATTTTTGGAATTTCATATTCATTCATCATTTTATTCCTAATCAAGTTTTAGAAACATTTTCATTTCGTGTCGTTAACGGTTGCTATGTTAACGGTTGCAATAGAAAGTGATTCGCGGCTGCGCTTGCTCTCATGGAATGTTTCATACAAATTTCATATTACGGCTAGCAATACGGAACAGCTAGTTACTTGTATAATCATAAATATTATAATCTGTTGCATTATTAACAATAAATTTATCAGTAATCAGAAAAAGTAGATTTAAATATTTTTTTAAATGTAGCACACAATTCATTCCTTCCTTTTTAACTGTACAACAACTTCCGACTATTTACAGATATTCCTTTGAACACGCTCTGTCTGATATCTTTTGTGGCAGATTTTAATTACTTTTTTTTAATTAGTTCTTTCGTGTGCCTTTGTGTAAGAACAATGTTGAAATCTGCCTATCTTCTTCCTTTGTCTTTTCTTTCCTTTGTGAAATATGTCGTCCACTGCAGCATTGGCACAGCGTTTGCCAAGTAACATACAGAGGCCTAGTATGGTTGCGGAGGAATCTCCTGTGAAGTTTTGCTTCAGTGCTATACATCATAGATACTTTTTTTGTATAAAGAGAATCTTCAAAAGATATCCTACATTTCATAAGCCATAGTTATATGGGATATATATACCCACTAAAAGCTACATTGGTAGTCTTTTTCAGTATATTAGAAAGGGCTCCAGGGTCCGCTACGGACACACTGGTGCTTCTCTGTATTAAGGATTAGCACGTCTAGAAAGAGAAAGGCTTTCCGCGGGCTTGCTTAAACAGCGATGAGAGTACCCAAACCCAAGACCCGCGAATGCACAACCTTTTAGTCGCCTTCTACGACCTCCAGGGCTTACTTTAGTCCTATTCTTACTAGCTCTAGACTACAGGGCTGATGTCATTGATACCCAGGAAATTGTTATATTAGTCCTAGGGTAACACAAAACCGCTGTATTTATTACTATATATTACCCGCTATTATATTACAAGATCAAGATGAACAAGCCTTCATTGAAGCATGTTTCCTTTGTAGTTGTTTCTTATCTTTATTTATTCTGTTGCTACGATTATGTACTGACAAATTTACTGTAAAGAATTTCCATTTGTTTGATTCTATAATATATTTGATAGTAAATCTTATAAATCACAGTAAAAGATATCCTATCTTTGGTTTACTCTGTTCTTTAAGGTTTAACAAAACATCATTTTATTTACCTAAATATATAAATATTCACATAACATTGCATAATATAAAAAAAAATCTGTTTATACGAAAAACGAAAATGCTTAACAGATTTATTTAAGTATTTCATTACCTCAACGTATAACACATATATAGGTATAAATTGACTCATATTCAATAAAACTGACCAAAATATGATTCAGCCTTTACAGTTTTAGAAAGAGAAATACTTTAGAATGCAATTAACACCAATAATAAGGTGAATAGAATAAATGTACACAAGAATCAAAACGTCTCTCAGGTACAACTAGTTAATCATAAGATAATAAATATAATTAACACATACTTTGTCGCAATAGTTGTTTTGATTACGAAGAGGTAATCCTTAACGAGATTTATTTAACGTAGTGTTATCTCTATAGTAAGCAATTAAAAATTTTTCCTTTTACCATATTCCAGATGACGTGCAAGGAAGCAATGGGCCTGTGGGGATACAAGATGGCACACAACGCATCTCACATGACGAACAAGGATTTCTATCCGCTCGAGCAGTACTCACTTGTACAATGAAAATATTGCACTGTGATATAATTCGGTCTTCAAATTTCACGCGATGTGGTGTACATTCGCGTATTAAAATGTAAGTTTTAATATTAAATGCAATATTTACTTTAAAACATAGATATAATATATCTTGTTCAAGTTTATTTAATAACAAAAAAATGCAGCCGTAGTGTTAACCTATAAACCGCTTCTAAAACGGGCTCTTGCCTTTCCGTTTATACGTTTCAATTTTTTTGTTATATATGTCGTTTGCCTCCATGGCTCAGTGACTAGTTGTTCCTAGAGACTCATATTCTTAGAATCCGTAAGATTTTTCCAAGCCTAGCTACAAGTAGTCCTCTTTCCTTATTTTTTTTAATCAACGAAGTGACGAGACTTGTGAGACGTTCAGTTGACGTTAAATAATGCGCCTGCCTACAACAACATTGAGTTACTTAAGATGACACACACCATGTCATCATCGTCTTGAGAGAAGATGTTAAGTCTCGCCACGCCAGTAACTTCACTAGCTGCAACGCTCCTCCAATCAGAACACGATAATGTTCGCATACCACTGTTTGACGGTAGAAGTAAGAGCTGCAATGGTACTTACCTAGTCGGTCTCCGCCAACAGAGACCTACCACCGGCGCGTATTATGAATCTGACCATAACAGCAATTCGGTTGTTAACGCATGAGAGCCATAGTTTTGATCGCATTATGCTACTGACTACTAGTAAAATACTCCTACTAATAATTTTTTTAATTTTTTTTGCAGATTCAATAACTATGCATATCGAAGAAAACAAGACGAAGATTTTTAATTTAAGTCTCATTTGGATTTGCAAAATTGTTTTATTAGACTAAGTATTACTTATGGAACTGCTGACAAAACTGCTTGTTAATCATATTTCCTTAGAAAACACTACTACTACTTCAAAAATTGGATACTACCGCAGATAACTATCGAATAATTATAGTAAACAGCCTATATAATGTTCCCATTGATGCGACTCTAGGCCTTCTCTCACAAATAGAAAATAATGGCCATTTGTCTACCATACTAGCCAAGTAATGGTTAATTACATTAAAGGAATTGAAAATCAATAAGCTTAGGTATTTTTATATATATTCTTCCGCTTTGGAATCATAGCTTGTTGATTCCGAAAGACTGAACTTCCTGCTATTCTCACATTCATTAAATTTACACTTCAACTATTTTAATAGAAATGACATGTGGCCAGAAATTTAATTTAAAGATTGTGTGAAAATTTGAGGTGTGTTGTATATCAAAACGTAAAAGATGGACCATTAACGTTATCAGGAATAAGCATCCCTTCCACATATTTGTAGTGTGATTTTTTTAATTGGAAATCTGGATGGTGTAGTGTAATGATGGGTAGGGTCCGAACGATTTTAACCTCTCACACTCCAACACGTTATAATTGTTAAGCGTAGGCGTTTAATGATTTAGCACTCACGGAATTGACGAATTGTTGATGCTTCCAATGTAGACACCACTTTTTATAGTATAGGTGTATAATCATTAAGCACACATGTATATGTATATTTATCATGGCTTTCCGTATTGTTAGGAGCCTACTATACACGTAGTATTCGACATTAAGTAAAAGTTACAAGGAATTTTGTACATAATGCGCCTTATACATTGAAAGTTTAACCTCGGTTTGTACATCAATATGAAACAGTTAAATAGTAATAACGCGATCTGCCAAACATTTGCCCAAACTTATAACCAATTTCTTGTTGTAATTTACAAACACACCTAGAGGGTGATGTTTTAAATTTTAATCGGATCTCCGTCCATGAGGTTAATTCTGTGACAGAAGCAGCGATAACTTATCGAATTGATTCCTATAACGTGTAATGAATACAAGCCTTACGGTTGCAAATATGACTATAACGTAGAAAGGGTACGACTGTCTGCGGGATGAAGGTTCGAACTTTTGAGTTTAGTAAATGGTATATTAAACGGTTTGTTGTCCGTTCATTTCTCGAATTACGTAGTTTTAATTTACGTAAATGTGCTCATGTAATCATATCGTAATGGCGGTAGTGTATAACGCCTGCAACCGTATACGTCGTGCGTCAATTTACGTTTAATATATACAAGGGAGGGTCAACGACTGTCGATCTTTTTTTAAAGACTGGCCGCCGGGGCGGGATAATCTATTTTATAAGAAAATAACAACAGCAAATAAAACTATAAATTAGTGATGTAACGAATATTCGCATTCGCCCACACGTCCATAGATATTCCCATTATCAATTCAAATGTAATTTAAAACTATACCTTCACATATACACCAACCCATAATGAAATAACCAAGTTCCGCCATCCACCACTGTTATTATTTCAAGACAAGTCTTCGAACACGTTCACAACTCCTGAGCCTCGTACGACCGCATCTCGTAGGATTTATTTGCCTATATGTTCCTCCAATCTCTGGTTCCGCCACTAAAAATTATAATTAGATGAAAAGAGAAAGCCGCCATACTCTATATAGTTCCTTTAGATATACTGCCGTTTTATTCGTAACGGTCACTCATGAAACCGAGATTATAAAAATCATAAAGAAAGTCGAACATTCGTTACATCACTACAAGAATGTAGTGAGATCATAAAAGTGCACTTTATAAGACAGTAATTAGAAATAAATGTTTTAATTGAATCATTTAGTGTTAGAAGATTCGGCAATCGACCTTTGTGGTAGATATTAAGTGAGTCCTCACACGTTTGTCGTTTTGTTTTGCGCATATTGCGAAAATTTTGATGTAATGATTTGGATTTTACAAGTTAATCGGTACATGGCCATATCTGTTAGATGTTTCGGATAGTTTTAATTGTAATGAAACGTAGCGACGATTCAATGTTCGTACATTGAAAATTCATATGTAATGTGATTTTTTTATTCGCATTTAACCTAAATGACCCTCGAACACGATACTTTTTATGCACTTTTTATTTATGATTATGGGAAAACCTATGATTTTTTTTACTCTTTTTTTAACGTACTCGGTTATATACCAATCTTTTCTATACGTATGTTATTGATACTGTGATCATTAATTTAGTGCTACATACATACATAAGTTACGTTTCAGCTCGCGAAAAAAAAACTAAATATAACGATAGCTGTGCAACGACTCTACAATAAAATTGCAGATCGTTCGTAACTATTGCTTCAATAAACGGAAACTATTTAAAAAATAAAACAGTTTACACCAATATTTAAACGTCAAGCTACTTTTGGTTTTAAAAAGTGGTAAAAAAAACAAGACTATATAGTATGATTTTAAAGGTTTATCTCTTTAGTGAAAATAATAGTATCATGGTACATATTATAAAAAATACTACTCAGCACTATGTGCATCTGTGTTATAGTGATATAAATCAAGATTTACAATAATATGCTTACAAAGTAATCAAAAGTCAATGGTGATTCATCAATTACTAAATAAGATAACATGCTTCCTGATAGATTTGACAATATGATATATTCAGTTATGCCTTAACGAAATGTTGGTAGTGATATAGTTAAGAATTTATTATAAATTGCATGTTAGTATATATTATATTTAAATGATAGGTTTTTATTTCTAAAGGATGGTTTCGACTCTGTTGTATAAAAATTATACAAGTACTATAATATTATAAATGTTGAAGCATACAAGAAAATATCCTTTTACAGAGAAAATGTTCATTATGTCAAATGTATAATAGACAATAAATGATAATATGCATATATGGCGCTTTAACTAGGTGCTACCTGGTTAGATTCCAAGGCACACTCCATAACACGTTGCCTCGGAATTTGTCTATGGTTTTTATGGTTTTCCGTGTGTCTTGTATGTGATTTTTATGGAACAGTGTCGTATGTTGCTGGAGTCGGTGTAGAGTTTTTATCATATCATTAGCATATCATAAGATACAACATATTTTTGTGTTATATTCAACTACCCTGTGCTTCGTTTAACTAAGAACAAGTGTTGTATTTACGTCAATTAACGGAAATAAATATTCAGAATTTTTAATATTATTGTTTAATCTCCTATTATTATTTAAGATTATTCAATGATGTATTCTCTTAAGTGCGATTCTTAAAACATTTTTTTTTATTATTAGAAAGTATTTTTTCTATGCTTTTATTGTATTATTTTTAGATATTTTAAGTAAATATGCAACATCGTAGAGTTATTATTGGTACACTTATAAATTTTTAAAATTAAGTTTTTTTTTTTAGTATAGAAACTTGAATTATTTTGTAATGATTTTAAAGGACGCAAACATAACATAATTAAACGTTTGCACTTGTTAGGTGTTTAAGGTGTTGTACCAATGTAGTGTTCCTTAGACATAAGTTTGGTACTACATTTTAATGCCCTTTTTAATGATAACAACATCATCAACGCCATAAACCAACGAATCGTCATGAATCATGAAGTGTATCTTGATTAATTTTTAACTATACAAAGACACGACCAGTTAAGGTTTAGATTTATATTTTTATCTATATCGTTGTTTCGTACATTGAGATTGTTTTTTTACTCAAAGTATGTAATTTTATTTTTATATTTCTAATCATTATTTTTTTTCTGCACATTTTTACGTTTTGAACATGTAGGAATGTAATCTCGCATGTCGAATCGTCCTTAATATCGCGACGTCAAATAAAAGCAATAATTAAACGAATAGTTTGCATAGAGCCATGTGTTATATTTACAAGACGTAGAGTTTAAGGTTAGCCTTATTAGTGTATAAATTGGCGAGTGGTGAGAAATACGAATGATGTTTTACTCTATAGACACGACAATAGGCACGGCCCAGTTGTATTGCATACATTGGAATTGACTTTTCATTTGGAGTTTAATAAAGTTACAATTATAGGTACAGAAAAGCTTTTTATTTAAATTTAATCAATTAATAAAACAACCCTGAGGTACAAGGGATCCCGTACACTTACGGGACCCAAGTCGACCTCGCCTGCTCGTGCACCCTGCTAATCAACAAATGAGGCACTGGCTCCCACCAAGCCGCATAGGGCCAACGTGGTGGAAAATGGAACATAGAAAAAAATTAAAAATACCAAAACTTAATTAAATAGGAGAAACGAGATATAAATAAAAGGAAATTGTATTTATTGTATATGTGTAATTATTTCATAGAATAGCAAGTTTTCTATATAAAAAAATCTATTGAAACGAAATAGTACAAAGTGCTCGTTCAATAAGGCACATTACCATTAAAAGATGTTTTCCCCTTCCGGAAATGCTAATAAAATTAATTGCTATCGGCAGACCTTTAATACTACAAGGCTTTATCAATTTAAAGGCCATTTAAATAAATATACACCATAGAAATTTCCATGCTTTGGTAACGTAAAGTGACGTTCGATTTTATCTGGAAAAGCTAGGTTCTTTAAATTGTTTTAATTATGCGTTAGATACAGTTTTTCCACAGTTTTAAATTGTTTTCTAGATTAATTTCCGCAATGTTACGTAATTCATATAAAGCGTGTGTAATATTGAGTTTCTAATACGGTAGAAGTTTTCCCGTTACACGTTCTATTGTTATTCATGCAATCATTGCCGAATTCTACTTCCTATTGTAAAGTAACCTAATATTTTTAACATTATAATTTGAGTTAGGTTAGTTAGCATAGGTATGACAAAAGAAATAACTTGATAGCATTACATTTATTTTATTTGGAAAGTATTTTAGAAATATATAATCTCTAATACATTCGTACAAAGCGAGCAAATATCACTACGACTATAATGCATGTAGTTATCACCATCACGGATATGTTGAAGATGTTTTGCATTATACCAGTTAAGTCTGGAGCGGAAGATTTCTGCACACCGTTTATTTGATCTGCGAAGAGCGCAAATTTAACTTTTTTGTAAATTACAATAAGGTAATATGTAAAAATAGTGTAAAGTTTGACAAACTATTCGTTGTAATTAAATACATATTTACCCTATACAAACTTTTTACCCCTTACAACTAAATTCACGCTTTGCTAGCTATTTATGTGTTTAGTTGTGCTATAATAAACACACATTAAGATAAAATTATATCACATCATTAAAATTACAATGTTATATTGTTGACAGTGGCTTTGTAAGGCATTTACATTATCTTTTTGACGAGTCATAAAAAATTTACTCGGAGATCATGAAGTTGTGTAAACTTTTATTTTTTAACTTTATACACACATCGTGTAAAAGTGAACTTAATGCCATTGGCATTACCTTTCAGTCTACCTTGGGTAAAACAGAGAGTAATGCAGAGATATATTTTTGTAAAATTGTGAGATTTATAGGTTATAATTTAACATATAAATTTGTAGGTATATTAAAATAAAGTTACATTACTTACTTTCTGTGCTTATTGTTAAATCACAAAAGAGTATTTTAATAATTTATCTGAACTTATTTTTGTTTCATTTAATGGTATCTAAACAATATTGAATCGAAAGTGCATACTTAAAAAAGTTCATTGGTATATTGTTAAAGCTGATAGACACAGACATATTTACGTTATCAAACGTCAGTAAATATCGTTGACGAAGTGGTAATAATACTTACGAAGATTACATTTAAAACTCAATGTTTGTTTTGTGTTACGTGGATGTAAAAATCGAAATATTACAGTTCGACATTATGTGTTAACTTACAACAAAACCGCTTCTACATGATTATTTAATTTGATGAATGTAACTCTTGTCATAAACAAAGCGAAATAAGAACTCTTAACAAAGAATCAACTCTTATTTTATAAGATCAAGAGTCATGAAAAACACTTCATCAACGTACTATCATCTTACGGTAAGTAATTCTCTTTTTTAGTTTATTAAGCGGTGCTAATCAAGCCATCAAAAGATGAATTTCACACAGCGCTCGTATTCTTAAAAAGACGTGATCTATCTTAGCTAGAAATTTAAACAGGTACAAATGCCATTGTTTTGAAACTCTCCTGACTGATCCGCTAACGTAAGATTGGGGGTAATAATATAAAAACCTTTTTAAAAAAAAGATTAACTTTTCGTTAAGTATAATTCTTATGGCGGTAGTAGCTTTAGCCGTTTTCATTTACACGTATCTTTAGTTAAACATAATTAATTAATGTTAATATTTAACAGATTATCATGTACACACATTAAACAAATTTAGGGATAGTAAAATCTACATCGTCCCAAAATCTGTCCAAAAAGTCTGCACGACTATTTATCGCTGTTCCATTTTCTCTATTAAAGTTAAAAATAAAGTTCTTAATCACCGGTGACGTTTCAGGCTCGGGTAAAATAAATCCTGAAAGCAAAAATCAAGTGAGTAATGTTTGTATAAGTAAATATAAATAAAACAAAATTGTTCCTAGTAAGCTCGAAGTTAATTCGATAAAATTATCGACGGACTAATATTCATCACCTTACCGCATTTAGTTATTTACAAAAAATTAATAAACAACATAATCGATATTTATAAATTATGGATTTTATGTTTAAATTAAACTTTAAATATCCTCATAAATTTATGATAGTAAACAGAACTCAGTGACAGATTGTTATATAACTTTTTATTACATCCTCATCTTTACCGGTGAAATGGTTGTATCAATAGATTTTCTGAGTAGAAATAGAATAAGCAAGACCGTGTTTTGTGGAATACATTAAATGAGATCTATGTCCAGCAGTGCTCATCCATCGGTTGAGGCGATGATGACGATAGAATATGTTTCAAAATACAGACAATTTACTGGTGGTAGGTCTCTGTTGCCGGAGTCCATCTAACTAAATACCACCACAGCGCCTATTTCAGCCCCCAAACATTACTGTGTTCTGGTTTGAAAGGCACTGTAGCCAGTGTAATTACTGTGCTAACGAGACTTAACATCTTATGTTTCAGGCGAAGAGCACAATGTTAACTAGCGCCACGTTGTTATGGGCATATGTATCTCTTGTCATCAGGTGAACATTCCGCTTCTCTGGGCGTTTAATTGAATAAAAATAAATTATATTCAAATATTACTTACCAAGTGCCCACAAAATGAGTACAAATGTAATAATCGCTGCTCCAATGACTCCTAATATATTAAAGAACAACAACACATAAACTCGTTTTGCGATTGTAAGTTCGCTGTAAAAAATTGATTAACTGAAATGAACTCTATGAATAAATAGTGGAAATCAATATGCAAAATCGATTCTAAATGAAGCGAAAAACACATTTTTGTTTAATTTTAAATATATTGAAAACTACCTTACGGATATGTTTTGGTCCATAATAAATAAATTAAAGGTCTATGTAGCGCAATAGACTATTCATATGCATACATTAAGCATCTATTTTTGTGACAAAGTTAATCTGATAAGAGAAATAAGAACAAATTGTCGACATAGAATATACGTAATAAATTTTTAACGTCTGTCAATTAAATCAATGTCAAATTTGGCACGTTATTCTTTATAATAATGATTTTATGTTAATTTGTTAAAAGTGCAAACCATCTATATTGGTTTATCGGCTGTAGATAAAATAAAAAGATAAAATTTCAATTATACTTTAATAACAAGACCAACCGAGACGTACATATTTTTTTTTAAATACTTTTGTACTCATTTGCTGTAGCGGCGAATAATTCCAAATGGTAAACATCTTTATGATAAATTCGTGCAGTATTCAGAAATAATAATTTTTAAAGAATATACTAAGAAAAAAGTCATTAGAATGAAAACCACTCCGAAAGATATCATGCATTGCCTTTAATAAATTTTTTGTCGGAGTTGAAAACTTTTGCTACGGTTTTTAACTTAACTCGATCCTATGTAACACTTTGTTTTATTACCTACTTATGCAACATTACTTTTTATCAAAAGACAAGGAACAAAGACCCGAGTCCACGAGCCCAGTAACAAATGAGCTGTAAGAGTCAAAATGACTACCAAACGTTGCACTTTGTCAGCGAATAGATTAACAAAACCAAAAGGTTTACTAAGGAATAATTTTCGTTGCCAGTATTAATTCGGCCTAAGAATGATGTGTCATACTCATATTCGATGCAGATACTTAGCCATATTTGGAGGAAGGTCAAAACCATTCGGTCATTATTCGGCTATCGGACACAAATATTCACAATGCATCTAAAGTCATCATTTAAGTACTATGTTTATGGATTGATAATTGTCTTAAGCCGTTCTTTATATTTGTTGTCAGTGTAATTTATTAAAAAAATCATTAATTTGGCACCTCTGGTGTGTACACAATTGTAGAGAATTAAATGTTTTAAGAGCTAAGAGTGCGTACGTGCGGCGATAAACGTGCGCAATAAAGTTTATGTGGAAACTTCGTTAATATTCAAAGCTTTACAAAACAGATATTTATTAAGAAATCTCTTTGGATTTTTTTAATTTGAGCCTGTTAATTACAAAGTTTTTAAAAAAAAACAGAAAATTATACCTATGTGCCTTGTCATAATATGCAATAAAAATCGACATTAATCAACTATTAGGAAATGCATCATGATGCTGTAAAGTTCATCCAGCTTGTTGTACGCACCTTTATCAATTAACGTTGCACCAACCAGTTTTATCGTTAACCAGTTCAAGTTAATAATAGATGCGTAGTGTTAAAAGCATTACAATTTGTCAGTTTCAGCGCGGTCGTGATACAATATATACGTGGTCTGTCGCTCGTTTCCACTGCGCACGCGCACAGCTTTGTTTACTAACAACTTTGTCTGACCTTTTCGACTTTTTGTTAAATTTTAAAATAGATATATTGTGTTAAATTTGAGTTTACGGCATAGGTGAGTTTATTTTTTGAATATTTGCTCGTATCTTATCACCACAAGACACATTCAAAGGTTTTTGTTCAATAAACAAATCTTCAATTCTAATGAAAGTTTGCTTATTTAAAAAAAATCGTTTTAAATCCATAATTGTGTATTGCATAAAACATAAATTATTTCACCTATGACTACCGGTGAGATGGTTAATCGCTTTGTTTTAAAGAAGATTTGATATAAACAATTGTTGAAACAAAATGTATGTAAAATTTAATGTAGATACAAAAGAAAATATATTCCTTAAAGACCTAATGTTTATAGGTTATAATTTTTTTATTTAAATTTAATCTCCAGAAATGTTTTTTAATTCTAATTCCCTTTCAAAGGAATTTCAAAATGGTTAGCTGTATGCTTAAAAGATTTTTATTTCAATATTAGATTGTTTTAACGATTAAACAGTTAACGTTGTCCTTCGTGGCATATTTTAAACAAACAAATAAAACAAGTAATACCAAACAGTATCTGTACTACTCTCTAATTAGGTAAGAGTAAATAAATACGCATAATTATGTAGGTTCGTTTCTTCTTATAAAGACACCTTCATCGATTTATGCGTTAACCTGTTTTAACTTTCCCATATTTACTTGTTGCCGCTCGACTACTTTTGTTGGGTTTGTTTAGATTATTTCTAATTCTTTGAACTGGCACAAACAAACTTTTACACTTACTTGATAAATGATTTCTTAATTTTATATACTTTATTACTTAAAAAATAAACATATTTAATTGTTTTAATCTATGTATAAGTAATGGGCAAACATTTAAGTCTAACAAATTAAAATCTTCAATTTAAAATAAAATATACATACAAATATTTTCTACACATACGTTATGTAGGGACATTAATATTATTGATAACGTTATATTCTTAAAATGCATGAGATAATGTAAATAAATACACCTACTTTTTTTGAATAAAAGAAAAAATACGTCAAACAATACATATACGTGATATCAAAAGATACAATAAATTGTTCCCCGCCCGACATTGGTCTCTTGTAATGTGTTCCAAAAAGCACGATTTTGTTCTGTAACATAAAATTAGATTTGAAATTTGTTACAAATATTCCCGCTCGACGATAACCCACTGCCTCTCTGGCCCCATCCTGGTAATATTACCCCGGCTACCTCTTTTGAGTGTAACATTTTGTAAAAGCCATTGTTAGTTGACCTAAACTCAGTGAAAGGAATATACCTACCATATTTCCAGCCTCTAGCCCTTATGATTCCAGAGATGTGGTGATGAGTCTATAGCGCTAGATTCAATTATATAGATATCATTACATAATATTAATCGCCTTGAGGCTTGCCCCAGTAATTTCACTAACCACACCTACGCCTTTCAAAGCGGGACACAGTAATCTTTGCACACAATTGTTTGGCGACAGAAATAGGACGTGCGATGATACATAAACGGTCTCCGGCAACACAAACCAAAGTAAATACATATGTATGCAAAAACACATGCAAATTTATTTGCTTTAATTTCACTTGAATCGATACATGATTGAAAAAGGTGTTTACTTTGTTATTTGCTTTCTTTCAGTCTGTTCACGTGTGTGAATGACAAACATACTTTACCAGGTCATGCCTTCTTTTGTATGTATTAAAAATATCACTTTTTTTATTTGTTTGTCATATGTATACCCGCAAAAATCTACATACACTAATACTGCGATCCCTATATCACATTGGACGAACTTTTAGTATCATAAATATAAAAGATTGTGTTATTACTATGATAAACTTTACATTGGCATCACAAGTTCATAAAGTCTTAATATGATGTAATCCTAAACAATAATCAGTAACAGACCTCTTTATACCTAAACCTAGGGCAAAAAGTATTCTATTCTCAGATTTGATACTGTAACTTGTTATACTGCCTTTAATTGCAAGGTGTTTGATACTTGTATTAATATATGTATATATTCCAATTACTCTTAAAGAATCCTTTGAAAATTATGTATAATAGACTTTTTAAAAAAATATATTTTTGTAAATAACTTTTGAAGACTGTCAATGTAAATTAATTAAATTTTAATTTAATAATAGCTATACAATAATATTATAAATTTCCACCAAGGAGTATTAATTTTAATAGTTATTTTATATTAATATATTATTTACTGGTGGCAGTTTTCTATCACCGGAGTCCGTCTAGGTAGGTACTGCGATAACAAAACATCTTAGGTCTCAGGTGACGAACGCAATGCGGTGCTGTATATATCCTAACTCGCATCATGTTGATATGGGCAAGCGTATCAATTAACATCAAGTGAACGTCCGGCGCGTCGTCGTATTAAAGTAAAAAAATATATTTTAAACATCAGACATGAAATTACTTGGCCTGGAGATTCAAACAATAATCCATTCCAATTCATAGATACTCCTTAGATTTATGTCTATGGGTTGATTACAATTATGACAACATAAATAATACAAATTTTAAGATTTTAATTCGATAATTGGGACTAAATTAAAGACAGTAAACAAAGTAATTTTTTGTTAAAAAAAAATTTACATTATTTTTTTTAACAAAAAATTACAAAAGTAATAAAAAAGCGGAGGAGGGCCTGATTCGTTATTTTCCACGACAGCTCTGACAAAACCAGTTGTGAAGTAGATATCAACCTACTATAAATAAATTAACATAAAATAAGTACCTCAGATTTGATGAAATACCTCAATGATACATCGTAGCTGTTGTAGTTATTTTAACTTAAACGAACAAACAGCTACAATATTCTCCAGACCCCAGCAGTGCTGTTTGTAGATTATAGGTCTTCAACCTTAATAAAGATCTGATACAAATATTGTATATAATGCATTAAAGCTTTCAAGAAGTGGTATGCAGATAGAACTGTATGTTGAATTTAATATTGATAAGTCATATTAATTACTTTATTACAATAATGAATATTTTATTAGTTCATGAATATCTAGTAATATATTGTCAATTCACTACTATGTTATTACAATAAATATATCGGATCTCTTTAGCATGTTAATAGTAACAGGCAGCCTATTAATAAGTTGCAACATTTTTTATGAAAATAAATTATAGAATTATCTATTTAGAACATGTTTACTAAATACCTGATGACAAATTATCAACAAGGTATTTTTAATACTAAAGTTAAATAAATAATTATTTTACTATTTCAAGACGAAAAGCATACGACAAAGTTATACATTTTACGTATAGTAGTAATATGTATATTTACTTCACAAGATAGTATATATTGTAGAAGAATATATATATATATATATATATAATATCCGAAATTATTCCTACGATCACATTTTGTTACCAATTGTTATTGTTTTATTCATGAAAGTTTTCTTCTATTTATAGCCATACGACTTACAACAGCATGGAAATATCTATAGGATATTTAATAAAACGAGATTTTACGAATTTTGTAGTATTTATTTGATACATATTGGATGATTTAAACCCACAGTCACGAGAGGAATGAATTGGCACATTCCCAGAAGGTCATAATCATCAACAAGTACATCCAGATTTTTGTTTATTCTATACAATTCGATCTAAGCAGAAAGAGCTCACTGTCTTGAAGTACTCTAGTAGTACGCTTTGATATATCTATTTAATTTTATCAATAATATTAATCAAATCATTTTTTCTATTGAAATTGAATATTTTTTTTATATCAATAGCCTCGCGAATTATCCTTGATAAAAATTAAAATTCTTCTGCAAGGTTTTGCGGTCTATCAAATTTGATATATTAGCTGGTCGAAAACATTATAAGAGATTGTAGACTTCCTCAGAATATAAGGGTTTCTGCTCAACATCTTACGGAGCCCAAGTTAACCTCACCTGCACGCAGTGCATCCTCCTGAATAATAAACGAGGCTCTGACCACCCACCAAACCCCACTCGGCCAGCGTCATGGGCTAAAGTCCACTTCCCCTCAATGAAATCTTGGTTGTGGAGATCTTTGAGGGAGGCTTATGGTCAGCAGTCGACGTCTATCTGCCGATGATGATGAGACTTCCTAAAAACATCAATACTTCAAGTCAGTCAAACAAACTAATGTAATGCACTATTTATTTATAAATAAATTATTTGTTCAGCACATTATCGAGCATATAAGTCATTGCGAACTAGACCTTAGGTTATAAGCACTAGCGCGATTTCATGATCATTATTTCAAATATGATGTATAAATATAGACTATTGAATGGATAAGTAGAAAAGATCAGCACGGACCATGACACATTTTCCCATTATAAGTACAATTATTTATGCGCGATACGAATTTTCAATGGCATGTAAATTTACTTACAAATTTACACTAAGTAAAGTTTTTAAACTCCACAATTAGTGTATTTTGATAACGGTAATTGCTGTGCATGATGAAGTGTAAATAGTTGATCGGCAATTGCTTGCAAATAAATAAATAATTAATTAATCCTATTAAAAAAAAGTATATAAGAGAAAACAAGTTCAAAAATTTATTTAATCTGTAGATTGGGTATAGTTGTTTTAGTTCATCTGTTAAGCAGCAGACTCCAGAGAATGATATCTACATAAACAATCACTACCTTAATAGTACTTTTAAGCATGGCCAAGGTTAAAATAATAAAACTAAGTAGATAACAAGTATAATAACAGTAGCGTGGTACTTTCTTTTCTAGTGTTTTGAAGATATTGCGTTAGATGTGAAACAAATTATCAAAAATTCGAAAAATTATACATAACATTGATAATTAGCATATATCTCAATGCCAATAAGCGTCAAATAAAATTGAGGGTAACCTTCGATCCACAGGAAAAAAAGTGACAGGAGTTGGATGTAGTGTTTACGCATATTACGATACCAGTTACTCACCACCTTTAAGTAATGATCCGATTTATTTTTTTCAAATGTCTCAACCGAGATTATTATTTGATGTAATTAAAATAAATAATTTTAGCTATCTAAAGATTTTTAAGCTTTTGTCCATATTTGCATACGGATGTTTATTAAATTTATTTATTCTTAAATTTAATGTTATACTTATTATAATGTTATGGGTACGGCGATTTGATATTAAAATGTTATTAGAAAAACATTTATTACTGATAAGTAAACAAGAAAATAAAAGATCAATGGGTATTTAATTTATTATTCAAATTTAAGACGCAAAGTTATTGAAATTCTTTTTATCATTGGATATATGTTTACCGCAGTTTTGTTATCGATGTTATGCCTTATACAATACATAAAAGACGAAAGTATCAGTGTCAATGGAGACACGGGCCATTTTATTAGTTCAGTTACATTTGCGTATCTTTGGAATTTAAATAAACTTTAGTAGATTTAAATAAAACATTATGTATTAATTTCATTTCAATCTATCTGCCTTTTGTGTTTGACTCGGTGTGGCTAGCTCATCAGCATTTGTTACTAACTTTATAATATACTAGTTTTAATTTCTGTATTTGGAATCAAAAAAATACTATAGGGTGAGTACTGATAAAAATATTTTTCATTAAAAATAATAGAAAAAGAGCAAATTTTCAATAAGCGTTAATTTTTAAAACAGTCAATAACGTCTTCGTTATGTCTTCCATCTGACCTAGTATTTGATTTAATTAGATTTAATCGTCAGTCGTTATATATCAAAGATAATCAGCAACGCCACTACCTCTAAGAAGAAATGATAAAAAACTCTCCAATGCTGAACTTTTTTTATGATCTCACTCCAATTTACAAAATAATACGGTTTATTGTTAAAAATTTTAACTACACTAAATAGTTTTAACGTCTAATACTTGGCTTTCTTAGAGAAATTTTGATACAACATTAACGTAATGTCTTATTGCAACTTATTCTTATAATATGTATGCGTATCTAATACATCACTAGTAAATACATAATAATGAAGTTGATTCTATATATGCTGTAAAATATTAATATATGCGATAAAGATTTTAAATGCTACTCAAAAAATATTAAAAACAATATGAACATGAACCGTAATGTAAATTACAAATATATATATTTTTAATATAGTTTAGTTTAACATTTATCAAGGTTTACTTTTTGGAAATCGCCTTGACAAACGTTTAACAGCATAACTGTCAATCTGCGTGTGACTGTTAAAACTACTTCCAACCAAAGTTTTAATAGGAACATAAATGCGATCGTATTAAAATAAATTTTACTAGCTATAGCTTCGATCACATTGAAACATCGTTAGTATTTACTATCTAGCCTGTTTTGGATTTTGGCGCTGCTTTGTTCAATCCTAGACCGCTTGCGACAAAAACGATCTAGCTCCAGTGTTTAGTTCAAACAGTCTCCCAATATAATTGGAGTAGTATTTAGAGTAATTTTAATTACGATTTAATGGTACTTGTATTAAGATACCGAAATAATAATATCTTCCAAATTAAAATACAATTAAACGTACATGAAGATAAAAAAAATAAGTTATCGTAATGTGATAACACTTAACAATATAAATGAATTGCTGTTTAAAATATAAA
Source organism: Ornithoptera priamus (assembly GCA_029034505.1). Taxonomy (NCBI): domain Eukaryota; kingdom Metazoa; phylum Arthropoda; class Insecta; order Lepidoptera; family Papilionidae; genus Ornithoptera; species Ornithoptera priamus. The sequence goes on from JARDWD010000484.1 coordinate 1,297,888, forward strand.
CTTGTTCCGTATTTAACAATCTGCAATAACTATTGGCAAGGTTTTCTTTAACTTGTAGTTTAATTCCTACGTTATCTGTTTTGTTTCTAATTTCGCACCATGTTTATTTCTGGTCATCATGACTGTGTGTACTCATCATGACTAAATAAAAATGTGTATAAATTTAGCAAACCCCTTTGCATACGTTATAAAGCTAAGACTAAAAGCAGTAATAAACTGATAGATATTTTATTAGACGTATTCAATAATATTTCCTTTGACAAATTTATTGCTATTCAATTTAAATGAATCTATTTGCTCAATTTAGTTCGACGCTGTGGTTATTCTAGCCTCTATTATTTGTTGATCTATATCGCTCGCTAGTCATTTTCGACTTACACAGTCTATCTGATACTGGACTTACTGACCCAGGGTCCATGGCCTAATTGTTTATAAACGAAAAAATTTACTACTGTTCCTATGAATATAGTTATGAGGCGACGGATTTTCACTTTTAGCGTGTCTGTATTTCTGCTGTTATTCAACCATTGCATCGCTGAAAAGATGTGTAGTATAACTGTATTGGTCCGGTACCGATTTCGGGCAACATTTTTAACAAAACCAACAGGTATGCAGTTCAGAAAGGCAGGTACAAGTCTATTTGCCTCTTCAATGATTCTAGTATGAACTTCTCCGTAACATTATTATTATTTATGCTTTATTGTACACCAGTTGCAAGATATGGAATACATTATATATATACATAAATGAATAATGGGCGGTCTTATTGCTCAAAAACAATTTCTTCCAGATAACCCATTGGAAAGGAAGACATGAATTAAAAGCAAAGATAAGATATTGGTGCTAACTAAATTATTAAAAACTAAAACTCTTGGTGACAGATGCAAGTAATAGCACAATTAGACCGTATATATATTTTAAACTTTATGTTAGTAGTTACTTAAGTGTCTTTTGAAAGAAAATAGGGATTTGGCGGAACGGATATAGTTCGGTAAAGAGTTCCATAAGCGAACCGTCGTGACGGAAAAGGAGTTTTGCAAAAATGAAGAGGAATGCACGGGGACGCGAAGGGAAAGGTTTATTGAAGAGCGAAGAGTATGACTGTGGCAATCGGAAATTGAATTCGAATTGATTATTTAGGTAAGAAGGTGTTAGAGGATTGAACAATATCTTATATAGAATAGAGAGAATGTGAGTATTCCTGCGAAGACAGATTAGCAGCCACTTGAGTTTTTTGCGAAATTCAGTGATGTGATCATATTTGCGTAACTCAAATATGAATCGTATGCACAAATATTGAACACGCTCAAGCTGCGCTTCAATTAAGTCAAGATAGCAAACATTGGCATAGTCGACAATAAGTAGAAGGATAGAATTAGCGAGCGCAATCTTAGTGGCTGTTGGAAGAAAATTGCGGAGTCTGCGCAAGGAGCTTATCATCCCATATATATTCCTGCTGACCTCGCTAACTTGCGGTGCCCACGATAGACAGGAGTCAATGTAAATACCTAGATTCTTAACTTTGCTATTATAAGGAATTACGTTATTGTTAAGAATAATAGGCGGTACACCAGAGCAGTTAGTTTTGGAGAGTAGTCTAGGCTTCCGATTATCACTGCTTGTGTCTTGTTAGGGTTTACGTTCAGATCATACAGTTTACACCAATCCGTAATACAAGCAAGATCAGAGTTAATGCTGTGAATGGCCTGACAGAGATCACCAACAGAAGCTTGAGTGTAGATTTGCAGATCATCATTATTGTGTTTAGAGTACTATCACAAGGTTTTGTAGTATACATTAATTGTGTTAATTAATATACATTAAATGCGTCACTTTAGTCTAATATTTAAAAAAAAAATTCACAATTTCTATCAAATCTTCATCATCGGCTTATTACAAATATTCATAAAACTATTGTTTAAAGCAATAGTTGATTTCTAACTGTGTCAACTAATTTCTTGTGATTTTGGTTAACGACTTCAATTTGTCTGACGGTTACATAAGGAACATGAAATTGGTTGCATCCTCAATTAATCAATTCGTCGCTTACGGTGAGCCTCAACCACGTGTTCATTGTGCTAAAATAGTTTATTTTTTAAGATAGTGACGACAGCGCGATAAGTTACTCCACATGTGCTTGTGTGAAGTAGATCGGGAATTATTTGTAGCACTTCGGAATGCAGTATTTAATATAACAGCAGCCATCTAGTAAACAAATTAGTATTACAAAACAGTAATTACATTAAGGTGAAAGAACACAACAAATCTCCTTTAAAGCAGGCACGATTTTACCTTGATATTAAAACTTATTTTCTATTACGAAGTAAGGAAAAAAAATACAAAAGTATCTCTTGGTAGCTATAAATCGTAATACTTTGCAAAGTTCTAAATCGTTTGTAATTTGTTTGTACTTTGTGTTTTAGCAATTATAAAAAACTTAAACTTTATTACTAGAAAATATTTTGTAGCGATTTATTTTATAAACCTGTCATATCATATCTAGTATTATCGTTAATCGAACTTACTAGATTATTTCTTCATTATAAGTAAAACGTTTTAGTCTTATATAAAATTACAAGCCGTTTGACTGCTAAGGAAGATGGGAAACTTTCTTCCTAGCACTAAAGTTCCGGTACAGAATGATTTAATACGAGGGGTGAGTTTAAATATAATCTCTGCATCCTTAGTTACTATTATATATAATAGTAGATATTGATGACGTGCTGTATGGCTCTTGCTGAGTATGGTAAACAATAGTATTAGTTTTCTTGCACGAAAAGGAAAAATGATTAAATAAGAGTATTTAAGAAAATATAAATCTCCATTTCGAATCACAAATTCACAATCACAGAGACTAACAGATAAACTTTCTCGTTAATTGTTTTTCTTTGAACATGTCGCCAAGAAAGGGGATTAATTTCCATAACTTAAACTTACTATTCGTCTTATTATAGAAATAAAAATTTACTTTGTAGCATCCAATAAAATCATATCAAAAGTTAGCATCATCAATAAATGTTAAACGACTAACAAGTTATAGCTGTTTACTATCTGGGTTAATAGCTCTGAAATGTATAAGTTAGAAGTATATGAAACTGGTTACATTTGCATTATTAACTCCTTAAGAATTCCAACACTATTCACTTTTTAAGTACTAATACGGTACTAATTTTAATACATGCGGTTTTTTTTAATTGATGCATTATGCAGTTTTTCGTACACAAATGTTTAAGGTCTCCTTGTCGGTTATCTCTCATTCTTTGACGGTTGTTTTTTTTTATTTCTCATTTTCCTGATATTATTATTCAGGGCTTTACCTTATCGTATTATTTACTTCATTTGCTTACGAAATATTTACTACTAATGTATCTAATTTTTTCTATTTATTAATTTTTTTACATTATCTATACTTATGCTATTTAATTATCTAATATATACGAAATACACAATTTTATTGTGTAGATATGGTAAAGTAACATTTATTTGTCCTGATTGCTATTGTTTACTATATTACATATTTTTATACAATAATTTATGAACTTATTTCTAACTAATTTATTTTTTATCACCTCGGGTAAACTGGCTGTATCTATTCCTAAGCCTATCTCCTGCTCAAAGTCATACCTTAGCTATCTATGTAAAGGAAACTCCGTCAGAAAATGAAGAACGGTTTCCTCCACGGAGTGATCACATTTGCACGAAGGAGTCTCCCGATACTTGAAGTGGTTCAAGTATTGGGAAAATCCGCCGCGGCCACTAAATATCTAGGTTAACTGTCCATTTGGCAGGACCTTCCTTATTAACTGATATGCCTCTGCTGCGTTCGGGAAAAGTAACTTAATGATGGACGCGGCGCTGCCCTCGCTATATCGGGCGCTCCATCTCGCATCTGAGGCATCTCGAAGCAAACGTTTAACATATGATACCGGGCACTGGTCATAATCTGGCTTTCTTCTGCTGTTAAGAACAGCCAGCTTGACTAATTCATCAACATGCTAATTACCAGGAAACCCCGCGTGAGCTTTGACCCAGAGCAAAGACACGTCTTTGCTTCCGGTAGAGGTCCTCCGCAAATTCTCCCTGGCCGCTACGGCAAGAGGATGGAGCGAGTATGAATGACTCGTAACAGTATCGAGCGGGGCTTTAGAATCACTATACAAACCGAACGCTCACTTCCGTCCTCCTGAGGACCATTTTGGTTGCCTCATATATGGCGAGGAGTTCCGCTTGCTAGACTGTGCAGTACGCGGACAGACATAGCTTCCGGTTTTGGACCTCGACCTCACCTTTCTATATGGAAAGTGAGGCTCCAACCTTTCCCTCAAGCTTTCTACGGTCGGTATATATGTTCACCGCTGCACCGCACGTCGTGCTTAAGCACACGACCTTTCGTAGTATTGTGCGTGCATTCCTACCCAGCAAACCTTACTGTGACTTTTCTGCAACTCAAGTAGCTATTTATTAGCCTCCTTATATTTACGGGACACATTTCCTCGGCCAGCCTGACTCTGATTGCAGGCCACCAGGTCCTGTCGAAGGCACCCTCTATATCCAACGACACAAGGGTAATTAGCTTCTTGAGCTGTAATTTCCATTGATATGTTGTACTAGTTTATAGAGGGTATCCTCGGTGCTCTTCTGGGGCATGAATCCGAACTGGCGATTATTAATCATCGGTATTATGGACCCTTTTAACCTTGATCCTGACATTTTCTCGAGGATCTTCCCTAATACTAGCAGGAGACCTATTGGTCTATAAGCTTTAGGGTTGGTGTAATCATCCTTGCCAGGCTTTCTTTATACCACTATTGTGGCCTCCTTCCAGATGTTCGGAAAGTGTGCAACCTGCAAACACTTGTTATAAAAGGCAATAAAAGCATCCGGATCTTGAAGTATTACCTTGCTGCAGATGACAGCCATAAAACCATCCACTCCTGGGATCTTCTTGAGGTTAAAACTCTCAACTGCGGTTTTAAGCTCCAATAATGTAAAAGGCGTATCATGGATTTCACCATGAACCAACTTGTTTACTTTCTCTGCCTCTTTTCTGATCCAACTATGTCCTTCATCGTCAGTTACGACGAGATCCTCGGAGTAGAATGTTTTAGCCAGTAAGTTTGCCGATTCTTTGGAATTTAAATATTTTCCATCATTCGCTTTTAGGGTCATATCATAATCTCTCCTGGTAGTTCGGTTGATAATGCTGTATATTGCATCGCATAATCCTTCTTTGTCCTGTCTTCCAAAAACCTCTTTCCAGATCTCTATACGAGCTTTTTGGCATAACTCTCATAATCTGCTTACTTCTCCAGTTATTCTTTAACAACCTTGTCTCGCCGATGAGGTGCAGCGTTCCGGCTCTTTTTACTAAAAGTAACCATTTTCTTTTTCTTAAGATCGAGCTCTTTGTTCCACCATGGAAATTTTATGGTTTCAGACCTTGTCTTTGTAGGTCGCGGGTTCGAATTTCGGCATGTACCAATGACTTTAATAATTAAGTTATGTACATTTGTGAATTTTAGTAACAACAGCGAAATACAAATGGGGAAGTAAAAACGTCCCCAAAAGATTCCCAAAGAGGGTTGATGTCAGGCAGGCGGCCGGTCGTAAAAAGTTTAGCCAAAACTATTTACAACATGTTCGGTAATGAAGAACATGTTGTGCCGACCCTACATAAAGTGGGACCAGAGCAGGAGAAAGAGAAGAGACCTTGCCTTTGTAGGCATACTTGCCCCGCATGCCTGGGTGTTGCTTTTGACGACGGTTTGATAAGAACTCAAGACAGTTGTTTAAAGGTTGTTAGTTAAAGGAATCGAATTGCAGCGCGTGTTAATTATTCCATTTACATATGAAATTTTATAGTTTCTAAATACTAGAATAGCGCTAATATACAGTAAAAATACTAAAGTAAATTTCAAATAAAATAAGATTTATTCTATTTGAAAAATTTGTCATGCAATCCAAATATTTTGTTATTGCAGGTAATAGAACATATCGACTGACATGTTTATATTTATTTACAATCACATCTTAATTAAAAAGTGGTCAGTGATTTCCTGTCCAAAAGTTTTGTTTATAGTGTTTGTTATCCTGAACCTAGTTTATTTTTCCGAATAAATATGTGACAAGAACTCAATCAACTGTATCCTACACTCCCGTAAACAATATTACAGTCGGTTACAAAATAACTTGCTCAATAAATCTCTCAATTAACAGTAAGTAGATGTGACATATCGTTTAACCTCTTCAGCAGCTGATATGCCTATACTTAGCCAGAAGTATACTAATATAGTGTTTATTCAACACGCCAATAACAGCAATAATTTTACTAAGCAATAGTTAACTGTTGAGTTCTTCGTCGTCTTTCTAATATTATAAGGCGGAAACCGACATATAAAGTTTTACTAAAAAAGGAATTAAAATATATAGATCTTGGCGAGGTTGACCCAAAAAAAAGAAGAGATATTAATATTATACCTATCAACCATGAAGTGATTCAACATAGTATGTTAGAAATAACTAAAAACCATATGAATAGTATGAAAAAGAAATAAATAGGATGTAATTATCAATGAATGCTTTCTTGACGAAATTGAATTCAGGAATTTGCTACAAATCCCAATTTTCCTCCTCATCGTTTTCTGATGACTTTTATTGGAACGTTCTAATTCGTTTTCCCCTAAAGATGAATGAGGTTAAGGTGTCAATCAAGTTAAAGGCGAATTTACACTGCGAATAAGTCGGCTTAGCGCGAGCGTGAGGTTCGTGTATCCAATTTAGTATATAAAACTCTGATGGTATCCTTTTGTTCAATGCGATTACTCGCTAACAAAATAAAGCCGTTCAATTTATGTAAAAAACACTGTAAATATCCTTATTGGAACATTTTATTATCGTTAATACTACAATTATTGCATTATTTGAAATATGGAATAATATTTTGTGATAAAATGAAAGGTGGGGAGACGGAAAAAGTCATGGTTGAGAAATATCAGAGAATGGACTGGCATATCTGAAGGAAACCAGAGACAGAAAGGATTGTGACCAACTGCGCTGATCGCCAACCTCCACGAGTTGGAGTGTCACTTTAAGAAGAAGAAGAAAAAGATAAAGTTAAACAGAATAAAGCAGTTTCAATATAAATTATCAATAAACATCTATCTTCTTTTTAACATTTTTTATATGCATACTCTGTTAAAAGTACCAATTGTTCATAAACATCTTAAAATAGTGTAATGTATATTATAATACAAACTATACGATATATCGTAACATTGTATTAAGACTTAAAATTACGCTCTAGTGTATTTGTACCTCAAATCTATCGTGATCATCATTCTCTTCGTTTATTACCGAGTCTCATAATTGAATAGAAAATTGAAAGTCAGCTAGGCATTTATCCCTAATCAATCAAAAAGCATCAGCCCTGTGGATTTTGTTTAAAAATGACTATAAAACGAGACTTTCGCAGACGGATGTCGCCGGAGATAGTTACATATGTAAACATTAGCGAGAAGTTTTAGCACCGTATCGTTTAAAAGTGACGTCGTTAACAACAATGTTATAATGGACAAGATAAGGGATACGATATATAAGACGCGCGTCTTTTATGCTTATGCCATATATTCTAGATACTTTAATGATATGCTATTATGTTTATAACAATTTATGTGTGTATGCTCTGATATTATATCCCTGAGCATACATACATAAACTTATAATATTCGATCTGATTACAACCGGACAAACAAATAATAATGATATGTATTTATTTAAGCTCATCACCATATTAAAAGAAACTAATAACAGTACAAATAACATATTTAAAACTTAGATATATCATTTTTCCAGTCTCACTTATTCGTAATCGATTTAAATATATCTTTCACGCAAACGCTACTTCGAACAACAGCTGAAAAACCTTCTGTCTGGACTTGAAACACATTGATCACATCATTATCTTTAAAGTGTTATTGTACTGAATTGGCAAAGCTATAAATCCATCACGTTGAGCTGGCCAACAGATATGTTTATATACTCACAGTATGATTAAATGTCTTAATTTCACTGCATCATTACTCGAACCAAACCATAGATACATCAAAGATCAAAATAGCTTATAAATATTAATTTAAAATGTGTTAGTATTAGTGCATATATAAATATTCAAATACCACGCTACTACTAAAACGTATTTACATTCATTATCTATTAATACTTATTTGAAAATTTCAAAAATCTTTAACAGCGAAAAAATATTTAATGATCAAAACATATCGCAAGTGGCAAAGACCTCGGTTATTGACTTTTTATACTGGATACCCCGCTCATGCCAGACACTTGAATACATACTTCAAAGAAATGTATGTATGTTTTTATAATAAACTGTGAAGATCTTTTAAATTATACATTAATTGCCATTATCTAGTATATTATAAATTGGCAGCCACGGTTTGGTGATATAAATCTAGGTCGATATGATAGCAAACGAGAGGTGCCAATCTCGCGTAAATGTTACCGATTTTAAACACTTCGATACCCTCTGCTAATGTTTAAGTTGATTGTGTGTTATCGCACCCAGCAGCCTATTTAATTTCATAAATAGACTCGTTTGCAATAAATCAAATGTCGATACGATTTATGTGCAACTTTACATATTTATTTCTTTAATACGTTTCATTATTGTAACGTTATTTATCAAATCTCTGATACAAAGGAATATACAGCTGACGTAGAGTGTTGACGTTTTAGAATAGATGGGCCACATACCTCCGTAAAAGAATATATTCTTACCAAGAATAAATCGCAAAGCTGTTGAAATCAAAGAATATCTTAATTTTAATAATGAATATGGTTGGACAATAAAGTTTAAGCGATGAGACGAGAGGGACATTCACTTAATGGTAAATGAAATGCCCGCGCATGACAACGCGGCGCTAGTTAAGATGATACACTACACCACATTGCGCTCGTCGCCTGAGACTTAACTTGTTGAATCTCGTTACTTCAGTAATTAAACTAGTTACAACACCTTTTAAATCGGAACATAGTAATGTTTGCACATTACTTTTTGGCAGCAGAAATAGACGCTGCGGTGGTACCAAGACGGTCTCCATCGGTAATGATGAGAGTAAATACTGTACTAGAAGACCTGAAGATGCAGTGAGCTCATTTTGCGTAGATCAGACAGAAAGCAATAATTAAAAAGCTGTAGGTACATGACGTAATGACTAAGACGTCAGGATATCTGTCCTCGTTCATGGTTACAGAATGACCTTAATCGTCTTATGACCATGGGATGCCAATAACACGAAACGTTAACGCGATAAAATCCGTAAAACTTAGTACATCATTGTCAAACATTCGCATATAGGAAGTCATTAAATCTCTAGTTATTGTTCTCTTTTACAAAATAATTAATGCTATCAATGAGTAATTAACATTGGCCCTAATTTAAAACGCAGATCTGCTATATTTCTTTCAACCTGTACTGCTGATTAACAAGTACGCAATTTTGCGTAAAGGCACATAACACAGTATACATTTTTCAGTTGCGTGGTGAGTTTCCTGTTAAAGCGTATTCATCAGTCGAAATTGTGGTTAATTAAAACTACCGTGCAAAATATATTAGTTAACAAAAAAAGACAGTATCATAGTGTCTGTAAGAAAGCCATAATTTCAAACGGCCCGTATCACACACAGATTAGATAACTAGCAAACATTGTGATCTACTGTTACTGTCGGCCGTATCTTATTCAAGTTCTGTGTTAAGTTTGAGAGATAAGTAACGAAAAAAAAATATTATGTTTTATTTGAATTTAATATCACGTGTATTGAAAACATTCAGCAAACGGATCTCGTTACGCAGAGCATCAGTGTTAAGGCGAGAAAAGGTTTGAATTTTTTTCTATTATTACTTAGATTTCTTTATACCGCCATTTTAAGCGTACTAAATATAAAACTAAATTTAGAATTTAAAACATATTAACGTACTGTATTATATATCTTTTTCAAAACGTAATATCTCAATTGTTGTTCTTAATAAAGTTACGCATTTCTCGTGAAATAAATATTCTTTATTTGAGGTTTTTACACAAAATCTTATAAATATATTTTTTTTCTTTTTCGATATTTGTAACAGAAATTTTGTTAAAAAAAAGCGCACCATAAATTGTATCAAATCGTATTAACTACTGTTTAAAATATTAAAACGTTTATCGAACGAAAACAATATTTGACATATTTGAATAGCACCGAGGCTCTTACAATCCTTTGCGATGGTATACATATATATATATATATATATATATATATATATATATAAATTCTGTAATTATTTAAGAGTAAAGAAGATAGGATACAAAACAAAACGGTAGCTGAACATTACTCTTCGTTCCATGTAAAACAAAAACAAACAATTTATGACCTAAATAAATATAAAAAAAGTTTAATTTGATTGGCATAATGAAGCGATTACCTCAGCTCATAAAAATTTCTACATTCAAAGTTATGGTTTATATTATTATAGAGAATTATAGATATAGACATATCTCTTAGAGATCCTAGATATCACTAATATTACAGATGTAATCAATTCATCTGCATGTTTCTTTGGTTCCAGGTTACAAGCGATAATATGTCTGTCATTACTGAGTCGATAGACCTTGAGAGGGAGTATTCTCCAAGCATGTGGTCAACCAGGTTTTCTTCTGCGCACGAGGTTTTGCATCACCACGTGCAATTCGTTACTGCTGGTAAAAATTGATAATATCAAAATTACTTCAATTACAAATTGATTAAAAAGAAAAAGGTTTTTTCGGCAATATTCGCGTTTCTGTGCGAAAAAAATATTTACACTCATCGATTTCTCATCTTGACAAAATACTTGTATACACGGACAATGTTTTTTGTTAATATCCGGAATAATGTAACAACGCAAAATTTTATCAGTGTGATAATAATTTATATAGAAAATTACCATTTCTTACAGTTATAATATAAGTTATTACATTTCTTACAAATTTTAATAAAATTACCATTTCTTACAGTTATTACTTATAAGCATTTAAATAATAACTAAAGATAAATAGAGAAAAACAGCTCAGCCACATCAATGAACAATTTAGACGTTTTAACTCTTCCCCAATTTCCTGAATTATATAGAAAGTGGACATTTGACATAAAATAGAATCAATAACTAAGTAATTACTTAGAATTAGTAAATGAAGTAAATTTTTATTCTTTGAAAAAAAAACATACAAAATCTCCACATATGAAAATACCAACACAATCATAATCTACATCAATGATAACCTAAATTTGCAAACATTATATAACTTCTAACTATAGTATACTTTCTTTGTGTAATTCAATCTTCAATTGTGTGTTCTTTCATTATAATTGGAACCGATACTACAATTTACGTCAAAAGAAATAGGAGACAATAAGCGATTGCAAATAATATTTGTTTCATTTCAGCAAGCGAAAAAGCTACCAACAGTATTCCACATAAATTGGAAATCGAATATGGCTCCACTCCTGGCCAAAAGCTTGATATATTTGGAACAGATTTACCAAATGGTGAGTTTGTGAAAGTCATAGTTTCCTACTTTTTTTTCTTATTCAAGCGACGAGACGAGCGGGACGTTTACCTGATGGTAAGTCACACGTCTGTCTATTACAACGTGGCGCTAGTGTTGTTGCAATGTGATACAGTAAATGATGTTCATTGCACTACATTGCTTTACACATTGCGCTTGTCGCCTGAGACATAAGATGTGAGTCTCGTTATCCTAGTAATTATCCTAGCTACGGCGTCTTTCAAACCTGAAGACAGTATTGTTTGCACACTACTGTTTCGCGGCAGACAAGCGCTGCTGTGGTACCTACTCATACCGTCTCTAACAACAGAGATCTACCACCAGTAAAGTTTCTATATGTTATATAATAATTTTTGAAAAAAAAATTTAAATCAACATTTTGACAAAAAATATTACATTTGTAATGAAATAAAATTATGTTATTTATACTCCTTTCACAAATTTGAATAAATTATATAACCATGATTTAAACAAAATACTTATTTAATATTTGATACCAGCCTGCCAATGACAATGAATCATTTATTCAAGTCTAAATGGCACTCCATGCTCTCGACGCCTTGAAACGAATAATTATATCTCGTTACCCGAATATAGTAATTATCTTCAACACCCTTCAACTCATTATTTGTATATTTACTTACAACAATTGAATGGCCGAAATAGATTCTGCAGTAATAACCTCCCTAAACAGTTTCCGGTAACAAAGACAACCAGTAAACATGAACGATCCAATTACGGAGAAACAGTGACATCTTAACTCTCATAACTGGGAACAATAATTTCTTATCCGTAATGTCAGTAGGGTACGCGGATTATATACCATAAATTACGGTTTTTATCTATAATTCAAGTGACGCCAGTAACCGTTAATATTATAAAGTCAACACTTGACCTCCATTTCACATAATGAGCGTCTTTGCTCAAAATATCTTGGCCATCTTATGTTGACATCCGGAACATAGTAATTTTATAGTGGCAGATAGAAAATATAAGAGTTATAGCTAGGCTAGTTAGGCGGGTTTAAAAAACCTTATCACCAACCAAAGTCCAGAAAATGTTGCCTCGTAGTTGAACCAAGCCATCTCCGCCACTACTTTGCATTTTGTTACTTTCAATGTAATAAAACGAGACAATATTTAAAATGGCTTCTCTTGGCGATAAGCAATAATAACGATACTATTTTCAAGGTTACATTATTATTTATATATTTTAATAATTTCCGTTATATAGTTCATTATTTGACATATTAAAATATAACAACAAAAATAAGTTACGATTATGTCTATAGTTACTACTTAACAATATAATAAATCTAGTCTGAAAATTACAGAACATAATTATGATAGTTGCACAATTGAATCCTCTAATAAAAAAAATCTCTAACTGCCCGACTTGAAGGTGGCACACGATGATGATAATATAAATATCAGTACAAAAACATTAAAAATATGTTTCCGATATATATATTATATTTAGAGTAACTGCCAATAATACTATAACTTAATAATTAGCTCTCGTATCGCAACCGAAAAATAAACATTGTCCAATTAAAACATGATTTATTGATTTATAAGGATCACATTTAACAAATATTTTGTCAAGATTATTATGAAATATTGGAAACTGAACTCTTTATCTTAAACAGTATCACCTTTTCAACCATTTTGTTCGTAATTCCAAGTAGTTAACCGTAATTAGTGTACTTATTAATAACATTGTTATTCTAGGTTTCAATTGTTTTAAAACGTAATACATTTGATGACTCGCCGTTTGTTACTAACTCCTACAGCAATAATGTCTTTGAATTATATCTGATCACTATTTTTAAACCCGACGCAAAGAAAGGTTGCGAAAAGAGTCAACCGATATGGAAACTGTTTGTTTAAAGTTTTACTTAATCTTATCGAAATTTCAATGTTGCATTGTCTTTTAGACAAAGTAAGAAAACAAGTAAGTCGCTACATTAATTATAATAGCTCACGAGCAAGGCAACACGCCTTTTTGTAATTGGTAATAAGTTTCTGTTTTTCTCATGGTCGGTCTCTTTTACTGGTGGGTCTAGATAGGTACCACCGCAGCGTCTATTTCTACCACTGAACAGCAGTTTGAAAGGCGCTGTAACTAGGGTAATTACTGCGGTTACGAGACTCAATATCTCAAAGTCTCAAGGCGACGATCACAATGTGGTGCTATGTATACTAACTAGTGCCGCGTTATTATGGGCAGGCGTATCACTTAGATGAACGTCTGTTCGTGTCGTCGCTTTGTAGACTAATAAAAACACACAAGAGTTGGCTCGTTCATAGAAAGCCAAGATGTATCAGTATGGAAATACCACTAGCAATATCTGGTACATAACACACAGTAAAGCATTTAGTATTTTTTTATTCGTCAAAGCGAGGGGGTGAGCGAAATGTGCACCTAATGATAAGTGATATCTGCCCATAACAACGAGGCGGTAGTTTGGATTATTTCAACAGATTTGCGCTCCTCGCCTTGAAATGTTAATTGACCTTGAGATGTTAAATCTCTTACCTCAATAATTTTACTAGCTACAACTTAAAACCGAAACCTACTAACTAATTTCGGTTAAAGATTATAAATACATTTCATACAATTGTTCAAATATATACACAGTGTGATATTTATATTTTGAATCGGAGTAATTAAGATGAAATTTTCCAGTTAGGAACAAAGTTATTTTACTTGGAATTCATTAAGGTTCAAAATTCAGCAGTTTTTTTTTTTTCTTATTATATCACAGTCGATGCTTCACTAACGATTTTGAGATGAACAATAGAATATAACAAAAGTTTCCACTAGTTATTCTATGATGCTGCTACCTCAGGGCCATGAAATATATAATAATTACACGAAATATCATCTGACGAGAATATTCAGCGCACTGTTGAAAAAATAACTAAAATAAAAAGGACTTTTCCCAATATTTTTGATCCCATTGGAAATATGTGTAATGTTACGGGAGGGTCGTGGCTGAATATGACCATATCTATGGACATTGAATTGTAATATATTCTAAATAAATCAGCTAAACAAATAGATTTTCAGAGTGATACTAATCTATCTGGTTTTTTATAATATTAGAGAAACCAAAGAGATAAAGCGAAAGTTTAAAGAGAAATTAATGGTAATTAAGAATTTATTTTCAAACTAACCGAAGAGCCGCGAGCTTGGTCTATTTCAACATCTTAGTCTATATAAAATAAATTTACGATAAAAATTTTAATAAAGTGGCACCTGGTGGTAAGTCTCCCTTGCCAGAAATCATCGAGGTAGGTACCACCGTAACTCCTATTGCAACCGCCAAATATAAATGTGGAAACTTTGAAGGGAGCTGTAGCTAGTGTAATTACTGGGATAACAAGACTCAACATCTTAAGTCTCAGGCGACGAGCGCAATGTGGTGCAGTGTATATCATCCTAACTACCGCCACATTGTTATGGGCTGGCACATCACTTACCATCAAGCGAACGTCTCGTCACTTCTCGTTCTTTAATTTAATAAAAAAAGTTCTTTCAGGGTCGTCATCATAATTATAGGTATCTATCCTTACAGCCGACTTTTGCTCTATTTTCATTACTTTCTTGTTTATCGTTTCGGAGCGCGAAATGCAGAATGGCTGTATTCTGAATATATGTGAATGTTACAGATTCACCCGTCTTGGTGTACATCCATGGTGGCTACTGGCAGGAGCTATCACGCGAGGTGTCACGCTACCCCGCGCTATCCCTGTACAACTCCCGTATCAAGACCATCGTAGTTGACTACGACCTTTGCCCCGAGGTTACACTGCCCGAAATCGTGCATCAAATCCAAAACGCCGCAAGATTCGTATTCGAATACGCAGAGAAGATGGGTTCTAGGTAAAAACAGAAATTATTTCCATTTATTATTAGTTAATTTAGTAATAGGTTAGAAAATATTATATACGAGTATATCACAAGCAAATCTTTCAACCTTTATATAGGCGCGAATGATTTTAATAGTCTGTTGACGACAGTGTTTGAACCAGGTATGATTTGGAAACTTTAAGAGACGAGTGAATAGAGCTTCTCTTAGATTAGTGATCTTTACCATTGAAGACATCATCACTTATTATCAAGCGAAATCGTAGTCAAGCGCTAGTCTATATTTATAAAAGAAAAAGTACGTGTATATATAAAAAACAATTTAAACCTTTAAATTTTAATTTAGCTTATATTACAAAAACATTCATTCTATAAACAGAAAGTAAAAGGCGGTAATAAACTTTGTGTCCTTCACAGTTCTCTATTGAAAACGAGTATTGGAGCAGTTACCACCTTTACAAATATACGATCCAAAGACATTATCTATGGTAAATTCACTTGGTACTTCCTAAACACAATTATAATAATTACTACTGTTTTTAGAAGGTCATTTGCCAGTAACATGTTTTTAAAGACCTAAAATATTAAATGTACGATTGCGTGATTAATAACACATGATTCACTAGATAGGCTACGTTAATATTTAACTAGATTTAAGCACTGAACTACACGTTATATTACGCACAATAAACGTTTTTTTTTCCTAACAGAGGAGTGTATTTTGCCGGTCACTCAGCCGGCGCACATTTAGTGGCGAAACTGTTAGCCAACGCTGATTTCTTCGAGAACAATCCGGGCTCTCATCGTTTACAAGGCGCTTTCCTCGTATCGGGCGTTTACGATTTACGAGAATTGGTTCACACGTCTGTGAACAACGCTGTGCAGCTCCCCCATGAATGGGCAGCTCCTCTATCACCACTGTTTGATTCCTACACACATTTACAAACGAGAAGGATAAGAATATATATTTTAGCCGCACAAAACGACAGTCCAACATTTAAGAAACAGTCGAGGGAGTTTTTCGAACTCCTGCACAACACCTGCCTGATGCAACACATGTACTTGGAGATTAAGGATGACTTAGATCATTTCGACATAGTCGAATGCCTTGCCAAAAACGATAACTACCTTAAGAATATATTGATACACGATGTGCGCAAACATTTGTAAATGTGCTTTCTAGATTTGTTATATAAGATGATGCTATAATCTGCCAATGTTGATATTAAGGTAATTTATATATAAAATCGTTGCGAAAATTGTATCTCGTTATCGATTTTTCATAAAAATCGTAACTTTAAAATGTATGTCTATAATATAACGCTTAAAAATAAAATTTATGTGTAACTTTTACATATTATGACAGATTACTTCAACAACATTATATCCTTTCAATTGGAGAAATTACAGGCTATTTTACATAAATTGTTTAGCTAAAACCTACTTATGGTAGTAAAAAAAAAAATGAAATTAAAATGATATATCAAACAGCATATATTTGATTTTTTCATATTAAATCAAAGAAGAGATGTAGTTTGTTATAAGTTATTTCTTCTATTAAGCTATTATGTTTAGAAGTTGAATTTGAAATTATGGAGTAAAAAGAGAATTATATAACATAAATTACAACAATAATATCAAAATAACAAAATTTGTAATTTGTATGTTATTAAAGGTTACGAAAACCGCAAAATTAATATTTACAACACAAAATTTGATCTTTATTCCTTTGGACACTATATCTACAGCTCTGATATTGTTTAATATCTTTTTGTAGTTTTAGTTATAATACATATATCTCTCTTTTACCCATACATCCATGTGTTTATTCTTGTAAAGCGTCATATAGAGTTTATTTTAAAGGTTTTGTCGATTAAATGATCTCGTCATATTAATAAAACATGTTTTTATAAATGGTTTTTTTCTTGTTACGATTATATATTAATCTCACTGATTCTCTTACATAAACATAACAAAACTTAAAAGGCCTAATTACATACAAAAACCTAAACACAATATAATACTTTTCTAATAATAATCGGTGGAAGAAGCATTTACCTAATCGTTGCAATTCAAAATCTATTATTTTACTATGATAAGATAGACCGATGTTTGACGATGTTCCAACCTGATAGAAAGTGATGATTTAAAACGCACTAGTTCAGAGAAACCTTATCTTTTATTCGTCGAAGTGACGCGACCACTCAGACGTTCACCTGTTAATAGATGATATGTCAGCCCACAACGAGGCGCTAGTTGAGATGTTACGTTCTCAGTAATTTCAGCAGCTACAACGCCCTTTAAACCATAACATTACCGTTTCATGATAAGAATAACGGATGCAGTGATACCAACTTGTACCTGCTGTAGTAGCGTATTTAGAAATTTACAGGAAGTTTTTCTGCAGAATTTTGCTAAACAATAAGTAAGTATAACTTCATTGCTGCGTTGCCAGATTTTAGTACTAATGCAATAACTCTTTATGAAACATTTTTATAACAATTAAAAGGAGTGATAAAAACGCTGACAACATTATATATTAATGTTATTTCTGTAAAATAAGCGAAAATATGATATTTTAAATCAGCCTCGTACATTCTTTATTGAACTGTTTAAAATACTAACTAGCATTACATTTAAATTTATAAAAAGTATATTATATGTAATAAACCTTACACCAGACACGGTTAGCATTTGGTTGAGGTATTCCAAATAGCGCCAGGAATGATCAGTTTTTTATTTTATCATATAATAAATAACCATATATCTTATGATTTTAAAATAGCTCTGAAACTTAATTAACCTCGTTAATTTATACTGCTTAACGCAGACAGTCAACATCCGAAACCGATAATTGAAACATGTCTCAGGGACAGTTGAAAACTCAATTAATATAGGGACAATTATAATAATACTTTAGTACGTTTTGAAGAAAAATAAATGCTCTTTGTTTATTGTTCGTTGTGTCTAGTAATTTTCCCTAACACTACTAAAGTACTAACTAAAATAATAGTTTTTGTGTGTTGCGTCACAGTGTCAATAACTCTGACAGGATATTAGACCCATATCAAGAAAATAGAACTCTCTAGTTTTTTTCGGATGAAAATCGTATGTGGAATATTATTTGATCCCATGATAAATAAAATTGGATGTATAATCGCCATTGTCACTTCCGTCCGTTTGAACATAATGTATTGTGATGCAAACAATTCAAAGTCGTCCTTTTTATTGCTGAAAAGCAGTTTCATTAGAATATTCAAATTATCTGTTATAATAAGCACCAACGGAATTTTTAAATATTATTCTCTTTGCAACCACCTTTTTTTCTATAAAAACAAATCGCTGCAAATTAAATTGATATTCTTCAAGAATTTTAAGTATTCTTGTTTTACAATAAAGCTCTAAATTATAAAAATTCTTTCTTATATAAATAGCACGAAGTTTCAAGAATTTAAAAAAAATATATCTTTCGTATCCTCCAGTCTTTTGCGTTAAACTGGTTTTTCTTTTAACGCTGTGAAACCAACTGCGACGTTATACTTATTGCAACAAAAAAAAAGAAATCATCACACAAAGTTTCAGCAAAAGTCCAAAGTCAATATTGACTTTTCACGTTTTATTTTACCACAAAACTAAAACCTGAAATAACAGCTTTCCGGGAAAATCAACTATATTTATGTTTAATAAGCACGGAACCTTTTCAAGAATATACGATTGATGTTTGGGTCTTATAACTTTTTCGGCTCCAAGCATTTTTGCTTCGTCAGTTTCGAGGCTAAAGGAACCGTGAATACGCGGTACTACTCACATACAAGTAATCCTTGCATACACAATATAATCAGTTACTAAATGATAAAAAATTCCCAAACAAAACTTACTATAAGCAAAATGAACTATGATATTTAGAGAGTCGTGTAAATTTTGTGACAGCTGGACTTGTCTATCTTCAAGAAAAGAAAGAATGTGCTGTAGCTAAACTAGAGCATCTCACTGTCGAAGACCAAATAATCACCTAACACCTGTCAAGGTCAAAATTATTAAAAAAATAATAACTATTTATTATAAATACTTATATATATACATATTATAAATACTTAAAGGTTTTTCACGAGTCTGGAATAGACGAGATGGAATGTATTTGGTAATATACGTTATTTATGTATATCCAGGAGTGGACATCCAATGGTTGACATGATGATGATTAAATGTATGTTAGTACACCATTAAATACTAAAAGTGTGAGATAAGTAGAACCTTTTTTTTTTTTGGAAATGGACCCATGGTGATGCTCTGAATAAACCTCACAATCAACGTATAGTTATTAGTTTAAAAATCTTTAGTTTATGCTTTACTCAAAAATAAGGCATCTAGAAGATATATATATAATACACAAAAACATCGTGATAAGGGTTATAACCCTTTACAATATCGAAGTCTTGTGACATTAACAGCGTTGCAGCTTTTTCATGTAGCTCGTTTATCATTTCTAATATCTCGCAAGCTGTTTAATTAAACCTTTTTATATAACAAGATGGGTTCTAGATAACTTGCTACTTGTTTTCTAACATATGGAATCCTTATTAAATTATGCTTGGACAAAAATTGAGTCTTTTTTAGTGGTATTATCAATATGCCTGCTTAACACCATTGCCTCATTGTCATGTAAAATTACAAGAAATTGAAGTTGAATGGATCGTATGTTATAGTTACTTTCATAAATGATTTATTTTAAATCCTTTAAATTCAACTACAGTATTTTTCGACTGCATTTTTTAGCTTTTATCAGGAGCTTGGCAAAATTAGTCCAAATGTTAACTCTTAATAGTCAAATTAAATATTTTCTTAATTCTTACAAGGTGGTATCAATCATTAAAATAATGTAAGTTTTATTAGTTTTACAAATGATGATTATAGATCATGAAACTAAGTGTTATTAGAGCTTTTGTTAATATAAATTACAATATCAAATATGTACAATCACGCTATCTTATATACGTTTTGTGTAACTTTTTTAGAAAATTGCATTGAACGGTATTTCATATACTCGTATATTCAGTTTAAAAAAATTGCATCGTTTATACTACACAACGTGTAGTAAAAACATTGATACTTTAAATTTATTACACAAAATTAAAATGTATACAAATTGCAACCACTTTCAAAACTTCAATGATGGGTTAACGTAAAAAGTATGTTTTTTATGTAATTTAATAAACTAGATGATTTTTTTTATAGAGAACTAAACAGTTTCAACATAATTATCCCTTAAGGTCAGCTTTGAGCCGACATGAAAGTTTTTGCGTCTTTTTGTTTGAACGTAATCAAAGGAAAATCCGTCCCTGTAATCTATGGAGTGGAATAATTCGACCCAAAGCTCTCAACTTGACATGCATAACCTTAATTAGTGCTTGAATAGAGGTCTCCTCATAGAATATTTCGTCAAATACTTAAGTTCTTATACCCACACCATTTAGGCCCCTGATTTAGGGACGACAATATCGTGGACCATGGATAATTACTCGTAAAATTTCTCTCGCCAAGCTCTACAAGGTTCTCAAACTAAATCCTTTGTATGTTTTAAAACATTACATTTAAGCGACCCTCTTTGATACAATTAATAATAACTAATAATCTTGGTTATATTTATAACAAATATTTTAAGAGAAGCGTGAGATAAAGAAAAAATAGGACTTATAAAAATCTTTACAATGTTTACGTGGACGTAATGCACCAAACGACAAAACTTACTAGTTTTGTCAATTTGTAATATTAAAAGAAGAAGAACAAATCCCCGTGTCGTAAGAGGCGACTAAAGAGGAAATAATTCCAAGAGCAACTACTTTCCTTCGTGATTGTAAGAAGCACACTGCATTCTTTTTAGAGAGGTCTGCCTATGTTCAAAAATGAACAACCCAATAACCAGTAGCGATGATGATAAGATAGAGACATGGAAAATAAACATGTAATGTCAATTAAAATATCCGTAATACTCACAGTAACATTTTTTTAAACAAAACTTTGTAATATTTTCATGATTCATTGTTTTAATTATAAATGACCCAAAAACGAAATGAACGCTAGGTTTCATAAATTTGGGAACTTGAAGCAATTAATTCACTGAAGTATTCATTTTGTCCCTTCACCCCCCCTCCCCCAATTCCCTCTTAATTTAATCAATGGGAATGAAATGAGAATAAGGGGCATTTTCACTACCTTTGATAACAAGACATTATCAAAGAACTAGCAACTTTCAATTTATAATTATAATATTTACGATTGTATTATAATTAATTATATTCCTAAATTTTATTTATCATTTTAAAGAGCAAAAAAAATTAAGAAAGAAGACATTTATTAGCCTAAAGAAAGCTACCTTATAACAAAATTTGAATTTCTCTATAGGGCTCACCTATTCTTAAGAGGTGTCCCGCACGACAACTCACGAGATCCAAGCCAACCTAAACTGCTTATGATGCAGCCTGCTAATCAACAAAGGAAGCTCTGGATCCCACCAACCGGCCGGCCAACGTGGTGGAAAATGACCCAATTCCCCTCTATATGAAATTGACGTCGTGATAAATTATCTTCTCTTGTCATCAACACAAAAAAAGTTCCATAAATATGTCCAATGGAAATCACGTAGTGAAAGAAAAAAAAAAGTATACGTACATCTTATACTTTTATTTACGTGCTCCCGACCCCAACATCATAACGAAAAATTTCCAATAAAACGCAATCTTATCTTTACATCCACACCAGGCGAGGTCAATAAATTCGATCCGAATCCGACGACCCACGTTCACATAGCCAGATTTATGTGCATCTACAGATAAACTTTGAGATTATTTAGAAAAAAAAAAAAAAAGTTTAATAGGACGGTATGGAAAAATATTAAGACTAACTTAAAGAGGCAAACATTTCTATGAAGTCCTTTACATTTCCTTTAGCGCTTATATAATAAATACAGAAAAACATATTCATTAGCTGTTCCTCGCCCGCTTTGCTGACCATAACACCCCAGTAACTCCCTTTGGGGAAGGAATTTTGTAAAATACATCCTTAGCTGACACCTAAATGGCAGAAGCAACATCTTTAAAAAATTTTGAGGGTGTAACAATTTCGGAGATCTTGTGATGAGCTAATAAATCTCTCCATATTCTCTATATATATATATATGTGTATTAGGAGACCGCTTTCGAAAACGAAGACAGACGATAGTACTAATGACACCTTTGATGGTGGCATGGAAAAAAAATCAATCCTGGTTAAAAAAAAAACATATTTTTAATACGTTTTATTAGCATTATTATTGGACACTACCATTTGAGACGGAATGGTTTGTAGATTAAGCTATTTATGTTTTGAATTTCATAGATCCTTCATAATTTTATTACTAATTAACTTTAATAAACATATTAATTTCTTATTATTTATGCGGTCGCTTTAGTAACAGTTGCTATAGAAATTGATTTGCGGTTGCAGTTTCTCTCAAGGAATGTTTTAGACAATTTTATATTACGACCAACAAAGCGGTCAGGAAGCAACTAGATTATACATATATATGCATATTGACTATAAATAGCTTTTACACAATCGGTTTCAGTATTAGATATTGACTAGCTGCAATAATGTAATCTTTTTTTATCCACTAAACGATAAGCAACGATAAACTCCACATATGTTCCTGAAATCAAGCCTGCATATCACAAGGTCAGCGATCAGCCGTAAAGCCGTATGCCAACAGCAATGCGGCACTATTTAAGATGTTTACACTGCAAAGTGCTAGTCGCCAAAGACATGTGATGTCAAGTCTACTTAAGAATTTCAATTGCGGAACACAGTAATATTGTATAGTACTGTATGACGCGAAAATAAAAGCTCCGATGATATTTACTAAGACAGTTTCTCGCTGTTTTTTTTTATATGTACAATATCAATGGCAATTAACGTCTTAAAACCCTTAGCAGGTTTATCAAGGCGTTCAATTCAAAACAAATATTATGCATACTTTTATTAATATATTAAATCTAACATTCTTCACACAAAATACTATATTTGGAAAGGCATTTTTTTTAAATGATAATATAAATATAACGTTTAATTAATAATTAGCATGAAAATCGATTTGTATTTAGTCTCTTTTAATCACTTAGTTATAATGAGAGATTAAATTACCAATTACCTATAACATACTGGCGGAAGGTCTCTGTTGCCAAAGGCTGTCTAGTTAGGTACCACCGCGGCACCTATTTCTCCTGCTAGACAGTAGTGTGCAAACATTACTATATTTAGGTTTGAGGAGCATGTACCTAGTGTAATAAAGAAAATATCTTATGTTTCAAGGTGACAAGCGCAATATGGTGCAGTATATATCATATTTACTAGCGCCACCTTTGTTATGAACGGGAGTATCGCGTACCATCAAGTGAACGTCCCAATTTCTCGTTATTTAATAAAATAAAAAAAATATGTGTGGTTAAACATGTAGATATAAATATGAAATGATTATGAAGATTCAAAGTTCAAGTTAAATATTTATGTGATTAAAATTAATATACCAATAGCGAATAGAAGTAACAAAAAAGACTGTTTACATACCTAGTATTAAATATAATGATATTTGTTATACATTTATATGATTAGAATGATTTGAATAAATAATAAAGTAAAGGTGTTATGTGAAAAGAATTCGTCAAGTCATTTGCAGGTGGTACAAGTTACTTGTGTACGCAAGGCAAAGTTAGACATTGCAAGTTAGGTTAGGGCGGGCGGTTGGCACGGCTTCAGACCGCTTTGCGCCGCCGTCCAGGCTGCACACCCGCGCCCCACCATGTGGGCCCCCGCGACTGTGTGATCGCAATAATGTCGCTAAACTAACGCTCCTCAAGGATCACACCGAACACCTCCGCTGCTATCGAGAGGCACTAAAGCAATATACTCAATAATCTTTGTAGTATTTAGGCGTAGTTTTAATATTTTAAACTTATAGGCAAGTAGTTGCGCATTTCTTCCCGCTTAGTTAAAAGAAACTTTTACTTCGTCATTCGCGTCTGCTGCGATAAAGGTAAGCTTTCTTAATATATTTTACCAAGTAATTCTTTACATTATCTTTTCTTTTAGTAACTGTTTTTAATTCTTAATATTTAAAGCCAAAAACATAAAAAAAAAATATTTTGTAATAAATGTTTCTAGAAACAAAAGGGCTAAATAATTTTTGATATAAAACATATAAATGATTCAGCTCATTACAACTAGATATTATTAATAATTTAAACCAAGAAGTTAACACTAATAATAAGCATAGTTAATATATTAAAAAATACGATAAACAAAAACTGTACTAAATACTTAGTTTTAATATAAAATAACAAATGCTTAATCTATGGTTTCGTAAACTGAAGGTAAATATTACCTCAAAGAGACATGCAAAGAATTGCATGTCTCTTAACTATAAATGGTTCCTTCAATTAATCTTTAGTCGTATAAACCGATTGAACTGTCAATTCCTGGGCAGACCTGAAACGTCACTCACCGGAGGGTATAATTAGGTTGGTACACGAGAAGCCAACAATTTACTCAATTTTGATAAACGCAAATCTGGACTATCAATTGTGAACACCTATATATAACAGCTACTTTTTAAATAAAATATATGATTTTATCATCAGAAATATAAAACAAAATATCATCATCATCATCATTTTATTAAATCGTTATTATAGGAGTTTGTTGAAGAAAATTTAACAAAACAGCTAACTACTTCAAGTAACATATGTTACTAACAGTGTTTTTATTTACAAAATAGATCAATGTTTCATTCATATAATAGATGTATGTTACAACTATGTCATAAAACAATAAATAATTCCTTTGCAATGTATATAAATGAATATATTGTATATTATTTATGAAAAGGCTTAAACAGGCAAAACTGACCCTCTAGAAGTTTTTCGCAGTGCTAAATCAATAAGAATTCTATACGAACAAAATAAACGACATAAAAGCTATGAAAATAAAGATGTTATAACAATTAAGTTAATATATAATTTCAAATTAATATTCAAAATTTTTTCACTTCCAGAGTAGAATTTTTTTTTTAATTATGTGACGATTATATTTAAATCAAACGATAATTTAGAAACAGCATCATTGGTGAAACAAAAGATTAAGTAAAAAAGAGTTTACATCAAACATTTTCTTAATTCAATTGCCTTTATCTTTGTCTTAATTCTTTATTATAATAATAAATATTTTTACCATTATTTGAGATGAAACTAAGGAGCAACTTTACCTCTATCCAGAGAAGAAATCTTCCCCTATCAAGATAAAGGTTCAGCGTCGCGCAGCCGTAACTACGGTGTGCAAAAGCGTTTTCGTACTCACGTAAAAACAAATTAAATTCTAAGAGGGATGAAGGAGAAAATTAAATTTTAAAATGTTTTCCAGGTCTTATTTTTCACAAAATTAGTAAATATTGTTTAAAAACAACACAGTTATTAATATTACTATATTTCCGGGAAACATCAACGAATGCTCTCAACTCCAACGAGACCTCATAGTGCAACAAATATGCTAGAAAATTAACCTCAATCATCGGAAACGCAAATTGCCAACAATTTAGCGGTTGCATGTGCGCGGAGAACGGAAACTTAACAGCCTCCATGGTGCAAACCCCTTTCTTAATAACATAAAGGCTTCTGGTCCTGTCTTGAGTCCAAATGTAATGGTCTTTGATTGATAGCCGGATTTTTTAAACCCGTCTAGCTGACAATCATATAGCAAATCTGCCGCCAATCCAATATTGATGTGTTCCGGAAGTCAACTAATGAGATCCAGAATATTCTGAACAAGCACGCTTCATTAGTCACGATCTGATTGTCACTCGTGTGAATTCGAAGATCAGTATCTATGTGTGAAACATAAATTTTTTTATGGTGTTTCATTGTGCATCTTTGTATTTTAAAATGCACTGAAGCGATATTTAAGAAAATTACAGGTATCTTAACAATCCCACTACTGAGCTTTCTTTAACAAGTAGAGAAGAGTAATGATCATCCACTATGTTAACTATATGCGGATTGATAGATATCTGATCGGAACGTGATCGGAAACTTAGTCAGGAAATCAACCTGCGCCTCTTCGATGATAAGTAAAGGCATCGTACATAGTTAATTATTACTCCATTACATTAATAATTGTTATATTGTTTTTTTAACTGTCTCATATTGCTTTCGTAAATCGACGAAACAATTAATTCCGTTTTATTTTATTTCTTCTTAAAAGATACATCTACATAGTGCATCTTGCAAGAAATCTGTGAAAACTACAATTTGTAGCTAAACCTCACAAAATAATTTCCTTCTGGTTTGACCATATATATTGTGTTTTCTTTTTAATATACGATTATCTGATATTTATGAATTGGTATTTTTACTGCCGGAAACCGTATAGATAGGTGTTACCGCAACCACCAAACAGTAATGAACAAACATTACTGTGTGCCGGCTCGAACAGAGTTGTAGCTAGTTAAATTACTGGGGTAACGAGACCTAATATCTTATGATGATGAACGTAATATGATGCATTTTATATAAATATAAATAGCGCTACTTTATTGTGGACAGAGACGTATCACTTACCATCAGGTGAACGTCTCACTCATCTCGTCGCTTCATCTGAAAAAAAAAATATTTTTACCGATCGAAATAATTGAATGGATTAAACAAACACTTACTTCTCATCTTTCTCTTTCATATGTCATGAGTCTGAAATACGAATATAAGAGCTAGTGATAAGTAAAATAGGTCTGGACGCCAAGACCAAGACCAAATGTGCAAGATTAAACAAGAAAATAAAAATTTCGTCAAAATGATGAGCCGAAATATTTATCCATAACTTGAACATATGCTTTTCTTCTGGAACAAAATATTTAATGTACTATAATATAATAATGACTATGCTAAACTAAGATCAAGACTAAAAGTAATTAAGCAAAACCAAGACCGAAAAGACAAGACTAAGATTAATACCAAAACTGCCGAATTTTCGGTCTCATTCTTGCTTTGCTCATCACTA
Organism: Ornithoptera priamus; assembly: GCA_029034505.1. NCBI lineage: Eukaryota > Metazoa > Arthropoda > Insecta > Lepidoptera > Papilionidae > Ornithoptera > Ornithoptera priamus. The sequence continues at coordinate 1,325,436 of JARDWD010000484.1, forward strand.
ATAATAACCCTACATCTTTTACAAATATCAAGTTACCTCTGAACATAAAAAACAGGATTCTTAATGTTCCCTCTTCTGGCGTTCTGGGCCTCAGGGCCTAAACACGTGTATTCATATATACGACTTACAAATGTTCAAATACATAAATATTTATAAGACGTTAGGTTTGCTAAGTAATATAATAAATAATCTTCTTAATATTCCCAATGCTGGGGCTCCATGCCTTAATGCGTATGTTCATAAAACTAATTAAGGTATTTCACATAAATTTCAGACGTTGTGTTTGATAATTAATAATGCATAATGAGCAATCATAAATAAATAAAGAAACGCCGAAAATAGTAATTTATTAACAAAATTATAACTATGTTATAGCTGTACGTTTCAAGCGATATAATTTTTAATTTATTTGCTCAACAGTCCCTCAATGTTATATTGGGAAGGTTCAAGAAGAAATAATACTTGAAGTTTTTAATGATTTATTGTTTTATAGCTTATTTTATTACTTTAATGGATTTCTTATAATAAAAACTTGTTCAGTTTGACCTTTAATATGCTATACTCGGAAGACATATCTTTATATTAGTTGTAGAAATTATAGCTTCTTAAATAAGTAAAAAAAAAAAACAATTAAAACAGTGTAATTTTCTTGGATTGATATGATTGACGAAAAAAATCATTTATTTATATTTATCATTTTGTAAATTTGAATTGTTTCTAAGTTTTACACATACATTAATGTGGCATTCACGTTTATTTTAGTATTGATAATGTGTGAATATGCGTTCAAAATATTGTTCAGAGGAATAATCTTACCGTAATCGGTTATTTGAAAATTCTTATAAAAACCCTTTAATACGTTTTTCGTTACACATTTTTTGTATGCTTACATAAAAAGCATTCCTCGCCTGAAGTAATTACTTTTGCTACGTTGACTCGCACGGTTACGGTACCTTTACATATTACACATTGAAAAACACAATTCCAGGCATTCCTTAATAAATGAACTCATTTCTTTGTTATGTTCATGAACCCCAAAAAATTCGACCAATTAATACGAGTTAGTACGTTCATCTAAATTGTTCACATATCTATAATCGCCTGTCTGCATTATTAAGTTTGTTTTGATGCCATTATAAATAATTTGTATATATAAATAGTGACGAATAACAGTACAGTTCAAACGAAATTGGGTTTTAAAAAACTCGTAAAGTACATTCTTCCATACCCTTTTTACCTTTTTTCTGGAAGCGTGATTCGCCAAATTTATTTTGCTTAGTCACAACTCACAATGTCGTTAGTGCAGGATTTTTTCCACTAAATTTGATTTCTCCATTTTGCCTAATCGAGGTTGAATTATTTATTACTTATTATAAACCGTTTTAAACTATATAAAACAAATAATAAAAATGCCCATTTACATAATCCTTCTATGTTTAAAGTATTAAGTTTGAATAACAATGTATATTACCTGTATACTATAGATTCCAATCACTTCTCAAACTTTTTGAATGACATCAATTTGTATATGAATTATCGAATATTTTTTTTTGGTTTCATAAATAATTTCTAATGTTATTAAATTATTTTTAATGTAGTTTCTATCTTAATGCTTGGATTTCAGATGATGATGATATACTTCTGTTTTAAACAAACTCAAACAATAAATAACGGAATGAAAGTCATCGATTAAAATTTTAATACAAGTGATAATGACGTGGCATTTTTGTGTATTAAAAAAAGGAATGATGATGATTGAATAAAACCTATTTTCTTTTTATTATTTCGCGTTCCGTATTACTAAAAAATAATGAAAAGATATCCAGAAAAAAGTATTTTATTTTAATCTTTTACAAATATATGATACCAAATTACCTAACGTATTTTTCTTTGCGAAAAACATGACGTTTTTAATCTATTCTTAGCATAATGAGAACAGTACGTCGTCTTTTAAACCCGATTACCACTCATCTCCTCACCTCCTCACATTCTCAACACATCTACCCTGCCGGAGACACGTCGCAATTATTTTCGAGTGCTCTCATTTTCACTTCATAAAGGAACACGGACGAAGGAACTCTTTCACTTTTGTCCCCCACTTTCAAACATTCATTTTAGTTGCTTCTGTTATATAATTATTTTTGTTTCATCATTATCATCAGGCTAGTCGTATCGCTAGCTATCGTCCACTGGTAGAAATAAGCGTTCCACAAAGATCTCCACTTCTGTTGGTCACATCCAGCTGCTAAATAAATCAAGTTGATATAATTTATTTTGCAATTGCAAGATTTATTTTAAGGTCGGCTTAAAGTTATGTAAAGTTATAATTAATTTATTAGCTTCTAAAAATATAAAATATTTTTCTAAAACTCATACATTTTCTTAGGGAAATCATGTAGGATTTGTTTAAAGAAATAACTCTTCAATAGTCCTCTTTTACGACATAATGTATTAAATTGAGAAATTGTACTGAGAATATGTACATTTCTTAAACATTTATTCGCATAATTTCAGAAAGAAAATACTATTAACTTTGAAACTTCGTTTTCACTAAAGCGCCTTTTATGCCATTTAGCAAGAATGTGCGAATAATTATTTGCTCTAACCTCACCAACTGGTAGAGACAGCTAGTAATCTCTGTACATGCTTTCCCGCTATAGATTGTGTTATAGAACAAGTGTTAAGGCGTTATTTTAATATTCGAATCACTTATTTAAGCATTTATATTAATATTATCTCAAACGCCATTTCATTATTCCGCCCATTCTCCAGTATTGACCGAATTTATTGCTAACGTTGTGTGCTAATTCCATAAGAGCAAATGCTACGTAAGTAACTTTATTAAATAGATATGCAGAATGTATAGTGCAATCTATGTATTACTGAAAATGTATCATCCCGTCGGTATTATTTATTTATTAATTTGATTACAAACACTGAAAACAAACCCAAAATGTGCATTATCTATATATAACCCAAGGACTAATACTTATAGATTACCGAAAGTTAGATTTTTTATGTATATTTACTGTATCCGAATTTAGATATCATTTGATTATCTATGGTAACTAGATCTGAAATATAAGTAATATTCGCAATTCATGAATATTTTAAAAATAGTAAAAAGTTTTGCAGTTTACTTTCAACAAATTCAACTCTTTTAAAAACCTTTCTATATTCATCGATACGCATTATCATCAATGATTGAATAAATAAGAAATATATATAATGTATTTGAAATATTTTCTCTTAAAAGTCCGCTCGGAGAAACGAGACGCTCAGCACAAATAAGTTAGATTGTCCGATGAGATTTTCTACCGTCTGATTGAGTGAGAGATTGCGTCTAACTGCATTTGTGTAGAGATACCCTCGGCCGCGACGTTCATAAATATTTTCACTTCATTATTCCATAAACAAATAGATGTCGATGTAGAAATAAAATCTTTTATTGACAGTTAAGTTCGTGGAGGAAGAATCGAGATGTTTTATGACTTGTCTTGTATTGCGATACCCGCCTCGACGGCGCTGGTAATGTTTTAATAAAATATAATAGTCTAATAAGGCCTCGTGCTACTTTTTTAACGATAACGATTCTTTTCCATCATCATCATTTCAGAATAGTATCGTCCACCGCTGACATCTGCCCGATCAATTTGTTTAAGGTCATCAAATATATTTGCTCATGTAGACGATTTATATAGTAGTAGTTTGATTTATTCATTATCAAAATCTTCTGTGTAACAATTGAGCCAAGGCCATCAATCCGCGATGCTTGAAGTATGAGTTTGTAGATATCATCTGACCACGAAAACTTTTAAAACGTGTTGATTTCCTTACGATGTCTTCCTTTACCAGAATCTCAAACTCGGTTTGGTTCCAACCTTCCAAAATAGTAACTTCTTTGAGACTTGTACGGCTTTCATAGCTTCAACGAATAAATTTTTTCCAAAGTTAAAATAAAAATATTCATCACGTTATTGTTTTAAAAAGTTAAAAGGAATGTTTTAATGTTTTTTTCCATTTGCTTTTTGCTTCAAATGAACCAAAATACAATTATGATAAATCTACACAGATAAGTTATAGGTTCCAACACCTCACGTAGACGGAAATGAGTTAAAAGCTAAAACTTTCCTTAGAGAAGGGACCTATGCACAGCGCATACAGAATTTGATTTAATGGATTCATTAAAGCAGACTAGTAGGCATTTAAATTAACAGTTAATATTAAACCAATACATTGTTTAAGAATACTCGTAAGCTCGCGGCAGAGGTTTTTATCAAAGATGATAAAATGCAACTTTTACTTCTAACCACAAAATCTGGTTGTTTTTCGGGTGATGGTGTGAGATAAAACATAAGTTTTCTACAACGTCAATACACGTTCCAACGTCATCTAAAATGGTCCGTATACGGCAATCGATAGTCAACCGGTGCAGTAAATTTTTACAGCTGGACGGGTGGTCAGCAAGTAGTCGCGTCGGCGATTATCGATTTGACATTATGCGTCTTCATTATCTATTTAACGTTTTATGGATCCATTTTAAAAATCTTTCAATAGTGTCCCTTCAGTGCTCATTCAATTTAATATCTATTTGCTCACTAACAAGAAATTTGATTTTATATGGCATTTGTTAAGAAGATCCTCGATTTAATGTAAAAAAATCACGTTTCGTTAAAATTTCGTGAATTCTTTTTCTGGTAGTAAGTGTCTATCGACAAAAGATGATGACTATAATTAAAACGAATTATGTCCGACTTTCTAGAGTAGACAAAAGACTTATATAACTATCGTTAGGCAAAAAAACCGCATATATAAACATTCTTATCATTATCATCATCATCACTATCAGTCTTTGTTTATCCACTGTCTTCCATCAAATGCGATCCACAGCCTCTCGCATACACCCACTTCCGACCGCCCTGATGATGTCGTCGGTCCATCTGTGGGTGTCGTCGGACCTCCGCGTGGGAGACGGGTTATAATATCCGCTATACCACCTTTGGCATGTCGTAAAAGTCGACTAAAGAAGGAAAAATCTAGGGAAAGGTCAGCATAATATTTCTACGACTAATACAAAATACCCTCTTCTTTTCATCTGTCCGATGAATACGAGTTTGTGCCCCCGAAGACCACAGCTGTTCCTATTTTTCGCCCAACAATATTCCAAATAGTAACATCCTACATTACATGTTACTCCTCTGTATTTTGCAATTTCCCTCTCAAAAAGTCTGCATTCCTCCCACATTTCCCTATCCCTACCAATACAGTCGCCTACCTGCATACCCAGGGTGTATGTGCCCATAGTGACTTATAGGAAATTTTTCCCAATGGATAACACAAAAACTTCTGGTTCTATAATAATTTAGTTTATACAGATCAGCTAATAAAGAAATGTTAATGCCTTCGGTTATAAAAGACTAGTTGAAGGTCGTATTGTTATGTCGTCCATGTATAATTAGAACTTGTAATGTTATCATAGATTCCAAAGAAAACCTGAAGTGCTTTTATCGTTATTAACCAAACTGAATAAGAATTGGTTTATTGCTTTGTTTTTCTTTTGAGCGTAATTCAAATTCTACTTTTAATTCAAGCAGTTTCTTATAACTATACTTAAGCTGTTTCTTCGATTTTCATTAGGACAGCAGTCTAAAACCATAACCATAGCCATAAACTGCATAGATGGATGCCACACTACTCGTATACTTCTGCTCTATATGCGTAACGATTCTTGATCAGCTTTTAACTTTTATTAAATAATTATGCTTCTATTTTATTTTGCGAGGCAGCAAAAGAATTATATGTTAAATTTATTCGCAATTACAAAGTGTATTTTACCGAAACGTTATCAAAGCTTTCAAACAAAATTTTAGGCAAAATTACTACATACTGACTATAAAACTTCAATTCAGACTTCGTCAAATTCCGTGTGTTTTTCTTCAATGTAAAATATTGAAGACGAAAATTTTTAAAAATCCTGTCATATTTAACATTTGAAATCTTATTTAGAGGTTTCATAGTCAAAATAAAGAGAAATAGAGAAAAGAAATAGTTCTTTTATTTTAAGAAAATATTATCCAGCTCTTTAATTTGCCATACCATCTATTGAAAACATTTTTTTACTTCATAATATAATCTACAAATATTGAAATATATTTAAATCTGGGTAGTTTCATGGTCTAAATTTATTGGAAACTCGACTTTGGCAAATATTCAATTTGTTATTTTTTTTATCTATTTGCTTTATATCAGGATAACGGATTAAATTTCAAGAAAACGAGAACGATAAAGAAAAATTGTTTTTATCGATAGTGTCATTATTTATACCGGAAGTACTTCAAAATTTATTGTTTCATTCTCTGTAGTTTAATCTATTTTAAGTCTCATTCCTCTGGAGACTCCACCGCATATTACTAAATTAAATTCTGTCAAGGCTTGTAACTGTTTCAAGAAAGTTCCTTGTCGTCACAACAATGAATTAAACACATACATCATTAACATTTATTATTCAGAATTATTGATCGATTTCGCTTTACGGGCGTTTGCGGGTTGAACCCTTGTTGTTTGTTATTGATTATTTTATTTCTCTTAATATTATAAAGACTAAAGTAAGGTGTAACTGATCAAACAATGTTTAAACATTTGCTGTTTGAATTGTCATATCTAAGGTACAGTTCGACACTGTAGCCCATAGTACATAGACTAAGTTCTAGTAGTTATTTAAGCCTTTAAATTAGATCTATATTAGCAGAATCTAATCAGGTTTCGGTAAAGAGAAAACGATATTTTAATAAATGACTGAAAATTCGAAGAAGACTTTAAGTGTCGAACAAATTTTTTTCTTGCGTAAATATTTGCCCGTAACAAATTTAATTAGATCCCCCTATGTCAAAAGGAATCGTTTTTTTTTATACAAACAACGTAAATATCCACTTTGAATAATTAAATTAATACATTTCCGTTATCCCAACAAAATTTAATAAATATTTTTTATTTATCGCGTACAGTTTATCTACAAAAAGCTAATGATTAATTTTGTGCTAACAATGACCTTGGCTTTGATTATAGTAAGTCTCTGGCTCTCATATATAAGACTGACCGCCAATACTGCTACGGCAGCAGATTTACTATATAAACATAGTAACTATCTGGCAAGCACGTTTGGCAAATTCTACCATCATATTTTCACCACCACCACTTGTTGTTCCTACTATTGAAGTCTAAACTTCCTTTTGCGGGAAGAGGAGACTACCTTCTGGAGACACATTAAATTTATTTTCAATAAAATCGTTGGATGAAATGCATCATCCTCGCCATTCCTGTTATTTATTAATTTTACATCTTATTTTACAAGATTTGTCTCTTTTTGAATAATTTTTAAGGGTTTAATAATAAATAATAAGGTTTTATGAAAAGGTTTCGTGACATATTAAACTTGTGTTTAATGCCATATTTCTTACAATTTCCAACGCGATAGTTCCATAAGGAAAACAGTACAACCTTCACGCAGTTCTTTGTAAATGCGACCGCGCTCGCACTCGGCTTCCAAACAATGAGGAATTGCTGTATGCGCTAAAGATTATTTTTACTTTGCAAAAGCCTTGTTTCTTTTTTGTTATAACATTCACACAGTATTATACCGTAGAGGTTTATTTACATAGACGTTGATACACGTACCAAGCTTCTTTTGTATTTCTTTCTTTATATATTTGGTAGAATGTATACTTTTAAGTCTATTTTGCAGTTCCATTTTTCATATAATTTGAATTGTCGTTCTATGAAAAACTGTTGTAATCAATAAATAATACCATAAGCATATATTTGCTTAAAAATTATATTATGGTTATTATAGACTATAATATAACAATAAAATTAATATTTATATGATAGGTAAATATGACAACTTCTTTCTCTTAATATGCACTATGTTTTAAAGTAATAGACAATATCACTTTTAAAGAACATATGTTATCAAAGCAACAAATGAATATGTATAAAAAGTACAATATAGAACAGAACAGAATAAAAATACTTACTGTATCGAAATTCCAAGCTGATCTTATATATTTCAATAGAAGTCTATTGTAATGCAAATCTCATACTTAGTTTAACTATTAGCTCCCAAATTGAATCCAATTATTATTCGAAGTATTGCTTATGTTGTTCATAAAATGTATTTTTCTTTGAAATGTCACTTTCAATTCAGACGTTAACATCTTATGTAAAGCATATTAATTAAATGTCAACATATTCATTGATTTGAAGATCAATTACTTCTACCTACTTGAAACTTGAAGCTTTGTCATAAATTTAACCAAGATATTTATTTTCTTCTCAGGCACTTCATACATGTAAAATATATAAATTACATTCAAAATATTCATTGATTTTACTCTTTATCACTCACGGACTATTATTATTAATTATTCAAACTTTGTGCAACAAAATATTAAGAAATATATACATACATGCTTAACTATAATTATATTCGTTATCTATAAGTAAATAAACAGCTTTCAACTATGTTCACTTATAATATGTAACAGAAAGTTACTAACTTGTTACCGAAGTTAAATACACGAAATAATAAAATTGACTGCGTGCCTTATCTACTTTACGAGATGTTTGATGTTATTGTATATAGAAGAGTATCCTCAACAGTAAATCAGATATGAATTTTTAACAAGCAAAGAGAAAAAAAGAACATTTATTTTATAATTATGGTAACAGGAAAAAAGACAGAGTGAAATGTTAACATGAAAATGTTTATGATATATAAACTTATGTTAACATATACAGTTTATAAATTAATAAGGTAGCACAGCAGGGAAGTATATCAGAGGATGTTGCATGTAACCGTATACAATGTTGGTAAATGACCACCACCATGTGAATCTCTTGCTCGTTTGCCTACCTTCACATCAAAAGAATATACGGCGTTATAATAAGCAGGATACTAAGTAATAAGTCGGTCACGCCAATAATGGTCGAGGGCTTTATACTGGATGTTGTCGATGAATATGTTTACCTGGAACAAAGAGTTCAGCTAGGTACGTCCAACTTCCAGAAAGAAGTCAATCGAGGAATCCAACTCGCGTGGGCAGCGTTCGTGAAGCTACGCAGTATTTTTTCGTCTCAGATACTGCAGTGTGTGAAGACAAAAGTCTTCAACTCGTGCGTGTTACCAGTGTTACCGTACGGATCCGAGACATGGCTCTTTACTATCGGCCGTGTAAAATGGCTGAAAGTCACTCAAAGGGCAATGGAGATAGCTATGCTCGGAGTTTCTCTACTTGATCGAATCAGAAATGTGGAGATTCGCCAAAGAACTAAGGTCGCTAACACAGCGCAAAATGATTGCTAGATTTAAGTGGCAGTGGGCAGGGCACATTACTCGAAGGACCGAAGGCCGATGGGGCAATAAGGTCCTTGAGTGGCGCCCGCGTACTGGTAGACGTAGAGTTGGGAAGCCTCTCACAAGGTGGATCGACGATAGTGAATATTTCACAGGTACTATTTTTTTAAGACACTATATTTTCCTACGATCAATATTAAAGTTAGAATTTATTATAAACATTCAAAGCTGTAATGATGCATCCGTTCTTTTCGGACACACAAACAATAATGGAGGAACTGGTTAAAGTTTACGTAAATTATGAATGTTCCTTCTTATCTTGTCTCTTTATACCAGAAGATTAACATTGAAAGCAGTCAAGTCTTTCGTATAAGGTTGAAAATTCTATCGTTAGAAAGTTCACAAATTTTTAAATCAAGTCATGTGCAACTCTTATATCTCAATATACTCTTATATTATTGCTTTAGTAGTTGTAAGAGTATAATTAGTCTTGACTTAAACTTATATCTAAGTTTTTTAATCACGCAGATATTGTATTTCTTTAAAAAACCGATAAATAAATAATAAAATATTTATGTATAACAAATATTATGCCATCGTATTAATAAAAGCGACGATAACTCACAAAATTCTTGGAATAGTATTTGATCTAAAAATGCATAGAATATAGCAAATAGCATGCATTGTTAAGATAGGCAGAACATCCTGTATGCCGGCTCCGATGCTCCCCGGATGTCCGGTATACCATATCAGACCAAAACTCAATTCGTTGTATCTCTAATATGTGCTAAGGAAGTAATAAACACGTAAAGATTAGACTGAAAACAATACATTAATCTTACAACAATATTATAGAAATTATTCAACTCACAAATTGATATTTCCTGCTTAACTATAGACTTAAAATAAAACGTACTATTTTCAATTATCACTAATGTACTTAGTATGAATATATAGAATATTAATAAAATAGACAGTTTGATTTTTTTTAACCGTTGTACATTTTTGGGTCATCATTAATATTAATAATTCAAGTGAATTGGAGTAATAGGATTATATTCAAATAAGCCTAATATGCCGCATAATTTTATACTAGAACAGGCTGACGAAGACAGGAACGATGTAAATTATCTAAATTGTTTCAGGTATATTTTAATTTTCATCAACTCCTTTGCAGTGAAACGAAAATTGTGTATAAATATAAACTCATTAATATTTTTATAATGTATTGATAATTTTAGTTTTACTATTTTTTACCATACAAGGCTGGTAAGGCAAAGAGATTTACTTCACATTATACATACATACAGTAACTCCTTTATCCGATAAACAACGCTTTTTAAACACCTATCACTTTTAATTACTTCTAATGATATTAAGGTAACTAGTTCAAGGTATATATTTAAATATCAATACTGTGTGATTTTGATAAAATCAGAATACTCCTAGTCAATACTCCAAGCACCTCCCTTTTATAATCAGTATTATAATGAACTAATAATTTATCAACTTTAACTTTAATCTGAAAACATTGACCCGTAAAGATACTTTTATTGTTGAGTTTAAATTTTTGTTTTGATCAATCAATTTATTTAATATAAACTACTGTATTAAGCAATAACAATTTCGAACTATTAGTTTCAATAAAACGGTAATTGGTCGTACGTGTAACCAATTTGATTGAATGATAAAAGTTGTGAATTGGCAGAACAATGTTAACGTAGCAATATAATGAATATGAAGATATTAATCATTCTTAATTAAATATAAAAATCCTTTATAGAATTGTAGAAAGTCTTTTAAATTCTATTCTGTTCTTCATTCTTTAAAGACGATAATGATAAACTAGCTGTTTCTCTCTCGCTTCGCTGCCCGTAATATGAAATTAGACTTGAAGTTTGTCTGTAATATTCCTTGAGAGCACCTGCAATCGCAAATAACTTCTGTTACAGCAGTTACCATAGCAACCGTATAAATGACACGAAATGAAAATGTTTATAAAAGTTGATTAGAAATAAAATAATGAAGGATCTATGAAATTCAAAAAATAAATAGTCTATAACCATCTACAGCTCATTCCGGGTTGAATGGCCATGTCGATACGATGACTAATTTTCATGTGATTGGTGAACAAAGGTAACAAAGGTTGTTGAATACATAAATATTTTGTCTATCGATTTTCATTATGTATATATAGAAAGTATATAAAACTTTTGTATTTTGTTGCCATCATTATGAATGATTAAACATAACTTTTTAAAGAGTGATCCAAATATGCCGATTGTCTTATTGCTAAGGCAAAGTTATTTAAAAAAATATATAATCGTAAACACTTAGAAAATACGGAAGAAATTTTCTGTCTTTAATTTCCGTTGAAATGTTCATTCTTAACTTTAATTCCCTGTATTAGTTTTCATTATATGTTATTTACGTTATTAAAAATTAGTAGTGATTAGTAGATTAGTATCTGATAATTTTAGTCTAAAATTGTAAAAGCCATGACCATTCTACGATCACACGCAGTACAAGAAACAACATTAATTATGCGTATTAATAAATAATTTTTCTTTGAAATATGTTAAAATTTTACGTAAACTATAAACTGTACACAATACATTATCTAGAAATGTCAATGCCAGTGTCAGTGCTAGTAACTCGTCGCCATGGTTTTTACGCAGAAATTCAGTGTTTGCCAATTTTTCATTCCTTTGTTCTTTTCGGGAAATAATACTTTCATACACCTATATAGGCACTCATAAATTTTTTTTAATTCCCATTCTGTTAAAAGGCCGACACGTTTGTTCTTATATATTACTAGCTATTCCCCGCCCGCTTCGTTGAGGGTAATATAAATTTAGACCGCAAATACTCTCTGTAGTAAACGTTACTATAGTAATCGCAGTAATAAAATGATGAAGGATCTATGAAATTCTATTTTCAATATTCCATTTGACCATTTTAATTTTCTTTTTATTTTTTAATTTATACATTTATTTATTTTACATATTATATAAATCATTATTCTATAACTTAGAAAAAAGATAAAACTCATTTATGACTTACCAGATTTTCCCCGCCCGGTTTGCTGGCGGTAACACCCCCGGATCACCTTTTAGGGTGTGAAAATCCATTCTTAGTTGACCTACACTCAGTAAATGGAATATTCCTACCAAATTTCAAGTCTCTAAGTCTTATGGTTTCAAAGATTACGTGATGAGATCAACTTGTTGAAAATCTCTTATGTACTACCTCTTCTCCGACCGCTTTGCTGCCCGTAATATAAATTTAGATTTGAAATTTGTGTGTAATATTCATAGAGTACAACCGCAACTGCAAATGACTTACTATAGCAACCGTTATATATAAATAATAAGCAATGCAAATGTTTATAAAAGACAATTAGAAATATAATGAGGAAGGATCTATGAAATTCAAAAAGTGAGTGGGCTATAATCATCTACATATCATTTCGTGTCGAATGGTCATGCTCACATGTCGATACGTTCACTAGTTTGTACGTGATTGGCAAACAAAAGAAAACCCATTTTCTTTATGTATATATACATAGACAACATAATTCAAATGCTGCTCCATGTAAATTAAGTTATTTCTACGTCAATGGAATATGTTATAAGTTCTATTATACGTACAAAATTTTCTTTTACCCTTGTTACAGCATTACGCGGTAAGACGAGCTCGAATTCACGTGAGGTAACGATTCGTTTATTTATAAAAATACAGTTATCCAGAGGGTTACAAAATATTGAATAAACATAAAAATATAATAAACAAAAATACTAGTATAGACACAATGGCCATTGTTATTCTTAAAATATATCTAAGTATTAACCCAAAACTCGAATGTACGTAAAAATAAATGAGCAGCAAGGTGACGCCATAACGCTAAATTGATCCGGCCATGTTCCGGGATGATACACCCTGTGAAGATATTCTTTAAAGAATTTGACTTCTTTTCCTTTCATGTACCGTTTCCGGTTAAAGTAGAACACGGTCGCTGTTTCGTGTGGGCGGATGGATAATATTCTTTCATATTACTTAAGTAACATTAGCAAATAAACCAATAATTGACTCCGAGTATTTTTCAGTCGTGGCACACAACAGTTTAAATCTCATCAGTTATATGTAGGTAAGCTCGATAATAAATAAAACTAACAAAAAATTATTTAAATATTTAATTACGGTAAAAGATATTCACGTGATAGTAAATGATAGGCCTTGCTCATAACAAAGGATTGTTACGAGGATCTTGAGGACCTTTTAGATATTTTATATTTTTTTATAACGAAGAGAGAAAAGAAAAGGAATAGGCGATGCGGTGTTATTTACAAATAATAGAAATAGATTAAATATTAAAATTTTAAGATTTGTCTAATTCAAATAAAACAACACATACTAAGAATGCTTAAAGGTAATTTAATAAATAAAATCAAAGAATAAAGAAAACGTATAAGAATTGCAAAACTTTTTAAAAAGTTATAAGAGAGCTAACAAAGTTTTGGGACAATTTGTCTTGTCCGTAACATTTTTTACTTTACTCATAACTTTTATACAAACTTGTCAATGTGCAGAATCTAAGTTTTACAAAGCAAAGATGTTTAGATCCCTTTAATAAAAAAAAACTTTAGAAAGATAGGTTAATCTGGTACTTGTTTTGTTGACTATATAAAAATTAAAAATCTCCCTATTTTCCTTATTACAATTATAACATACACACTGATTTTTATTCAATACAAACGTTGTACATATTAAGGACGTAAAGTTACATAAATATAATATAGCATTGTTCTAACAAAGTTTGCCGCACTTCCTCCGGATTGGAATAGTGTAATGAAATTACCGAACGGACATGAAGGTTGGCTGATGAGTTCATCAGCTTTCATAAATGTATGATACACAATAACCTAGACGACAAAAGAGAAAACATTACTAACGTGATACAATCATAACCTTAAAAGAGAGTAATAAGTTTGTTCAATAAATATAACATCTTTAATGGTGTTATTATTATACTTACAACATATATATATTACAGAAGAATCGATTAAAGAATTATAAACGAACTTAAATAATAATTGTGACAATGGTATCAAAGAATACGTGCATGCTTACTTACACTTAATGATTTGAGAAAATTTAATGAAATATTACCCGAGATTCATAACTAAATTATACTTTATGACCTTTTTTTTTTAGTTTAATTATAAACTGTAATTATATATATGTATAGTTCAGCATCCTAGAAAGATTTTAAAAGTTACCTCATTTAAGGTAAAGCTTCTTATTGACCCCTATAATATAAATAACTAAATACAATAAAACATAAGATTTAATTCACCTCTCTTAAGGTAATGGTACAGATAATATTTCAGAGTAATTCAGTAATAAAGTAGTTAATTTTCTGACAAGTTTAAGCTTGTAAATCTTAAAGACACTGGTTGGTACCGAAAACTTTAAGTTAACAGATGGTACTTTATATTACTTTAGATAACATAGAATAGGATTAGGTTCATAGTTATGATAACTTTTCGCTAGTCTGAATGATAGATTTGTCTGAATAAGAGATGAAACATTCAACTAATAAAAAACAATGATATATTTATTAATTTTTTATACAACAAAGGGGCGGGAAAGAAAGATACTCCCTTTTTGATCTGACTCACAGCAATACGGCTCTAAGAATTTTTACACTACACAATACTGTTATCATTGCCTTAAGACAAAATAACACGTCTCGGTAACTTAGTAATTTGTATTAACCGTCTTTCAAACTGCAAGTGGAGCTTACGGACCGGCCTCGGAGGATAAAAACAGCCTAATTGACACTTAACATCAAGTGACTATAACAGAGTTATAAATCGGTAGATCACAAAGAATAGTAAATTATCAATTATTAACATTAGCTTATCTTTTCACACATAGAATGTTTGGTTAACAGCTTTTTGTATGAGAGTAACTCATATAAGCATTTGATTACTAGCGATTTCAGCGATATTAATGATTTTAATTTAAACACAAATGGATAGTCCTGTTTAATTACATTGCTCGGCAAATCCTTCGTTGTGACAGGTGTTTGCAATTCGCCCTCGAGGTCTCTAACTAGTCCTGCCATAAGTTCTGTTACAAAAGAAAATGCATTTTTTTAAATGAAACAATGTAATATTATTAAAATTTATACCTTACATATTTATTAGTCTCAGCAAAAAAAATATTCTATTCAAAATAGCCACCTTTGACTTTTACACAAACCTTTAATCTGTTTGGCTACGGATCTATGGATTTACGCAGTTTCCAAGGGAAATTTTGCCACTGCTTGCTCCAAAAGTTTTTTAAAAGAATCAATGGCTGCCGTATCGTTTAGAGCAGGCCTTGCCCTCAAAAACTGACCATAATTTGGAGTCTAAAGGGTTGAGGTCTGGGCTAGATGAAGACCAGTCCTTAGCTCCTATAACGTTGGTTTCAAGCCAGGCTTGAGTAGTTCGTGTCTTGTGACCAGGTGCAGAGTCCTGCTGGAAAGTCCACGGTATATTATTAAAAAGTGTATTGCTGAGAGATTTCACATCACCCAAGACCTTGATACACTTTGGCTGAAGTTTTCACTCCTTTTTCACAAAAATGTAGTTTTGTGACTCCTTGTTACACCCTACCAAACCATCACTGACGCAGGATGATGACCACATTATGCCTTTCCGACCATTTGAGCTACTTCTCTAGAACTGTGAGTGTACAATTTATCATTTTGCTTATTTTAGTGTTCTGCAATCGTGAAACTTTTTTCATCAGTAAAAAGGATATTTCTGTGCCTTCCACCTGCGTATCGCGACAGAAAGCGTTTTGATCGATCCACTTTCTTTAATTGTAAATATCGATTTAGGGCATGTCCTGTATATCGACGATAAGCACCGAGCTTCAGGTCTCGTTTTATAATACGCGACAGAGTCCTAGCGATATCTTCATTTCTCGTGATAAGAATTTTTACTTCCTGATGAGGTTTCGACGAATTCTGGCTTTAACAGCTTTAACAGCCTTTGTAGTTCTAACAGCACGCGGCTGCCTCGATCTTTTTTGGTCTTTGACAGAGGAAGTGTTGTTGTATCTGTTGATAGTACGATGTACGAACATACGGCTGATACCAAGCCTATGAAGTGACCGACCGACCGACTTTGAATATGACCGACGGCTCCATACCTACTTTGTGCAAGGCGATCACTGCAATCCTATTTTCTTTAACACCCCATTCAATATTGTAATATGAAAATAAACACAAAAGTAGTATATATGTGTTTAAAATGATTTACATACCCCAAATTCAAAATAATAAAAACGTTGAAAAAAAGAAAAGTTTTCATATAACAGTTTTTACGGCTAGACTATGTATATTAGTATTTAATGGTTAACATTTAAATAACCGCAACGTAACTTATCTTCCAAATAAAAATAAATCCCATTGCCAAAAGGCCAGAATATTCTATATTAAAATGTAGTAGTAGTAATACTTCACATGACAATGTATCTACGACCTGATATTAACCCAAATACGATCGTCAACAATAAAAGGGCGAAGGGGAATTGGATATTTATTACTATCACTTCCTCTAATCTCGCGTACTTTAATAAAATTGGTGAAAGGTCGGCCGGGTAGAATGTCGATCTGAGGCCGATAGCTCCTCGTATACACGAGTACACTGGGGGCTTACTACGAAAATGGAGTGGTAACATTGTTATCGACGATAAGATGCGGGTCCACGCAACTTTTAACCTAAACCTTTGAGGGGATTTGTGCAAATTAAATTTGTTTACAAGATATAATAGCTTTGTGTAATTGTACTTTCCTATCAGTTCGAGAAAGTTCGTTTAAAGTTTTAATGAATTCGTCTATCGAAGTTATGAGCTGATGTGTATGCGAATGTACGCACAAAGACACCGTTATGCATAATTTGCATGTATTAGAAATATTTTGTATCTCATCTTATCAATAACTTAAATAAAACAAGTACAAAAATACATAGAGGATCGGTTAGAAAAATTAAAAAAACGACATTATTTAATACGTCAGCTAAATTTAGCTTTTAAATAGATTTTTCATTCAACTAGCATTTCGTACTGATAACTTTGATTATAAAATTTAGTCGCTTGAGGATGTTTACACAGAATCATGTTACGCTGGTCGACTCATTCATTCATTTAGACAGTCTATGAATAACAAGGACCTACAACCTGTGAATCATAATCAAATAATATCATGCCGGTATCGACTAATATTGTCACAAAGCAAGATTCCTCGTATTTTATTATAAACATTCACTGTCCGACGTTCTTCTCGTAAACACAAACATATAATTGTACCGTAGTTTTATCCGTTCAGCAAAACATAATATGACTGTGTTACCGGAGACCGTTTAGGTACCGCATCTCCCATTTTTGTGCCGCAAAACAGCAACAACTAAACATTACTGTTTTGCGGTTTGAAGGGCGCCATGGCTACTAAAATTACAGAGGTAAGGAACTTTACATCTAATGTTTCAAGGCGACGAGCACAATGTGGCGCATTATCCTAACTAGTGCCACTTTGTTATGAGAAATTTTTGGCTTACTAAGTGAAGGTCTTGCTCGTCTTGTCCAACTTCGTGAAATAAAAAACCTGATTGGCAAAACCATACACTTTTTAAAGAATTGTTTAAAATTTTACTATAACTATTATAACATAACGGTTTTTAAAAATGTCATAAGTTACAACCAGAATTAGAATCTCTTATATACTTAGACTAAGTTTATCTAATACTAGAATGGAGAGGAGATTTTGTCAACCATATTAAGGGTTATTCCCGCGTTATGATAAGAACTTCTTTACACATAAATTGCAATTGGTACAACAAAATGGTTAGGTTAAATATAAGATGGTTACAATATTAACAAACTAACATAACCAAGTAATTGTAACTTAACTAAGTGATTTACAACATAGTGTGACTTTTTTTCAATTAATATCTACATATCTTGTTACCCCAGTATTTACACTAGCTACAGTGCTCTTCAAACCGGAACACAGTAATGTTAGCACCCAAAACTGTGGCGGCAGAAATAAGCACTACAGTGGTACAACCTAGACGGTTTCCGGTAATAGAAACCTACCACCATTAAATTATACTTAATCAAAGTGCACAACGATTAAGGTAGAAGTCATATGAACATGTAACAAGCTATTCAATCCACGAGTATTGAAAGAATATATTAGTTGAAGAGTTTCCAGAACAATAAAGAAATTACAAAGGAAATTACAATCCTTAAATAGCTCATTCCTTTTTTTGCTCGCGTTTTCAAAGTCAGTTTCGTGTTACGAACAAATTACATACTCAGAGAAAAATCATAAATCTTTTCATTCGACACCTATCAATTACTGAAATAACTTCTTAACAAACGATGTAGGTGTTTTTTTCTTCACAAATTCTTTTCAATTATATCAAGAACCAACGAGAAGAGTAGGGTGTGATCCTGATCAGTGATATATAAGACGTTAGTCTCATTTGCCTAATTGTTTTACTTGTATTACTACAATTCCCTTTAGATTGAACCATAGTAATATATGCCTAATGCTATTTGGCAGCAGGAATAGGTATTGAGGTGGATCGATGATCTCTGTTCATAGAGACCTACCACCATTGTGATCAATAATAATATAGTTTTCTAACATGTTATTTCAAGCTCCGTTGCTAAGTACAAATACGTTTTAGGAAAAAAATCCAAAGTAACAAAAATTTTAATTTCCGATTAATTAATAACATTTGATAAAGCCTCTCTGTATTGGAGATGGATTTTATAAATTTTGCTACTCATTCATCGAGTAAAAGGCAGCCAAAAAAAATTATATTTTTAAAGAAAGGGTAGCAGGTTTCCCTGAAACTCCCATGCTGCTTTTGCAAATCTGCATAGCAAGGAGTCGAGCAAAGCAAACACCTACTTGTTATATATCTACAAGCTGAAACGATAATGATAACGTTTAATAAAATATAAATTTCTGCTATAAAGTCTATACTATATAGTATGTTTCATTTTCACGAGGCTTATTCCTTGCAGTATCTTCGATAATGTTTATCTATTCCCTACGGAAATCATAGTGAAGGCATGGGCTTATTTTGTTTTACAATTAATTACTATTGAGATACTACAGAGTTTCAACTTAGAAATTTATACGAGTATAATCATCTACCAATCTGTTTAATATAAATATAATTTAAAATAAAATTTTCAAGCAGCAAATATTTTTGTATCTACATTAGTTACTCTTTATCATTAAAAAATACCGACAGAAATTTCTTAATAAACTTCTTTATAGAAAAATATGAAAATTTAAAAAAATATTTATACGGTTTACTATACGAATAACTTTATTATTAACACATGTAAAAATTATATTGATATAAATATATGAAGTATCTAGTTTTTATATCAATATAATAGCCTTCTATTTTGTTCATATGGATATTTACAAGCACCTTTAAAGTCCAATTTAATAAATTAATAAGAGTTTCTATTGGATGACCTTTGAAACATTTGGGCTCATTTTGTCGAGACTTTCACAGAATCATAACTTAAGTTACTTTTAAAAAAAAATTATCTATTACATATACAAAAAAGCATTTTTCGTATTTGCTCATAGTTCCGGAAACTATTAAACGGAGACTTTAGTAGTAAATATATGTATGTAATTTTAATTGTTTTTTTTTTATTTAACCCTTTGTTTGTTGTTTTAACTTATCACCAGTTGCCTAAGCATTAATATCAACATTTACAAATATAGTTTAACCAATTTTTACTATTAGAGTTGGTATGTACTAAATATTAATTTAAAAACATATTCAAAGATAAAACGAACATAAACTGGTAGAACAACGTCCGCAGGGTATAAGTATGTATTTTTAAAGAGCAAGCATAGAATATAGGTTAATGATACACAATAAATTACAGTAAGTGTCTCCGTTGTGCTGACATTTTGGATGTTAAGAGCTACTTTTAAAGACGAAGTTCATTGTATACAGGGTGAAAGGTAAAAGGTGTAAAAGATCTGCAGGGGCTAAAGTGTAGCTCGTATCCTATCTATCTATGTATGAAATAGTCCATCTAAAAACAATGGTTCTGGAGTTATTAATTATTCAAATATTTTTCAAAAAACTCCCGATTCTCTAGGAAAAAATTCGATGATTTCATTCTTACTCATTTCTACACAAATTTTAATGTAATAATTATTTTGTAATCATTGTTTTACTAATTTAAATTAATTAATATCAAACAAACTTCAAAAGCAGGAGCAAAACATCGTAAATAAGTATTTTTTTAGATCTTCTATCATGTTTTACGAAACATGATAGAATTATGAAAGTAGTTCAATGTCTCTTTTTATAAATAATTCAGGTGTAATGTACTATTTTCACGTAAAGAAATATTTTTTAAAGTGATACTGAAGCGGCCACTCACAGAAAATATTCTAACCGTGTGATGTGGCAACACAAAAACTAGTTACAAAGTAAAAGCTTTATAACGCATTTTCTTTTAATTTATTTTTAAAATCTAATTCAAATATAATATTATAAAACATAACTATAACTGATAACTACTGACATTTTTTAACTTTTTGTGTAAAGCCGTTAGAAGATTAATAGTTATTTTTGTTTACTTAAATATATACACATATATGTAAAATTACATGTACATTTTCATCCATTTTTACCATATCGAATGTTAAATAAATAAATACAAAGAATACTAAAATCATAATTGAAGATTTCTGCAGCGACGCAAGCATGAGGGACTTCGAATGGTGTCTCATCGATCACTCACACTTCAAACATCCAATGTGAAAAGAATGTATCTATGACGATAACTTTGCCTTACTTATTTCGCAGTTAATGCTAGTTATTGTAAACTTCATTATATAACGACATTTTTAATATTATAATTGTTACAAAAAAATATTATTTAAGTAAAAATTTACAAAAAGCAAAATTCTAATCAATAACAATAATATTAGCTTTTATAATACGTTTTCATTAAATTTTGAGTTCGTTAACATGAATGTTATTGTCCTTTGAATAATACAGTGAAATGAAAATGAATGGGATGACAGGACGCGGTGTTCCAAACGAACGAATGCCTAATGTAGTACATCCACAAGGACAGGCAACCCGAGGGCGAGATCTCTATTTATCTTTTCCATATATACATAAACATATATGGGATCAACATAATTTACAAAACAATATTTTTTATCTTTCCTGAATACCGTCCTTGCAACTTTATTATGTTCCGAATGTCCACAGGAGAGAGTAATCTGAATGAGCAAACTCTACCATTAAAGCCCCATTATATATTACCATCATGTTTAATTAAGGTCACATGTATGTCTTTTGCAGATAAAAAAAAACCTGACGGTAAATGCCAATTCTGTTAGCGAAAACACGGGCGCTATTTAAAATGTTATAACATCATTATATTGCGTTTGTCCGTTCATAAACAAAATAACAACACCTCTACAGCAACCTTCTAACCGGAGTTATGTATTCACATGAATGTTTAGGATCAGAAATATACACTGCTGTAGACACTGGTCATGTACTTTATAAATATATCACATTATTAAGTAGTGTATAATCACCATAGCATATCCTAATACATTAATCACAATAATAACACAGCAAAAACATTTTCTTAGTCTAATAATATTTAAATAAAATACATAACTTAACCATATTTTTTTTTAATGTATATTGTGTAATTCAAACAATTTTTTATAAATCCATTGTCCCAAAAAAACCAAGTAAAATTGCTATTTAACAACCAACAATACCTACTGATTGGAAATTCTAGGTTTATGACAAAGTACAGTCTCTAGTACTTTGTGCCATTAAAACGATAAAATTACGAGTTCATTCGCTTCTGTAAAAGTTGTCAATAACACTAATAACGTAAACATAGTAAAAAAAAAGCATAAAAGCCTGTTTTTGTATCGAATATTAAATAGTTTTGTTGTTTGTTTCATCTTGTTTGTTTTTCGTTTCGTTTCTTTTTTTATATTCAACGAAGCGACAAGACGAGCGCTATGTTCACCTGATTGTAAGCGATACGCTTGCCAATAACAACGAGACGCCAGTTAAGATAATATTCATAGCACCACATTGCACTCGTCGCCTTGAGACATAGATATTAAGTCTGGTTAATCCAATAATTTCACTAGCTACAGCGTGCATCAAACTGGAACACAGTAATTGTGTTTGCACACCTCTGTTTGGCGATAGCGGTGTGACGGTCTTTGGCAACAGAGACCTACCACCAATACAGTTTCGTTTAGCAATAATCGCGTAATTTAACAGACACAAAAATCGCACACTAATAAAGTCAAATATAATCACCTTTAACATATATTTTTAAATACTGCAAAATTAAAAGAAAACGGTGTTTACATACAGGGCACCAACCCGTTGTTCCCAGCTTAGGAACAACGGGATTGATATTTTAAATTTGTAAAATAAGGTATTTTATTATTTATGCTACGTACCCACAACATACATGCTGTATTTTTCAAAGAGGAATAGGTTCCATCCGTACCGAGAGTCCATCAATCCGCACTAGGCTAGATATAATCTGAACTCTGAGTCAAAACCCGGAGTGCTAAAAGTGTATAACAAAATTTTCTCACTTTTATATATTTAATAAAATTTTAACAATATGTGGATGTTAATTATTAATATTAAACTTCAATGGAAGAGAGTTTAGTAGTCACGTATAAAAGGAAACACTTGTTGACAAAGTTTGTGTATAAAACAATACGGCGCCCTTCGGCAACATTAAGAGAACTATACATTCTTTACACGGATCATTAATTTCGATCGCTAAGTCCTAACAAGGTTAACATCTACGTAAAGTGATTTACGTGAGTCACGTCCAGTACATTGTTCTGTTCATTACTGAATTGTCTTCGTTATCCGGGTCCAGCTTAATAAATATTACAGTCCTTTGATACCTAATTTTCATTCTAATTTACCTTTAGTCCCTATTACACGCGTGGCCTAGAGATTAAGACTAATTTAATGCAACCCCTTAATATTACTGGTGATTAGTTTCTATTCTTGTGTGTATGTCAATATCATCACAATGTATATTTCTGTCGAATTTGGAAGGCGTTGTAACAGTAAATAATTTTATACCTTACATTTCCAGGTGCAATGTTCTACGAAATGACTGATCTAACTGGTACTACATTATTATTAATATCCTACTTGACGACGTCACTTAAATGAAAAAAGTTTCAAACTTCGAGCCGAATCAAAAATCAATTAAATATAATGTTTGGATGGATTAAAAATCTATTTAAACTAGTATTTTATTATCCTACTCAGACACCATTAACAGGACGCCGTTCATGATATCCGAAATAGAGCCCGCAATAAATTATCATCTAATCCTAGTTAAGAATAGCTTTACTGTATGCACCTGAGTTACATGATAAGTATGGAGACTAAATTCACTGCAGACTAAAGCAATATCATTTATATAGTTATATTACTAAAAACCTTATATTATTTTGAATGTACATTTAGTAATAATAAAAATATACTTATTAATCAAATTAGTCTCAAACATTACCATTTTCTAGCCTACCTCTGTCTACCCCGAAAAATATAGTGATGTATTTTAAGTATTTTCTATATTTGTTCTAAATCTAAGATACCTTTCTGTTATTGAAATATCTAAAAGGTATAGATGTCTCAATAAAGGAATGTTCCATAAGAATAAGATGAAAAATATTTTAAGCGAAACCCGACGTTATCGAACGTATAATATTGATACTTGAAGCTTTTTAAGGTCCTGTTAATAGGCACATAAAAAACCTTTCTCATCGAATTCTTTTAGGAAAACTTTTTATAAGTATCCATATATAAACATGGACGGGATGAATTATTTAGGAATGCTATTGAAATTATTTGATCATCATAAAACAGTGATGGATTTTTTTAACGAAAAATACTTATCCCGCACAACTCACCGGACCCAAGTCAACCTTACCTGCTCGTGGTCCACCAAGCTAATCAACTAATGAAGCTCTGGCTCCCACCATCTCGCATTGGACCAACATAGTGGGAAATGGCCCAAATCTCCCCATATGAACTACCCTACAAACGACTGTCCTAATACGCGGCGGTACCGGAGGGAATGCTGACTGTAGACCGATCAAAATGGAGATCTTTGGGAGAGGCCTATATCCAGCAATAAAAGTCTATCGGCTAATGTTGATCATAATGTTGCCTCTTTTGAACTATCTTTCTCTAACTTTGATACTGCAGTATTTTATCTTTTATAATTTAACAACAATTTTAACTCAAGGCTACAGGGTTTTAAAAGCTATACCTTAATAGAATGATGCAGTGATAAACGCAATTATTTGTAAAATGAAAATGTGGTTTTATTATAATTTATCTCTGCAATATTCTCTGAGCTGTGAAATCATCCGTTACCTTTGTATGAATATAAATTTTGTATTTACTCATGTAGTACAAATCGCGTGTGAAACATCGGGTGCGCGAAATTGAAACTCGTAACGCGGTAAAATTATTCAGTTTAATATTATTCAAAGTTTCAGGCGACTGAAAACTTGTTCCCGTTGTCGTACCGTGTTCAAGCAAAACAAATAACTTTGAATACAACTTACGAATTACGGAAATACTTTTATTAATAGATCTTTCATTTGAACAAAAATGACTTAATCGCGGCCATTTCGTTAAAGTATTGGCGTTACGTACATTTTTTTTTCACGGAAACAACGACATCATACTAATATCATTAACTTTACTTTGCTTTATGCTTAATTTTGAAAAAGATTTATATATATATATAATGTTTCTTTCTGTTATTGACGGTGAATTAAACCATGTATTGCTTTATAATCAAACTTTTATTTGAATGATTATAAAGTCAACAACAAAACCTATACACTATAATGCTCTTAACTGAAGAAAAGCTACCTGTTATCAAAGAAACGACATTTAACGTTTATCAATGATAATGTCAATCTTTTCTTCAATATTTTTAACATTTAAACACAGTAATAAATTACACTTTTTTATCCTTCATACCTCTCAAACAATGACAACTCACCTGCTCGAGATACACCCTGCTAATATACAAAAGAGGCTCTGGCTCCCCCCAACGCCCATTGGGCCAGCATGGTGGGAAAAGGCCCAAATCCCCCCATGTGAAATCCTACTCTATCGTGTGGGAGCCTTTGAGAGAGGCCTATGTCCAGCAGTGGACTTCTATCGGTTGGTATAGTTGATGTATATAAATTATATATTATTTTTTTATTCAACGAAGCTACGCTACGAATGGAACGTTCATCTGATAGTTAGTGATACGCTTGCCGATAATAACGAGGCGCTAGTTAGGATATTATACACTGCACCACATTGTGTTCGTCGCCTAAGACTTAAAATGTTGAGTCTCGTTACCCCAGTATTTTCACTAGCTACAACGCCCCTCAAACCGGATAATAATAATTCTGAACATTACTGTTTGGCGGTAGAAATCGGTGCAGTGGAGGTACCTACCTACACGGTCTCCGGCAACAGGGACCCATCACCAGTAAATATTATATTTATTCTCGAATCAAAATTCAAGTTTTTGGGTTTAACATTTACAAAAATAACATTAAAAAAATTACTCAAAGCTAATAGAATCGTATCGTTTATAAAAGTGAGGTGAGTGTAAGTCCCTTTGAGGCGTACTTAGTTTCACTGCATCAATAGTAACATTCGACAAAGTATAGCGAACCGAATCTTAAGTTGCTCCAAATTGTACGGTTCAGTGTTTTTGAACAAATGGTGCGACACTTAAGCGATAAAGCTCTTGAGCCGCCTTTAAAACGTAGGCCCGCTTTTTTATACAATTTCGTGTTCAAATCTTTATATTTCGATCATTTATTTTAATGTGTTTAAGTTGTTTTTCGTTATCAACAAAAGACAATATTATTATATTGAGACAAAATATTTAGTCACGTTACCCCAGCAAATTTACTGAACACAAAGGTGGTTAAATCGGAACAGAGCATTATTTACAGAACTGACAAGATTATTAAATGATATATAAATATGAGTATTTAATATACATTAAAGTAAACTTTAATTAATGTTCAATTGGTAAGTATAAATGAAGAGGTACACGCCACCGTATCCTCGTAGCCTTCGGGTCGGTATTATTGGGATAATTTTGATGGGTATGTTAAATTTAATCAAATAGAAAATGAATTAGTCAGATTAAAGGCACCTTCGAGTGAAGCTGTTAATGGTTCACGATCGAATTATGTGTTCAGAAATGAAATCAATGATCGCTTCTATAATAGGCCTTTGTAATCACATCGCCGCAGGTCTATATTAATTCAAAGACAAAATTAATATAAGTTTGGTATCTTATATATAAATTAATCAATACTTATTTCCTCAATTCAATATCCAAATCTAATATAGATTAAGAAGCTCATGGTTTTAAATTTTATTATAATCATTGCGAAAATGAAACATGATAAATAGTTAATTTTTGATATCTGGTGTATTAGCGAAACGGTCGAAAAATATATAGTTAATACATAAATATAATAATTTATTTAAAAAAAATGCATCAAGTTGTTAACTAATAAATACTAACTGAACGTTCTTTTAGAAAATATTAAATAGACCAAAATTACACAATAAAGTTAATACTAAAATAATTAATTGTTTCATAATAAAGTTAACCTATGTACCTAATGATGATGTAATGTTATTCAAGTTACAATTTTTATAAAAACTTTTAAGTCATTTGAGCAATTTAAATTTTTAACTCTAATATATTAGTTTGAACGATGACAGTTCAAAGTTTCCGGACTATAAATCAACGTAAATATTCGATTACATTAAAGTTCAAATATATCATATTATCTAACAATGAGAATGGATACGGCCTTCAACTAAAATTAACCTGACAAGTTTGCGGTTTTAATTAAACTAAATTAAAAGGTACCACCTCACGAATAATTAAAGATGACAAATGAGAAATTTCCATTGACATGAACTAAGAAACATGCATTATTATTAATACCGCTTAGGGTATTATTACATATAAAATTACTACTCAAATTCACTCTATAATTTAGAAGCTAGATTGTAGATCTAGTACTCAAACTACCAGGCTATTTGCTATTTATAGTCAACAATAGAGAAGTAAAATATTGCCCAGACGAACATGTACAGTGTTTGTTTTCCACACTTATTTTCTTTGTATTGGTTATAGTGTTTCTTTTGTCTAACGACCCACAAGAAAAATCTTGTTCGTATGAAAAAGCGTAAAAGAAATTCCTACAAGTATTTCCGCTAAATATATCGGAACAATTCAATCATCTAAGCAAATTCTATTTTATTTTGTAACCTTTTAACTAATGCTTTAAATTCAAGTAAAGAATGAAAATAAAATAAAAAAATGCATACAACAAACACAGCCTGAGCTATAATTCAATCACCATAGGTATCAAATATATGAAATAGTCATTCCAAAAACTCCATAGTAACAAATAGTAAATAAGTACAGTAAGAAAAGTCTATCATTAGGCATACATACTTTATAACGGCAAAAAGTTATGCTTAAAATTGTTTTAAATTACAACATGTTATTTACAGAATAAGTCTATAATAAAAAGTTCAAACATATAGACAATGTGGTAGGTAGACTAGAAGAAACTGCCATTAAGCATTAAGTCCGCCTTTTTGTACATTTTTCTTTGTGTGTGCAAATAAAGTTTTAAATAAATAGATAAACAATGCGAAAATTTTAATTTTCTATGTAATTTATTACAAATAATCCATTGTTAATGCTCAAAACAAACTCCAAGCAAAAATTAATAGTTATTTGTAGTTAAGAATTTGCAGACTGAATTGTGCATACTCTTTAATCAGTCGGGAGAACCAGAGAGCAACGACCGGACTTTATAGTTCTAGAAATATCATTTATATTACCAACGACTTCAATCTAGTAATATAAATCTATTTCACCGCCGAATGGATGTAATGGATACTCTAATACTTTACCTTTTTTTATATGTTATAAATCCCATAATAATTAAAACTAAGAAAATTATTTTAAGAATAGGAAATCTAGAAGTGTCGGTGTAAATAAATAAAAAGAAAACTTACAGTTACGTTACTTTAATTTTGTACTCATGTATAAAAAAACACACAGACTATATGTAAATATCAGAGTAGGACAAAAAAACTGATTTTCTGAAGGTACTAAAACTATTTTCCTCTCAAAAATACTAGGGCTTTGTTGGCATCTAAGTTTATACTATTTAAGCGTTTAATGTTCATTCACTTGCCCTTTGGATATTCTAAAAACGTTAACAGACCATTTATTAACTGGCTATTTTTAAATATCCAATGAACATTTTTCTTGTGAACCGACGACAGCGGTCATTAATAAGAAACTCGTCAGGGTTTCATTATCACCTAGACATTCGGCATTCTAATTTCTATGTCGTCCAGTAGCTCAATAGAGTGAGTATAACGAGGGTCAATATAAAAATAGAAAAAAAAAAAAAAACTTTTTAAACCTGATTTTATCTTGATCCTAGTTATAGACTATCACTTGACTCCATACCAATGTTAATTCTCTAAGTTTAATTAAAAAATTTCAAGATAATTGTTCTTGTATTGTATTTAGATATTAATTAACAAACTTGTATTTCAATTAACAGAATTAATTTATGCAATTAATTTACATCTGCCTTAAATGTTATGGTAAACTTGGTACACAATACCTTGATTTGAATAAACCCATCTTTACACTACTCTGTATAACTAGGTTCAATTTGAAATCCTTAAATTAAAAGTTTTTATCGTATGTACCAAACCATTATTATATTTCATTGTTTCAGATGGGCCAATCTATGCTTCCAATACTAGTATTAACAACAGTTGCTCTATCAGCGAGCGATGTTCTTCCAATTTTACCCGAAAAAGATAAAATTCAATCTTATAACATGGACTATCAAGGAAATGACTATATATTTAATAAAATATATAACAAACGCAAAACTTATATATCAGAACCGCCTGTGGAGGAAATAACAGATGCAATTTACGTTGACTTCGACAATGGCCAAGATTCGAATGATTTAATGGAAAGTCTAAACAAAGTAGAGAACTACGACGATAAAGGATATAGAAAAGAACAATGGCATAATTACCCAAGACAGTTGGATCGTCTTCAAAAGTTTCATTATAAACACAATAATTTTATTGAAACACCAAAATCTGAAAGCGGTAATGAAGAATCATTTAACAGTAATATTGACGATTTTGCAATCAACGAATTCAGATTACATGGTAGCGATGGTGGCAGTGACGAATATGACTCTCTAATACCAGGCACCAATCCTTTTTTAATTCTCAAGGTGCAATTGGCATATTTAAGAAACGATATCACCAATAATGATCCAAATGAATATCCAGAATTAACATCTTTACAATTCGAAAACAATCGAAAAAATAATGAAAAAACTAAAAAGTCTCTATATAAAGTTATTGAACCTGAATCTAATATACAGAAGGTTAAAAAAGAAAAATCTATCGGAAATCGGGATAATGAATTTTTCAGTAACGACTCGTCAGGCTTTGAAACAGGTAAGAAATGTTTATGACAGTGTACTAACTATTTTCGTTGTACATAAATATAGTTTTAAATAAAGAAGTGAACATATATATTTAAATCTTTAAATAGAATAGATGTAAGTCCATTAATGATTACTTGGCAATAATATTCCGTGGTAATAACAGAGTGCCTCTAATGGAATAGGCAGTAAACCATCCAAATAAAATTTATCGATGGTTATAATAGTTATGAGATTCGAACGACTATTAAATTGAGGTCAGAACTAAGTTAGTTATATTGTATCCAACGTTAGTTACATTGCATTAAAATAGTATTACAGGGGTTTAAAAAACATCTATAGAACCATTACCTCGAAACGAAACTTCAAGAAGAAAATCGTTACTACCCTAATTAAATAAATTAAATCAGTAATAGCCTACTAGTGACATTACTATAAAATGTTAACCTGCTCATTAAAAGGCAAAATTTTTATAACATTTAAAAAGTAAGTTAAATGATAAAACTTTCACTTCCTAAATCTAGTTATAAATTGATAAAATGGTCTGAAAATTTCATCAATCATTATTTCATTATTTAGTAGCCAATGTTTAGTTAACAACAGGCACTAGTTTTATTTCTCAAATTTAAAATGTATTGCTTTAAATAAACTTAAAATTAGAGAGATATAGTTTATTAAATATTTCTTTTAAGGAAATATTTCTCTAAAAACCTTATCTTGTCAATCAGAAACCTCGATGGATAAGAAGACAGTCAAAAAACGTCTATTCTCGCTTTGGAGCCGACTACAGGGATTGACTCACAAAGGCCACGAGTTGCATCACAGGCGACACCTGCACGCTTTCTATGGCTCACCAGAAAACAATGGCAATGGAATTTTAACAGCTCAGACGAGAGCTACCTTCGTCCGACCACCAGGCTCGCCTTTACGATGGGGTTAGTAAATTAATGGCAATAAGTCAAAAACAAAAAAACACGTAACTTATCCTCGCTCTCTCTTTCGACTAAGCTGCGATGTGTTTACGAAGTTTATGAAACAGTACAATAATCTGACCAATTTCATTATACTCAATGTAGTAAGTAATACGTACTTATAGTCGTTTTAGTTTAGTAACATGAATATTCCTAAAACATTAGTGCATAAATATAAACGTTAAGTACCATGTTTTTAGTTACGGAAAGCGTGAAATATTGCATTTACATTTTTATAACATTAACATAAATAATTCATTATTAAAATGGCCATTTATTTTTAAATGTATAAGTTACTTTGTTAATGTTTAAAAGAACTGTGATTATTTACCACTACTTTGATTTAAAATGAAATTACAATAATTGTATTCTTGTTTTATTAATAATGGATACTGGAATAATAAGGAATATGCATTAGATACAAATATTTTTAACAACTTTGTTGTACTTAAGAAATATGTTCCTATCAATGTTTTATAACAAACAAAAGTTTATTTCTAATGTAATAACAAATATTCAATCGGTGGATTTTTGTATTACAATAAAATAAAACAGCTTTTTTGAGATATCCATGCTATAACATCACAAAAAATGCGCTAAAATGGATGTCTAAACTTAAAGGCCCCAGTACTGTAACTCTCCCTACTCGACTTTTATTTAAAAGTCAAAATTGCTCTCTACTTTGGTTAATTCCTTTTCTATAGAAGTATAAACTAAGATTTTTTTTTTAACTGTATGCATATTCCCTATTGTGGGCTTAGACACAATTTATTAATCCCGCCAATTTATCTTTACCTAAGACGTATGTATCTGATGCTTTCATAAAATATTTAGATATGTTTTGAATCGTTGTATTGCAACAATAGAAACAATGTCGTATTAGAACTTATAACAGTAAAAATATTTTAGAACATTGTGTCTTAAATTAATATGTAAATAAATAAAATCTATATCAGCATTATTGTGTTTTTACATTCTTTACCCTGAAAAAAGTAAGTTTAAACAAACGCCATCTGTTGTTACTTAATTAAATTATGTTAAGACAAAACAAGTTTGTACAGCTTATCAGTGACATTTGTTGTTTTTTACTAAATAACTCAGTTGATTGAATAAATATAATATTTTAAACATTTCCAAATAAGTAAAATAACACTTCTTTCGGACACAGTTTTTAGCATTTTCTAAATACAATGGGGGTAAGTACTTTGCAATATAAATATAAACTAATTACAAGACAAACATCGATTGTAATGACAATTTTTAAATAGGCCTAAGTTTTAACTGTTGTCTACAAAATCTAACAAAATTAAAATGGTTTGTTTTTTATTTGGAAACTTCTCTTTTTTACAGGTTTATTGTTAATTTCTAATTTTTGTATGTCCTAACCTCACTTTTTATCATTTTTTGTTTTAGTATCATTTAAAACGCCTAAAGGTAGAAGTATTTACTCCTTTGATATTTTAAAAAAGTAGCCAATAACTAGTGTCTTATTAGATTTAGATAGATCTTTAGAGGAAGATCATTATTATTGCTGAAGAATATCTAGGTACTACCGCAGCGCCTATTTCTCCCGCAAAACTATAGTGTTTCACATTGCTATATTCCCGTTTAAAGGCAAAGTTGTAGCTAAAAAAAACTGTAATTGACACTTACCGTCAATTAAACAAAAACAAAAAATCATGAAATTTAACGATTAGTCTTAGTAAAAGTGTAGCGTTGTTTTTTTTTTATAAACATTTACAGAGAATTCACAAACGAGGACAAATACGCAACCGCAAAGGGTAAACCACTAACTTTATTCAAGAGCATTTTCATGTTTCTCTTAAGCGGTTTCTTCCCGCACTTCCCATATCTGCTTTCTATTGTATTCTCTAACCACACAAATTTTGGGATAACCACTGAACGCATCTAAAAGTACCTACTAAAGGCCACTACGTACACATTGTTGTTATTTAATTTACCAAATATCTCGTTAATTATCTCACATATTATGTTGTCACGACAATAAATATACATTTTTAAAAAATAACTGACAATTTATCACACAGCCACATTTGAACATGACTTCCTGAGTCACCAATTCGATGCCATTCGAATCCAATGATGCCGTCCACTTATTATCAATGTTTTAGAAAACTTGCATATTACCAGAGAGATCTGGGCAACTTTATACTTCTTTCATTTCATAACCATCACTTTGATATTATATGTGAAGGAACCTTTTTTTCATTAATCACAAGAAACAATGACATTTTAATGTACTTTTTTATTTTAAAAAAATAGTGAAGATGTATTAATGTAAATATTTCCTTAAATTGCTAGATATCACTTTCGTAAGTGATATTAATAAATTCAATATTATACACCATACATGACTTGTCATCTTTTTTATCTTAGGTTGAAAGTCGTGCAACATTGTACGCTTTTTGGTTGTCTTCATGCTCTTGGAGGGTACGCGCCGGACTACATATTAAGCAAATACCGTTTGTCGAAAAATCTATTGATATTGTACGCGAAAAGACCCACCTTACGGAGCAGTTCAAAACGTTAAATCCTTCACAAAAAGTACCAGCTCTTGTTATAGGTAAAGTATGGGAGTGTAAGCGTAGTTGCGGTGTTTTATAGACTATACTGGATGTTAGGAGACCGCTTCGGAAAACGAAGACAAACGATAGTACAAATGACATCTTCGATTTTATGAAACTGTCGTTTCGTTTACCTATACTAACATGATGGAGTGTAAATAATGCTAGTAAAACGTTTTAAAAATATGATTTTTTTTTTTAAACCGGATCGATTTTATTTTTCTGTCCCAATATTAAAGGTGTCATTGGTACTATCGTCTGTCTTCGTTTTCTGAAGCGGTCTCCTAACACCGAGTATAAATAATATTTCTTTTGAATGTTCAAATCCATGCACCTGGAAATCATTACATGTATTAATACATTATACTTGTAATAATCTCTTCTCAACATATAGTGGAGTAACAGAATTGATAAAACTATGACAAGTTAGATACTATTTATAAATTATTACATGTTTAACGTATTGTTAGACTTGTAACAATGTATAAATAAATGAGTGTGTGCATGTAAATTGTGGTAATATAAAGAAACGTAAACAGAGAAAATAATATATACAAACGAAGTTCTTATATTTGAATAAGAAATATTAAATAGGACATAATGGATCTGTATTTGCTTTTGAGAAGGATCAAGATTCTCTTTTAAGATCAAAGGATCATTTACATTGCTTATATAAAAAAGGACAACAACGCAATTCAATAATCCTCGCTTTCAACGTACAAAAGTTGGTAAATCTGTCATCCATCTTCCGTGTAATACGAGCGAGCAGAGTTTATGCGCATAACGACACATAGCATCAATGAAAGAGCACTTCAGGAAATCCAATTTTTTCGTCACGGTCCCGTCATGAAGAAGACTTGAATCGAGGAACCGATCCGATTTTAATTGATTGGAAATTCAGAATTGCGTTGCGAACTTTGCTTTTCGTTTTGAATGACAATGTCGTTCTCAAATTATTTGGTTGGCTATCATTTTAAAGTGTTTGACGAGTCGGTTTTAGACTATTGTCGATTCACGCAGAACCCTTTACTTGAATTTAAATTATGTAGTTTTAGGAAATCGCGGTTATTTATTATTTTATCAGTTTACCATACTTCTAATTAACAATTACCATTTACAAGTCTCCCCAGAATTTTAAAGAAATTTGAAAGAATTTTTACATAAGGGAAATTTTTTAGTATTGACTACTTTACAAACCTCACAAACACAACTCACCTTATAAAAGAGACACTACGCTCCCTTACAACCACATCATTAGCAGCAGAGCACTCTTTGATTTTAATTAACATGCCTTAATTTAATTGAAAATAAATATATTGAAAATAAATATATTTTATTAATATAAGAAAATGTTCCTAACAAGACGTCATAAATGATGTTAAAGACTCAATTCAGGATTCGTGTCGACTTGACAGAATAACAACTAAACGAACAGTGTATTGATTCTGTACTCCAATTACTATTAAATAAAAATAAGTCACAGTTTACGTCCGTAGTACGTTTTTTGTTCTATAAAAACGTTTAGCTTTTTAATTTGTTAATTTTTTTAATTTGTTTAACCGATTTTTTCATGATCGATAATAAAATACATCAAGCTTATTTATGTTATGATTGATGTACCTAAAAATTTGTATTGTATATTTTAAACAAAGCTAGCTGCTAAATAAGAGATAACATGAAGGTAATCATCTTCTCTAAAAGAAAATAGAACCTAATGTACACCTATAGTAAATACTCGCAGCACTTTTTAATTAAGAAATAAAGATATTTACTTACTTTTAACCCCCGGTATAGTCAAAAGGTCGCCGGCCTTTGTTCAAAATTTAATTTAGTTATTTTAAACGTTTTTTTTAAATAACAAAGAATTACTTGAACGTCACTGATTAATATTCTATAAGCATTGATAAATTATAATGTATAGGAAATTACGGAAACGTTATTTAACAGTCTACTATCTTAAGGCATGGTCTGAAAGAATAGCGTAGTCAACATAATTTATGGTTGAAATGTATATTTATGAGGTAATTGACCCACCAGTCTACTCCCAATTATTTATTAATGTTCAATATAAATATCTAGCTGATTTCGTAGTAAATCAAAGGAAACATTCTCTCACTTTTAATCTTTTTCCGATTTTATAAAACCAAGTTAAAAATCCGCGGCCATCTATCTTTCAAACAATCAAGCTTCATTTGAATCGCCGTCACCGTCAGTCAACTCAAATGGATCGGTCAATAACTCGTCTATTTAACGAACAAGTCGCCACTTGACAAATCGTAGAAAAAGCTAGACTGGATTGGTAGTTATTTGGGTCACTGAATTGTATAATGAATAGTAACAGCACTTTGTATTTAGTACAACGTGTCTGTTGGGTGGGAACAGAGGCATGAAGTTTTGAAATAATAAACAACTTTGGTATCAAAACACAAATTAGATAATGATTTTTTATATTTAGGTGAATATTATACATAAAACTTTTACTTTAAACTCTATTATCCGAGTTAGAGAGTGCTTTTACAGCACCCAATGTCACGGGACGACGACTGATGAGATATCACAATAGTCATAGTTTTAACGTCTAAAACCGCTCAAATCAACTGTAAATATAGGCTGAATGTCAATAAGGTTATAAAATTTTATGAAAGTTTATTAATGCTTTACATTTTATAATATTAGACGGAGCAACCATCGTTGAATCAATGGCCATTCTTCAGTACATAGACGAAACACGTCCTGAACCAAAACTGACGCCGAACTCCGCTCTATTAAGGGCGCGAATGAGAGAAATATGCGAGGTTTGCCTGCCTATGTGATTTTGCAAAATACATAGAATTAATAATTTTACTCCTCAAGGAAATATCCTTGAAAAGTTCCTTGTCTTTCACAAATGATTAATTCTTTCAATTGATCCCGAGATATTTAAAGTTATTCTAAGTTATTCGTACCTTTATCTTAAACAACGATACAATAATATAACTATGTATAAAATGGTAATAATTACAAATAAGAAATTATTAATTTTTAAAAGAAAATGTTACTACAACTTAATACAGCAAAAAAGCTCGAACAATAAAATATTTGTAATTTGACGGAAGAATATACTAATTTTGTCCATTTATTAGCACTACTAAATTTATCATAAAAATGTTAATGATTTTTTTTAAACGGTTTCATAACTATGCGGATATATCCTATATAATAGTCCTGATAAAAAAAAATCGACCACTTCTACAACATAGCTACAAAACATGTTTTGTTTCACAAAAATGTTAATTTAATTTATTGAAATAAGATTTAACTATTAACATTGTATTTCTCTAAAGATTATAGTATCCGGGATCCAACCACTTCAAAATATAGGCCTGATGAATCACTTCGAAAGTAAGGGGCAGTTTCAATCTTTCACCAAACATTGGACGGAGCGTGGCTTGCAAACGCTTGAGAATCTATTGAAGGGTACTTCGGGCCGCTACTGTGTCGGAGATCAGATGACTATGGCAGATCTTTGTCTGGTACCCCAAGTTTACAATGCTGTCACAAGGTATTATCTAAGTGAATGTTTCAAAATTATACTTTTTCTACTTAATGTAGATTTTTTTAAATAATCTGCGCAAACGTACACATTTTCATTGCTCATTTTCCTTAGCTGAATTGGACAAACAATTGCAAAAACAACCGTAATTAATTATCGAGTTTTAAGGCAGTATAACATGCATTAATGCAGGTTGGATGAAATGGGAACAGGTCACTGGAACGACTTGTGATCCACGAATGCCCTTAAGCATAAGGGACAGATCTATAAGTCAGTCGTTAGACCTGACGTAATGTATGGAGCTAATTTTTGGGCCACCAAAGGTTCGGACGAATGGATTACATGTGACTACATGTGAAGACTGAAAAAATTGTGGATGGATTGTGTGAAAGATGACATGTGTAAGAAGAGCGTAAATTCAGATATGACGGCTGATAGAAGGATATGGAAGAAAAGTACATACAGTGCCGACCCCACATAGCCAGGAAAAGGGCAGGAGGAAGAAGAAGGCAATATAACAGTAACATTATTAATTTACGTAAAGATCTTTGACATTAAACAAATTTCAAACTTAGTGCTAATGTCATCTTACCTTAAAAAGACAACATAGGCGTGAATGATTCGATTATTCGACATTCTCAGAGAGAATCCTTGTGAACATCCGTGTAAGGTACATATATACGCATAACATTTTTAATCTAATAAACTCCAGGGACATTAATGGGATGTAATTTATACGTATTACAAGTTGGTATATCTAATTTAAGTTCCAAAAACTACAGAAATAAAATAAAACCTATCTGAAATATTAATCCAAAGTTTTTATGAACGACGTAAGGTAATTACTACCTTTTAAGATTATTAACAGGAAACACTGACAATATACATAAAGTACAAATATTTTATTGCTAAAAGATTCTTATTCTTTACTATAATTGTGATTTAACTTTTTTTAAATTTTAGGCACGGCTTGGAATTGGTTGATCATCCAACAGTTCGAAAAGTCTACGAATCCTTGCTAAAGAATGAAGTTTTCGAGAAAACACATCCAAAGAAAATTAAAAATGTGGAATAATTGATGTTCACAATAAAATTATTTTAAAGATCTCATTATTACATTAATTATAATACCTATCCAGTACCTAATACTATTTACATTGAATTAAGAAAACAAAACCCTACATTTTTTAAAATTACTTCTAAAAATATTACTTTACTACTATTATTTTTCAATCTCCATTAATACTTTTTGTATTTAATTAATTTAATTGGGCCTAATGCCCAGCGATGCTGGAGGCCATGCTAACTACAGCGCAGGACCGATCACTGTGGAGATTTTTGGGAGAGGCCTATGTCCATCAGTGGACGTCTATTAGCTGATGATGATGTAGTAGGCACTCTTCCCCGGCGCCTATATCGACCCCTAAACATTAACTATAAAAGTTTTAAGTGCGGTGTTCCTAGTGACATTATTGTGATAACGATATTGAACAGGTTACTACTCCAAACGATGAGCACAATACCGTGCATGCTCATAACGGGTATGCATATCACTTGCAAGATGATATACGTCTCACTGGTACCATCGCTTTATCCAAAAAATATATATATATATATATAATCTACATCGGCGTTAACAGAAGTACCTACACAACAAATGGACAGTGTATGTGTGTTCGGCTGGAACAAACTAAATCGTTTTAGGTCCGTTAGTCAGTAGACAAGGTTGACCTACTTTTTGGAAGCGACGTGCTTTACAACATAAGGCTTTGTTAGTACACTTGATTCAAACGGCGATAGCACCTAATGAACTAAGTTTACCCAATGATAAGATTAAACATTTAGTACGTTTAGTTTTATTAGCTCCATTTTTCTAACCAAGAAATATGGTTTGAGAGAGTAATGGAATTGTTTATCGCACATTTAAAATTTCATATTCAAATTGTTAATGACATTTACGAATGAAATATTTACTAACTGCAGTAAAAGTATATTACATTATCGACGACCAATATAAGAACAACTTGTACAAGTAAATTACTACTGTTTATAATTCTTTCATACGATTATATCCAGATACGCAAATACTCAAATCAACTTTGGTAATTTTGGTATTAAATGACGGATATTCGTTTTTTTATATACAAGGAGCTAATTACTTAATGTTAAGCGACAAAAGGATGAGCATACCGAAGCGTGCCTGTTTAGGCTCTGGCTTTGGCTCTAACATGTTAACAGCCGTAACACAGCAATGCTGTTATGCGGACAAATTTACAATATGACAGGATTGTTAGCTAGAGAGATTTGGAAAAATCTTTCCTACAATAAATTGTACAATACGAATAGAACTTGTGACCAACGTATGAGATAACAAGCGCATAACCACTGCGCCACGGGAACCTGTACTATTAAGTGATATATACGCGTGCTAATTTAAATTTTGAATGCTAGGCGTCCCTCTTAATGAAAACGAATGGCTTGACTGAAATGCATTGAATTTGTTACGACCAATATGAACAAATCCGTTGTGCTAAACATTTTTAGAAATACAAACATTTGTGACGACAATTACAAAAAAAATCAACTAAACAAATCACAATGTAATACCATAACGGATTTAATAAAGCAAAATATCTACGTAAATCACTGTGAATGTATTAGTTTATGGACAGGTAAACAACTCGCTACTACAGTTATTCATGTAGTATTTACGGTGTTCTATAGATCATATATATATATGTTCTATAGATGATAGAAATTACTACAAGCTTGTATTTATTTATTTATTTATTTAATATCTTTGTACACACAGCTAATAGAAAAGACTAGACAATAAGGATACAGAGTACAAGGGCACTACTTACACTTACTACTCTTTAGACAAAATAAAAATACAACCTTTCAGTAATTTAATTTGTTAACGAATACAAAAGTTCGTTTGTTGTGTTTAAATGTTTATTATCCTGAACCGTTAATATTCCTCATTGGTCTGACACCAATGCAGTGGACTTGCTAATTTGCGAAGTGATCTCTTGGAACGCACAGTGGGCTAACCAGTATTGTCGTCGCCTTCTACGAGAACGTCGACATGTTCCTGGAACGTTTTTCTTCCATAGATAGTGAGAGAAAACTATCTTAGCCTTTAACCGGCGTCGCTTTATGCGGCGGACGGGATGGGCCCTACTGTAAATAGAATCCAACCTAAATATTTACTTTGGCCGCAATGGCTCTTCAGATAAGAGAATGTTTCATATTCCTATTATTTTTTATACTCAGCTCTGGACGAGCGGACGGTGAGTGTGTTTTATTTATTTAAATCAAAAACATTTGTTTGTTGACACTTTTCTGTGTTCTCTTTACTAACAGATTATTTACCATTAGTTTCGAAACTTAAAGAGAATAAAAAAAAAAACTGAAATATTTATAACATTCAAAGCAAAATTGTAAACAAATTTTAAACAATACTTTGAAAAATATGTTAGCATACTTTCAACATATTAAGCATCAAGCACAAAAAGATCTTCAAAAATGACAAACAAATCTTGCGTTAATTTCACCCTTTGTTTGTATAGGATCTATAAAATACGAAAAACTTTTTACGTACATTGAAATCCCATGTAATTTTATTAAAAACTAAAATACTATAAAATTGTTATAATTATAGAGGGTAAAATTTATTCGCAGATGAAACCGAATTTTTCGATGTTCTTTCCGTGATCCGCGATATTGAACTACCCGAAGGCGTGTCGAGGGTGCCGGGACGATGCCAAGCAATATCCACTAGCCCAGAACAATATTCGGCTTTCACCCTAAACGAGAATGCGACACTACATCAACAAGCAGCCGGCATTTTCTACAACACATTCCCTGAAGACTTTTCAATAGTAACTACAGTCCGTTTACCAGGTACAGACTCGCGATAGTTTAAAACTGGTTTCCTTCATCACAGCGGTTTTTTTTACCTCTTAACTTTCTCTAAAAATAGGGCACATACAAAAATGAAACATTGTTTAACAAACCTTATTACTTCAGAATCATGTCTCCGTCAATATTTTATATGGATAAAGTAATTTTTTGGAAAATACATAGGATTAAAATGTTTTCAAAACTAATCCATTCCCCATCATCGCTACAAAAAGGCTTAATATTGTATTACTTTATGATAATTAAAGTATTTCTATATATAACATTAAATTTGTCAAAATTTCTAACAATTATATTATTGGCTTTATATACACATGCGAAAGGTAAAATGCTTACTTTGACACAAACAACGTCGTAATAATGAAAAAAAATTACTTAAACGTATTTTATGTAATAAAATAAATTCAATTAATTTAAAACGGATAAAGAAGAAAATTGTCTAGAACGTAGCTAACAGCATACCTTGGCCTATATAATACACCCTTGTGGTGATGCAATGGTGACATTAAGATACGGCATTCATTTCATTGATGTTGAAACATCCGAATGAAAATGAATTCATCGCTAATGAAAATGCTTGAGACTGGTTTGATACTATTCCGACCTTTTAACGTATTTATCATTCAATGAAAAGCATTGGCAAAACGCAATGGCATTTCCTGTCCTTGCTTACTCATATCGATTTCTTATTAACATATACCTGTCATCATACCGCGTACCATGTAATGTTTCTTCTTAATCTTAAGGTATCAACTTTGGCTGATATTCATCTATTATGCATGATCTTTTATTATGAACTAATCTTGAAAATAAAACGAATTTGATATTTAGGCACAGATCAAAATCCTTTGTTTGTGTTATACTCGGACGCGGGTGATGAGCAACTACAATTGGTCGTTGGCGAATTGATAGAATTATATTACGAAGACACTCGAGGTGATCCACCTGATAATGAACTTCTCACTTACCGAGTCAACGTAGCGGATGGCAGGTAAATATGTTATATTCAAATTATTTGAATTACCCCCGTTACTACATTTAATATATTGACAGTCGAGTTTTTGTTGACTATTTCGTATCATGCTTAATATTGAAATACGGCGTTTAGGTGGCATCGCATTGGTCTAAGTGTAAAGGGCGATTCAGCAACTCTACTTGTGGACTGCGAGATTAGAGAATCACTTCCGCTTAACCGCAAACCCGGAAGTACTTTCAATTTGGCAGGTGCACTTGTCGTGGGCGCCCAAGCTTCTCCGGACCAGTACTATGAGGTGAATAAATATACCGATATAACTTTTTTGAAAAGATTTTATAAGTTTTCAAATATAAAATTTATCATGTCTTAGATAAAAATAATTGCACTGTTTCAATATTCTCTTCCTCTGAGCTTTTTTTCTAAACACTCTTCACATATATAGGGAAAACTGTAAATATAAGTTAAGCGCAAAAATAACAAATACTTAACACGCATGTATATGCGCATAGCTATATATTAAACGGTTTAATAAAATTAAATTTTTTTTTATTAGGGCGACATAGAACTTCTTCAATTTGCAAACAAACCCGATGTTGCTTACGATTTATGCGTTACAATAGCACCTGATTGTGAAGATCCTGGTTCACAATATACAAGTTTCATAACCTCTAAAAATGATAATATATTTGAAAACGAAGTACGCAGTAAAGGAATCTATACGTACAATACGTCAGCACCAGATTTGAATATTATTCATGTACAAACTGACGAAGACGAAGAAAATTTAAACGTAAATATTGATGAAAATCAATTAACAAATATAAAAAACGAATCGGAAAACCTATGGGCTGTAGCAACAAGAGACTTTTCAACATTGAAGCCTTTATGGCCTAAACCTGATATCTTTGCACCCATTGGACAATACTTGACCTCGACTGAAGCCGGTAAGTGTAGTCCGTAAAGAACAGTTTGCAATTTATAAATTTTCTGGTAATATTTATGAAGTAACCTTTTTATAAAGCAAG
Organism: Ornithoptera priamus; assembly: GCA_029034505.1. Taxonomy (NCBI): domain Eukaryota; kingdom Metazoa; phylum Arthropoda; class Insecta; order Lepidoptera; family Papilionidae; genus Ornithoptera; species Ornithoptera priamus. The sequence continues at coordinate 1,368,502 of JARDWD010000484.1, forward strand.
ATGTTGCCTAACAAATATTACCATTTTGTTTATATTTCGCTCAGTTTTAGTAATTTATATCATTATTCTCTTTATCTTTTCATTTAGACGAAAACAGCATCTTCGGGAAATTTACCGACCTTGACGATGTTCACTCTACTCCGTTAAATAACTTAGAATTTATATCTACCGATACATTAACAGTCACCACACCAAGGGTAAGTTATTCAATAAGATATATGTAAAACATCATCAATCATAATTGATATAAATATGCTATAAAATATTGGGTTTGCAGTCAGCACGACAGGATATTACACAGAACACTAGCCTTCTCGCTGTCACTGATGCAGATTTTGCACCAATGACTACCACAGAAGACTACACCGATTGGCTCACACACTCACCAGATATTTACGACGTAAGCAATTTTTATAAAATTAAGATTAAATAAATATACAAAAGTTTCAGTACTATACTGTATTATTCATAACAAGTGATTATCAAATATGTTTGAAAAATGATTGTATTAATTCAATAAAGATGAAAAAGTAAGTAACGATAATACTTTTGATTCATATCTAATTGTAATAATACAAAAATTAAAATATATAATCCATTGATAATTTTCAGAGAAAAACCTCAAATAACTACGATCCTAGTGACAACTACTACGATTATGGGGGCACGGGTATATACTTAGGTCCACGTGGATATCCAGGCCCTCCGGGTCCTCAAGGCCCTCGAGGGCTAAAAGGTGAACCAGGTAGACCAGGGGATGAAGGCCAACAGGGTTTTACGGGACCTCCCGGCCACGTTTTTGTTGTCCCAGTGAGTTGTCAACTTTATGTAACATTTATAATGAATTTTACTACTACTACTCTATTTAATTTTAATTTCTATGATTTATTGTGTTATAGTTACATCAATCAAATAATGATAAAGGTCCAGATGCCCAAGCTGAAGCACTGCGCCAAATGCTTACACAACACATGGTTAGTACTATTCTAATTTTCTAAACAAATCTTTTGTAATCATTCCATTAAATCGTAACACTATTTTGTATATATTTATAGACGGCCATGAGAGGCGTTGATGGTCCAATGGGATTGACTGGACCTCCCGGACCTGAAGGTGATATTGGATCCGAGGGACCAAAAGGAGAACAGGGTGAACAAGGGGAACCGGTAATAACTTAGTTTTTATGAAGAGTTGCAAACTATTATAACAATTTTTATTATAGTTTTATGAACACAGCCGTTAGATGTCTCTATATTTGCCATGTGGTCTCGGGCCTTTAAGAATTGGACTAAGGTGAGGGTTGCCTGTCGTAGAAGACGACTATTTTTAGTTCTGGTCTAGTTTAGGTTCTGATGGGCTTTGAAGGTCGGAACCCTCATTTTCTTCTAAATAAACCCGGTATGAACGACAATGTACCACGTTGTCTTTCTTGTTCTTGTCATAGCCAAGCGTGGGTACCGAGAAGGGCTACAGCCCTCCTTAGGACATGCGTTAGACATAGTGCCGAGAGGCACCAGTGCCTTCTGTAGGAAATCCCGGTGCCTCGCGTAATGCTCTGAAGATGACGAACGTGGGGGTACCAGTGGATAAAAATTCCACACAACCTTGTCTTTCCCCCCGAAGGACGGTATTTATATAAAAGATTTCCCCCAAATCACAAAAAACAGGTGTCTATATATTTTTTACTTTTTTTCGTGTATTTATGTCAATTTTTTTTACTACTTGTAATGTGGGCGATCTTTCTAGTATTGTTCTTTTATACGAATCTAACTATCAGCAGTTATATTATTGTTATTGTTTCTATTATAGGGACCGCCAGGACCGAGAGGTTTACTAGGACCACCTGGTAGAATTGGGCGACGCGGACATGCTGGTAGAGATGGTGAAAGAGGATCACCAGGTTCACCGGGGCAAAAAGGTGAACATGGCTACCCGGGACTAATAGGTATGTCCGGAGACAAAGGAGAACGTGGGACTTCTGGTCTGCAAGGTGAAACTGGAACGCCCGGTCAAGACGGACCACCGGGAGATGATGGACAACCTGGACCGCCAGGATTATCTGGAGAATTGGTGAGTATAAAACTTATGCAATATTATGTCTAATACTATATAAACAAAGTAACATTCACTATTATAAGTTGTATTTGTACAACAATGTAGATACAATGTTTGGAAAATGTTTATTAATAGCAAATAATTAACCATGTTAAATAATTCGTATTTTATTCATAATCAATGCGATGAAACGAGCTGGACGTTCACCTGATGATAAGCCTGCAGACTACAACGTGGCACTAGTTATTTTCATTTGCCTGCTAGAAGAGACACAAGATGATACGTCTCAATACTCTGGTAATTCCACTGGCTACAAACACTTTTAAACTATAACACACTAATGTCTATACACTGTGTTATGACTTTCATTATAACAGCGATAATAATCCCTTAAATTTTCTATATGCAATTTAGGGACCTAGGGGATTCATGGGACCCAGAGGATTTCCAGGGCTTATTGGATATCCCGGCATACCTGGTAATGAAGGACCTCAAGGTCCAAAAGGTGCAGCAGGACAACCCGGACCACCCGGAACTCAAGGCCAACCAGGACCAACAGGGCCACCGGGGTCTCCAGGCCCGCAGGGACCTGTAGGAGTTCCAGGAATACAAGTAACATATTTCTTCATTGAAACTTCATCATCGGTACAATCCAAAGACTAGTTTTTTAGAAATATTTAATATGAAACGAAAACGCAACACGGCGCTCAATTAAATGTTGTAAATTTATCTACTTAATTTATTTTTCAATGTAATTTTTGCAAAAGTACATATTTTAATGTTTTTCAGGGTCCGCAAGGCAAACCCGGAATATCAGGACTTCCAGGACCCGAAGGGTCTCCTGGGACACCAGGCAGTCCGGGACAGCAAGGCTCTCCGGGAGAAATAGGCTCCCAGGGATTACAGGTACTATATCTTGAAAAATAAAATATTTATTGATTATGAAAAGCGAGTTCTTTTTGAAGAACTAAAAATAATATTACTAGTATAATATGGACTATCTACTAACAAACTAAGTCATAAAATTGAATAATACACATATCAAGATCACGCCTTTAATGACTCCCGAAATATTTAATCTTTAATTATAATTTTTTCACCTTTAAATACAAAAGCTTCAACATCGTTCAGAAAAGGGTGTTTGATAGAGAGGAATTGTTTACTCTTGACATCAATTCATTTAATATATTTTATTCTAGAGAGGTTATTATTTTCTACAGGGTATGTTAGGATTTCCTGGACCTCGCGGGCCTAAAGGTGACGATGGACCGCGGGGATTAACTGGCGACAAAGGAGATAAAGGAATAAGAGGTATTGTAAGAACCTCAGAAATCATCATTCATCATCTCATTTTTATTATCATAATAAATCAGTAATCGGTGCTAACATCTTACGACTATTCTGATGACTTAAATTAATGTATCTTTTCGTGCATAGGCATAGAAGGCGAAAAAGGAGAAATGGGACCGAAAGGGGAACGGGGTCAACCAGGCGAACAAGGTCCGTCTGGAATAGAAGGACCTGAAGGCCAAAAGGTCATTAATTACAATGTTTAACAAAAACTTTTAATCAACTGCTATAAAGCATTATAATCGTATTCTAAAGAACAACTACAAATTGTTTAATATTTAGGGAATGGAAGGGCCACGAGGGGAAACTGGATCTATTGGACCTGTTGGTGAAAAAGGTGCTACTGGACCTCAAGGTTTAGCTGGATATCCAGGAATTCAAGGCGAAAAAGGCGACAAAGGAGCATCCGGAAGAAGAGGTAGAAGGGGAACAAAAGGAGTTGTGGTAAATAATATAATCAATAACGTAGTAAATGTAAACATACTCCGTCAAGAGTAAAATAATGATTTATAGCTGTAATCAATAACTGAAACATCTTTTACAGGGAATGGTGGGTGTTCCTGGAGATAGAGGTGAAACTGGACCAAGGGTAAGACTTTCAAAGAACTTCTTTGAAATATTTGGAGTTTTAAAACACTTAAATTCTTTATATTACTCTTACTAGGGGTATAGAGGACCACGAGGACGCCGTGGATCCGACGGACCACCAGGACCAAAAGGTGACACAGGACAACCAGGTCCGCCAGGTTCTACAGGAGAGCGAGGACCCCAAGGCCTTGAGGGCACACGCGGGTTTCCTGGTGCAATGGGACCTCCGGGGTCAGACGGAAAATCGGGCTTGCCAGGACCTCCCGGAGAACGTGGGCCTGCGGTAATTAATATCCTAAAATATAAATAATTAAATAAAATTTAAAATGGGAGCTGGAATATCATTTCACTTTTATTACTTTGTGTTTGTTAGTGTTCTACGTTGAGGCCAGCATAGGTAGTTGCGTATGCAAATCTAATTTCTACTACCAATAAAATAAAGTCAAAGGATTTTTTATTTTTCAGGGTGACATAGGTAAACCGGGTTTAATGGGTCCTCCAGGAGCAATCGGAGCACAAGGATCCAATGGGGAATTAGGGCCACCAGGACCACAAGGAGCATCGGGCCTGCCTGGACTTCCAGGAGAAGTTGGTGCTCCAGGTGAAATGGGAAAAGAAGGACCACATGGAATGCCGGGTCCAGAAGGAAAACCAGGACCTGTTGGGTCTCCAGGCCCACCAGGACACCATGGAGAACCTGGATTACCCGGCACTGCGGTAATTTAACTCTTTTTATTTACTTATTAAATTCTAAAATGTACTTTAAGATGAATGTACAAATTGAAGTCAAGTATCTTTAATTATATTTGCTACTTTTAGGGAGCATCAGGAGTTAAAGGTGACATGGGGCCACCGGGTCCACCTGGTATTAGAGGTAACAAGGGAGAACAAGGCGAACCAGGACAAGAAGGCCCACAGGGTTCTATAGGTCGGGATGGACCTCGTGGCCCACCGGGCGCAGGGGGACAGAAAGGGGAAATAGGAGAGCCAGGGCCAATTGGTAAGCAACTTCTCTTGACACAAAAAATGTTTATCGCTCTCCCAAAACCAAATAGAAAAATCTGCACATAAAACCTTTATTAACAACATAATACACTGAGTATACAGAGCTGGTTTTTAATAATCTCCGTTTAAAAGTGGATATTATATCAGTAATGTTAAAAAACTAAAAAAAAATTATAATATAAAAGAATTTAAATGAAATCATTAATATTCTCCACTAAGACAAATGACCTTACTGTTCTTAACTTTACTTTTCAATATACTAAATTAGTGCAAGTTTCATGTTTCACTCATTTATTCTGGTTTGCATGTAAAGGTCCAATTGGACGTGACGGATTGCCGGGACCAAGGGGTCTAACTGGCGCACCTGGTCCGGTAGGCCCGCCCGGAGAAGACGGGGATAAAGGGGAAGCAGGACCACCCGGAGAAAAAGGCTTTAAAGGCGCTTCTGGAGAAGCCGTAAATACAATAATTAGATATTTTAAACTAATTGATTTATTAATTATAAAACAATTTTTAACATGCCGTCCATATTTTACCGGCGACAAGTATCAGACTCTTTTGAGCAAATGTTTTATTTGCTCCCCTTTTTGTGTTAGTAGAACTTCTCTATATCTTCAAAATCCCGTCATTACCGATTCAGGCGTAGGCGTAAATAGATAATGTCGGGATTTTGAGCTTTTAGTTTTTTGTTCAAATAGAAAAGAAACTTTTAACTGTTAAGGGAACAATTCACTTAAGTTAAAAAGTTAGTGCAGCATTTAGTTACTTTACTATAAAACTTATGTTTTTTTCAATTTCAATTTAATTCTGGTTAAATTATTTGTAAAACTTTAAATAACTATAATGTTTTAGGTGAGACTAATAACTCTCACGTCAAATATATAGAAAATAGAAATATTTAATAATATAGAAGTACTAAACTTAGTTTAATTACGGAGTTTAAAAATTAAAGTGACAAGCAATGTGGTATATTCGTTTTCCTTTATTTATAACTTTATGAAGTTGTCTTTTTACTTTTATACAGAAATAATCGCACAAAGTATACGCCAATTCTTATTATACTTTTTATTTATCTGTTATTTTATTTTCTATATAAATATGTCCTTTACACTTTAGGGCCCTCAAGGGTCTCCAGGACTACAAGGTTTGCGTGGAGAAACTGGACCCGTAGGACTACCAGGAGAAAAAGGCCAGCAGGGCGATCCTGGTCCACCAGGGACAAACGGCGCGGATGGAGCACGTGGACCACAAGGCCCTCCTGGTCTCACTGGCTCTCAGGGAGAAAAAGGTCAATCGGGAACAAGAGGAGATAAAGGAGACAAAGGATCTATAGGTAATATTTAATTCAAGTTGAAACTTTACAAATTACAAAATAACCTACATTACCAAAATCTGAAAGATGGTAAAGCTTAATTGTATAAAATATATATATCCTAAAGAAAATATTTATTATTCTCTGATTGGCTGCAAATGTTTTTAAAAAGATTCTTTTGTAGGACCGAGTGGACCAGCTGGACTTACGGGTCCTCAAGGACTTCGAGGGGCTAAAGGAATACAAGGCGAACCTGGGCCACAAGGAGCAGAAGGTCAACGAGGTGAAGTTGGAAGTTCCGGTGCTCCAGGACCTCCTGGTCCACCTGGGCCTGAAGGAAAACAAGTAAAAATAAATACATCTTTTATCGTCTAACTTTTACACTTTTTTGTACTACCCGGGCGGTTTTTTTAATATAGATAGATTCATACTAAATGTTTGAAAAAGCACCAATAAAATAAAATGTGGTAAATGTGGACGGATATTAAATTTTTTAATGAAAAAAGTTGTATCATTAACAAAACAAATGCAATTACACAGATTTCTTATATTTACTAAATAATTTCCATTCAGGGACCAAGAGGAGCGGCTGGGCCAAAAGGCGAAGATGGAGCGCCGGGCTTACAGGGCGAACAAGGGCCAAAGGGACCAATAGGTTTAGAGGGACCTAAAGGAGATGCTGGCCCTGCAGGTTTTCCAGGCGAAAGAGGAGAAACTGGACCCCAAGGAATAAAAGGAGAACCTGGTGCCGATGGCCCAGAAGGAAGTACAGGGTCTCCTGGGCCGCCAGGACCAGTAGGACTGGCTGGAAAACCTGGTGATACAGGATTACCGGGTAGTCCAGTATGTATAATATATAACATCTGTTGTATTTTTACGTAGCTTTTGATAATAAAAAAATGGAAACTACGAGAAAGTAAATTTCTTGTGATTATATTGAAATAATTTTAGGGGGCAGAAGGCCAAGCAGGTATCCAAGGTACTCCAGGGCTTCCAGGAGAAAAAGGAGACGTTGGTCCTAAAGGAGCGATCGGGGAATCCGGACCGATCGGACCACCGGGGCCTCCAGGATTAGAAGGTCAACGAGGTCTGAGAGGAGCACCTGGCGCCAATGTAGGAAGAATTTTCTTACATCACCATTTTTTTTAGTTTGTAATAGGACGTTTTAAAGAATGCGATGAAATTCAATACCCATTCAAGATGGAAGCTAAGAAACTAAACATTAATAAGGTCTCGGCAACGAATCTAGTATTAGAAATTAATTAACTTCTCTAATCTAGTAAGTAAATTCTTTAATTAAGCTAAACCGTTTAAGCGTCTCGCTTAAACGGTTTCTTACGTACAGTCTATTTTGAATAAGAAAAGTACAATTTTTATGTTGAATACTTAATAATTATTTTATTAAAATCCACTGCCGTCTGCTTTTTATGTTAAGGGAGAAGTTGGGGCACCGGGGATGATGGGTCCAGATGGTCCACCGGGAAAATCGGGACAGCCAGGTGCACCCGGAATAAAAGGCGATAAAGGAAATAAAGGACCGAAAGGACATATTGGTGAAACAGGAACTTTAGGAGTAAAAGGTGATCAAGGCGAACGAGGACTTCAAGGCCCTCTGGGGCCAGTGGGACCACCCGGTCTCAAAGGAGACACAGTACGTAATTTTTTAAAGTTATTAATTTTTTAAAAAACTATAATTAAAGTTCAGTTTTTATGATCTGAAGTTATATTTATATTATATTCTATTATATATCTTCATTACAAATACTTCATTTATAGGGACCAATTGGACTACCAGGTGCAAAGGGAGACATTGGACCAGCGGGTATTCCAGGTCCTGAAGGTCCGACAGGCCCCAAAGGGCAAAGTGGTACAGTTGGAAGACCAGGTCTTCCAGGACCTCCCGGCCTTCCAGGACCTCCGGGGCCTCCTGCGTCAGCGCCACATTTGCCACCAGAAGTATTTTCCTCGTATAGACGGCGTAGAAGCGTGGATTTAAGTTCCTTAGAATCAACTACAGAAGACAACTTAGAATATGGTGTGAATAAATGTTTTTACTAAACTTAAACTCTCGAAGCTTTACAAAGTTTGACATAGTTTTAATAACAATGAATTCATCATAATTTTCAGAAGACGAACAATTAGAATGGGCGCGTGAAATTATGACGGGTGTAATTGCAGCGCGCACTACGTTAGAATCAACTAGGCGCCCCTGGGGTACACATTCAAATCCAGCGCTGACGTGCAAAGATCTTCGTAACTCACATGCAAATTTAAGTGATGGTAAATAACATATAGGAAAACTAATAATAGGTTATATTTTTACCAACTTCTTAAATGCTAACTATCTGTTTCTTGAAACTCTCTGTTCAAAAAGTGATCGTTTGTTTCTCTGTCTGAAAGACGATTAATTGACCCCAATTAATACATCAGGATATCAATAGGGCGTTTCGCGGTCTCATGTAAAGAAAGTATTAAATCAAATGGGAATTATTAGTATTTTAACTTAATTAAAGACATATGCAAAGATATATATTATACAGATGTCATATTGACTAAATATTTGAGATATAAATTATACCAATTGAACAATAAAGATTCCAACGCTTTCGATAGTTTTTATAAAAGAGTGCTTCTGGAGAAGTTAATCCTGGCGGTCAGCATCCAGAAAAACAGGGGACAGAAACGATCCAAAATCACGAAGCCGTACGGCGTCAGTATTTTTCTGTTATTTAAAGTAGTTAATAGTTCTTTTCCTTAAATCTTGCTTTATCAGTGTTGGATGTTTAAGTTATTAAATTTTACAATTTTTTAACTTACGAAATATACAAACTGATTACGTTTTATAATTTGTAACTATTATTCCACACAGGTTTTTATTGGATAGATGCTCGAGGTGGTGGTGTCAGCAGTCATCCTATACGAGTGTTGTGTAGAGGACTGTACACCTGTGTATACCCAGACAACATGGACGAAAACGAAATCTACATGACGTATGATACAACACAGAAATTTTCTCAAATTGATAATGGACATCGCGTCAGTATTTTAGTTTATATAATTGTTATGCAATTAAACTATTTCATTATAAAATATAATTCAAATCAGTTTAGTCTCCGTAGCCGGAGATCATCACGGTAGGTACCATCGCGACGTCTATTTCTGCTACCAAACAGTAGTGTGCAAATATTACTGTGTTCCAGTTTGAAGAGAGAGTAGCTAGTGAAAATATTGGGTTAACCAGACTTAACTTCTTATGTCTCAAGGCGACGTTGCTATGTGCGGACGTATCTCTTACCATAAGAAGATCATCCCGCTCATCTCGTCGCTTCTTTGTATAAAAAAAAATATTAACATTACAAACTTATCATACTTGAACTCTAAGGCAGTAAACTAACCATATATTTTTCTAGTTGAAACTAAGAATTTAATGTGATTCAATACTAGATTTAATTATAAATTGAAATAATTTCAACGTAGAGCTTTACAACAATGCACGTTACAACAAAACAGAATTAAAAAAAAAACATTTATTCTGCAATAACTAGAACAAAGTTAAACTAACAAAAAGCTAAATACTAATCTTAATCTTATTTTATGTATACTTATTTCTCTTGCTACATTTTATTTTAAACGTAATATGTAGGTTCTTCTTTGTATAAATGTCTTTAAACTTAAATTCTTTACTATTTTTAATAAATAAATTTCTGTCTTTGAAGGTCACTTACGACAATCAAGGAGTAGGTACAATACAACTACGTTTCTTGAGGTTGCTTTCACACGGCGCAAGGCAAAACTTTACCTATTCGTGCCTCGAAACAACCGTTTCGCAAAGGTAATAATTATTTTCAACTAACGTAAGTGTTACCCAGAAAAGCTATAGAAAGACTGACCCAAAAATTTATATCGTCGCCAACTTCTATTGCCATGTCAGTGCGGAACAGTATGTGTTCTGGTTTAAGGGCCAAGCTTAGACTTAATCTTTTTTCTGAAAATATCAAAGCCTCGTGGGACATACAAACTACATTACCGACGTTCCGGAGAAAGCACATCACAATGTCGGTTGTATAAATGATATTCTTAGTTGAAAACTTGTAAAAATACCATTGAATAAAATGATTTAATTAATAATAAACAATGGTTTAATGTAACAAAGTCTATAAACTTATCAATTTATTTTCAGATCTGACATTCCATCAGATTTGGTGCGGACTAATCCATTAAAACTGTATGGGCACAACTCTGTACAATTAAAAGAACCACAACTAATTAAGGATGATTGTAAGGTGCGTAACTATATTAATCCAATAGATAAATAAAAAACTTCCTGGTTCTTTAATATGACTGTATTATCTTAATGTTTACTTCCATGAATTACAAAACTAATACATTATTTAAGCATTCTAGTTATGAATTAACTGATCTAAAGAAAATATATTAAGGTCTTCAAAACTCCACCATCCATGTTTGTTACCTTAGAAGACATTAAGGAATACCCTTGGCCTTTGTGATTATGATGATGATAACAACATAAGGTTATTTTAACATGCATAAATAACATTGCAGCAATTTTGAAATATATTTACATGTTAACAGTGATAAACAGCTTATTTATAACCAAATATCGCAGGAAGGCACAGGAGATATTGTGTTTGAAATCAAAACGTCCCGCGCTGACCGACTGCCCATCACTGATTTCCAGCCGCTGTCATTCATCGAAGGTACACATAAGTTTGCTTTTGAAATCGGACCAATATGTTTTTTGTAACAACAAAAATGTTAGGGATGTTTTTGCCATTATGTACTTAAGACGGATCTTTTGTAAATATTGTAAATAAATTTTGTGACGACTGCCATTTCTTTTATTATCCAGTTTATGATCAATATCATCAGATCATGTGATTCTTATGTATATGTAATGAGTATATGGTACAAGCTGTAACAGGCAGCATACGTGGGAATTAACCGATATACAATGTGTTTCTAGATATATTAAACGCCAAACGGTCTTCTCACATGAAAGTTACCTCATACATTACTTCAAACTCAATTCAAACTTTTTACATTACTTTCAATCAAAAATCGTTACTTACATAAACAGATAATCAAATATACTCTAAATTTCTACATGCTTTATGCAAAAACATACCTTAAAACAAAGTAATACTTATTACAACACAGATGACCACTTCCATTACAATCCTGGTAAGTGTATTTATGGGTGTGTGATATCAGATAATGAATATGCATATATATGCATATATATATATATATATATATATATATATATATACACACACTGCTTTGTCATAGCTAGGGTACAATAAATGTTTAAACTGTATATTTTGGTTTAAACCTATGTTATGCACACAATTGTTCAACTTTAACATATCACAATACATGATTAGTGAACATGTTATCAACAATCAAATGAAAGAATAATTATTAGGATCATATTAATATTTCAACACAAATTTAAATTCACGTACAGATCAGTTACTAACGACTATTATGTTCATTTTCAACCATTGATTGGACTCAACATTTCTTCTAGCATCATTTCTATACTTTTAGTTCGTGGACTTACTACAGGGATTTCAGAAAGCAGTATACATTGGTTTGTTTTATTACTATTATTATATACATCTGTACCACCAACTGCCTTTATATTAACAAGTTCATTATTATCCATGTTATCACCAATTTCTTCTATTGGTGTAGGTCCGGTACAATCCATGACTTCATTTAATGTTTGGATATCTTCCTCAAGATGCAAATTTGTATCACAAACATTTACCTCATTCAATGTGTTATCATTTACCTGTAATATTTCACTTCTCACTTGTTTACTTTCGTTATTTTCTACATTTTCAATGGTATCAGTTAGCATTCTATAGATTATTTCTTTACTGATATGATCACAATTATCTATACCTCCACATGGTTCTTTTTCAATAGAAATTTTATTATTAATATAATCATTATTACTTTTCTTTTCAGAAGGTTTATCATCTGAACAATCATTACCCTTTCTGTTGTCACCTTTTTCCTCAATTTTTTTACTATCTTCATCTGTAACTTTGTTCATACCGTCGACACAGTTAATTTTACCGATAAATGTTTCACTTATTGTAATTTCATCATCCTTAAGGTTAACATAATCTTGGCTGGATTTGTTAACATCTGGAATTTTATCATGAGCGTCGACAGTTGTTTCATCAATGGATAATTCATCATCTTTTAGATTAATAAATTCATCATCAAATCGATCATTATCTTTACTTGCGTTATTTTCGTCTTCAGAAGAAGCGAGGAGTAAATTTTCATCATAGTTGCTTTTCATTTTATCCTCAATACTTGTATCCGCGACATCAATATCGTGTACTTTATCTGTTAAATTATATGAAGTTTCTGGCTTTTTTGTTATAGTATTAATATCTGCTGAAAAGTCATTTTTGGTTGGCTCCGATTCAGAATAACTGGAATTTTCTATGCTGATAACATCATTCGCGTCAATGTCTTGTGATTCACTGTCAGATTCCGACGCGTCTGAAACATCTACAGTCGATTCGTCATATTCAGACGACTCGGAAATTTCATTACCGGAATGCAATTTTTGTAAAAGATTAAGTTCATCAGCATCAGAATCATCACATATTAGATATACATTATCAGCAACCTCAGAGTTGCATTTAGCCGACTCTTTACTAGCCGTGAATCCATCATTAATTTCTGTTTCTTTCCCGATTATATAATTATCAGTTGTATTATTACTATGTTCTTTGTAATTTTTATTCCCTTCATTCTGTTCTCCATGTATTGTACCTTTTAAGTTAAAAGATTTGGATAGTTCATGTTCATTATGTTTCAGTTCTTGTTGAATACACTCAACTACATCTCCTTTTTTCTCATTTTCAGATGTACTCCTATCTTTATTATCGTTAGAGATAGAATCAACTGTGTTTTTCTGTATTTCATTACATGCCAATCCTTTTTTTTTCATTGATTTCTCTTCCAAAAGTCTTCTCAAACGATCTTTTCTCTTTTGTTTATCATCTAAGGAATTACTGTTATCATTAAGTTCTTCATCTTCACTTTCCTCGGGTGATTCATCCTCCTCTATGTCGCTAATTTCTGTAGCTTCTAAACGTAACTGCTTTTGTTTATCTGCATACCTATAATAGTAAATTTGTAATTTGCATTAAAATGTGCAGAAAGGAAACCTAGTAACTATCTAACCCAATAAATTTCATAAATATTTACCTATTAAATATTTCAGTCTCTTTTCTTTCTGCCACAATTTTATTATCGTCTAATTTCGTTTTTAACAATTTATCTTTTTCGGCAGGGTCTACACTTTGTGTAACCCATGAAGCTGCTAATCTCCATTCATTTTCTTGTCTCCGTCTTTGTAACTTTTTGCCACTACTTGTGAAAAGATCACATGCTAAAAAATTTTAATTATGTTTTTCCGTATTACTATTTTTTTTATACTATGACAAACAAGACAAGCAGGACCTTCAAGTGTTGTAAGCAATATGGTTACCCATAACAGTGTGGCGTCTGGTGGGACGGCCATATACAACACCAAATTCAGCTCCTAGCCTTAATACAAATATTCTATGTAATGTTACTTTATAATTTGACAAACAATAATGGTCTTCAAACCGGAACACAGTAATGTTTATGCACTACTATTTGGCATCACAAATAAGCACTGTGGTGGTAGTTACTGAAATAGTCTCAAGCAACAAAATACTACCGCTGTGAGCTGTTCTTTATTATGTAATAAAAACAAAGTTCATATTATTAACTACTATATTTTTTATTTAAAGCCTTCACTAGAAAAATTAAAAAATTGAAAAATGCAATAAAATTTTGAAAGCAGTACATTATTTACAATCTGTAATACCTTCATCCATTATTTCTGCTTCATTCCATCCTAGTTTATCTTCCTCATTTGCCTCCCTGACACATTTAAGCACATCATGAAAGTCTGGAAATATAAGTGGAGTTCCTATCGGTACCTTCTTATTAATCAATTTCTCCAGCTTCTTAGCAGGCCCAGGAGGCTGACCAGGCCTAGATTGTATCAGAATATGAGGCTCTGAAGGCATTTTAGTATTAGACATTTTACAATATTTTTCATACACCCGTATTAACCTTTCTTTATACCTGAAAATTTTGTATGTTAAATTATAAGCTTCATGAATACAATTTAACTTCATGTTTGTACTCAAGTAAATGCAATTTTGTGTCAATAGCAGTGATTTTTACAGATTTACAATTTCAACTTTATAAAATGTGCATATATGCAAAAGCATATTCTTCTATTATAAACCCATAAAATAAAAGTGGAATATTAAAATTGCATGCAATATACAACATTACAAAACAGTTACAAACAAAAATACCTCTCAGTTAATAAATATACTGAATCTTCCTCATCATCAAAATCCACCTCCTGTTCCTCCAATTTCTTTATAGCTCTATTAAGTTTTTTTATGGTCTTTTCCAGCTTTTGAATTTGTTTTCGTTGTTTATTATCATGGTTAATGTTATATTTATCTGCATCTTCTAAATTATTAACAAAATATTTATTAATATTTGTACTTATTACATTTTTAATGCCATTTTTCTTGTGGCCTATGTCCAGCAGTGGACTGTCAATGGCTGTTGATGATGATGATATTTTTAAGAAATTTATTTGAGAAGCCATGATTACTTAGTTTATACAGTATTAATTACATATTAAAATACTTTTTGTTTTCTTCATAGCTCTGTGAAGTTAATTTTTTTGCAAGAACTTATTTTTTTATAAATATAGCCTAAATAACTACATTAAACATTAGTTTTAATATCAGTGAAGATCCAATTAAAATAAATCCAACATTTCAAAAATTTGCCACAAGTAAGTAAAGTCCCAATTCTGTGCTCACACATTTTTAAACAATCAAAATGTAAAAACATGAAATTGAAACTAAAAACAGTAAAAAGAACCCCAAATTATATGCAACATTAAAAAACTTGTATAACAGTAAATAATTATTTACCTTCTACAGGATTCTGCTGGTTTGCTAAATGGCTTGTTTTAGCTAATTTCCTTTGCAAATTTAACTCATCCACAACATCTTTTAAGTACAAATACATCTTGGTAGGATCAGCCTCAGTCATCATTATTTTTGTTGATACAAGATCAAGAAACTCCTCAGATTCAACATATGCTTTTGATACTTGTCTATAATAATTTTTAATTCTTTTCTCTATAATCTTTTTCATATCATCTGTTTTATCAATTTCACAACATAAATTAACAAATTTTTGGACTATTGGATGAAATTCACCAATACCTAAATAATTATGGTCACTATCTTTATGTATTGATTTTGTGTTTTCATCATCCTGACTTTTATTTTGTGTCAATTTCTCAGTAGCATTCACATCACATACTTGAGTTTCATTCTCATTATTAGTTTTACAATCTTGCTGATTTGATTCAGTATCTTTTTGGTTACCACCTTCAACTTCCACATCTAGATCTTTACATCCATTTTTTTCCTCTTCATTAAATTTATTGCTGTCAGCATTAATTTCCACTGCAGTTGCCTCAGTAGATTCACACTGTTCTATCACAGAATCACTAGTTTTTGGATAATTCAACTGCTTTTGACTGTGTGGATTTTTAATTTTATCTTTTTCCGGGCCTTCTGTTGTAGCTTCATTTAAAAGTTTTGTAGGACTGTCCTCTATCATTACAAAAAGGTCATTATTTTTACTTGATTCTTTAGGCAAGTAAGGTTTTACAGGACTGTCGTCTATAGTAATTTCTATCATTTTACTTGGTTCAGGTTCTCTGTTGTTCTTTTCTTCAAGACTATTTGAAGCGAATTGTTCTTCGGGTCTTAAATACCATTGGGGGCTGCCCGTGGCTGAAGAAGACTGAGAATTATCATCATCAAGCTCTACAGTAAGAATTTCACCCAGTCTTCTGTTATTTTTTTTTA
Source organism: Ornithoptera priamus (assembly GCA_029034505.1). Lineage (NCBI taxonomy): Eukaryota > Metazoa > Arthropoda > Insecta > Lepidoptera > Papilionidae > Ornithoptera > Ornithoptera priamus. Next base: position 1,384,813 of record JARDWD010000484.1, read on the forward strand.
CAGATGATGGGTTAATAGCAAGTTTTTTATTAACTCTGAATTTATCTAACCCTAATGCACCTGTACTTTGTACACTTTGTCTTGTACCCTGAGTTCTTGTAATTGTAATACTTGGTGGTAATTTAGTTAAAACTTGTTGTTGTATGTTTACTTTAGGTTTCATGACTTTTACCTCAGGGACTTTTCTATTTAATACAGTAGAATTATGAGTAAATAAATTAATTGGATTGATACTTAGTTTACTTTTACCAGGCACAGTGCTGTTGTTGACTAATTTTGTACATGTTGGCTTGGATGTCGAATTTTGTGTGTATGTTCCATTTGATTTGTTTTTAAGAGTACTTGCTGTACAATTAGAGGTAGTAGTAAAATTAGCTAATTTTATCACTGACTTTCCGGGCACATTTTTAAGTTTATGTGATGCATCAGACGGCTCTATACTCTTAGCACGTAGCTTGTTCGGAAAATGTACCATCGCATTTAGCTTCACCTGCAATTGTAATTATAATAAAAATAATAGAACAGACCCCGAAAAAGAGAATACAAACTTGTGAACACTTTATATTCTTATATCTCACTTTTTTAGGCGCCGATGGCCCAGCTTCATCGTCAGAAGAGCCTAACTCAATTATTTCTTGATTTTCCATTTTAAAATTAGTCTGCTCTTGTATCCTATACTTATTATTAAAGTGAGCTACTGTAATTTCATATCATATTTCTTACACTGGACGCTTATGTTCAAAATATTTTACTCAAAACAAACACGACGTCAGATCTGAAACACAATTTATAAATCGCATAAAGTAAATTAAGATTAATGAAACTACCTTAAATAATAGTACAGATAAGAAATAATTTATTATATCATTATGTTTTATGCTAAAAAATAATAATTTTAATAACATCTAATTAACAGATTTTTCTAATTTTAAATAACTTATCGATTTATCTCTCAAAATATAAGAATAATTTACTAGGTGACGATTTTAACTTAGCTTTACAAGATTCCAAAATTAAACTTCACCAAAATTACTTATAAAATTTGGGCTGTTTATTTAGTATTTACACTTCTTAAAATCAAATAAATAATTTCTAAGTATACGGCCCAAATCTCCCGACATGAATCTCTACACAATCGTATGGGAATCTTTGAGGAAGATCAACGTCCAGCTGTGGACGTTTGTTGGCTGATGATGAAGATGATGTGTTAGTAATAATAAATTCTGTTTCATTTTTCAGTTAAGCAGGCTTCTTGAATAATGATTTTTGTTGTATAAATGTTTAACAATTTACAAATTTTTATTATCTAACGGTAGCTATTACTTTATAGGCACATATTTGCGGATTGTTTCAACACTACAAAATTAAATTTTATATTTTAATAATTGCAACCTCACTTCTTCTTTCAAACTTGTTGAAAAGTGAAATCTTTACAAGGTGTCAAAATATATCGGAATCGTGTCTTTATTGAGATAAATAAATTTCATAAATTACTTATTGTGGACATAGGAAAATGATTAAATTATTTTCATTAAAACAACAGAAAAAAGATGAAGAAGGCTCAGCTCGAGCAGGAGGTTCACAAAAAAAGGCTTCAGCAGCCCAACTGCGAATCACTAAGGGTAGATAAATTTAATAAAATTTATCCTGCAGTGAAAACAAATTGTTAAATTGTCAGTGTTTTTTTTACTTTTATTTCGTAGTAACCAAAAAAATCTTTTTTTATAGATTTAAATGAATTGAACCTACCTAAGACATGTAGTACAGAATTTCCAGATCCAGATGATCTGCTTAATTTCAAGCTTATAATATGTCCCGACGAAGGATTCTATAGAGGAGGACGATTTGTATTTAGTTTTAAGGTAAGATTTTTCATAGGATTCTGTAAATACATATTGTTAAATTTTGACTAAGTCAAAATTTACTAAAAACAATCCTAATGCACAGTAAATTAAATAGAGGAAAATGTAACTAGTCAACTCCAAATTTATATAAATTAATCCATTAACATCACATAAAAAAACCTGAAACCTAAAATCTCTTAAATGTTACTAGAATACTTTGTTTGTGATTTTTTATTTATATTCATTATATGGATATGCAATAAAACTCAGATAAATTTACCCAGATCTGAAATTATGTAATTGAACTTGAATGGTGCAGTAACTGTTTTAATTTTTTTGTATTATTTTTTTGTGCTTTAAAACATATATATACTTTTTTATTGGAATAGGTAGGTCCTAACTACCCACACGAACCACCCAAGGTAAAATGCGAAACAGCTGTCTATCATCCTAATATAGATTTAGAAGGCAATGTATGCCTTAATATACTTAGAGAAGACTGGAAACCAGTTCTAACAGTAAACTCTATAGTTTATGGATTACAATATTTATTTCTGGTAAGTCATATTTAATATAGTATATTAATATTAATCAGAAATCATTTTGTCACATCGTAACTCAGAGCACATCAGTCATTGTTTAAAGGACATGGAAGCTTGTAACAATATTGTGTAACATTAATGTTATATGTTATCTCATGTACTATAACCAATGGATACAATATTGTATACGTAATTAACCACCTTAATTACTATACTTATATTTTTATAGATTATTTAGAAAATTATAACATTTAAAATAAATTATAAAGATAACTCAGCTTTTCTTTTTCTTATACTCTATATTATCTTATAATCAACAAAATTTCTGAGTTTATTGTTAGTTATTCTTATAGGATGTGTGTTGTTACTATATTCATAAGGAAAGAGAACACTATTGATAAGAAAATTACTATACCTATGATCTAACGAATAAAGGTGGAAAGCAAACTGTGAAGCTGTGTAAATTACCTAACTAGCATAACATTGTTATAAGCAATAATACCACATGCCCTCAGATATGAACAGGCACGAAAACCCTCTTCATGCAGTGATTAAGTGAACAAAAAGAGACTTAATAACATAGTTTAAAAATTAATGTTTAATAAAATTATGCCTCACATTAAATTCCTTCACATTACATGTGCACAATAATGTGGGCATATAACTATGTTTTGTAAATTACCTGTATCTCTACCCATGCATGTATATGTATATGTTCATCATCATACATTATTTTTTAATGGTTTCTTATATTTATGCAAATATAACATATTAAATAAGACTAAATTTTATAGGTTTTATTGCATTTGTTTGGTTATTTTATTATTCTGATGATTCGACTGTGTGCAGCAGTCACAGTCAAAAGGAGTGGGGCAATCTCAAATATAATCTTATTTAATTAGTTATTGACCCCCAAAATATATCTTTCATACAGTTTTGGATGATAAAAATAAATTTCTACATTATTTAAGATTGACAAAAAGCTTGTTAATGATTAAACAAATCTAGAAATATATTTCTTATCCTCTGTAATAGCCTTTTTTCACATGGAAAACACATTTCTGTGTTTTTAAGACAGATACAGCAGTTTTCTAACCTTTCTCACAATTGTTATATTTTCATTTACATCCTTATACTCACATGTCCATTACTTCCCACAAAAAACCATATAAAATTCCATTACTATTGCAAGGAATAAAAACATTTTTTTTTCTTTTATTTAAATGTTTTATCATTACTATATAAATTTGAACCATGGTACATTTCAATGATTGTTTATATAGTTTATTTTATTTGACCTAGGCAAATTACATAATGAAGTAAAGTTAATAGGCTAAACTGCTTTAATAAATCTAGATAATTACGATAACTGTTATCAATGCCGACAATAATACACTTTTAAGGTTAAATGAATCTAGTATTTATTATTACGAGTTTCACACAAAAATACATTGTGCTTATAAAACACTTTTCTCACATTTCTGTGTTTACTTATTAATAAGAAATAACTTTTGCTGTTACGTAATTTTTTTTGTCTTACGTTATTATTTTTTTTTACAAAGGTAGCATTTCATTATAATATATTTATTAGAAGGTAATACATAATTCATTAAATTCTACGAATTTTACCTTGTAATATTGTATTCACTTTTACTAATATCAGAACCTCAAGCTACACGATAAATATTTTTTTTAGGAACCAAATCCTGAAGATCCTCTAAATAAAGAAGCAGCAGACGAACTTCAAAGCAACCGAAGGCTATTTGAACAACACGTACAACGAGCTATGCGCGGTGGTTACGTCGGAGCGTCATACTTCGAACGGTGCCTCAAATAGAACAAACACTCAGTTGTAAATTAATGATCCTTATATAAATAATAAAATAATCTCATTTTGTACATGTAATTTATTGTGGATTCATGAAGTTCTTTACTTTGAATCTAGATGGCGACACTTCATAATTAAGTTTTAGGAAATAAAGTTAACATTTTTTTTATAAAGGACGACAAATAACTATTAAACTGAATACATGCAAATGAAATTATAGTTTCATTATTACATTACAAAGAAGTATAAGAAAAAACTTGACAATTAAATTATTACCTACTAGTTTAGATTTTGTGAAACCCCAGGCACATTTCTTTGAGTTGTTGTTTCAAGGTGACGTGCACAATGTGGATTAGTATCTATCATTATAACTAGCACCACATTGTAATGGAAGGGCATGTTAATAACCATCAGATGAACGATTAGTTGATGTCTCGACGCTTTGTAAAATAAAAAATATAATTATAAAATGTATTTCAAATATAAGATATTTTTGCATCCTTTCAAAACGAAACGGCTGTAATGGCGCTTAAATAACGAACAGCTAGAAAACGCCTAAACATATGGAATGAATAAAAGAAATATCGTGTTATTATTGTTACTCGAAATATAACGATGAAACGCGCGCAGAATGTTGCATGAAGTGAACAACGAACGAGAGAGCAGCGGGCGGCGACCGCGTGAGTCAGGAGTCAGTCAGTGGCCACACGAGCGGCGCGCCAGTGTTGCCCCAAACGCCGAGCGGTTTATGCGCTTCCACGTTATCACGCTTTCTCCGCTAGTGGAGTTCTGAAGGCAGAGCAATTTCGACACGCTACTCGAGTTGCGAAAGTCCGCGCGATGATATACAAGTGAGAGCCAGCTTCGGACGCCAGGGTAACGCTCATCGCGCACGGTGAGCCAGTTTATTCAACGGAAGACATTCGAAACTCGCCAACTGTGAGGGAACGGGGGGCGCGAGACGCCGTCGGGTCGCACACGCGGGAGCAACGATTCCTAACACATACTTACTTTGAGAGAGCAACGGAAACCAATTTTTAATGTGTCAAGTCAGTATAGCTTATTGCTGCTACGTCAGATCGCAGAACGCCTCGAGCAAGAACTACAAGGTTATGCAAATGAGTTCTGAACGCTTCTATACCAGGGGTAATCTAAAGACCATTCACAACTTCAATAAACTTTAACGTTTACATTTATCGTACGGTGTTCTAAGTGCTTATCTATATAATTTTCCTGTCCTTTTATCGTTCGGTGTCGCGATCGCTAATTGCTAATTACTTGGAGTCGAGTGATAAGGAGTTTGAGTACTTGTGAAATAACAGCGGCGAGTGCAAATCGGAGCTTCATCTGGTGTGTACGATGGCGGCTCAGCAAGAGGAAACGTTGCTGTCGCGCTGCGAAGTACCCATTATCGACCTGGCTCATATAGGTAAATATACAATAAATAATATTTAAATTATGTAGGTTTTGGACGTAAAATATTTTTTCCTTTAAAACTAACGGTTGTCCTAAAAGCTACGAACCTAGCACAAAGACGCAGAAAGTCGTTTACCTGCGCGCATCCCCAATTATAGGTGGTTGAACGAGTCCGTCTGTCAGCCGACAGCTGTGCAGCGACGCCTAGTAAAGGTATTATTTGTAACGAAAACTCAACAAAAAAAATAACTGCAGTTAATTCCGCCATATACCTTTAAATGTTGTACTTACAGAGCATATAATCTTAACAATTTACGAATAGGACATCGTTTTTAGCAGTTGATAATGAATTTTTAAAGGTGAAATCATAAAGCCTTAACAAATACTATTATTTACGTGTACATGCATTCATTTCGTAACTGTCGGGGACCGGTTTGGCGTAATGTTTTTATCTACATGTATTTCTTAAGTACTTTTAAATTTATTAATTACTATTAGTAATAATTACTTATTCTGCAATTAATTTGAATCAGCTCTATGAAATCAGAAATATTGTTAGAAAAGTCATAGCCATTGTGAAATGTTTCTAAATAGAGAAAGCTATTAAACGAAAATTGCTATCTTCTAAATAAAATTAGCAACTCTATCAAGTAATTTAACATTGTACTATTGTCTATTGTGGCAAAACTAGCACAAATGCAAAAAAAAAACAATGGCAACGATGAAGAACATCGAGATTTGGCGATAAGATTTTCTATTCATTAAAAAATGCAAATTCTAAAGGAGCCCGAAAATTTTCTGATCTGTAGATAACTGGTCAAAACAATTTATACTTTACCCAGAAAACTAAAATTAACTGTTTGTCACATTATCAAAATATCTCTATATGAAAAGAGCATCATTATAAAAAAGTATATTTGTCCCTTTTGTTTTACAGTACAGGAAAATATTGAACTGTAAATAATAGACACTTATCACAATCTACTAAACATATCTTTTGATAAAATTGGAAAACAAAACCAAGAACTATCAATCAACCCGATAAAGATAAGTGAAAACAAGCTAAAAAAAACATATTGTTCGTAAAATAAGAAACTATATCTTATAAGTGACTATAAATTTGGGTTCCATTAAAAATACTTATTAATATTTGTCAATAAGTAGAAACAGTCATCAAGTTTGAAGCAGAAGGGAAAAAAAGAAGTTTAACGCTAAGGGCGATGGCCGATCGATCCTTTGTAAGCTCCTGGTTCCCGAGCAATAAATACCCTGCCGTCACAATCTTACTCCTATTAAAATACTTATTGTTGTGTATGTGATGTGAAAACACGTGATGGTAATATCTTTACACTTTATAATTTTTTAACCAAGCTCATAAACGTTTGTTTATCACATCAATCAGGGTTTATTTGTTTTGGTATGCGCGTTTTTAGTGATTATACGTAAAATCTAATCAGTCTGGGATTAAGTGTTTAAGCATTCGCTTTTAGTAATAATTACTCGATACAGTTTCTTTAATTAAATATTGTTCACGATATAAATATTATAATTTTGGGTTAACATAGTAAACAACGCTTTTATTATTTTTTTACATCTACAGCAACAAAAAAGCGACATCCCCCACATGTGTTAAACTATTTTGTGGATTATAAATGTGAAAAAAATATGTTTAGCAGAGTCGTGTAAAACGCCCAATATTACATTAATGAGAAAAACTAATAACATAAAAGAAAAAAATTACAGATTTAAATTGTTTTTATATGTAGATAACATCACGAGATTTCATAGAAACAAATTACCAACATAACTAGTTGCATTGTAAAACCCTCCAATATAATACTTCTAGTACGTGATCAGATCATAAAACAAGGTAATTTTAACTATCTACCCGTAGTATTGATAACATATACAAAATATAATATGATAAAATGAGACAAATAAGAGAATTGCTATAAAGCCAATCTGCCTAAAAAAAAATTACAAACTTTTGACAATTGTTGTAAATAAACAAATGTAAGACGCAATTTAATATCCAGTAGTCGCTTATTGTAAGAACTCAATTTCTCGTGCACAAATTTAACAATTCATTTCTTATTTAGTACACCATGCGAGTCGACAAGTGCATATACTTTCGTGTATTATTTCATAAACAGGAACTATATATTTATTTAACATTGCGTTTGTTATAAATATCGTTTATACTTCACGAGTGTGTAACGTAGCGTTAATTGAAGTCGAGGAACTGCCGACAGACCAATGACCTATATTTGATGTATCCGTTGTATACATCGCACAAAGTTCATTTATTTATCTGATTAAATTATTGAATGAGAGAATTCAACATGTTATTCTGTATCAAATATTTTGTACTATAACTCTGAAAATATCATACAATAATTTATAAATTAAGTAATATTTCTGGAAGCTGTTCCTTTAAGCTCTATTTAGATGCGTCAACTGTGTTGGTATTATACTTAATCTAATTTATGACATTTATAAATAAATGACACTTAATCTTCCTGCTATCGGCACCTTTGTAATATCACATATATGGAGAGCCAAACACGCTGGTGAGAGCCAGCAAAGTACAAATTGGTGGAACTAACACATGTCTAGGAAAACCAGCGTTCTTAGAACACGTCAGTTTCCTCACAATTTTTTCGTTAAACGAAAGCTCACTGGTAATCGAACCTGCGCTTTCTCTATCCTTTTTCCTTAAAAAAATTAAATTATGGGTATAAATGTGATTGTTCCATTTGTACAAGTTGGTTAACTTTAACGATTGAACTGACACTAACATGGATTTGAACCTAGTAGATGCTAATTCTAGTAAATAAGGCACCGTTACACGTATAAGCATTCTAATTAATTATCGTGAGTTGTTTATTTACAGACGGGATATGACGTCATCAGACAGAAACGGTAACGTATGCCGTTGCTTCCGCGAAATTGTAACAAGTTTATTTTTCGTTTTATCTCTGACTCGTGTCGAATGTCCACGAAGTTGGTTAGTCGGCCATTGATATTATATGTACGTACGTGTATACCTTGCGAAATCGTATTAAATGACAAAGGGAGATTTCAACGAAATTTTCTGTTGTGAACGCTTACATCCGCCAAAAATAAAATGTTGTGGGGAAATATATATTCAGTGTATTAATATAGGTTTTTTCCATAATCCACACACACACATCTATAATCCAAATAATCATCACTGATGTAATTTTAAGATACCGCTCATCAATTTTTAAAGCTTTTAGGTCTAATTTTATTTATAGAGATGATGCTAAAATGAATATCATATTTTAATGACATACAGAAACAATCTATACTTTAAAAAATACGCCACTATAATTTTTTTTTTTTTGTCTTATAGATTGTGATCTTATTGTCTTTGCACAGAGGGTTTTTTTTTAACAATTTAGGGCAATCTTAAAAAAGAAAGTGCCCTATCTGAATTTGAAAAAAGTAATCAATGTTACATTATCATTCCAGTGAATGTGATTTATAATATGAGGAGTAGCTAGCAATGCAGATTGGTAAAATCGTGCCACTAGCTACTGGCCTTGGAATCGAACGGGGATCTGTATTACTAGAGAAGCGGTTAGCTATTGCGGCACAGCAGTTAATTTATTACAAATAAAATGTTCTGATCATACTGCTAACTTTCTATAATCGGTTAAAAGTTTACAATTTCATTTCATAAAAAAAAACAACACTAATTTTATTTATAAATAAAAATAATCTAAATTTAGGAATATTTGCAGTAATCGGCACGCTTGCTGAAACTGACGATCATCACCATCACACGCTTACTTCATGTCACATTATTTATATATATATATATACAATATCTATTTATACACATAAGAGATTTCCACCTGTACAGAGACTCAATACGATATCTCTAGACCTATAACACCTAAAGACTTGAAGTCTGGTAGGAATATTCCTTTCAACGAATATATATAGGTTAACTGAAAATTTTACTAAATTGTTTCCTTATAAGTAGCTGCGGGGATTTTACGGTCAGCAAAGCGAGTGGGGAATTTGCATATATTACAAATGGACTGATGGTTAGTAATTTTGCGAAATTACATAGATAATTTTAAAGTGAGAATTATAAATTACATTATTTTATCATATCTAAATATTAATAAAAAAACTTTAATTATAATAACCTGTTGTAATTATCCATTTTGACGGTGGGTTTTACCATGACGCATCTAGGAAAATTTAAGGTATAACATAAAGGAATTGAAAGAGATATTTAACATTCATAGTTTTTTCAATATATATATATGTATTTCAATAAAATATTTATGTATTTCTCGGGCAACTGTTACTCGAACATACGTCAGAGGCGGGGAAAATAAAAAATATACAGGAAAAGATATTTCAAAATTCCCCCGTTTTAATTAATATTGTGAGAAGTAGAGATAAAGAAAAGTTTAACGAAAACTATAGAGATTGTAGTAACATGACATTATCTAGACACGCAAGATAAATGTTAATATGTTTAATATAAAATAATAATTTTATGAATCGTGTATTTGAAAAAATTATATCAGTTTTATTATTGTTTCAATTTGCCTTATGTTTCTTCGGATAGCCTCTAACTTATGTACATTCATTTAATTACAGTACAAAAACCACTTAAGCTTATGTTAACTTGAAAGAATTAATCCCGCTAATCAAAGTCCTTCGCAGCATCATTGAAATTTCTATTCTAATAATATTCTTCAATTTACAAACTTTTTGGCGTAATAAGTAAAAACAAATATTTACAAAAATGCGTTTATAATATAAAGAATAGCCTTTTACTTATTGTAATAATTAATTACTATCAGTCTTTAATTACACTATTGTATGTAAGAGTAGCCTATAATAAATTTTATGTGCTTTTGCAAAAGCATTATCATTATAAAATATATATTAAATCTACATAATAATAAATACTTCATTGAACAAATGATATGTATGTAATGCTATTCTCACAGTACTTTCTTACCACATAGTGGGTAATATCGGTTTATTTTTTCGTAGGGTTTAAGACCTTACATACAAAGTACAGACTTAATGCCCAAGTGACAATTGCATCCAGTCATCTCAGCTTATGGATAACTTCAAATGGATATAGCGCATATGACCAATGGCTAGATGGGAGGGATACTCCATCACCTTTTTGTATATTTCTTCATTTTAAAAAAAGTTAACCCCACTTAGCTTCCGGTTATAATTAATCATTTATTTCATTATGTACTATATGTTTTATCGCAGTTAGGATAATAACCATAAAGTTAAGTGCTCGTTATTACGGACATTGTCGGTTGCATTATATAAGGGAACTACGTAATCGTTGCGTTTAATGTGATTTGCTTCATTTTGTAGTTAAAATATAAGATTCATAATATACAATTATTATTCATAATAATTCATTTTACGTACTGTTACTAAACAAACCAAAAGAACCAAAGTCCCGCTGTGTCACCTTCATGGTCCGTCTGACGCATATTTATACATGTGGTTTTGTCAGTAAATAATGGAATTTACACATGCGAATATCTTTAACATTAATACAAATAATTGGAGTTTTTAACGTTAATGACTTTAACTGCATAAATATTCTTGGAAGCAACATCCTTTGTAATAAAATCGTTGGAAATACAACGAACTTCATGCCATCGGTGACGTTAGTCAGTAGTATCCATAGTTTGTTCCATTTTTGTGAATATTTTACTTCACATAATTTTGAGTTCTGTATTATATGTGAGAACAAAGACAGATCTCACTGAAAAATTTACTATAACTTTATAATAGAAACATAAATAACTTCAATAGGTATCATTCATCTATACTGTACTAGATCGTAAGTTTCAAGATGTCGCGGACATGTTTTATTAAACATTTTGCGAAACCTAAATCGGAAATATAAACCAGTATATTTAACAAACACATCCATAAACGAAATGCGTTAATTACACTTTATACAATACCACCTCAGTTGGAGTTCGCAATTGTCCTTAACTAAACACTATACGTTTTACTGAGGGGCCATTGTGTTCTGCAACAATCAAATGCCTTACCTTTTGTGTAAACCAAATTTGCAACGATTGTCCACATTTGCTTTTATGTCAAACACACCTTATAAAGGACACCTTGGAAGATTAAATAAATTTGGCTAGTTCAAAAGTTTGTCCTTACTATATGCTTGCGAATATATTTGTAATGTAAAATAACAGAGCCTTACCCAATTTTTTAAAACGTGTTATATTTGGCTTTAATTTTACCGGCTGTACGTCCCTTTAACTTTTATGAAACTTCTTTCGTCACACTCCTTTTTAAACCCTGTTTCAATATAATTATTAAACATGCAACTATTTCTGCATTTATCACTTAATATTTAAAGCTAATCATGTTACCTAAGCAATAAAACTCTATCCCTCAGCTATCAACGGAAAGGGTTAGGTTTTGTTTCTCTGCATAATCGAAACAGAAATAAAGATAGTTGTGTAATATAATGAATGTCCCAGCTCAATGGTCACGTTCAAAGCCCAGCAGATCATTGAACAGAAGTGGTAATTGGTAGATTACAGAACTAATGGATTCGACGCTTAAGAGGCAAACGAACATAGAAATCTTGGGAAGCACATGAGAAAGTTAGTTCAAAGACATTATGGTAAACCATGTTAAGTAATCAATACGCTCAAACGACGAACGGGACATAAATCTAAACCGGAACTAATAAAAATAACCAATATATTGAATAAGACGTAGTAAAAATAAACACAACAACCGTTATGTAGTCATCTCTTCTCTAACATATTACTATCTGTTTCCCGCCCGCTTGGCTGGTTGTAACACCTCTTCAACTCCCTTTGGGGAATTGTGTAAAATCTATTCTGAGCTTACCTCTAAATCCAGAAGCAAAAGTTAAATATAGAAAGAAATGTAATAAATTAAGGAAAGAAACAACTGTAATACTAGCATATAAAAAAGATGTAAGAACAGATTATAAAAGTTGTAAAATTATCAATAAAAGAAGGAACTGTATCCTTATGTATGAGAGATGCGTGCAAGTGACATAGAAAGAGGAATGATAGAGAAATGTGATAGGAAATAGAACAGGAATGGAAAAAATGCTAAATAAATACTATATGGTAAATGACTGTGGAAATAGGCCCCGGCCTAACACAACTGGACGTAAAATTTGCTTAAAAAAATAGCAAAAGCACTATTTTACTAAATATGGAGTCTTTACGTCTAATAGTTTCGAAAATCTCGTGGTAAGTCAATGAATCACTACATATTTATATATGAACAGACAGAGAGGTATTTTTTTATGGAGAAGCAAAGACGCTTGTAATTTTATCTTCTTAAAGTGCCTCTCCAACTAGTGAAGGTTGGCTATCAGCGTGGTACTGTGTAATTTTATATGAGTTTTACTATTTTCTGAGTGTTGACTGGCTGAGCGTGCTTCTGAGCATAAGTCGCTTCCCCCCACCCACCGCCGTTCATTATAACGCCTTTGCGTATGAAATAAAGTTCAAAATAAAATATGTTACTCACTAATGGAGGCTGATTAACATTTATCGAAGTAGACAAACGCTGTGCTGATTTGACACGTCACATGCAATTGCATTTGTGCAGCAACTGAAATGCAGCTTCGATATTTATAAGCGGTTCGTTAAAGCAGCACGTGCAAGTTGTTGTAACATAGCTTCATAATAATAGCAACATTAATGCTACATAATAATAGGGCAATAATGTTATCGATTAATTTTATTAAAATAATTAAAAAAAGGCATAATATTCGTTATATTAATAAAGCAACATATATCATTTAAGCATGCACGCTATTTTTCGCAATGTTTAAATTTTTTATTGATTTTCCTGATTATCGTTTATTTCCTTATCTTAGAAGAAAGTCCTTTTCATGAGTAGGCCTTCTCCAGTTTATTTATTTTCTCACTATCGAATGCCCTATATTACAAAACCATATTGTCCATACAAAATATTCGGATGTAAAACAAATATATATAATATAATTATTTTACATCCAGTAAAATCATAACTAAACACGAAGTGAGAATTATAAAGTTTATAAACTATTTGTAAAATTAGTCAAGTAGTCAAAATAAATAAAAGTTTTCTATTACATTATATATTAATTGTTTAACTTGTAGCAATTTTTATAAGTTTAAGTATCAACTACGTATTTATTAGATAAGTTTTCTCACAATACTTATATAATTGCTTTGTCTAAGTAACTAATTATTTTCAAAATTTAGAAGAGTAATTTATATGTAGTCAGTAAATTGTCACTAAGTATGGAATTATTAAAAAAAAACAGGTTATGACCAAAAGAATATTTGAAAATATAAATTTTTAAAAATTGTTTAACAGATTATATATATTGGTAATAAACTATGAAAACTAATGAAGATGAAGCCTTATATGTAACAAACTAAATTGTGTACCAAATAATGTTACCCCTTCTGATAATATATCGGAGGCTGAAAGGAAACCTTCTAAATAGTACAATCCAAAGAAACACTCAAATTACACAAATGATTCCACATACACTATGATATAATGAACATACGTTTCTAGTGAAAGGCGTTCCTATACATTTTTATATTTTACTTATAATTTATATTAAAATTTTACCCATAATATATTATGGAAAAGTTTCATTACGATTTTTCACAAGAGATTTTCAGTTTCAAATATAAATAGGTTTTTAGATACATACATTTTACTGTAACTATTTGGTGGAAGCTTTAACATTGGAATATTTTTTTATCTACAATGAGGTAAATCTTGTCAGCAATTTCACATGATGTTAAAAGATAATGAGGCTGTAGATAAAGAAGCCTGCCCGCCCAGATTACTTTGACTTTCATATGTTAAAAACTATCACAGCGATACTAGTGACAGAAGATTTACAATATGATAGATGTAAACAAAAAAAATTACCGGAATAAAATTAATTACGTATGTGTAACAAAGAAAGCGGTTAACCATAGTGCCACAAAGGCAGGTAAAATGTATTTATTCACATTAATTTTAAAATACTTGGAAAATGTCAAAAAAAAATCAGCTTTTGCATAGCTCTTGAGTACAAGTTGAATAACATTTAAGCTTACTAATCACGTTTTATATCCTACTTAGACCGATCGTTATTTGCTACTAATTATTCGGAGCTGGATTTTAATGTTGGAAAGTTCGTAAATTGTTGAAAACACTTAATATTTGTTTGCTATAAAAAAAAATTACGTAAACTAGTACTTTCTTTAAAGTATAATGTAATGCTTGTATTGCGTCATACTTTACAGTTTCGTTGTGTGAGAGGTTATCATTTCACACGATAGAGCGTAGGTGTAGGACTTCAACTACGTAATATATCACCTGCGTTTAAACTGGATAGGTACTCATATGCACAGTACCGTATAAGGTACCAGGTACACAGTACAGTACCTTTTAGTACGGAGGAAACGGCCCGTGATCTGTGCACAAACGAGTTAAGCGTCCGTTAGAACAACCGCTTTGCCGGCTCTTGTATAAACATTAAACATCAAATAACAATACAAAATATGCAAGAGTCTGAAGAAACTTACACACTACAGCAAATGTAGTAAAAGATCATAGATTTGAAGTACTTTGTTCGTTTAAAATTATCTAGATACCTAGTAGATGACGTATCATATTCTTTCAATACAAAGAAACGCTTTATAAAGAATGTATGAGATGGCTGTGTAAGATTACAAAACATTTTCGGATTTATTTTAAAAATAAATGTTTTCGAACTTAAGTGTTACCTGTTTTACAAAAATATCTATCATATTAATGCACTTTTATGTCGTTTTCGTGGCTAAGTTCATAAAGGCTAGAGGATTTTCCTGGTAGTCCATTGTCAAGACAAATATGACATAGATTTATGAGATTAACAATTATCTTGTTTCCAAACCCCTAAAACTTGTCACAACCAACCATTACAAGTAACCTTGACTGTAAAGACGAATTGAGTGAGAAATTTGACGGTAGAACAAAATGAAATAATATAATAAATCATATTTGTCGCTTGGCGAGTTTTATCACTGTAAAAATAGTTTTATCTTTTTCATATATTGCGATAAGAAAAGTCGAACTGACGGCCATTGTATCTTTTTATTGCTCAATAAGGAATTTTCACAGAATTAACATACAGGAAAAAATTTTAAAATTACATTATTATTATTTTCCTTTACCGTTGTTAAATACTTACTGGTGGTAGGTCTCTGTTATCACCGCAGCGCCTCATTCTGTCGCCAAAACAATCGTGTTCCAACATTAATCAGTTCCGGCTTGAAAGGCGCTGTAGCTAGAGTAATTACTGGGATAACGAGACTTAACATCTTATGAGACGAGCCCAATGTGGTCCAGTGTATTCCATCCTAGCTAACACCACATTGTTATTAGCAAGCGTATCATATACCATCTGGTCAACATCTTGCTCCTCTCCTCACTGTTGAATTACAAAAAAAAAAAAAAACTTTATTGAAACACTGAAATTTTCGTTTCTCTATAAACCTATTTTTTCATTTTTAAACTACCGTCATAAATTAATTTGATTGAATCGTAGAATTTTATTAGATATGTTTAGATAATTTCATTTAAAACAAGTGTCTACTTCTTTCACATCATTAACGAGATGATATGTTTTGTATTGAAGCTGATTATATTGCGAAGTCGTTTGTTCTGGAATTTATCAGGGTTTACATTAACCACAGGTACAAAAACTGACTAAATTCTATAGGCAATAAATGATATTAAAGAATGGCTATGGTAGTTGCATTAACGTAGGGCCTTAAGTTTACACGTTTTGAATAACCTAGTTGTCGTCAGTAACTTTGTCTTTAGTAAAGTAGAAATGTGTTTGGTCATCGTATACGTCATTCGAGCGTTTAAATACCTTGATTGTGCTTCATGCAAAGTTAAAAAAAACTTCGCGATGAATTCTCTTCACGGTAAGGATAAAGATTAATATGTAAATGAATTGACGTATTAATACTTGTGACATTCATATTTCATTTAAATAAAATTCAACTTACAGCAAGGTTGTCTATTAAGGAAAACAATCGTAATTATTTACAAATGTTATCCTTGTTAGTGTTTAAAAGTAACAATATTTTTGTTTCTTTAATTTGTCTTCATAATGTTTTTGCCATTGAGTTTCTTTATCTCTTTTTCCGTTATTAACATAAATTGCCTCCGACAGTCCTTGAATATTTCGTGAAATATGTTCACCTAAAAACATTTCGTCTGATGAACTTAAACATACAAAAACGCTTAATATTTGGTCTATTCTATAGACGTAAAATTTAGAGAACACAAAATGTTAGCTCTAAAATTTGCTATGAAATAATGAAGCACGAATAAGGCAGCTAAGATGGCGTGTTAAAAAACCACGTTACATTTCCGTATGTATGTAGCTAGTTAAAATGCGCAACAAAAGCCTATAACTACCTTAGAATTACTGATTTGCAATTATCTTTACTAACGATTATCGTGATCTGGTGAAGGTTGCGGTAAGCAGCTAGATGCGGGCAGCGCAGGTTCGATTGATGTGCAGATCTTTGGAGGTCTATACCTAGCAGTGGACGTCTGTCGGCTGATGATGGTCACGATCTAGATCTATCTAGTTTCTAGTGGTGCTACCTTGTGATACTATAAACTGTTAAGACTATAACGAAATGCATTGTTTGACATTACTAACATTCATGGCACGCGTTCTTTTATACACGTGTTAAAAATGCTATCGTAAAATCGGTGCAAAGTAAATATTTACAAGCGACTATGTTAACAAAAGGCACGTTACCATGGTAAAGCATAAACATCGAATAGTTTTATATTTTTCATCAAATATTGTCCCCGTGGCGCAGCAGCTAACCAATTGTCTTGTAACATAAAGATCCATTGGTAGAATCCATCCTGTCTTGTTTCATAACTACTGATTTCCGCTTTTAAAAATATGAGAGTCACTTTGTTATTGAGGTTTTCGTTATCACTTAGCATTATGTGCAATTCAGGTTTGAAACTGATTGTCTTTAAATAAAAGAGACGTAGAAGTTGAGCATATGTCAGTCGTTTTATTTGGTAAAATTATTGAGTACTGAGAGACCACAGTAAAAAAAAAATAGATATTGATATATCACAAGATAAATATATATCACGTAGAGAGACAAGTTTCAACAGATATTCACCTTCACTTCGGAATGGATAACATAAATATTTAAAATGTTACATCTTAACGGCAACTTATATGGCAAGTTGTTTATTATTTAAGTTTGGTTTATTTGTAATTTAAAATATATTACTTTCACACACATACAAGTAATCCAAAAAGTCACATTCAATTAATTTTATTTAAAGCCGTAAATAAAATATCACTGTCCTTCAAAACTATGTCACTAAGGCTTTCTAATATGTTCATGTGTACAAAAATAAAATATTAACATATAACCTAAATAGATTGATTGCTGGTTGAGTTTGCCACTATGAATAACGGCATAACCTTCGCAAATACTTTCCGTGTTACCTATTAGCCTACTTAGCCATCTTTATGCCTTCGTTTTTAAATGTTCAGCCATATCGCGCTCGCTCTTAGGAGGCACAACATATCATATACATCTCAATTAGAAACATAAAATCAATTTAATATAATGATTTGTTATATTAATTTTCATTATTTCATACTTATTAAACTTCACAATAAATTGATCATTTTGCAAAAGTTTAGTAGTGGTAAAACGCACACGAATAGCTACTGTAGTTTTTTAGTTGTACCTGTTTGTTTTCTTATAGTTGCCTTTTACGTAACGCAGTGGGTAGAATAACATTGGAGATATTCTATCCTGCCTTCTTTATGGAGATCATGGAGATGTACAATATGAATACAAAAAATGATTATGATTATCTGGTAAAAATAAAATTTCTTTTCTTAATTTAAATGAAACATATAGATATAAAGTAAAACACTTAACGTTAACATAAAATAAAAAATGCATGATTAGTAGGGTTCGGTTTGTATGTGTCTGTAATTTGTCTGTTATTTTTTATTTTCACTCGATATTTTCTTAACAGATATTTACTAGTAATATCAAATTCGACAAACGTCAGAAATTGAACTGAGGGTGAAAAGTTAAAAATCAGGATAAATATTGACCAATGTTTATTAAACATTCGTCTTATTACGTCACAGTTATATTAATAAATATAAAACTTAATTAAGGCCGAAGCAAGTCTCTTCCGTAATGGTCAGTAGACATATAACATGCTCGCGCCACTGAGCAAAGCGTGAAAAATATAATTGTTTGCAATCACCCGTAGCAAATTTGGTGAATGTATTCTAATTTAAGCCCTGACGCAACTTATTGTATAACAACATTACCTTACGACAATCTAAAATCGTATGAAATTTGTCTGTCTACCCGTACTAAGTTATAAAAATAAATATTTGATTTAATTGGGTTACATAGGATATAATATTTAAGTAACATATTCTCCAAGTCCAAAAGAAAAATCCTTCCTTGTTTATTTTAATTTAAACACTATTTTCATGCCAAATAGAATCTTCATAAAAAATCAAATCAACCAATGTGTTGTACTAAAGTCATTTTTTATAAAAGTAACAACAATGTCATAATTAAGACAAGAAAAATAGATTTTATTTAATCTCTAAGTAAACAGTCGTTCGGTTTGATGGTAAGCAGTTACCGTAGTCTTTGGACCCCTCTAATATTAGAGACATCATACTGTAGCTCCATGGGAATACGACGGCATTAATTCCACAAGCTGATGGTTCTTACTTGAAAATGTCTCTCAAACCACAACCATTGCAGTTATAAAGTATGAAAGCGAATTTCCGGTGTAATAGTAAATAATGGACTTGAGCATTGATCTTCTTACAAATTGAAAAAAGATCTTTTTGTAATTTAGGTATTTATTTAAAGAAAATACTGTGTATTAGTAGACCGCTTCCAAAAACGAAGACAGACAATAGTACTAAATGACACCTTTGATGATGGGACGGAAGAGAATGGATCTTGATTAAAAAAAAAAAAACATATTTTTAAAACGTTTTATTAGCATTATTTATGCTCCATCAAGTTAGTACAGCTAAATGAAACTATAGTTTCATAAAAAATATATTACTTTACTGAAAATTTTGTATGACACATCTTACCGATACAATGCTCCGTGGCCCTACGAAATAAGGTTCAAATTGAAACCAAATACATCTCGAGGTAGGTTTGGGCTCGGCGGAGGCGGGACCTAAATCCTTCAAATATGATTTTTTTTTTAAATTAGGATCATTTTTTTTCATCCCATTCATCATCAAAGGGGTCATTAGTACTATCGTGTCTTCGTTTTTGGAAGCGATCTCCTAATAATACACAGTATAGGTAGATGATAATAGCAGCGAATTTTCATATTTTGCATTAACTGTTCAGTACTCTTTTTTATTTAATATCAAGCATTGTTAATATTATATAGTATATATGTTTGTATTAATAATGTTAATAACAATGAACGTTATCCTTGGTCTATGACCGAGGTTAAACAGTTAGCCAATTATAAAACACATCCGCGTTTCTACAATACTTGTGTTGGCAACACCTCTTTGTAATCCATCTATATATAACGAAAATGGGTGTTGATTGTTCGTCAATCACGTAAAAACTAGTGAACGTGTCGACCAATCGACGCGGAATGGTTTGTAGATGGTGACAGATACAGGCTGTTTATTTTTTGAATTTCATAGGTCTTTCGCCATTTTATTTGTAATTAAGTTTTACAAATATTTTCATTTCGTATTATTTATGCGGTTGCTATGGTAATAGTGGCTGTATATATTCATTACAAAAATATTTCAGACAAAAACCATCTAATTTCATTTTACGGCTAGCAAAGCGGGCGGGGAAGAGCTAGAATATACTAATAAACGTTTTCGTTTGATACGATTTTTTTGACAAACATTGAAAGGTTTATGTTTAATTGACGCAGTTAACTTCATGAAATGAAAAAAATATTTTTAAAGAATTCTTTGACAACTGATTGAGTGCGGATAAAATATCAAAACTTAAAAGACACCATAATTTTCTGCAGTAGGACGTTACTCTGCTTTAACTTCTACTTCATCATCATCTTTAGGTGCCGTCTTCAAACGCAAGTTTGGCGATCAGATTGAGAAAACTAATTTTATCTTCAGCTATTGTTTAACTTCTACATAATTACGTACAACAATTATTTTCAATGTACTAGTGTATAAATTGTTTTTATCTGGGAATTGCGTAAGCGGTTTTACCATAGTACTGGTTTATTTCACAGAAAACTTGCATTAACTAAAGTTTCTGTTTATCAGCATTTGGCGACTGATACAGGATTTTTCAATGATTATTATTTTTACTCTCAAAATAAATCGAGAAAAATTTGTATAAGTCTAATTTTTTAATTAGTTTTATGAAGACGAAAGATAACCTTCGACTATATTTATGCTATGTTATAAAATCCACTTGCTTTGTTTTTATTTCGTCAATACATCTACACGGTTTATTTTTAACATCGTTTTGTGAAATATCTGAAAATTTATTATTTTATAGTGTGTATGGTAAACATCGGTTTTAAGTGATAAGCCAGTCTAAGTATATCATATAATTATAATCTCTATATGAGATGAGTTAAGCGATTTCATCTACAATCGTTAATTTTTAAATGAAATGCTTACTTAAGAATTGGGTCGATAGTTTGATCTAAATCCTATTATAAATGTAAAATTTACACATCAAAACTAACAATCTGCATTCTCTGTACCAACGACCTGTATCATCTGTAATATTTACAATTGTAATGGTAATATAAACAAAAGATACCATAAATATCCGTTTCGGTAAAATTATACACTTTAGATATTCTTAAATTGAATTCGTTTACATGTTACTCATTTTGAAATTTCGTATTAGTTTTTAAAAAAAATCCTGGGGCGAAATAACTCAGAAGGGCAAACGGAATAAACTTGTAATACTAAAGATAAAACTGAGTATCATGTTAACTTCACATATTTCTTATACATTTATAATGATAAATGTCATAAGGCCGGCGCCATTGCTTTAAAAGGACTTCTTTAGAAATGTAGTGTTTTTATAAAAAAATAAATGCTATAAAATGCTTAGTAACTGGTACTGGACGGCGCCGTTTCGCGTATAATGCATGTAACACATTGATTAATTCATTCGATAAACATTCATAAATCTAGTATTTTCAGTTGTATATTATATATATATAAGAGATTTCCACCTACGTTAGAAACTCATCGCTTTATCTATGGAACCATAAGGCCTAGTGACTTAACATTTGGTAGGAATATTCTTTGTACCGACTATAGGTCAACTAACAACGACTAGGAATTTTACGAAATGTTACCCCGTAACGTGTTATTAACATACGGGTTGAGGTCATGAGTAGTAAAGTAGCAAGTAACATTTTGTTTACTTGCTTTATTTTGGATGTTCGTAACAAACAGGAAGTCTATACAGAAGTTTAAATTTTACGCAAGATTTCGCAATTAAAAAAGTTATGCAATAAAATATCTGCGCACGTCGCTATGGAACGCAATCTACATTGTCTCATAAGTCGTTACCGGAACTAGGTAATGTTTACTGTCTGTAAACATGTTCCGCGGTAAATATAATCGGTGCGGTATCCTTCTAAGCTCATCTACGGTCTCATGCAGAAACTCGGCTGCTGTTAATGTCAATTTAATACGACTTACCTGCATGCGAGAAGTCAAGGACTTCTATACGATTTCTTTGATGTTATTATTGTGTTTTATTTGAAGTCAGTTTTGTAAAGGCAGATTTAAACCAATAAATATGACTAGTTTCTTTACAGTAGGTGCAATTTAAGTAACCGTGGCTGAGAATGACGCCTTTGGGCCATTCCTGTGATACGCACAAATCACAAATAGTAGGGGCACCGATTGACGTCACCAGCAAGAAACTACAAGGCAAAACGGTTCTTTGTTATTAAATCTACCATTTCGAGGTCCTTCTTTGCTTTCATTATCTAATTTTTGTTTAACTCCAACGTTACATGTTATTAGCAAATGTATGTTTTTCTGATTGTTAAAATGTGAATTAACGTTATTTAAATTTAACTATAAAAAATCTAATAAGAAATAACATTCATAACTAATTTAAATTGCTTGTTTTCCACAACCAGTAAATATTTCTCATAACTTGTACTAAAATTAACTGCAAACGATAATAAAAGACTTTTGACGAGCTCATCTAATTTTTAAAGTCTGTAAAGTAAGTCCTTTACGCCATAGACAACATAAATATCGATTTAATGCGTTCCAATTCACGCATTTAAAGTTAATAATTTGTTAAATATGAAAATTCCATCAGATCCATTCTTATTTTTATTTTATTTAAATACAACACAACTTATTACATACGGCCTTAGCCTCATGAAACGACTACAAAGACGAAAGTGAGTGGCAATAGGCGACTTGTGTTATATAGTATTAACTTTCAACTTGTTTAGCATCAACGTGTCTGTATATCAAATGAAAGTTATTATGTTAGTAATGAATTTTTTTTGCATTCTAAGAATATTAATAAAAGAAGGCTTAAATTCATTTTTATTTACTTTTGCACAATTCATTTTTGTCGAAAGACTTCGTTGATTTGCAACTATTTACTTTAATAGAGTTAAGGGAATCCCTCTTCGGAAAGCAAAGTTACAATCTCAAGTTTAATTACGATGTGTACATCCAATGTAACTTATTTACCTTGTGTAAAGTTGCGAAGCGCTGAGAAATTTTGAAATTACTTGCGGGTACCGGCAGAATACATTTATGTCACAGACGGAACCGTGTCACGGCCAGACCTTCAGCTAACTCCGAATGTATATACGAGTTATATATTTTATTCATGTGTTTGCTACTAACCCGTATAGTGAAATACATTGAACAATTTTACAAGGAAACAAAGACTTTATTGTCTTCAAATTACAGATAGAATCGTGCAACTTGGCAAGTAATATTATCAGATGAGCTACTGTTGAAGATTACTAAACTATAAGGCCGATTCACATTATAGTCTCGTATTTATTCATGCGCAACGTTAAAAAACAGTTACTTGATGTAGTTAATGACATTACTCTCATGAAAGTCTACATACTTTTTTTATTAATTTATTGAAATGAAGTATGTCTGCCGATTATATGGACAGACCAAAACATACCTGAATAACACAATAAGTATAAAATAGAATAATACATAGTTCGTAGTAAATAACACTTACTTTATGTTTGTTCCAAATTTTCAAAGTTGCTGGGTTGTAAATCGTCTGTCTGGTTTTCTTTTAATGTTTTGATATCTTAAAAATTCTTTAACTTTGTTCTAACAACTGAAACACGGAAACTTCATTACTAGTTGTATATTAGAGTAGCTGCTATGACTAAGATCAAGAATTATGCTTGTATTTTGTGCACCTGGGGCATAATATTCAATTTTATTAAGAAATGTATTAATCGAACTCATAACCTAAGAATGATTAAGTCGGCATTAAGGCTAAGTGATAGATACCGCAAAACATCCAGTTTTGATTGGTTTTGATGGTTAACAGGTATGTAATATTCGAAAGAAAAGTAACTTTAGCTGTAGAGATTCAGATTAGAACATCTAATCTAAACTTTTACAAAAACATAAATTTTAAATAAAGTAACAAAAATTCACTAATGTCTAAGTTAAGGAAGTTTATTAGTCTACAATTAAAACTAACTATTATTAAAGTTTAAACCTTAGTTTATGAAGGTAATGATAATGTCTTTAAAAAATGTGTATAACATCACAGCCAATTTACGTCCCCACTACTGGGGCATAACCTACTCTCAATATGGGGGCGATGGGGCCATAGTCACCACGCGGGCCCAATGCGGATTGGTGACTTCACACAAACTTTAGAATAACTTCTAATTCATGTGCCAAAAATGTTTATACAATAATTAAAAACCTTAAGGAATACAATCTTTGCAGATGATGGTAATGATCAAGGTTGCAATCAAGTAGTAACTTAAAATCACAACGTTGCTTAGTTTTGCATTGAAGTTAAGCACTTTTATATTGTGTAATTGTAAACTAATGTCTAATAAACGAATTTATCTATTAATCTAATGCAGTTTTTTAATCAGTTGCAGGTACCGATGGATGCCCCATGAAGTCTGTGGTGCGACGTATCGGACAGCAGCTATTCGCAGCTCTCAATGGGAAGGGTCTTGCTATGCTTGTCAACCATGGCATCGCCGAAGAGAAGGTGAGTTTTACTCGTATTTCGCAGGTGTGCAGTAGTTTTAATACATTATTAAAACGATAAATATCAAGAATAAATGATAACGTTGAACTTATCTTTAATTTCTTTGTTGTAAAATGCGAAAGAAGAACAAAGAACTATTTAAATAATTTAAGTCGTTGAATAGATGCCCTTTTTTGGTAATATTGATAAAGCAGTAACAAATTTAAATAATTACTTTTTTTTAACAGGAAATTTGTTACGATAAAATACATTTGTACTGGTTAACGAGTTTTATACTGTTAATGCTAATTAAATTTAACAAATTCATTTAAACAAAAACTGTTAGATATAAAATGGCTTCTTAACTTTTCAGGATGGAGGATATATGTTCATAAAAGTATAAATTTTAGAGAAATTCCGAGCTGAACAGAAAAGGCAGTTTGTGTATAAAGGCGAAAATTGATCAGTAAGACTAGAGTCTTAAACATCTAGATCTTTATTTTCAGCTAACATCACAGCTTCTATTTCTGCAGCCAAACTGTAATGTGATAACATCAGTGTCTCAAAGCGACGGACACAATGTTGTGCAGTGTTTGTCATTGTATCTAGCATCAGATTATTATGAGCAGTATATCACATAAAATTAGGTGAACGTCCGATTCGTTTCATCGTTTGTTAAATAAAGAACAATTGCTTGATGACATTTACCCCATGTTATTTTTAGTACTAACATATTGCTTCAGTAAATAGCAAAACTCATTCCAGTATCATATCTTAAAAGGCATAATGTCTGTCTCACAGAATATTCCATACCTAAAACATACCTCTATCTTATCGCATTGAAATTTTGATTGGAAAATTGCAGTTGAAAGCTGTTTACGCGGATCTGGACAACTTCTGCGCGTTGCCAGAAGGCTGCCAGGCGCAGTACCTCCGAAACCCCGTGAGCAATCATGGATACATGCGGCCCGGAATGGAACAATTCGATAGCACTAAAAAGGTATGCCAGGTTCGTAGTTATTATATCATATACTACAATTGTCAACAGTTTACCTCAACCCAGGGTCAACCTTTAATCCGAAATGAATATGATAATCTTTATAAACATGCACAAAGTTATAAATATGTTTACTATTTTTATTCCTAAAGTATAAGCTAATAAATGTATCTATAACAATATAAGTTTAAGTACTCCTTTTTGGAGAGTAGCATATTATGCTGTGGACATTTATATGGTAAAATATATATGTATAGATAAATTACTGTTTTAACGTAAGTTATGGCATGCTTTAAGATAACAGTGGTCTATAAGCATTTCACAAACAGGCACACTGCCACATCCAGTTCTAGCTGATATCACGCCGGACACCTTTTAAACCTGTCCTGATAGCATGTCTAGTTTCTAGAGACTCGTTTTAGATTACGCCTATATACATAATTTAAATATTAGTCAAAATGTCGCACGATTCCATTTATTTTGAGAACTCATGAACATCGAAAAATTATTTTTTTTTACATCTGAATAAAAGTATACCAAAATAACAACAAAGTGGTGCATATATACGTATTTTCTCGTAATAAAGTTTATAGCATACCCTTGATATGTGAAAACGGTGTCCATTTAATCTATTGTGTAAATATATGAACACGGTGAAAGTGTGTGAATGACTAATAATGCTATTGAGTAAGCGCTAGTGTTCCATATTCTCTCGGCATAAATAACAGCATCATTTGCTACAGTGCTTCAAAATAACAATGATGAAAATAAAAAAAAACAATATTTGACATTTAAACAGTTATTAAATATACATTAACTTATTTGTTTCTGTTAATTTAAGGTAATGTAAGAAATAATATGTAATGAAGATGATATATCTAAAATTAATAACCTCCGTGGCGAAGAGGCGAGCAGCTTGCCTATAACATAGGTCCTCGCTTTAACTCTGGCTATAGAAATGGTTTGATTTTGGATAGTAATTGTTTTTATTAATAAAGGCATAATTAGGTACCGCAAACATGGTCAATCTGTGGCGATTTAATGTAAAGTTGAAATCAAATATTGGCTGATTACTATATCTTTTATCCAAATTATTGATACGTACTCTGTAACAGTAACATGGTGCTATCCAAAATTGATCTGCACTTTAGTCTAGCCTGATAAGTTTTCTAACAGAGGCGAGCCTGGAACGGAAAACCTTATTTTTTACGTTATTATTTAGACAATGGTAGTATTACGCTAAGGAAGATGTAACACTAGTAACACCAATTGTATGTGGTTTATTCCTCAATAGTGTCTCGGTATGGAATTCATTTAATAATGTAATTTTTCATCCTCAGGAGTTGCGTCACTCGTACAGCATCACCTCGCTTTCAGCGGCTGCCTTTCCAGCGCAAGATGAGGTTCCGGAGTTCCCGCAACACGCTGTTCCACTGGCGCATGATCTAACCAACCTGTCTCGTGTTCTGCTCCAAGCGCTCGCCTATGCTTTCAGTAAGATAATCGTCAGTGACACAATTTTTGATCTGCTGAAGATCGCGGGAAACCGCTAAATGAGAGCAGCCGTTCGGTGTGAAGATCTTTGGGGAAGACCTATATCCAGCAGTGGACCTATATTGACTGTTGATGAAATTAATAAGAAATATCTATGTCTGCTAAAATTCTGCGAGATTTGCGTTTGTAGAGAAATATTTACTTCTCTATTTGTTTGCCATTAATGCACTAACCCATACAATACTAACAAATGTAAAAATCTTTAATATAAAACGATGGTCTTTGATTTTTTATTCCATTAGTCATTTAAACATACATTAAATATTATCAATATTACCAACTAACCAAAGACTAACTAACTAAATAAAGAATTGTTTACTTAGGTTAATAATAATATTTATTTACTCTTAGCGCTTCATTAATAATGAATAATATAAATACATACGAGTAACATACTCAGAATGAGTCACTATCATTCAGTTTTCAAAATCGTGAAGTAGTGCAATGGACACCACAAGTTTTGATTATGAGATTCAAAAAGCATCATCATGTTTATCATCTCGTTGCCTTGTTTCAAATTCGTATGGGGTTTATAAACTGTCTTTTCGCCTTCCACTCATATCACCATTAATACCATCCATCCATTTCTTTTTGGTTTTCGACTCTTCCGTCCACCAAAAGAAATATTCTTCACGTATTTTGGTTTCGATTTTCTTTCTCGGTGTTATACGCAAACCAACGCATTTCCATAGCGAGACTCATAAAGTATTTTTTTTTTGTTATTTCTTAAATACACCTGTCTTTACTAACATAGACAGTCATGTATATATTATATTAAATTCATAAAGACGTAACAGTAGATAAATTAAGAACAGGTTAAAAAATCAATAACCACCAACAAAACATACAATGAACAAGCAAGTTAATAATCAACTCAAATCGGAATAAAATAACCAAAACGTTTTAGAATTGGTCATGCACTGGTTCGCCTCTATGCAAGCAGTGTTTCAGTGTGACGGACGCAATACCTAGCAAAAGTACTGGTGCAATAAACACTTAACCTTAATACGACGGGGGCAACGTGTCATGTAATCATCTTAAGTAATATTTTATAGTTATGAGGGAGCGTATGCTTACCTACAGGTAAATGTACTGCCTCATCGTTTATTGCAGAAAAAATTGTATCTATTTTTAAATGTTGTGTCGTGGCAGGTCTGCCACCGGCGACGTTGCTCGGTTGCCATGCGGGCATGCTGCGCAGCGACGGCTGCAACGCGTCGAGCATGCGCCTGCTGTACTATCCACCGGTGCCGCCTGAAGACGGGCCGCAGCGCGACGTGCGCGACGCCACCTACACGCGCTGCGGCGCACATGCCGACAGGTGTACGTTCACACTGCTGACGCAGGACTCCGAGGGCGGATTAGAGGTTTTTTTTAAATATTAGTAACTCAGCTGCGCTGCTTGTCATTATTTTTTAATTTTTGAACTACTGTCAAGATGACTAACTCGACACGAAAGGACAATATAAGATTTATTCATTACAGGTGAAGCTAAATGGTAGTGAAAAGTGGCAAGCGGTCGGGCACCTCCCAGGAGCGATCCTCGTTCAAACGGGCGAGTTACTGGCTTCTTGGACCACGAACCTGCTGCCAGCACTGGTGCATCGTGTCGTTGTGCCGTCTGGAGCCTACGCCCGCGCTAGAGGTCGACACTGCGTTGCCTTCTTTTGTCACCCAGACAACGATGCGACCCTGCCGCAGCTACCACAGTTACCCATACTAGCGCCCGCACCCCCACCACCGGTGTTCACCCCGCATACGCATTTGTCGCTCCACCACCGTATACTTAACGCCGCTCATCATTTGCAGAAACGCTTCAGGGAAACTTACGCGTGACTAGCACGAAGGCACACTAGTAAAGATAACACGCACACCCCTTTATTTCGTCGACACACCGCTCCTTAATTTTTCTCATCAGTTAAAAAAATTACGTTCATTCGCACTCTAAAACGTTTGGCATAACCGCCAAAAATTCTCATTTAAAAATTTTTATAATATTTTCTTGTAAAGAAATTGAAACTACGAATTTTTGAGACGAAAGACTATATAACGACCATTTTGATAATTATGTCAATATCGCCGAACATCATATATAAAATGGAAGCATTTATGAAAAGACGTTATACATTTATAATTGTATTGGGAAGGTTTAATAATAAATTATTTTAATAAGGATACATCTACTTTTATGAGTACAACACAATCGAACCAAATCCACGAATTGTATTTTATTTTGTACTTACATGAAATGTCTTTATATCAATTGCTAATTATTTGCAATTATTAATAAGATAGGTACATACTTTCATCATATTTTTAATGCAAATATTTTAAGTATTAAAAAAAGAAAATTGTAAAAAAAAATAGAATAGAAGTACAGATTGATATTATTTTGAAAAAGCTTTTAAAATTGATCAGCTTTAGAATCCAAAGTACTTAATAATCCTGACGCACTGAACAATGCCGTCTAATATTTTAACATGTATTATCTTTATTATTAATAACAATATGTATATCGAAGTTGTGTTAGCTCAGTTTGTAAGGTGGTCGAATGCGCCATTCGTATCGCAGATGTGGCGCGTTCAATCCCCACTGAGCTTGAACTTCCGGTAAAAGAAAAGATCGTGAGGAAATCGAGATATTCCAAAAATCTCTCTTGGATATGTGTCATCAACTAAACCGCACGCAGCGTGATGAACGGTTCTGATTCTTTCCTTGTGAGAGAAGGTCCCGACGCCCACTCGTGGGAACATTAAATGGGCTGTTTATTACTATTTAAATATGTATACTGAGTTAGCTCTCTTACAGTTCAGTACTTATTGGTTCTTGCCAGTGAACAGAATATAACTATTAGTTATTATTGTAACTGACATTATAACTATCATTCCCAAATGGCATTTGTCAACATGTGAAGGTGGAATAATATCCTCAAGTAACGGATTGGCTTAGCGCAATTTATATAGCGATTAATTTTATTTTTAAACATCTTGCTTTGGATGATAATTTATGTGAGGTAGCAATTAGCGACGTGAGTTTACTTATGAATTTCTTTTATTCAGCTTATTACTTAAATATAACTCTATATCTACTTTTAGCCTTGTGTTCTTGCTTCTGCATTTTATATTACTAGTTTATAGTTTAAACAAATTTATTTTTATTTATTATAGCTTTTCGTCCTCACGACTACTTATTGCGTATATTAAGTAAATCGTGTGATAATTTTGTAGCTCAATTTTAGTATTTGTAGTTAAGTTTACAAAAATGTGTTCGAATATCGAAATTTTTACTTTATTACTCTGTTTTTGGGATGTGTACACAAAAAATTAAGTTCTGTTATATTAGTCCTGTTGAAATCTCCAAAGATTACTTGATTGTCACAATGTTTGTACTTAACTATCCTTTGTAGATAGGTTAAAAAACGATAATTACAGGATGTAAAATGGTCATGATTTTAAAATTTATCTTTCAAAAAAATGCATAAAGGTTTTTTATTCCGGCTCATGAAATCTATCACAGAGTGATTCAAGTCGAGTATTAATAATCAAGAACCGTACAATACCTCTGTCCAATATTATAAGGTGTTATTTCATTACAAATACATATTAATTAAAAAAAACTGTTATTGATGTAAAAATAAATGTCTTCAACTCATATTGTTTTATTTGTTATAATGCTTTGTTTTCCGCATTGTTTGGTTTAAGAAAAATGGTGTCACATTCCTGTACCCATGTTGACTTAGGCAAGTTATTAAAGGCTTAGCAAAGGTAAAGGTTATAAAAAATTAAATCTCTGGTGGTGTCCCATCTTTGTTTTACAACAGGATGAAAGAGATTGACAAGAACTTTTGGTACCTTCATGGCATAGTGACAGCCGTTGCTTTAATGGCTGAAATAGTTTTTACACAACCCCTATCTGGCTGCTGTGTTTAGACTGTCGACATATGCACAATAACGACCAATATTTTGGTCTAGCACGCTTCAATATTTAAGGCTTTTATATCAAATAATACTATGTTAAAATTAATCGATGTCAACTGTTAACCTATTAAATAATAAAAAGAGTATCCTACAAAATTTGCATGTGGTGCATATAAGTGATCGATCTAATAACTAGGTATGAACGGCACGGGCACCGGTTCGTTTCGTAGGAGATCCCAGAGTCCCTCCTAATCCACTGAGGGAGACCACCACGGAGGTTTTAGTGGGTAGGCCCCACATAACCTTGTCTTGCCCCCACAAGCAAAGTATATTTAAAGTTTTACCGTGCCAAAAAAAAAATTACCATTGGCATCTA
Source organism: Ornithoptera priamus (assembly GCA_029034505.1). NCBI lineage: Eukaryota > Metazoa > Arthropoda > Insecta > Lepidoptera > Papilionidae > Ornithoptera > Ornithoptera priamus. Next base: position 1,416,627 of record JARDWD010000484.1, read on the forward strand.
TTAAATAAAGTATTATTACAAAATGTCTAAAAGCAAACCAGTGTACCTTTATTATGAGAACATCAATTAAAATAACTTATTCGATTGAATGAAACCACATTGAATTGGTCGCCTTTAGACATGGAATGTTACGTCTCTACTTTAAGGATTCCACTAGCTATACATTATTTTACCATCCGCAGATCATAAAATGTCTGAAGATGTGTGTTTGCTTCTTTTCAGCCGCTGTCACCCAGCGAAGACAGATTTACAATTAGTTACTAAAATTATTGTCGAATATCTGATAATTATTGTTCGTTGCTTCATACCAATCGGATTCTTGACGTGGTTTTCTTTTGGACCTAGGTGATCTCTGTTGGGGGGAACGTAGATTACAAACGTCACTCGGACTCGGCTTATGCCTATTTTAATTTCGCTGCGGCATAATCGCGGTGGCTATTTCTGAGTTTTTATTTTGGCGTAGTTCGCGTGTGGTCGAACCCGCCATGAGCTTTTGGCGGGAACCACTACGTCACAGTGGTCTGTTAGAAGTCGCCGGTGCAACTACATTAAAATAATCAAAGAAATATTTTATAACTTAATAATAAATAATTTTCAAGAAAAGTTATGGTAAGTTTTCTCATTATCTGTCATTTTGTGTTCACTTTTATATAAAACTTCGAATTATATTAAAAAAAATCATTATGACATGATACTACAGTTTTAAGTATGTTTTAACCAATATATTCAGTAACAGTAGTAGTAAATAACAAAATTAATTATAAAAAAGTCAGCGCCTTATTATTTAGGGCTTTAATTTCATATCATCGGGTAGTAGTAACATCATATGAAATTGTGGATTAGCCAAAATACCGACAATCTTCGTTTTATTATCGGGGAGGGTATCCGTGAAATGATTGATGACAATTCGTTTATATTTTCCTTATATTGTAAAAACAATTACAATCTCAACAATAAAAAAAAGCTTTCGCAATACCAATTTGAATTATACGATTTGTTCTCTGTTATACATTAGCGCCTGTTATTTGTTTTATAGCAAATATTTCATTGATCCTTTTTTTATACCTCTTACTCCTAGTAAGAGATGAGAATTTTGTTAAAAGCATAAGTGTATAACTTTTCCTATTCGGATAGAGATAAAATATGTCCGCTATTCGAACTGCTCTTTTTTATGTTCTCTTAATTAATTCGTCAACATGTCCTAAAACTCCTTTAAGGATAAAACTTAGTAAGAAATATATATATATATATATAGTTTATACTTGTTGTGCCATGTTTACTAACAGCATAAAATATTATCTTATTTGAATCTGAAGCAGAAATCAATTTATTATGTAACGACAGAGAAAATAATTGTCTAGGTAATTTAATACTATTGATTTCTTTTCTCAATCCTTTTATATAATGTAAACATATATATCATGCCAAGTAAAAGATTTTTTTATAATTAACACAATAAAACGTTGTAATTCACTGAAAACAGCCGAAATAATAATAAACTTATGATATTTATCTCTGAGATAAATAAAATAACCATTTTGGTATTTCATGCGTTTTAAAAACTATACCGCGGATTATTGTTAATATATAGTAACACTAAAACAAGGAAACTAAAACTTTTCCAATAAACCAAACCAAAACCAGTGAAGATTGTGCGTAGCAGTGTAATTATTAGTAAGTTGATTTACATAATTAGACGAGAAACTATATTTTAAAGCCATTAAAAATATTTTTAAACATTACTCCTACGTTTCTTTTTTGTATTACTGTATGAAATAGTAGCGTATGTTCTGTAGTAATTTATAAAAATAGTAAATCAGACTTAAGGAATCTGCACAGAAAATTACAGTGATATCTTCTTAAATTGCCGCTCCATTCCTGAAGGTTGACCGTCAGATTTGCAAATTTGTACAGTGATATAACACACGCAAAATAAGAATATTGTTCACGCAATTACCGCGTGACGCTTAGCTGACGAGGACTCAGACGAAGATACGGGCTCTTATCGCTTATCAGCCATCATTATCGACGGCGTTTATTAAACTGTCTGGCGAATTTCTCCAAAAATAGTCTTGTCAACAACGTATATGTTTTATGACATAATATTTTTTTTTTAATTTTGAAAATTAGAATGTAACTTTGAAAAGATTCTCTTTAAATCGGAACCTTTCAAGTGGGATTAGAGAAAGCCTATAAGGAGACATCCTTTGAGAATAAAACTTGATATTCGCTGCGGATGCGTAGAAACTATTACCTTTCTAACAAATAAAGAAAAACTCGTAATCAGGCTTACAAATATCCTGAATTTGGTTTGGTTTGCTTCAACGTTAACTGAAAACATCTGACAAAGCAAATTATAGATATGTATGTAGAATAAATGATGAAAAAGTCATGTACTTAAATTTATTTTAATCCCATTTATTCAATTGAAGAAAATTTTGTTGTAGCTGTGTTTAATTCTTTTTGGAAATAAATTCTTCTTGCCTACTAAGAGACCATTTTGGTTTAAGCGCAGCTCATTTCAGTTACCAAGCCATACCGTGAAGGCCTTATTGTATTGTGATACGGAGTGTCACGAGGTTCAACATCATATTTCTTAATATGATGTATAGAAGTATATTGAAGACGAATTCTACATAAACTTTTTCGTTAAATGTGTTGAAAGTTAAATTCGCCTGACTTTGTACTGTCCATATACATTTATTTTACTTGTATTATTATAACCATTAACACCACAAGATAATCTGAAAGTATTTCTTACACATTCAATCGCTTGCTAATTAAATTCATCAAAGGTAACCTAATTATTTTCAATTTTGGCTATTTTATTCTCCACGAACTTTTATTCCAATTTTTTAATTTTTTTTTTATTTTAACCCGTATACTCTAAACTATATACATATATGACAGTAAAAATTTTATTAAAATGGCTTTAGTAGTTAAGATCACCTAGAATAAACCGACATACAAATAAGTCGGTTTTAGATTATAAGTATAGTTTAAAAATTCATTTAAATTGTCTAAAAACTATTATCTCGTTCATACATTCTTTTTAATTTTATTTACATTATGATTAGTAAGAATAAATGAGACTGCATAATTTATTTATATTTGACCTAAAAGAACAGAAAAAACTTTAAAGGAAATGATCACGCTTTCAGTACGTGTAAGTTTACAGACTAGATTATTAGTGATATCTAAAGCAATGTCGCGAATATTGAATTAAATTCAAAATGCATAATACTGATGCCACATAACACAAACCCGATAATAATTAATGATATAAGCATTCAGTATTAAATAATCATAACTGTTTTCTGATTCGGAAAGGCGTTGTAAATTTTTTTGGTGATGAAGTAAATTTTCATAAGGTACTCCAATTCTAGTGACCCTTCCCAGCAACTTTACCATGCTTCGTCAAACACGAGGCTACATAGTATTTGTCGTTTACGTATGGACTTTACACTTGAATGATACAAGCGTAAAATAAAACATGAAATATGTTTATATTTGTTATAATTATTATGAAAAGGAAGTCGAGTACCCGATGACTTTCAAAATTATCAAATTAGTACCTACCGATAAGGCCTTCACTTAGTCGATTATGATGACAATCTTATCGATCCCTACCAGCTAATTTGTATGGAGAAATAAAATTTATGAACTTTATTGTAAATATCAGCTGATACGTAGAATATTTGACAGTGTCGCTTTAAGATTACTTAAATCTTTAATTTGCGAAAACAGATTAATAACATTTTAAACCATCGTCATGAATTCACTCTATTGATCGACACTCTTGAGCATAGAGCAAATAGCATTCTTTTTACATATATGTATTTGTCTATGGGACCAGAAATATCATGGGAAATAACATCAAAAGTATATGTATATTATTCTTGTAAAATTAACGAAAAATATACAGTATTTCAAATACGAATTTTGTCTTACTTATAAAATTTCCCAGTATGCAATTAAACACTAGATTTTGAATCTTAATATATTTGCAATGTTTATAACAACATCGAACACCTCACTATATTAAAAGACGGTTCTGTTCAAATGATTTTCTTCCACACATTTAAAATAGAAAATGACTTGTCTGATTAGAGCCATTAATTCTCTTATTAAAAAATGAGTTAGCCGAAGATCTTTATTCACGTTTTTCTAGGATATTATATACCTACGTTGTACAGATGTGAAATAAATTAACCTTGATTAAATATTAACGATATGGTACAAGGAATCTCGAAAGGGTTAAGTGTCTCCTACTCAAAGAAAACTACCCACATTTTAATTCTTTCAACAACTTGACCTTAATTTGTGATATCAAATAGGTATAGCAATCGCAGAAACTTTCAAGACAAATCATGTAATATAAAGTTTAATAAAATTACTATTGGTAATGATATGTTTATTGCTCATTAGTGTGTGTATACATATAACGGCCTTTATGTCACTCTGGGAAGATATAACTAACATCCACCGTCAGTGCTATCAAGTAGAAACTAGCTAAATAAAGAACACTAGTCATAGTTTCTTATATCTGTATATAGTATTTTCGCATAGTTACATAATTTCCGTGATATAACATATGAAAAATTAAAAGAACTAATCAAAGTTCTTTTAACGTAAGACGGGCGCTGCAGACGACATAGACGGTCGGAAAGTAGTCTTGCAATTAAGTACCACAATGAAAAAAACATAGTTAAGTTATGTTTAAGACTAAATTAAGTTTGTGACTTAATCAAATATTATACCATAGAATAATGAAACAAGGCAAGCAAACTGTGATGCATAATTTGTCATCTTAACGGGTGCGGTTATTTCATTCAACGTCAGGTGAACGTCGCGCTCGTCTAGCTACAATAAAACACAAAATAATAATTTGTTTTAAACCCGTAACGAATAAAGTATATATATGATGAAATATAGCTGGCGATGTTCGGTTGCATGAGTCTCTTGATAAGTATTAACCAGTCGGATCCAGTACTTTCGACTCCTCGCGTGCCCACCTCGGACCGCATCGACTAACGAAGTGGTAGCAATCATAAACTATAAAAGTTTTACTTTTATTTTAAAGAACATTGCAATATCATAGTTTTAATGACGATATTATATGTTGTAAAGCTAGAAAAATTATCGTTTTATGAGTATAATTCTTTTTATATTTTATAATTTATTGTAGAGTTTCAGAAAATAGTTTGTGTTAATAATAATTTAGTGCAAATGCTAACAACCGAATACAATAATATTGTTAGAGCGACAGGGCATTCGAAATAAAGGTGGTAAGTAATAAATCGTATCACTATCCACACTGCATGGCCTCAGAATTGAAATAGGAACATCCGGGGTATAAGACAAACGGTTACGATACAGTTGTGCGCTACAGAGGCAGTCAAAAAGCACTTTTTAAATTTATTTTTTTATACAACGAAGCGACGAGGCGTGTGGGACATTCACCTAATGGTAAATGATACACCTGCCCGTAACAACGTTACGCTAGTTAGGATGGTATGTACTGCACCACATTGCGTTCGTTGCCTTCAGATATAAAATGTTGTCTTATTACTCAAGTAATTGTACTAGTTACAACTACTATCAAACCGGAACGCAATAATATTTGAACTCTACTGTTTGATGGCAGAAATAGAAGCTGCGGTGATGCCTGCCTTGACGGTCTGCGGCAACAGAGACCTACCACCAATAAAGTTTCAATTCAATGAAGAGCCAATAAATTAATGTACTTGTAAAGAATGATTAATTATAATAAGTATAATTTTTAACAAAGGCAATGCGGAGGCGACAATAACTTGCTTACTGATAAGAGAACCGGCTATAACCGACGGCGCGCGCCGCCGCCGGCCGCAGGGGGCCGTGCAACGAACACTAACATAAATCACCCGTCTATACGCGCACGCACACAAGCATAACATTCTCAACTGATAACGGTGTTGGACTCGTTCAAATAACGATATAATTAATATAATGCAATGACGCAGAACTTTACAGTGTTTGCCCGAACACCGTCTAAAAAGGAATACTATTATGCACACGTCATGATTCTTTGTTTAAGATAACAAAACATCATAACAAGATATGCGCGAAATAATCAATGACTACGGAATTGTATCTTCATCATTGTCAGCCGATGTAACAGACGTAGCCCTCGGACCCTCCAGACCGATCGGCCATACGCTGCCCGTATCCAGCTTCTTGACAGGAAAAGAATTTTTTATTTAAGCTATATATAGACGCACATTCAGATTTAAATATAAATGATTATAAGAATCGTTCCATTACTTATCGCTCTTTCCGAGCGTAAAATTAACAATTGCTACATTTGTCGTGCAATAATTGTGCAAAATGTACTCCTTCTTTTATGTTCCGGCACACTGACGACTCAGGATAGTGCGAAACAACAATAACAAAAAAATATGTTACTGTGTAAAAATGGCTGCAGTAACACGCCAGCAAACGAAACATCATGAATAGAGTTTTTCATTTAATTATCTATATGACAGTCACTACATCCTTTTAACAAAGAAGTTTTATAAAGAATGTTCTTCAATTGATACATTTATATACACCTGTCAATTAAGAAACATTAATTTTAAAAAAGAAATAAGGTTATTAATCAAACGAATAACACTTTAAACTCTCTAAAAAATCATGTAGTATTATTTTGTTCGTTGCGATTTCGGTTACTTTCCATTGCACAATAAAAATAAATTGTAAGTAACGTACTAGTTAAGCAGAGACGAGGTCTCTTCATAAACACAGACATATCAGTCACCTATTGAACTGAGGCCTATCGTACCGGTAATAACTGGACAGCGGCCGCGGACGGCGGACTCCTGATAACATTTCCACATTATACGACAACAAGCTCTGTCGCGATCTCACGATTAGCTACGCGACTGTGAGCTTTATGAACAAATTATCGTGGTAATATCATTTTTTATTAAAAATACAAATTTCAATTTGTCGTGTGACATAAAAAAATATCGTGAATGTAAAAATGGATCCATTTTTGGACGAATCAAGACTACGTGGTTCGCAGGGGACTCAGACGCTTATCAGTGCGATGTCACTCGGAGACGTTTTATAAGTAGGTAACACGAGCGCGCGCCTCCATTACACGCGCGAACCGCGTAGTGACCACTAATAAAAAGTAGACAATAAATAGTGCCAAAATGTTAGTGTTCCCACAATGGCGACTGGAGTCACACGATGGCTGTAAAACGCAACGGTGGATACCTGTCGACAGATTCGCGCCCTATTTAGCCGGACCGGTACTGCCACCACTTCCGCCACAGGTGTGAATCTATTTTAAAAATTTAATAAAAGTGATAAAACATCCAAAAAATATCCTCTTTCTTGTTTACTTATCGGGATTTATGCGAGGGATACGTACCGCATAAAAGAAATTGTAGAAAAATAACATCACATAAAAAAATTAACGCAAGCAAACTGGTTTTACTGTATTTACAAAAGTTAGGAATATTATATCACAGTGGTTTATTATTATCAGCCTATAAATATTCTATTACGCATTTTTTCCACGTAGGAGTAGGCAGAGGCGAATAAACATCCACTTTTCGCCAGATGTGGTCAGATTAGGTCCCATGTAACAGGGGGCGAGCCTATTGCCACTTTACTGGAACCACCACACACATAAAAAGATAATATCAGTGTGCGGGTTTCCTCACGATGTTTTTCCTTCACCGTTAAGTACGTGGTAATCGTAACAATATGCACATTAGGCATTGAAAAACTACCTAAGAAGTGCATGCCCCGGCCGGGATTAGAACCCTTGCTATCTGATTGCGATGTCCGAGTTCATAGCCATTGAGCCACTACGACTTTGAGCCACCACGAAAACACGAAAGATAAAATTCACTCCTGGATATACGCCTCCTCACAGAGAATAGTTAAGAAAAATACATTAAAAACCCAATTGCCATTAAATTATTTATATAGTATTACGACATGTTGTGTATAGTTATTTTAATAAAATTTGTTGGTTTTAGTTAGAAGATGAAGAGTCATCAGGTGGATCATCACCTGAACGAAGTACTGGTGATAATATTGAAATTGGAGAAGGTGTTTGCGGCTGGCGCGGGTGCCGCGCGCGCTTCCAAAGCGTAGCCAGATTGTCTGCTCACATCGCACGCGGGCACGCGCACGCGCACAGAGACGGCCTCTTCTATTGCGGTTGGAAAAGCTGCTCAAGACCTCTCAGAGGATTCAACGCTCGGTAATTATTACAATACATTTATTGTATACTCTGAACAAAAAGTAACCTAAATATACTAAAAAATTGATTTTCATTTAAAGGTACAAGATGTTAGTACATGTGCGTACACACACAAACGAGCGGCCGCACACATGCAATCAGTGCAACAAAAGCTTTTCCAGAGCTGAAAATTTGAAAATTCATTTAAGATCACATTCCGGCGAAAAACCATACGTGTGTCCTTATGAGGTTTGTATAAATACTAAAAGCTATATATTTATCCAACATGTCGGTTAACGTAAAACGATTTATAATTTATTTATTGTTCTGTCACAGGGTTGCGGAAAAGCTTACTCAAACTCAAGTGATCGCTTCAAGCACACTAGGACACATACCGTAGACAAGCCGTACTGTTGTAAAATACCGGGTTGCAACAAACGTTACACGGACCCATCGAGTTTGAGAAAACACGTGAAGACGTACAAACATTTCACTTCTGAAGAAATTATAAAACGGGAGTCATCAGATGACAGCCGTGAACCAGAGAGCATCTCACCGACAAGAGAAAACTGTTACGTATTAGATCCGGTCTCACCTCTACGCGGTTGCCTTACTTACTCTAGTAATGACGTACATTCAGCCAAAGTACCATACAACTACCAACAGCCGACAGTTGGATATGTTCCCCAAGTAACATATGTAAGACCCATAGAACCAATTTATCCATTAAGGATTCCTTCACACGAAATGTCATATGCGGAATACACACAGATGTACGATCACGCATATAAAACCTACTATTCAAATAGCGTAAGTTATCCCTTGCCCCTGCGGAGCATTAGTGAGAAATCCTACGACTACAATGCACAAAATCTGGTAGCCGAAAGCAGTAAAGAATCAGAAGTTATGGACGACTATGAACAAATTGATGAGATGCCTTTAAATCTAATTTGCTCTAAGCGAATAGAATGTACACCCATTGACAAGCTAGTCAGATTCGCCGATTTACCTTTAGATTTAAGTACAAAAAGTTAAACAGAATAATATATAACAGTAAATTATTTTCATTAAACGTTGTTTCACTTTTAATTTCACGAAACGTGGAGACGAGCAGAATTTTCATTGGATGGTAAATATTATACTTGCCCACAACTAATTAGAATGATGGACGCTGGGTGGAATGGGGTACCATTATCCTCGTAGATTTATGGACATTGAATTTAAATTCTCGTTATACCAGTAATTACACTAGCTACAGCATCCGTACGGCCAAAACTTAGTAATGTTTGCATACTACTGCTAGACGGTAGAAAGAAATGCCTCTATATTGTTATAATTATTTGGTACAAGGAGTCCCGCACAAAAACTCACGGGACCCAAGCCAACCTCATCTGCTCGTGGTGCACCTTGTTTATCTACAAACAAGCCTCTGGCTCCTACTAACCCGTATTGGGCCAGCGTGGTGGGAAATGGCCCAAATCTCTCCATGTGAACCCCCCTTCAAGCGACGGCCCCTAGAGCTTCGGCGGAACCGGAGACCGATCTCTGTACCAATTGACGTGATCTTTGGGGAAGGTCTATATCCAGCAGTGAACGTCTATCGGCCGATAGTGAATTTATATATAGGAATGAAAGGCAAATAAAAATTAATAAGTAATAAAAACCAAGGAAAAAAAGTTGAGATTGCAAGAAATGTAAATTATCTGGTAAATATTTGCTGCATTTACTGCTGTTCATCACATTCAGCATATTATTTTTATCACAAAGACAATATGCATCATGACATAACTTCCCGGCACAGTTTACACTATTATCTAGTGTCAATTTGCTGTACATGATAATATACAGTTTAGAAATAATCTTATTTTAACCGGTTATTTTCATTTTATTACTAGCAACATATGTATTTTAAAATCTTATCGCAAAAATAATAGATTTTTCATATTATCAATGAATTAAAGATCACTTTCCACTTTAATTTAGTAGTCATAGTCAAATAATAATAAATTAACTTATATTAAGCAATTTTTTAAAAGCTTTTGCACATCACATAGAATGCATTCATTCTCTTGTATGGAGGAAATTGAAATAACCATGCTGTTTGTTAAAAAAAACCTAATCCAAAAAAAAAGACTACATTTTCATATATCGTAAAATCTTATCGAACAATGGCAAAATTACACTTAATTTTTTTCTATTTTAATAAAAAAATACTCATTTGGAACAATGTACTAAAAACGACCCAGATTAATTTATTCCATTACCCACAGACAGATTGACATTTGTGAAAAAAAATAAAGGGTCCCGCGCAACAACTCACAAGACCCAATCTTATCTGCTCGTGGTGCACCCTGATAATTAACAAACGAGGCTCTGGCTCTCATTAACCCGCATTGGGCCGGCGTGGTGGGAAATGGCCTAAATCTCTCCATATAAATCCCTACCCGATCGATGTGGGAATCTTTGGGAGAGGCCTATATCTCCCAGCAGCAAACATCTATCGGCTGATGATGAAAAAAACTCAAATTATAGCTCAATAATTTTTAATAAAAAAATATACCATACAATACATTTGTGCCTAAATAATCATGAACGCACATATTTCAATCATTCACAATACTACGCCTGCACCAGGCGCGACATGCCCTCGGCAATCGTGTTAAGTGCGGTCAGATCTTTCCTGGCAGTGTCCATCAAATGCGCCATACCACGTTGCTGGAGCGTGAGGAACTGTTTCACATCTTCTTGAGCACCTGGAATAAAAACGGCATCATTACATGTATATGTACCAGTTACATTTAACTTATCACCATCAATACTTATCGCCGCTATGGCATGTAGCCGAATGTCTAGGTATATACCATTCTACTCTGTAGTAACAGGCTATTAAAAATAAGACTAAGCCCTGCCTGTCGTAAAAGGCGACTAAAATGGTGTTTGGTTTCGTGTGCTTTGACGTGCCCTCGTTGCCTACTACTAAGCAAACCCGGGGTGAACGACAAGTACGAAGTGGTCTCTCGCTTGTCGTATCAAAGAGAGAGTGCTGGGGAGGGTTGCGGCACTCCCCAGGACGTGCTTCGACGCAATGCGAAGAGATACCTGTGTGTGTCGTAAGAAATCCCAAGGCATCGTGGAAAATATCAAGTATGACCACCAAAGAGATTTTATTGGGTACAAATCCCACATAACCCTGTCTTTTCCCCCCAGGAGCGGAGTATCTTTTGATGATTTCGCCCCCAAGCAAAGAAAAGGTAAATTACTATTAATGGTTAAACAATACTGTACTCGTTTGAGAAGATGGTGTAAATGAAGATATTAAAAAGAAATATGTACAATGAATAGACTCTTTAAACATCAATTTTTTTTTATTAAACGAAGGGTGGAAACGGGCGAGACGTTTAACTGAGGGAGTACATAACAACGTGCTGTTAGTCGAAATGATATAAACACTGCACCACACTGTGCTCCTCGCCTTGAGGCATAGGATGTTAAATATTGTTATACACAATAACGCTTCCTGCCCACATTAATGATCTCCGGCAATAGAGACCTACCACCAGTATTGCTATTGTACATGAAAGACCTTGGTTCGTATCCGGGTCCCCGTGTTGCGGAGTCGACTGTGGCTTTGTACAACCACCCTGGCTAGCAAACATTCTAATATTGTAAATCTGTCACTATAACAGCATTGCTGCTGATATGGAGGCTGTTCTCTCAGAAGCATCTAGAGTTGGCTGCCCAAAGACGCTATTCGCAGCAAAATGACCAATGTCAAAACAAAAAAAAACAAGTACTCCTGAAGTATATAAAAAAAACAAATAGTCATATTTTAATTAGCTCAGTTTATAAGAGATGATAATAAATAATATAAAGCACACAGTAGAACGTTGACAGTACAAATATTTACCTGGATCTAAGTGATATCGCTCCTGCGGTGCGCCTGCGCTCGCACTCCGCTGAAGCCTCACCGCGCACAGTAGTTCGTTCAAGCGACCCTTAAAAAATTATATATTTATTTCTGTCGGTTTTAATTTCATATAAAAAAAACAACAAGTCTCATAAAATAATTGTACTATTTCCAAATACGATGCTCGTTTATAGTTATTCTGAATGTAGCTACGCTGAGGACGCTTGTGGATGTGAAGGGGAAGTGTTTTCCAAAATGCTGTCAATCTTTTTGACAACTTTTACACCTTTATCAGATAAAGAGCTCGCGGATATAAAATCCATATGCTAAAAATAAAAAACAATTATAAATAGACAAATAATTTTTTTAATGGGAGACAAAGATGAAAACAATCCGAGCTGCAGAGTAAAATGAGAACAGATAAATCGTAGAATGAAACAAGAAAATTAATAATATAAAATGGGAGATGATGCTCATCGATAAGTGGACGAAACTTGGAAATTGGTCATGTGTTACATGTCCCTTTTTTTTAAATCTGGAGGTCTCTGTAAGACTAGATTTTCCCTCGGCATTTCCGTCATTTAATGCAACAACTGCCTCGTCGACAACACGAGCGAATTTTAAACACAAAGCGAATGAAGTTATCGAATGGATTTTGATATCAGTAAAGCACAAAGACAGCACTCAATATGTCCACCTGCGAACTGGATGTAACCGGTTCGCGGAGATAAATATTCGAGATCGCTGCACACGCCACACTAATACCTTAACCACTAATCCAAACTGATATATATTGCGACTTGATATTGTTGCATGACATAAGTAATAATCGCTAGCTTAATGCGCCTGAACTTCTGACGTGAGTATGTTTGATACATCGAAAAATTTTATGAAATATATATTACAAATAAAAAAAACACAAAACCCATAAAAGAGTTAAAAAGTATAAAAACAAGTTATAGCGGAGAAGTAGAAAAAAATTAATATCATTAATAACGTACACATACGCTAATTTTCATTGCATTAAATACAACGTTTATTCAGGGTCCTCTTACAATGTATTTTTTTTTAATATTAACACATTTTTATTGACTACTTTTTAAGGTTAGCTACAATATACAGACTAGATGCTGGTAAACATTTCCGCTATAATACACATACAACCAACAGAATGGTGAGGAACCTGTGATGATATTACAACCGACTTTGAAACAATTTAGCACCCCGTAAAGTTTTGTTATCAATGTTAAGATAATATATTATTAAAATGTTGATATTGTCATACCTATAACTCCTGTATCGTGAGATAACAGGCCGTCTAGACATAGCAACGTTACTGCGATATTCGCTTGCTGATACAATATGCCTATCGCCGACTTCACGTTAGCATGACGTGGCCGCCACATGAAGTAAGAATCACGTCTATTTACATTCAGAGGGTAGTGGCTGAAGGGAGGAGGAAATAGAAATACCATTGTACATTAGTATACAGAAACAAAGTTGAATAAATTTTTCGACTACACCAAGATACCTTGAAATGGTAAGCAAACTTGGTAATTGGTGTATTCAGTTACTGGAAACTATTCGTCATATTTCCTTAGAACATATTTAAGTCATTGTTTACCGGTAACAGAATCTTAACTGACAACACAAAATGTGATAGACCAAAACTAACATTTTGACATTACACATTGATTTATAAATAATTATATTTATAACCAGTGATCATTTTCTTTTGAAAAATAATTATCATATTAATATATACCTAACTGAACTAGAGGTATTATATCAGATCATTGAATATAGGTAAATAAACATGCGATGCGACTTAAGGAGATGCTATCTCCATCCACAGCTAACTGTGAATGTTTATATCGTGACAAAGCCGATATTTTTTAAGGACAACAGTTTTTATTAAAATTTTATATTCACCCGCGCTTGGCTAGCGTAATGAATAAGTAATCATAATAGTATCCTCATAAGAGACAGCACCTGTCTCTAGCAGCGGTAAAGCTAAGTGGGCTAAATTGTTTATTAAATTAAACATCTCTTGAACAACGAAGAACGGAAGGGAACATGAGGTATACAAGATCATATCAGAGTCCGAAACAATAATTTCACACGCCTAACACGCAACACCCGCGCGCGCAACACCTTATCAGTATTGCCATCGAACGTAAATATCCCCTACAAGCACTGCTCCGTCTATAAAAATGTCTGGAGATAATATCCAGATAAAAATGCTGATAACGTGCACGCATTGAGCGAGTGGGCATTGAAATTAGATAAGACCACCACACGTACTTTCAGTTTCAGTAATGTCGCTTGTTATACAGAATAACTAATCATTCGATTTTTATTACAAACACTGTCCGAATAGAATATTAACTGGTGGTAGATCTCTCTTCCCTGATGCCGTCTAGGTACCTACCACCCGCATCGCCTATTTCTGCTGTTAAACTGTATTGTGGAAACATTACTGTGTTCCGGTTTAAAGGGTATTGCAGCTAATGTATTTCCTGGGGTAACGAATCTCTACATATAACTCAGACGACGAGTGCAATGTGGTGCAGTGTATGTCATCCTTTTCGGCGCCATGTTGTTACAGGCGGGCGTATCGCTTACCAACAGGTGAACGTCCCACTCGTCTCAACACTTTATTTACTAAAAAAAAATCTGTATGACAAAATTTATAATAAAAGAATTACAAATTTTGTTATGTCAAAAGTTTACTGTTGATAAGTATTTGTTACTGAAGAGCGTCTATGCCAGCTATATTCAACCTGTGGCCCGCAGTGCTTTTAGGGTTGGCACATCTGATATTGTTTTAATTAGTTTTGAATTTCACACTTATCGGAAAGGTTGAGCCCATTAGAAATGTTAAAATATTATGTATCCTTTCACTATTCTTCACGAAAATATGAAACAATCGCGAAAACCCAACAAAGACATCATTACCTTTTTTTGCGGCCCGTGACATCATTACTAACAAGTGTTTGTGATCTCCATGAAAGAAATAAATACAAAACGACAACAGAAGACAAATAAACAAGTAGTTTTTTGACATTTACCTTAAGTTTCGGTCAAAATAAAAATAATCGATTTTAAAAAACTGCTAAAAATAGAAGAAGTTTTAAGGAATCTCCCCATTCCCCACCTTTTTCGACAAAAATATTAAATGCAATAATTGTCTGAAAAATAGTCAAAATTAAAATAAGACTTGTGACATTTATACAAAGGTATATGGAATAATTCACGAGGATTTGAGTATTCTGATCATAATCATTTTGGGTGATGATTGTCAAGATATTTGAGACCAAAATAAAGAAAAGTTTGCATGGTGCCCAAGAGTGAGCGCGGTTTTACAGATAATCCACAAATATTTTAAAATTAATATTACCGTTGAACTATACAGTTACACCTAGTAGACCTCAACAAATATAAAATAATTAACAAATACCAATGACTTGATAGTTACATTGAATAATGGTGGCGCAGAGATTTGCGACGCGAGCTCGTGCAAACGCGCCCTCGCAGCTTCCTCCTCAGGAGCCAACGCTGCGCCTACGCGACCCAAAACCTCCTGGCGTGATATCACCTATAATTAAAAAAAGGTATGTTAACATTTTTAAACATACTCAAATAACAAGCAGAGACCATTTGACTTAATACCCGATAGAATTGTGGTTAAGAACTAACTTTTTGAATAAAAGAAATATGAAAACGAATAGCTATAACAGACATTATGTACTTCAAAAGACTACATTGACTGTTTATGTGGCGCAGTGACCAAGCGATTGTCTTGTGGGAGGTGCGCGTTTAATTATGAAGATAAATAAATTTAGACGTGTGTGGTAGAGTTTTTTCTAACCTGTCTGGCTACCTACCGCCCTCTTAATATAAATCTGTCGCCTTAATAGCATTGCCGTATTCTTGTTGGCAACATATGAGATCCAAGGTTTTCTGGGTGAGCACAGTTCACTATCCATCGTCTCAAATGTTAAGCGATAGCATTTATAAATAAACAAAATTAAAGTTGAAGTTCAACCAAAACATAAACACTTACCTGTAGCAGCACGTGGCGCAGCGCATGCTGGCGAGCGCCGAGCTGCGCTAGGCTGGCAGCTGCTGCTGCACGTCGCGTACGCAGCTCGTCCAGCGTCTCTCCTGCGCGCCGGAGCCAGCTGGCTTGCAGGGCTGCTTGTTCAGCCTGACACCGCGCGCGATACTTTATCTATTAGACGAGTTTGTAAAAATTGGTGAGCTTGTTAAGTAAATCTACGCTGATTATGAATTGGTACTCATAAATGGCTATTGTTACTGTGTTGTATGATGTAACCATTGATTTTACTATAGACTATAATTCTGAGTAATTAAATAAATACAAAAAAAAATTAAAACAAAAAAATATTACCTTTAATTAATATGGTCTACTAGTAAATATTTACTGTATTTTTATATTTTTCACTGTTACAATAGATGTAATCCAACTTTACAAATTCAGAATCTTTTCGCAGTAAAGAAACTTATTAAAAAAAACTAATCATTTAATCAACCACGCCATAACACGAAGTTGTGGCGAATTTGAGAATATTACCTCTGTGAATCCAATGATTGGGACAGGAATATAATTATCTGGATCAGGATTATCAGCTTGTGCTTGTTTCCACAGCCTCATGTCCATACCTTGAATAAAAATAGTAAATCTACAAACTTTCTACAATACATGATTAATCAATAACATATTTAATAAAATCAGGCTATTTTACAACCTAAAAAAAATATATTATATAATTTATATAGGTGTTACATACTTGGCTCATTCATCTAATAAATAATAAGTATAAAATTAACATTACCAGATGCCATTGTACTTGGAAGAAATGATGATTATGAAATAATTGGTATAAAATTATTATTCAAGAAATAGAGACTGTAGCCTTTTTGTTGCAAAAAATAATATTGTTAATATATTATATTCTATGATCTGTGTTGAGATGTTTGGGAAAGGCCTATGACCAGTGATGGATCTTGATGAATTAATGATGGTGAATATTGAAACCTTTGCAGATCATTTATATGCTGTTTGCTTAAAACTTGTTATCTATTGGTGAATAATCTAATAATTGATGGTTGGATATATACACCAATGAATAAACATCAAAGAAATATATGATTTAATATTAAAAAACAGACACTGACCCGGTGGTGGTGTTTGTAGATATTGATCTAGCATTTGTGGTGTTGGCTTAGTGGCAGGAGTGACTGTACAGCAACCTGATGAGGTAAGAGTATTACGTGCACTTCCACTGCCTAAAAACGTAGCCAATTCCGACGCAGAAATGTGTGCTCCTCCTGCGTTTTTGTCCACAACATATATCACCACCTAAAATAAAAATTATACTAGTATATGTTCTCTGTTGGCAAAAACCATCTAGGTAAATACTACCAAGGCTCCTATAACTGATGCCAAACAGTAGTGTACAATCATTACTTATGTTGCGATTTTAAGAGTGTTGTAGGTAGTGAAATTACTGGGGTAACAAAACTTAACCTCCTGTCTCTCAAAGCGATGAGCCTAATGAGCTGTTCATATCATCTTGATGTGCACATTGTTACATGCAGGTGGTTCACTTATTATCACCACATGTACATAATATAATAAATATGTACAAGATTTGGTAAATATTATTATATTTCAAATTTAATATATTTTCTAGAACAACTTTTCCTGATTATTAAATTTATTGAATCATTAACTAATAAAAACATGAAAAAATTGAGAGATATATATCATACCTGACTTTTATTCTCGGAAACTAGTTTTAAAGATTCAATATTTACAGCTAAATTAGGTTTATTTCCCAATATACTGAACAACATATTTATAAACGCTTGCTGATTATTTCTGCAATACAAAAAAATATGAAATTACTCACAGCAATTTTTTAAGCATTTTATATAATTTGTGAATTTATTACAAAACTTACTTAATTTCTTGTTCTGATTTATTAAACAACATAGCAACATGGCCATCTTTGTCTTCTTTGCCTGCTAATCTAGAATAACCAACAGCTTTAAATCGACAAAGTGGATTTTGTTCATTTAATTCCAAAGCAGGTGCATTCCTATTGTAATATGCTTGACCTATATGAAAAAAACAAAAAACATGTTATCATTTGAGTTATGCTTATATCAAATTTCAATAACCATAAAGACATAGGGTAAAGCCGAGATCTTTTAGGTAGTAGATTTATTATCACAAAGCCTGAGTAAATGGGCGAGAAGAAATAATACAATTGCACAATTTAAAATTACACTGTATTAATTAGCCACAATCACACACGTGTTAATTATCGTTTTAAAGAGCACTTCACCAAACACGTAATAATCTCTTTAGTGTGTCTCAAACAATCACCGTCTGTGACGCACATATCACTAGCATATGGAGGTGCACCAGAGTGGAGAGACAACTACCAATTGTATTACCCTCTCTCGCCACTCTCAAAACTAGTGATGCACTATTAACCATAATTTAACAAAATAATATTTTAGCCATAAAATACACTAACTTTCTAAATGTACATAAATATGTCAACCTTAAAAAAACAGCTTATCCTTGGCGATTTTAATGCCAAGATAGGCACAACGATCAATGACCACCATCTGAGAAATATCGTAGGCAAGTATGGACCGGGTGTAAGAAATGAGAGGGGAGAAAGACTTTTGAAGTTTTGCACTGATAACAATCTGGCTGTAATGAATACTTGGTTCCAACAACATTCCAGGCGCCTGTACACTTGGACAACACCCAATGGTCAACTTAGGAACCAAATCGACTTCATTCTTGTAAGCCAAAGATGGAGGTCCTCAATCTTTGTCGCTAAAACGAGACCAGGTGCGGATTGTGGTAACGACCACCAGCTGCTCACATTCATTTTGGAATTCGTCTCAAAGCTAGGCAAAGAGCTAAAATCAGTAGGCCCACAAATTTAAACGACTCAGCGCAAAAAGAATACCGAAAGGAAGTCCCAATCCAACTTCGCACATTAGAAATTGATCCGTTTGAACTACCAGAAGCATCATGGTCAAAACTAAAAACTGCTCTTAAACAAGTTGCTAAACAATCTCAAGAGAATCACAAGACCATTTCTCCAAAGGCCGAGTGGATAAGTGTGGGAACGTGGGACAAGCTCAATGAACGAAAAGCGCTTAAAAAAGCTGGCCTCAATTAGGATGAGGATCGAGACCGGTACACGGAAGCACATAGAACAGCCCAGAGACTTTGTAGGCACGACCGGGACGCTTTCATCAATAAGATCTGCGAGGAGATAGAGATGTGCTCAGAAAAGACCCATTCCAGATATATATTCCAAAAAGTCAAATACCTTGCTAAGGAGTTCAAACCTAAGCAATGGTCTATTGAAAGCGACGTAGGAACTCTGTTGTCAGACAAGACGGCAATCCTCGAAAGATGGAAAGCATACTGTCAACAACTTTATAGTGAAAACTATTCTGAAGACAAACGGTTGGATTACAATGAGACAGAACCTGATATCCTGCGCCAGGAAATCGAAAATGCCATTTGCAAACTAAGACCTAAGGCTTGCGGTAGTGACGGTATAACGGCCGAAATGCTGAAGATTATGGGAGAAACCGGAACCACAATTCTGCTGTCGATATGTCAAAAAGTCTGGAGAACAGGCGAGTGGCATGAAGACTGGACAGAGTCGATTGTGGTTCCTCTACACAAAAAGGGTTCTTCACCCAAATGCGAAAATTACCGCACTATTTCAATCATTTCACATGCCAGCAAGATTCTTCTGCGAATCCTTTACGAAAGGCTAGAAAGCCATATCACACATCAAATACCCAAAGAACAGGCGGGATTTGTCAGAGATAGGGGCACGAGGGAGCAAATCCTGAACATTAGGCTACTCATTGAGAAATGCAGGGAACACAACATCAGTGCTGCCTTGTGCTTCATTGATTACGCAAAAGCATTCGATTGCATCAACTGGAGTCAGATGTTCAGTGTGATGAGAGAAATGGGAGTTCCAGATCATCTGACATTTCTGGTACAGAATTTATAACAACTCACCAGCAAGTCTAGGGTTCGGCTAGAGGACGATCTATCAGACCCTTTTCATCCAGAAAGAGGAGTCCGTCAAGGATGTAATTTATCACCTCAGTTGTTCAATCTAGTCGGTGAGCACATAATGAGAAGGGCTTTGGACAATTGGAAAGGGGGCATCCGGGTTGGTGGCCACTTAATAAACAACCTGCGCTTTGCTGATATGCACCACAATAATAGGCTCCACCGAAGCAGAACTAGCTGAACTCCTGTCCAAAATAGCTATCATCAGTCGAGAGTATGGTCTGCTGATCAACAGAGCAAAAACCAAACTAATGTTTGTGGATAGAACGGGTACCCGACAACGAACTTACGAACTTCGTGATTTACAGGTGGTACAGAAGTTCGTATACCTAGGATCGCAGATCAGTGACGACGGTGATTGCGAACAGGAAGTTATTAGGAGAACACAAATGTCGAAAAATGCGGTAAAGAGATTGGAGCGATTATGGCGGAACAGGGGTATTAGCCGCAACACCAAAAAGAAGCTAATGCAGACGCTCATATTTTCTATCTTTCTATATACTTCTGAAACCTGGACACTAAAAGCGAGAGTGAGATTGAGGATTGACGCGTTCGAAATGTGGTGCTGGCGCAGAATGCGGAGGATATCCTGGACGGAACGTCGCACAAACGAGTCAATCCTCAAACAGTTGAACATAACAATCTGTAGGCAGAGAGTCCTCAAATTCTTCGGACACACGGTCAGGCGAGACCCAGACAGTCTGGAAAGACCGATTATTACTGGTTGTGTGGAAAGAAAGAGAGTGAGAGGGCGGTATCCTACAAGATGGACACGCACAACTCAGGACGCTACAGGAGCTACCCTACAATCATCCATCCAAATGGCGCAAGACAGAAATGTCTGAAAAGAAATGGTGGCCAGGGCAATGCACCATAGTCACATCCCTCAGTCATGAGGTTACGACAAAGAAGAAGAAGAAAAAAACAGCATACACATTTAATCTAAAATGCTTACTCACCTATACCCCACTGTGCCTGAAGAAGATTCCACTTAGCTAGTACCTGATCTCGTTCATCCCCAAATACGCAACAATTAAATACAGCAGCAATAAGTGCTTCATGTGCAGATGAAGGACCCTGTTGTTGTGGTTGTTGTTGCTGCTGTTGTTGCTGAAAAGAATAAAATACAAACACTTTATAAAAGGTAATAGACCGAGACTATAATCCTTTAACGGTGTATTAATATAACTCTCATAAAATAAACATGCACACATGTGCATGTAAAGAACCATTTCATTACTGATAAATTATTCCATCAAAAATTTTAATTTGAAATTATGTGAAGGAGCATATTTGTGAAAATCTTTAAACAAACTATCACAAGTAACACTTTAATAACTTAATTGTCATTCTTATGGTACATTAACTAAAGCATTTAATTTTGTTAATAAGTAAAATAAGTTAATAAAGTAGTCTTACAACATGGGTTCTTATAACACCAAAATACTCCAAAATACTGTGTTGTCAACTTTTTTTCATGGGGGCTCATTACACCTTTTGGATTGTCAAAGACCACAATAAAAGAAAACTAAGTCAAAAATTTTTAAGTTTCCGCAATTATTAAAAATTTAATTAACTACTATAAAAGAATTAATCATCTACATTTCTAATGGGTGTGAAATTCTAAATTGTTTTAAAAGAAAGTAACACTTGGCGAGAGAGCCAACTGGAAAGAACCAGTGGACCACAGCTTGAGAATAGCTGCTCTAACAGAATATATAAACTGTAAAAACCATTTCACTACATAGTACATACTTCCTCAGCTGCATTGTTATATAACTTACTGATTCTCAATGAGCTGATAAGGATAAATGAGCAGCATAAAACTACAAATTTTTAAAAGACAAAAGAAGATCAAGAATTTCAAATAAAGTAAAACATTCTTAATGGAAGACAATATTAGTCACCATACTCAGGTAATTATACTAAACAGTGACAATGGAAACATTAATTCCATTGAAGTTGTGTTAAATTGAAGTATGTATAAGTTTCATGTTGTGTCTACATTATTTTTTTATAACAAAAATTAAGCAGTTTATTAGGAACTAAATTTTTTTTAATGAAATAACTCAAAAAAGTACATTATTTCATTCTGTCTTTAAGTCTCAAACTTGCACTCTACATATAGTGCTAGTCATTGTCTATAATTCTCTCAACACCATGTTCTTGTGAATCATCTTGTGAAATTTATTTTTAAGAGGAGATAGTTAACAATAAATAATTTGTACTGAATCACCTGCGCTTGTTGTCCAAAAGCATTTGTAGTTCCTAAACCTGTTCCAAAACCGAGAAATCCACTTGTAGCAGGTTTTGTTCCAAACGTTGAACCAAAAGTAGATCCTGAAGCTGCAGGAGTGCCAAATGTATTTGATCCTAGTGTATTAGCACCGAATGTTGGGGCTGCATTACCAAATGTTGAAGTACCAGTTCCAAAACCAGTACCACCACCAAAAGTGTTTGTACCAAATCCTGTGCCAAAACCTAAAATATAAAACTTTTAATAATAATTATACCTAATAGGTTGATGATTTTATAATCATAAGTTTAATAGCTAATAGTGATTTTTATCAAAACCCAGATTAATTTAATAAAAAAGGTAATTATCATCATCAGCCGACAGACGTCCACTGCTGGACATAGGCTTCCTCTAAAGATCTACATGATGATCTGTCTCACATTGCTTCAATCCTGAATAATAGCAGAAGCATAATATTTGTTTATTTGAAACTATTTTAAACACTAAAAATCTACATAATGGTGGGCTTAATCCGATAGAGGTTTTTTGTTTCTAATTTAAATATATAGATAATAATATATTACATATAACAAAATAATTAGTACATATAGTGTAGAGAGGCTAGTATATATTAAGTAGGCAATATTTTTTTTTATATTGTTAACTGAGATGTAAGAAATATAAAAGAATTTCCCAAAACAAAAAAAAAATTGCACTGACATGGAATTTACTATATAGACATAAAAGATTTATATGTAAATATACCTACCAGTTGCTGGTTTAGCAGCAGAAGTTCCAAAACCAGTACCACCAAATAAAGAAGAACCAGTTCCAGCTGGTGTAGTTCCCAACTGGGCGCCAAATGGTGTTGCTATTAAACAAATGAAAAATTTATAGGAATAAAATAATACTACTATACCTATACTTTATAAAATTGATATATTTACCATTAAAAAAAATTTTTTTTTACTATATTTTGTTAAAAATAATTCAAACTGCAAACTAAACTGTTACTAACTATTTGCCTTTTATTTATTAATAACCAAATCCTTTGAAAATTTTATAGTTAACATTTATAAATAATATGGAATAAGTTTTACATTTATTCTGACTAATAATTTTACGTTCAACATAATTCTGTAATATAACAGCTGTGTATAAATATTAGGAAATTCATACAATACTTTTTAAATTTTGTAGTCTCAAACATATTAATATTGTATTGTTACATGAGAACTTTTTTTTCTTTTTACAATTATGGATAATATATTGCCAATTATGGATAATATATACCTTGGTGCCCTTGTATATTGATAGATTTGACAATGCTACAATAACTGAAATATATATTTAAATATAACCTGTAGTTGCCGCAGTAGATCCAAACGCTCCAAATCCAGATGACGAAGTAGATGTTCCAAATCCACCAAATCCGGCAGTGCTTGTTGTAGCAGTATTCGTACTTCCAAAAGAAAATGGTGCTATAAAAAATGAAATATTGGTCTAGTTTATAAATTAAGAAACTGAAAGGTTGTGCAAATAAAACCAAACAATAGTCGGCACTAAAAATATTGTTATAAGCATATATGACTTACGTTTAGCGGCAACGCCAAAAGGTGTACTTTGTTGTGTAGTATTAGAACCAAAATTAAAAGACATAATAAATGGTTGAAAATTTGTTCCTTAAAATGTAGTTTACATCAAAATTTATAAATAAGTTAATTTAAATTTTGTAGAATTTTTGGCTAAGAATGCACTTGCGTGTAATTGACATTGACATTAAGTCCATAAACAATGTAACCATTACAGCAAATATCGCAATAAAAATAAAAAACCTAACTATTCTAAAAAAAATATATTATTGTCGACTTTTTATTATCTTTTATTTTGTAAATAACTTAAACTTTTCCATAAAACATATCTAGCAATTTATTTCTTCTGTGCTCCAATCCTAAAGATAATAATCGAAATAAACACATTTAGCAAAAAAAAAAACCATATTTCTATAAACTCCGTGACACAGACAGAAAATCAAAATGCTTTAAGAAAACTATATCTTGTCTAACTTTTATAACTTCTTGAAAAAATAGCCAGAAGTTCTTTTTGTAAGTAAGAACAACAAGTAAAGTAGAAAATGACATATAATGTTTCAATATTAGGCAAGCCTAAATATTTTGCGTTAAATACTATCCTAAATTTATAACATCTAATATTTCACTTTTGATACATTTTCATAATCTGTGAGTTTACTTTTATTTATTCTTTGCTAGTCTGTGTTTTTTACTTATAAGTCATTGCAAAGATCTCTACGTGCGGCTCATAACTGAAGTCGAAATCCTTGGAATTAATTCTAAAATTATACTTTTTTCATAAACTATCTGCAATTCAAGAGAAAAATAATGTCTGATTGGGATACTGTTACTATTCTCCGAAAGAAACCACCTAAGGCTTCTGCTTTGAAAACTGAACAAGCTGTAAATGCCGCACGCCGTCAAGGTTTACCAGTCGACACGCAACAAAAATATGGTGCAGGAACTAATAAACAGCATGTAACAACAAAAAATACTGCCAAGCTAGATAGAGAAACTGAAGAATTACGCCATGAAAAGGTACCTCTTGATTTAGGTAAACTTATTATGCAGGGAAGACAAGCAAAAGGTATGAGTCAAAAAGATTTGGCAACAAAAATATGTGAAAAACCACAAATTGTAAATGATTATGAAGCTGGACGTGGGATTCCGAATAACGTAGTACTTGGGAAAATTGAAAGAGCAATTGGTATAAAACTTCGAGGAAAAGAAAGAGGCCAACCATTACAGCCTCCTGGAGGAAAGAAATAACGGATTCCCTAGGAGGCGAAGACTTTACTCCGACTTGTATATTGCATAATAATTATCTCATTTTGCTGTTGGATTTATTAATAACTGTATGCTATTAGCAATGTCATGTTAAAAAGGGATATAAGCATTTATTTTTTTCGTGTTTTCTGGAATGTTCTTCTAAGAATGTTACCATCTTGAAAAAATGTCGATAAAGCTCGTGAAATTTGGATGTGATATGCAATAAAGATAGTTATTTGTAAAATGGAGTTTATTTATATAAAGCATTATAATACTATGAACTAAATTGTATTTGATCGTAAATATTATATTACCTTATTTTTTGTCTATACAAAATATTAGTAATTTATTTTTTTAGGATATTAAATAACTACGTAAAAATAATTTTTAAGGTTTTTTAATTGTCGAAAAGATACGCAACAACTTACGAGTCATATTTCAAGGATTGAAATTTAATCTAAAAACGTGTATTATGTGATATTGACTGCTAATCTTGTGGTTTTCTCAGATTTTCGTAATGCTCTTTTTACAAATTGTATAAGAGCTAAAATGATCATTATAAGTCAATAAATCAAAGCTAGAAAGTACTTTTTTTTAAATTTCTAAATAACAATCGTCATTAGTTCATTTGTACTGATTGACAATAACTAACATTAAATAGATCCATTAGTAGACATAAAATAAAGTCAACATTGTAAAATAAAAAAAATCTAACTCGCAATACATCTACAATTTTGAAATTTTATATAATTGGCTAAAAATTATTGTACGTAATGTTTATTAGAAATGATACAGAATTTAAATAACTTTTAAATTAGGCCAGGCTTTTTTTATTGCTCGCAGTAGCTAATTATAATGAGCGGAGATAAAAAGCACCTTTTCATCAAACTTGAAATTTACGCTATATTATCTGTCATCATGGGTTCGTAGTTTATTACAACTTGAATATATTTTCATTACAGTGGTTATTATCTATAAGAGTAATATAAAAATAGTGTTGGAGTGAAACATATTCAAGATTTAATAGTCACTGTAAGGTTCTATTACTCTTTCACTAATTTGCTCGTTTATTCCAATTAGTGAACATGCAAAGTATTCAAAACCTGAAAGTTCTTTGCAATGATATGTGCATCGGTTTTACTATTAAATACTAACTCTATTAGAAAAGGATTCGTAAGTTCGTGAGGTACATAAAAGAAGATTTATTGTAAAAAAAATGGATGATTCTGTCTCAGATTCCGAAGAGGAAATTTTGGTTTATGCAGAGTTTAAAGATTCTGTAAACATAGAAAAATATAAAAATATTCACGTTTTAGGCATCGAGAGAAAAACTCCAATAATACAGTTGGATGACACATTTTTCACAGGTAAAACAATTAATTATAAAACATGTCAAATCATTTATTGTACATTAAATTTATTATATTTAATGTATGTTACATACTACAAGGACAAATCAATTGCCCTGAGCTCCTTGGAAAAACTTTCAATGTTCTAAATACATGAGGCACACTGCACAATTTTCTCCTTTATTACATACTATTACATATGACAAAAGTAGCATACTGCATAACTTGTTGAAGCTTACAACACTCATTTTAATAACAGTAACATATTTCCAGCTTTTAAAATTTTAAAAACATACAATTGATATTAGAATCTTAGATAACACCAACAAAAAACAAACTATTTATAACATCGATCTATATTTATGATGGTGGCAATTTATATTCAAAACCTTGATTAATGCTGGAACCCTTTGCGTTTTAAAAAATTTTCGATTCTGTAAATTCATTTTTATGATATTCAATGTACTAGATATTTACAATTTCACTCACTGAGTTCCAATTTGAATATTATATGAGTTATTAAAGTCATCACTCTAACTAGTAAATTATAATATAACATGATTATTTTATTATATATATATATATATTATTCTTATTGTATAAACATTCACATATATTGATATTTTGTTTCTGCTTTCAATTTCTGATTTTCTCTGTGTTAATTTTTGTTAGACTTACTATGTTGATCTATAAGGATACATATTCACTGTTTATGTTAATGGCTCTTATATTGTATTTTATATTTGCTACTTTGTTATAGTTCTATCCCTTGGCCTTAATAAATTTATTAAGATAAATTTATTTTTCTATCATAGCTTAATTAAAAAATCATAATTAAAAAGAAAATCCTTTTTTGTATTAATTGCACTGTTTTCCTTTTTATAAGAGGTGAGATATAATTTTTTAATCATTATTTATTTAATTTTTAGGTACTTTTGAAAATCCATTAGGAACATACTTATTTTTTGAAGAAGATCCTTCACCAACGTGTGTAGATCCATTATTTGATAAATTACCAGAAAAGAATTTGAAGTATTTGTATAAAACTACTAAACTTTTGTCTATGGAACATACATATGTTGCACCTAAGGAGGGAATGAGTAAGGTTTCTCTCAATGATTTTTTTGTTATACTTGTGAAAAATTAATCAAAAAATCTTAATACTTTACTGCTACTTCAACACTCATTGAAAATTTCATTCCCAGATTGTAATTTACAAAGTCAACTTCAAAAATCGCAACCAGTTGATAACATAGAATCAGTATCTTTTAGCACTTTACAAGAAGCTTTAGATACTTTTAAGAAAGACAGAGAAGAACAAGACGAAAGTTATACAAAGTCTGGAAATAATACATAACTTGTGTTATTATATATTGATAGTTTATCAAACTAGAGGTAGGTTATTGATTTACTTACAATTGTATTGTTAATTTTGTTATTAAACATCTCTCAATCATCATTACCTAATTGCACTTATTAAACTACTAGACATTATAGAAGAAATTGAGTGTATAAAGAAATTGAAAAAAGATGGCAAATTAATCATAAACCTGTTTGTCTATTAACTTATAAATAATAATAACATATTTTTATTTGCTCTTCACATAAAAAATTACTTCTTTATATTTCTGCAAAGAAAATAACAGTAATTAAACAAATTTACAATACTATCTATGTATTGCTGCTATAATATAGCAGGAAAATCTCTTCCAGACAACCCACTTAATATAGTTTTAACTGTAATAATTAAGCCTAATGTAGTTAAGGATGGAATCAATTCAATGTTAAATAATTTTTTATAAAACATAAACCTACACAAATACATTAATGAGTATTAATAATTAAATGTGTATATATACAATCGTCGTAGTATTATTCGTCTGTTTTAAGCGAGTAATGAACTACTTTTAACTGTAATAAAATTGTCGCCAAATTATCTAATAGTGGAATGTAAAAATGCAGCTTTATTTTTGCAGACAAATTCATCATCCGTTTAATATTAAGTTTTTAGTGTTTTTTAACACATTCAGTGCCACCGATTCGCCTGTTGTGTTCACGCTAATTTGGCTCTAGTGCGTCACGTGTCGATTTCTCTATATTTTAGTAATATTTCCAAAACGCAACATAATATACGGATCTGTTAAGCATTACTGTGTAGTGAGGCAATATGTTGTTATTTAAATATTTGCGCGGTGGCCCGAGCATAATGAATATTTTTATATTTGAAAAAAATACTATGAATTCGTTAGACAACTTCAGTACCTCTGGTTCTCTTCGCTTTCTAATTCTGCTCGATAAGTGATTTAATAATTTGAAGAAAAAGTGTTATGATATGGGTGAACGTTACATATATCATTATTTTATATATTGTCAGTGGTTTTTATATTGAACGGCAAATAATAAAATTTTTGAAGTTTTGCCTTGCAACAAAAGAAATAATTTATAGAATTAGTTGATAAACTTATTGAAATAATCTTTTCTTTCTATAAAATTAGTTGAGATTTCAATTATTATATTTATACTGGGTGTTAGGAGACCGCTTCCGAAAACGAAGACAGACGATAGTACTAATGACACCATTGATGGGACGGAAAAATTCGATCCTGATAAAAAAAAAACATATTTTTAAAATGTTTTATTAGCATTATTTACGCTCCATCATGTTAGTACAGCTAAATGAAACGATAGTTTCATAAAAAATACATTACTATAAAAAGCCAGCAAGGAAACATAATCAAAAACGGTTGATGCTCCGGGCGTTAGTTGATCCGAGCATCAGCTGTTGTATCATTAGTATTATCGTCCGTCTTCGTTTTTGGAAGCGGTCTCCTAAAATTCAGTGTAACACACTGTAATCATGGTAAGTCCCTGTGGACGGAGACCGTCTACGTAAGTCATTTCTACTGCCATACAATAGTTCAAATATTATTTCCGATTTAAAGGACGTTGTAGCTAGTGAAATTAGTAGGGTTGCGACTTAACATTTTATATCTTGAGGCGATGAGCACGATGTCTTGCAGTTTATATAATCCTAACTAGGTATATGACCTACTACTGTTACTATCAGGTGAACGTCCCGATCGTCTCGTCGCTTCGTATAATAAAAGGAAAAAAGTGCAATTCGTAATTACGTCTTAAATTATTTTGCGTTTTAGATTTCATATGAAAACAAAATATTCACTAAGTATGTAAAATGTTTGTGGCAGTGTAATTCAAATATTGTTTGACAATTGTGAAAATTCCATTGGTATTATCATTTAACAAAACAAACTGTAATAATGAAATATTATTTTTATTCATGTACACCAGGTAGTCCCAGCTACCCGGCGTTCATAACACTTTCAAAAATATTAACTAAGTTTATTATTATCTGTTAAGTTCCTATTCGATGACTAATGACTAGACGTGAGCGTTATTTCGTCACTAGATACAATAACCCGTGACACGATATGTAACTGAATCACTAGTTTTGAGTCAAATAAAAAGTAGTAAATTTTTGTAAATGCGTTATTCGGACGAGCTCGATCGGTCGGTGGAGCGTATAGCGTTAAACGTAAAATGTTTTATCTTTTGCATCGCGCCTACCGACCGCCCGAGCGAGAGAGATGGCAGATCAAAAATTTCCGAGTAAGCGAGAGCGGGTGATACTAATAAATCCGAACGCGCATGTGCAGTGGTATACGACAGATACAAAACAGCCGAATGACAGTCGTAGCATACGTTTAATTTTCATACATAATTATATACATACAGATAAGATAACAAATTCGAGTGACCCATGTTGGTAAATAATTTCTCGCGATTGATATAACTCTATAGCTTCAAACACAAAACAGTGATATAATTTATTTTCGTTTCTTGTGTAACTATAATTGGTGGATGTATTTATGCACGGTAGCGGAATGGAAAAAGCCAGTTACAAAAATCACTAGTTTTAAAACAGGTGACGGCGAACAAGTCGCTAATTTCGTTACGTCTCTAGAAAATGACGTAACGACCCACGTCTAGTAATGACACAAAAGCACAAGAGTTATCCAGTGTTGCACTATAAAATTTCGCCAACCACTGCCTATATTACTTAACAAACTTACTATTTCTATTGTAGTTAGAGTTTATTGTCACTTTTAAAGTTGAAAAACCATTAATTAGTGTTGGCAACTTTACTTTTATTATAAACGTTCGGAGGCTGATATTTTACCATTGCATTACTATGGATTCGCGTAGCGAGACCAACTTGGAATGTTCGCAGCGTACGGGAATACGTCGTGATAATCATAGTGGCCTTGGACGTGTTCATTGTGTTCACTGCCATTGCATCGATACCATAGTGATTTTTAATTCTGTGTGTAATACACTGATGTGACAGCCTATGTGTTATATAATGTAGTATGGATATGTGTTTCTTTCATTGTTGAAATTTGGGTCAATGTAGTTTATTTTAATTTGGTTGACGGACTTCCTCTAGTCTTCCAACCTGAGACCATGAGCTCTAGTTAGCTCTGTAACATATATCGGCCAAATCAAAATACAAACAAAATAAATTCTTCATCGCGACACAGCAAAGCAGGATGCAGTTCGAAGGGGATTTCCCCGAAATCCGAGCCCACGGAGCTATGTGAGTGTAGTTAACTCGGGCAATCCCCTAATTTATTATTTCCTTCACTGTATTTTAGAATAAGAGCAGTCTGTCGGAGTATATTTTACCGTGGTTGCATTTTAAAATTCATTGTTACGGATAAAATTACAGAAAATTTGTTTGTGTATGTTTCTGTGAACTGTTCCTCGCGTTTGAAACTTAAGTACGTTTATGTTTTGTGATTAAGCTGAATTTGAAATGTGAAATAAAAAGTTACCGAATTAAACTAAATCCAATTGTTGCTTGCCGATTTCTACTATTTTCATAATAAGTTCATACTTAAGTCACGTTTATACTTAGAATATTATTATTAAATTACCTATTTCTGCAAATGTAAACATTAAAAGAAATTTTAATATTAGTTTTTCTTGTTTCAGTACAATAATGCATAAATGTGGATTAATGGGAAGAAGGGAATTAACAATGGAAGAGGCTTTTCACGTACTTAATCGCCATTTCATTAAATTAAAGGCAAGCGAGAGGAAAGTTAATAATTTCATATTACATTCAGTTTTAAAGAATATTATTAATAAAATGCGTGCTTGTGATAAATTATTTGATAGCATGAATCCAAGACTTGATTATTTGGGAAGCTATTACGACGGTTTGCGTGTCGGTGAGCCCTCTGAATACGATATTAACATTATTCTACGTATCCCAATTAATGAGAATAAAATTGTATTAGATGCCAGTAGGTCGGAGTATGATCATACTACTATAATAATGCCATCAGAATTTAGACGATTAGCCAAAACTCCGATTACGGCCGCTAAAGGATTTACAAAGACTATGCTGTGGTGCGACAATGATCACCGAATTTCTGTATCCAAATTTCGTTCTTGGATACAAAGTGTCGTCGATAGCACATTAAATACATTGCCTTTAAAAAATGGAAAAAGAATTATAAAGGTAAATAACACCTGTTATTGTATTGAATCAAGAAGATCTGGTCCGGCAAATACGATAACTATTATAAAAGAAAATAACAACGTTATAGATGTTGACCTTGTACCTACTATTGCATTCAATTTACCAAAAAGGCCTGTTAATTCACCAATTTCGTTTACGAAAGTGTATTCCACTGATATTAAGCAGTATTTCGTTGTACCAAAACCAGCACAAAATGATTTTAGTTGGCGTTTATCATTTCCATTTCAGGAGAGGCATCTGATAAGCGGTAAAAATAATTTAAAAAGTACTATAAGACTTTTAAAATATTTGCGAGATGTTCAAGGATTTAAACGGTTGTGTAGTTATCACATTAAAACTTTATTTTTGTGGGAAATCAGTCCGGAAAAGGAAAAAATGTGGAAACATAAATCCCTATCATTTTTATTTGTATATATGTTAAAAAAACTCAAAGATTGTCTTATAAAAGCAGAAATAAAAAATTATTGGTGTCCCGAATATAATTTACTTGAGAAATTAAAAAAAGACACTTGTCTTAACTGGGGAAACAGGTTGACTTTTATTATTAATGAGTTAGAAAAAAAGGGCAAAAGTAATGGATATGTTATCCATGACTATTTAATAAAAAAATGTGAACATTAGTTACTACTTTAATTAAACATTATTTCCTGTGAACCCCTACAAACGACTGCTCCTAATACCCGGCGGTACCGGAAGTTATGCTGACTGCGGAGCGATTGAAGTAGAGATCTTTGAGGGAGGCCTGTCTCCAGCAATGGACGTCTAGTGGCGGATTATGATTTTCTGTAGAATGTAAAAACTATGATAATAGAACTTTTGTATCAATAAACATGTGTATATTTTGTCTTCTTTTATTAACAATATATCTATACAAATTTTTTAAGTGTCGTCACTTATGACGAGAACATTACTACAAGGTGGCGCAAAAATAACCTTCCGATGTTTTTTGGCTGTAATTTAAAAAAAAATTAAAAACTGATTCTTCTTGTGGATTATTTTTATTTGGTCTTTTAATTTTTTTACATCAAGTCGAGAACATGATGTCATGTAAATGGCCACCGCCACAGTTGATTGTCATTTGAGCCCTTTTTATGGCATTTTCCATAATTTTGGCCAAAAATACCGGCGATAGGTCCTCACATTCTTGACGGATATTGTCTTTAAGAGCTGAGTCTGAGGCTTGTTGACATAAACCCGCGGACTTCAAAAAGCACCACAAAAAGAAGTCTGCAGCAGTCAAATCAGGCGATCTTGCTGACCAGTGCAAATCGCCCAAACGGGAGATTAGGCGCCTGGGAAATGCATCCTTCAGCATATCGGTTGTGGCACGTGCACTGTGTGCCGTTGCACCGTCCTGTTGGAACCACATGTTTTCTAATCCCAATTCATCAAGTTGCGGCAAAAAGAACTCGTTGATCATTGCTCTGTAGCGCTCACCATTCACAGTAACCGTTTGGCCCGCGACGTCTTCAAAGAAAAAAGGTCCGATGACTCCTCCAGCGAAAACAGCACATAGTGACTTCGAGCGGGTGTAATGGCTCTTCGTGCGTTACACGCGGATTTTCAGTGCCCCAGAAGCGTAAATTTTTCTTATTTACGTACCCGCTAAGATGGAAGTGGGCCTCATCACTCATGATTATTTTTGATAAAAAATCATCTTCCTCTTGGTAGTGATTAAGGATGGCTTGAGCGTATGTTAGACGCGATTGGCGGTCAGCAGCTAACAGCTGATGCACCGTCTGGACTTTGTACGGAAACATCTTCAAATCTTGTACCAAAATTCGCTGTAAAGACCGTCGACTGATACCCATTTGCGTGGCACGTCGTCTGGTCGATGTCGACGGCGCTTCCATGACTGACATCCTCGGCTACAGCAGCAATATTCTCTGCAGAACGGCTACTCCGGGGTCTGCCACGCCTCTCTCTCTCGTGTTGTGCCAGTCTCTTCGAGGCGAGCGGCTAAACGTCGCAGTGTTTCACCAGTAGGCGTTGGACGGCCAGGAAATCTGCGACGAAATTAACGTTGTGCCAAAGTCACCGACCGATTATTGGTCAAATAAATAGTCACCAATATTCCGCGTTCTGGAGAAGTGTAACGTAACATGTTTATTAACGTGTATTTCGCATGTGTTTACTACACAAATGTCAAAACAGTACTGACATTAGGAGCCAATCGCAAAATTTATAGCATTTTCTGATAGAAGGATTACTTTTGCGCCACCCTGTATTATAACGTTCAGACTAGTTTTAAACTGACGTTTGGCCGTCAGATGTAGAAGATTAGACTCTACTTGTTAATGCTAATGTGCAAAATATAACTTGCATATTAACATAAAATGATTATGTTCGTAGAACAAGCACAATTAATAACTATTTTGTTTTCAGACCAATACTAATATACAGAAAAATTGGCTTTAACTGCCTCGACTTTTTTAATGTTCGTATCGCAAGATATGCATGGTGTCTGAAAAGGCAAGTGCGGTGTTTAGGTGACGGGAAAGTGTTAAGTTTGGGCTATGTTCGTGAATAGAAACTAGGTAATTCTTTATTTAAACTTCAGGTAAAAATTTAAGTACAATATGCATATATAGTAGAAAAAGTTCACAGAACATAAGCAGCAAGAACCACGGTCTTCCTCCAGATAACAAATATCTACAGTGTGGCCCTGATCACACTTGTAGCATCTGGGCTTTAACCTGCATAGGACTTTGGTGTGCTCAAATGTATAATTTAACAGGCATAGAGTTATAGCACATAAATACACGTCTAGGCAAAACTTGTCCATTAAACGGTTCCATGTGGGTGTGTTGTTTACCATGTTTTTATAGTTTAGTCTTCTAAGTTTCAGAATTTCCCCACACACAATGGGTACATTAGCGTTCTCCATAATATCCTCAAGAGATCACTCAGTTGGGACTCCTCTAAACCTACCCTCGTATTGTTAAAAGTTGGGAGAAAAGCCTTCATATTGTTAGCAGCTTAGCAGTTTGAAGTAATAAAGTTGTTAGCGTTTGTATAATTATTAAAAGAAAATGTCATTACATTTTTGCCAATATGTTACAAACTTTCAGTAACAATATCTTTGAATAGATTCTTCTTCAAAAATCTACCAAACACAAATGGGTGTAATGTTGTACCATCATCATCAGCAGACTGTATTTTCTGCACATGTACCACAAACGGACTATGGTCATTGGCATCATAACTAGCTCTGCCAATTTGTGTGGGAGTTTTAGGAGAAATACTGCTGGAAGGAACCGGCATTGAAAAAGTATCAGTGCAGGGAGCAGGTGCAGGCAAATCAACAGTGCTCTTAACAAATTCGTCTTTGCATTGACAGTCTGATTGTTTACAAGTTTCAGAATTATTTTTTTATTTATTTTTTGAAGATCGTAACAAATGCAACCGTAGCGGGCGCCGTGCCTCTCGGGTCCGGAAGCTCGTTCATAAAAATACGAAAAGCTTACCTCAACTCGAAGAAAGAAGAAGGGAAGCAAAATTAATAATACTAATTACAAATATATACAAGTTTTAACTATTCTGATCACCTAATAGATTAAAAATATTATATTACAGCAAATTTAAACAAAAACCCCGCCCGCCAAATTCGAAGGTTTCCCGCGTTTCTCATGCTAAAAGTCTGCTGTCATATATTTGTTTGAGAGTAAAACTGGCCATTATTAATAATTGTCTAATTTTTATTGTGCATGTAATATTAATAATATCATGGTGAAATTTATAATATGATTTCAAATAGCTTTGTAGGTTTTTTTGTTTATATCCATGTACGAAATTAACTTACACAAAAACCTTATGCTGTAAATCATTTATACTTATCACAAAGTTTGGTATAATAGAATGTAAATTGTTGTAAATATTTACAAATTGAGTTTTATTTTTAATCTATTGATATATTATTAATATTTTAATCACAGAATCTTATGGGTAATAAATCGATAAAAAATTATTATTTTTCGATTCGTAATATAATTTTTATATATTAACTTAGGGCCATGATATTTTTATGAAGTGGTAACACTTGATAATCTATTCGAACAGAATTGTCCAATCCGCCATTTTATTTGTATCGCCATTTCATTTATTCCGTGAGATGGAGAATTGAAGATTTCAAAGTGAGATAGAAAGATAATTTAAATTGTTATATGTTGCTTTTGTATTCAATTTATAGAAAATCTTATAGAAGTTAAATTATATAAAGGTGAGATTTGGTTGAACGGAAAGAGATTACTGTGTAATATGTTCGCATACTTCTGCAATGTCGGCGTTTTGTTTGTCAATTGCCGTTGTGAATATAACAATGGCGTCAGTCGTTTACTTGAAGCGCGTCTATAGATAGTCCGTCATCCTTTTCTTACATATATCCACGCTGTTTCACAGAGACACTGCTTTCAATGATCTTTTACGAGTAGAGTAGACTGATAAGAAATATTCCCCGTTACCTTCGCACTTTATGTTTTGGAGTTTCTCTTTCCTGTGAACAATTAGCCGCGCTTTTAAATTTTTGGTAAACATGTTTACGTATTTTTTCGAAATGTTGATATAAACCAACTTTAATAATTTAATAACAAACAAATTTTTAGGATTTCTGATTAGAATAAAATTTCGTGTGATGAGATTATAACAAGATGTTCACGACAAATAATGTTCAAGCCGGCAGCGTGCCGACTCTACAGTATCAAGAACATCCAACACAAAAATCACAGGGAAAAAACATTGAAAATGTACAACAAAAGAACACACAACAAACCCAACAGACCCAGCAACAGGTATTATAAATGCAAGAATTTGCTGATTATAATTCTTTTTAGTGCATTGCAACTAGGACAAGTTTTATGCAAATATTGGAAGATATTATTTTGTAAAGGAATCACCAATTAATTACTGTGGAAATAATCTACACTCTCTTTAATAATAAAATTTATTTCATAATAAATATATGGCCTTCATCTGTGTTTTCAGGAATTTCCCACATTTTGTTACACAACTAATGTCAATATGATAGGAAAAATTGGCACAGGTACAACAAGTAGTTCTGGGGGTGTCACAGGTGGTGTAAACATAGCACAACTTACCACAAGTGATGATAAAACTTGTTATATAGCTCAACCATTCTCATATAACTATGCATTGGTTAACCAAATGCAAATTGCACCTAATGGAATACAGAACACTATATCAAATATTAGTTTTAAATGTGATGTTTGTGGTTTGATGTTCGGACATTTGACTCTCCTCAATGCTCATAAAAGAATACATGCCCAGGATACAGGTACGCGTTGTATAATATATTGTTTTTTAACTCCGCTTGATATTTTAAAATATAGTTATAAAACTATTTACTTCCATTAAAGATTGATCTTAGACTACAGAACATGAAAATTTTTAATGTTACAGATAACAACATTACAGTAGTTGCAACGGGTGTAAGTACAGCAAATGAAGTGACAATGCCTCCCCATATCCAAATTCTATCATCTGATCCAGCTGAACAACATCATGTACAGATTCAAGATAGTAAGCAGGTTCTATGATAATATAAACTGCTTTTTCTCTTTGCAAAGACTGACAAAGAAATACTGCTTTATAACATTATTTTTCAACATATATATGCTCATTTCATCTCATAATTATTGTGTAATAACAAATATGTTAAAAATTATAATTTTAGCTAAACCAGTTGTAATTGATAAAGTCCAGAAGTGTATTACATGTGGTGGTTCTATAAATGCTAATCCCAAGAGAAAAGGCCCTAAACTCATACGGTGTGAAAATTGCATTGCCCAAGATTCAGTGGATCAACAGAGAAATAGTCAAAGTAAGAGAAATTTCTTATTTACTTACATATTCAGAATATTTTACAATTGAAATATCATGATAAAGATCACTACTGATCAGAAGTTTATTTCAATATGTAGAAAAAATAAGACTTATATTTAGTTAAGTACTAGTTAGGTGGGTTATAAAATTCCTATTATAAGTGTTAATTTAGTGTATAAAATGTTTAGTGAATACAACACAAATATTGGTGGCGACGGAGGAAAATGTTAAATTTGAAGTAAGTGGCGTGAGCACTGTTCAGGCTGCCACAGATGCTTTGACAACACCACAAAGTAATCACCAACAGCAGCAGCCACAAAAACCATGTAAGTATTTATTATTTTTAACATAAACAGTAAATAACTGAAATGAAAAAATACTTAATTTAACCAAACATTGTTCAGCAAGAAAGCAATTTTACATATGTTCTGTTTTTTAAATTATTTGTTGGTTCAACTTTATGGTACACCCTAAAATTAGAGTTTAAGTTAAGTTAAAAAAAGAAGAAAAAAAAGTTTTTTCATGCTTGTAAAATTGTTTTTTGTAGTTGTTGTAATAAATAATGTTGGGGATTTAAATCCATTCTCATATTAACACAAGGAGCAGGATGGATTACCATTTAGTTACGTGTGGTCAAACAAAATATTAGATTAAGAACCTCTTATGTTGTGGGTTAAAAAAATAACATTTTTGATTATTTTTAAAAGTTATATTGTTTCTTAATTGTTTTAATTTTATGTTTGTTTTCAACATTTAAGCATATCAACCATATAGAACAAATCCCTACTTTTAATAAAAATGATATAAGTTGTTTGTTATGAGTGGAGAATAAGTTAACTGTCTTGGGGCCATGAACACCATATAATTTACCTCTGTGCCAATACTGACTCTTGGACATAATAGAAAATTTGGGCATAATACTAATCTTAATTTTAAGGTAATAATACAAACTAAGTGATTAGTCTGTTTATAATAAGAATGACTATCTTTTACAGTGCCAGGTCATCATCCAGTAAAGAAAAGAACATTGGCATCTGTCACGAAATGTCAAAACTGTAATGGTTCAGGTATAATATTCATAGGTGGTAACAAGAACAAACACAACCAACCTGATATGGATAAACGTTTTCACTGCAATATATGTGGAGGGTCCTTTTCAAGATACTCATCACTCTGGTCTCATAAAAAGTTACATTCTGGAGAGAAGAATTTCAAATGTGGGATATGTGGGATTGCATTTGCTAAAGCAGTATATCTTAAAAATCATTCTAGGATTCATACAGGAGAGAAACCCTATAGGTTGGTATTTTTGTGGCATTTCATTTGTTTTTCATACATTTTATTTGTGGAAGGTCTTCATTGCCAGAAACATCTAGTACCATACAACCAAACAGTCTATTTCTTCCATTACATAGTAGTGGGCAATCATTACTATGTTCCAATTTGAAAAGCTAAGAAACTTCTGGGGTAATGTGACTTAAAATCTTGTGTTTTAAAGCCACAAGCAGTATGCGATATAATATTTATCATATTCACTAGTGCCACTCTGTTTAGGGTGGATATATTTTATCATCAAATGAATGTCTTATCACTTAATGGGATAAAAAATGCATTTCCTTCAATTCTAAGTACAGAATTTGTGAGCAGTTTAAGGTTTAATTGTTATATGTTGAGATATATATATATATAAATAATTTAAGTATACTGCAAGTTGCAGATGTAGCATCTTTTAGTACAAAGAATTTTTATTGCCTAGAGGCAAATCCTCACAACTTGTCTTTTATATTCTTAAAAGAAAGTATTTAACTTGCACTCTATTATGTAAATATGATTAATACTTTTAAATAAATTTCACTTTTCATCACACTTGTTACCTTATAAGAATGATAAGGCACCATTAAT